>OX392463.1:6947500-8197500 GCA_947623515.1 Neoascia interrupta
TATACAAATAACATATGTGTTACATGGTTCATAGATTCGGGTATAAAGAAGTTTGACACAGACGAACTCTTGCACTTACTCACTTTTTTTTCTAAAATAGTTTTGAAATGGGATTTTTCAAATATTTGAAAATTTGCGAAAAAAAATATCACAAAAATCGTCCATTGTCGCGCCAATCTTAGTAGAACTGCCTAAAAACTATTCCAGTAAATTTTATGTGCATATTGGGGGAAAAAAAGCACAAGCTCATTAAAATAGCTCTGAACTCTGCTCTGTTTTGTAAGAAAATTCAATTTTTAAATCTATTTCTTACCTATATAGTCCCGAATACAATGCAAAGTCCTTAAAAGAAAGTCCTCGTATTTCGGTTCATCCCGTGACATGTTTGGTCGTCAGTTCGTATCGTTTAATTTAATGCGCACCTTACACGGTCAATTGATTGACTTTAAGCATCGCGACGTGCAGATTTATATCTCACTCCTGGCACAGTTCAATCGATTAGCATAAAAATTTTAGTTTGGTTTTAGTTTTGTAGCAACCGGACTTTTAATTATTTATGAAATCAATGTATTTGGTGCTCGAATTTAAAAATAATTAATTTTTTCATCAATCGATTGACGCAAACATCGTAAAGCCTGTAGATGATCTCATCCCTTAACAGTTCATTCGATTGACACCACGTTTTAGTTTTTTGTTTAAAGTTTTGAAGTCTTGAAATCCAGCTTGGCTTGAGCTCGCTTAAAAAGAAAATATTAACTTATAACATTGATCTATCCCTTGCATGCATCACTCGTCAAATGACGCTCACCGACAATGCAAAATGTGTGATGCATATAGATCGATTTTGCGCATTTTGTTTCACGTACGATTTCTGCTGAAGTAGTGAAGTTGGCCACCAAAAATATTGGGCAACCATTTTTTTTACTTCAATTTTATTTTGGTAATTTAAAAACGAAATTCAAGGCAAAAACATGAACTTTTTCAGAATTCACAGTAGCATTCATAGTTATGGTTCAAAAATATAAAAACCTTAAAAAAATCTTTGCACAAAACTGCAGGATGATTATAGCACCTATAAGAGTATTATAGCACCTACTTTTATACAAACATTACTGAAAGTTGTTTAAAATCGGCAAGAAAAAAATTGAGCATCAAAGATGAAACGGCCAATCCTTTCTTAATTGATTTCGTCCTGACCCCACTTGCAATTCCATTCCGCTTAAGGATAACATAAAGTTAACAAATATCCATTTGCACAGACCCTTTACCTACAACGCACTGATTCCATGCAATTACTCCCTCGGGATGCCAACTCCAGCACAGCGACTGTCATCTAAAATATCGTTAATTGTGACAAATGCATGTGACATTGTCTAACAACCCCCCATAAACGACTTGAATTCTTGTTAACAGCAAAAGTACTACAGTCACCGCCCTTCTTGTAAGCCATCCGCGAACAATGGATTATTGAAAATTGCACGGCCGATAGGCAACTCAAGAGCAAGCACATACACTATACACAAGTCTTTAAAGCGGCCGTTACACACAAAAGGAATCTCGGTCTATTCAAGCCAAGCAACCAAACCCCCTCAAGCTGGCTAAGCTCAAGAGCCAAAACGATACCAAGAATTCGCATTCAACCCCGCGCATTAGAATAAAAGAAAGCAGAATGCGTCTCCTTCCCGTATGATGTCAGGCGAGCCAACAACATGAACAAAAGTCTCCTCTTGCAAATCATTTCACTTTTAATATTGTACAGCAGCTATGTGAAGCCGGAGCACAAAAACGAGCGAAGTACAAACTAAGAGCTGGAGTATGCTTAGGACGCATACAAGAGGGGCAGGAACATAGCGAACACCCCCATCTTCAACTAACTATTAAGTACGCTATGAAAATAAAAAAGGAAAATCTTAAACATTCATTGCCTTTGTCCGTAACATCCTGCTAAGCATCCTTTTCATCTTGTTTTTTTTTCACCCCTGGACTTCTATTCGTCCTCCTGGCTGCTGCATACATATGGGAGCGAGAAAAAAAGAAAATTTTAGGAATCTCAGGCGGAAGAAAAGAATTTTCACAACACAATGTGCCGGCAGCAGGACGAGGAGAAGAAAAAGGAGCTGATAAAAAAAAGCGAGATCCTTAAGTGGGTGAGTCAGTGAAAGCGGGAATCACTCCTACTTCTCACAATGTCAATGTCGTACGTGCGCAATGTTATGTGTCTGCACCAAGTCTTCTTGGTCCCCTTGAAGAAGTCCATTGCACAAGCCGTGCAACGCGTTGCAATTCTATAATAGTCCTCCCCGCACATGGGTCACAGTGGCTGACTCTATGAACGGGGGAGATACACATGCAGCACTGATGATGACGATGACGACAACAACAATCAACCGCCAACAGCTTTGATGAGGTCGCATCCACGTACACATGTCACCATATCCTATCGACTGTATCCTGTGCTGCACCATCCAGCTGGAAGCACTTCGCATGTGAGGCTGTGTGTGCGGCTCCTATAGTCTAACAACATATCTGAGGGACACATCGCCACGTTCATACACACAAGTTCGCCACTTGAATCAACAGACAACACTTTCGCTTCGTACCTGCCTCCCCATATCGTCCTTCCGCCTGTGCTTTGCTTAGTGCATTAGAGAGTCAAGTGCAGCACCGCCCGACCGAGGTTGGAATGTGCCAAGCAGCACAGCAGCAACCCCTAATGCTTGTGCTCCACACCGGCAACGAAAGTGAAATTGTGCTGCTATTGTGCACTACTAATAGACTACAGGGTGCTCCGACGGCTGAGGGGTGTGCAATTTTTTTCCTTCGCCCTCTTCTTCTCGTCGTTATCATCCTGGCATTGCGTCGTCGTCTGTAAAGGTGTCTAGGTGAAGGAGATTCCCCAAAGCTTGTTGCGGGTCGGAAGGCGGTGGACTGAAGAGGAAGTGAACGATTTTTTTTTTGTCGAATAAAAAACACTTTCCATGTGACTACTTCTGAAAGGAGGCGCGGCGACCGTGGTTAAGATTTTGCTCTACGAAAAGTGTTAGCTGGGCATTCAGCCCAGACACCCCAGTCAGAGGGTGGCGACGATGATGCAGCAGTATTCGGTGTGTTTGTGTGTTGGAGTTTTAGAGAGACCATATACGTAGGGGATGATGGATTGAGATGCATAACTTTAATTAGAATGCAAAAACGGAAGTGTGAGGGTGAGTTGGTTTACTAATGGGTTCTTGAAAGAGTTGCCTTAGGCTTAAGCTATGCGGAGCAAAGGGCAGGCAATGTCTGAGTGCAATGAATTACATATATTGTTACTGCCTAGTTAGAAGATAGGTGGAACAAGCTTCAAGACTTGTTGGATAATGACTAAGAAGGCGAAGAGCTCTGATGTTAAATGTAAGGGTGGTTGCTTTTCAAAGCAATCATTTTCATACACAGTGTCCCTAAGTAAATTGAGAAATGTTTGACTACACTTATGGTACTACAAGTTGTCAGATCATGTTAAATGAAATCCAAGTTCTTTGATAAAGCATAGCATAGAAGTTTATTATTCCTTAATTGTGAAAGAAAAGCATCCTAAGTTATGTCAGCAAGAGCTTGTGACCGGGAGCATACATATAGTGGATCTAGAGTGGAAGCTAGCCATTCTTATTTAAAGCTAATGGCGAGTGGATAAGGTTCTCATCGTTCTCAGACTAACCACAACCAGAAGACAATAGAATTTTATCACCCCAGATGGAAATGACTCTACTAACCAGGCAAAGAAAAAAATCTTAAAACCCTTAAGAAAAATTATTCCGCTGAAAATATAGAAGATCAAAGGGAAAGCTTGAGCTCTTTTTATAAACTAATAGGTACTTCGTAAGCATTTTTTTAAGCAAAAATACATGCCTTAGTGAAGTCTATATATTTCAACTCCAATCTGTCCAATAAAGACATACAATAAGGAAACTACATACAATAAGCACAGGATTCCAATCAGGCATTCTTATATCTACATCCAGTACGAAGGATTCAAGAAAACGGAGGCCTTATCGCACCGCAAAATAGATTGTTATTTGTAAAACACAGAATCAATATTCTTTGGAATTTACACCCCAATATTTTTTTCCCCTCTTTAAGATCCAACTACTTAATAAGAGAATAAATAAATATCTTTGTTTATATCCTGGTTCACCTCTCTTAAGAGTACTACTCAAAAAATAAACTGATGATCACAAATATGGAACTAGGAACTTCTGGTAAAGGTATCCTAAACGTTTGCAAGTCATACGATCTTATCGATCACCTGATCACTTACAGCAGTTCTGGGAATGAGACCCATATTGACTATTATTAGGGTCAAGTTCCCTAAAACCGCAAGTCAATGATTGTAAATTGATCACAATGCAACACGGCCTGCTGCACCGTCATTTTTTGGAACAGTCAAAAAAGAAAATTAAGCAAGCAAAAGCATCTGCGAGAATCTACTGGTACAAATTTGATAACGCAAAAAAAAACGAAGCATTTTTAAACACGATGAAAAACTACCTCTGTAACAACATTGACAAAAACGAAGATGTAGAGCACAAGATATGTGGGACAGCGAACGTGCATAGAGATGACCTAATCCTTGTGACTTCAAAAGGCCACTGCAAATAGGTCAAAGAGACATAGAGAGGAAACTAGTGATCATTGAAAAGAAAGGGACGTATTCAAGGCATAGAAGAAGTGCTCTTCGAACAACAGAGAAGAAATGCTTCCCCTTCCACTGCTGATGGGTACACACCGGGTACACACCGGGTACACACAGGATCTTCGACAAAGCACCTTGAATAAGGGGGCTAAATACCTCAAAATTACGGCTCAGAGGAGGAGAACATTCGTTCTTCAAAGTTAATCAACCAATGCTCAGGGACAGCTTCTTGTGGAAGACGACAAAATTCTACACAGGTAGCAGCAGTATTGTAAGGGAATTTCAAATGGTTTCCCAGGCAACACTTTCCAGAAAAAACTACTCCCAACTGGGAAGAGGTACCAGACATCACAGGCGAAAAGGTTGGGAAAGCAGTTAAGAACCCAAAAAAAGCAAAAAGGGTTGGGTCGGATCAGATACCCTCAGAGTTCTGGATAAAAATGGGAGACAGTGGGTCCAGATGGTTCACGACAATGCCTTATGAGTGGAGGGAAAGTTATCTTCATCCTTTGTTCAAAGGGAAAAAGTGACACACGCAGCTGTGACAATTACCGTTCTATCAAGGTTCGTTTACACACAATGAAGATCGCTAAGCGGGTACTAAATAGTCGACTACGGAAAAAAATAAGGCTATCTGAGGACCAGCGCGAGTTTGTCGCGATCAAATCAACCACTGATGCAATCCAAAGTGTAAGATTCAGAATGAAAAAACATCGGGATGCCTTAATGATCTGCATATGGTGCTGGTTGATTTAAAAAAAAAAAACTTCAAAATCAACTTCAACTATCACGAGATTTGATATGGGTGGCGCTAAGGAAACGAGAAGTTCCAGAAGCCTACGTGCGGATGTTCAATGATGAAGCAAAGACAGGATTAAGATGTCCTTCCGGGGTCACTGATGAGTTCCCAATTAAAGTCGGTGTACACCAGGGGGTAGCGTCCTAAGTCCTTTGCTTTTCATTGTAGTCTTGACTGTCTGTTTAAAGGAAAACTACTGACGAACCCGAAAAAACTTCAGTTATCTTTCGCTGACGATGGGCCATCGTATGTGAAGATCATACATCCCTGCAGCGACCACTTGGCTGGATGTTTTGCAGGGGAATGGGTGTCGTATTAGCCAGAGAAGAAGAAAGAGAAGAAAGAAGACAGAGTACCTGTGCTGCCGATTCTCTGACCCACCCGAGCCAGTTGAATGGAAATGTGCTTCCCAGGTGTGAAAAGTTCAAGTACCTGGGATCGATGATAAATAGCAAAGCAAACTGCGTTGACGACATCAATCATCGCGTAAGCTTGGGGTGGATAACGTGGCGAGAAAACTCCGCCATTTTCTGACCGAAAAATGCCCCTTAGCTGAAAGAAAGGTTCTGCACCGCGGTTGTGCGTCCGGCGCTCCCACATAAGTTGGTTAACAAGCTGAGATGAAAAAGTGGGGTGCCGTGGCGTAGTGGTTAGTGTGTGTGCTTACTACGCCAGATGTCTGGGTTCGAATCCTGCCATCGTCAACTGAAAAAAAAAGAATTGTTCTTTCTCACGGCCCCCAGCTCCGCGAGGGTCTGACAAGCCCTGCGAGAGTATCATTTGTCTTGAAAAACTTCTAAAAGTGCCGTTCGGATTCGACAAAAAATTTTATGTGGGGAAATTAACACACACAGCATACGTTTTTGAGAAGTTGGCCCTGGTTCACTTCGAGCTGTGGCGCCACTCTATTTTTTTTTTTAAATGAAAATGCTTTGTACAACAGTAGGAGTAAATAAGAAGCACGAAGATCCAAAGAAGCCTTCATGTAAAATAGCCAATCTCCAGAAAAATGGAGCACGTTCAAAGTGCTATGTTCAAAGGAGAGATCCTATGAACCCTGTCAAAAAGGCAACCAACCACAAGGCAATCAACATCCCAACGACAACAGCATTGGCCTCCGTGATAAAGAGATCCAAATTTGACCTCAGAATATACCGGCATCCGGGTGGCTTGCCGGCATATTCTGAGGTCAAATCGGCGTACCCGACAAGCGAACCATAGAAATGCAGTAGATTGGGAGGGTTATGATTTATCACTTCAGATTATAACCTCGCGCCTCAAAGAAGAAGGAGCATGGAAATATCCAAGTATGCGGCTAAAATGTATTCGCACAAATTAATTTTTTTGGTTCAAAATCATTAATTTTGTAAAAACGACCCCCCGTGGCCAAAAGCTTTGTATCAACGAAATCTTAAATAGTGTCCGGGGAAGTTTATGTTCTAAATTTGACTTCTTTTTCTTCCCTTGGTAAGGCTAAAAAGCAGACGAAATCCATGTTTTTTTTCTGGAAAATTATTGGTTTTTCATAAATTTTGCCTCTAAATGTGGGCGTGGCCCAAAACTTTGTATAAGCCAAATGAAGAAACAAATATTTTCCACATAATATCTTTGGAAAAAAATTTTCAATTTGATAAAATTTATCCGCTCGAAATCGAAGAATTGATTCGTGAAAAGAGAAGAGCGCGTAGAAGATGGCAAGGCACGAGGGCTCCCCCAGACAAAACCCTATTGAACCACCTCTCTAACAAACTGAAAGGAATGTTGCAAGATCTTAAAAATCGGGAGACCACTGAATACCTTGAAGGCTTGTCGGCGGATAGGAGCTCAAACTACTCGCTGTGGAAAGCAGTTAAGTCTATCAAGAAACCTATAATCCACTCGGCACCAATAAAAAAAGCTAACGGCGAATGGGCAAGAGAAGACAAAGAGAAAGCGAATTTGTTTGCTGAACATTTAGAAGAAACATTCAAGCCTTTCGACGGTCCGCCGTTGGCTGACGTTCTAAACAACAACGCGGAACCTGAAAGCTTTAGAATGAAAAAAGTTTCGCTAATTGAACTCCGACAGACAATTAGCAAACTTAAAAATTACAAGGCCCCGGGTTACGACCTGATCACTGGCGAAATATTGAAAGAGCTACCAAAAAAGGCATTAGTCAAGCTACTTTATATGATAAACGCTTCTCTTAGACTTCTATACGTTCCAAGACAATGGAAAGTTGCTGAAGTCATTATGGTTCCAAAACCGGGGAAATGCGCAAATGATAAAAAATCTTATAGGCCCATATCGCTTCTGCCGATAATATCGAAAGTATTCAAGGAATTTCTGCTGAAGCGATTACAACCAATAATTGCAGAAAGACGCTTGATCCCGGATCATCAATTCGGTTTCAGACCTAACCATTCCACAATAGATCAAGTCTACAGAATAACGCATGAAATTGAAAAAGCCTTAGAAGGGAAAAAAATATGTTCAAGTGCTTTCCTCGACGTATCGCAAGCCTTCGACAAGGTATGGCACGAAGGCTTGAAATATAAGCTACGGCAAAACTTGCCGGAAGACATGTTTAAAATATTGGAAAATTATCTTGAAAGCAGACTCTTTCGTGTTAGGTGTAGTAATGAATACTCGAGTTTCAAGCAAATTCGGGCTGGCGTACCCCAGGGAAGCGCCCTCGGTCCGACCCTGTTCCTGCTCTACACAAGAGACATACCTCTAGATGACGAGACTGTCGTAGCCACGTTTGCGGACGATACGGCCATCCTGGCAACAGATGAATCAGTCGAGTCATCAACGAGAAGCCTCCAACGAGCATTGGACAGAATTTGTGTCTGGACGAAGACTTGGCGAATCGCTCTTAACGAGAACAAGTCTACGCATGTGAATTTCACTTACAGAAGGGTTAACAATTTACCTCTGTTCATAAATTCTGCACAAATACCTTATGCAAATGAAGCGAAGTATCTAGGGATGACACTGGACGCTAAACTTAGGTGGAAACCACACGTAAAGAAGAAGCATGACAAGCTCGAGATTAGGCTCAGGGAAATGTATTGGCTTATCGGAAGATTTTCGAAATTAAGCACATATAACAAACTGCTCTTGTACAGGCAGGTGTTAAAGCCGTCCTGGACATACGGTATACAACTTTGGGGTTGTACCAAGCCGAGCAACATGTCCATGTTGCAGACTTTCCAAAACAAAACACTAAGAGCAATTGTGAATGCTCCACGGTATATTAGGAATAGCGATATTCACAGAGATTTAGGAATAGCTACCGTGGGCGAAGAAGTAACAAACTTCGCTCGAAAGCTAAATGCTCGCCTTCATGTTCATTGCAACAATGAAATGATACGTACTCTCAACGAGACTCTTAACGATGTAAACAACGAGCGACGACTACAAAGAATAAGACCCTTCAATCTAGCGACGTAGGTTGAAGCCGCATGAATGAACGGCTTAGTAGGTGCATTCACTGAAAAGCAACCTATCCAATGCGATTAACACTATGGAAGCGTAAACTACTTGTTAAGTTAACTTAGTTGTAGTCAAGAAGTATTATGAGAGAGCGAAAATTTACTACTATGAAGTGCGTTCTGGCAGTTTCATAGTGTCTCTCATAAATGGGTGATTTTTTAGCACGTGGAAATCAAACATAACCAATATCGGCTACTTCGGTATTATGTACCTGCTATAGAGGGCGTATTGGTATCTTTGAAAGATTTTGGAGTTTTAGACTCCGTCCACCCTAGTATTCAACAAAAAAAAAAAAAAAATTGGTAAAAAAATATTGAATAATTTGCATTTGAAGGTTTACTTTTTCAATCAATGCCATGCCCACAAGGGGCGGTCTACCGACTTTATTTTAGTTTTTTATGTCTTCTAACCGAAGACGCTTAATGTCAAATTTCAGCTTTTCACGACATCTTATAGTTTTGAAAGCACTGGAGGGAGTTTCATATTTAGACCGATTGTGGGCGTGTCTGTGGGCGGATTTGAAAACGTTAACACTTGTATTACTCAACAATTAACGCCAAAAAATTTGTGACATACGGACGGAGGGACTGACTGGATTCGGTCTTATGCCCAAAATGTCTTGGGGTTATTATTTCTCTATGTTACATTTCCTCCTGTATCAAACTTTTTTACTCCATTCCTGTGGAATAGGGTATAAAAGGGCATTAAAAGCATTCGTTACCTGCAATAGTATGTGACGAACTCAAATTTTACAATCTTTTTATCGTTTTGACTTGCTAATCTTAGCCAAAATAGCAATGTTTCCAATTAAAAAGTATTTTTTAAAAAAATCAACAAGAAGATATCTACTTTTTGATTCTCATATTATCAGCTTGTGTGTATTTTGACTTCTGGTGCAATTGTAAGATTATTTTACGTGCTAATCTGAGGCAGAGTTAAACACGATTGAGAATAAAATTTAGAAAAAACGGTCTGAGTGTGTTCAAAACACGATGTTGTCAGTCCTTAGAAGGGTGAAAGAAAAGGAAATATAAGAAGTTTCTTTCCACGGAATTATCAAAAAAATGATGGGCGTAAAATTGATTCCTGCGTCCTATGTCCTTAGGAATCTCCCTTAGGAAAAGAAGAAGCTCAACATTCAACTTGTTTTTTATTCCGTATTTTTGTTAAAATTTTGAAAAAAAAAAAATGTTAATTTTACTTATTGACATAACACTTGTTTGACACAAATATACTTAGCGGCATCAGCTGTCGAGGGCGTTTCAGAGCTAAAAGATTTTGTGTCAAAAGACAAGAAGAGCTTATAAACGTTGAAGTATGTTTCAACGCCCTTTTCTATGCAACGAAATGTATATTAATTTCTTGGTTTTTTTAAAGCAAGTCTTGCAAAATCAGGTGCTAGGACTCGGTGCTGGCTATGGATTTCTTAATTTTCCTGCATTTTGAATAACGAAAGTGCACGTTTTTCAGTATAGGTATGCATCCCTTGCTCACGAAGGGATGCGTGCTTAAGAAATATTCAAAAGTATGATGCTCTCAGCTCGATGTTATAATTTCATGAAATGGTTGGAGCCACCCTTTGGATTTTGGGTGAGAACCAATCCACCTTCATTTGAGACCTGATAATTTCTAAATGGTAGCTTTTGGCTTGCTTCAAAACTTTTTTTTAGATTCTTCTTTATAGGTAGGTAAGGCAGATATATGAATGGTCATACCCAGGGGAGCGTAATTAATGATCCATAAACAGATTCATTTATTCACAAGCCTATATAATGTTTTTCATACATATCTAACCCCCTATATTTGTTTCATTAGTTTGCTACCCCAACCTTTTCCATGTCTCATCCACCTTTGTCCATCAGCCAACCCAAATGAGTTTCCCGCAAACGCATGACTAGATGCTCTGTACATAAACACAACCGATTCTCGCTCGAACGACGACCCACTAATATCCTCTTGTTATGAAAGCCCAACACACATCTAAGCATATGCAAACTAGAAGGACTCATTCATTATCATCACAACCCCGCATTTAGTGGACCCAACTGACCCCCCTTACCACAGCTCTACGTCATTTTCATCTAACACAACCCTATCTGCGTATCTATCTCTAAGGCTATTATAAAAGTAATATACAAAGGTCTCACCCTCTCGGGCTTTCAAATGCGAGTAAAAAATAATTCCGCTACCCGTAGCTGGCTACATTCGGTGAATTTGACCAAACAGTTTTCGCTCGGTCTCGGGTTTTTATTGCTGTTTGCTTTGCTCGCACAGATATGTACATCCTGTCGAGAAACCCTTTTTTTTTGTTGCCAACTAGCAACCCTGTACACAACTTTACACAGCCACAGCGCTATACATCAATCATGGCAGTCTCCATTGTCACCCTATCTTCAAATACTTGGACTCATTATTTTAGAGAGTTTAGAGAGCGAACTCCATGAATCTACCCCATCAGCCGGTGCAGTGCGTCTTGCGTTTCATTTCGTATTCATACAGAGGTCTGAAGCGAAGTAGCACTTGTGCCGAGCACACACACACACATGCATGTTGGTCATGTGTGCAAACACTCCGTCGGGCAATTAGGGTCTAATGACGGCAGTACGAATCTTTGTCACGATACTCCCTCTCAACTAGTAGTGGTCGCTTTGGGGGTTGCAAAGGCCAAGGGAATATCTGTGCGGGAGATTTTTTTTTTCTCGACTGCGAAACCGCTATGGACGATCCACCCTTCACGAGATTAGGGATTCGAGAGCCAAACTGGTGGGTCAGTTTTGATTGTAATCTGAGGCAACTAGCTTTGGGTCCATAAATCTGCCATGACGCAGCTAGGGTTGATAGTACGCAGCTCTACAATCAAGATAATTACATGAAAAGGGTTTTATCCCCGGCGGATCGTATACCCCACCTGGTTACATACCCTACGTACAAACGTTCATTATGCAAACTTAGGGGTGGAAAAAAACTGCCACTTCTTCACGTCACATCGCTCACATAAGCCCTTAAGTTAGAGCTCGCGCCCACCCCCCATCTCGGCGAGGCTCCATGGCGTATGTGCAACTTTATCTCATTGTGACACGTACTCCAGCCATTATAGGTTTTTATAACTTGTACACATCGATACGCATTAAATTTTAACATCGTTTCAATAGCGCACGCACAACCCCTCCCAAGTGTACCACTCTCGCCTTTAATGCCCCCAAACAATGGCAAGCATAAGACTGTGAAGCTGTGTGTCTCTGGGCGGTTAAGGGTAGTATTAGTATAGTGAACGAATCGACCTTCGCGCTTCCCTACGCTGCTGTGGGTAAATTTGAAATTTTCATTTATGCGCGCGGCAAAAAGTGCGTGCTGCGTCGTATAGATGGCGAGGAGGCAGCCAAAGAATAGCTAAGGAGCCGAAGCCTCAAATTTAGCAACAACAGCAGCAGGAGGAGTCGTGGAGAGTCATAAATGTACATAGAATCCTTTTTTTAATGGCATCCGCGGATGTACGAGGGCGCATTAGTGCGTGTTCTTTGAGAATATACACACATTTTTCGGCGACGCTCGCAGTTGTAGTGGTGCGGCCACTGGTAGGGGAGGGCGCGCGCTGGAGGTATCTCTAAGGACATTCTGAATCGTTTATGATGCTGTGCTCGCATTGGCACTGTGTGTAGCGAATGGCCCCATCTGGCCTAGCTACAAAACTACCATAAATATCCCATTTAAAATATATGTTAGAATTTATATGCGCGCAGAGTGACATACATGTAAGGTATACAACAGGCTACAGGAGTGGAGGCCTACAGTATACAGCAGAGTGTAAGGAGTTGTAAATAACATGAATAGATATCATTTTAAAATTGATATGGATGGGCTTGGGGGATAATCGTGTGCGGTGTGTTCTCTTTTCCAAAGGGGGAAGTAGCTTATCTAGATGTAAAGTCACACTGCGACAGAGTCAGAGATAAGAAGTTTTTGCTTTCTCACTGCAAAAAGGATCTCAATTAAAGTACATTCAAATAAGGACAGCCACAGAATGATGGGGCTCATGGTGGCTGTATAAGGATTAGTTTAAAGGAAATCATCCAAAGGACCAAGGGGAGACTCTATGTTGTCTATTATATCAAAATGCACTTTACAGCGGGCAGACATATGAAATCAATTTCGTTGACCCCCCGGGGGCTTGTCTAGCTTATAAAGTTGCTGCATCCCCCTATATGCACTTGCCACACAACGCGTCTCTGCCGGCTGGGGAGGAATATTTCTATGATTCATACCCGGCATAGGGATGGTTTTGTAATCTATTTCTAACAAAGTGACTAGCTATACCACTGCACATTAGAAAGTGGAATGGGTGACGTGTCTGCAACGCATTTCCAACTAATCCATACTGCAATGAAACATGACATGATGCGTCTATGTAAATTGGGGTCGGTTCACTATGTTGTTCTAAAATGGGGGAGAACCTCATGTATGTACATAGTTGTTTGTTATACTAGCCAAGGGCTTTCAGGAAATCCTCCTTATCGGTGATTTTCAGTCATAGAGGACAATCGGTAGTCTTTGCTTACAGACTTAGGGATGCTTAGGAAATCGCGCCAGAAAGAAAGAAAACTAATGAAAATAGGGAAAAGGTTAAATGCTATGTTAATTGATTTAATAAGAAATCTGAAGCAAAAGTGATTTGCTCTCAAAAAAACCCCACCCAGGAGAACGCCATATTCGTTGCCCGAACTATCTTATTGACAATCTTCGTAGGGTCTTTCATCCACCGATTGGGTGCGCTACTCTTTCCACTGTCTTCACGCGTTTAAAAAAATTAGGCATCTGGGCAACAATGTTTCTCCAGAGCAATGAGGATTTGCAATCCTGCCCAAGAATATTCCAAAGAGGACTTGTAAAAAGCTAGACTTTAAGACGAACCTGACAAAAATAGGCAGGTCTGAATAAATGCAAACGACTTGTAAGTTGTTGCCCGTCAACAAATTTGGCCGAATATATGTACGCCAGCAGTTTGACCTGCTTTTTTTACATAACCTAACGCGTTTACTTTAATCATTAAGTTTTCAACGACAGTCATCGCTTCTGTGGAAGAAAGATGTTCGTGGAGTGAAGCGGCTTGGTGTAGCGGCTTGGGTAGCGGCTTGGTGTATTCTTTGAGGACAATCTTAAGCCTCTTGGGGGCCCTGAACAATTTAAGAGAATGAGGCCCCTATGATTCCCTTAATGGCAGAATTCAAAGTCAACTAAGTGACTAAGAAAAAGACTACAAAAGAAGACTAGAAAAAAAGACTTGTTCTTTTTCACGGCCCCAACCTCCGCGACGATCTGACCAGCCCTCCTAGAGTATCATTTGTCTTGAAATACTTCTCAAAGTGCCGATCGGATTCGGCGAAAAATTGTAGGTCCCCTTGTATGTGGACAAATTAACCCACACAGCACACTTTGTTGCAAAGTTGGTCCTGGTTCACCTCGAGCTGTTGCGGCACTCTATTTGTTTATTTATTTATAAGTGACTAAAAATGTCAAAGAAGAGGTATCTTCTAACAACTTTAATTGTTACTGCTAAAAGGCTAAATTGATTGAAAAGGTACTCTTTTAGCTTCGAAGTCATTAAGAACCTAGATACAGTCTACTGCTGAATCTTTTTCAGAGCCAAACACCTACTCGGGGATCGGTACGACCAATTGAGCTTGGCTATTCCCCATCCCATAGGATAGGAGGTATATGAAGTTTGATTCCTAGTTTGTAACATAGAGAAATAATCACCGTAGACCCCAAAGACCTCAAGGGCATATGATCGAGACCGAATTGTAAGTCGAGTGAGCCATGTGCGTCTGTGCGTCTGTCGGCAGTTTTTAGGCCTTAAATTTTGAGCTGGGAGCTTGAAACTTGATATCTGTTCTTTCTAGGTCTGAGGCAGTACAAGTGTAAAAATTTTTGAAATCCGCCCACTGACACGCCCACTTTACTTATAAGCATGAAAAATCAAAGTTGTAGTAGGAAGCTTAAATTTGGTATTCGCCTAGGCAGATTTCAAACCCTCCTACTAGTTTTATTATTTTTTGTTTTGTGTGGGGTGTTCCGTAAGTAAATGATTTTACTCTGAACTACGCCAGTTTTACTGTTATAGTTTTAAAATGTTTGTTTTTTCGACACGTCACATCACATTTTTTTAAGGCACACAGGTAAGTGTAGATGCAGGATAATCTTTCCCAACAGACAACAAAAGAGAAAAGTTTATATGTAAATATTTCCCATTCCTAAATGTTGATTCCGATTGTACACCGCCTTTATTTTATCTCGTCTAGGTTCGCCAGAACATTATGTCATATTGACAAATTTCTTTGTAGAAAAACATCAAAACAAAGAAATAACTTCTATTTCTAAGAAAAATGTCTGGCAATATCAGAAAGCTAAAAGGGGCGGCAGCAACAACTTTTTCCAGGATTTTCAACTAGTCAATATTCTTTCCCGATGTAGAATATCAGTCACTACCTATAAGATTTTGTTTTTTCAGTAGGCTGGAAGAGCATATAGGACCGAAGGAAAAACCATAGTATGACCCGAGGTGTAAAAAGGCAATTAGCGAAGTTGTATTTTCGATTTAATAAGACCAAGCTTTCCTCAATTCGGCTGGTAAGTGTTATTATGCTTTCTGTACTACTGAAATTGAATGCTATGTACTTTTTTGAGGCGGAAAATTCTAGGAAGAACTTTTGGACTTTCGTCCAAAATGTGAACAAGTGTACCTCATCCTTCATCACTGACAATGCAAAGGCTTCTAGCTGTCAGTTCCCCGAACCCCGATTACATCGCAGCACATTTTGTTGCCAGTTCAACCCTTCCAGATCGCGCGACGTAGCTGCCTCTTACCGAAGAGTGGAACCACTCCTTAAATCGTCCAAGGAATTTTACAGAGTTTGTCACCCAGACCCAATTATCGAAAATGTAGGCTCTGGGAAGTGACGGCACTCTAAATTACTGGACGATGTAACCTTTCGAACGTCTGATTCAAGCTGTTCGAATCCGATGACTTCAAGTCTGCAGCTCATAACATAAATTCTGTGGTTTTTCATGGCTCTGTTTTGTCTGTGTTCCCACTAAGGCACTTCTCCTTGCATCCGGACGGCAGCGGAGGAATTCCCCAGATGGAATCAACGGTGGCGTCCATAGTTCCAGTCAGGCCGAACTACTTAGTGAACACCTTATATGGGCTATTACGACGTATTCGGAGCTCAGGCCTATAAGGAGCGGGCTATCCGGCTCTCCGTCCTTTAAGCTAAGCAAAGGCGACTGCTATCGGCATCAAAGACAGCGCCTATTTGGATGTGGTTTCGTTGTTGGAGGCAGACTAGGCAAAAAGTCTTGAGCTTCAACCCTGTAAGTGAGCGCCTCGCGACGATCCGCATCAAGGCTAAATTCGCCAACATTAGCCTGATATGCGCACATGCCCCCACAGAGGAGAAAGATGACGAGACCAAAGATATGTTCTACGAGCTCCTGGACAAAACTTATGAGCAGTGCCCTAGCTACGACATTAAGATTGTCCTAGGCGATTTTAATGCCAAGCTAGGAAGGGAGGGCATCTTTGGTCGTACTGTCGGAAAGCATAGCCTGCACGATGGGACCTCCGATAACGGATTCAGGCTGATCGACTTTGCTGCGGGGCGACACGTTGTGGTAGCTAGTACACAGTTCCCGCATCTGAATATCCACAAAGGGACATGGAGATCTCCCGATCAATCAACCGTCAACCAGATTGACCATATTGCGATCCACGCAAGGCACTCCTCCAGTATCATGGATGTCCGAACTTTCCGAGGGGCCAACATTGACTCGGATCACTACCTTGTTGTAGCCAAGGTACGGCTGCGGCTATCCCGACCAGCGCCAAGTAATGGAAATACTGTGAGGAAGTTTGACATCGGCCGACTACAATCGCAAGAGATCACCTGGTCCTTCTCCAACCGAGTCTCTCAAAACCTTCTAGGAAGTGCTATGCAACCAGCATCAAGTATTGATAGCCAGTGGCAACATTGCCAGAATGCCATCAGAGACGCCGCCTCTGAAGTGCTGGGTTTCACATGGCCACCACAACGAAACCCCTGGTTTGACGATGAATGCGGGCAAGCACATGCAGCTAAACAGGAAGCATACAAAGCGGCGCTGCACAGAAGGACTAGAGCTGCTCGCGAGCTCTACGAGCAGAGGAGGAGAGAGGAACACCGGCTTCTCCGAAGGAAAAAGAGAGAGCACGAGAAGCGCGCGGTTGAAGAGATAGAGAGATTTTACAACAGGAATGAGGTTAGAAAGTTTTACCAAAGGATCAAAAGGTCCTGCCAAGGGTATAAACTTCGAACCGAAGCCGGTAAGGACCATCAAGGGAACATCGTTGTAGAATCGCAGTCGGTGCTGAGGATTTGGAAAGACCACTTCTGCAGACTGTATAACGGCGAGGAAGAACCAAATACCGCTGTCAGGCAGAACGAACCATTCAACCCGGGCGAAGACGTTACCGACGAAGCATACGAACGATACCGCCCACCCGACCTGGAGGAGGTGAAAGAAGCTGTGTCTAAGCTCAAGTGCAACAAAGCAGCCGGAGCAGACGGCCTAGCTGCCGAACTTTTTAAATCCGCTGGCGATGAGCTGGTTAGGAGCATGCACCAGCTCATCTGCAAGATATGGTCGGAAGAAAGCATGCCCGACGAATGGAACCTCAGCATTGTTTGCCCGATCCTGAAGAAAGGAGACCCTCTGAGTTGTTTCAACTACAGAGGCTCAAAAGTCTTCTTAACATCGCATACAAGATCTTTTCTGCTGTACTGTGTGAACGCCTGAAGCCGTTTGTCAACAATCTGATAGGCACATATCAGTGTGGCTTTAGGCCAGGAAAGTCCACCATCGATCAAATATTCACACTGCGGCAGATCTTGGAGAAAACCCAGGAATTCCAAATTGATACACACCACCTCTTCATCGATTTCAAGGCCGCGTATGACAGCATCTATAGAGACGAGCTATATAGCGCAATGTCTAGTTTTGGCATCCCTGCCAAACTCGTCAGTCTGTGCAGGATGACGATGGAAAACTCACGCTGTTCCGTCAAGGTCGGCAAAGACCTCACTGACCCCTTTGATGTCAAAAAAGGATTTAGACAAGGCGACGCGCTGTCATGCGACTTCTTTAACATCATACTTGAGAGAATTATGCAGAACTCTCGCGCCAACACCAGAGGTACAATCTTTCAAAAATCCGTTCAACTACTTGCATACGCAGACGACATTGACATAATCAGTAGAACAAAGCGTGATGTCAGTGAAGCCTTCGTGAGTATTGGGACGGAAGCGGCGAATATGGGTTTAGCAGTCAATGAGGGCAAAACCAAGTATATGCTGTCATCAAGAAAAGACACCCAACACCGACGTCTTGGACAAAACATCACCATCGACAGCTATAACTTTGAGGTAGTTAGGGACTTTGTCTACCTGAGTTCCGCTATCAGTTCAGACAATGACACCAGCGCTGAAATCAAACGAAGGATAACTCTTGCCAATCGCTGTTTCTTTGGGCTAAGAAGGCAATTGAGTAGCAAAGCCCTCTCTCGAGCAACTAAAGTGTCCATGTATAAGACCCTCATCATCCCAGTCCTGCTTTACGGTGCAGAAGCATGGACCCTGTCAAAGGCGGATGAAAACACTTTAGGCTGCTTCGAGAGGAAAATTCTTCGGACGATTTATGGTCCCGTCTGCATAGGCGGAGAGTGGAGGAGGAGATATAACATCGAACTGTACGGGCTGTACAGCGATACCGACCTAGCCAAAAGAGTCAAAACACAACGTCTACGATGGCTGGGTCATCTAGAGCGGATGGACACCAACGCCCCGGCCCGGAAAATCTTCGAATCCACACCGCAGGGACGACGCGGTAGAGGAGCACCGAGACTCAGGTGGCGCACGCAAGTGGAAGGGGACCTCAGCCAACTTCGCGTGCGAAACTGGAGACGGCTAGCTAGAGACAGAGCTGGCTGGCGAAGCTTGTTGGCTGAGGCCCAGGTCCACCCCGGACTGTAGCGCCACCTTAAGTAGGTATTAGCCACGCCCCCAAAAGTGTGCATGGGTTTAAAATTAAAATCAAGTTATTGTAATTTCGTTAAAATCATGAGAAAATACGGTAAAAGCGAAAATTATTTCAGAAAAAAAAAAACCATTTTTTTCCTAAAAATGCCCCTTAAAAGTGGGCGGAGCTCAAATTTTTGTATGGAGTAAACTTAGCAAAAAGTAATATCTTTAATATTTGTCACAATTTTTTTTCCGATTTGGAGTCAACTTTCCGAGAAACCGGGTTTTTAAAGATCTAACATGTTAAAATCAGATCTAACAGTTTTTGCCTTGTTAAAAGTCTTTGGCCAATATTTCTCAGTAACTTGACCAAAAGGTTTTTCAGAAAAAATTGTTAAAAATAGGTTTTCTCACATCTAAGCCAGTAGTGGGCGTGGGCGTTGATGGATTAAGCCAATTTTCACACTTTATCTGTGCAACAAAAGAAACAAGCCATGTATTAAGTTTCAGCTTTCTAGCTTGATTTTGAAGACCTAAAACCTTTACACATACAGACGGACAGACGGACGGACGGATGGACATGGCTTAATCGATTCACATGTCGGCCTCGAACATATCTCTAAAAGGTCTTAAGGGTCTACGGTGATTATTTTACTGTGTTACAAAATATGCATTAAAATTAATTTACCCTCGGTCGGGTATAAAAAAGGTAAAAAGAAGGTAAGTCTCCCCCTCTATCTCCTAAACGACACAACGTATAACTTTGAAATAAATGACGGGCATAGCTAATCCATTTTCTGAGATTTTATGCAAAACCACAGCGTACTACGTGCCGTAGCGTATAGTGGGAGTGTGTGTGCTTACTACGCCGGAGGTTTGGAGGGCCTCTGGAGAAAAAGTGTAGTTTTTTTTTCGCGGTGCCCATCTTCGCGAGAGTCTCATGTTTTTAAGCAAAATTTTTTGTGTTTGAATACTATATTACAGGAACAGGTTCGGGCCGAGGACGCTCACCTGGGGTACGCCAGGTCGAATTTGCTTGAAACTCGAGTATTCAGTACCACACCTAACACGAAGGAGTCTGCTTTCAAAATAGTTTTTCAATATTCTAAACATATCTTCAGGCAAAGTTTGCTGTAGTTTACACTTCAAGCCTTGTTGCCATACCTTATCGAAGGCTTGCGATACGTCGAGGATACGCCGAGCACTTGAACATATCTTTTTCCCTTCTAAGGCTTTTTCAATTTCATTCGTTATTCTGTAGCGTCTATCTGCAACTATTGGTTGTAACCGCTTCAGCAGAAGTTTCTGAAAGATCTGATCGCTGATGTTATTCATGTCATGTTTACAGGGTGATGCGTTTACCCACAAACGATGTAAAACGCTTTTTATATCTAGAGGGTTATCCTTTTTTGAAACAAGCAGAAATCCATCTAAAGCTTAACAGCCTGCTAAATAGTACTGCAAACCTTAGTAGACTTTTCCGTAGGGTCTTATTATATTAAAGTAATAAGCCAATCACAAACCAAAGATTTCGTTTCTATTCGACTCCTTTCGGATGAAATTGTGATCTGTAATCCTCCTGAGGTGTACTGGTGATATAGCTTTTTCCAGCCATCAAAATGTTTTCATGATCTTCTTAATAGACTTCAAACAGGACGGAAGGTTAAAAAATCATTGCATACACTATAAACTTTTTAAGTCAATCGTAATTTTTTCGTGATTAATTTTTTTCTGTCTCTCTTCTGAGCTCTAAGAGGTCTGAATGGTCTTCCAAGGTAAGCGCAGAACTTCTTCCAGATATTCTAACCCATAAGTTGTGTCTGAAACACTCCTACTGTGTGACATAAAAGTGTCACTTTTATCCTTCCAAGGCTCAAGTACACATCTTGCAAACTCTTTTATTTAAACCCATTCGAAGGTCTCAAGTGGTGGTTATAACTCGGATAAAGAATAAGTTCAAAGGACCTTCTCTTTCCTTACTTTTAAGGAAAATTTAATTATTTTAGGTTTTTGAGCATTTTCTTATTCCCTTTCCCCCCCCCCCCAAAAAAAGAAGATCGAAAACAACATCGACTCGGCAACGGCAGAGAAAATTATAAATAACATAACCCTTCTAAGTGTGTTCCGTTCCCGCTCCCAAAAGCTACATATTCAGCCAACCAGCAAACGGTTGGCAAACTTCTAAGAGACTCCAACTCCAGTGACTACGAGCACGTGGAACGAGTTGAGACCAAGAAAAAAAAAAGTCCTGTCAAAAAAACGCAGGAGTAGGTAGCAAAACCAAATGCAAGAATTTTTCTTTCGCTACATTCTTCAAAGTTCTCAACAACAACTACAGCGGGAGGCGGTTGCACGAAGGACGATGACGGGCTTACGGGTGGGTGGTGTATAGGCACTGGTTGCTGGGGATAAAATTTCACTTTGTTTCAAATTTTGTAAATTATTTTTCGTTTTGGTTTTGTGTATTTGTTGCTCCTCGCTAGCGGGGACTCGAGCCACACTGATGTTTACCTACATCCACAAAGGGAACCGGCACAAGCAAGGCGAAGCATGCCTTAACGGCTGTACAAGTGTACGATTTTCTGTTCTGCTTTTTTTTAAAGAAGAAAATATTATATTCCAAGACTTGGGAGGACGTATGAAACCACAAAAGCTTTTAGACGACGTGTTCCTCTCTACACTTCTATGGGAGAAGGACGACAACTGCGAAGGAAAAAAAAAAATTTTAAATTTAAAAGAACTTTCTGCCAGGCAATGTGTTGCTCACATACTTACTCACTCACTTACACAAAGTGGAAAGGATTTAAATTAAAACCTAAAATATAAAACCCTACACACATACAGCCGCGGTCTCAGCAGCAGTGTATCGTTGTCGTCGTCGTCGTCGTCTCTGGGTGACGGCAAAGAAAATACACACAGTCATCAACGAAAAATGTTCATCATTATTATGTGGATCCGCTTTGAGGATGTGCTGAGGTGGTCGGTCTTCCTTCGTGCTGGCGAAGGCTTAGGGGGTGGCTTAGAGCACCAGCAATAGCACAGAACACCCCCTCCGGATGCCTCTGTGTGTCAGTTGAAATGTGTTTTTTTGTGTGTAAGCTCAAGGGTGATTTTTTGTAATTAAAATCATGTTAGAACGCTTTGTATTGCGAAACAGTTGACAAAATGCAAGCGGCACCGGAACAGCACCGTTTAATGTGGGACAAAGGATTCTCGTTCGCCGCACCCGAAATGGATTCTAGTTGGGAGCGTTTGTTTGGCGGTTATTTAAAAATGTTTTTTTTTTCGTCCTTTATAACACTATACACTGAGAGCTGTTAGCAATGGGGATAAAGTGATTTTTTATTTTTTTATTGTGGGGAGATGTTATTAAAATGTCAGGACGATTGTGATGGCACAAAGCTGAACGCAGAGACTGCCACGTGAAGTGCAACGGATAGATTTAGGTTTTTCTTTGGATACGAAGTCTTCTAGGCTATGGATATGCGTCAAGTTCATTTGGTATGCAAAATTTAGCCTCAAATAAGGAGATAAAGGCTGTTTTCTCGCAAGACTCTTCCATAAGGATCAAAGAACTCGTAGGTAACTCACATTCGAGAAGGTTTTGATTTAAAATAGAAGGAAACAGAGCAGTTTGGGGTGTTCAATTTATCAAATTGCTTCTCAGTACGAGATCCGAAATAACCCTCTTTCCTTTCTGCATAGGGTCCAAAAGCCTCTCCTTAAGAGGATTAGCACTTACCTTGTAGGAGTTAATCTATTGTGTGTCTGGTTTGTTTTCACTCCCACCTCCTCCACTGTCTACTTTGCTCGTTGCCATTTCGGTTGAGTGTTTTTCTTATATATCACCCAAAACTCTCCCTGCCTTGTTACCTGTTTGGCGGTCTGGCCTTAGCAAAATGTTAACACAATCTTTTAGCCAGCTGTCGGACCAAGAGACTCAAGCTTCAACGTGTAAATAGTCGGCCGGTTTGGGTCAGTCTAGATCAGAAGTCACATATCCGGCATTGAAAATTGGTTTCCTTGTAAAGTAAAGGCTCGTTTGGCGCAGCTGCGATATGGGTGCAGACATGTGACAAGCAACTCTTCAGCCTCAGACTGCAGACTGTTTGTGTTCTAGGCATACGTTACGTTTTTGTTGGAGGTTGCTACTATCCGATGGAGCACTCAGACACAACTACTGGTCCATTGTAGTACCATGCAGACACCTTACATTAATGTATTTAGTTTACCCGTCTTTCGAAGAAAGATGAGAAGGAGCTTCAGTGATGAAGAGATTAGGTGTTCGGCACTCACCACGTCAGCCCCAAAGATCAAATCAAGCTACGAGAACTGAATTGGCTTATCGGACGTTATTCGAAACTAAGCGTATATAACAAACTGCTATTGTATAAGCAAGTGCTAAAACCATCTTGGACGTACGGTATACAACTTTGGGGTTGTACCAAACCAAGCAACATATCTATTTTAGAAACTTTTCAGAATAAGACACTAAGAGCAATCGTAAATGCTCCATGGTATATAAGAAATAGCGATTTACATCGAGATCTAGGCATCGCAACCGTGACCGACGAAGTAAGAAACTTTGCTCGCAAACTTCACACTCGCCTTCACGGCCATTGCAACCACGAAATAATCCGAACTCTGGATCAGACAAATCTTGCACGCCGACTACAACGAACAAGACCGTTGGATCTAGCGTCGTAAGAGGAAACCGCACATAATGACGGTATTGCAGGTGCTTTCGTTGGAAGGTAGCCTGCCAAACGCGATTACTATACAGAAGCATGAACTACTTGTTAAGGAAACTTAGTCGTAGTCTCACAAAGATTGGGAGGTTTTTTAGTGAGTAAGAATCTCACACTACTATGAGCACGCGCGTTCGATTCTCATAGTGCCTATGAAGGTTTTTACCTACCCACGGGAAAAAAAAAAAAAAAAAAAAAAAAGCCCCAAAGATCCGCCACCTGATGCGAGCAAAGGCAGGACAACTACAGAGAAGGTGTTCCGCTGTATCGTCGTCCTCTCCACAGGCAAGGTGGTGGTTTCGCTTAAGCCTAACACATTCAAGTGTCTAGCAAAAGCTTGGTGGCCGGTAAGGACGCCTACAAGAAGTCTGCAATCGATTCTCCTAAGAGATAGAAGAATAGACGCTGACCCCTCGCAGATGTCTGGGCGTAGTCGTTTAGTCTGTCTGCACCCATCGCAGTCACGCCAACGAGCCCTGTGCTCACGAGAAACCCAAGTATCAATGGCAGACGTGACAACAGATACAGGCAGGCCTAAAGCAGGTTCGGGTCCTGAGAAAACCTCTTCTGAGCCAAGTCTGGCAAGCTCATCAGAGATCTCATTTCCCTGGATACCAGTATGACCTGGAACCCAAACAAGATTCACTGCATTTAGCCTTCCGACTAAGTTCAACGAATTCTTGAGTTCGAGCACTATCTTTGACGAGGTAAGAGGGTTGAGCAACGCATTTAGAGCGGCTTGGCTGTCACTGCAAACGCATATGCTTCTTGCCCTCCACCTGTTAGTCACAATATAGCGCATAGCCATTAGGATAGCGAAAATCTCCGCTTGGAAGACAGACGCATATTTACCTAAGGGGTAGTGGAGTCTAATGTTCTCGCTTTCCACAAAGACTCCAGCACCAGACCCCTGTCCGGTTTTAGAGCCATCCGTGAAAATACGATGGCATTCTTTCCCTGGCTCAGAGTCTGGCCGAAGCCATTCCATTACCTGAGGAAAGTTGACTTGGTAATTTTGTCGCAAAAGGATTTCTGGGGTCATTGCGTCAGAGGGCATGTCCATAAGACAGGGGTCAAAGGACAATTCTCGAACAAGTTCTTCAAAATTCCAATGCGTGTGGTACCAAAAACCACCTCTCTTTAAGCGAAAGATGGTTTTCAGCGTACACCCCATGATAAATATATCAAGGGGGGGGAGGTTCATCAAAGCATCTAGAGCAGAGCCCGGCGTGCTAGGGAAGGCCCCTGTGCAGCCAAGACAAGCCGTTCTTTGGAGTTTGGCAAAAGAAGTTCTAGGCATACTTTTGGGCCACGAAACTTTTGCTAAAAACGTAACTGTGTTAGGCTTGAACCTATATCCCTATACCTGTTAGAGCGGATGACTAAGCATTAGAGCACTTCGTGTATAGTTGTCCTGCCTTTGGAAATCTCTCACCTAGCACAACCTAGCGAGAGCCGGCTTTGTAAGCGCTTCATTACTTAAGCTGCTCCACATCATTTTTGGGAGGTCGGGATATCTGAGTCCGAAAGAAGTCCATTAAAGTGAATTGTATTTTACTAGTTAATTTACAAGACGTCAAATCAAAGCCCTATTTCTGAGCCTATACAACAGTCAAATTGATCACAGTCTTTTATTTAATCTGATTCGAAATGACAATAGACGGATACAGTGTTCAACACTTCGTACAAGTTTTAAAATTGCTTTTTTCCAAATCGGTGCGCGCCACTCTGCGCGCGTTCACCCATTTTTCTATCGCCATAATCGTCCTATACTAAATACATCCGGGTCTTATGGCAACATTTTAATTGTCCTCTCGGACTATTATTATTCGCAGCGTGTGGTGGATAAATTTGAGTCCACTCCCAACGTCGTAGAATGAAAAAAATAGCTACAATGCCTTAAGAGTGTGCAAGAGACCACAACGCGGCGGGTTTTGTCTCGGGAAAGCATCCGTGCAAAATTCAACTGACCCAGAAGCTGTCAGTACAAAAATGACAGTTGGCAGTGACAACTCTTTGCTGAATGGGCTCTGGATCTGGAGCAGTTAGAATCTGACCATTATTCCATTTGCATAATCATCTGCAGCGATTTCTCCAACTCAAAAATTGTCAAATTTGGTACAAAACAAATAAACATGAGATCCAAGAGTGTCAATGCATTCCCGAAAAACCACTGATGGGGATAGATTTTGGGCTAGTATCATCGTTTACATTTCCTTGTGAACTAGGTTTGCTAGACCATCATCGTCAACGCAACGCGTAAAAGGTCGATATTTACCAACTTAAATCGCTCTAAATTGGACGATACGACATGCAGTGCCTGTATGACGGCGGCGGTACGTGCCACACATATCACGTCGCATTGAATATTAAACACGAGCGATTCGAGGGCATAACATACCCTGGATTTTTTGTGCAAAAATTAGGCAAAGAGGGCAAGTAGACATCCGAGATGGATGTTGGATTCTGGCGCAGAAGGAAGTACCTCTGACAGTCAATAAGGAGGTCCTGGGCCAGGTCAGGTAATGTCAAACCAAATGCCAAGACATGTTGGTCGAAGAATTTATTTACTTGGACGAAGAATAACCCGGCGACCGATAGCGAAGTTGGTAAAAGTGGTACCCGCGATAGATGAGGTCAGCAGGATCGTGCCTGTCAGTGAGCCAGAAGCTGTGAAGAGCCAACTCTTTTACTTAAATCTACCAAGCCCACTAAAAGAAGTTTAGCGACATTTTCTTTGTATATCTTACAATCACGGACATAGATTATTCAAAAACAATATCAGCGTTGTGTAAGGCATATTTATTAAGTTTCCAGAGTTTTATATCCTTAGGCTTTTGATACCATGTCTGCGCTTAGATTCGGAGATCGTTTGGCATTTAGTTGGTACAGTTGTTGCAAGTTGGCTTTCTATGCGCGACCAAGTGCACCAAGAACAGGCATGGTTTTGAGACACAGCAGGCATGAGAGGTCAAACCATGGCTTTTTTGAGTTGTAAGTGTCAGCTAGTTTTTTGTTTTTAATGGTTCGTGCAGTTGAACTGCGTCGGCCGGTCATCAGGAAAGCTGAGCTTGGAGTGAAAGCGAAGATCTTAGTTTTTAATTCAGTGCTCGTTCCAAACCTCATCTATGGTCATGAAATTTGGGTCATGACCAAAAGAATTTGATCGCGGGTACAAGCTGCCGAAATGAGATTTTTGAGCTGCGTTGCTGGTGTTACTAAGGGACAGAGTGAGAAACGTCAGTATTCATAGGAATCTTAATGCTAAGCAGCTTCTTCTCCGAGTAGAACGATAAGTTCTTCGATGGTTTGGATACGTTTATTCGCATGCCTCCCGACAGACTTCCTAGACATGTTACCCGAGATGCGCCCTCTGGTATAGGCTAAGAGACAGGTGGTGGCTAAAGAACATCTCCGCGAGACCCATATGAGGATCGCTCCTGATGTGTCTCTTGAATTGATTTTGCATACTTCGGCTTGATCCGTATTTTAAAAACCGTGCAATATTGCAGTCCCGCTATATTTTGCTTTTAAACCTCAAAAAATCTTCTATTTCTGGGGTTTTTTTTCGAAACGTCATAAATTACCGTTACCGAGCTAGAGCGGAGGGGGGGGACACACACACAGTTCTTTAGCTTTTTTCTGCATTTATATACCCGACCGAGGGTATATTAATTGTAATGCATACTTTGTTACACACTGAAATAATCATCGTAGACCCCTAAGACCTTTTAGAGATATGATCGGGACTGACAGGTGAATCGATTAAGCCATGTCCGTCCGTCCGTCCGTATGTAAACAACTTTTAGGCCTTAAATTTTAAGCTAGAGAGCTGAAAGTTAGTAAATTGGCTGGAAGTCCAGTCCTGCAGATTTGTTTGAAAATTAGCTGAATTCGCCCACGGACACGCCCACTACAGGCCTGTATGTGCGACCATCTTAAATTTAATAAAAATACTTTTTTCAAATTTTAGCTTCGTTACAATGATGCTAGCGCACTCATTTTTGGTATGTAACATCGCCTTGTTATTGTCTTTGAGGTAGCAGAAAAAGTTTGGCCTTTTGTTTGACCACGCCCACTTTTTTAAGGGATTCAACTTAAAATGACTGTTTTTCAATAAATATATATGAAATTTGTTCAAAAAATATATGACAAAAGTAGATATTAGCATTTTCTAACTTTTTTGTGTATGTAGTATATTCCTCCGGCCACTTTTGTGGGTGTGGCATTAAAAAAATTGATTGTTTGAGTTAAAAAGACGAATTTTAAGGCCGAAATATATGCAATCACCTAGTATAAAGCTTTCAACAGTTATATTTTGGAGGCGTGCCCACTTTTAGAGGCGTGGCAATTTGCGTTTTTGGCAGGGTAGGGTATTTTGTAATCCGTCACAGACGGACTGAAGGTTTTTCATACGCACTGTTGCACTTTCACATTTGTTTTTATTTTAAGTCCATGAACGACTGCCTACTCATAACCGGTTTTTAATGACAGTTATATTTTTTTAAGTTTTTGTCTTCTTTGCGCTAGAAATGTATATTTTTTCCCAAAACTCTGGGCACAGGTTTTTTAGTTATCGGTTTGAAAGCGGGCTTTTTAATTTGCTTTTTAACCCGTTTCAGAAAAATTTAATACAGGAACGTCATTTTTGAAAGAATTTGAACAATTTAGAAATGCTTCATACATCTTATATACAAAACTTATTTCTTTATGATCATTTCTATCGTCAAGATAAGAATCCTGAACCCAATAAGGAAATAAGGAATTTTCTTAACCCAATAAGGAAATAACTCCTAAACGAACAGTCTGGCGGTACGAGAAAGCAAACTGGGACGGCCTTAATAACTTCTTCGGTCGTTTTAACTGGTCCTTGTGCTTTCTCGATAACAACGTAGATGCTGCTGCTGATATGATAACCAACACCATTCTCCTTGGTATGACATCTTTCATCCCTCACAGGATTAAGAGTATCAAACCTAAGGTGAACTCGTGGTATGACTTGAGCTGTAAAGAGGCGATTAGGTTGAAGGAGTTATGTTTTCGGTCCTACAAGGCCAACCCATCCCAGGTAAACCGAAAAAAGTTTAAGCAAGCCAGAAATGATTGTAATGCTCATATTCGCCGTGTTAAGTTCCAATACGACCAAAAGCTGAGGCAGAAAATACTACATTGTCCCAAGGGTAGTAAAAACTTTTGGTCTTTCGTAAAAAATGTTAAAAACTGTGCCTCATCTTCCATCCCAACACTCGTTTACAATGACATTCCAGCTGTCACCTCTATGGCCAAAGCAAATCTACTTGCAGCGCATTTCGCTGCTAGCTCCATGCTCCCAGATTCTGCGATGTCTCCGCTTGTACTTGAGCGCGTCGAATATACAATGAGACAAATTCATTTTCGCACTCGTACAGTCATGAGAGTACTTCGAGATCTCAACATTCACAAATCCGCTGGTCCAGATGGAATATCCCCCATAGTTCTGAAGAGGTGTTCTTCCACGCTGGCAAAACCATTGTGTAAGCTTTTCCATCGGTCCTACTCCTCAGGTCTCTTTCCGAGTAGATGGAAAACAGCATTTGTCCAGCCCGTCCCTAAAAAAGGCGATTCTTCTTCTCCCTCTAACTATCGTCCAATTGCACTAACTTCCCTTCTTTCTAAGGTCATGGAAACGCTGATTAATTATCAGCTTATGAAATATCTTAAATCACGAAAACTCCTTAATGACCGGCAATACGGTTTTCGTAGCAAAAGGTCCACTGGTGATTTGATGGCATATCTCACTGAAAAGTGGAACCATTCCTTGCATATTCATGGTGAAAGCAAGATTGTTGCGCTTGATATTTCAAAAGCATTTGACAGAGTTTGGCATCAAGCTCTATGTCGAAAATGCGTGCATTTGGAATCGACGAATCTCTTATTCAATGGATTAGTAATTACCTTTCGGACCGTTCAATTCAAGTTGTTTTGGATAAGTTCAAGTCTGCAATTCACAAAATAAACGCTGGGGTTCCCCAGGGCTCTGTTTTGTCTCCGACTCTCTTTTTAATCTTCATAAATGATCTTTTGTCTGCTACTACTAATCCAATTCATTCCTTTGCCGATGACAGCAACCTCAGTTTTTCATATTCGTTCTCAGCTCCTCGTCCCTGCTCTTCGGACGTTGAACTGGAACGGCAGCGTATGTCAAACTCATTAAACTCTGACCTTAACAGCATTGTATCATGGGGATCTCAAAATAGAGTAGAGTTTAATGCTTCTTAAACTCAATGCTGTCTTCTATCATTGAAGCAAAACCAAAACGCTTTCGATTCTCGGTATGTGTGTCAATATCATCCTTAGTTGGAATGACCACATATTCGACGTCGCCAAGAACGCTGTGAAATGCCTAGGCTTCCTTAAAAGATGCAAGAAGTATTTCACCCCCTCTGATTTGGCTATTTTATATAAGGCATATATTCGCCCTAAAATGGAATATAACTCCCATGTCTGGGCTGGTGCTCCTAAAACAACACTGCACCTGCTCGATAGGATTCAGAAATGCGCGATAAAACTCATAGGTGACAGAAATATTGCAAAGTCTATCGACTCACTCGAACATCGACGCAATGTCTCTTGCTTGTCACTGTTTTACCGTTTTTTTTTACAAACAGTGTTCCAACGAAATAGCCATTTGCATTCCACCCCTCAAATTATTCAACCGTAATACTCGCCAACGATCGAATGCTCATCAGTTCACCCTTGAGCCGACTTTCGGGCTTACTGTAAAGTTTAGAGGTTCTTTCATAAGCCGTACAACGCGAATGTGGAATGTCCTACCACGACAACTCTTTCCTACGCAATACAACCCACAACTTTTCAAAACAAGAGTGCACCGGTACCTCTCATCCCTTTCCCCTTCTTCTAATCCTTTCCGCTCGTGAGATGCTAAACAGTAAAAGGGTAGCCAATCCCTTGTTCGCGAGTACATTATAAGAAAAAAAAAAAAAAATGTTTTGAAAGATCATTTTTGAAACGTTTTTGTAGCTTTCGATTTTTGTAGCTTAGGATCTCTTAAATATTCAAAAATTTCTAAAGTTTCCCGGAAAACTACTAATAATTCCTGATGTGTGCGATTTTTTCAAACCATTTGACCTAATAGCATCAGAGGTGGGGAGAAAATCTTTTTCACAATTACCTATCTTTTTTGTTCAAAATTACGTCAAATACGCAGTTTGAAAATGGTTTAACCAAAATTAGCCCAATATCGGCTTCTTGAACAAAGTATTAAAAAAGTCAAGCGGTTTCAAACTGGGCACTTATATCTCCAAAAAAAATACATATTTTGAAATTCAGAAATTCGAAATTATTATGGAAATTTAATGCTTAAGTACGTGTTTTAATTTTCTTCTTTTGGGCTTTAAAACTTTTTAAGACTAGCGCTAAAACACTTTTTTCCTTTCTAAGTAACAATTTTCAAGCTGTAATAAAAGCATTATGTGTGTATATTAAAAATTCCCTTGTTTCCATCCTAAATTTTATCACGGACATTTTAAGTGTACTAAATTCCATCTTCCTTCGACTTGCCGTTCAGAATCTACAGAAGCGAATGGACGGACGGACAACGCAGTGATGTCAGTCCGACTGCTAAAAAAGAAACAAGCGGGGGCAAGGGGCTGCATTCAAATTTCACTATGTCGCTTTAAGAAGTCGCGTTTCCAGAATTTTTTAACAAAATTTGAAAAGCCAGAATTTTGGAAAAAAAGATTTTGACCCAAATCCATAGATGGAAAAGGATAAAAGCTCTGCATTCAAAATTCTGCTGTCGAGAATTCTGCTTTTTCGATTAGAATTCTGCTTTCAGAATTCAGTTTTTGAAAATGTTGTCTGCTTAAGTCGCTTAATTAGCAAAAATACCGCTTCTTAAGCAGACTTTTAAATTTTTTGGAGTAAAGTTCAAATAAATAAAAAAAATAAACACGCAGAGGAGTTGCACGGGGATGGCACGCCACCCATACATATTTCCCAGTGCTTTGCGAAAGTAGCATTTCCAGAATCTTGGCAGCAGAGTTCTGTAAAAAGATTTTCGACCCAACCTGTATTTTGATCCGAAACCCCTTATAGTGGAAGATATGACGAACATTTTTTTAATGACTTCAAAAACTTTCTAGCATTCCGAAATTTGTTGTCCATGGGTCTCTGATACAACATTCTGCCGCCTGATACCTAAACATAGTTTTCTTCTGAGTCCTTAGCTCAAAGGTTTGTAGAAAACTTGTGTTAAACTGTAAAGAGAGCTGCTTAACTCATACTTTAGCGTGACTATATATCATAATGGAATCTGAGCAGCCACTTGAAGGTATGCAATTCTAATAATTTGCGTTTGGTTTAGCAACAGATTTACAAGACTTTCAAAATTAAAATAGGGTCTTGTAGAAAACCCGGAACCCAAAACAAAAATATTTTTCTTTTACATGAAAACTTTGTTTTTTAGAGGGCAAATTCGGAGGGTTTTATTAATTCAAAAAATATAGAGTGGTGCAACAGCTCGAGGTGAACCAGGGCCAACTTCTCAACAATGTATGCTGGTGTGTTAGTTTCCTTACTTACAAGGGGACCTACAATTTTTTGCCGAAACCGAATAGTTTTTCAAGACAAATGATACTCTCGGAGGACTTGTCAGACCCTCGGAAGGTGGGGACCGTAAAAAAGAACAAGTCTTTTTTTTTCAGATGACGAGGCAGGATTCGAACCCAGACCTCCGGCGTAGTAAGCACACACACTAACCACTACGCCACGAAACCCACCGTTTTATTAATTGATTCTCTTAAGTTTTCAGCAAACCATTCTTTTATGCTATCGGTATTGCTAGATCATGGTTAGATGATTTCAAAGTAATCCCTTAGTTCAGGATACAAGAACAGGATTATTCCGTGCTTAAGGTTGAGCCAACGCAACCCATTCTTCCGAATTAAATCACCCTTGTTTTAAGACCCCTCGGGGTATCTTAATTAAAACCCGAAATCCTCCGACTATAGGTTTTTGACAGAATTAACTAAAACGTCCACGAAAGCACACACAATGCGAGTATACCTTTGTCTGATGCATGGTCTGTCCCATAATTCACAATCATCATGCATTATCGTATCCGCCAAAGCCCCACAGACCCCCTTAGCCAAGAAGAAATGTCGCAAAATCCTAAATTTATAATTCTAAAGCAAATAGAATCCTTTGCGCCATCGTCCTGCCCCGCAATGTGTGTTTGGCTAAAAATTATTTTAATTCACCTTTTCCACTAGCACTACGTACCAGAAAAAAAGGAGCTGCAACCGAATTTCTCGTCAGACAATTAACCCCTTTTGGGGTCTCCGAAGACCAAGACCAGCGGGTAAGTGTATGTACATATACAGAAAAAAGGAAACAATGCCGCAGATTGCGAGCCTGACATTCGAAGGATTCCCAGTTGATTGCGACAAATGGTGGGTCGGCCACCTCACCCAAATATAATAATCGTCTTCACACTTGTGAGTGTGGACCGTAGCAATGTCGGGCGGTATACTCGCATCGTCTCTTTCTCATTCTCCAACTCGACGCACAACGTTAAAATGTGCCGAAAAAAACACACCCGTAATGCGAATGAATTATAAAACAACATCTACACACACTCCTACAACCGAGGAGGTTTGGGTGGGTATGTTAACCCCCCTCCCAAGCTCAACCCCCACCCTAGGCACACCTACTTTCAGCTACAACGTTTTGCCGTTCATAAAATTTTTATTTTATTTAAATGTAATTATGTGCTTGAATAAAAAAAAGTACCCGCTTCCAAAAAAAGGATTAAAAAAAGGACTAAAAAAAAGGACTCGAAAAAAGAGGATTCACAAAAAATTTACAAAAAAAATAAAAATACACAAAATGCCCCAACAGAAGCAAAGCAACATAAAAATGCAAAAAAAAAGGATCCAGGCTCACAAGCAAAACACACGGAAAGCAGGCGGGGCTTCCATTCACACACAACACACAGTGCAGGACTCTCTAGCACACAGAACTAGTTGAAATGATTTTTTATGAGATGGGCCTATGCGATTATACGGCAGGTACATTTTTTTTCCCGTATTTTTTCGCTTTTCCCGTTGTTAGTGTCCTTTTTTCGGCGGAAAAAAGTGCATTTTTATAAAAATCAACGCCAAACTCCTCCCACGAGCGTATGAATGCATTTTGTTGCAGCCGGGTGGCCCGGCTCGGGCCCACATTATGCGTTCGTAATGAGCCCAATGAGGGTGAACTTCCGTCGGCCGGTATGTGTGTCGTCCTATCCCCTCCCACGGGCCAAAATCGAAATAAAAGTCGCCAAAAGTGCGGAGAAATAGTAAAACAGGACATTTCTGCTCGTTTTATTGCGAAATTATAAATTATTTCCACCACTGCATCCAGGAGGGGTGGGCGTGGGTGGTGTTGGTGGTGGTAGTCGTGATGGGTCCATAATTTCGTTTCGTTATATTGGCCAGAGGTTCACCTGACGCATCGTCCTACCGATCGTAATTGATTTATTCTTGTACAACCGATGTATGACATCCTGTGACGGACGTCCACCGGGCGGGCACACAGCCCCGAAGGTTCTTTGCATAAGGACCCAGGCTACTCATGGTGGTAGTGGGTCGCCGGGACAACGCAACGGGAGCAAACACGCAACCGGTCTCCGAAGCCCACCCAACAAAAATGAAAGAAAAATCGCTGCCAAATGCCCACCCTCGGTGTCTTGTCTGGCCATCACCATCCAAGGACGAAGACGGCAACGACGATGGCAACAGCCATGACTCCCGAGTCCCGAGGAGATTTCGCCTCTGACTCTGACGACGACAACGACGACGACGACGGGAGGTATTAACTCATATGTGGGAGTCGCTTTCTGTTTACAAGGTCAGGCGAGCAGAGAACATATTATTTGGTGCTGCTTTCTTCGACCGAAAATATCCGTGCACACACACAATGCCACTCACAGGACGACTCGCACTTGCCAATGCTCAGACGAGAGTTTTCTGAGAAAATCATCCTCCAACCCATACACACCCTTGTACGGAGGCATTCAATCTTCGACGGAGTGGATGAAAATAGGTGAAAAATCAGGAATTCCCAGGGTGGGGAAGGCGGGCTATGGAAAGGTCGTCTTAGAGTTGGAGAAGCCGGGCACGTGGAGACAGCTTTCAGTGTTACCTCAGGGGGCGAACGTCCCATTCCGGCCTCACATTTGCCGGCGTTCAGAATAATTATAACAATGTGAAATGTATATTATTTTCGCTGCCAGAGAAGGTGAAGAAAAGGAAGTGTCAGAGGGGGGTAGTCACGGCGGCACTGTCGCTGTATGGCCGGAGAAGACGACTCAAGGAACCCGAGCAAGAGGAACCATGTGTTAATTTGTGTTTTTCTCGGGTTCCGTACGATTTTTTTTTTCTCGCTTCGTCCTTTTGTCGGCGCGAGGGTTAAGGTTGTTGCCTGATGGTGTTGTCCTTCGACGATGTTTTGCCGTGATCTTGACCTTGATGTTGTATTGGGGGAAGTCGGTGTTTCTACAAAGGATATTCCAAATGATGGGGTGGGTTCCAATCTTGGTTGGTTATAGGCTTTTGGGGATGCGTTTCACCGATACCCGCTGAAAAGAAAGCTCGAATTTCTTTCGGTGTTTCTATGGTTTTGACTATGAAGGGCTGCTCTATTGTCGCGACATGCTGCCTGTGAAGGATGAAGAAATTTGTTCGAAAGGCGGCTTACGCACATTTGCCGACAAGGTGACTTGTTGCTGTGTAAGAAAATTCTTTCTTAATTAGGCAGAAGAGCTTAGAGGATTTTGATGAAAAAAAAATTAATTCATGAAATGGATTGGAAATGCTTAATTAATTACGCTTCAAGGGTGTCGAGACGTTGCATGGAGATTTTGCCAGACAGTCGGACTCGCAGTATGCGCGCGGTGGAGCGCTACTAAAGCAAAACAAACAATTGGTCTCGCAAAACCATGGTGATTTAGAAAAGATTAGCTATTTACGGTAACGAGTGGATTAATTAAGGACCTATCTTGAACTTAGCCTCTTCAGACAAACGGTCAGTGTTTATTCAATTTGCGTCAGGTACTTCTAAACTGATGTTAATTAGATTTTTTAATCCACTTCGATAATCTCTCTCATCATAAAATTTGGTTTCTAGACAAACATTTACAGAATCAGCGCAGAAGATTCAATAAAATACCATAATTTTTTTTTTGCGAGCTAAGTTACGAGGATAAGATTCTGACAAAGCCTTTTTGATAACGAGTAAAAATAACAGGTCCAAACTTATTCTGAAAAGTTCTATATGTAAAATTATCTTAACCCTACAGAAACAATTGTGGGGCAGGTGGTTTTGACGGCTTCAAGTACGAAGTTTATAAAATAAACGATAGGGTCCTGTTGTCCCTTCGAATTTCCTTCTTGTTTTCATAAACGATTTATCCTCTTTTACTACAAAATCAATTTGCGCCTTATTTTTTTAGGTTGTAAAGAAACTCGTCAGGGCGCAAACATATAATCCACAAACGATATCCAACGAAAAATTTCCCTTGACAACCGCTAAAATTTCGGTAACAAATAGGCGAAAAGTTCCGACTTAAGAGTGTCGAATAATGTGGAAGTAGGAAAGATACGGTGACTGCACTGGTTCGGCAACAAAAGAATATACAACATTGAACAAATAGACAGAAATGCTTTGATCTGAGCGATCTAGATCTGTAGCAGGCAAGAAAGCCCATAACGCCCGGCTTAAAACCCAAGTGATTGCATACACCAGGGATTTCGCTCTCTCCAATGGAAGCAATACACCTTGCCAGAATGGGACGAAAATGGAATCGAGTTGAATTTAATTGAATCTACGGCCCATGGAGCAAAGCTTGCATCCAAAAAAAACTTTCAATTGGAAAGATCTATTTCAAGCGATGTCAAATTGCAAAGTCTGGCAGATTTTTTCCTTCAGCCGTCAATGGTAGCTATAAACTTAGGAATGGCACTTTTATTACCGAAGCTCTAACCACTTCAAAGTTGGCCCAGGTTTTTAACTATTTCTAGTTCAAGCTTGCCGGGTGGGTGCCGTGGCGCAGTGGTTAGTGTGTGTGCCTCTGACGCCGGAGGTCTGGGTTCGAATCCTGCCTCTGCCACCTGAAAAAAAAAAGACTTGTCCTTTTTCACGGCTCCCACCTCCGCGAGGGTCTGACAAACCCTCCGAGAGTAACATTTGTCTTGAAAAACTTCTCAAAGTGCCGTTCGGAATCGGCAAAAAATTGTAGGTCCCCTTGTATGTTAAAAAAGTATAGCACACACAGCATACATGGTTGAGAAGTTGGCCCTGGTTCACCTCGAGCTGTTGCGCCACTCTATTTATATTTATTTATTTTATAGTTCAAGCTTCTTTTTGAAGGCTTAGCGTACAAAAATTTTTCAATGTGTACCTATATAAAAGGTTGTTCAGTATTCTGAATGAATGAAGACATAAAACACCTTATTGACCGTGAACAAAGTTAAAACGAAAAAACACAGTAAACAAAATTACGTTGCAAAAACGTTTTATTTAATTATATGCATTTCGTACCTAATTCTTCGTCTTGTTCAGTATGTTTGTGAATTTATGTTTATACCCCATTTCGCAGAAATTAAAAATATTAAATTTGATACAGACGACAGTGTAACATAGAGAAATAGTAACAATAGACCCCCAAGACCTGAAGGGCATATGATGGAGACCGAATTCTGAGTCGAATGAAGGCCCCGGTCTTAAGCCTTACATTTTCAGCAAGAAAACTGAAATTTAGTACGTAAGCCCTCTGTCAGCCGAAACAATACAAGTGTTAAAATTTTAAAAACCACCCACAGACACGCCTACCATCGGTTTAAATGTGCATCAACCTCCAGTGCTTTCAAAACTGTAAGACGTCCGAAGCATCCCCTGATTATTATAAGACATAAAAAATAAAAATAAAGTCGCGGACCACCCCTTGTGGGCATGGCATGGATTGAAAGAGTAATCTAAAACAAGGACTTCGTCTGCTTTAAACACATACTTGAGAAGAATAAGAAATAAAGTTTAGCTTAATAAGATACACCGGATTCTATTCTAGATTCCATTCATAAAAAGTTTTCATCCTAAGAAACCCATCTTAATGCTTTGTTTCCACCGACAATTAAAAAAAGATTAGCGGGAGACGATTAAAAATAAATCTTAAAGTGGCTCCATCGGACAAATATAGGATTAATTTGAGACGAAAACTCTGTTTCTGTCATTTTGGCTCTCAAAAGAGAGTGGCGATGTCATTTCCCAGGAGCGAAAAACGATTTCCTCAGTAAAAGTCACAATTGAAAACGTGCTTGTGACAGATCTGTCGCACAGGGACAGTTCTAGTTTCCTTTTTTGATTCTCAAACTGTTACAAAGGTGGAGAAAATAGGTTTGTGAATAGGGTGAATGGGGCCTATGAGAGGATTTATTTTTAATCGCTTGCCGAGAGGATTTAAATTTGTATGGTAAATCGCGTGATTTGTAGAGGATTTGGTGGAGGCATGGTATTAGGGTCGATTTTACATAATTAATAAATTAAAGCATAAAATAAAATTTTTGTCGTACATTTCGGCCTCAAACTTGGATATTTCTATGCTAATATGTATTGATTTTTTATTACCTATAGAAGCTGTACATGCCACACCCTTATAAAAGGTAAATTTTAAAAACCTTAAACCTAAGGAATAAAATATTTTTTGAGCTAATTAATGATTCGTGAGTGATAACGAGAAGAGGATAGATTTTTTTTTGCTAAACTTTTTATAAAATTTGCTAAAATTTTTTAAAATAGCAAAAAAAATTCTTCCATTAATTTTAAGTTATAAACTGTCTTTTTTGTTTTTTTATTAACTATTCTTGTTTGAGCGGAATTCATGCATGCAACTAAAATTTTCAAAGAAACGCAGGGTAATAAATATACGTTTTTTTTTTTTTTTTTTTGCTGAAATGAACTGTCAAAAAATTTACAAACGGGTTTATTTGTTTTTAAAATTTTATCACTTTTTGGGCTTAAAGTGGTTTGTGCTTGCGTAAAATTAAGTATATAAGATAGAAATAGTTAAGAAGTAATTGGCATTTTGTGGCCCTACCATTTCAGTTAAGCAACTAAAATGATTTTAGCGTATCTTATAAACCATAAAATGTATCAATCCCGCTTTATTTTTTCTCGAACATAGAAAAATTGTTTATGTCTGAGATTTTTTTTCGAAATGATAGACATTACCGTTAACGAGATAGTGTGGGGGGACACCCGTGTTTTTAGTTTTTTTCTGAATTTTTTTAGCTCAAAACCCCCAAAACTACTGTTCAGTATCTTTTTAAGAATCCGCTTTTTTTTTTTTTCTTTTGATTAACAAAAACTTTGCGCTAGCAATCGCTATTTTTTCCCAATACTCTGACACAGGTTTTTCTGTTAGCGGTAATAAATGCGGTTTTTTTTAATTTACTTTTTGAACCATTTCATTTTCGAAAGGTCTTAAAAATTTTAAAATTCCCCTTACACGTTTTATTTACAAACCGTATTTTATTACAACCGGTATGACCGTTAAGATACCGGTATATTTTAAAACATAATTTGGAAAAAAATTTTGGGCAAAATATTAGAGTGTGTGTGATTTTTTTTTTTTTCAAATTATTTGGCCTTATAAATAGTTTTGAAAATAGTGTTGGGGACAACATTTTTTTCACGATTTTTGTTATTTTTAAATACGTTAAAACCTCTGTTTTTAAACGATTTAATTGAAATATATTTGGTCTTAGACTTTGCTCAAGCTGCGGTTGCTTAATATGTTTGCTCAATAGCTGCTTTCTGAATAAAGTAATGAAAGATTTATTACACACGTTGAAAACGGGTACCAATTAAGCGGGCACCATCAAAATCTGTTAAGTTTTTGATAAAAACTCGATCTTATAATGAGAATCCAATATTTTCTTTTGGTACATGTTTCGATTTTCTTCTTTCTAACTGTAAAACTTTTCAAAATAAATGCCAAAAGCCTTTTTCGTTTCTACCATCAAAATTCAATCTATAAATAAACCGTTATGTGTGCATAAAAAAATTGCCAATGCATACGTTCTCATTTTTTCACGTACTTTATAAATGTACCAAATTACTTCTTTCTATGTTTTACTTCTTTCTGTGTTCAAAAGTTGCATGCGCGGTCTGACGGACAACGGAGTGATACTATAGAGAGGTCCTTTTTCCATTTTTGGACGGACCGCTTAAAACCCGCCAAGTATTAGTTCATACACGGTCCGTCGGCTTTAGTTGAAGGTTAAAATAACCATGAATGCCACGTGTTTTTGTGGATTTTTTTTTATCATTTTTAGATTTTATTTTCCAGGTCACTTATGATGGACATGGAACAGTGTTGTTTCTGACTTTGCATTTCTCTGTGTTGCCAAAGATTTTTTTTTCCAAAATACTTTTAGAACCTTCAGATAACGGTGAAAAACGTGTTTCTTACTTAATTTTTAAAGTGATCTTTCAATAAATAAGGTAAGCAAAGCAACAACTAAAACTTTTAAAAAAGGTACAGTATGCGCTTTATGATTAAGATAAATTTGAACCGGATTCTGCTATTGAGATGTTAACAACTTTCGAAAACTAATTTTTGGTTTCACTCAGGCCACTGTGAGCATAAAATTTGTATTCAATGTAGTCTTTATTGATATCTTAAACGTTTTATGTCTTACATCTATAGATGTGGCTTTTAAATAATATCCACCATATACGGCTGGTGCAGGGACTTCCATGAATGCGTATCTCAGCCAAGCGGCTTCTATCTGACTAAACCCGTTTACCTACCTCACAACGAATCAGCTAAAAACAGCTTTAAAAAGATTCGTAATATCTCTCTTAAGGACGTTTGAAAATCATGCAATGAGTAACCAAACGATCTTTTCACGCAAGGACACGACCAATTAATTTGCAGCACGGTTCCTGTCAATTTTGGTAAAAATTGCTATTTTATCGCTTTGTTTCTAATATGCTGTCATCGTGTAAGTCCGGCTAATAGCCAGCATTCTAGTGTCTACACAGCGCGATTTAACCTAATGCCACCCACAGTTTAGAAGATCCTTCGCCTGGCATCCAAAAACGTGTGTGTTGAGCGCATTGCAGTCATTTAATACATGGAGAGGTATCTTATGGCAACCGTTTTTCGCCGGACCGTTTGTCAGGCGCTTCCCAAACGGCCGCCTCACTTCGGCGAGGTGATGGGCATAACGAACCCGCGGACGAAGTTAATCTGGGGAGCATCTTTCCACATTGGAAGGCTTGTCGGTCGGCATCTTAATGGAATTGCAGTTCCGCTTCTTTTATGCAATTTTAGTGAGGGCGTTCGAGATGCTGCAAGACCACGGGCAGTTAGAGCTGCGCATCTGGTAGTGGCCTTTGGGTTGCGAAGCTCAACCGGAGGCTATATTTTGGCCCATGATCCAGGGCGATTTTTGATTTGTCTGCGGCATGGCCATTTCTGCCTTAAAGAGCTTGGCCCCCTAGTGGGAACTTCATGGTGGCTGTGGTTACCCAAAATCGTGGGAACATTTGCTGGTCTAGTTCTCCTGCCTTCTAGACCTGGCGAATTGTTGCCTAGGCCTCGCTCCTGCAAGGAGGAAGCTCATGCTAAAAATCTTAATTGCAATTCGTAGTAAAATTGTTACTGCAAACATTGAAACGTTTGTTAACTGTTTGTTAACTCGCTTAGACATAAAAAAAAATGCCACAAAAAATTTGGCCTTCGAGAGGAGAAGAGAAACATTTTTCCTATTTGTAGCAAGTATTTTTTGCTTCTTTGCGAAAGTTATCGCTTGCAAACACTTTACCGTTTGTGACAAACGTGTTTTTCGTTTAGAGGGTGGTGATAAAATTCGAGCTCATTTTGATTAAGAGCTTTTTTGAGAGCCTTACCGTGAGGTACCTAATTGAGGCTCCTCCTATTAGGTACCGTGATATTTTTAAGGAAACATGACTAGTTTTTTGGTTAATTTCTTGCATCCTGTGAGAAAACCTCTAAAGCACCTCACTACTACCATCCAAAAGGCTGCCGAAGTATTGCAGAACTCGGCTGGCGATCCGGCTGTTTTTATAAGCCGTGTTTGAACTGTGGATTCTAATTGTGGGTTATCTTTACTAACAGGATTAATTAATAGTTAATTAGGTGGGATCCTGCCATCATCACCTGAAAAAAAGACTTGTTCTTTTTCACGGTCTCCACCTCCGCGAGGGTCTGACAAGCCCTCCGAGAGTATCATTTGTCTTGAAAAACAAAGTGCCGTTCGGATTCGGCAAAAAATTGTAGGTCCCCTTGTATGTAAAGAAATTAACACACCAGCATACATTGTTGAGAAGTTGGCCCTGGTTCACCTCGAGCTGTTGCGCCACTCTATTTTAATTAGGTGGGGTGCCGTGGCGTAGTGGTTAGTTTTTTTTTTTTTTTTTATATAATTCATCCGCGTTCAAGGGGTTATGGCTACCCTTATACTGAGTTAACATAACGCAAATGGAAAGGATCAGAGAAAAAAGACGAGAGGAACTGATGCACTTTGGTTTTGAACTCTTATGGACTGTAGTGACAAGGAAAAACCTCCTTCGGAAGCCTGTTCGACATCCGTGTCGTTCGGCTAAAAAAAGAACTCCAATACAACGCGGTTCGTCCGAAATTGGGCTCAAGGGTGTACTGATGAGCATTCTTTCTTGCGCGAGTATTGCAGTTGAATTCTTTAAGGGTGGAATGCAACTGGCTATTTCACTGGAGCACTCTTTATGGAAGAAACGATAAAACAATGAAAGACAAGAGACATTGCGACGATGTTGCAAGGAGTCGATTGACTTCGCAATGTTTGAGTCTCCTATCAATTTCAATGCTCTTTTTTGTATCTGATCGAGTAGGTGTAAATTTGTCTTAGGAGCTCCTGCCCGGACATGAGAGTTATACTCCAGTTTTGGTCGTATGAACGATTTATAGATGACAGCCAGATCAGAAGGCGTAAAGTATTTCTTGCATCGACTAAGGAATTTCGCTAAGCATTTCGCTGCGTTCTTGGCGACGTCGAATATGTGGTCATTCCAACGTAAGTTGTCATTAACACACATACCGAGGATGGAAAGCTTTTCGGGTTCAGTGATGTAAGTGCCGTTCATGGATAACGGCTGAAGATTTCTATTCAGCTTGGATGACAGTAAACAGCATTGCGTTTTGGATGCATTAAATTCGACTCTGTTTAAGAGCCTTCATGTTGATATGTTGCTTAAGTCGGAATTGAATGAGTTCATCATACGTAACCGTTCCCTTTCGACGTCCGAAGGACTGGGGCGTTTGCAAGGAAACGAATATGAAAAACTAAGATTACTGTCATCAGCAAAAGAATGAATTGGATTAGATGAGGGAGACAAGAGATCATTTATAAAGATCAAAAAGAGTGTTGGAGATAAAACTGAGCCCTGTGGAACACCAGCATTAATATGATGGACATCAGACATGAAACCGTCCAAAACCATTTGGATTGATCGGTTCGAAAGGAAATTTCTAATCCAATGAATAAAAGACACATCGATTCCAAATGCACGCATTTTCGACAAGAGAGCCTGGTGCCAGACTCTGTCAAATGCTTTAGAAATGTCGAGCGCAACAACCTTGCTTTCGCCATGAAGGTGCAAGGAGCGGTTCCACTTTTCGGTGAGATAAGCCATCAGATCACCACTGGACCTTTTGCCACGAAAGCCGTATTGACGGTCATTGAGAAGCCTCCGTGATTCTAGATATTTCATAAGCTGACTATTCATCAGCGTTTCCATGACCTTGGAAAGAATGGATGTTAGTGCAATTGGTCGGTAACTGGTCGGAGAAGTTGAATCGCCTTTTCTTGGGACGGGCTGAACAAATGCAGTTTTCCATCTACTCGGAAAGAGACCAGAAGAGTAGGACAGATAGAAAAGCCTACGCAGTGGTTTTGCCAGCGTGGAAGAACACCTCTGTGTGATTTGTGTATGTTTAAGCACTCCTGCTACTGTACGAATGCGAAAATGAATTTGCCCCATGGAATGCTCTACGCTCTCGAGTGCAGGTGGAGACAAGGCACAATCAGGGAGCGAGGAGCTGGCAGCAAAATGAGCTGCAAGTAGATTGGCCTTGTCCAAGGAGCTGACAGCTGGGATGTCATTGAAAACGAGTGTCGGGATGGAGGATGAGGCACAATTTTTAATATTTTTGACGAATGACCAGAAACTTTTACTACCTTTGGGACACTGAAGTATTTTTGGCCTCAATTTCTGATCATGAGAGAATTTGGCACGACGGATATGAGCATTGCAGACATCTGTGGCTTGTTTAAACTTTTTCCGGCTTTCCTCGGTTGGGTTGGCTTTATATGACCGAAAACTAACCTCCTTTAACTTGATGGCCTCTTTACAGTTCGAATCACACCATGAATTCTCCTTTGATTTGATAACCTTAATTCTGTTGGGAATGAAGGATTTCATGCCAATGAGAATTATTTCTGTGAGCATATCGGCTGCGGCTTCAGCGTCACGATCGAGGAAGCAAAGTGACCAATTGAAAGACTTAAAGAAACTGTTTAAGCCGTCCCAGTTGGCTTTCTCGAATTGCCAAACTGTTCTTTTCGGAGCCGGATCTTTAGAGGTGTTATTTTGAAACGAGTAAGAAGCCGATATGACACAGTGGTCTGACGAGCCTTCAGGTGAAAGTACGCTGACCGAGTACTTGTCAGGATGGGAGGTTAGGAACAAGTCCAGAATATTGGCAGCATGACTGTCAATGTCAGGGATCCGCGTAGGCTCGTTTACAAGCTGGGTTAGATGGTTGCCCACAGCAAAAATCTCAACATACCTGCCTTCGGGTGTTGTCTGTACAGAACGTCGAAGCCACTGAGAATTGTGTATAATTCTCGGTCGTAATTTGAGTCTCTGTGTAAAAGAGACCTAAATTACGACCGCGAAAATTGGCGATCATTAATGGATTCAAAGTAAAGTGCAGGCCAATGCTGGGGTAAAATGGTTGACGCGTGTCAATCACAGAATTCTTTATATAAAAGGTGACTCATTTTCATCCTTTTGTTGCAGGAAGATTTCCCATCAATAATTTTCCGTCGGCAAAAAGGCTAGCAATATTGTGTCTTATGCCAAAAGGGTTTGTTGAGAAATCCTTTCCGTTTTTCCTCAGTAGAATTAACTGTTCCCAATGTTAATTTCTGTGGTGTAAAGTTTTCCATTCTGCAATTAGCCGAAATTACTGAGTTTCAAATATCAAGAAACTAAGGAATTGATAGTAGGCATACTCGCTTCTGGTTCATGTCTCTAAACTGCGACAAGGACATTCCAATATCTCTCCGGAGGACAAATTCATACAAAAGCCCCACTTTTAATTAAAAAAGTAAACCTTAAGTAGAACGGAAATATTCCTGATCCGCTGAAATTTCAAAATCAATCAGTGTATATCCAAACTCTTTAGCTTAGTCTCATTCTAGTTCGAAGTCATTGCAGTATTTGCAATTCGATTGGGTAATTCGATTTTGCCATCCGTTTGGAGGCCTCCGCTTCGCTTCGCCCATAGCCAGCCCATCAGGAGCAGCACAAACAATAGCTGCCATTTCTCCAAGAGCATTAGCAAAATTAAATCCCAGTTTCAATAATTCCATTAAGATCAGCACTTTGAGTATCCACACATATCCGGTATAGCTGCTGGGCCTACACCCTCAATGCCCCAACCCCAGCATCACCCTTATGTTGACACACGAGCAGCAGGAGAAGGAGCCGGAGTGAGTTCCGTCGAAAAATTTAGATTTGCATGTCAAACAACGACAACTCGGCATTGTTGGCATCTCCAGTTCAGTTTGGTTGTTCCTTATTTTTTGCCCATAGTGATGTGCTGTGCGCGGTGCGGTACGCGATGAAGTAAATTTTTCATCTTCACAAGGACGACGGATACTGGCACATCTACACCCACCGCAAAGTATGTGTTGTATCGCGAAGATTGATTAAAAGAATTGCCGGTGGGTGGTGGGGGGCGGCGGCTCAGAGATATGGTATAGTAGCTGCCAAGATGGGGGTTGGAATCCTCTATGCATTAGGCATGGAATTATTTTAAATTGAAAATATTTTTTATGCGTAGCTTGGAGCTACTTAAGTTCTGGCAGTCCCCCTCGTGCGGAAGAGGCACGCACGCACTCCTCAAACCCCATCGCAGTGTGTGTAGGTAGGTATACTTATGCCGTGTCGGTTGGAGAATGTAATAAGGATCTTCTTTCGAAACACACGCATCGGCACACACAAACACAGCTCCGCTCGCGACATATGCTCGAAGGCAAGATGCCTTTGTCCCATATCCTCATTACTTGACGCGCGTCTGTGCTTTTTTTTGTTTTGATAGAAAAGAGAAAAGTTTTTCCTCTTTCTTTACGGCGCGCTGCTGTTGCTGTTGCTGTTGCTTGGGCAGGTCCCTTTTTTCACTTTACTTTTTTGAGAAAATTTCCATGTACATAAATTGAGCTTCTTCTTTTCTGTTTCCGAGGGGTTTACTGTTACTTAGCTTCGTCTTCGTTGCACCCCGCTCTGCTTCGCTTTTGTAAAAACGAAAGTTTGTTGGTTTATTACACAAACTCCCACACACGCCGCGAAATAATAAGCGTACCCGCAGCACTACCCCTTCACTTGGAGCAAGCTTCTTTCGGGACTCTCGCGCTGTTATCTTTGAGCGCTCGTACAAGGATACACTCCATGTGTGGCTGTTGGTGATTGCCTGGCACAACAAGGACATGTGAGCCGGCAGCAGAACGCGGTGTGTATCTGGGCCGCGTTTTGGGGGGCTTTGTGAACAAAAAGAAGCGAAAAGTTGTTGCGGTTTCTTACAACAATATTGCGTTACACATATAGCTAGGTATACACTTAGGCAACGCAAAGGAGCTCTTCGGTCGGGGCAACATATGATTTTTAAACTCGCATCTAACTGGATTGACATGGGGACTATGGCGCCGGCAGGGAGAACATATTCTAGAAGATTTCAAAATTTATAATTTATCAAATCTGCTACGGGAATCGAATCGAGGATGAAGTGTATGTTTCTGATGCTTTAAAAAACTAAAATAGTTTTTTGAGGAACAAAGATCCAAGTCCCGTATGCGTATATGCCCCTTTGGGCCAGTTTTAGGTGCGAGATCATCGAGTTTCGGAGTTGATTTGCACTGAAAAACCACTACAAATCATCTCCATTGTCTCAACCGTCCTTATCCTACCTTATTTATTTACAAACTCATTTTTCATAGCTATTCTAAAAGGAAAAGAAAAAATTCTGTTAGAAAACGGCTAACTCATACCGCAGGTTCGAATGAAATCCATTAGCTGTAGTAGAAGTAACTGCTCAGCTCGCAGGACATAAGCGATCAATGATCATACCTATGTCTCCACCAAACACCAACCTACGATTAACATAAATTGTAAACTTATCTCCCTTAAATATCGATTTACCACATAAATTCAAAACCATAAATCTCATTCACCCTATTCACAAACCTTTTCTATGCCACATTCAACCATTGCAGACCTTTGTTACCTTAATTTCAGAATTAAAAAAGGGAACTGAAACTGTTCACGTATGGCAGATCTGTCACAAATACGTTTTCTGTTGGGATTTTTACTACGGAAATCTTTTTTCGCTCTCCGGAAATGTCATCGCCAATCTCTTTTGAGAGCAAAAATGACACTAAAAGAGGGTTCGTGTCAAATTTATCCTATGTTTGCTGCTGGAGCCATACAAAATGTCGCTGGTAGATAAGCGGGACAACATACGCATTGCCTGAACTCTTTTTGCCTATTTGTTTCGTTCATAAATTGTCAGAATGATCAACAATTTTCCTCAAAATCTGGCAGCCTAAACTAAACAAGTTTAAGGTTGTGCCAAGTAATGTTAAGGCTTGATCAAAATGCGTAGCTGAGGCCGTAGATATAGCCGAATAAAAGCTGAAGAAATATTAAATAATGTTTCAATGTAAGAGTAGAGTAGTTGAGTGGTCGAGAGTTAAGCAGGGACCACAAAGCAGCCTCAGGCTTCGGCTTCGCACCGTTACGATACGTGAGCTTTGAACCGGCTTTGCAATGATATTGCGCTCATGGAGAGAGAGCTTTTATTATGCAGTCACTACGTTCTCCAAGCATGCCATGATAAATCAAAAATACGCACACACAGCCGAAAGCCCTGGTAGCTAGTGCTGTGAACATAATTATGTGGCACATTCATGTCCAACTAATAAATAAATAATACGAAATTTGGCACAAAATTTAGACACCTAAGTTATTCTGCGTCATATCCGTGCATCACGAACACACTTATACAAATATAGCTAAAGCCCGACTGATTGACTTCGTGTTTGCGATCGAAATCAACCCCCATTTGCTTCACACGAAGCAAAAGTCCAGCACACCTGAACTCGTGCTGGGCTTCTGAGCCTCATTACGTTTTCTCTTTGCGAACTCTTTCTCTTTGCAAACAAAATTTTGAAGCCCAGCTTCATTGTGCTAGGAAACACTGAAATCGTATGGCTATAGTTGTAAACGTCAAGCCGAGGCCAAGCCCAGGCTGCTTTGTGGTTCCCGCATTACTTCCGCGTATATCCGCGTATCCGTGCACTCCGATTCGAGTAGTCGAGTCGAAATAGATTTCAAATGCAGTTCAACTGACTGATGCGTATATTACAAAAAACACTGAACCTTTCACGTGCTTTCATACGAAACTTTTTCCATTTTCACACAGATCGAATTACTTACAAAAGATAGCATCTGTCATTCTGTGTGTACGAAGAAGCGAAATTCGACTTTACGACTATGTATTTGAGTACTTAACTCGCGCTTCCATGCATAATTTCGACTCAACTCCAGTCGCAAAGTGAAGTCGAGTCGACTCAAACCAATTTCGACTTAAAACGCGATTCTAATCTGCCTGAAAGCGTTAAAAATTACTTCGTGTATATATATTAGTTGAGGGTTTGAGTTGAATTGAGTTGAAATTTCGACCTAGGTTTTTCGGGACCCCCAGAGAAGGGTTGAGTTGAGTTGAGTTGGGTCGAGTAGCTGAAGTAACAGAAATCAAAAATTGAAACCGCAACAAATTAGTTCATAATTTTGCATATTCTAGTTTGTGCCAAATGGACATCAAAAACATACAGGTGCCAAACAAATGACAAATTATGCTTATTTAGAGCTGAATGTTTTGAGTGTAACTTCAAATCCAACTTCAAAACTACGCAGAGCAAGTGCGATCGTTCCGGCCTTAGTCAACCCGGCTCGGTCCGGGTTTACATGAGGTTAAAGGTCGTGGTAAAACCAGGCTCATCATTACAAACCAGCCTAATGTGTAGCTTAAACTAGCAACTGTAGCTGAAATAGCTCGACTTCAATCGTCAAGTGTGAAAACATGTCACAAGTGACGGAAACTCCAAAAAGGAATAAGTAAGTGCTTTTTTACCGCCTCTGTTTTTTATATTGATTTTTTGATTTTTCCTTCGCACTGAATTATATAATAGGAGACAAAGTAGACTTTGTCCCGTACCTGTCCTTAGCCACACAAAGTTATGAAAATACACCAAAAAAGGAGCTCAATCCGCCTCCCGTACACAGTTTTTTCGTAGCTTTGGGAAAGAGATTCAAAATGACATGCCATTTTGACATTTCATGACAGTTTATAATTTCCCCTCCCTACGAAGTTTAGCTCATGAAATTTGATCGTGCAGAATTATGAATCGAGGCGTGGTCAGTAGAGTTTGTCAGTCGCAACTGACATTCACGGTTTATTGGTTCGGTTGGTCGTCCGGGAGCGTCGCGGAAAATTCTGGACTCTCCTGAAACTGTTTTTTTTTGTAGTCAAATTTACAAGAAAATTCTTGTAGTTTGACAGTTCTTCTTCTGAAGAGAAAAGAAAATTTCCTCTGGTTTTGAATCCAGAATCAAAACCAGAAGCACGCATACAAGACACAATCACACAATGCATGTGTCAAGTTGGATTAATGTCACTTGTCCCACGACTTGGGCTTCACAAATACAAGGCCAGACAAAATTCAAAATCAAGAAAAACGTGATGTTCTGTTCGGATGTACACTATACAGCCCCAAACCGGAAGAAAAACGCCCTGATCCGGGACCGCCAAACATAATGGCCATTATGAGTTGACTATATCGACTCATGAAATTCATGCTTTTGACTCGCTTTCGTATTCTTTTATTTTTTCAACTTCCTACAAAAATCCCCGATGTCAGTGAACACAAAAAGTCACTATAGACAATAAATCAAATACTTCAGTTCCCCTTTTGCATCTAGATTTTATCAATCACTATTTCTGTCTAATCTACATTTCGTTTTGACGTTTGAAACATGGTTCACTTACTTTTTCTCAATTTTAAGTTTTTTAAAATTTTTACCCCCAGTCTTTGGAACAATTAAATCTGCCCGAAACGGGTGTAAAAAAGGGAACAAAAACAAACATACAAACGTTTCTAAAATCCTATCGACAAACATGCCAAACGTGTACTCAGCTTCAGTTACGCATTCTGATCGGCGCTTTACACTGCTAGTTTAAGCTTCTAAACTTCAGCTACTCATTCTGATCAGGCCTTAAATGCATACATTCATAGCCTGGTCGACTTTGATGCAAGATGGCGCTACGATTGCATGATGACATTTTTCTGACACATTCGGGCCAAAGATCTTTTAACAGTTTGACGTCTTCTGATATTATCGCTGTGGGATGGCACACAAAGTTTAAGGCTATAATTTATTCCTAAGTTTGCTTTTGACTAGATTTACTTAGCTAAAAAACTTTGCGACGCCATCGGAAAAGGGGCAAACATAGCAGTTTCAAGGCCAGAACAAAAATATTACATGCTTCGAAAGAAATTTTTTGTAATTTTTTATTAGGTGTCATGAAATTAGTATCAAAGGAAATGCGTTTTCAGCGTTAATTAACAGAGTTTGTAAGGCACCAAAAAATAAATTAGAGCACTAAAATAACGCCCAAGCACAAAATTGACATCTTGTGCACTGAAATAATTTTTTGGGCGCTGATATTAACGCTCTGAAAGCACGAAGTTGGCAACGTTGGGCTCTGCTCTCTTAGGCGTTTTACTGAATTTAGTTGCTTTCCATGCTTCTTTTAAGATGCCGAGCTCCGAAGGCGTCAAAACGACGTCACAATGAAGCAAGTCATCGACGTAATCTAGTGCCTTGTTTTCGGATTGATACTGTGATTTAACTTCTGCATGAAAAACTTATCGTCATTGTGGCTAAAGAAATTTGGCAATGGGCAAATGGGATCTGGGTGAACATTTTCAAAAATAGTTTAGAGCCCCTAAAGATGAATTCGTCTTCGCTCCGTTACAGTATAGGTCGGGACCTTTGGAGTCTTGCTTTGGTTACATTTTGTACCGCTGCTAAAAATTATTATCTTCAACGCGCTTACTTAAAAAATTGTGAGTTTGATTTTATTATAATCAGCTGATGAGCTGTCGAAAGAAGCAAATATTCAGGACATTTTTGAGCTAGAGCTTCGCTTAATTTTGCTACAAAACGTTCCATTACGTTTTCTTTAAAGGATTGATAAACGAAACACTGAAGACGACGCTAAGGACGTATTTAAGCATTGACTTCGTATGGGTGAACTCGTAAAAGTAAGCTTGTTTGTGAAGCCTGCTTAAAGTGCGATTCCAGTGAATTTGCAATTAACGAGCGAATTGGAAATAGAAAAAAAGTGTGCCGCTTGGTGACTCAACAGACAATGTTTAATGTTGGTTCCAGGTTTGTCGCCAACATCTTTCCAAAATTTTGAGCCTTTTGCTTTACTTCTCTATGCATTTTCTATTTTACAAAAATTAGATTTACCAAAAGCTTTAAATTACAGTTTGTCTTCTAAGACTTCCTCAAAATTTGTGTTCTCCCTTGTCGACAGCGACACCACTGTGCAAAAACGATAACCACCTTACGCATCACAATGTCTGGGGGACAGGCACCTTTTTATCAAAACTCAAACCTTTTCTCGTTCGTAAAGGATATTTTTTTTTTGTTCGTGTATCGTTCATCCATTCTCACTATACCGCCGAAAGGGACGAAATTTTACTCTTCTTTGAAAGTTTCTTCTTCTAATAACTCTGTACACACAGTTTAAATAGAATTTGCGATCTGTTTTTGAAGCCGGGGTATGTTGGTTATAGCGAGTTCCGGTGGCACATATGAGTCGAACGCATAGAAAGGACTAAAAGGCATTTGCCCACCTATACCACCCAAAAGTATGGGAAGAAGCGGCGGGTTTTTCGTTATTAAAAAAAGAAAAAAGTTTATAAAAACGGGTAAAAAAAAACTCGAGTGTAACTAAACATAAATTTGAATTTTGCCAACGGGTGGCGTAGGTTTGCGAAGAGCGAGAAGTTTATACTTATTTCCTTATACAGTCGTTAGAAGGCTTCGACGTTGGCGGGGCTTTCGTTTTTTCTTCCTTATTCGTTTGCAAACAAAAATTAATTTAAAACACACACACACGCACGTGTGTGAGAAGAACGAATAAACATTCAACTCGAACGCAGGAATTTACTTATATCCTTTGAAAGTTGGTTGGATGTTTTCCTCTTTTTTTTGTTGCTCAAGGACGTGTGGGTACTGATACTTATGGCGGTTGATGTTCCACGAAAAACACAGCTAAAGAAAAAGTTTTCAATTAGGCAATAGATGCTGTTGTTCACCGGGGAATGGGTAGAAGTGGTGGGAATTCATAAGAGATAATGAACTTTAATTATTGTGTTGGTTGTTGAGTTAATGAAAAATGAAAAACTGTCACGGAGTCAAAGGAAACCAAAATACTTGTTAAAAGTATTTAAAAAAAAAGTCTAAGATTTGGTGAATTTTGAACCAAATGAAAACTAGGGCAACGTTTATTTCGTCAGCTTGTGCAAAGCTGGCATAAAAGGATCCCCATAATTTCGTGGTCCCACCTCCCCATTCCCCAACATTCAAATCGCATGCAATAAAAAGTATCCTTTTCACCGCCATTACAAATTGAGAACAAAAAACAGAAATGGACTTCAAATACCATTCCAACATAAGAACCCAATTTTCTCACAATGCTGCCAGAAGTTATTAGTGCCTCAAGCAATAATTTTCCCATTTTCCGTGGTAAATTGTTTCGTTAATGCCGCTCATATTCTTCCCCAACTAAGTGGCCGGATGTTTTATAATTTTCAAAGAGTTCCGTTTCTCGCACTTTTGCCAATTAGGCGCTACAGAATGTTTTCTATTGTTTAACTCTTTTATGCACGAAAGCTGCAATATGCTGATAAAGCACAAACACACACACACGCAGAGCCTTCCATGTTTGCACATTTATACCTACTTCCGTTTAAATGGAATTGAAGGATTTTTTTTTTTTTTAATGGGCTTTCTACGTTGCGTTCTATTATAAATTTTTAAATTAATATTTTAATTGCCCATTGTAAGTCCATGAAATGTCTATAGTGCAATTTATTTGTTCTGTCAATTTGAAGTGTACGGCACGAAAGAATGGCAACAAAAGGACAATACGATAAGTGTGTCTAAAAACGAACGGAATGCTTGATGGTTTTATAAAAATTATTAAGGATTTTTGGTCAAAATATATTTCTGCAGGCACATTAATATTCTTCCTTCTTCTTAAATTAAATTAAAAAAAAATTTATTGCAATTGCAAAAAACTACTATACGACTTTGAAAGCACAGGTACCTGTAGTAGTAATTCAGGACCTTTGGCGATAGTTTAATCCAAATCATTATGTCAAACAAAATCAATGGAAATAGTTTTGCAAGAAAAAAAATTTGAGTTCTTAGAATTTCAGGAAAACAAAAGGAATATGAAAAAGTCATACTGACTAATCTAATGGACTTTTGTTTTCTACTTACTTACTTAAGGTGGACTTGGGCCTCAGAAAACATGCATCACCAGCCAGAAAGCCGTCTCCAGTTTCGCACGCGAAATTGGCTGAAGTCTCCAACCACTTGCGCGCGCCACCTGTGTCTAAGTGCTCCTCAACTGCTTTGTTCCTGCTGGGTGGACTTGAAGATTTGCTGGGCCGGGGAATGTCTCAGTCCGCTCTTTATGACCCAGTCATCATAGCCGTTTTCTTTTGACTCTTCTTGCTGGATTGGCGTCGCTGTACAACCCGTACAGTTCGACTTTACATTTCCTCCTCCGGGAGCCGGGACCATAAAACTTCCGTCGTCCGATCAGAGTCTCATAAATGGTCACTTAAATTGCTCGATAGAGGGCTTCGCTACTCAATTGCCTTCTTCAAACACCGACTGGCGAGAGTTATCCTGCGTTTGATTCGCTGGTATCATTGTCTCAATAGCGGAACCCAGGTTGATAAAGTCCCTAACTACCTCAAAGTTATAGCTGTCGATGGAGATGTTTTGTCCAAGACGTCGGTGTTGGGTGTCTTTTCTTGGTGATAGCATATACTTGGTTTTACCCTCGTTGACCCGTTATCGCGCTTCTCCCGCAATATTCACGAAGGTTTCACTGACATCACACTCTGTTCTTCCAATTATGTCAATGACGTCTGCGTATGCGAGTCATTGGACGTACTTTTGAAAGACTGTGCCTCTGGTGTTGGCGCCGGCGCGGAAATTCTGCACAATTCTCTCAAGTGTGATGCTAGGGAAGTCGCATAACAGCGAGCCGCCTTGTATAGATCATTTTTTGACATCAAAAGGGTCGGTGGTTCTTTACCGATTTTGGTGGAACAGCGTATGAGCTTTCCGTCGTCATTCTGCACAGACGGATGAGTTTGGCAGGGATGCCAAAACTAGACATTGCGCTATATAGCTCGTCCTTATAGATACTGTCATACGCGGCCTTGAAATCAATAGAAAGGTGGTGGGCTTAGATTTGGAATAGTTGGGTTTTCTCGAAAATCTGCAAGTGCGAGTATTTGATCGACGGTGAACATTTCGGACCCAAGGCCACAGTGATATGTCCCTATCAGATTGTTAACAAACGGCCTCAGGCGTTCACACAGTATAGCCAAAAATATCTTGTATGCGACGTTAAGAAGACTGACGCCTCTGTAGTTGACACAGTTCAGAGGGTCTCCTCTCTTCAGGATCGGGCAAACAATGCTGGGGTTTCATTCGTCGGGCATACATTCCTCCAACCATATCATGCAGATGAGCTGGTGCATGCCCCTGACCAACTCGTCGCCAGCAGATTTAAGAAGTTCGGCAGCTGAGCCGTCTCCTCCGGCTGCTTTGTTGTACTTAAGCTTAGACACAGCTATTTTCACTTCCTTCAGGTTGATTGGGCGGAATCGTTCGTATGCTTCGTCGGTAACGTTTTCTCCCAAGTTAAGTGGTTTGTTCTATCTCCCAGCAGTATTGGGTTCGTCTACGCCGCCGCTAACAGTCTGCAGAAATGATTTTCTTAATCCTCAGCACCGACTGCGAATCCACTACGATGTTCCGTTGAGGGTCCTTGCAGGCTTCAGTTTGAACTTTATACCCTTGGCAGGACTTTTTGATCCTCTGGTGAAACTATCGAATCTCATTCCTGTTATAAAATCTCTCTTCGGTGTTCTTCTCTCCAACTCTTGTGCTTCTGTGAAGAGCCGCTTTGTTCGCTTCCAGTTTGGATTTATGTGCTTTCTGGCACTTATCGTGAAACCAGGGGTTTCTTCAGAGGCGGTATCTCTGATTGTATGTTGACCGTTTCCACTATGGATATCAATACTCGATGCTATAGCTAAAACTTCCAAGAGGGTATTGAAGACTCGGTTGGAGAAGGGCCTGCCGATTGGACTTTTGTTTTGCTTCCGATAATTTGCTAGTTTTTCTCAAAGGGGAAAGAATAAGAGAACATACCAGGACTATTAAGGCGAACTACAAACTCTTCTGGAATAGTCGTAGTGACGGTAAGTTTAAAACACGTATTAAACGTACAGAAACGTATAAGCTTAGAGACAGTTTAGAGCGTTTCTACAATCTCAAAGCACTCTCAGACAAAAAAAAAACAATACAATGGAACTTTTAAGGTTTTGGCGGTGACGAATCGACACTTTTAAGTTTTTAGGATATACCTAAAAACTTAAAAATGTCAAAACAATGGAGTCCTTAATTTGACACTACTAAATCACACAGAAAACCAAAGAAAATAAACTGAGCCAAGTTTGTCCAAGTCCTTCGGACAAAACCTGAAATAAACACTCGAAACTAAATTTGTATCAGCTAGGCAAACAGCTGGGCAAATTTATAAAGATTTTTGAGCCGGCAAAAGACGTTCCTTAGCAATTCCTGGGTCCCCTTCTTATGACCCTATACTTTTTCTGGATGCACCAAGCACGAAAATTGTCAAGAACAACCTACTTGCTGCACGGAAAGGTCAAGTGAAAAACGTTGCCCGGAAAGATTGCTACGAAAAGGATCTCTGCCGTTTAAACTGTAGACTTTTGCGGAGTAAAAAGGTTACACAGTGACTTGACATTTCCTTGGCTATGTTAAATATTAAAAAGGTGATAATATGTACTAACTGCCCCTGGTAATGCGCCTGAGTTTATATCAGAAGTTGAACGCGGTCTCGCGTCCTCGAAAGATGACAGGCTCCTATGTCTCCACCCACAATAGAACAGGAATTCGCGGGAGACGAATTAAAATTAAACCTGAAGTGGCTGCACCCTCCACTGGACTATTATAAGATTAGTTTGACACGAGCATTCGTTTTGTGTCATTTTGGCTACCAAAAGGAAGTGAATGTGTCATTTCCCACGAGAGAAAAAAGATTTCCGTTGTTAAAACACCAATAGAAAAAGTATTTTTGACAGATCTGACAGGTCATAGAGGGACAACACCTATTTTATTTTGCAAGTCGCAAACTGTTATTAAGTGTATTTGCAAATCGTTGAAAGCTGCATAAAAGAGGTTTGTGCAAAGGTTGAATCAGATTTATGAGGAGATTTATTTTGACATATTGATTACTTGCCGAGGGAATTGGAATTTGTTTGGGAAATCGCGTGAGTTGTAGAGATTTAATGAAGATTTCTTTTGATCGCGGATTGGTGTCCGGTGGAGACGTGGTGAAAAGCAAGTATATCCTTGGAAAATCTGGGAAAAAATCATCTCCAGCACACTAACCTGGAAATGATGTCTATAATGTTTGGAAGTGACAAGTCTCATAACTGGATTGGAGGCAGGCCTTAATAACATAAATTCTTTAATAGAACTTGTCATGAAGACTATAAGACATGGAAATAGATTCTTTGTGATTTGAAAAAGAACCAATCAGGCCACAAATACTTAATTAAATTCTTAAAACAGGAACGCCCTTAGGACAGTGTCGTCGATCAACTACTTTGGCAAATGGTTATGGATGGACAAAACTCTGGTTATGGTAGACAAGGTAGATCACTGGGTGATAAAGGATAAGGATCTTTTGGAGATTTTTCTTAGCTTGATTAGCACCTGGGCTATCTTTATTTATCCTTGTCTATCTTCAGCCACCTGCGACTAAAAAAATTATCTCCGTAGAAATATTTGGCTCGAATCTTTGGCATCATTTGGTCGAAGCCAAATGTTTCGAAGAGGGTGAATTTTTTAGTCCGAAGGTAGAGCTGAAAGCGGTGACGAAGCCGAATGCTCGGACTTTAGATAAGTAGGGTATGTGGCACCATGTTTGGTTTTGTTAAATGTGAGTTGATGTTAATATTTATGTGTCCCAACATTTATGACTCAATTCAATTCAATTCAATTCGTTTATTAAAGCATAAAATACAAGTAGGACAGGGTTTCGACTCGATGACGTTTCTTTTTTATGCAGATTTTGCCTATTTCGAGCTCAATAGAATTTCACTGCACGATTCAAACGATTTATTCGCCACCATCCACACAATGAAAATATTGGGTATATAAAATTAGTGAAGACATTTTTTTTCATTGCCACTGAATTTTTAGGCACAAGAATGCAAACAGCAACAGGGAAAAAGAGTCTACAAAGTTAAGTCCGGCAGCTTAAGCATCAACATAGACAATTCTGTTGCAGTGTCCACAGGTCAGTGCACATAGCTTTTTTGACAGGCGCAGCCATATCCACATCAATATCAACTATTCTGCGCATAAGAACCAAAATTTGTTGATAACAACGTGCACATATGTGCTCCATCTACACCACAGTCCCACCTCCATAGCAGATCGGACACCCGAACAGCCTTTATGTTCTATGCGTGTAAATAAAGCACATAAACCATCATCATCATCATCATTTTCGAAATGCCGCTTATCCTTTAAAAGGGTCGCGGAGCGAGGGTGGCTAAATGGTCCTTCCATCTTTCTCGATCCTCCGCCCCCAACTCAAGAGACTCCGGCGCAATCCCCAGGTGGGACTCAGAGAGGTTCTTTACCTGATCCCACCTGTTTCTTGGCCTACCAGGGGGCCACGCGGTCGCATCTCGGCTAGTATGATCTGTCTAGGAAGTTTGTCAGAGGGCATGCGAACAACGTGTCCAAACCATCGAAGAATCGATCGCTCCACTCGGAGAAGTTGCTGCTCAACATTAAGATTCCTACGAATACTGACGTTTCTCACTCTGTCCCTTAGAGTAACACCAGCAACGCACCTCAGGAATCTCATTTCGGCAGCTTGTACCCGCGATCTAATTCTTTCGGTCATTACCCAAATTTCATGACCATAGATGAGGGTCGGAACAAACACTATATTAAAAACTGAGATCTTTGCTTTCACTCCAAGCTCAGCTTTCCTGATGACCGGCCGGCGCAGTTCCTTTACTATTGCTCCATCTTGTCCAATTCTACAGGACAACTCAGTATCACTCCTCCCATCTTTCGTGAAAAAGACCCCGAGATACTTAAACTTCTCCACCAGAACTCCATTTATGTGCAGGGTACATTGCACAGGGGTTCGGGAAATAACCATCACTTCCGATTTGTTCACGTTTACTTTCATCCCAGCATCACCACAGACGGCTGCAAACCTATCCAGTGCTCGTTGAAGGATCCTCCATCTCTTTGGAGGATGGCCAAATCATCTGCGAAAAGCAGATGGCTCATCCTGATGCCAGCCAATTCGAAACATTGCTCGCCAAGACTGCGCTTCACCATCCAGTCCATATATGCTATGAAAAGTAGCGGCGACAGAACACAGCCCTGGCGAAGTCCAACGCGCACATCAAAAGGATGGGATTTGACGCCATTTAGCCGTAGCTTCTGCAGTTTTCATAAAAAGACTGAATGGCTCTCAGAAGAGGCCCAGTTAGCGCATAGTCCTGCAAAACTCACCACAGTGTATCCCGAGGGACTCGGTCATACGCCTTTTCCAGATCTACAAAACACGCATAGACCGGTTTGGCATATTCCCAGGCCTTCTCAAGAATAACCTTCAGATTAAAAATCTGGTCGGTTGTGCCTCTGCCAGGCCGAAAGCCGCACTTTCTTCCCATAACAAAGGCTCAATTACAGCACATAAACCAACAACACAAAAGTGTTTTCCTAATCCTACATACATCTTACTAATCTAGACACTACACATTGCTCCCCTCTTAATTGGGCCTTCAAAAATGATTTACCTGACAGCTTCTGATGAAAGGTTTATTTTACTCGTTGTATTCGAGAAATAGCATATTTGAGCGCTTTGTTGCTTGAGCTATTGGACCTAGTTTACGGACTAAACGCAGCCTTATTTGGTGAAGCCTTGTGAATTTAGTGTCGCATCTAGTAGAACTTATCACCAACCTTAAACCCTGCGAATGGTGTTTAATCCTTTTGTCAGATTCACCGATCTTACGAATTTTAATATGCACTAGGTCGCTGATAGTCTGGCTGTTCGACCAAAAAGAACTTCAGTTTCCAATCGGTCTTGTATTTAATTTCCGTGAGCCAGAAAAAATATGAAGGAATACGCTAATTCTATCGTTGGAAAGTCTATAGATGTTTGGGAAAACTTGATCTTTTTACTGACGAGGACTGACAAAATATTTGAACTGCAGCCACCAGAGACTACTTCAAATATTGGTCCTTCGGATTAAGTGATCTAGATTTCGAATTCTCTTAAGGTGTTTTGCAACATAAAATTTTCACGTTCCAAACTTCCTAAATCTAAATTTTTCTTCTCTGACTGTGCAGTCAGATGTCTACCTGAGAGATTACAAACAGAACTTTGCTTTCTGAAGTTTTCTAAGTTTTTCGCCTTTGGGCGAAAAACTTAGAAAACTTAAAAAAATCCTTAAAAAAATGTGTTTAAAAACAGGATTTAAATAAAACGATATCAATGGGGCAGTAGGACCTAGTTCGATCCCCAGAAATTTTTTTCTTTATCGCAGGTAGGTCAAAATGAACCGAAATCGCTTGTCATATGAAGAATGTTTTTTGTCAAAAGCTGGAGGATATTTCCTAGGACCATAGTAAAGAGTTTGACATTTAATGACGACAAAAATGTTGGGGCCTATGCTTTAACAGCGGAACCAGCTCTCCGCGAAAGAATTGCACTACTCTGTTGCCATTTTGGTTCTTCGAAACAGAAACGAGGAAGGATCTTCCCCGTGTGTTTTTTGTGTTGAGTCTTAGGTATAATAAGGAAAACTGTCCTTTTTTTCTCTTGTTCGTTGTTTATAATTCACACTTTCTCGCGACGCGATCTTTTTACTCAAAAAAGGTAATCGCAATTCTGAATTTTATTTCTTGCGGTCACATTCAATAGACAGAGGGCATTCTTCATGATCGTTTACACATTTCGGCCAAGATCTCTTTAAAGGTTTCGTTACCCGACCCGTTGTGAAACGAATTTTCAAAGATAAAGTTTCTAGCTTGCCGCTCAGAAGCAGAGCTTTTTCTACAAATCTGACCCCACATTATCGAAAATAAGATCGAGACAGTCTAGGTACCCCCAGGATTCCGGCCTTCAAGATGACAAAGTCTTTAATTCATGCATCGTCTCACCCATTTCTAATTTTTGGATTGAGCTTCTCTCTCAGATTATTTTCATACCATCATCTTAGCTCTAAATGCGAAAGGATAACTCCACACACTTGTTGCACATACCAACCGCGAAGACAATGCTAATATTCCTGTCACCGAGCAACCCACACGTGTGTATGTTATCCTTTCATGTATAAAACTGCTCGGCAGCTTAGCTAATGTGCGATTAAAAATAAACGCTCCTCGTTGTGGGTTATTCCCATCAGAATAAATCCCTTTTGATATTAGGATGCCCCCGCGTGCATACATAAAGCAAAACCACCACTCACTTAGCAAAAAACTAAACATAAACTTTTGTTTGCTTGTTTGCATCTAATAATCCCCCACCCGTGCACACACGCACACATAGCCACGAATCTGTGGCACAACCAGTAAAAATCCTTCAAACATTTATTGCTTTTGCCTTGTGTTCTATATTCCACACCCATTTTCATCGCCTAATTTAGAGAAGAACACACATCAACCGTATAGCGCTGCAGAGTGTAGAGCCAGCCAGCGCCAGCACTGTGCCTAAATAGAAGCCTACCACTCGTCGGGATATGCCTATACCCGTACAACTACAACAATGACGACCACGACTACGAGGCTCTGCTGCTGCTACGACGGCGATGTCGACGACGTCACGAACGGAAAAGCCAATCACACTATCGCAAATTATTTTAATAAATTCTAGCACATCCCTTTTTGGCGCTCCCCGCACTAAAAAAAGCCCCAAAACCCCCCCGAAAAAAGAGCGACGAACAGTTACGAGGGTCGCAAAAAACTACACACACCGAAACGGATCCAGAGGGCGTGTGTATCCACATCGGAGAGCCATGCATAGACAATGAAAACACAACCGAGCACTGGCTTGGCTGGCTGTGCTGTGAGCGCACACACGCCCGACCTACCACCACCCACACATTCGCACACAGTTGCCCATAAACAATCTCTGTACTCCGAGTGGAGTAGAAATCTGATTAGACCCGAAAAACGGGATGAAAACCCGGCACCGAAATGTGCTGCTCGCCTGCCATGCATAGTGGTTGGCATGTGCGGTTCGAGCAAGGATCCATTCTAAACTCGTCGTTCATAGTTGTGTTATGCGGTGCGGCACATGCTACATGTCGAGGATGTGTGCTCTGCGCTTATGCTCTATAAGCGCAAAATCCGTTCCGAAAATAATCTTCCCTTTGGTTAGATTTATCCACCCCCCGCAACAAAGCCGTTCCCAAATCCTTGCAAAAGCGTCGTCGGGCCAGCCAACCAACCGCCAAACTAGGCAAGTAGATGCATGTGGCTGTGTGCGGCTGAGGGTCGAGTCGTTTGTTGTTTTTAGAAGCACGGTCCATGCGGCAGCAACAGTGCGTTGCGTGGAGCTTCACCTGGATTAGGATGAGCGCAAGCAGTGTGAATGTGAAACTAAAAAAAGGACGACCTCCCAAGGACACATTCCTTGGCAGGGAACGCGGATCCATGTGCAAAGGAACGCAGCACATTACGATGATGTGCGTACGTAGGGGTAGTGAAAAATCACATTAATTTTTGAGATATTCCAAGGGTTGCGCTACGAGAGGGGGATATGCGAACAAAGTACGCATAAAAACGGGAATAAACGAAATAAAATGAAGAAAAGCGGGCTGGGGTCCTGCCGCGCCGCGCTGTTGAAGATGAAAGACAACGCGCGCGAAGAAATTACAAGAGCAAGTTGTCAGTGCGAGTTGGGGAAAGTGTGTGATGGCGCTCAGGGATTTATTTCATTTTTTTTTTTTGTTCGCGTTCCCGGTTTCATTGCAGGGCAGCCCCCGCGCGCACACGAAAGGTATAAAATGTGTGTTTACGACTTTTCATTTTATGCTTTTCTATTACTTTCTAACAGTAGCTGCGCCTCGAGAAATTCGGCTTACACCATGCCCCACTGACGCACAATGTGTATAGAGAGAGGTATTCCCTGCGCGCTATTTTTATGAATTTTTTCTTTTCTTGTATTTAAATTTGGTGACAATGGGGGAACGGGGGGATTTGCCGCACAAACTATACGACAAGTACGATGCTCTGGAGGGGCATCGGGTACGTGCACGACGCACCAACTGCCACTGTCACGGCGCGGCGTTCATACAATTTTTACTATGCCATTAGAATATTTAAAATGTGCCATTTGCTACCCTCCTTGATCCCGATGGATCAATGGAACTGTGTGCTGGAATGATAGAGTCTTTCTGGCAGATGATCATTCACGGAATTAATAGCTGAAACGATGAATATTTAGTTAAGGAGTTATTGGAAAATGGTCATGCCCAGTTTAAGGGGTGATGTGGGCGGATTCCAACGGTATTTTTATGCACCATCCCATAGGATAAGGAGTAGTAGGAGGGTTATATTAAGTTTTTCAAAATTTTAAGGAGAGCTTGAAGGATTTTAAAGAAAATAGGTCTTGAACTTCTGCCAGAATTCTAGAACTTCATGAGATGTGGCTTAACAGGAATAGAGGCTCTTCCTGTGAAAGTTAACGAAAGTCGAATTATTTCATAAGACGATTTGCTATTTTTTGATATTTAAAGAAAATTTACCGACACTTTTAAGGCTGTTGTGCTACCAAATTTACACAGGCTATTTGTCCACATTTTTGCGACTGATTGCCTTCTAGATCGGCTTGTTTTGAGAATGTATTTTTTTACTTTCACAAGTCTTTCCAGTAAGCCTGAAACCGCCCGATAGCAGATAAACATAATCAAGTTTTCAATGTGTTTTAAGACTATTGACTATAAATGGCGCAGTCGGCAAGATATCGACTTTATTTATTGTTACAAATCACGCTGCAACACGAGACAGGAGTTTTTTTAAGCACACAAAATGTAAATTCCACAGAACTTGCGAAAAACAAGAGATACTCTGAAGAAACCATAAAATACCAGCAAAGAATTTTAGAAAAATGCGTTAAAAAAGTCTCTTTTACAAAATCTGATATCGGATAATTCAAGTGCTGCTCTTCAAGTCCTTGTGCCGCTCGTGCAGCTTGTGCCCTAAAATTATTATCAACGTTTATTAGTTAGACTTTCAGGCAAAGCTGTAGTTGAGACTGAAAATGGGATTGAAAAATTAAGATGGGTAAAAACGGTATTGAAAAAAGATGGGTAAAAAAATTCTTCTTTCATAAATCTGTTTTCGAATTTCTGGTTAAGAGAAATGAATTGGCTTATCGAAAGATTTTCGAAAATAATCATATATAACAAACTGCTGTTATGTAAGCAAGTAAGTGCTAAACCGTCTTATGGACGTACGGTATACAACTCTGGGGTTGTACTAAACCAAGCAATATTTATCTATTTTAGAAACTTCGCAAAATAAGGCACTCAGAGCAATCGTTAATGGTCCACGGGAAGGAAACTTAGTCGTAGTCTTACGAAAAATGGGAGGTTTTTTAGTGAATAAGAATATCACACTACTATGAGCAATCACGGTCGGTCCTCGTAGTGCCTATGAAGGTTTTGTCTACCACCTGCGGAGAAAAAATTGCAGCGGCATACAATCTTGCTTCGTTAAGTTGCTGGTAATAATATTATAAGTATGCCCTAAGCATTGTCATTAGGTTTTTTTAGGATTCGTTCAAGAGCTTCCTTGTCTTTAAATTAGCCAAGCATGAAGGAATCAACTGCTGTTCAATTTAGAAGATCAAACCAAGTTCCAGAACCAGGAAAAGCAATTTTAGACTAAAAAACATATCGCAAGTATAATAGCAGGTGTAGGCAGAGGTACGACAATGCTTTAACCATTTACCAGAGTAGCGTATATACTGGTACCTTTAGAACTGTTACTTTGGTTGTCTCGTATACAAACGCAAATTAACCAAATTGAAAATCTTTGGCGTGAAAAGATCCTTTACTAACAATTGCTACAAGGCACACTAAGTCAGTCAAGCCAAAAACAATAAACGTTTGAAGAAAATAAAAATATCAGTCTTTCCTACTCATTACAATTTACAACTTTTCAAAACAGGTGTGCACCGGTACCTCTCCTCCTTTTCCTCCTTTTCCACCAGTACCAATATTCATTTCCGCTCGTGAGATGTCTAACATTAAAAGGATAGCCTATTCCCTCATTCATTAGTGAATTATAAAAAAAATGAAAGGACATCTAAAAAAGACCTTGTATTAATTTCTTAGTATTAACAAAAAGGCAAGAAAAGGCAACCTTCCCGTTAAACATCACCGTAAAAACATTCTGGAGTCGGTGACTTTCAAGAATAGTTTCCTGTAAAAAAAAAGATTTGACAGAAAGACACAGACATAAGTTTTAAGGCTTTCGCTGTTGTTTATTGACATGACAAAAACTTTTCGGATGTACCGCGTTAATAAGTATTTTTATTACCTACCCAGGGTTAATTAAGTTTGTTGTATAGTTTGTAACGCAGTGAAATAGTCACCGTAGACTCTAAGACCTTTTAGAGATATGAATCGGACCGACAGGAGAATCTATTAAGCCATGTCTATCCGTCCGTCCGTATGTTGACAATTTTTAGGCCTTAAATTTTAAGCTAGAGAGTTAAAAATTGGTTGGTTGGTTAGAAAATTAGCTGAATCTGCCCTCAGAAACCCCCACTACAGGCCTGTGTGTGCGACCGCCTCTAATTTTAAAAAATACTTTTTTCAAATTTTAGCTATGTAACAACGCACTCATTTTTGGTATGTAAGATTAACTCGTAATTGTAATTGTAAGAGTAACTTGTAATTGTCTTTGAGGTGGCAGAAAAAGTTTGGCGTTTTCATTGACCACGCCCACTTAAGGGGATTTTAGATTAAAATGACTGTTTTTCAATACATATATTGCATATGAAATTTGACTAATGTCAAAAGTTGTAGATATTATCATTTTCCAGCTTTTTTGTACATTACTGTATACCTCCGCCCACTTTTGTGGGCGTGGCGTCAAAAATCTGTTTGTTTTGTTAAAAAGGAGGAGTTTTTGGCCGAAATGTAAGCAACCACCCATAACAAAACATTCAACAGTTATATTTTTTTATCTCGCCCACTTTTTGGAGGCGTGGCAGTTTCATTTTTTGGTAGGGTAGGGTATTTTGCTATCCGTCGTAGACGGGCTGAAGTTTTTACATACGCACAGTTGCACTTTCCCACTTGTTAATGAGTGCAATACTCGATTCACCACGAACGTTTCACTCAAGTTGCATTGAGCGTAGTCACCGGGAAACTGCTATTAAAATTGAACATTTCCGAATTTTTGGAAATTATTAAAAAGTCTTTAAGAAAAAAGAAATGAAAAATATGTGCCCATTTGCAACGTGTTTAAGTTCATAACTTTTTAATTACTTCATTAAAAAAGCCCATATTGGGAAAACATAGATAGCAACTGCAGATTTAGCAAAGGCTAAAATCAAGTTTTGGTTAAACCGTTCTAAAACAGACATATTTTTACTGTTTCGACGTATTTTCGAAAAAAAAATCGTGAAAAAAATTTTGTCCTCACCCTTATCTCGGATACTAAAGCTATTAGGCCAAATGATTTGTAAAAAAAAACACACATATCAGGAAAATTAGCAATTTTCGGGAAAACTATAAAAATTTATGAATGTTCAGCAGCTTCTGAGGCAAGAAACACACGGCGACAGAAAAACGCTCAACTAATGACAGTCCGGCTAGAAGCTTAAGCGTTTATATTGTAGACAACACACGACTGTGGCTGCGGCAATAAGTCGCGAGACTCGATTTGCGACAATTTTCCGCTTTGCGACACTTTCAAACCGCACGACAAAAAATTTTATTTTTTTGTTTTTTTCAACTATGAAAATTACAATTTTCACCACAATTCACAAGAACCGCACAGAATATTATTTTTTGTGTACTTTGTTAACCACAAAAAGCTTTCAAACTCTTTTTATTTTCAACTATGAAAATTAAATTTTCATTAAAACTTACAGGAGCCGCACGGCAAGTTATTATACGTGTGTTGAGTATTGCTGCAAAAAACCGCGCTGTTTTTTGTCGCGCGCTTTTATGTCGCCGTGTGTCTCTGGCCTGAGATTTGTCCTGGAAGCTTCAAAACATTTCAAAAATTATTTTTCAAAATAATTCTGCTTTCTCAAAGGTATGACCGCTTTTAATGAAATTTGGTTTGTATATAAAACGTATGAAGAAATTTCTTAATTTTTTTTAGAATATTCAAAAATTACATTTTTAACTTAAAATTTTCTAAAACAGTTTAAAATGCAATTTTATACGCGCAAAACCATTTAAGTGCATTTACTAAGCTGGTAGCACAAAAAATGTCTTAAACTTCTAAGTTGTATCTATCTCATTACTTAATTTTACGTAAGCAAAAACCACATGAGTAACAAGCCAACATTTTTTCTAAAATTTTGAAAACAAAAAACCCGTCTTACCTTTTTTCAGTTTTTTTTTAACAGAAAAACATAAAAAAAATTTTTGCCACCCTGTGTTTCCAGGGCCACCTAGAGGGGGGGGAACGGGTGGATTTCCCCCGGGCCCGGGAATTCCCAAGGGCCCTGGAGTCCCCAAGGGCCCGGGCATTCCCAAGGGCCCGGGAAATCCCATACCTCCATACAAAAAAAAATCCAGAAAACAGCATTACTACAGTTTAAAATTTGCCGATGTTACGGTCGGAAGCAACTCTACCGCCAATCGACTTACATGTCAGGTCACTCTGGTTGATCTTATGTGTGGACTGTGGACCGTTATTTGTGAAGGCAGCTATAAGGGTGCTCGCTCCCAAAGTTGTGGATCAAAATCACGCAGTGGAAAGTCCTGCACACGAATGCTCTATGAGCACACGAACCTCTGTTTCGTCCGTCCCGTCGTCGTGTCGATGTCGGTTGCGATGGTGAAGGCAGAAAATAAGGGTTGATGTCCATGTGGGTTTTGTTGTTGGAACCAAAAGTACAACAGAGCACAAAAATATGTAAAAAAAAAGCTCCAAAATTGGCATTTTATCACCTGCTGATGATGGGTGATGAGGTTTTGCGTTTTTAAGCTCGATCGCAAAATTTTGAATCCATTCGCAAATATTGAAAAAAGGGCCCCGTACATGGCTACCCCGGGCCCGACTTTCCTCTCAGCGGCCCGGTGTGTTTCAATAAAAATTTGAGCACCTTTACATAAAATTCGCCTAAAATAAGGATTCTATCCTTACAAAAAATACTATAACAGTCCCACCTTAAAATTAATGAAAGAATATTTTTTAAGAATTTGAAACCCGACAATCGGGCAAGTCGTCAAAGATCTCCCCATTATTTAATACACTAGCAATGGCAGTACTTAAAAAATCGTACACATAGATCCAATGCATATAATCTTCTTCAAATTGCACTCGAAATATTATACAAGCGAAAATTATACAAGATCCACACCTTAAACAGGTCTGGAAACAATGCTGCATCTCCAACCTCTGGAGCTTTTCGCAAGAAATGTGATGGAAAAGGCAGCTCTCAGACTAAGAGAGAACTGCGTCTGGAAGCTACAATGTCTAGGACACTCGAGCATACTGAACATCTTAAATCAAAATGGGTTTGTAGCCGTAGAAACCTCAATTTGACTTCGAAAAAAGATTCAAAGTCATTATACCAAGTAAAAAAGACTGGTTAGAGACAAATGTAGACATCAAAGGTTGTCAATAGCTGTCTTTACCAATGGATCGAAAACAGAACATGGAACATGTTCAGGACTCTTCTCGAAAACACTTCACATCAACCAGTCATATCGGCTAAATGACTACTGCAGTGTTTTTCATGGCGAGATTTATGCAGTGAAGAGAGCTGCGCAGTCAGTTCAATGTATGTATCTTCCGGCAACGGAAATCACCATATGTGTTGACAGTTAAGCAGCATTTAAAGCGCACTTAATGCGGGCCTTACACCACGCAATATTATTGCGCAAAATATTGACCAAAAATATTGTGTCCGAATTTTTTGCCGCAATTTATTGCGCAATAAAGCCCTTACACGGTCAACATTATTATATATAATAATATTGCGTGGTGTAAGGGCCGCATAAGACTCCAACCTCGTGTACTCCAAGTACGTCAAGGACTGCCTTATGGCATTAAGAGAAATAAGCCTTCACACAGTTCTCCTCTGCTGGGTTCCTGGACACGTGAAATGGCGGACGAACTGGCCAGGAAAGGTTCTGATATGGATATAACGATGGCTGATCGATGCCAAAAGTTTAATAGATCAAGACACGATCAAGCTAGCCGGTGAACGATGGCAACAATCTAAGGATTGTATCATAACTCAGTGCTTATGGCCAGTGCTTGACCTAAAAAGGACAACGACCCTTCTATCTTTCAGCAGAAACTTCATAAAAACACTCGTTGGCGTAGTCACAGGTCACTGCACTATTGGTGTCATGGCTACACGAATGGGATTCTTTGCGAACGACTTCTGTAGAAGCTGTAAAGATGGAAAAGAAATAGAGTCGGTAGAACACTTTCTCTGCCATTGCCCAGCTCTTCAAGAACGACGACTTACCTTCTAAGGAGTCAGGTTCTTTGATGGCGTGGAGGATCTGGCAGGAATATCACTAATAGACCTAAAGAGGTTTACGACTGGAAAGCATCTAGTGGAGACACCAATTTTCAAGACTATTTTCAGTCATTTTCCAGTATAATCTTTTAAACGTGGAAATCGGCAAAGCAATAATCTGTCGAATGGAGACGCCAACTAAGTTGTTACCACTACTAGCAGGAGCAACTGCTGAAACAAAAAGTTGCCAGACTTTGCAATTCAGAATTTGTATGCAACTTTATAAGCGGTCAGTCCAAAAATGGAAAAACGTCCTGATATGGTATCACTACGTTGTCTTTCCCTCCCTTTGTATTTTCTGAATGGAAAGTCGTAGAAATTTGGTGTGCTCATGAGCTGACAGTTTCATACCATATTTTATTTTGCATAAAGGCGTTACCTACGGTTTGATTTCATCAAATTTTCATGTGAAAACGGTTGAAATGTTTCTTGGTTAACCAGGACTCCAAAAATGAAACTCTATTGAAGTAAATGTTGAAATTTTATGGAAAAATAAAGATTTTTCAAAAATTATGACTGTGTGTTAAAGGTTTTAAGCCACTATTACTTCAAAAAATGGCGTTCCTCAAGTTCCTGTTTGAAGGTTACATTACAAACAAGCCAATAGAGGAAGATCAGGCCGATGGAGATGGGAGCAGTTCCCGTGTTACTCTAGATTTCTCTAAAAGTCCTTAGGGGTCTTTAAACATTTTTTCAATATAATACAAACTATGCATTAAAACAACATAGCCTGGGTTGTTAAAGGGGGTATTATAGAGTATTTGTATTTTACACAAGCTGCATATTAAAATTGAGCCTAATCGACAACATAAACCGACGGACCGCTCCGTTAATGACTTCATATTTTACGGTTTTTTTACTACTTACAATTCTTTGACATTAGGTAATGAGGGTTAAAGTCAGAAATTGCAGTTTTCCATAAAATTAAATTGAACATAGTTTTATTTTTTGCAAATATAGATTCATTTTTTAACTTACAACTTATGATGGGGAAAAAGTTTAAAATATACGTCTTTTAAATATATACATACATTTTTAAAAATTTTCATTAGTAGGGGAAAGCGAGGCTAGTTGGGCGCAGGGTTACATCGACTTGCTGGAGTTTATTTCAAAAGTATGATAGGAAATGCACGTTCACTCCTGCGTTTACACTCTAAACGACTACCTGCTTAGCCTTCCTCAGTTTCCAATCTGTAGTGCACGTGTTGAGAGGAATATTTGAATATTTGATTCTTTCTATTTTTTTTCCAGCATCTGACTTAAATTTTCCAGTTAGGTAGATGGGTATATGAACTTTTTGTAATGATTGTTTTATCATATTTTTTGTTTTTTCATAATAAAAATTTTGTCGATCGGCAAATGGTCAGGGGGGGTAAGTTGACTAACTCCTTTTGGGGTCAGTTGACTCTATACTTTTTAAAAGGCTAAGGCCAAATGTATGCACTTGGGAAATTAAAAAAGAACTTCTAGTGCTGAACTATTCAGAAACTATGCACAAATGTCCACAAGCTAAGTAATGAAGAAATGCGGATCAGAAGTTAAAGTACCTTTTGTAACACTTGCCGTTTCAGTGGTCAGAAATGTGGTTTTTTCACTTTAATGTCAAAGAAAATAAAGACTGCTTGATTATTTAGTTAAGTTGAGTGTTAAGGCTTCAGTCCACATGCCCCATAGTGTGCGTCGACTACCCCAGCAACGTAGTTAATTGACGCACTAGAGATGCTTTTGTAAAAGTAAAGAAAAAGTTTTGTTAAAATCTTCTTTATCGAGATAGAAAAATAGAAATATATTTTTTGAGTCTACTAACCCTGCTCTCCCCTATATACCGTTTTCTTATGACTTTTTTTATGACTTAAGATCATCGAGTTGTACCTACATGATTTGTAAGACTTTTGTCTCTTTGCGTTTGGTATAAAAGGCTTTACCTGACTTTAGTCCTTAGTATCATAATTATTTAGTTTAAGATCAAGGACAAAGACTATTTCAATACATTTTAAACTTGCCACAAGGACTTAAGTCTACTTAAGTCGTTAATACCAAACAAAAATGTGTTTTTTTTACTTATGTCCTTAATATCAAATAATAACTATAAAACGAGTTATGCTTAACTTAAGCCGTTAACTGTAATCGAAAGAGAAAATAAAATTTGAATCAAAAACCCAAAATCCCATTTTTTAACTTAAGAACTTTTAACCTAACGTCAAAGAATTATTCTGAATGTTTTTTTGCCTCGAAAAATTTAGTTAAAACTTTGATTCACTTAAGTCGGTGTATGTATGTGTGTTGCCAGTGTAGCCTGAAAAACAGAGTGGGTTGCGTCCTTCGGGTTTTCGGTATTTTGGGTTTACAAGATTTTTCGGGATTCTAAGCTTTCGGGACTTCAGTTTTCGGGATCCTGTCCGTATTCCATTCTCTCTACACTTCCTTTAAAGAAACATATGGATTGGGAAAGGATGCATAGAAATTGTAGTAGGACATACTGGAAATTTATTACTCTGCAATGTGCATAGGTTCATACCTAGACTAGGTGGTATCGGCTAAGGTTGGAACCTTGACTAGGTGGTATAGGCTTCACTGTTGCAAGATACTGACAATTTTATTTGTTACGAGGGAGTTCTTGGACTTTTCAGATAGTTGACCATTATATTTTTTCATGGTTCGCAAGTGCCAGGACCCATGCCAATTAGCCTGGATGAACTGAATTCTCGTGCCTTTGTCTTAGTCCCTTACCAATTCGTTCTTCAATTTCAATTCACTTCAAAGGGTGTAAAAGGGAATTACTAACCACAATTTCAGGGTCCTATCACACTAGCTTAAGCTTCATTATACCTAAGCCCTGCCCTGAATAAATATCTCGGGATAATTAAGGCCGTCTTTACCGGTCACACAAAAACCTTGTTCAATTTCCAACAATCTCGCGCACAGTGCAAACTCTCACCTAACCATGCGTCGCATTGTGTCTTTCATAATTCCTCAACATGACAAGTTATTCTATTATTCAGGATTAATAATAATTTTTCAAGTTGTTCTGACATTCTTAGTGCTCTCGCTCTCGCCCCATTCCAGTGAAGTCGCGTGCGCCCTTGCCTATTTTTCTGGTAGTTGGAAAATCAAGGACTCTGCACAACAGTAAAATAAATTTGAATGAACTTTTAATAAAAAATTCGCACTCCCCCACTGTTGGCATCCCTTATCCTCCCCCACCCTACCCAGAATTTTGTTTATATAAATTCGTTCTTGTACAGATGCTCGCGCGGAGCACTAGGTGGGTGCTATTCCGTGCATCCCCGTCAAGTAGCTACCCCCACCCCCCTGGGACCCTGCCAAGCCAAACAAACACATTTTTTAATATACGAGTATTACAGCAATTTTTATGAGTGTATTTTATTGCGAAGCGGGAGATAAGCATGCCTACACGTATTTGTGTATTATGTCCTTCCATAAAAATAATATTAAACATTGTTATATCCTTTTTAACTATTTTTTTCTGCCTCTGCTGTACCGAATATCAAATTATCCTTTTTTTTTCATATTCCCCGCGTTGGTTATGTGCTGCTCAGTTGGTTGCTCGGTTTTTTTTTTCCTGGCGGGGGAACAGGATTTTAAGCTATCTCGAGCGGACTGAGTTCCTACCGCTTCCGCCCACTGGGGAGCAACAATCGGCTGTCTTGTGAAAAGTGCAAAGTCAGGGTGGATGAGGCAGGCTTCCGCTCAAACAGGGTGCGGTGGTATCCGCTTTATAGTGGTGTAATTTAATTTTTTATTCCTCTCCCCCGCCCACACTCGGCAGCATCATCTCATTGTTTCAGTGCCATGGATGCCATGTTTGTTTGCTCATTTCATCATCATCTATGTTCCGCGCGATTTCTCTATTCATTGTGGAAGGCTGAGGTCCTTGGCAATGAAATGTGCTCCTGTTAACATATCCACACGAAATGAGATATTTTATTACAAAGAATTGCAAAATTGTGTGGAGGAAATCCTTTTACCACCCGGCACAAGAAAACCCCTGAAGACTGAAACGCCCCGCACCTCTCTAGGGTAGTGGACGTCGTCGTTTGGAGATATGTCATTACCTGAACACTCGATCGACATTAGCCTATCACACGCCGGAACCGAAAGGTAATTTCACAGTGTCTTCATCGCGATAGGGGCTTTAAAATCGAGGCACAGCAGCAATAGCCATAAAACCGTATATTCTTGGTCAAAAACCAATTTGCGGAACTTATTTACTTGTATATGGTGCCAATAAAAACTGAATATGTCATCTTTTTGTATCGGAAAATCTAATAAAAAAGCGAACATCATGTGTCATAAAAATTTGTTTGAACGCGCGCGGGCCCGGTGGGGCTGGGAGCACGGCTAAAACAGAAGAGCCGGGCGCAACGAGGCTGCCAGATAAAAGAAGATGTTTTGAAAATGCGGGAAATACTAGTAATAAAAATTTTCCATTTTCTCCAGCTCAAACAGGCTGAAATGTGTATAATATGGAGGGGGTCGGGCGCAGGGAAATTATTATTTTCCCTGATGCGAATTTGATACGGGTTAAAACACATAGCGGAGCATGCACGCGGCATATGTTTAAGGAAATGTGCCATTTTTTATGGCCGTATTTTCTTTACGATATCATATTAATATCGTAACGTTGTTTGGCCTACTTGTACTGTTTTGCCGCAGCAGATAGCGGTGCGGTGACACGGGGCAGGGGGCGGGGGCGGGGGCGTGCACCGGGACAGATGGGCGGGCAAGGTTGTGCAAAGTAAATTACATTATTATCAGGGCATGGTATAGAGAAAGAGAGAATGGATTCGGTATCTTTATTTCAATCCTTTGCTCTAAAGTTTATGGTTTCATTTCAAAAGATTCACATAACATGTCCTAAGGGCATATAGGTATCTGAACAATATATTTTCCACTGAACAATGTAGAGGGAGTGTCTTTTTTTTTTGCAATCGCAAGTACCCCATACATAAAATTTGAGGGGAAAAGATAAAATTATAAACCTACATTGACAATGCTTCTAAAACAGGGCTAAGAGAATTTTATAGAGATGCTAGTTAAATCATTATGACGCTTCTACCAAGATTGAAATAATATGGAAAAGGATTTGCTAAGAACCTGACTGTTGTTTCTTGATCAATACCTCTATCTACTCGGTCTAAGGAAAAGCGTAAAGGCTTTTTTAAGGCTAAAGAAGGTTTATTTATTCCTTTAAGGATTTTGGGAAGATACTGCTGCCGACTTCCTATAGACGAGTTATGAATGCCGAGCTATCAGAAAGTAGATAAAAAATAAGCTTATAGTACCAAATCTCTCCTGGAAATACCTCAGAATCGCTCCTTCATAGAGACGTTATGGGTGAATCAACTGTAAAGAGGTCTAGGGACAGATAGAGGGCCTTCAACTTATAGGCAAGCTCTTATCTCAAGCCTCTTGATGGGCCAAGTCTTCTTTCTCCAGGCTATTAATACTTTTGCCTCTTTAGGCAATACGTAAGACATTCAGCACAGCAACATGGTCCTGCTATATCCTAAAAATGAAGCACACGGCCTGATCTTATTAACCTTACATGTTTTTTTTTACCTAAGGGGAGTTTTTAAGTCACAGGAGATAGGGGAGTTTTCCTGCCATTAGGCACTCTATACTTTTCATCCTTAACTCTATACTTCTATACTTCACCACCAGGTCACAGTGTACTAAACTTGCTCACTCTGCCTAAGGGTACACACGACCCATATCTAATTAAATGTAAATTTTTAAAATCGGCACACCAGTTCAAAGCTGAAAAGCTGAATTTCGGAGCAAAGCTGGATATTATCGTTTTCAACAAACCCTCAAAAAGATGCCGAGTCAAGAGGAAAATCCGATCGCCGCTTAAAATCTTATCAGGGTCAAGTGGCACAGAAAACAAGCGAGTAAGTTAAAGCTGTAACTTCTTCTAAATACCCGACCCTATTTACCTAGTTGCACCAAATTCAAATTTATTTTGACCTGATTCCTGTATGTCAATTATTTCTTTTCGGCACGCCTTCCAAAAATGGGCATTGGTTGAAAATTAAAATCAATTTATTTTAATTTTGCTAGAATAATAAAAAAAACCATAAATCACAAATCATGAGAAATGCGTTAAAAACGAATATTTATTCTTAAAACAAGATTTTTTCCCCAAAAACGCCCCTAAAAGTGGGCGGAGATGAATGCTTAGCTACAAACTTATGCAACAAACATGTTTAACATTTGGCATTTAGTTGTTTTGGATTTTAAACTAATTTTCCCATAAATCGCAGGTTTTAAGGATCTAACACGTTAAAAAGGGGACATGGTCGATGGTGTTAGTGGTTCAATTTTTGTCAAACTTAAGGTTTCTGGTCATTATTGCTCTGCACCAGAGTCTGTACGCCTTTTATAACTTGACCAAAAGGTATTTTGAAATAAAATGTAAATTTTAGGTTGTCTGAGTAAATTGTGGGCGTGGCCGTGGTTGGATCTTATCAATTTTTGTACTTTGTCTATACAAAATAAGAACTTTAGCAAACTCAGTTTAAATCTTAAAAACCTAAAACATTCACACATTTGGACAGACGGACAGACGGATAGACGGAAAAACATGGCTTAATTTATTCAGCTGTCGGTCTCGAACATGTATCTAGGGGTCTTAAGGGTATTACAAGCTATGCATTAAAATAAATACACCCTGGGTCGGGTATAAAAACAACTCTAGCGCAGCATCACCAACTGGACCGCTTCCTAATTTCTCACAGCCTTACAGTAACAGTCTATTTAAGTTAAGGAATAACTTACGTAGTACTTCGCACTCATGATCGGGATTTCTTGGACCAATTTCAAAAGTCGGAACATTTTAGAAAGTGTTTTTTTGTGCTGCTTCCACTACTTTCAACGTTACGACAAATAATTTCAACTTCTTCAGGGAGATAATTGGTATTTGATTAAACTACAAACTAAATATGTGAATACTTTTAACATATGAATTTAAACACTTTTACGGTTCACAATTTACTATTTTAAGTGGTCCGTCCAAAAATGGAAAAATTACTTCGGGAAAGGTATCACTACATTGCCCGTCCGTCCAATCGTGTTTTAACTTCTGAATAAAATTTGAGCCAGCTTAAAAGGATTTTAAACTGGGATTAATAACAGTTTAATAATAGTTTTAGTAACAGTTTAATAACAGTTTTATAAAGAAATAAATCAAAAGAGTGAACCAGGTGAATCAGGGCCAACTTACCAATCATATATACTTTGTGTGCTGCATTCTTCACATAGATACAAGGGGACCTACGATTTTTTGCCAAATCTGAACGGCACTATGAGAAGTCGTTTGAGATAAATGTTACTCTCGGAGGGCCTACGGAGGTAGGGACTACAAAAATGAACTGGTCATATTTATCAGGTGGACAGAAGTTGGATTCGTACCTAGACCTCCCGCATGGTAGGCACATTATGCCACGAAACTAGAACAAAGGAAGACTGGAACTAAAAATACGAAAGAAAAAATTTTGCTATTTGAAAAATGGAAAGCTTTTCAGAAATTAATATATGAAAATAGATACCATTTGCACTGTGTTTTAGGCCCTTACTTTTGAAGAATTTAAGCATTTAGTGCGCGAAACCGATGTTGAACAGACTTACAAAGCAACAAAAAGTAAACCAGGTGCTTAAGTCATATTTTCACTTGACTGGGATCTAAAACTCAAAAAGTATGAGAAAACGTGTGCGCCCCCCCCCCCTTATCTTTCGTGTTATTTGGAAAAATCATAAGAAACAAGTAAATAAGTTCAAGAGTTCGTCTGTGACAAACTTCAAATTTTAAAATTTTTTTTTGTCCCGAATTCATAAATTATTTGTATAGGCCACGCCCCCAGAATTCTGAGCAGAAGGGTCATGGCTTGGCTATAAATAAAAATCAACTAATTGTAATTTCGTTGTGGGGTTCCGTGGCGTAGTGGTTAGTGTGTGTGCTTACTACGCCGGAGGTCTGGGTTCGAATCGTGCCATCGTCACCTGAAAAAACAAGACTTGTTCTTTTTCACCGTTCCCACCTCCGCGAGGGTTCGACAAGCCCTCGGAGAGTATCATTTGTCTTGAAAAACTTCTCAAAGTGCCGTTCGGATTCGGCAAAAAATTGAAGGTCCCCTTGAGTGTAAAGAAATAAACACACCAGCATACATTGTTGAGAAGTTGGCCCTGGTTTACCTCAAGCTGTTGCGCCACTCTATTTATTTTATAATTGTAATCTCGTTAGAATCATGACAAAATGCGTTAAAACCGAAAATTATTTCGGAAAAAGCAGTTTTTTCGTAAAAACGCCCCCTTAAAGTGGGCGGAGCTAAAAACTTTGTGTGGACCAAACTTAGCAATTAGTTATATCTTTAATATTTGCCATATAATTTTGAAGTGAACTTAACTAGATATCGTGTTTTTAAGGTCTAACATATTAAAGTGGGCATGGTCGATATTGTGGGCGGTCCAATTTTTGCCTTCTTAGAGGTTTTGGAGCCAAAATTTGAGTTCCTACGCTTTGTCTAACTTAACCAAAAAGCGTTTTGAAAAAAAAAAAATTGGAAATAGAGGTTTTCTTACATTGAAGCCAGTAGTGGGCGTGGCCGTTGACCGATTAAACCAATTTTCAAAATTTGTCTGTACAAAATAAGAACCAAAATACACTCCAAGTTTGAGCATCCTAGCTCAATTTTAAAGTAGGTCTTTAAAAACTTCACGCATACGGACAGACGGACAGACGGTTGGACTCTCGATCATAACTCTAAATGGTCTTGGGGGTCTACGGTGATTATTTCACTGTGTCACAAATTATGCATTAAATTTAATATACCCTGGGTCGGATATAAAAACGCATCAGAAATTATTCAAAATTTTTAGGGAAAAATATAGCGAAATTAAAGATTCAAAAACTTTTGAGATGAAAATCGAAAACACCAAATTTTTAAATCTTCTAGTATCTTACCGCTTAAATGGATTTTGGTTCAAGTATATTTCTTATACGGTTGCTGGTTGCGTGAAAAAATTCTGAATTGTCTCTTCCTACCTTTGATTTTCTAAGCCTATTTAAAGAACGAAGTAAAAAAAGAGCTTGTTTCACCGTTTTCTCAAAAATCACAGCCAAAGAATATTTATAAAACAGCCAATGCCAACGCAAGTGATTATGCCTTATGGATTTGAAATTTGAAAAAAAAAAAAACATTACGAAAAATCTGAAGAACGTATAGCCTATCCCCAAGGGTGTAATTTTAAAAAAACAAAAACTGAAATAAGCCATCTGCTGAAAATTTATAGAAACCTATATAGCAAAGTTTAAATATTCAAAAACTTCTAAGAATCGACCGGAAAACGATGTTTTAAAAGTTTTTCGTAATCCTTACCGGTGACGATCGTCCTAACTCAATTCAAAGTTGAAGTATGAAACGTTTACAAGAAAAACTAACTCCATTAAAAAATTTTTATCTTTAATTTTTCCGTCCTAAATTTTTCAAAGCCATTAAACGAAAAATCAGAATTTTCAAGTGATTTCTCAAAAATCTATTTGCACAGAATCTGAATCTGCATGCAAGAACTAGAAAATAAAAACTTAAGTCAAGTAAATATTGAACTATAATGAAAAAAAAATTAGTTTTTGAAAATATTGAAAAGTTTTTGAGAATTGAAGAGTTGAAAAAGGATCAGGCAATGACTTTTGAACCGCTCAGTGGACGCAGTCGAAATTGAACACGCGTATAAAGCAACTCAAAATTTGCCAAGTGCTGAAGTCATATTTTCCCAAGGGGTTTAAATACTGCCGTTTGAAAGCATTTTCGAAAAAAAATCGCAAAAATTCGCAAAAAAACGTATGTGTTCCCGTATTTGTTTAAACACCAGTTTTTTAATCGATGTGTGTTACGTTCAACGATCTTGGCACTCTGACTCTCTTCAGTGGTTGTTGCCAAGAAAGTTCACCCCGACACACATCTTTTCGACTTTTTCAGAATTCACGTTGTATTTTTTCAAAAAAAATGTAATTGATGTTCGGCAACATTCGAAAATCGAAAAGATGTGTATGTATCTGGGTAGACTTTCTTGGCAACAACCACTGAAGAGCATTCAGAATGCCAAGATCGGTGAACAAAACACTCATCGATCGAAAAAAACTGGGGTTATGACCAAATGATCTGAAACATAAAAAAAACATAATATTTTACTGTTTTCTCAGAAATTCATGTTTGCCGAATTTATGAAAGTAGCCAACGCAAGCGCAGATGATTGCTATATTGAAAAAAAAGCCTAATGGTAGTTAAAAAAAATTTCGAAATCACTGTTTTATGGATTTCAAATTTTCAAAATGGTAAAAAAGGCCACAAAAACGTTTCTGTCCCCCTCTATCTCCGAAACGATCATTAGTAAACAAATTGACATAAATAACGGGAGCACAGTCCATCTTTTAAGAAAGTAAATGGTTTCCGAGATGTGGCTGAAAATGAAGTTTGACGCAAGGTCAACCAAATGACGCTAGCTAACGCATAAATCTTAAAAAAATATGAAATAATCTAAAATTTGTTTAAGAAATGAATAGAAAAAAACTATAAAGAAATTTTTTGCCATCCTTTTTTTTAGATTAACGAAACTAAAAAATCATCCAATATAAAAACTGCATAAACTTCAAACTACGAAAAAAGTATACAATAGGAAATATATCAGGTATCAGAATTTTACACAAAACAGAAAAATGAAGATGAGCTAAACCTTCACGAAAACCGACGGGCCACTCTGTGTTTCATACTAGCCGGTCTTTTTTTTTGTACTTCAAACTTGACGGTCTTTTTATTGAAACTCAAGATTTTATGTGTTCCTTTCTTATACGTATACGAGGATGCTCACGTAAGAATGAAATAAACTCTGGTTTTTGTTAAAAAACGGGTCGCCACATCACTCGAATTTACCCTATGCAGCACTGTCAGTGTTTAAATTTATTTCATCCAATTTTTCGTTGTGTTTATCGCAACTTTTTTGCAAATACATAGCCACAAGCCCTCGCTATGTATTTGCAAAAAATGACCGCAAATAACACAAAAAGCTTAAAGGCTTACTTCCACTTTGACTGAAATTTCTGGGAATTTAAGACAAACCAGAGAGAATTCCTTATAAATGATTAAGTTCTTCACTTATAATTGGCTCCCTGAAGATAGCTTTAAGGTATAATATAGCCTCAATAGTACCTCTCCAATCTTTTCCTAGAACCGAAAAAAAAACCGAAAAACAAAAATCTCCGCTTTGTTCGTTTCCAAACGAAACTCCATCCATCACTCGTTTTCCATATCAATTGACGGCACATTTGCGCCAAACACCGACAAGGTAATTATTTTTCGCGCCGTGAAACTCCATCCGTGTGCCCATCATATCTCACCCACATGGCCAAACACTCACACTATGCACGCACGAAAAACTCTTCTCGCATTGCACCCCAAAAAATATGGTCATTAAAGTCCCTACCTCATCGGCAAAAATGCACCCTCCCAATTGCAGCCATTACCAAATGCAATAACCGACGTCGCACACAAAAAAATAATATAACCTCCTCCAGGTCCCACATCCTGATGGGTCACCCCATCCCGCTGACCATTTTACAGCATTATTATAGCGAAACACATTTAATGGCTAAAAGGAAACGCAAAAAATAAAATCATCCTATTTTCTTCCAAAAAGAAAACAACAACGACACGACCCCAAAACGACTAAAAAACCAAAATCTATAATAATTTTGCGTTCGTATACACACGACCCCTACAGCCCCATCCCCCAAAGCAGCATCATCATCAGCCAGCATCATCATAATAATGCACATACGCAAACATTTTGCATTTATGTGCAACAAAATCCCCAAAAAAGGAAAAACTAAAAAAATAAAACACCCAAAAAATAACTCCACAAAACAAAACAAAATATAAAAATTCGCACACACAGCTGGGGCTCTCATCAGCGCAAAAAAAACCCTCGAACACACAAAAATAGGGGGCAACTACTTAGTACATTGTTTTCAATCAGCCAATAAAAATGCAGTCATTATTCAAGCTATAAAGCTCTCTCGCATCGCGCGAAGCCACCATCCCCCACCCACTGCGTCGACCCACAATTTTACATTAAAAATTTCGCACAAAATAAAAAAGCTAAAACCAAACGACGGCCGGTTTGTAAAAATCAAACAAAACAACCCCCACACACACGAAAAAAGGATTTAAAATCAACTATAAGCACCTCTACGCATAAAAATCCGAAGAATTGGACGAAAAAAATGCCACCCCCAGCCCCCATTCCTCGATCGACAAAAAATTGCCATCCTAAATTTCATCCGGATTCTGGACAATCACACTCACACACGTGGCGCGCAGAGAGTGAGAGCTAGTGCAACAACCCCCGCCCCAACCCCAAACGAAGGACAGAGAGCACGTGTACTTTTGTTGTGCAGTCAGTGGGACTCATCAGTGCGCCACATTTTTCTGCCTACTAAGTGTCCAACGATTGTCAGTACCACACTGTCCTCGGCACGGGGGATGAGCCGCAGTGCACGGCGTTGCTAGTGTGCGGCAATCAGCTGCAACCCTGGTTTGGGGATGTATAGGAAAAATGCGTTTTTTTCATCCCCCTTCCATATAAAATTAAAAATGAGCCTGCGAGTGAAAAAAGCCAAATAAATAGAATTTTTATACCTACCTTGGTTGATTTACTCTTGTTTTTTTTCCGCGTTCGGATTGCATTTCTCCTGTTTACCCGTTGTCCTTGTTTTGGTGGACTTTTTGTGTTTTTCGTGGGCCACCCCCAACTCCGACCCAACCAATTGCAGCAATAACATCGCCGAGCACCGACTGCACTATGATAATATGGATGATGGTCGGCTAAGTAGGCGGCTGCAGTGTGTTTGCACTGGTAAAGCAGCATTAAACTCCGACCACCTCACGCCAACCCCTACACTCGACGAGGGGGTTGCATTATATTAAAATAAAATAAATATAAAAAGTAGAACACGAGCGAGCTTAAAAAAAAGTCATACAAAACAAAAAAAGCAGGAATAAAAAATAAAATCACCCGACATGAATCCGGGAAATTGGGAAAAGAGACACACAAAACTGTTATATAAAAAAAATTCCAAACTAGGTAGTCCCTATGTTGCCGCACTCGCACATGTGGGGTTGGACGGACGGGAGCGCGCGGTCCGGGTCGACGGAAAATAAAAATTAAAAACTCCGCCCTAAAAATTATTTGAAAAAAAGCTAATAAAACTAAAAAACGTGATGCGGCAAAAAAAAAATGACAGAAGTAAAAATATAAAGCAGCCCGCGTGCTCACTGAACGCGCTAAATAGACGTGTGCTAATTTATAATGTATTTTATATTGCGGTGGTAGTGCGCGCGTTGGGCGCCAGAATAGGCTACAATGATGCGTGGCGGATGCGTGCACGAGGGAGAGAGTGCATTTTTTCGTTCGTTGTTTACACAGTGCGTTCGAGGAGTTATGGTGGCTCGTTGTGGGCTTGCAGCATCCAGGTTTCTCAAACCCCTGCATTATACGGCGCGAGTACTTTGAAGCCGGCGGCATCAGAAGCCAAAGTGTTTGACAATGTTAAATCAGCGGACAAGTTTCACAAGTCAATGGCGATGTTTCTGGATGACCCTTTCAACTTTGACAGGATGAGCAGGGACCAAAGGAAGGCGTCTTCTTGCACCCGTTGTGACAATGACATATGAGTGTGATTTATTTAATTTGTTCTTAAGTTTTGCAGAACAGGAGTTTGATGAATTCACAGCTTCGTGGAAAGCTAGCACTGAACTCCTAAACTATCTTTTATATAAAAAAGGAAAAGAAGCATTTCTTTTGAGCGTGAAATTAAATTCGAAAACTGTAGGGTGTCTATGTTATAAAACAAGTGAGCAAGTGAAAGAGTTCGTCTGTGACAAAATTCTATATACCCGACCATTATTATGGTGTTACACAGACCAAATCTTAATTTTTTTTCATATATTTTTTGTAAAGGCCACGCCCCCAAAAGTGGGCATGAGCCAAAAATTAAAATCAATAAATTGTTATATCGGTAGAATCATATAATAAATACGGTAAAAAACGAAAATTATTTAAGAAAAAAACCGCCTTTTCCTAAAAACACCCCTAAAAAGTGGGCGGTACTCAAAACTTTGTATGGAATAATTATTTTACATAATTTTTTTTTTATTTGGAGTGAACTTTCGGAGAAAACGGGTTTTCTTAAAGATTTAACATGTTAAAAGTGGGCATGGTTGACATTGTGGGCAGTCCAATTTTCGCCTTGTTAAAGGTCTTGGGCCAATATTGCTCAGTTCCAAAATTTGAGTTACTATGCCTTTTCTAATTACACCAAAACGCATTTTGAAAGAAAAGGTGAAATAGAGGTTGTCTCACATTGAAGCCGCAGTTGTGGGTGTAGCCGTTGACAAATTGAGTCAATTTTCACACTTTATCTGAGCAACTGAAGAATCAAGCCGTGCACCAAGCTTTAAGTCTCTAGCTTGATTTTGAAGACCCAAAACCTTCACACGTACAATCGGACGGACTGACAGACGGACAGACGGACATGGCTTAATCGATTCAACTGTCCGTCTCGATTATACCTCGTAAAGGTCTAAGGGGTCTACGATGATTATTTCACTGTGTTACAAACTGTGCATTTAAATTAATATACCCTCGGTTGGGTATAAACAATAGTCAAGACATTCACCACTTAGTAAGACTTTGGGTTGAGTTACATACTGGGTGTGATGGAACCCAGTTTTATGCATGTGGTTAGGTTAGGTTAGGTTGATGGATGCCCTTTTGACAATAGTCACGGCTTCACTTAGACCAGCAGTTGGGTCCATTGTGTCCATTGGGAACCTTCTTAATACCTGGAACGAAAACAGAAATAGACCGCTGTTAGAAGCTCAGAGTTCCACCCTCTTGGACCCATCCGGATTTGTATACAAATCTTAGGAGGTCCTTTAGATCTACATTATTTAGATCTTCGAGCTCGTTGAAGAAGTAGCTGCCGAGGATACTACGACTGATGCTGTTTAGGGCTGGGCATTCGCAGAGCAGGTGACGAACAGATTCAATTTCTTCAACGTCCCTCAGCGTGTAGACCAACAGCGCAGTGCCCCGTGAGGATTCCCGTGAGTACTCGGATGTTCCTGCGGGCTAGTCCGATCAAAAATAGTGATCTCTTTTTGCTTACCGCTGGCCATCTTCTATAATGGTCTTATCTTCCCATTCACCTCTTTCAGGTATTCTGGTAGCGAATCTCCTGTTGAAGGCGAATGTCATAGGGAGGTAATCTGTGACTGGGGTGTTTGTGGAGGCAGCCCACTGAGTTTCCACAGAGGCGTGTCCATAAGATCTTGAAAACAACAGTCCGGATTCCCTAAGGCGAACTAAGCTGCCTTGCTGCTGCAGTATATGTCCAAGGGGGTGAGGTTGAGAAGTACCTCCAATGCCGCGGTGGGTGTGGTCCTTAGGGACCCTGTTATACCCATGCAAGCTGCCCTTTGAACTTTGGTGAGGCTAGAGAGATGACACTTTCTTTCCGTAGCCTTCCACCATACAACTGCACCGTAAGTTAAGATGGGTCTTACAACCCCTATATACATCCAGTGTACCATGTTTGGTTGCAGTCCCCACATGCTTCCGCACGTTCTGCGGCAGGCGTATAGTGCCACGTATGCCCGCTTGACACGATCTTCTATTGTATCCCTCCAGCTGAGTTTGGAGTCTAATATGACGAACAGGTATCTTACCGATTTGGATAACGGTAACTCCACTCCCCCCATTCTTGGGTTGCTGAAGGATGGAACTGCCCTTTTCCTTGTAAACAACACAACTTCCGTCTTAGAGGGGTTAATTCCCAGTCCTCCACCCTCAACCCATTTTTCAACAATGCGAAGTGCGTAGCTGAGTCGGTCACTGAGGATTGGTGGGAGTTTACCTGGGATCAGGATTGCTACATCGTCTGCGTATGCGCTCACAATGAAGCCTTCCTTCTCCAGGGTTTTCAGCAATTCGTCCATTACCAGGGTCCATATAAGCGGAGATAGGATACCTCCCCGCGGTGTTCCTCTGCTGAATGTGGTTAGTATGACATGCTTTCTTGCCTTAAGCACGCTACAACTGAGTTCTGATTAAAAGGATAAAAAGTCAAATTTAAAAAAAAAAATCTGAACTTTTGGATTCAGTAATTTTAGACCTTGATATCGGCACTTGATATCGATCGAAAAAAAACAGGCCTAACCGAACTTAATAAGCGACGACTGGTGATGACTCTCTCGTTTTGTTCATGACTGTTACTAAACTAAGTAGAACCAAGCCCGGGAAAACAAAAGTTAAGACACCTGAATAAAGCTTCAAGTGATCTCAAACTTCATAATTCTGTGTTAGTTACACTTCGCAACTAAACTTGACCGGATCGAACTTGCCTAGACCATTGATTTCGCTTTTGGGCAAGAGATCTGAAACTCATTCGCCTCTAGATCGCTGTCAAACTAAGTCTCAAGTGGGGGATTATGCGCACAGCTCATGATCTCAACCTTAATTCTTGCTTTATTCTATTCTTTCTGCGTATTTCCTAAACCAGATCAAACTAGTTAAGACCAAATTTGAGACGACTGAAACTATGTTTAGCTGAGTTTGTGAGAGAAGTGAATCACACTCGATCCTAAAATGATCCCGAACAGACTTAGCTTCCTTGGCCGGACTTCATAGGAACGAGCTGCATACGACCGACTCGCTTATGCCAACCAAATCCGCTTGGCCACACCGAACCTTATTAGAATAAGTTTGAGATGACTTAGCCGTTCGTCATTTGAAAAACTTACACGGTAAGATAAAACTTGAAACCACTGAGCATATGGGACAAGTCCGGAAAAATTAAATGAACTGATCCAGACCAATTCTGCTAAGATCGTGTTTTTGACGACTCAAACAACGAGCAAGTGATGGCATATTTGATCTCACAGTCATTCGTCATTTTACCCCAGCCCAAATGAAGAGGCCTAGTTCGAACTTTGTGTGACAGCAGGCACGCATGATGGGACAACTAATCATCAACCACATACTTGAGGTTTTTATGCTTAAGTTGTGTGTGCCTAATTTGAGTATTTGTTGTATATGCATATGAAAAGACCCTAGGCCCTAGATTCCTGGGGTTTGTGTGTCTTTTGGTGGTAGAAGTCAGCTTATGAATGATTTAAGTTCTGTTTTATGTCATCAGAATCATCAGTGAAAAATATTTGGTCTAATTCGAACTAATCGAACGATGTGATCTGGCTAAATATGTGTAGGATGTGAGACAGTAATTGATGCCTGCATTGAGCCTGTGAACTGGCTTTGATCTAAACACATCAATGGTGGGTCATGGTCTATTGCTAGTTAAGTCCTTGAGTTTTTGAATAAAGAGAAGCGATGTTCTGTCAATACCAATCGCAACCTTTTTACGGAAGACCTCGAAAAATAAGAAAATTCCTCAAAAAATTGGGAAAAGGTCGATCAACGTTTAATTTTTGCAAACCTTTTAAATATATCTCTGCGACTAAGACGTACATGGTCCTATGTGCAGGTTATATTTATGATGACTTCTTCTAGCGATTTGACCGGTATTTGCCCAAATTGCCCAAACATGGCTTACATAGCCGACCCTTAACTCCTGAATCGTAGCTGACTTATCGTTGAAGACTTAAGAACTCATATAACCCATAGCTTTTCGTGATATCGTTTCGAATCTGGAAACAGGTCCAAAACGTGGAAAGAGAAAGTTTTAGGAAACTATATTTTCGTAAGTTATGAGTTCTGTAGCCCTGGTGTGTTGGAGCCAAAAAAAGTTTTCATAAGGCTCTTTAGCAAAACGGCAGTTATTTTGGGCTGGTAGCGTTCGCCATTGACAGTTCGTTCTGTTCAGATTCATTTTTCCGGACTCGAAAAGTCAAGAATGCTCGATGTGGAAACAAATAGAATATTTTTAAATCGAGCATCGAATTTGTGTCAATTTTTTTTACGATGATTCAAAACCAATGAACTAAGAAAACCAAGTCTTAATGTACTTAAATACGCTGGCTTTATAGGTACTGATATTTATTGGATTTGAAAATGTTTCACGATTTAAAATGGAAAATTAAATGTTTGAACTTGCAATAAAATAATGAGTGAGATATGACTTTCTTATGTCATTTCTTAAGTCCTCAAAACATATTTAAACCATTCAAAACCCCTATAAAATTTCATAATCACATTATAATTACAAATCTAGGAGGCACTTCCTAAATGTTTGCAACGAAAATATGAGCTGTTCCCAGAGTACTGTTCCTCCTCCATTTGCAAACGCGTGTCCACCGTGTAGTCTTCTAAAATATTGAAAACACTGGCCTAGATTGCATCTGCTTATGAGCAGAGATCTAGTGAAGTCTTCTTGTAAACTATGCCATGACGTTGCTTGAGCCTTAAAGGTTTCTAAAGACATGCATCATTTACTTCCAACGCTGTTACTTAGGATCGCCAACAAAGGTGACAAGACACTAACTTCATAGTCCAGCTTACCGCACTAGACCCTTTTATAAGTCCCGAGCCAGTAGAGGCTTTTATCCCAGCTTCCTTTCCTCTCCTGCCACATTTGATTCCATTGCATTGATATACTATTATTCAAACTGTCTCTGAATTGTTACATCGCAGTCTTCGAGCTTTTTTTTATTGTCCTACTCTTGTGTATGGAAAGAACAATTAAAAAATATTTTTGAGATCGTTTTGGTAAAGGACAAATTAGCAAATTATGACCTTTGATGCCAGAAAATGCTCCTAACTACATGCGTCACCTCGAAACAGGACTCTCACCTTTGTTCATGTACACGTTTGAGCTGCATTTCGAGTATATTTCCAAAGTCATGACAATTCTAAGCCACCGAATTTCGCACAAAGTCGCCAAGCACCTAATCCATCAAGTGTGCCAATTTTTCTTTGAATGGTCGAGGTTAGGCAAGGAATACGGTGTAGTCCTAACGGATTTCGACGAAGTTGAGTAGAAGGCAATCCTTCGAGACCTGCTGATGAAGATAGAGCTATCCTCACCGAAGTCAAAGACGGTGCACATACCGAGTGCTTCAATATGACCTTGGAGAGGCAAACTTCTGTAACGACTGCAACAGTACGGACGAAATAGCAACGATTTTTAAAGCCAGAGATGAACTTCTGCAGTTGAATGACATGCCGTATATATCCGTCCAAAATGTGCACTATGCAATCTAGGCGCGAAAGAAGACGTTCTGCACTTCATCAGGATCTGCCCACTACTCTCCTCTATTAGAAGAAACCATTGGGGCAAAATGTACTTTCGACAATGGAAATCATCGCAATGTTAAATGAGCGAAACTGGAGACTGCTCCACAGCTATATTAAGGTGGCTTTAAAATATCGCCAACAAATCGTAAATGAAGCCTTTTAGAAAACCAATTTTAAGAAACGATTGTATCTTAGTTTTTTAATTTGTGAATTTTAATAATTAATTAGTTTTTTAATTTGTAAAAATAATCTCTCTTCTTATATATTTTGTAATTGAAACATAACGAAGAAAAAATAAAATATAATCTAATCCATCTAAATCTAATGACCTTTGGCCCCTAAGACCTTATAGAGATTATGATGGATACCGACAGGTGAATTGATTAAGACATAATAGTCGGCCGTCCGCTGTCTCTGTATATGTGAAGGCTTAAAGTCTTCAAAATAAATTTAGGGAGCTAAAACTTGGGGCGCGGCTTGACTTTTATGTTGTTAAGTTAAAGTGTTAAAATTGAATGAATCCTCAGACAGCCACGCCCACCATTGGCTTCAATGCGAGGCAACCTCTAATTCATATTTTATTTCAAACAATCTTTTATATACGAACTCTTGAACACAGGTAGGTACTCACTTATATTTATACCCCATCCCATAGGATAGGGTATAAATAATGTTTGTAACACGGTGAAATAATAATGGTAGGCCCCCAAGACCTTAAGGGCATATCATCGAGACCGAATTCTGAATCGAATGAGCCATGTCCGTCCGTCTGTAGGTCACAGGTTTTTAGGCCTTAAATTTTGAGCTAGGTTGCTGTAACTTCGTACGTAAGGTGCACGTCATGCGAAGCAGTACAAGTGTAAAAATTTTTCCGCCCAAAGACACGCCCACAATCGGTCTAAATGTGCAACTACCTCCAGAGTTTTCAAAACTGTAAGACGTTCTAAAAGGCTGAAATTTGACTTTTAGCACAAAAAAGACAAATTTAATTGGTAAACCTCCTCTAGAAGTTACAGTCCGTAAAACGGACCGTTGAATACCCCATCCTATCCCACATTGTAAAATGCTGGGCGTGGCATCTATTTTGAGGGTAAATTTTCAAATGCAGTTTACTCAATATTTTTGCTCGAAATTGAAAAAAATTTGCTTAATATCTTATGTAGAAAACGCTTAGTTTCACATTTTGTTCACACAAGACTTTGCACCACGACCACATTTGGAGGCAGAATTGAAGAAAACCCTAAAATTTTGCAGAAAAACTTAATTTCGACTGGCCTTGAGCCTAATTTAGAAAAGCATCAAACAAAAAGAGAAGCAGGTTAAGAAAACGAGACTTCAGTCCAGACTTCGTTCATATAAAGTTTTTAGCCACGCCCCCTTTTAGGGGTCGATTTTTCAAAAGTATTGAATTTGAACCAAAAAATTGCATTTTTACGTACATTTAAGTGTAACTTGGAAATATCTGTGGAAGTATCTTATAATTAATAGTTTGTAATTAGGGGCGGTTGGACCACGCCCCTTTTCGAAGTTTTCATTACTTACAAAATGTCAAAAAATAACTATGCCATCAGCATTTGACAATGTGGGATAGGATGGGGTATTCAACGGTCCGTTTTACGGACTGTAACTTCTGCGTACACACTGTAGCACTTACTCACTGGTCTTTTTTTTAATTGAGGGGCAAAATATGGAGAAGGACCTTTAAGGAGTCTAATGAACCTATCCGCAAATCAGCACCTCTTGACTCAGTTTAGGAATTTGTTGTTTTATTAAAAAAAAAAACTCTGAAATTAGCCTCTCTGAATTATCTGATTCTCTGAATCAAAAAAAGGAAAACATACACTCAAAAATACTTTAACTTTTCCATCTGTTTCAGTTTGACTTCATTGGGCTCTACAGGATTTTCGGCAAACAATAAAACTTTCTTGTCAATCACAATAACTGTACCCTTAGGTTGAGTTTACCAAAAAGACTCAATCACAGGTCTCGAATAAATTTCTATCAACTGAGTTCATTCAAGCTGTTTTAGTTTTATTCTCTGAGAAAGAACTTCTGTTAATCTATTTGTTTAATCCTTGTTGCTTTTCTGTGTTGAAGTAAGGGTCACCTTTACGACACGACCAAGGCGGTACTTAGTACGACTTTGGTCCAGTTTGTGAATCCAGTTTTATGCATGTGGTTAGTATGACATGCTTGCTTGCCTTAAGCACGCTACAACTGAGTTCTGATTAGCAGAATAAAAAGCCAAAGTTAAAAAAACGAAATCTGAACTTATGGAGTCAGTGATTTTAGAATTTCATACCGTCACTTGATATCGATCCAAACAAACCAGGCCTAACCAAACTTCAAAATTGACGACTCTCTCGTTTTGCTCATGACTCTCACTAAAATAAGAAGCTCCGTGAAAACGAAAGTTAAGACACCTGAATAAAGCTTCAAGTGATCTCAAACTTCATAATTCTGAGTTAGTTTAGCCACAACTAAACTTCTCCGGATCGAACTTGCCTAGACCAATGATTTCGCTGATCACTTGGGCAAGAGATCTGTAATTCGTTCGTCTCTAGATCGCTGTCAAACTAAATCTAAGTCTCTCAAGTGGGGGATTATGCGCACAGATCATGATCTCAACCTTAATTCTTGCTTTATTCTATTCTTTCTGCGTATTTCTTAAACCAGATCAAACTAGTTGAGACCAAACTTGAGAAGACTGAAACTTTGTTTAGCTGAGTTTGTGAGAGAAGTGATTCCACACTCGATCCCAAAATGATCCCGAACCAGGGCCACCTTTACGACACGACCAAGGCGGTAAATTTTTTCTGTTTCGCTTTTGCGAGACTGAAGTCGCCACGGCTCATTGGAGGAAAACGTGTTCTCAAGACTTTGGGAATATAATTTTCAAAAAAAAAACTTTAGTGAGTTGTAACCCTATCGGAGATTGGTTACTACCGGGCTACCGTTTGCTAAGGACTTTCCCGACCTGCGTTGTCACCTTAGTGTACCTACCATTTTTGGATTTAATTCTTTGTACCATATTGAACTTGCTTTATCTAAAATGGTAAATTGTCTGTCCAAAGCGATGTATCTACAGATCTATTTATTGTGCTTCTACCTCTCGTTGAACTTGAAGGTTCTCTTCTTCTGATGCAGGTTAGGTTAGGTTGATGGATGCCCTTTTGACAATAGTCACGGCTTCACTTAGACCAGCAGTTGGGTCCATTGTGTCCATTGGGAACCTTCTTAATACCTGGAACGAAAACAGAAATAGACCGCTGTTAGAACCCATCCGGATTTGTATACAAATCTTAGGACGTCCTTTAGATCTACATTATTTAGATCTTCGAGCTCGTTGAAGAAGTAGATGCCGAGGATACTACGCCTGATGCTGTTTAGGGCTGGGCATTCGCAGAGCAGGTGAATTCAATTTCTTCAACGTCCCTGCAGCTTCTGCAGTAATCGTTATGCGGTATGCCTAGCCGCTCAGCGTGTAGACCCACAGCGCAGTGCCCCGTGAGGATTCCCGTGAGTACTCGGATGTTCCTGCGGGCTAGTCCGATCAAAAATAGTGATCTCTTTTTGCTTACCGCTGGCCATAGCTCCCTTGTGTGTCTGCACGTATCAAGTTCTGCCCAACGTAGATTGGTTCTACTCAAGGATTCAGTTTCTATCCTACGTGCTATCGAACTCAGCGGGACTCTTATGGATTTGAGGGCTAGAGATGCATTCATTCCAGACCCAAATCTCGCAAGCTTGTCCGCTTCTTCGTTTTCCGATATATCGGTGTGACCTGGCACCCAACACACAGTTACAGTGTTGCCAAGTGATAACTCGTCCAGAATTTCCCTGCATAGTTTCACAGCCCTTGACTTTACCACGTCTGATTCCAAGGCTTTAATTGCCGCTTGGCTATCAGAGTATATGGTGATGGTCTTGTTTGCGGGGCCGTATTTCTTCAGCTCGGAGGCAGCTTCGATTATGGCTGCCAGCTCCGCCTGAAAAATGCTGCAGTCTTCATTAATTCGAAAAGATTTACCTAGACTCAAATCTCCACAGAAAATGCCCGCACCGGTTCCAACGTCCATCTTAGATTCTTCTGATGCAAAAATCTTCTCTTCGTTATGCTGCTCTTTTCTTGCCAAGAGCCGTCACACCAAGCCACTGCACCCCACAAATATTTTCTGAAAATATTAGGTACAAAACAAGTTTCCATCCGTTCTCGACCTTTGAAGGAACAGTTCGAATTTATTCAAATTTCTCCGACACATACTGAGAAAATTGATGTCTCTCTCAAGTCGAAGTGCCAAATTTCTTCGTTGATTCGTTGCTACTTTGTTGTCACTCACAATATTCAAAGTCATGCAGTGTCTGCAGTTTACAAAACGATTTTAGTCTTAATTTTATCTGAAAATCCATTTCCAGTTTAATCAAAATTTATCGCCTACTTATCTATCCTGCTCACAAAAGATTTTTTCCTCTGGTTCAATCTTGATGTTGAGGAGTTTAACTCCTTTTTAAAAATTTTCACTGCTGTATAATTTAAGCTTTATACAGTATATGGAATCGAAAATGTAAGCTTATGATTATGACCATCAGTAATACGGCATCCATAGCATAAGATCCGCAGCTGCATATTTTTGTTGCCCTAATTTGCCTGCCGAGAGATTATTCGGTTAAAATCTTTGAGTCTTTGTTTAACGTAATCGCAACTACCTTTCAAACTATGCACTTCGCTATCATCTGGATGTCTATAGGAGAAGTGTAAGATAAAGTTCCACAGGGTTCCGGTTTGTCTATACAATTTTTTCCCTAACTTCAAAAACTACTATTGCATTATTGTTACTATTGCAACCACCAAATAGCGCTAAATTTTGTTAGCTAAGAAGTTTCAACGAAATTATGAAAGCGGTCCGCACCACATTCACACCAGTCATTACCAGTCTAAAACACAACGCTAGACTTTGCCTCGAAAACATATCACTCCCCAACTAATTTCTTGCGACCTGTTAACGCACATCAAATTTGAAAGAATAAAGACTCAAAAAAAAGTAATAGAAGTCCATTTAACTTTCCCCCACCAGTATTTGCGATTGCTGCACAGGAACCACCAAGCATGCACAATGATCATGGGAACGAAAAGGATCAACCAAAAACACTCAACCTGGGTTCATCCAACTGCAAGGAATCTACGTAAGGTGAAAAGAGCAGTCATTGACCCGCAGCTGGACGCAGAGAATGCGCACTCGTGTACACCTTTTCAATGCATCCTTAGATGAAAACAAGCATATTACCTCGGCCGTAAAAAAAAGAACCTATTCACCTGACTGAAAATACAAAAAAAGAAACTCCAAAGACTGAATAAACTCTAGAGTCCGTGTTCTGCGCCACAAAACCGCACTGGGTTTCAATTGCGCTGTCCGCATATTTCCTCAGCTCTGTTCTGGTGGACTCGGTGTAATTTTTAGGCAATGACTTGTGTTACAATTTGTGCATTGTTCCCTTCTGGGCAAGATTATCTGGAACCATCTACCCTGACGAAAATGTAGCAAGCAAAAAAAATATAAAAACCCTCTTAGATTGGGAAGCATTCCCTTCTTGTTGATTGCCTGATAGTGATCGGCTTGTGTTGACTATTCCATAGTCTCCTCCTGCCTTATTTCGGTTAATGAGAGGCTTATGCAGAACGGACCGCGCACATATGAAATATTACAATCAATCACACCCATTTCAGCACTTTGCATTTGTTGAACTAAAATCTCTTAATCTAATCGACAATATGAGCATGCATCTTTCGACAAGCCAACACCAACCGTTTGCCTCGGGCAAAAAGTATTAATAGACCACTTGTTCCAATTATGTACATGTGTCGTAGATATTTTGTTTTTAGGAAAAAAGCCGCATCTCAAAATGTGAAAACGTCAGTTTTAATTGCCAACCGAAAAAAAAAACTTACCGACTGCCACCAGTGTTGAAGACTCTGAATTTTTCGTCACTTTGTCAAAGCGGCTGCACTGCGCCGATGTACACCCCAAATCCCATCGGTCATGACCATAATTGAGCACAGTCCCAGTTCACTTGCGCACCGAGTATAAATGCGAAAACAATGCTACACTTCATAATGCTCGTCCCACATTGATCCATCAACCGATCCATCTATGGCTATTCCCTCATGAGTCCCATCATTCAGAACCGAGACAATAGTATGAGTATGTTTATTTTAAGGTTGTCAAATCTGTACAAATGCAACTGAGTGGCTCCTTTTTTGTGATGGGATAGCCCCCTTTACCCGCAAGGGTAACAAATCAATCCTGTGCGCCCACTGCCAGGCTATCTAAAACGCAAGACACAGAAGCCAATGTTGGCACGGAAATTTTCACGAATTCTTGTAAAATTCTTAATTACAAGAAAGAATCTCACACCATGCTGGGGGATTGTTGTCTTTCTCTTTTTTTCGCGAAAAAAATGTAAAAAGAGAATAATATTACATAGACAAGGCACAAAGGTTTTCGAGAAATAATTTATTTAAAAGACGACAAACGAACCAGCGTCAAATCACTCTAGTTTCAGCCCTCACGGTATTCACAACAAGTGCGGTACGTCTCGAAGATTTATTGTTTTATTGTTTCCCGAGTGTGTCAATGTGACTTAAAAAAAAAACTGAATCATATTCTACTCAGTGTTATCTGGTATAAGGATTACTCCGCGAAAGTGCTGATGATTTTTGTAATCCAAAATATTTTCGAATATTTTTTTCCCTAGAAAGTTCAGATTTCCGTTTTTGACTAAAAGATATCGACTCTTACATTTTCGCTGAGTTTTTCGGGATCAATCGAAGTTTTCGCATCAAGTTTAGGGATACAAATTGACTGTTCTTCAGACAAAGACGTATTTTTGAATGCAATCGACTGTTTAGTGAATTTTCGAAAATAGTCGACTAAGTTGAAATCGTTCGGTCTAGCAGAAGAAACGCATATTTTTTTCTAGAATTTCCGAAAATGTACAAAATGTTTTCGAACGATGTCAGCATGAAGGCACTATTATGCACGCAAAACCTTTGCAAATAGAAATTCGTATTTGCATTTTGATTGGAAGATATTAGCTCTTATAATTTCGCTGAGTTTCTGTTGAGCATCTACATAACTAGTATTCTTACAATAAGCCTACATGGAAACACGCAAAAAGCACGTATTTGGCGTATCGGAGAATAAATTAGAAAATTTTTATTTCATCTGAAGTGCAATTGTTGGAATTCTTCAAAATTGGTAGACTTAACTAAAATACAACCTAACCAGCGCATATTTGTTTTAAAATTTCTGACTCTTATCTGTTTTTTATTCATATTAGACAAGGCTTTGGCATTGCATGAAAAACAGGGCAAATAAGATTACAAATTTAAAATCAGATCTCTAAAGTACTTTTGTTGGTTTGGGCTTAAACTCTTTTCGCTAAGCTCCCGCTGACTAGTGACCAATCGCTAAAACCGTCCCTGTTTTCGTTCGGAAAGCTTGTGTGAGCTCGCACAATGACAATTTACTCCTCTAGTTAAAAAAGTGTTGGCTTTTATACCCTCGTTTTCGCAACTATATTTTCGATCACTTTAAATATTCATGAAACTGGGAGACAAAGTCGCTGACCAAAGCATCATGGGCTAAGCAGCTGCTTATCTCGCTGAAATAGAGAACTTTTAATTACCATAAAGCTTCTCTCCCATCGTGGTTTTATTTTCAAACCGGCAGCTTCTAGATCGTCATGCAGACCGATTTTGCTAAACTCCTAACTCGCCTGAACTTTTCTAAAGATTTCGCGTCGATTTCAAGTTAACTGAAAACACAAATATTTTCACTTCTTTCACGAAATTAAATTCTACTTACAGTATCTTACTCAAAAATTGGTGCACATTTCCGTTTAAAAAAGTTTTCGCTCTTTTTTAACAACTCTTAAATCAACTGCAAAAATACTTATTCATGTCAAAACAAAGCCGAAACGAAGTCTTGCACAGTTATCGGAAAAATATTCAATACTAAGGAGCCAACATAATGCGTAATGGAAGTTTCGCTCAGTTGGAGATTACTCTTAAAAAATTTGCATTCCATTTTTTCTTTTGCAACATAATAATTATTTGACAGAAGGCAGACCGCGTATTGTTTTACTGTAAAAAAAACTTTAAAGTTTGCTCAATTTCACAATGCCTGGAACAAAATCAGTCGATCAGCATTGCTTTTGTATATTAAGTCGCCTCGAGTCCTTCTTTATAAATGCTTTTGTTCAGTCTATGAGCAAAAAATCCACTTATTACCTTTTTAGAAATTGCTTGCCTTACTTGGCAGCCCAGAAACAAGAAAGGCTTAGAAAATATTTTCGACAATTATCGCTGAGCGAAAAGTTAATCGTGATTACGGCTAAATGTGTAGGAAAAAAATTACCATCAAAAATTCATTACCCTAGTTACGCAATTTTCTTAAATGTCTTTAAAAAAAATTTCGCTGAGTTTCGCTCAGTTTGAAATTTGTTCGTATTATTTAAATAGGACTAAAAATAACGAACACACATCAAAGAACCAATTCTTAAAGCTTTTCTAAAGCAATGTGAAGCTTCTTGAAAATTTTCGCTGAGCTTCAATCAAAACAAGAGCATTTGTCAACTTTCTTAAAGTGCTTTATCTATTATCAGATATACTTCTCACTTCTCGAAAATTTTCGCTGAATTTCGCTAAGTTTATAAATTGCCTCCAATCAACAAAACTTTTTCTGCTTTCAGTTAATTTCCAAAACCAGCCGCCAAAATGTGTGACGATGATGCATCAGCCTTAGTTGTGGACAATGGCTCCGGTATGTGCAAGGCTGGCTTCGCCGGTGACGACGCACCACGTGCCGTCTTCCCATCGATTGTGGGTCGCCCCAGACATCAGGGTGTGATGGTCGGCATGGGTCAAAAGGATTGCTATGTCGGTGATGAGGCCCAGAGCAAACGTGGTATCCTCACTTTGAAATACCCCATCGAGCATGGCATCATCACCAATTGGGATGACATGGAGAAGGTGTGGCATCATACCTTCTACAATGAACTGCGAGTTGCCCCCGAGGAGCATCCAGTTCTATTGACTGAGGCTCCACTCAATCCAAAGGCCAATCGCGAGAAGATGACTCAAATCATGTTCGAAACCTTCAACTCGCCCGCCATGTATGTTGCCATCCAGGCTGTATTGTCTCTTTACGCTTCCGGTCGTACCACTGGTATCGTGTTGGACTCTGGCGATGGTGTCTCACACACCGTGCCCATCTATGAAGGCTATGCCCTGCCACATGCTATTCTTCGTTTGGACTTGGCTGGTCGCGATTTGACCGACTACTTGATGAAGATCCTGACCGAGAGGGGTTACTCGTTCACCACCACCGCTGAGAGGGAAATCGTCAGGGACATCAAGGAGAAGTTGTGCTATGTTGCACTTGACTTTGAGCAGGAAATGGCTACCGCTGCTGCCTCTACCTCGTTGGAGAAGTCATATGAATTGCCTGATGGTCAGGTGATCACCATTGGCAATGAACGTTTCCGCACACCAGAAGCCCTCTTCCAGCCTTCATTCTTGGGCATGGAATCGTGCGGCATTCACGAGACTGTTTACCAGTCCATCATGAAGTGCGATGTCGACATCAGGAAGGACTTGTATGCCAACAATGTCCTGTCCGGCGGCACCACCATGTATCCAGGTAAAGGGTCCCATATCCGCACATATGAATGTGATTGCAAAATCTCTTCTTGTTCACAGGTATTGCTGATCGTATGCAAAAGGAAATCACTGCTCTTGCCCCGTCCACCATCAAGATCAAGATCATTGCCCCACCAGAACGTAAATACTCCGTATGGATTGGTGGCTCCATCTTGGCCTCCCTCTCCACCTTCCAACAGATGTGGATCTCAAAGCAGGAGTACGATGAATCCGGCCCAGGAATCGTTCACCGCAAGTGCTTCTAAGCTCAGCCACCAAAACCACGAGCCGCAACAAAGCTACTACTTACTTTGTTGCTTCCAGCGCTCGTCACTGTATAGAACTACAAAACAAAAAGACAACGAAACAGGAACCAAAAACAAAAAAAAAAAAATTCAAAGGAACATTGAAGTCATCACGCGAATCACTCCTTCTTTTATTTTATTTTTCTCTCGTAGGTTAACAGTATTTTGTTTTTAAGCGAATTGTATTTGTGCGTCAATAAAAGATGAAAAAAAACGAAGAAACCTAAAGGAAAAGATGCTTGCTCCCATCTTCGTATTGAAAGGGCTGTAAAAATTAGAATGGCCATCACGTACATGTACCGCCCACATTATGTGGTCCTTAACCACGCATATGACCGCATTACACTCTACTCCACATCGACACAGGAGATATGGCGAATAAGAGGACATTCGCTGGGACAAACCCCCCAAATTTGTTTTCGCATTTCTCATTATTTCGTGCGATGATTATCGTTTTTATCGGCCGATAAAAGAATTCAAAGTTTCCCGCTTAATGCGGGTTTTATTTGCAAGAAAATCGCTTGGGACGATCCCATCCCCATGTGGGCTGGAACTAACAGATGAACACTGTATGCGTTGTACAAATTGCCATTTGGCAAAAAAGGGGAGGTTGAGGATTTTATTCACCCACGAGGCAAAGCAAGCAAGGAATAAACTTTCCAATCCACAGGGTTGATCCCGACAATGTCACGAATAGGTCAGCTGAATGATGGGCGGTTTTGTTACTTTTCTTAAAAGAGGTTTTCTTTGACGGTTACTGAGGTCCGAGATGGATTACATTGAGAGCGGTGATATGGATTTGGTGTAATATAACATCTAGGTCCTCGAAGCAAGGATTCAAAACGTAATTTTTGAGCTATAAAAAATTGTCTTTTAAACCTTAAAATCTACGATAGAGAGAACCTTGACATATGCATTCGGATCTGATTTACAACAAAGATTTTTTTTCATTTTTTCCAGATCCACGTGGTACCACAATGGATCTACATGGTCTAAGTATGAATTGGGTTCTTCGAACCCGACAGCCACTTCAACCTAGCCTAACCTGCAATACAGCAACTATAACTCAATAGGAGTAAAGCTTAGTTGCAGGCAACTTCTGATTGGTAAACCTATATTTAAGGATTAGCGGGCCACCCAAACACTAGGGTCACCAAAAGCACATTTTTTTGCACAAAAAGTTGTCAAATTTCGATTGCATACTCCTAGGCAAGATTTTAAAGTCAAAGACCAGGTATTTTGTATGGATAAATTGAAGCTTTGAGTAGCTATAACTTTTAAAACTAAATTTAACTAAGTTAAACTGAAAATTTTTAATAAATTTTTGAGCTCAGGACACCCAAATAATTTGAGCTTAAAAATAACAAAGAATTTACCCTTGGATCTAGGGTAAACTTGTTCTAAAAGAACAAGTCGTTCTTAGACAAACATATGCACAATATTTCCCTAGCATCTTGGAACATATTTTAAGCTAATCCGGCGCTATCACAACTTGCAATTGCCCTAGGGATCACTTTGGGTGGCTTAGGTCCTTCACATAACAAACCCTCTAAGAGCCTTAAAAAAGTTGTGTCCAAGTGTTTCCAATAAAAAACCCAAGAGGTATAAGTAAAGCTCTAGGAATTTGAGCCTTTTGGAACATTATAGGAGTCTTATAAGAGCTATGACGTTTGTGGAGCATAACTCTTAAAAAGATGTTAGACTTAAAACAGCTTGAAGTTGGTTCGCAAATCTAAGCAAGTCGCTGTAGGGACCAAGATCGTGTGAGACACATATGAATTGAGGCCTATATTCGTTCCGGATTGTTATGCCACTTAAAGAAGAAAGAAAAACAAAAAAAACGTCAGTCCAACGGACCTTTGAGTTCGCGACCATAAGAAATGTTTTACCCACTGAAGAGTCTCAGTACCAAGACTGAACAGCTAAACACGCTTCGAATAATTAAGATTAGGACCTATTTTAAGATTTAGTCCTACTAAAAAAGGGGGGTATTGTCCTCGCATATGCCTGTTGCCTCGTAACCTTTTTAGTTCAAAAGCACACCTGATGTAAATAGGCAAACTTTACTTGGATAACCAATTGCCAAGCTTTCTTGCTCTGCCTGGTTAAGGACTTTTTTAATGTACCAAATGTTTATGCCGGAGTTTTTATACCCGACTGAGAGTATATTAATTCTAATGCATAGTTTGAAACACAGTGAAACTATCACCGTACAGCCCTTAGACTTTTTAGAGATATGATCGAGACCGACAGGTGAGTCGATTAAGGCATGTCCGTCCGTCCGTCTAATCGTCTGTCCGTATATATGCAGTTTTGATGTCATTAAAATTGAGCTAGGAAACTGAACTTGCAGCGTTGCTTGATGCTCATTTTGTACAGACAAAGTATAAAAACTGAGAAGATCCGCCCACAGCCACGCCTACAGTTGACTTGAATGTCAGACAACCTCAAATTTACATTTTATTTCAAAATGTCTTTTGGTCAAGATAGGCAAAACATATGAACTCAAATTTTGGTAGAGAGTAATATCGGCCAGAAGCCTTTAATTAAACAAAAATTGGGCCGCCCACTCTATTGACCATGCCCACTTTTAACATCTTAAATCTTTGAAAACCTGATTTCTCGGGAAATCCAATCTAAATCGGAAAAAAATTTTATGACAAACATTAAAGATATTACGATTTGGTAAGTTTGTTGCATACAAAGTATTGAGCTCCGCCCACTTTTAGAAGGCGTTTTTGGGAAAAAACTGTTTTGATGATTGCAACGAATTTAGAGTAAATTGATTTTAATTTTCAGCCAACGCCATTTTTGGGGGCGTGGCCAAAAGAATTGACATTCAGTATATTAGACAGACTAAAAAAAATTCAAATTCGGTGTTAACGGGTAAAGAGGGTCGGGTATTTAGAAGTTCGTTACAGACCAACTCTTGCCCTTACTCACTTGTTCTATGAAATTATTCGTTGGATGCTGTGCTGGACACTGGTTAAAATTGTGTTCACTGGTTAAAGAAAACAAAAATTGCCTTGCCTGCCTTGATGTTGATTGAACATGCTTTACTGTCCTTACTGTGTCATTTTATCATAAATTCATGATATCCTAGAAGTCTCATAGTGATCAGATTTTGGCAGCTGGATTCCGGGGAGTCGACGCGTCAACATTGTTACGCGCATTCAATATTTGTTTATTATTATTTTCAATACCATTATTTACTTTATTTTATTTTTCTTATTTTATTATTTATTTTACGTACTACACTCGCGTTTATTGTGCAACCGGCCGCCATTGCAAAGTGCAGCCATGTTTATTTTTATGAAGTAAATGTTGTTATTTTGTTTCCTATTTATTGTATGGATAAATTTTTAGAGAAATAAAAATAGAGAATAAATAGAGAAATAATCACCGTAGACCCCCAAGACCTTGAGGGCATATGATCGAGACCGAATTTTTAGTCGAATGAGCCGTGTCCGTCCGTCCGTGTGTCGGTAGTTAGGCCTTAAATTTTGAGCTAGGAACTTGAAACTTAATATCTGTTCTTTCTTAGTCCCGAAGCAGTACAAGTGTAAACATTTTTAAAATCCGCCCACTGACACGCCCACTTTACTTATTAGCATAAAAATTCAAAGTTGTCGTAGGAAGTTGAAATTTGGTACGCGTTATTCTCTTTGAAGTGTATTGTGATTGGCATTTCAAAAAAAGGCAAAAACCGCCCCTTTTGAGCGTGGTCATATTTCATTTGCATTTCAATAAACGGTTTTTATTCGATATATTTTCTTTGAATCCAAAAAACTTGCGCTATAAAATGTTTAGATATGTGTAAAAGCTATCAACTGAAATGAATAAATTTTCACCACGCCCATTTTTGGGGGCGTTTTTAAGTTAAAAACGAAATTTTAATATGAAAATGCAATCAACACGTGTATACGTATTTACGATAAAAAATATAAACAAAAAAGGGGGTGGATGCCACACTCGTATGCCACACTTAAGAATCTTCTTAAGGGAGAAGATTCTTAAACTGAGAAATTCTAAATAGAATTGAAGTTAATTGAAACTGAAATTTAACAACCAAGATTTATGGCACAATTCGGAGCTTGAAAGTGGTCAATTGGGATGGGATATCCAACGATTTGTCTAAGCGGATTGTAACCCTCCCACTAGTTTTTTATAATAAGGCTACTATGCTTATATACGCGCTAAATAAGGCTACTAGGCTTCCTATACGCGCAGGCCAGAACAAGGTCGACATCGGTGTGCTTCGGGTCGGGATGACCGTTTCATTGTCAACAACGTTTTGCGGGATCGCTTCTCAACAGCTGTTGTAACTCGCAACCAACGTTAAGAGGTAAGATATGTGAGTGTAAGTGAGAGGACAATAAGAACAAGATTTTTCAGCTAATCTTGAAATCTGAGAGCACACTGACCAGTTCGCGCTCCTGAACTACTCCCAAAGCATCGAAGAGCCAGACTATACTTTGCCTGAGACCATTGTAATTGGACTGTGGACCAATGGAATAATGTGTTGTCCTCAGATGACAGTAGAATTGCTTGAAGAGGTCCAGATGGACGGCAACGTGTCTACCGGCGCCCAAACGAACTCTTCGCTCCATGTGCAGTAGTTGAAACGGTGGGTTTTCAAGGGGGCTCAATTATGTTGTGGGGCGGTATCACTTACGAAGCTCGTACGGAACTAGTGGTTTTTGAAAGAGGGAGTTTAACGGCGCGCCGGGTACGTGGAAGAGGTTTTAGAAGAACATGTGGTTCCATTCGCGCCATTGGTTGTGGACAATTTTATTTTTATGCTAGATAATGCGAGGACTCACGCTGCCGGAAGTGCCACCCAATATCTAAGTCATGCCTGCATTCAAACAAAGTCCAGACCTTAATCCCATTGAACACATCTGAGATGAGCTTAAAAGACGCATTAGAGAACGAATGCATGTACCCAGCACAATTCGAGAGCTCAATGGCTGCGGCAGAAGAGTGGGACAATCACCTTCAATCCTATGTCCAAGCCTCCCTGGAAGGTTACAAGACGTTATCAGAGCTAGGGAGGGCAAAGCCCGCTATTGATTTCAAATGTACAACCAAAAAACTCATAAGAAAAAAGAAACTAACTTCTCAGTCCAAATTAATTATAAAATAAATAAATAGAGTGGCGCAACAGCTCGAGGTGAACCAGGGCCAACTTCTCAACAATGTAAGCTGGTGTGTTAATTTCTTTACATACAAGGGGACCTACAATTTTTTGCCGAATCCGAACGGCACTCTGAGGTAGGATTCGAACCCAGGACTCCGGTGTAGTAAGCACAGTAACTAACCACTACGCCACGGCACCTCCAAATTAATTAATTTACTTAATTTTGTATTTTTAAGAATAAAGTTAAGATAAAATTAAGGAAAATTAGTACAAATGCTTTTTTTAGTAGTTATTACTTAGGAAGTGTTCTTTTAACAAATAATAAACAAAACAGTTAAATGCTAAAAACAACAAAGGCGGCATATAAGAGCAGTGGCCGGTTAGTTGTGCCTGTGAGCGTATGCATAAAATCAAATAGAGAATTGTCACATTTCTAAGGTTTTTTTTATGGGATCTATTCAACCAAGGCAAAAAAAAATCTAACGAAAAATTTGTATTAATGCGATTTTTATTTTGATTGCTCTCTTGAGAGAAAATGTGACGAGAACTGTACATTTAGGTAAGTATCCTTATAAATCTGATCTAAGGGGGTGAGAGTGGGTAGAGACTATAGTTGAAAATTCAGTAACAAAACTGTTTTAAACTTTTTGTCATTAGAAATACGATTGATCTTCAAAATTGCCGCTCAGAGGAGGAGAAACGCCCAGGAGATTCGTTCGCCAAAGTTTATCAACAATGCTCAGGGATAGCTTCTTGTGGATGACTACAAAATTCCTTCAAAAGTGGCGGCAGTATTGTGAGGGACTTTTGAACGAGCAGTCTCCCGGGCACCACTTTCCAGAAGAAACTATTTCTAACCGAGTACCAGACATCACAATCGACGAGGTTGGGAAGGCGGTAAAGTACTCAAAAAAGCGAAAAACGGTTGGGCCAGATCAGATACCCTCAGAGTTCTGGAACAAAATAGGAGACAGTGGGTCCAGTGGCTCACGACCCTCATCTCCAAGCTAATAAGAGGGGATCCAATGAATAATCAGTGGAGGGAAAGTTATCTCCTTCCTTTGTTTAAAGGAAAAGGTGATACACGAAGCTGTGACAATTACCGTTCTATCAAGCTGATGTCTCACACAATGAAGATTGTCGAGCGGGTACTAAATAGTCGACTACGAAAAATAATAAGGTTATTTGAGGACCAGTGTAGGTTTGTCGCGGGCAAATCAACCACTGATGCAATCCAAAGCATAAGGATCATAATGGAAAAACATCGGGATGCCCTTAAAGACCTGCATATGGTGCTGGTTGATTTTGAAAAAGCTTTCGATAGACTACCACGAGATCTGATATGGGTGGCGCTAAGAAACGGAGGAGTTCCAGAAGCCTACGTGCGGATGATCATGGACATGTATGATGGAGCAAAGACAAGAGTAAGATGTCCTTCCGGAGTCACTGCTGAGTTCTTAATTAAAGTCGGTGTACACCAAGGAAGCGTCCTAAGTCATTTGCTTTTCATTGTAGTCCTTGATTAAAGTCGAAATTACATTAGTTATTCTTCGCTGACGATGGGGCCATCATAAGTGAAGATCATATATCCCTGCAGCGAGCACTTGATATATGGGTGGATATTTTAGAGGGGAATGGGTATCGTATTAGCCAAAAGAAGACAGAGTACCTGTGCTGCTCATTCTCTGTCCCACCCGAACCAATTCCAGACATTAAATTGAATGAAAAGGTGCTGCCCAAGTGTGAAAAGCTCAAGTACCTGGGATCTATGATCAATAGCAAAGCAAACTGTGATGACGACATCAATCATTGCGTAAGCGTGGGGTGGATGAAGTCGCGAGAAAACTCCGCCATCTTCTGTGACCGAAAAATGCCCCCTAAGCTGAAAGTAAAGCTCTACACTGCAGTTGTGCGTCCGGCGCTTACATATGGTTCACAATATTGGACAGCGTGTAAGAAATATGAGAGCAAATTAACGGCAGCTGAGATGAAGATGCTTCGCATGACATCAGGAGTAACATAGCGAGATATAATAAGAAGTACGAAGATCCGCGGAAGCCTCCATGTAAAAGAACCTATCTCCAGAAAAATGGAGCACGACCGGCTCAGTTGGTATTGCCAGGTTCAAAGGAGAGATCCTACGAACCCCGTCAAAAAGGCAATTGCAATCCACATTCCAGCACAATCGCGAAGGAGAGGAGGGCCTAAACATTCATGGATCACACAAATGCAATTACAACAGGACTTATTTGGCCTCAGTGACGAAGAGAACCAAAACCAGGTGGCCTGCCGGTATATTCTGAGGTCGAATCGGCGTACCCCACAAGCGGACCATTAGGAATGCAGTAGAGTGGGAGGGTTATAATGGTTATAATCCATCACTTCAGATTGTAACCTTGAGCCTAAATGAAAAGAAAGAAAAGAAATATGATTGAAAAATCTCGCATTTCACATGCAGAGGGGGATCATAGGGCGTGTTGAGATTCTTTTCGTGTTCTCTGTACCTCGAGAGAAAACTCTTTGTGCAACGCGTCGCTTTTGTTTTATTATAACCTCGTAACCCGAACTGTATTGACTTTTAACGGGGAACGTTAAAATACATCCAACTCGAAATACGGTGCACTTACTGATGCGTAACCATTGTCCTTTTTCTCCGAATATTACGATCCATAGTGCGTTTCCTTGCTTAAGTAGGGGGTTGAATTTTCCGATGTTTACCTTAGTCGAATTTTCCGCACATATATTTCGCTTTTTTTTTTTGACAACGTCGTACTTTATTTTCGTCCATTTGGGTTTTCTTTTTTCTTTTCATCGGTCTGTTAGTGACGCATGTGGGGGAAGGTAGTTGGGGTGATGGAAGATACTTTATCCTTTGCCGCCGCAGATACTACACAGTGGGTACCTAAATGAAATAATTAATGTCGGGGCTACAATTCGCCCTTGCAGCTCACTCACATGATGTGTACCACCCCCACCCCACACAACAGTTGGGTGGTTTTTCTTTTATTTTCATCCATTTCGTGTGCCCAGTTCTCCATGTTTGATTGTGTTTTTTTTTCGACTTTTTTGGTGTTCTGCGTGAAAAGCAAAAGGCCCCACCTCTCGTTTCCTGATTTATAATATAAAATAAATCTACTAACGAAAATGGGGTAAACAGCGAGGTACAACCATATCCCACCACACCGCAGTTTGTTGTTGTTGTTGTTACTACAAAACGACGGCCTCTGTCCCGAAAAAAAAAAAAAAACCAAAATCATCATCATTGGTTGGCTATGGAGGTTGTGCTCATTTTGTCTTCGTTTTTGTTTTCGTTTTTTTGTTAAACTTATTTTTTTCACTGATTATTTATTTTTTTGTTCGCTAGATGCCACCATGTTCGCCTTAAGTTTATGCATTTTTAAAATTAATTAACAGAAAATGGTGCGCTGGGCAATTTTTTTTCTATTTTATAATTAATACGAGTACGAAAACGCAGTCAGCCAGGAGAGGTGTGCAAGCAAATTCTGTATCTGTAGGCTTTTAGGTGGTCACTAAGTTTGGTCTGAGTACAGGATGCGTCGGTGCATGCGGTGCTGGTGCATCGCAAATAAATTATTCGCGAAGGTTGTCAAAAGTAACTTGTGCTACTATGCACGGAATCGATTTGCCGCAGAGTTCGCCTCGATGCACCTGTTTGCCGACAGTTTGTGTGATTGGTATCATTCATTTAAATTTCCAATGAGGACTGGTAATTGCAAGCGCAGTGCAGAATAAGAACAAAGATGTCTTGCAAATGCATTTGTCTGCATCCAGGATGCATTTGGATGAAACAAACAGTTCTTCTAAGGGAATCACTAATTTTTCGGCTCAAATTCTCCGACTAAGCCTACAAGTCACTGCTAGCAGAAAATGTAATTGCTAATCAGGGCATTTTTTAAGGTGAAGCGAAATAGGGTTCTGGGCTCTACTACCGGATCAGGCATTCATACGACACAGACAGTTGCTTGCAAATGTATTGGACTGTAAACTCCTTATGGGTTTTTAAGTGCTGTAGGCGAAGGGCAGGCACTGATCGGCGTCAACCTGATGTGATACCTTCGCGTGGAAACTGCTGATTACCGGTCCTGCCCTTCCCTGGACTCGGCTTTCTGAACTTATAAGTTCGAGTGTTTAGCATAAAGAGGATAGCAACACTTTATAATTGTCCAAAATGGCTGGCTGCATCGAGTCAGAGGGAGGTTATCCCGCGCGTGTAAATTCTCGAGTGAGGATCAATGGTACTGTTGCAGTCAGAACGTATACCTCATAATACCTACTTCAATTCATATAGGAGTCAACACTAAGGGTTCTTTCTACTAGCTGGCACAGAGATGGTGGCGGATATATAAGGGTTTCTGATCATTGCAAACGCTGCCAGGCAAAAATGAATCGGGAAACTCTATATTTTAATGGTGGTAACATTAAGTTATAACTTTTTCTATGGCGATCCGGTATGAAGCATGAAAACGCTGAACAGAAACACCAAAGCCTACCCCCGCAAGTGTTATGCCCTTATGAAGAAATGAAATAATATATCGGGCAGAGAATTCAAAAGAAAAATCCAACAAACATCAGAAGAGAAAAATAATAATAATGTTTGTAATATTGGAAGAGAAAAAATGTGTTTAATATTCAGCCGAGCGCTGACCATCACCTCTATAACAGGTGACCCCCCAACCTCTATAACCCCAACCAGGGAGATGAACATTTTGAGGCTGACGCTTGTAGATTTTTTGTGTATTACTGGTTTCGATCTGCCCCGGATATTTTCCATACCGGTACCCAGAAGTTTTTTCTATAAAGCACTCTCGTTCTAGGGCTTGGATACTCTTATGATGTGTAACCCTTATGCACATAACGCCAGCGAAAAGTGAGGAGGAAAGATCTCGTGTGAGAGCCAATTTCACATACGTGTTGTTCTTCTAAACAAGATTCAAGGCTCCAGCGTGAATTTGTGAGCACATTTTAACGTCACGTCGATAAAGCTTGGACGTTTAACTTAAAACGCGAGCCTTTTCCGTAATAAAGAGTACATATGTCCACTATAAGTGGAAAGTTTATTTTTAGCAATCCGTCCAAAAATGGAATAAGGACCTCTTATGGTATCGCTTCGTTATCCGTCCGTCCATCCGTCCGTCCAATCGTGTTATATCATCTAAACGGTAAATTGAAGAAAGATAAAATTTGGTGTGCTATTAAACTGCGGAAATAGTCAGAGAATCCAACGAGGGCAATTTTTTTAAGCAGAAATAACGGTTTAATTACATTTTGAAATTTCATGGAAAAATGGATTAAATGTTTCTTAATACTTTTTTTTAAGAAGATAAGCAGGCAAGAACAAGAAAAGCAAAACTTAAGTTAAGAAAATACTAGAATTAAATGTAAAAATTTAATTTTTTCAAAATATTGAAAAGTTTTTGAGAAATAAAGAGTTGAAAATGCGTGAGGTTTTTCAAAGCGTTTGAGGCCATAACTTTTGAACCGCTTAGTGCACAAGGATAATATTGAACACACGTATAAAACAACATAAAATTTTTACGCATTTTTAAAAAAAAATCGCAAAAATTTACGAAAAAACGTGTGTCATCCCACCTTATCTCCGGTCTTGTTTGGACAAATCATATGAAAAAAAATCACACGTATCAGAACTTATACAAAATTTTATGGAAAATTATAGCGAACTTTAAAGTTATAAAAACTTCTGAGATTTAACTCAAAAACAGAAAAGCATTTTAAAAAAATAATTTTTTTAAATCTTCTAGTATTTGAGATACTAGGTAAAAGCGATTTTGTTCAGATTTAGTTCAAATACAAAGCGTACAAAAGGAAAGCAAGCTTCGTTAAAAAAGTTTTCGAATTGCCGTTTTTAACCTAAGTTTTTTAAGCCTTTCTAAAAAATTAAATAAAAAATGGAGTTTGTTTTACCTTTTTCGCAAAATACCGTTGGCCATAGAATTTATAAAAAACATCCAATTCTAGTAAACAGGTAGTTGCGCTGTTGGAAAAAGGTCTAACGGGAACTGAAAAAAAATTCAAAATAGTTTTTGAATGAATTTGAAAAAGGTCAAAAGAAGGTATGTCTCCCCCTCGAGCTCCGAAACGGTATACAGTATAATTCCGAAATAAAAAACGGTCATACTACATCTTCTGAGATTTCAATCTAAGCTAAGCCAAACTTCGAATATTCAAAAACTTTGAAGATTTGACTCAAAAACCTTTAAACATTTTCGAAAACGATTTTTTAAAAGTCGCTAGTCGGTTAACAGTAATGACGATCTTATTTGAATTTGTCTAAAGTTGGAAGCGTTTACAACACAAGTTTGCTGCGTTTAAAAAGTTTGAAAACTGCCGTTTCCAACCTTAAGTTTTTTGTATCTATTTAAACAAACGAAATAGAAAACAACATGTTTTACCGTTTTCTCAGAAATCCATGTCATCAGAATTTAAGAAAAATGTCCAATGGAACGCAGCTGATTGTAGAATTGAAAAAAAAACCCAACGGTAATTGAAACAAAATCTGAATTGCTGTTTTAAGGATTTTAAAATTTAAAAGTGGAGAAAAAGGCCACGAAAATATATGTCTTTCCCTCTATTTTTGAAACAATAACAAACAAAAATTTAAAATAAATACCAAACGCAGTCCATCTTTTTAAATTAAAAAGAAAAACTGAAGCATTTTTGAAATAGTTTATGGGTTTCTAGATGTGCTTGAAAAAAACTTTAGTTGACTGACGCAACGTAGCTTCTGGGCCACTTATTTTACATCAACTAAATTTGACACAGTTACAACCATATAAACGGTTGTACTACCATATAAATAAGCTTATAACAGTTCATTTTTAAGAAAAAAATATAAAAAAAATTAAAGGAAAAGTTGTAGAGAGTTGAAATGTTAGCGGACGGAAGCGTCGAAAGGAAAAAACGTGTGTGGCTCACCGGCAGGGTACGATCCTGCAACCCTAACGTGTCGCGAGTAATGCTCTACCATTTGAGCTACAGTGAACACGTTTGATTCCTTGTCCAAATCCGATCACCTCACTAGTTTTTGCCTTTTCGTATGCTATATTCGTAGCTATTCTTTGTAGCTGATTAGGAATGACGCATAGAGGACTTGTGTTAGTGAATTTCGCGCATCGCTGCTTGACTACGTGTAACCACGTGATCATTTGATTGAAATAACATTACACACCCAATTGTCGGTCATAGGTGCTACCATCTGCACCACCGCCCACTTCCATCTCGGGTGTCCGAATAGCCTACATGATCTCTCTGCATAGATAATGCACATAAACCAACAACATGTTAAGGAAAAGTTTTACGCCTTTTTTATGTGACAAAATAAAAAAATCACCCAACATAAGAACAGTAGACTCAACTTCGAAAAAGTTAACAACAGAATGTAAAATATTCCCAGAAATAATAATAAACAAATAGAATTTTACACAAACTGCATAATGAAGGTTAGCTTCACCTACACAAAAGCCGACGGACCGCTCCGCGTATGTCTTCAAACTTGACGATCTTTTTTGACTGCTGTCTACTGTTCACTAAAATTAGAAATTTTCTTGTTCACGAGCCCACCAAAGGTGAATATGCATCGTCGGTCATTATCAAATTCCCATATTGCTGACATTTGCCCCCCCCCCACCCACATCAGGAATAGCAGGGGTGCTGTTGGAGCATTTCTGAAGTCATAAAAGTGCCGACAGCAACGTTGAGTACAGAATAGTTACTACCTTTTTTCTCTTAAGACAGCTTAACGGTTTCTGCAATCGTGTAGTGCACCATAAAGAGTTTTAAATTCGCCTTCAAATTCATGCCAAGGGCTCTAAATAAACAACACTTTGAATCAATGCCACGCCCACTAGAAGAAACGCTCTTGCCTCAAGATAGTTTTATTCTTCCTTAATAACAGTTTTAGTTATTACAATTACCATTAATAGCTAATTACCAATCTAAGCCCCAAACGTTGCGCTGCGTTTGAGTTTAGACTCATTGTTTGCGGGTTGGTGACCGATACACAGATTTCAAGCCCTTTGAAGAAATCAAGTTCTTGCTAGAATTATTTATTTTAAGCAATCATAAAACCTTGCTTGCGAGAATCGCTTGCATCAAATGTTGTAAACGATTGTGTTGCTGGGCCACTCACCCCCGGAATGTACCAGTGTTGTCAGATCTTGGGGAATTTCCCTTTAACAAAACAGGAAATATGGAAACGTTGAATTTATTTATATTCAAATTCAAAAATTCCATCAAATCAATATTTTTCCCTTTTTAATAACGCAGTATACAAATAATGCATCCAAAAAAACTACTACTTAAATTCGCCCAGTATGTTTGAAGTGGGAAGTAATTTCTTTTTCTTTTTCTTAAAAAAAACGAATGAGAATTTTACATTTTTACGTATTTTTACTATACAAAAATTTTGTGGGGAGTTTTGATGACAAAAGGGGAAAATTAAGTTCAGTGATGGGGAATTTCCACCAAAGTAGTAGCTGGCAGCACTGGAATGTACCTCCAAGTCAGTCAGTGAGGGGTCGTCTTCGTTTTCGTTATCTTCGTTGAATTGATCGACGATCGTTGAGTAGACTAAGTAAGAAGCGTTGCACATTTTGATGGTGAGTAGTGCTGCGTACTAAGGTAGCACTGCAGACACACTATGGGGATCTTATCAAATATAACAAAGAAATTGGCCAGATTCAAGATTGTAAGTTAGACCTGTGTCAATCGTTCATTTTCCCGGATCAAAGCGATCTAGGATTCATTTGAAAAATGCCCCGATCTTTTCAGTTGATCATTCATTCGTTCTTTTTTAACCGTTAATGAGTTCGTAATGAGTTCGTTCTCTTTTCAGGAATCGATCCAAGGTCCTGATCGTCCGTTTCCATTACCGACCGAATAAAAAACAGCGTAGCAAATAGATCTTTTTGTGAATCTTGTATGAAGCCAACCTGTACGTGCTTGACGATATGAAGGATATGCATTTCTAGTTCAGGACAGTTCGCTAGGAAAAAAATCTCTTCCAGTTTTTGTTCATCAGGGGTTTCCAAACTCGAACACAAATAAAGAAACGATATTACTCTCACGTTTACACCTGACCACGACTTATGAGATTCGATTCCTGCTACTTTGTGTGCCATTCCCCAGATACAAAACCCACATGTTCCAGAAGAATCCGTGGCCCTAAAATGCCATTACTGTTACAATCTCCTTGCAACACAAGCCGATAAAAAAAAAAACATCCCCAAGAAATTGGTTCAACAACAAAGTCAGCAATAATTTCGACTTGATTTTAGCTGTCTTTAACCATTAAAACAGACCTTATAGTTTGTGTAATGGTTGTTGTATATGGCCCGGCACCGGGCGTCCGTGTGCTTCCTAGAACGTCATTCGATAAATTTATGCAACATGGTCTAACGTAAAATATTTTAGCACTCCCAGCAGTGTGTTGGCATTACGACAAACAAAATTACACTGCGCTGCCGGCTGCAAAAAAGAAGGAGGATTTCCATCAAACATCTCTATGGCTTCGGCTTTTACGTTCCCCCCGAGGCCGTATCGTCAGTTCGAGGAGAGCATATCAGGCGCTGGCTGGGCAACCCCTGATCCGCAATAGTTTCCAGTTTAGTCCGAAATAAATTCAAAAACGGTTTTTACGCTAATTGTTTTCCCAGTTTAATGCAACTTTTTATTTTATTGAACCATTAAAACGCACCGTAGTATCTGTACAGGCAGTGCGTCCTTGCGCGACCACCCCAACCCCACGTCCGAGAAGGGGTGGCTTTGGTATGGTAAAGTTTAACTTGCTGTGTTGTTGTTGTCTCTCTAAGCATGGACTCAACAAAGTTGTTAAAACAATTTTTTTTTTTCATCATCTTACAGCTCTAAAGATGCCGTTGTGTTACAAAACCATCGATGTGTGTAGATGAATGGTGCGGGGACGAACCGGCACAGAGTGGGTTCAAGGAGTATATGTGTGAGGAAATAGCGCGCGAGCGGGTCATGAATTTCCCATTTTTACAGCCTCATATTTTTCCGGGCGTTTTTACCCTAGAAAATAATAACGGTTAAACTTTTTAGTGTTGTCATTAAATTTTTCCGTGTAGTACGTTGTATCCACTTACAGCGCGGGAACAGTGGCAGGAGGCAGCATCAGCCCAGCCGCCCACCCCCAGCAGGACCGCAGATCGGCATTGAAGGCGGCTTCCTGTATCCTGTTGTTGTTTACTAGTATCTGTGCTGTTTCGCTGGGGCTGTATGCGTGTTGTTATTTCAAGTTATTTCAAGTTTTAATATCGCTTCGCCCCGTTTGTGTTGGGGGCAGCAGCGCACCGAAAAGATGCATGGGAATATCCATCCGTGGCGGGATGGATGAGATGCGCCACAACGCTTATAAAGCATCCATCGAGAGGAGGAACAGTAACAGTGGCACTGCCAGTAGCAGTGGCAGCAGTAGCAGCAGCAGCAGCGGGAGAGGTCTATAAATTCCGATATTTCCTTTTTATATTGCAGAAATTTTTCTGCTGAAATTACGGAAATTAAAACCGAAATGACGACGTTGAGGACGATGACGACGACGTCGACTATACGGCAGAGTAGGTGAATCAGAGAGTTTATGCGCGCGGCAGAGTCTTAAAGCGGTCCTCGCCATCAACGCTACCGCTCCGGGTTATACTGTTGTGTGTGATCAATGTTGCAGGGACCATAAAATCGCAGGCTCCTCACGACCCCCAGCCCCCGTCGTTCGGCGGCTTGTTGTACACCCCATCTCTGGGTTTTTTTTAATACCAAGGGCTGTTTCGCTCTTTTTTATATTTAATCGTAAAGTTTAGAAACTTTGTAATGGGATTATTTCGACGGGTAATGGCGCAGCGAGCGCGCTCTATTCGATTTTAACTAGAAACAACCAGAGGTCATCAGTTTTGGGAGTTTTAGCTGGTATATAGCTTCGGTTAAGGTTTTTTTTTTGCGCTCGTCCTTTATTTTTATGTACTCGTACTTGATTCGTTATTTTTCGCAACAGCAACGCGACGACGAGCGGACGGTGGACGGTGGACGGGGCGATGTGATTAGCTGGTTTATGCGCTAGAATTTATTATTCCTGGCAATTCGATTATATATAAATCCCATTTTGATGGATCTCTGGGTTTAGAGTTTCGAGATCCGGGATCATTGCTGGCAGAGTTGTTCCGAGTTTTAGTGGTGGATTGTACGAGACGGGTTTCATCCTTATATAGAAGGACGTTGGTTATGGTTCATAAAAATCAAAATGTGGTTTCGGACTAAAAAATTTGGGAAAATCCTATTTGGGAATTTTATCGGAAAGGCGTGACCACTAAAGATGCTGGAGTGTATAAGAGGTTTTTCGGCAAATATTTCCTACGATTCATTTGTTCGGCTTGAGTGATTGTATTGAAAGTGTGTAATAATCTTCGTTCTTTATAGGCTGAGATTAAATTGGCTTATTGCAAAGTTCTCAAGCGTAACGTCCGAGTAAAATCATTTGATTGCACACTTAAGGGGAAAAAACCGGGCGTTCATTATTGCTGTAGAGAAAATAAAATGGTCCTATACAGAAACGCACTTCACTTTATGCTGACAAAGAAAAGATCGCAAGTTGAGAAGGAAGGAAGGATTTAAAGGAAATATTTAAAGAGCCATCCTATGTCAAAACATTAAATAAGAATGTTCATTGGAAAAGTCTGCTTCGTAAAATCTTATGCGCACCTAAATAGTCATGTTACTAATGCTTTCCACACCTGCTTTCCGAGATCAACCTCCAATTGAAATATTTTTCGATTTGACTACAACTCAGAAAGTCACAACGCATAGCATAGAAAGGATAAGAAGCTTCTTTGATGGTTATATCTCATCGTACAAACTTGGTAACTACCCGAGAAAAGTACAAAAATGTGGGACCTTCTACTAGTGGGAGGCTTACAGTCGCCATCCCAATTGACCACTCTCAAGCTCCGAATTGCGTCGTAAATCTTGGTTGTTAAATTTAAGTTTCTATAAGCTTTAATATTATGTAGAACTTGTCAGTTAAGAATTCCGTTCCTTCAAAACGGGGCGTGACATCTTTTTTTTTTTTCATTTGTCGGAGGTTGCTACTATCCGAGGGAGCACTCAGACACAACTACTGGTCCATTGTACTCCCACGCGGACACCTTAATTTAATGTATTTAGTTTACTCGACCTTCGAAGAAAAACGAGAAGGAGCTTCAGTGATGAAGAGCTTAGGTGTTCGGCACTCACCCCGTCAGCCCCAAAGATCCGCCACCTGATGTGAGCAAAGGCAGGGCAACTACAAAGGAAATGTTCCGCTGTATTGTCGTCCTCTCCACAGGCAGGACAGGTGGTGGTTTCGCTCAAGCCTAGCACATTCAAGTGCCTGGCGAAAGCTTCGTTGCCCGTAAGGACGCCTACAAGAAGTCTGCAATCGATTCTCCTGAGAGATAGAAGAGAAGACGCTGACCCCTCGTTTAGTCTGTCTGCACCCATCGCAGCCACGCCAACGAGCCCTGTGCTCACGAGAAACCCAAGTATCAATAGCAGACGTGACAACAGATACATGCAGGCCTAAAGCAAGTTCAAGTCCTGAGAAAACCTCTTCTGAGCCTAGTCTGGCAAGCTCATCAGAGATCTCATTTCCCCGGATAGCAGTGTGACCTGGAACCCAAACAGGAATCACTGCATTTAGCCTTCCGACTAAGTTCAACGAATACTTGAGTTCGAGCACTATCTTGGACGAGGTAAAAGGGTTGAGCAACGCATTTAGAGCGGCTTGGTTGTAACTGCAAACGCATATGCTTCTCGCCCTCCACCTGCTAGTCACAATATAGCGCATAGCCATTAGGATAGCGAAAATCTCCGCTTGGAAGACAGACGCATATTTACCTAAGGGGTAGTTGAGTCTAATGTTCTCGCATTCCACAAAGACTCCAGCACCAGATCTTTGTCCGGTTTTGGAGCCATCCGTGAAAATACGATGGCATTCTTTCCCTGGCTCAGAGTCTGGTCGAAGCCATTCCATTACCGGAGGAAAGTTTTGTCGCAAAAGGATTTTTGGGGTCATTGCGTGAGAGGGCATGTCCATAAAACAGGGGTCGAAGGACAATTCTCGAACAAGTTCTTCAAAATTCCAATGCGTGTGGTACCAAAAACCGCCTCTGTTTAAGCTAAACATGGCTTTCAGCGTACACTCTATGATAAATACCCCCTTGATATATTTATCAGGCTCATCAGAGCATCTAAAGCAGAGCCCGGCGTACTAGGGAAGGCCCCTGTGCAGCCAAGACAAGCCGTGTTTTGGAGTTTGGCAAAAGAGGCAGTAACACGTTTCCGCGAAAGCCTGTTCCACCAAACAACCGAGGCATATGAGAGGAGTGGTCCTACCATGGGCGTGTAGATCCAGAGGGCCCTTTTCGGAGATAGGCCCCATGTCTTGCCAAAAGCCCCTCTAAACTGCCAAAAAGTAGACTGTCAAAATGCTTGGACCGAAGAAGTTTTCTATCAAGGATTACTCCCAGATATTTGACTTCATCGGATATCGGGATAGTGACACCTTTAAGCACGAATTGAGTCAGACCAGTGACATTTCTCCTTCTCGTAAAGAGAACAACCGTAGTTTTAAGAGGATTCACTGAAAGCCTATTCCTAGTGCACCAATCATCGATCAAGTCTAGGGATCTGTGCGCCTGAGACAGTCCCTAGGTTTTAGCCGACAGAAAGAACGGGGACGTCATCCGCGTAGGCTTGTGTGTAGGTTTCAGGAAGATTGAGAGTCGATAGGAGAGAGTCTACCACCATGCACCATAAAAGGGGAGACAGAACGCCACCTTGCGTACAGCCCCTGTTTACCCCAGTTATGACGCACTTGCCACAATCTGCCTCGGTTATCAGCGTCCTGTGCATTAGCATTGCCCTAATCTATTGAACTAATGTTTCATCTACACCGTGTTGTCTGGCTGAGTTCAGCAGCCTCATTATCGGCAAAAACGCCCAGCACGTACTCCTTCTGGTCAAGAGCACATTCAATCCTACCAACAAGGTTTTGAAGCGCTGTTTTGCAGGATTTTCCGCGCTGATAAGCGTGTTGCATCTCAGAAAGAGGATGTAATCGAAGAGCAACCTACCGTACGCGCAGCTCAACCAGTCTCTCCAAGCTTTTCAAGCTTTTCAGCAGGAAGGAAGATAGACTTATGGGTCTAAAACTTTTGGCTAGGCAATAGTCAAACTTACCAGGTTTTGGTATGAATACGACTTTAACCATGCGCTTATGGGTGGGAATGTAAGCCAAAGCGGGGCTTGCAGTAAATATTTTTTTCAGCATGGGCAATAGCTGATTTAAACTTTGTTTCAGCATAACTGGGTAGATTCCATCTGGACCAGGTGACTTGAAACTGTCAAAAGATGCAATCGCACATTTGATAACGTCATCAGTCACCACTCAGGATGCAATAAACCAGTTAAGCCGCGTTGTGTTCGCTGGTTCTAGAGTAGCCAGCGAACACAAAAAAAATAGCAGTTTTGAAATCTGAAAATTACCTACAAATGTTTTCTGCCTTAAATTTTTACACCCGACCGAGGGTACATTAATTTTAGTGCATAGTTTGTAAAGCAGTGAAATAATCACCTTAGACTCCTAAGACCTTTTAGAGATATGATCGAGACCGACAGGTGAATCGATTAAGCCATGTCCGTCCGTCTGTCCGTCCGCCTGTATGTGTGAAGGTTTTAGGTCATCAATATGAAGCTAGAGAGCTAAAACTTGATACACGGCAAAGGGTGAAAACTGGCTTGATCCGTCAACTACTGGCTTCAATGTGAGACAATCTCTTGGATCAAAAATTGGATCGCACATAATAACGACCATGCCCACCTTTAACATGTTAGACCTTTAAAAACCCGATTTCTCGGAAAGTTCATTCTAAATCGAAAAAAAAAAATTAGTGAGATATTAAAGATATTTGCCAAGTTTGCTTCATACAAAATTTTGAGCTCCGCCCACATTTTAGGGCGTTTTTAGGAAAAAAAACTGTTTTTTTCTGCAATAATTTTCGCTTTTACTGTATTTTCTCATGATTCTTACGAAATTGCAATTAATTGATTTTTAATTTAAGAACATGCCCACTTTTGGGGGCGTGGCCTATACAAATAATGTATGAATTCGGATCAAGAAATTTTAAGATTTGCTGTCACATGGTATATAGGGTAGGGTATATAGAAGTTTGTCACAGACAAACTCTGGCACTTACTCACTTGTTTAACCAAAGAATGTCCCCACCACATCTCCAGATTTTCTAGACTCTAAGTTCTATCAGAAAACATGAGCCTTTTTGCGTGACTCACTTATTCCTCGGACTTAAACATAATCGAAAACGTTTTTGGATGGATTTCTCAAAATGTTTATGCAGGCGGTACGCAACTTGAAGACTTACTTACTTACTTAAGGTGGCGCTACAGTCCGGGGTGGAAATGGGGCTCAGCGATCATGCTTCGGCAATTTTTAAATGTCTTCTTTTTTTTAGTTTTTTCAAGTGGCCTCATCCTAGTCACTCATTGTTTTATACCCTTTTTTCGATTTCACAAAATTTCTATAGACCTTCCTATGTAGCCCTAAAATGAAAGGTTTTTTGGGAGAATTATGTAGATACCTACTCAAACGTTGTTAAAGTTTTTGGGCGAAAAATTTTTAACAGGCATCTAACGTGAAAATCTGACCCGGAAATTTGGGCCTCATCCTAGTTACCATAACCACATTCACGTCATGAAGCCAGCACATAAAACTTGGAAAGCAAAAAATTTAAGCTTTTGGCCACTCCTTTTTTACACTAACGAAACTTAAAAATCACCCATAATAAGAACAGTAGCAGTCTACTACAAACCACGAAAAAAGCACCTAAACAACATAATGTTAAAAATATCTAGAAATAGAATTTTGCAAAAACAGCATAACAAAGACGAGCTTCACCTTCAACAAAAGCGAAGGACCGCTTTGTGTGTGTGCTCAAACTTGACGGTATTTATTTTCCAATCATTTGAATGACATTTTTTTCCTATTCTTTTGCTTTTTTTTCCAAATATGTATACGTCGAAACCGCAGTTTCAATATCTTTTCACAAAAGCACATTTTTTCAATTTATTTTTTTTCAAAATTTTCATCAATGTTATTTTTTTTTTTATGAAAGTCTTATATTACTTGTTAAGTGTATTTTGCGTTTTTCGACTTTCTAGCTTAAAAGTGCCTTTAAATGTCTCCACCGGGCCCTGAGCCACGATCTTTATTAAATCTTCTACAAATCAAGCAATTTACCATCCAAGTTTAAATCCTCTCGGAAAGCGATTAAAAATAAATCCTCTTATAAATCCCATTCACCCTATACCTATTTTGTGTACCTATGTGACAGCTTGAGAATCAAAAAAGGAAACTGAAACTGTCCCTGTACGACAAATCTGTCAGAAGTATGTTTTCTGTTGTGGTTTTTACAGCGGAAATCGGTTCTCGCTCCTGGGAAATGACATCCCCACTCTCTTTTGTGAGCCAAAATGACAGAAACAGAGTGTTCGTGTCAAATGAATCCATTATTTCCCCGGTGGAGCCACTTTGGGATTTGTTTTTAATCGTCTCCCGCCAATCCTCTTTTAATTGCCGGTGGAGACATAGCATTTAAAACTATTCAAGCTTGTGCCAAAACACTATTTGTCTTTGCTATAACCAAAACTCAGACTTTATCCATAAATTGTTATTAGGTACACAGAAAAATTTGAACTTTCCCGGACTTGAAAAGTGTAGCGAATTTCACCTTTTTACGATGCATCGTTGAAATATTGGGTACCACTGCTTTTCATTTTTTCGACGGACCGCTGTAAATATCGAAAGTTAAAATTTAGAAAAATTCTCGATGTGGAAAAACTCTATTTCGCCTATCTAAGAGTGTATGGTGTCTGCCCTCTGAATACTGACGCCACAATACAGTGGCGACAACCCTAGGATACACTATAAGTAAAAGCTTCATATCTCTGTCCCCAATTTGACCAAGTTAATCATTTAACAGAACTAAATTTTAAGAATTTAATTTATAAAAACACAAACAAAAAATTCCATCCTTCAGCCATTAAAAGCATCAAGTGTACTCATCAAGTTCCACTTGATTCTAGCGTGAATAATGTTTCAATCTCGAGTATCCAATTCGAGTAGTAGCGGTATGAACTAGGTCCACTTGGTGCACAACACACCAGGTCCACTTCCTCTCTAACGGAGCAGCAAACCAAACAAAATCGCCAAAAAGAATAAAACACAAAAATAAAACCTTTCCAAACAGTATACAAACGCAAAATACAAGGTTCCATTAAAAAGAAGCCAACAAAATTCCATAACTCAACAACACGGCCGGCAGCGCTCCATCAGAGGGCTTTTGACCAGAAGCACAGCACCTCCCATTCTCCAGTGGACCATTTCAAAGACCATAAAACAAATTGCTCCCGAAAATGGTAACAAAATCTGCTAAATGCTTAAAAACCCGGTACTAATCCAATTTTTCAAGCCCTTGGCTCACCAATAGCATAAAAAACCATGGATCCATGCCACAAGCGCCCTCACCCCACTCTGGCCATGTCAATGCAGCAACTATCTAAAAATCGCCGATTCGGCACAAAAAAAAGGACGAACAAGAAAAACAACCCGCTTTGGCTCGCATAGAAATCCGGCCCCCATCATCATGGCACGCTCAATAGATCGCAGCAAGAAGACCAAAAAAGCCTCGACTCCAAACGAAACAAGAAACAAGGACCAACTACTAACGGTGCATAACATGTGCCCGGCCTATTACCCGAACCCTCGCCGGCACATAGTTCACTCCTCGGCGGATCACGAAAATTGAGTGCCGAGTGATTTTTTTGTCGCCACATTGCGCGCGAAAGGCATCATCATGCATATTTTTTCGGATAGGTAAACAAATAATAAAAGCCTCACAGCGGGGTCGGCGCTGGCGGCTGTTCAGGCATCCCCCCTGCTGCATTCAGTAGCCCAGCCAGGATACGGGAAAAAAAACTGACGAAAAAGGCTTTCTCAACCGACACGTTTTAAGTGAAATCATCATGCCCATGCCCAGGCCCAGGCCAAAGGGGCCAACAAAACAAACGTCCTTCGACAAGCAGCACACTAGAAACCGAGCCATAACAGAGCTGCACACAAAAAAGCCACAAACAGCTCTGTAGCGAGGACTCTATTCCACACAAAATCGCACGGGCTGCATTCCGCTGTACTAGTACACGAACGAGTCCTGCTACTGCCGCTCCGTGCCGGTTGATCGAAGCAGGAGCTGGGGCAGCACCGACGAACGAATGAATGGAAGCGGCAGTGAAAAGAAAAAGGAAAATTTAGCGGGTGTCCCTGTGGTTGAGTGGGAGGTTCGTCTTTTTTGTTCAGCCTCACATGCCTGGGAAAACGATGAGGAAATGAATAAATTTCACCTCTCGACTTATGGGCGGATTGGCCAATTCAATTGCATGAGTGCAGCCAAACGATAGTATCCTTTGAGTTACTCTATTTTCGGGGAAACCGCTTGCTGTTCGGGGCCTACACTTCGGGGAATCGCTGCGCGATTAAAGCGTGTTGATTGGTGTGCATTAGGGATTGAAGGTCCTGCAGTGAGTGGCTTTGAGGAAGAAGGCTTTTGTAGTTGGTTTTAATAGAGCTTTAAGGTAAATTAAAAAAAAATTAGCCCCAACAAATTTAATTTGATGGAAGGGATTGCCTAAAGCTGGAGAGGTCAGAACATGCAGAAGAGACATTTAGTATTTTTGGCCCGGACAAAAACGCCAAGCTAGGAAGGCAAGCACAGCCTGCACGACACGATCCGATAACGGATTCCAATTTTCAAGTATCCAGAAAGCGACATGGAGATCTCCGGATCAATCAACCGTCAACAAGATTGACCACATTGCGATCGACGCAAGGTACTTTTCTGGTCTCACCGATGTCCGAACTTTCCGAAAGCCAACATTGACTCAGATCACGATATAGCCAACGTACATCTGCGGATATATCGACCAACGCAACGCAAGTAATGGAAATACTGTGAGGAAATTCGACGTCGACAGGCTACAACCGCAAGAGATCCCCAGGTCCTTCTCCAACCGAGTCTCTGAAAACCGTCTTTGAAGTTTTATGCAGCAGCATCAAATGTGATGATATGAGAGGCAGTGCACAGGATTGCCAAAATGCCATCAGAGATGCCGGCCACTTCAAAAGTGCTGGGTTTCACACGGCCACCTCAACGAAACTCCTGATTTGCCGATAAGTGCCGGCAAGCGCATGCAGCTAAGCAGGAAGCATACAAAGTGGCTCTGCACAGAAAAACTAGAGATGCTCGCGAACTCCACGAACAGAGGAGAAGAGAGGAGCACCTTTTTCTCCGTATACAAACGAGAGATCACGAGAACCGCGGCTGAGTATTTAGAGAGATGTAGAACGAGGTTCGAAAGTTTTACCAAGGGATCAAAAGGTCCAGCCAAGGGTATACATTTCGAACTGAAGCTTGTAAGGGCCGTCAAGCAAACATCGAGGTGGAATCGCAATCGGTGCTGAGACTTAAAAAAAACATTTATGCAGACTGTATAACGGCGAGCGCGAACCAAATCCCGCTTTCAGGCAGAACGGACCATTTAACCCTGGCGAAGACGTTATCGACGAAGCATATGAGCGATACCGCCCATCCGACCTGGATGAAGCGAATGTAGCTGTGTCTAAGATAAGGTGCAACAAAGTAGCCGTAGCTGACGGCCAAGCTGCCGAACTTTTTAAGTCCGCTATGAGCTCGTGCAGCATTGTTTGCCACATACAGAGGCATCAGCTTCTTAATATCGCATACAAGTTCTTTTCTGTACAAGTTCTTTTCTGCAGTACTATGTGAATACCTGAAGCCGATTTTCAACAATCTGATTGGTCCGTATCAGTGTGGCTTTAGGCCAGGCTAAGGCCAGCCCCTGTTACGGGTCGTCGTAGAAGTCCTAGATTTTACTTGTATAACAAACAATGATAGCTTAAGGTTCGAAGACTGGAGAGTTTCCAGTCTGGCGTCACTCTCAGGCAACAGATGGATCCTCTATGACTTGAGTCTTGAGGTCGAGATTAAAAAACCATTTAGAGACCCCAAGACAGTTAATTGGACCAAATTTTTCCGAGATCCTTGGAAAAAACTTAAGGTCAAACCCAAAACAAACACAGCAGCAATGGAAGAACTGGAGGTAAAGGTAAAGACTTTCGAAAAGGCCACGGATGTTGCATACAAAGTCTCATGCCCAGTAAAACGCAGCAAAAAGACACTCCCCCCATGGTAGCATGAAGATCTCTCAAAATTCCATATCTTCCAGCGTCTCCAATATCTTCCACAAACACAACTTCTGGCTGGCAAGCTTATAGGGACTGCCTAAGTCTATATAAGAAGGCTATAAAGATCTCTAAAAAGAAGGCTTGAAGGTCAGATGGAAAATTGACAGAATCATCAGCGAAGACCCTGGAACTCCTTTTGGCACACACTTTCCCGGTTGCAGTTATATTAGTGCGGAGCCTGTGAGGTCTCGAGAAGTACAAAATGCATCACACAAAAATATTTTTTCTATAATTTCCGAGGAACAGATTTCCTGGGCTGCTAACAGCTTCTCACCGTTTAAGGCTCCAGTTACTGACGGAATACTGCCTGAAATGCTACAAAGGACCCAAGACTTAACAAAACCTTAGCTTTTGCCAATCTTTCGAAGCTGTCTAACACTTAACTACGTGCCCCGCTTTTGGAGATGCGCTAGAGTAGCGTTTATACCAAAGCTAGGCAAACGCGGTCATGAATCCACGAAGGACTTCAGGCCAACTAGTCTAACCTCCTTTGTTCTTAAAACCTTTGTTTTGGCTCACCGAGATCAAGCTAGAGAGCTGAAACTAAGGGCACGCTTGTATCTTCTCTTTCACAGACAAAATGTCAAAGTTGTTTTAATCCGCCAACAGCCACGGATTCAATGGCTTCAATGGCTTCATGGCTCTTTTACACAAAGAGCGAGAGAGCAAGCGAGGGTCTCGGGCGAGCTGTCAAATGAATTTCACTCAATGTCAATGTATGGGGGGTTTACAATACCGGCGTGATCGCTGTCTCGCTTGCCGGGCTTTTTACATTAAATTTTAGAAACCCTTTTGACTGCGTTAAAGAAGGCTTAGAAACTCAACTTGAGGTATTTGAAAATTGCGGCTAAAAACCTATAACGCAACGAAAATGTAACCGCCCCACTATCGACCCATTCTAACAGTGTTAACCTAAAAAAACTTAACAATTTGATATAAGCATTCTCCAAGTTTGTTCTTGTCTTGAAAAACTTCTCAAAGTGCCGTTCGGATTCAGCAAAAAAATTGTAGGTCCCCGTGTATGTAAAAAAATTGTAGGTCCCCGTGTATGTTGGCCCTGGTTCCCCTCGAGCCGTTGCGCCACTCTATTTATTTTATTTTAAAAGTTTGTTCTTTACAAAAATTTGTTCTCCGCCCACTTTTATGGGGCGTTTTTAGGAAAAACTGTTTTTTTTTCGGCGTAAGTTTTTGCTTCGTATTTCCTCATGGTTCTAACGAAATAATTTAAAAAGATTTTCTTCTAGTTCTGCGCCTATTTTTGGGGGCATGGCCCATACACATAATTGACATCCAATGAATGAATTCAGGCAAAAAAAAATTTAGAGGGTATTTATAAATTCATTATAGACTTTGAGGTAAAAGAGCCCACAAAGATTGAATAACACCCGAAGATAAAAGGCCATCTCTTTTGATGTTCCCGTGGTGCAAGTGTAAAGGGGACCTTAAGGGTCATTTACTTTGAGACGGTCTCTTTAACACAAGCCCTACTCAAGTTCTAAATCAAATAAAACTACACTCACTCGCAGTCGTCTTCTATTCAACTTTCTATTCAAACACTTCCATCCATCACGTGTAACTCCATGCAACATCACGCGCGCCCTGTGTGCTGTGACTTAGCCGTTTTATTTTCTTGTCAATATTGTAGCCGCAATGTAAGCATGCAATCGCGAACACACATAAAAAAGAAAATTTCCACGCTCTGTGGGAATATTGCGGAAAATTCTCCTTTGCACCTGAAAATCGCCGCGCACACAGCGAGCGTCCGATACCGAAGACAAAAAAAAGGTCCTGTGCTGGCGTTTTTGCCCTCATACGCGGGTCTCATAAGGCGGGGATGGGACTCGTTTAAGGCGCACACAACGACACACACTCACTCGTTCCCCGGCATTTACCAGTGCAACGCCGGAAAAATCAGCGGGCAACCAGGAAAGTGAATAATCGAGAAAGTGGACGAAAAAGCTGTGCCACCTCACTACCGCTCACCCTCAACAGCCCTGGCGATATGTGTGTTGTTGTTTTTCGGAGGGATTAAATGCACTGGCGTTGTGTGATGAGGAGGCAACTCGAGTATTCTACTCAAAGGATTTTTTCCCAACGTTATCCTTGCAGAATTGCGCTACGTAGCCGATTGTGTGGAAAGTGTGCCAATGCCATCAGCATCATCATCGTCGTCGTCCTGGCGTCCAACAAAAAGATGCAGAAGAGTTCGTTTCACAGTTTACCATTGCAGGAGCCAGGCGCTGCGCGCTGATTTGGTATGTGGTCGGGTGTCGTGTGCGGTTAGGTCATCTTTGGTAGCACAGCACACAATTGGTAGGAAGGATGGGTTGGTCGCACGCGACAAGCCCCCAAATCGCTGAGGATTTTTCCTTTTTTCGCATGTAAACTTCGGGACAATGCGGGTGGTTTTTTCTTGTACGATTTTTGTCCCACTTCGAGAGGGAACACCGAAGACTGATGAGGTGTTAGTGAATCAGAATGGAGAGCTGTTTTTTGTCTGAACAAAAAACAAGCCAAACAACTTTTGTTTTGGGGAAGGAGGTGGGTGGAACGGGGACCATGTTTTTTTGTCGATGTTGAGATTCCGTCATGGATTTGATTAAGCGATAGGACGATGTGCTTGCTGTTGGCGCAACAAGTTGTTGCAATTGATATGTCATTTAGGGTTTTTGTCCATGCAAAAGGAAGAGTTGGAGTTTTTGTGTTTTCTTTTTGACTGGATGCGGGAAGGTGTTGGTGGAAATTGAAAAGTCGGGGTTTTACTTAAAGAGATTTATTTTTTTTTTTGGGAGAAAATATTGTAGGTATAGAATCAAGCAGCGTTCATATGTTGTGTCGGTCTCTTAATCGAGCAGCACGATATGTTGACTTTATTGAGGCAACATTTTTGGGGGAGGTTTTCTGGGTTTCTTTTTTGGGAAAACAATGACTTAAATGGGTGTCTCGGAATTGTTTTATTGGCTTTTAAAAATTTTGCATAGGGGTTTGGTGTAATCGGAAGTTGAAGGATTTAATTTGCCACAGGATGTAGGGAAAAGAGTTTATCGCACTTATTTCTGTAGAAATCGAAAGTCCCACGGATTAAAGGGAGCAAAACCAACCGTAGCCTGGGGTGGAATCGGCTATGGTGATCACCCCTGTTTTCTTTCAGCTGCAAAACAAAAAAGTTGCCCGAGGTAAATGATGGTCTCTGTTAGAGCATTTATGTATCTCATTGCCGTCTTATGACGACCTCAGAGTTTTATTGGCTAAAAATTCTTCATGATATTGGCCATATACCCTTCTTCCCGAAAAACTCTTAGTCGAATACATATTTAGCTTAACTGCGAAAGAAGACCCTTAAAAAGAGCGTCCAAGGGCGTATGACTACCTTAAGAACTCGTACGAATATCGTGTTTGAGTGGAAAGGCAGTGCCTGATCCAATACTAAGGCTGCAAAGCTAGTACAGAACGTTTAAATCCTGCAAAGAGACATGAAATTTTACCCCGCAAGTGTTATGCCCTTATGGTAAAATGCAATCAATCGTACCTTTAATGCAGCAGAACTATAGAATTTGGCTTTCATTTGAATATTCCACAGCAAATTCTCATATTTAGGGGAAAGAACAAGGGGTATGTTGACCAGGAACCCCAGATGGGGTGCTGCTCGCCAGAAGACGTGCTGGAGATAAACGGTTCACGCCTTGTTAAGCAAACCACTGGGTGTCTAGTCTATGGATGCTATGGAGTGCCTATCGTGAAGAACGAAACTTCGAGTCGAAGATGTTTCCGCAAGACTCTCAATTAACTACCAAAGCCCTCAAGCCCTCTTTCGGGGGAAAACTCAAGTGTACATTTGCAGACCCTATTAGGGACCCTCGTCATCCCAGACCTGTTTTGCGGTATGCAAAAGCATGCAACCTATGAAAAGCGCATGAAAACTTTTAAGTCTGCTTCTGAAGAAAGAACCCTTCGGGTGACTTTTGGTCCCGTGCCCGTCTGCATAAATTTATTATTTATAGTGGACGGCGAGATAAAACTCGCCGAGATAAAACTCTCCTAAGGGAACAGGAGAGATTGCGCCAACTATAGGGGCATATCTCTCTTGAGTCTTCCGGGAAAAGTATTCGCGAAGGTGTTGGAAACGCGTTCCAGAGCTGTAATCGAGCCTTTGTTACGGGAAGAACAGTGCGGCTTTCGGCCTGGCAGAGGCACAACCGACCAGCTTTTACTCTGAAGGTTATTCTTGAGAAGGCCTGGGAATATGCCAAACCGGTCTATGCGTGTTTTGTTGATCTGGAAAAGGCGTATGACCGAGTCCCTCGGGATACACTGTGGAGAGTTTTGCAGGACTATGCGCTGAGTGGGCCTCTTCTGAGAGCCATCCAGTCGTTGTATGGAAACTGCAGAAGCTGTGTACGGATAAATGGCGTCAAATCCCGTCCTTTTGATGTGCGCGTTGGACTTCGCCAGGGCTGTGTTCTGTCGCCGCTCCTTTTCATAGCATATATGGACTGGATGGTGAAGCGCAGTCTTGGCGAGCAATGTTTCGAATTGGCTGGCATCAGGATGAGCCATCTGCTTTTCGCAGATGATTTGGCCATCCTTGCATCATCCAAAGAGGAACTTCAACGAGCACTGGATAGGTTTGCAGCCGTCTGTGGTGATGCTGGGATGAAAGTAAACGTGAACAAATCGGAAGTGATGGTTGTTTCCCGAACTCCTGTGCAATGTACCCCGCACATAAATGGAGTTCCATTAAAACAGGTGGAGAAGTTTAAGTACCTCGGGGTCTTTTTCACGAAAGATGGGAGGAGTGATACTGAGTTGTCCTGTAGAATTGGCCAAGATGGAGCAATAGTAAAGGAACTGCGCCGGCCGGTCATCAGGAAAGCTGAGCTTGGAGTGAAAGCAAAGCACACTCATCTAGGAGTGGAAGGAAAGCACCCTCATCTATGGTCATGAAATTTGGGTAATGACCGAAAGAATTAGATCGCGGGTACAAGCTGCCGAAATGAGATTCCTGGATGCGTTGCTGGTGTTACTCTAAGGGACAGAGTGAGAAACGTCAGTATTCGAAGGAATCTTAATGTTGAGAAGCTACTTCTCCGAGTGGAGCGATCGATTCTTCGATGGTTTGGGCACGTTGTTCGCATGCCCCCTGACAGGCTTCCTAGACAGGTCATGATGCGAGCGCGTCGCCCCCCTGGTAGGCCGAGAAACAGATGGTGGGATCAGGTAAAGAACCTCTCTGAGTCCCGCCTGGGGATTGCGCCGGAGTCTCTTGAGTTGGTGGCGGAGGATCGAGAAAGATGGAAGGACCATTTAGCCACCCTCGCTCCGCCACCCTTTTAAAGGATAAGCGCCATTCGAAAAATATGATGATGATGGCGAGATAAAACATCGAACTTTACGGACTGTGCAGCGACAACCTCCAAGCCAGAAGAGTTGGAACACAAAGGCTGATGCACACCCGCTCCAATCCGCCCTGCACCATTGCGGGTAATACGGTGACGCTTGTTAGTTGAGTTCAGGTTCACCCCGGAATGTAAAACCGTCTAAAGTATGGACTTCAATGGTACTACAGAGGACACGGACCAAACTCTCCATCCGTGAGAGGGAATTGGAACATCATTCCTAAGTACTGCACGTGAATCAAAGGAGTTGGAGACGCCCTTTATTTCTAATGTCGTACCCGAGGAAACAACTGGACACACTCAATCCTACGAATGATTGGAAAAGTTCCAAGCCAAGCTACACCCAGTGAGCTTGAGTTCGGATTGCACACAATAACCCAAGATGCGTAGAGGATACCGTGACGAAGTGGATATCAAAGGAAGGCTGCAGGACCAAAAGCAATATAAAAAGTGCGATTGATCGCATGAGGACCAGATGAGATGCCAGAGTAACGGCACCAAAATTCTTCGGGGGAAATTGGATATGACAGACTTTACATCGTTAAAGCTGAAAATCAACCAAGTCACAATAGGCCTGTTAAGATGCCCACCAAGAAGGGCATCGATTATCGATTTTGCATTCCGAATCCAACGACGACCAAGAGTAAAAACTATAATTTTTCATGTGGATTGTATCATAGTTATCACTTTAGCAGTGCAGCGCTTGTTTGGGACAAACAAAACTAGGAGTTTGGTGGAACTCCTTTGGAATGTGGTGTATCACCCACGTAGCATTCACTCATATCCACTTAACACCCACTTAACATCCACCATTTATCCTGAACAGTACTTTAACAAAAGTATCCTGTGTTGACAAACAACTTCGACGGCGAATATAATTCAGTGTCGGCGAAGCTTGCTGCAGAATTGTTACAGACTCCCAGAATCGAAGAAGACAAACAAACGCAACTATGGTGTCATGATTAAGGCCATCAAAATGAGGTTTAGCGACGAAGCTTGCTCAGTCCAAGGTTTAGATAAGGCACGCCTAAAAAGGTGCAAGGTAGTCAAAGTAGTCATCGCCTTGGCTGAAAAGACTGCAAGTGTGACAATTCTCTGGCTCTGAGATTCAAAGTTCGGAGGAGCCTAGGCCAGGTTTTTGGTGAAATATTCCATTTTAAAGGCAAAGGACAATTTTGATTTAGACTGTGAAAGACGAGTATAACTAACGCGTATACTAATATATCCCTTAGACATAAACAAGTTTGTGTCATCCTAAACGTTGGCAAAACTTGAAGTTCTTAAGATAATCCCTACCTTGATAACAAACCCTATGCCAACTACTTAATATTTATCCCTCCCTACCTATACTCTTTCGCATAGTTAAGCACTTTATGAAGTATTTCCACTACCACTCTACGTGCCATTATTATTCTCCTACAGGACCCACTTCACTATCGTCTTATAAATGCCTACCGAGTGGGCCATTTGCCATTTATAGTAACGCAAAACTAGGGTAAAATAAATGAACTCTCAGTGGTCGTTTCATGCTATGCCAAAACATGCATGCCCATGCCGTGCGATGTCCCTGCGAACATCACATCTTGTTAATAATTGAATCTATGTGCACGAGCCAGGACTTTTCGGGACCTTCTCAATACCCCCCGCACCAACAACACCAACGCAACGACAAGGCTTCATATCGACCAACTCGCACTCAAACAAACGAGAGGAAGATGGAATTTGTAAACAGGCGTAGATTTGATGTTCCGCTAAATCTATGCGATATCCTTAAATATTTGAAAGAAGACATCACGAGCCATTCCGAGGCAACAGCGAAAGCGAAAGGATGTACTTTTCGCCATTGCACGGCGTGCCATAACCATAAATGGGCTTAGCAACGAACCCTCCAGCATAAAAACTACACGCACACACTCGCTGTTACAATGGGGGTAGAGCGTAGATATATGTTGTATGAGGCTTTTCTTTCTTATGCGCCCCGTCTTCTGTTTCTTGCTGGTTTTGTGCACGCTCTTGGCTGCCAAGGATATTATACAAATGACATGGAATCAGATAAGGATAAGTGCAAATTGGCTTACAAGCTGGGATTTCTTTGTACTCTATCCAGGATGATTCCTTAGGTTGTTGGTTCGCGCGGTTCGGTGTTCGTGCTCTAAAAATGCGTGCCTATGTGGTGCGAACGTATGTGCCAGGATATTATAGATCGAGTGAGTCCATTACATAGCACATAACGCACATGGCTCCCGCCGAGCCATGAACCAGCAGCGTGTGGGATGGCGATATGGCGGAGCAGCAGCGCCAAAGGATATGCCTGTTGAATATTGTATGGGGCGAAAGTGGGTATTACTTTTCTCCGTATTGTATATGAGTGTGTGTATGATGGTGCAGCTCATTCTTTTGGCTTGGCATCAGAGAAGCTCCGGCTCCGATCCGTCCGTAGGAGGTAGGAGGTTATCCTTTATTTTTTGATTTTTATTGCCACACATAGCGATACGGAATGTATACCACACCGGGCCATGGAGCACGGTACGGGCGGCGGCGTCAGGCGCTTAAAGGATTCACACGGATGGAAGTAAGTACATTCATTCTCGTTTGCTCTCGTTTGGTGAATGGCTGTTTTATGGTCTCGCGAAATGGTGTCAAGGATTTGTTCGGAATATCCTTCTAATGAATTTATACCATTTTTGGCAGCGGAACATTTGCATTTTCCCACATGACTTTCTGGTACCTTGCGTAGGGTGGGATGTTGAAGTTGGTGGTGAAGACTCGGGGTCTTGAAATGGGGGGATGTTGCTAGTGGTAGACACTGGCGTGAAGTAAATTCGATTTCTGCGAATCTTGTTTCGAACATGTCTGATGGTGGGGGCTTTTTTCAGGCAACGGTACTGTTTCTGTTTAGGTCCCAGATTCAGCTAGGTAGGTAGGTTGGTCCGCTTGCTAAATTTGGCTCTCATACTTTGAAACAGCAAAATAACATAAATCTTGTTAAAATACACATTCATGCAAGAAAGTAAAACGTTTTAGAGCAAAATCTAGGTAAAGGGCACATTTTTTTAGAGAAGATTAGCTTCAAGCCTCGCAAAAAAAAAAAAAAACATAAAGATCACCCTCGTTAGTTATAAGTCGTGTAAGTGAGGAGGAGTTACATACATCCACGACAATTTTTCTTGTCATTATAGTCAAGTTCAATAAAAGAAATTGATTTACAAATTATTTTGACACCGTGTGGTGTCTTCACAGTTTTCCAAAATTTGTTCAAATTAAAAACAAACTTGCTATCGTTGATCCTAAATACATAAATGCATATTAAGCCAGGTGTATTATAGTACACCATCATTATGAGACAGTTTAACTCTGAAATAGGGCTTTGGGCCGAAGGACATAGATAAAACTATTTCGTGCGTTAATTTTGTGATAAGGTACCGTAATGCATTCTACCTTGTTTTGATTGCGATAAAGAATGCATAGATTGCAGGAGGACAAATCGATAAAAAATGTCTGACTTTTCCAAAAGATAGGGTAAATCCGGGTGATATGGCGCAGTAGGGCAAATGGCATACTCACTTAGGTCCGTCCAAAGTTAAGACTTTGATATGGTATGCATAGAGTGTCAGAAGACAAAACGCTTAAAAAAGCTTTTTTTGTAAAAAGATAGTGTAGGGTCGGGCGATATGGCGCAGTGGGGGAAATGGCACACTCTTTAAAGTCTTCATTTGACTTTGATATGTTATGCAAAGAGTTTTGGATAAAAAAGCGATTGAAACTGCCTGTTTTTTTGAAAAGATAGTTTATGGTCGGGCGATATGGCGCAGTGGGGGTGTGGCACACTCTCTTAAGTCCTCTCTTGACCTTTGATATGGTATGCATAGAGTGTTAAAAGACAAGCGATTAAAAACTCCCGTTTCTTAAAAAGACAGTGTAAGGCCGGGCGATGTGGCGCAGTGGGGGAAATGGTATATTATTTTAAGTCTTCTCTTCACTTTGATATCATGGTTTGCATAGAGTGGTAGAAGACAAAGTGATTAAAAATGCCTGTTTTTGTGAAAATAAAAGTGTTAGGTTGGGCAATAAGGCGCAGTGGGGGGAAATGGCACAATCCCTAGGGCCCTCTATTGAATTTTATATGGTAGGCGTAGAGTGTTGGAAGACAAAGCCATTACTGTTCTTGTAAAAAGATTGTGTAAGGTCGGGCCATATGGCGCAGTAACGGAAATGGTAAACTCTTTTTAGTCTTTTTTTAAGTATCAATCAAAACCGCCTCAAAAAGGTGAATACCAGTTGGTCCTAAGTTAAATTCTTTATGTATTACAAAAAATGAGAAAAAAATGTTAATCTTTATTCCATAACTTTTTCATCATCTTTTAAAAAGAAATTTTTGTAAATAGTTGGCAACTGGCGATAGAAAACGGGCTAAGACTAGGTCTTGCATGTGTTAATGTTAAAACAGAAATTATAATAGGTAGAACACACTGGACGGGGGGAAACGACTCACTATTGTGAGGGTGATAAGGTAAGAGTGATATGGTGAGGGTGACATGGTGGTAAGGGTAAAATGATGAGGGTGATATGGTGAAGGTACATTTTTTCCGTAGTTTTAAGGATTAGAAAGTGTTTACATGAGTTCGCATTTACTAAATCAGAGAAAATTGATATAAAAGAAACGCTTAAACTAATAAAAATAAGCTAACTTTTCACTTTTCAATATCAAATATAATTTTAATTATAATTTTATAAGAAATATAATTTTAATTAAGGGCCGCTTTCCAATGTAAGAAACGATACGTTCAGTTTATATAAGAAGAACGGTTTTTTGCTTTTAAATTTTTCAAACAATAGATTAGCCTTAACAAATTTAGTTTTCTAAAAAAAAATTTAGAAGCACCTTTTTACGAAGAATCGAATGGTGCAAACGGGCTTCAGCAAAGCCTTTGCTATTTCTTCAGAAAGAAAGGGCAGAGTTACAACAATATAACGAGAAAGAAGGATAAAAAGTTGCAGCAAGTTTTTTGTAAAAAGTATTTCACAAAATATGGCTAAAATAACATGAAAAAGCTCTATCGCACCAAATCGCCTTACAGGGTGTACCATTTTACCCGCACTTGGAGTGGATATGATTTTTTGCAATAGTTTGTTTTTTATTTTTTGTTAATTCTGTATCCAGGCCGGAAACTTCAGGTCCTCCCTGTGGCGTAGTATGGTGGAGCATAGAGATTCAGGTGGCACACGCAAGGGGAAGAGGATAGCTCATTAGAGTGAGGTTCATACGCCCCTGGAAACTAGCACTACTTTTCTCTACCAACCTTCAAAGTGAGAATACATAAAAAAAAACTTAAATCTTGGCACCCATTTTGGAGTGATACGCTATGTTCAGTCACTATCACTTAACTCCGTTGCTTGTTCAATTCTTTGCTCGTAGCAGTCACATAAAACCCTCACGGACATGAAGGCACAGCGATTTAAATCCAAAAACTGATTTGTGAAAAGAAAGAGGCATAATCAACGAGACATCTGATGGCTTAACACGCAGTTGAACAAGATAGTATAAATTATAAGCAGGCTTCAGGAAACGACCTGATTACCAGCAAAATCTTAAAGGAACTGTCAAAAACAACGTGAGTCAAGCTACATTATGTGATCAACGCTTCTCTGCGACGTATGTACATATGTGAGTTCTAAGCGACAAAAAACCTTTTAAGCTTTTATCACTTCTGCCGATATTGTCGAAGGTCTTTGAGAAACTTATGTTGCAACGATTTCAAATAAAGGCCTGATCTCAATGGAAATCTTCAGAACAATGCGCGAAATTAAAAATGTCCTAGAAAAAAAGATATGTTCGAATTCTCACTTCGAAATTATAGCAAGTCTTCGACAAGATGACATAATATAAGCTTTGGGAGAAATTTAAGGAATATTGGAAAACTACCTCAAAAACAGACTCTTGCGTGCTAAAAACGATACTAAGTGCCCGAAATTCGAGGCATCATCGATCGAGCGCTGTTCTAACTTACTACATACAAGAGCCGCATCCCAGAATGATTGAGACAGTCATGATAACGTTGGCGGATGACACGTCCATCCGGGAAACATGCGACTCAGTCGAACCATTACTAAGAAGGCTCTTCATAATTGTTCGAAATTTGCGTCTCTACGAATGCTTGGCTTAGTCAGCGCATGTCCCTTGCAGGGGTTGGCCTGTGCATCAAGTTCTTATCTGTTGACACTATGGTAAACGGCCAATTTCAAATGGCATTGGCCATGAGTCAAATGGCTGAAGGGTTGCCCCACGTTAGGCGCCATTTTTGTAAGTGGCGCGAAATGTTTCAGAACATTGTGATAAAACCACGATCTCTCTATTTAAAATAGTCAACGTTATTAACAACAAATGCACATTGCTATAGAATAAGTTCAAGTTAATTGGATACGTTGTAAATTAGCAACTCGCAAACGGATGGTGAAGAACATTTATCCCGACAGATGTATTGTTTAATTTTTCGCCGCTGAAAAAAAATTTACTTAAAAAAAATGCCCAAAGAAGAGTTGCTGCTGGACTATAAATCTGAATTTCATTGTATCAGCAGCTAAAATAATTTAAAATCCAACACAAGCTTTTAGTTTGCGCTGGCATGGGCCACCGCCCAGAAACATTGATTCCGATTCTAGCGGTTTGATGATGCATCTGCTTTTGTGGCCAATTCGCCTTCCGTCTGCCCGCCGCCGGAAGTGTGTCCTAGAATGGATTCCTGTCGAATGGAATGAATTTTATTTTGAATTTGTTGTGCTTAGCTCGCAGGTGCGACGCTATATGCGACCAACCCGCGCCACCACAGTCGCATGTCCTTTTTTATCTCACAGCCAGCATTCCGATGCGCGACATAAAAGCGTAACGGATTTTGAGTAACCCACACCCACCGCCCTCGCCCCCCCCCCCCCCCCCCCCCCCCACTGGCAGTTTGAAGGATGAAAAATGAGTTCCAATGAGTGCAAACATTTAGCAAAAAACTGATAAAACTTTTTTTGGCAGCTTTTCGTCCTTTTTGGGTTTCCTTTTCGGCGGTAGGATGAGGAATAGACAAAAAAGGTGTATGACGGCAGCTTTTCAAGGGGTGCATTATGGTGATGTATACCAACCCTCACCCTGGCATACGTCTGCGGATGCAATAATAATTATTGTTGGATGCACCGATTATGCTCGGCATAGCCGATTTTTTTTTTCACCTAGCACCATGATGTGAAGGCTCGTACACTGCAATGAATGATTATATCTGCTGCGGGTAGTTGGGGGCAGTTGGTGGCACTACACCTTTCGAAGCCCTCCTGGTTCGACAGTACATACACAAGCGGGCTATTTTTCTCATTTTATTTTTTGGGCAATGGCCGAAAAGCGGCAAAATCAATTTGACGTGTGTGTATGCCGGATGCACTTCCTTCTCTGGCTGGGGGCGGTGTAGAGGATTTTATTTTGTTTTATTTTCGGGGAAATAAGGAACAAAAAGAAAAGTTTAACACACATTTTTTTGCGTATGTTTTCGGGGGGAAAATGACAGGCCAGCACAAAAATATAATTTACACAAAATTAGCGGAGGACGCGCCTGGTCATGTTGAAGAGCGTGTCGGTGGAGTAGTCCATTTCGATTATATTTGGACGTGAATATGCGAGGTTTTGACGCTCACCCGGACATCATTCGAAGGCAAATATTCGCTGATTAAGTTGAGTTTACGGTGGAAGAGTTCCTAGAGTATGCACACATATAAAATATAAATTATATACATTTTTTCTACGTAAGCCTAGATGGTTGAAAGCATACTCGTATATCTACCAACGTATTAGGTGCGAGCAAGAGATTAAAATATTCGATAAATTAAGGTTGAGGATACCTATTTCATATTGATAGCTATAAGCCGTTTGAGGGGATTTAATTAAATAAAAATTGATTTTTTTTGTGTTTAATATTGTAGACTTAAATACACAAGCATTTATGTATCTGCCTATTCAAAGTTCATAACCTTCAGTGTTGGGTCTCAGAGTACAGTTGAAATTTTTCGATGCGCAAGGACATTGTATCATTGCCATAGGTTCTATGATACTTATTCGGAATAAAACACTTCAACTTCGGACGAAGTAAATCACTTAGGTCAACATTTTTCTGGGGTTAATATATTTTCCCTAAAAAAATCCCTTGGCTGTTGGCCCTACCTCACAAGCATAGTCTTAAGACATAAGCTTTTCAAATTCAAAAAAAAAAAAAAAAAAACCCTTTGGGCAAGGACGTCGGAGTCTTGTATAGTTTTCGAAGAGCTTATCCATTTAGAGTATGTTTATTGGGTGGCGTAAAATCTTTAAACAAGACCCTTCGATACTGTCAGAGTATACATTTTTTCAATGAAACTCTCTCTACTAGAGCTACCAGAGCTAGGAAAAAACCTTAAACTCCATTACAAGATCAATGTCAGACTCTGGTTATTCTGAGAGTTGATATCTCGAAGAGTAAAAATATCGGGAAAAATCATATCGGAGTTTAGATATCCAAGTCAAAGTACCTACGTATTGAAATTCTATTACGGGTGCAACATTCTTGTTTATAGACTACGAGGGTTTAAAGATGAGCTAATTTTTTTACTTACTTCAGAATTTTTTTCTCTATTTATTAACTTACTTTATTACAGTGCTGTCATGAGCTTATCAGTCTTAAAGGGAACAACCCGTTTTGTCACTCTTTTCTACAAATTCATAGAGTTAAGGAAAAAAAAACTTTAAAGGCATTTTTTTCTATGCTAAATGTTAGCTTTACCAGATAAGAGTGTGTTATCGGCAGTCATTGCCTCTGCAGAAAATGTTTGTGGAGTGAAGAAAGGAACTGCGTGGCTTAAAATGCCTGGAGTTCAAGAATCCATCAGAGAGAAGAAAAGAGCCTACATTGCGTGGATCCAATGTAGAAACTCAACTTCTCGAGCCCGGTACAATGAGGCGCGAAGGACTTCCAATCTGGCAGTCAGAACAGCCAAGGAACAGTCGTGGAAAAAGTTCGGTGAGAAGTTGGAGCACGATTACAGGTCTGCAAACAAGATATTTTGGCAGACCATACGCCGGCTCAGAGGAAGGAAGTTAAATATCATTCAAGGACGGTACACTTCTTTCAAATGAGAGCGATGTCTTGCGCAGATGGAGAGAGCACTTTTTGGTGTTGCTCAACCCCCAACAGGGCACTAAAGATGGCATTCCCACTGCTGAAGAGATAAGGGCGGAGAATAGTCCACAGTAGACAAAGTCACTAAAGCGATTAAATCGCTTAAAGTTGGCAAGTCTGCTGGAGTTGATGAAATCCGGCCAGAAATGCTCAAGTCCTTGTATGGAAACTGCAGAAGCTGTGTACAGATAAATGGCGTCGAATCCCGTCCTTTTGATGTGCGCGTTGGACTTCGCCAGGGCTGTGTTCTGTCGCCGCTCCTTTTCATAGCATATATGGACTGGATGGTGAAGCGCAGTCTTGGCGAGCAATGTTTCGAATTGGCTGGCATCAGGATGAGCCATCTGCTTTTCACAGACGATTTGGCCATCCTTGCATCATCCAAAGAGGAACTTCAACGAGCACCGGATAGGTTTGCAGCCGTCTGTGGTGATGCTGGGATGAAAGTAAATGTGAACAAATCGGAAGTAATGGTTGTTTCCCGAACTTCTGTGCAGTGTACCTTGCACATAAATGGAGTTCAATTAAAACAGGTGGAGAAGCTTAAGTATCTTGGGGTCTTTTTCACGAAAGATGGGAGGAGTGATACTGAATTGTCCTGTAGAATTGGCCAAGCTTGAGCAATAGTTAAAGAACTGCGCCGGGCGGTCATCAGGAAAGCTGAGCTTGGAGTAAAAGCAAAGATCTCAGTTTTTAATTCAGTGTTCGTTCTGACCCTCATCTATGGTCATGAAATTTTGGTAATGACCGAAAGAATTAGATCGCGGGTACAAGCTGCCGAAATGAGTTTCCTGAGGTGCGATGCTGGTGTTACTCTAAGAGAAAGAGTGAGAAACGTCAGTATTCGAAGGAATCTTAATGTTGAGAAGCTACTTCTCCGAGTGGAGCGATCGATTCTTCGATGGTTTGGGCATGTTGTTCGCATGCCCCCTGACAGACTTCCTAGACAGGTCATGATGCGAGCGCGTCGCCCCCCTGGTAGGCCGAGAAACAGGTGGTGGGATCAGGTAAAGAACCTCTCTGAGTCCCGCCTGGGGATTGCGCCAGAGTCTCTTGAGTTGGTGGCGGAGGATCGAGAAAGATGGAAGGACCATTTAGCCACCCTAGCTCCGCGACCCTTTTAAAGGATAAGCGGCTTTGGAAAATGAATGATGAAAAATGAGATAAAAGTGTTTACATAAGCGCAGTAAAAACCATATCAAGACTTCCAAGATTAAACTAGTATATAACTCTTATAAGAAAACGTATAGTTTTTTTCTTATAACGTGCACCCTCGTGCACAAGGGATTGGCTACCCTTTGAATGTTAAACATCTCACGGGCGGAAGGGATAAGAGGAAGTGGAGAGAGAGGAGAGGTACCGGTGCACTCTTGTTTTGAACAGTTTCAAGTTGCATTGGACAGGGAAGAATGACGGTGGGAGGGCATTTTAGATTCGCGTTGTAAGGCTTATGAAAGTACCTCTGAACTTCACCGTACGCTCGAAAGTGGGCTCAAGGGTAAACTGATGTGCATTCAATCTTGGACGAGTATTGCGACTGAATATCTTCAGGGGCAGAATGTGATTATTGAATGTGACTATTTCGCTGAAATACTGTCTTAGTTTTACCAAGAGACTCGTTCAATAAAAAATAAGGATTTTTGGACAGTAAAACCCATAGAAAACTCAACACTAGCTCTTAAAAGTGCCAAAAAATTAAAACATGAAATGGTATTGAACTTTAAAGTTTCTATTCTGATGCTGTTCTGATTTTTTAGTAACGTCCTGAGCGGCCAGTTATCATGATGCCAAAGTTTAATATAGAAGTTTTGATTTTTGAAGACTAAATTTTTTGATTGAAGACTGAATTTTTATTACCATTTATGACAAAAATTAATGAAATTGATAAACTTTAAGCCAGAGTAACATTTTGGAGATATTAAAACAAAAGAAAAGCGGATAATTTGAAAAAGAAATGAAGTGAAGTAGGTACGTAATTTTTTTTTATAAACTTAGATATCAAGGGATGTCAAGGAAAACTAAAGCGAGTCTTAACGATTCAAAAACCTGAAATTTGATTCGAAAACATACATAAAAAGAGTTTGAAAAAAAATGTTTGCGTTTTTAGTATCTGAACAATGAAGACGATCCTGTTTTTAATTGGTGTAAAAAGCATTCATCAGAACAAAAAAAAGTGACGCATGCATCTCAAAGTGAACCGGGACCAACATCTCAGCCATGTATGCTGGGTTTTCCTTGTATTCTATGATATTTTTCACGTATCTGCAAGTAGACCTGCAATTTTGTGCCAAATCCGAAGGGCACTTTGAAAAGTCTTCCGAGACAAATGTTACTCTCGGTGGGTTTTTTAGACCCAAGCGGACGTGATGGACCGTTCAAAAGAATCAGTCGTTTTTTCAGGCAATGACCATAGGATTCGAACCCATAACCTTCTTGCGGGATAGGCACACGCACTGACCACTACGCAAGGTGTGAGTGAACATGACCTAGTGTTTTGCACGTTAGATATTGTTTTTTCACATAAGCCCACTCCAAGCACTTTTGAGTATAAGGACTTAACAGAGAAATAAGCTCTACAATAAGTGGAAGCGGAATCGCAATAAAATTAATTGGGCAATGCACAAAGCCTCACGTAATGCTGCTACTCAGTTGGTTCGTGCATCTAAGCATAACTACTACTCTTCCAAGCTCAGCACACCCTTACCCCCAAGGTACTATGGATAAATATGCCAGAAGTTGGCGTTGGTGGAAAAAGTCCGGTTAGTTGCACGATTGACTTGGATGTGTTGAATAGCGCCTTTCTATCCCATGAACAGCCGGCTGTAAATAGTTTCGACCATAAAGCAATTTCAAACATAGCTGCTGAGCTTGACGCTGATCTCACAGTAGTAGCGGAAAGTGATGTTCTTGCTATCATCACAGATTTGAAGTCAAACGCTATTGGGGTAGATGGTTTATCGCTTCGTTTTCTAAGACTAATTTTGCCGCAAATAATAAGTCATCTGACGCATATTTTAAACACTTGCAAAATTATGTCCACCTTTCCTCAAGCTTGGAAATGTGCAAAAGTTATACCTGTTGCAAAGGAAGCTAATCCGTCTGATGCTACTGATTACAGGCCCATTAGCATATTGCCCTTACTTTCAAAGGTCTTTGAAAAATTGCTAGCATCACAAATCCAGCGTCGCATATATCAAAATTCTCTGCTGACCCCTTTTCAGTCTGGGTTCAGAAAAAATCATAGCTCCCATACTGCCATGGTAAAGATTCTGGACGATATCAGACAGGATTTTGATAAAGGACATGTGACGCTGCTGTGTCTCCTTGATTTTTCGAAGGCCTTTGAAAGAGTAAGTCATGAAATTCTATTCTTGAAGATTCTACGCAATTTTTTTTTTTCGGTTTCAGTGATAGAGCTGTTAAGCTCATTCGAGGCTATGAATGTGAAAGATCACAAATGGTTGTTGTGGATAGAAAGCACTCAGGACTTAAATCTACAATTCAAAGTGTTCCTCAGGGATCAATCTTGGGACCAATTTTATTCTCTATGTACATTAATGACCTGGTAATAACTTGCGAAAATTCGAATAGTCACCTATATGCGGACGATGTACAAGTCTATCTATCCCAGCCAATAAAAAATATAGCTGAACTAGTTGCCCATCTAAACGAAGACCTAATTGCGATCAATACATGGGCTACTAAAAATTGTCTAACACTAAGCCCGAAAAAAAGCCAGGTTATTCCCATATCGCAGAAGGTACTTCAGTTGAATATTTTTCCTGATATTTGGTTGTCTGGAAATAAGCTTCAGCTCGTTGAAGTTGTCACAAGCTTAAGTATTACCATGAACACAAAACTCTCTGGCTATAATCATGTAAACGTCATTGTGGGCCGAGTGTATGGGTCCGAATTCATACATAATTTGTATAGGCCACGCCCACGAAGGTGGCTTTTGGGCTTTTAACTGCGTCTCTCTAAGTTTCGCTATAACCAAAAATGTAATTTTTTTGATTCAAATTCAATATTTTCGTGAATTCGACCCCATAAAGCAGGCGTGGCTAAAAATTTGGATAGAAAGGAATCTAGACCGGAATCTCGTATACCTGTAATGCTTAGTTTTATTTTTTTATTCTTTCATAAATTAGGCTTGAGGTCTGTCAGAATTGCGTTTTCATGGAAAATGGAAGGCTTTTCATCAATTCTGCCTCCAAATGTGAGCCTGACCGATATTTTTTTAGGAATAAAATATAGAACAAAGTGTTTTCAACATAAACTATAAAGTAAAATATTTTCAATTTAGAGCAAAAATATTATATAAAATGCATTTGAAAATTTGCCCTTTAAATTGTGCCACGCCCACTGGAGAAGGTTTCCCGATGTAATTCTTTCGGTTTCTACCGAAGATTTTTTATGTCTTACATGAAGATGTCTTATGTCTTACTGTCAAATGTGAAATTTCAGCCATTTAAGACGATTTAAGTATTAAAGACTCTAGAGCTAGTTGCATGCACATTTAGAGCTATTGTGGGGGTGTCCGCGGGTCAATTTGAAAACTTTAACACTCTTATTGCTTCGGATGACAGAGAGCTAACGTATATGATTTTAGTTTTCTTTCTTAAAATTTAAGGCCTGAAAATTGGTGACATACGGACAAACGGACATGGCTCGTTCGACTCAGAATTCTATGCCCTTAAGGTTTTGGTGAGCCAAATTCGGTATGGTAATCAATTCCGGACCAAATCTAGTTGATAAACTTTTCTGAATGTTTTTTTCTGTGTGAAATGGCAGTTACTTTGCGCGTTTTGTAAAAAATGACATGTGAGAGCAACTCGAACATCTTTTCCTCTGTTTTTTGTTTTATCTGAAGAAAGAGTTGAGAGAATCCAAAAAATCGAGAGTCGTTGATTTTAAGATCGTTTTTCTAAGTCGAAAAAAATCGGCCCTTAGTGATTTATTTTGATAGCAATGTCATCAATGCCATCTAGTTTCGGTCCGAAGTCAAGCTGGCAAAACTAAAAGCCACCGCAGGTCGTGAAGAAACTGGCAAGAGGTGGGGAAATCTTGCGGATGTCTAAAAAAGGAAGCAGTTAAGTCATTCAGTCTTAAGTGCAGAAAGCATTGACGTTGCATTAACAATGGTGTTTAGGTCTTTAGATGTTAGACCTAAAATGTAACATAGGGCTTGACCTCCATTTCGTCTTCCAAAGTACGGAAATTTTCATGGGATTAGAGGAGGTTAACAAGGGTTCAAATACATTTAAATAAACAATGAAAAATTGAATGTTTCCAATCTGAGGGTTTTACCGAAGCTATTTATGGATCACAACAACTAATCAAGATGGGCAAAGATCGAAAAAAAAATTTGCAAATTGAGAGGCGTTTTATTAGATATTATACTCTCGGGGGATTTCAGAAGTCAGAACAGATTGATGCCGTTGTCGATTTGTAGAGTTTCCACCTAAGCCTTCATTTTAACTTGGCGCGGGGGGGACACCGCCCCCCGTAATGGATAGCGGCATCATTGACGGGCTGCTCGTAACTTCTACGGGTTAAACGTGGTCGGATGCCACGGACCATCAAGCGCTCGCATGCTGACACCCCTCAGGCCTAGCTCCAAAGGGTGAACTAGATTACCAGGATCAGCAAATATCCGGGGCTGTTTTCGTTTTCTCTTCATGGTTAGGGGAGGGGGTGTATTTTATACCTAGCTGCCTGGTTTAAATTCGGCCGATCCTAACCCGGACAACAGACGCCGACCAGGAAGCCGCTCGTCCCGAGACAGACGCTCCTGGATTTCTGTTTTTTGAAGTTCAGCCGTCCCTCTGGGATCAGACGCTGACCAACGAGCCGCACAACATGTATCAGACGCTGCTGGATTTTATTTCAGGAATCTCATTTCAGCAGCTTTTACCCGTGATCTAATGACCAAAAAAATTAGATCGCGGGTACAAGCTGCCTTACTCTAAGGGATAGAGTGAGAAACGTCAGTATTCGTGGGAATGTTAATGTTGAGCAGCTACTTCTCCGAGTGGAGCCCTGGGTATAGGGCAAAACAACACATGCAGACTATGCAACAAAGATGTAGAAACAGCAGAACACATATTATGTGACTGTAATTGTTTATTAAAAACACGTCAACGTTTTCCAGGTAAGTTCTACCTTGAAGCAGCGGATATAGCTGCCAGCACACACAAAGACCTAGCCGCCTTTATAACAAACTGCGGCATCATTGATGAGCTTTAAATGGAGGATATCACAATAGGCCCACTTGTGGCCGCAGTGATCTGGGATCTTTTATACCACCTCCCCCCTACAATCTACAATCTACAATCTCGGAGGGTTTGACAGCACCTCTCGGAGATGAAACGTGAATAGTTTTTCACGCCCCGGTCGGTATTCGAACCCTGGATCTTGAGCACAGTAGCCCTACCCTACGCAATATCAACGGCTTGCTAGCGCCTGTGCAGCAAAACCCTGTGAAAAAATTAAGGACTCACATTACGAATTCACATAGCTGCAGTGCAGCGGGATAAACTTTTAATCTGGATGAACGAAAATAAAAGGTGGACGTCCTCATTCAATTGTGAAATTTCTAGGCAAATGTGAACTTATTATTATAAATCCCTGTCTTACACTCATTAAGAGTGTCACGAGTACTTTGTTGTTGGTATGCACCTCACCCTAAGACATACATGATGTTGGTATAAAAAAAAGTCAAATACTCAAGGGTGAACTAGATTTCTTGCGTAGGTAGGTACCTACATAGTTACTGTGGTTAAATTCTTAAGGAGATAGAATACAGTAAGGAAATGGTTAAAGACTTAACTTTTTTTTAACCCTTAAGTCTTAAACAAAAACCCATTAAAAATTAGCGCTCTTTTTCAATGCTTTGGAAAAGTACCATAACTTAACATGAATGATAATTAGTCAAATTTCATTGCATGACGTTCGTTCCCGTAGAAAAAAGCTCAGCCGGCATGTTAAGCTCTTGACACAAGCCATTATCCGATACAACTTAGATCCCTGCTTCTTTGCTAGGGGTCAAGATCATGTTTACGCACCCGAATCGTGCGCTGTCTAGACGTCGCGCATAGAGTTATTTTATTTTGTTGTCCCAAGACCCCCCATACCTGGAAGCCCCTCTTTTTGTACAAAAACGACGTCTCCGCCAACTACCTACCAACCATAAATCCATTCATAGTTTTCGTTTTGTGTTAGATCTCGAACAAAAAATCCGTCAACACAATAGCCATGACGTCTGCAAAGATCCACTCAGCCAGACCAGAGTGCCAGCACCTCTTTGGAAAGCGCGGCGATGCGATGTTTACACACTGACTCATATGGTAGCTCCACAAACACCAATTCATGTGCCTACACACATCCACGTTGTTGCTCCCCGAGTCCCCTGATTAGATGTGCGTTTTGTTTGCTTTTCCAACTGCGAATGCTCTCTAAGCATTGGCCTCCAATTAAGGCGATTGCCATGTATTCCCGCCGTCTATACCGGGGCTATAGAGTAGGGCTATTGAACGTAGACAAGGTCGTTTAGTCATAGTTTGTTATGTTCCACTCTCTGGCAGCGCGCAATGTGTTCGGTATCCGCGCTTATTTGCCTGTTTACAATATATGCGTCTATTCGCGGCGACGCTATCGCCAAGTGGAATGGCCGATAGTGGAGCGGTTGCGGCTTCATGACATAGACCTTCAAAATGTCGTTATCGTTTCTATTGTGTGCTTTTTGATGTGATGTTTAATAGTATTATGGCGGGGGAACTTTACTTGACGGATATTGTTTGCGAATGCAGGTCTGGTGGTAACAGTGACGCAGGACTTGAAACGTCCCACTTTTACCTAATGTCCTGAGGCGTTTGGTGCTCTTTTTAATTTGATTTCCAACCCTCCATTGACAAATATTGAAAATCCCAATGTTTTTTGAGCAATCTAATTGCTGTCGCCATTCTCAAAAGTGACACCTCCCCGTTTTGCTCGAAGGTCTTTCTGCTCCAATTTAAACGCCACTCTGCCGATGGCTTTGGAAATTCCGCACAAGTTGGCCAGAAGAGTATAAGCTTATCGGCCGACCTCCCCCTTGAAAGCGACAAAAGAAAAAAAAATCTTTTTCGCGGAACAAGGAAACACTCGGATCCCTAACCAGCCCCAACAATCCGTACAATTGTGGAAGCCGAAGCCAATGTCCTTGCCACGTTTTCAAACTTGATCGGATGCAGCACATATACACATCTATACAGGATACCTTCATACCCGTGAGGAAATACAAACCTCGATTCGGCAATTGTGATCCAGTGGCCACCTTGCTGTCTTGTACCATTGTCCCACCCCCCGTTTCATCGCCGCATTGGTGACCTTTTCATCAGCGACCTGTGGAATTTTCCACACTTTTTCGAGGTTTTCCTTTCGCTTTGTCCTCCTTGGGCACTCACAGCCACACATACTCTCACCTGTCGTCAGAGAGGATGTACCATTTATCCTCCAGGCTGCTCGTCATTGACGTCGTTACTGCCGTCGTCGTCGGTCGCTGTAGTTAGCTGGACAGACGATTCATGTTTTTTTTTCGCCTGCCCGACAGTGTCTCAACTCCATGGAGAGTTCTATGAATGGTACTTGGGAGAGTGGGGGTGCGGTCCCATTCAGCAGGACCTGTAGGTATGTGTGCTTTGCGAGAGGATATTCGAAAGAGAAAGTTTTCGATTTTGAGTTTCCTTTTAGGTTTTGCTGTTGACTCAGACTGCTCCACAATTCGCATACAAACACACACACACATAGAATACAGTTTGGAATATTTTCCGTGGTGCCAGAGGTAGGTGGATATCTCAACACAATGGCAATCGAAAATAAAAGCAAAAAGGATGCTTTTCTCCTGTAAACCAATCCTCCCAACACTCGCACCCTATTGCCACCCACCCCTGGTATATGTTCAACTTAGGAACCGGCTATGCTGCTGCTACTCGAACAAGGTTCAAGTTGAAGGAGAAGTGTCTGGCTATATGTGCATGAAGGTATCTGTGAATGTGTATATACGTGCGCTAGGTGACCCTCCTCACCCCACACGAGTATCAAAGCTTTCTCTTTCGTTGAACCGAGGCTGAGGAGGTTTCTTACAAAAGGACATGGCTCACACACACACCCAGCTGCACACAGATCGACTTGGCAGCCAGGGAACGCAACGGGGCCAGAAAGCAAGTCGGTCTTTCACTTGATTCTTCTTTTACTTGTGCTGTTGTCAGCCACAGGAGAGAAAGTTGATTCTGTATACCCAACACGCGCAATTTTTCTTTCTACTTTTTTTTTTCTTTTTTTTTTGCTTCACCCTGCAAAAGCGGCCTCCTCCATACCTTCTACTCGGAAAGGCTCAGCGGGACTTTCGATTTCGTTTGTGCTCCTTGGATACACAAGGACAACGTTTCGAAAAAAGAAAACCCAAAAGAAGACGAATACGAGCAACAAAACGTAGAGCCAGCAGAAAAAAAAATGAAAATTGTTGGGAAAATAAAAGAAAATCTATCCATTTCTTCATTCGTCCTTGAACGCTGAAGCCCTCGGGGAGAGCAGGAGAGACAACACACGGGGCGCCAATGGATCAGAACTCTGGAGCTTCTTAACTCCTTAGCTCATACCGCCGATCAGCGACGACGGTTCGCACTTTGATGTGAATTTGAACAGCTGAGTTTGTTTTGTACAGAGGTGGCTAGCAGCATTTAGCATTCGTCCTTCGCCTGTGAAAGGACCTTTTACTAGGCTACCTCTCCGTGAAGGTGGAAAAAAAAAAGTTTCATGGTCACGATTCGCAACAGGTATCCATGTGGGGGAGTAAATTCTAACGCCACCCATGGAAAGAAGTGAATTTAAATTATGTTCCACAAACAGGTTCCACACGAGCTAACTTAGGCCAGATAATATTCTTTCGATAAGGTTTTCCACTCGTTTTGTTCTCTGGTATTTTCTCATTCTGACCTAAGCCTAGTCCTATTTTTGGGGGTTGATAAAAGCCCCTTTAAGATACATACTTAACAAAGTACCTACCATATCCAATGGGTAATTTCATTAGTTTCCTTCAATTTGTCTTTCTACTTTACTCCATTCGATTCCATGATTTTCGGGGAGCTCACCCCCTGCTACACAGCTGCCTGTAGTTTCTGTCCGGGGTCCACTTTAGTGTGCGCCGCGCAACAGTTATTTTTAAGTTTTTCTCTTCGATTTCGCCAAGAACCGAAAAAGATCCAAAACGAAACTTTAGTTACTTTTCGTATGACCTTCAGTGGGTCGGTGCGTGGGTGGAGTTATATACACTTCCCAGGCACATGTGTGCGGCTGACTATACTCTGTGTAGTGGAACTGGGTGCTTTTCCGAGAACCTGACAAAAAAAAATAGCACGACAGTGTCTGCCTACGACTATACGGACCGGTTCCCTGTGCGTTTAAATACTCTGGTGAGGTTATGTCCTACCATATGTCACATGGAAATATCCTGTGTGAGTTTTTCCATGGCGACCGTCCCGTTCATCTTTAGCCACCCGGTGTGTGCGGGGTGATTTTTCTATTCGCCTCCCTGACCTACCCATAGATGGATTATGTTGTTTGTCTGTACTTTCTGGCCGATTCTGTTATTGTCCTTAAGGGCTTCATACACACATACCGAATAGGGACAAGCGTGGCTATATGTATATCATTGTAGCCGGCTGGTCTGATGGGAGATTGTTTGTGAAACACCGAAAACTATGGAGACCAGCAAATGTAAGACATCGACATGCCTGGGAAAGATGCGTGCGGGCCCAAATTGATTGAGAGAAACTGGTCGTCAAAAAAAAAAAATAATTAAGTCAGTCAGAGTTCGGGCTCTGTAGAGTTCTTTTTTTTTCCTTTCCATCAGGTCTTTCGTATTCTCCTAGAAAAGTACTTTTGCTTTGTGGATGACCCCCATTGTGGGGTGGCGAGAAAATAAGCCAATTGTTGATTCCTGTCAAACATACACACACACACACTTGCAGAAACCAAAGGAGACGCACGAAATATAGTCTTTCAAGTTAAAGAAGACTGACAAACGAATGTGTCTACCACTTTTTGGGGAAAGGCGAGAGAAAGAAGCTCTATGGCAACTGGTGGTAGGTAGCCAGGGATCTGTTTTTTTTTTTTTTTTACTGTTGCTCCTCTGTCAAGTCAGTGATGATGCCGCCGGTGGATGTTATTAAGACTTTTGCCACGTTGTCCTGCGAGAAGAGCAACCTTAGTAACTAGGTGGAAAACAGATTAAATACGTACGTCGCGCGGTGTGGGAAAGGGTGATGTAAGGGACTTTCGGAATGATGTGTTGTTTTTTTTTTTTTTTTTTTTTGACACAAGCCGATGGCACTGGCCTATTAAAATTTTATTTTTTGGAGATAAGAATGGCTAATTAATTTTTTTTTTCACAGAAAAACCTTATAAGGCGCCTTTATTATTTTCATACTTATAAAATAAAACAGTGCTTAGAACATTCTTGCTTCGAGGTAAGAATTCGAGGTAAGAGGGCAGAATTTACAGTCCTCGCTTGACTTTTTGAAACTTGTGTTCAAGTTTCTGGTTGTAAGCAAGTAGTTATTCGTTTCGTACAAATATGTGCCTAATACCAAAACTCACAGCAATCACGTAATAGGAACATGTTATTGAAGTGTTTTTCAGAAATCAAGGAGCACATGCAGGTCTTTTCTGGGCGTGTGTCTTGAAGCTGATTCAACAAACTTTCAAACCTGATCTGTAGAGCAGGACTTCTAGCTCAACTACTTTACTTGAACTCTCGCTCAAAATGTAAGGCCTGAAAGATGTTCACATACTGATGGACGGATGGACGAATGTGGCTTAACCGATTCTCTTACCTTTTTCGATCATATATCTAAAAGGCCTTAGAAGTCTATGGCGATTATTTCACAGCGCTAGAAACCATTCTGGGGAGGGGAGGAAAAAAATATTTTATTATGTCGCTTTATAAAAGTGACATTTCCAGAATTTGTAACACATATTTTAGGAGAGGAGACACTTCAGCTTAACTCGTCAAATTGAAGGTTAATCCCATATCCAACGCTAGAAAAGATTTTCAGCTCATGGCAATTGCCTCCACGTGCTTTTGTCAAAAATTACTTTTAAAGTTGGAGCAAAAGCACAACTCGAAAGACCTGCCTGTTTAAACGGTCAGTTCGGCTATGCAAAATGGACCTCTTATGATATAGCTACATTGTCAGTCCGTCCGCACCTGTTGTAGCTTTTAAATAGTCTGTGGGAAAAAATTATATGCAAAAAAAAAACCGTTTAGTATGAAGACATACACGGCGTGTTTCTTCGGCTTTTATCAAAGGTTAAGCTCATCTTTATTATGCAGTTTTTTTCAGCCCACGCCATTTTTGGGGGCCTAATGAGCTCAGGCCAAAAACTTTTTAGATTTGTTGCTACACGGAAGTTGGGGTTTGGAATTTACAAGTTCTAAGACTTAGGTTGAAAACCACAATTTAGGTATATTGGCTTTTAAACGCTTCATACTAAAACTAATTTTAATCTAGGTCGCCTTTACCGTCAAAGGACTTGAAGCGGTATTAAGCTCTTCTTTAAAATGCTTTTACGTTTTCCAGTGAAATATCGGAAGTTTTTTTTAATATTTAAATTTAGCTTTAGTTTTTTCGAATATTAGAAGGAAGAATTTGGTCATTATTTATTTAAAATTATACCTGTTAAATAAATAAATAAATAAATAGAGTTGCGCAACAGCTCGAGGTGAACCAGGGCCAACTTCTCAACAATGTATGCTGTGTGTGTTTAATTCCTTCACATACAAGGGGACCTACAATTTTTTGCCGAATCCGAAAGGCACTTTGAGAAGTTTTTCAAGACAATTGATACTCTCGGAGGGCTTGTCAAACCCTCGCGGAGGTGGGGACCGTGAAAAAGAGCAAGTCTTTTTTTTTTCAAGTGACGATGGCAGGATTCGAACCCAGACCTTCAGCGTAGTAAGCACATACACTAACCACTACACCACACGGCACCCCACAATTATACCTGTTAGCGTTTGGGAAAAAAGAGAGGAGAGGAGGACATACATTAAACTTCAAATCTATAAAACTGGTATATAATTTTTTTTCCAAACGTCGCGAGTTGTTTTCATGGACTTTTTTTTTTCCGTGGGTAGGAAAAACCTTCATAGGCACTACGAGGACCGGCCGCGCGTGCTCATAGTAGTGTGGGATTCTTACTCACTAAAAAACCTCCCATTTTCCGTCAGACTACGACTAAGTTTCCTTAACAAGTAGTTCAAGCTTCTGTAGTAATCGCGTGTGGCTGGCTGCCTTCCAACGAAGGCACCTACAATACCGTCAATTTATGCGGTTTCACCTTATGCTGCTAGATCTAACGGTCTCATTCGTTGTAAGATTTGTCTGATCCAAAGCTCAGATAATTTCATTGTTGCAATGTCTGCGAAGTCGAGTACTAAGTTTGCGAGCAAAGTTTGTTACCTCGTCAGTCACGGTTGCGATTCCTAGATCTCAGTGTAGAACGCTATTTCATTAACGATTGCTCTGAGTGTCTTATTTTAAAAAGTTTCTAAAATAGATATATTGCTTGGTTTAGTGCAACCCCAGAGTTGTATACATGCGCGCGTTGACTTAGTCTCGTTAAGGACGACTCGCCAGCTCTTCGTCCAGTCGCATATTTTGTCTAAAGCGCGCTGGAGTTTCCCTGTTGATAATTCAACTGTCTTATCAATAGCGAGAATAGCAGTGTCGTCAGCGAACGTAGCTGAAATTGTTCCCTCATCGTGGGGTATGTCTCTTGTATAGAGCAAAAATAATATTGGGCCGAGAACGCTTCCTTGCGGGACACCAGGATTTATCTCTTTGAATTCCAAGTACTTACCTATTGCGAAAGGTTCTGTCTTCAAGGTAAGACTCTAAGATTCTATAGAGTTTTTCTGGTAAGCTAAGCCTTAACTTGTACTTCAGGCCTTCGTGCCACACCTTGTCGGAGGCTAGCGATACGTCGAGAAAAGCGCTAGTACATATCTTTTTCGCTTCCAGAGCTTTTTTCGATTTCGTTTGTTATTCGATAGACCTGGTCGATTGTTGAATTTTTTTTTTTCTAAATCCGAATTGGTGATCCGGAATCAATCGTCTTTCTTCAATGATTGGTTGCAACCTTTTAGGCAACAGTTTCTCGAACACCTTAGCTATTATCGGCAGTAGCGAAATAGGTCTGTATGACTTTTTGTCGTTCGGACATTTTCCTGGTTTCGGAACCATTATGACCTCGGCCACTTTCCATTGCCTTGGAACGTATAAAACTCTCATGGAGGCGTTAATAAAATAGAGTAGCTTGATCAAAGCTTTTTTCGGAAGCTCCTTTAGAATTTCGCTAGTAATTAAGTCGTAGCCAAGGGCTTTGTTGTTCTTCAGATTATTTATCGTTTGACGAAGTTCAGCCAATGACACGGTTTTTATTCTATAATTATCTTGTACCGCATAAGGATTGAGCTCCTCGACCAACGGTTCCCCGTCAAACGGTTTGAATGTTTCTTCTAGGTAATCTGCAAATAAATCCGCTTTTTCTTTGTCTTCTCTCGCCCATTCGCCGTTGGCTTTTCTTAATGGCGCAGAGTGTGCAAAGAGAGTAGTTCGAACCTTTATCGGCAGTCAAACTTTCGAGGTAAGCAGTAGTCTCGCGACTTTTTAAATCTTGAATTTTGTGCTTCAGTTTGTTAGAAAGGTGGTTCAAGATGGTCTTATCCGGGGGTGCTCGCGAACGTTGCCATCTCTTGCGCGCTCTCCTCTTTTCGCATATTAGCTCTTCTATTTCTCGCGGATATATTGTTCCGCTGTTCGATAATTCGGACCTCCGAAAAGAAGTGTTATTCCACGCAGCGCTCTGAATAACTCTCACGAGTTTATCTAATTCGCCTTCTATTTCAAGTGGCGTTTTGAGCGGTACATTTAAAGCTATGTTTTCTTTGCAGTATTTTCTAAAGCCGTCCCAGTCGCTGTTGTTGTTAGTTAATCTAGGCGCTCTATTCTTTTTCGCTAGGCTTCCGCCGATTTTCAAAAGAACTGCCGAGTGATCTGAACAGAGATCAAATCGTTCTTCTACGTTTGCAAGGTAACGAGGTACCTCCTTGGCGATAAAGAAGTCGACGAGATCAGGTATTTTATTTCTGTCGGTTGGCCAATATGTTGGCTTTCCCGTCGATAAGAAGATCACGCCGCGTTTTGTACTTGCTTTAAAGAGGGCTCTGCCTCTTGTTGAATTGCACCGTGAGCCCCAAAAAGTATTTTTCGCGTTAAAGTCCCCGCCGATGATAAAGTTTGACCCAAGTGAATCAAAGAGCAGAGCAAGATCTTCATCTGCCAGCCGATACTGCGGAGGAAAATAGCTCGTCGCAATGTTGTAATTTATGTTTTCATGTTTTCATGGATGATGTTTACTAACTCTGTGACCACCGACTTTTGAAAAAACCGTAAAAGATGTTGTTTTTTTAGAAGGTATTTAGAATAGGCTTAGAAAAACTTAGGTTGAAAACGCAGAATTTTTCAAACTTTTGTTGTAGTTTATGAACACTTTATGCTTATGAGCTCTCTTTATGAACACTTTATGCTTATAACAATTTTGCAATTACAACAAAATATCGTTGCTAGCGGTAAGATATTAGAAGATTAAAAAAATAAAATTGTTTTTGAAAATGCTTTTTTGTTTTCGAATTAAATCTTCAAGATTTGCTAAAGTTTTCCTTAAAAATTGGGATAATTTCGAATCTTTGGAAATAAGATTGCGATTTTTTCTAGAAAATGCGTCAAAACTTTTAGAAAAATAGGACTTGATTGACTTTGAGCTGCTTTATAAATGTTTTGTGTACCTTTTATGTGCTCTTAATGTTTCTTAAGCTATTGGCTCAATCAATTTGAAAAACAGCACAATATTTTGAACCATTCATGTCACAAAAAGTTTTGACAACTTACAAAAAACTTCAAAAATTCAACCATATTCAGATGAAACTTCAAGATTTCATTAAACTATCATGTGGGTATAGAAAAAATTTGTTTTTGTACACTGAAAATAATTTTAAATTTCTGAAAATAACTAAAAATTTAATAATAAATTAACAAAAACATTTTTTGAACTTAAATCAAATGAACAAAAGTAGAATTGTTGCAATAGGAAAAAATATCAACTCGAGTTAATTTTAATTAACTTTAATGAGTTGATTGTCAAATTGATAAAATATTTTGAGACAAGGCTTTCAATTAAATTCAATTCAATTTTAGTTAAACAATGTACAAGTAAGACTTCGTCTTTTATAGTACTTAAACAAATGGTTAAATTTATGAATATTTAAAACTTAACTTAGTATAAACATTAGGTCCTTAGTACTATTAAACTAAGAAAGGAAACAAGGAAAGTCAGAAAAGGAAGTCTTGTAAAAGATAGAAAGAATAAGAAGATAGTGATTATAGAGTGCAAGAGAAAAAATAAAATTTGAAGTGAGTATTCGTTGCTTTTTATTCAAAGTGTTCTATCAATGATTGTCGGTAGTGAGTTCCAAAGTTTTGGGAATTGCACAAAGAAGAGACGCGAAGAGTTCAAAAGCAAGATGAGGGCGCAAGAAGAGTCCAAAAGCAGTGTTCGCGACAATTTCAGCGTGGTGTACACTCGGTTTCATTGTGTACAGCACGACTAAGTGACGAATTGCTTGAACTTCATTTTGTTTACTCTTTTTTTCATTTCGTAGCGTGATTTTGTTGGTGTCAGTTTTTTGCACTTTTTACTTAACATGAATTTTAAAAGCTCTAAATTTGAGTTTTCAACGATTTCATACAATTTCAGTCGTGTAACAATCACGAATAAAAATTGAGTCAAAACGTCACTTCACATACACAATCAAAGCTACACCCAGCCTCCACCGTTAAATACGACGGTGGCGTCATTTCGAGCTCGGTGCCGACACCGAACTAATTCGGAGTACAAAAGAACATTTACTTGAGCACGATTCGTTTAGGTGTATGAGAAAAGAACAATTTTTTCGGTATTCCTCACCAGTTTCACGATTCGCTCTTGAAAAGAATACGCCATAAGTATTCTGTGGGATTGGGCAAATTGAAGTTTTTCGAAAAGGTAATTGGGGGTCCTGTTATTGACAACTTTTTGTTTTAACAAATGATTTATTTTAGAATATTACAGGATGTTTTTCTTGAACAAAACGATAGTTTTGTTTGTTTATTTCCTAAAAGCAGGATGAAAGTTCAGTTTTGTATGAAACAAAAAAAAGGTTTCCTCAAACGTAAAATGTTTCATTGAAGTTTTTTTCAAAACAACAAAACTTAGACCATCAACTCAACAAAGCCATTGTCAATATAAAAAAAAGTTACTTTTGTCAGTTGTTTCCAATTTTGGCTTTAAGTAACTTCTTGACATTAAATACTGTGTAGTAAACAATGGCCGTGCACGTCACTGTACGTGTCTTCGCTGTTGCAGAGCAAAAGAAAAGTCTAGGTTCGATCCCTGATAGAGAAATTATTAGGGTTTAAAAAATAATTAACAGAGAGCAATTTTTAGCCGTTGAAGTAAGGTGTTTGCAGTTTAATATTTCTTTTTTCAATATCTTTTTAGCGGTCCGTCCAAAAATGGAAAAAGGACCTCTTATGGTATCACAATTTCTAAACGATAAGTCTTAGAAAGACAAAATTTGGTGTGTGTATAAACTGCGGAAATAGTCAGAGAGTCCAAAGAGGGTAAATTTTTTTTCAAGCACAAATAACGGTTTAGTTACAGTTTGAAATTTCATGTGAAAATGGACTTAATGAAAATGAACTTAATGTTTTTCAGTGTTTTTTTTTTTCAAGCAGTTTAGTAGGCAAGAGCTAGAAAAAAGAAACTTAGGTTTAAGAAATACCAAGCTTTAATCAAAAAATAAAACTTTTCGAAAATATCAAAACGTTTTTGAGAAATGAATAGTCGAAAATGCATGACGTTTTTAAAAGTGTTGGAGGCCATAACTTTTGAACGGCTTATCGCTGAAAATCAATATTGAACACACGTATAAAGCAACTCAAAGTTAACTAAGTGCTTAGGTCATATTTTTCAAAAACAGTTTGAGTACTGCAGTTTTGACATATTTTCGAAAAAAAATCGCAAAAATGCATGAAAAAACGTGTGTCCTTCCCCTCCTCAATTCCGGTGCTGTTTGGTGGAATTCTATGAAAAAAATCACACGTATCAGAAATAATTCAAAATTTTAAGGAAAGTTATAGCAGATTTTGAAATTTCAAAATCTTTTGAGATTTAACTCAAAAACATAAAAGCATTTTAAAAAACAATTTTTTTAAGTCTTCTAGTAGCTTAAGCAATCGGTATAAGCGATCTTTTTCAGATTCGGTTAAAGTACAAAGCTTACAAAAAGAAGGAAGGCTGCGTTAACATTTTTTTAAATTGCCGTTTTTAACCTAAGTTTTTAGAAGCCTATTTAAAAAACGAAATAAAAAAGGAGCTTGTTTTCCCGTTTATGCATAAGCCGGTGGCCATAGAACTAAAAAAAAACATCTAAGGCTAGTGCTGGTGGTTGCGCTATTGGAAAAAAGTCTAACGGGAACTGGAAAAAACTTCGAAATATTTGTTTTATGGATTTAAAATTTAAAAAAATTAAAAAAAAGGTCAAAAGAACGCATGTCTCCCCCTCTATCCCCCAAACGGAGTATAATTTTTAAATTAACGCCAGGCATAGTCCATCTTCTTAAATTAAAGCAGACCTCGAATATTCAAAAACTTCGAAGATTTAACTGAAAAACGTGAAAACATTTTCGAAAACTATTTTTTTAAAGACTTCTAGTTCCTTAACGGTTATGACCACTTTGTTTATATTTGGCTGAAGTATGTAATGTTTAAAAGGCAAGCGAACTGCATCAAAAACGTTTCATAATTGCCGTTTTCGACCCTAAGTTTTTAAGACCATTCATACAAGCGAAATCCATATCCGCAGAATTTGAGAAAAGTGGCAACTGCTAGCACAGGTGATTGTAAAATTGTTCAAAAAGTCTAACGGTAATTAAAAATAATCGAAATCGCTGTTTTATGGGTCTTATTACTTAAATTATAAAAATCCTAAAAAAGTTTGTCCTTCCCTCTATTTTCGTAACGGTAAAGCTTTTTGCCAGCCTTTTTTTAGAGTAACGAAACCCAATATAAAATCACCCAACATAAGAACAGTAGACAGCACTACGAAAAAAAATTATTGTACAGACTGTAAAATATATCCAGAAATAGTTTTAATAAATAAATAGAATGTTACACAAAATGCGCAATATAGATACTATAACCTTTCACCAAAGGCCGACGGACCGCTCCGCGTATGTCTTCATACTTGACGGTCTTTTTTTGTCATGACGAAAAAATTTTTTGTCAGTGATTAAATTGTTTTGTTGTAAGTTGGTTGATTTGTTGAATTAACCTAGATTTTTTTTTCAATTAAAACATGTTTTTTTTTCAGTGTATGTGTGGTCTTTTAATTTTTGCAATTTTAAGGCCGCCTTCCACGAGCGACAGAATAGTCGCCGAGCCGTCGCGTCGTCGAGTTGAGATAACATTGAGTTTTATGGTTGCGACAGCTGTCACTCGTAGACGGGACTCTGATAGAACTCAAAGAACCCAAAAACGATTTTGTCGCTCGTGTAATATAAGGTTTAAAGCACAACAAATGTTGCTATTGTATGACTTACCGTTTAGCTTACAACAGCTTTTTGTCGGACAGACAGGTCTGAGAGGTCCTCTTTCCATTTTTCACGGACCATTAAAAATCTTTGATCAAGAAATGCTTAATCTTTCATGTATCTCATAAAAATTAGGTGTCTCTCACCTTTAAGGACTCAAAGGTGAGAGGTCCCTATTTTATTCTAGTTATTTGATTAGAAGAAAACACAAATAAGTCAGGGAAAAAAAAAACATTCTCTATTATTTATTTTTAAGAATTTTAAGAAAAATCTCCTTTTGGCAACCTTGTGCCTGGTGCCTAATCGCTTGCATGCATTTCACTGTTGCATGTCGGAATAAATGTGCCCTCTTCAATTATTCTGCAATTTATGTTGCATCCACACACTGCAGAGAAGCCCACGGTCATTGCCAAAATTCTCTTGTTTTCTTGCCCCGTTTGCTGAGCATTTCATGCAACTCTAGACCTGCTGAACATAGCATAATGGCAGTAACATTGCCCAATTTATTGTGGCGTGTTATTTTCGTTTCGTTTGTCGAAAGTGCATCTCATCTATAACAGCGAAATCGTGTGGCCAACCAAAAATAAGTGGGCACACCCGCCTCCCTCTCTGATGTGTTCCCAGCCGTTGGCAAAATTTAGGACCCCAGCGTCTTTTTTTCGGCTCACTGCGTCGATGCACACAGCTTGGCCGAATCTACCATCAAAGAAACAAGTTTACTTGTAATTCCTAGACGGGAGCCAGGCGAAGGGAAACTCCATTGCAGATACAGTGTTAGTGGCTTGCGTCTCCATCGCATCCTGCATATGTCAAAGTCACGATTGAGCGAACGGAATAGAAGCACCACAAAGGGCGCAGGAGGTTCCATGGCCAATGCATTTTTTGGGCATCGTCGGTTGTCGGTCGGCGTGATCTCTCCCAGCGAAGCGCGTCTATGTAGGTCGCTGCAATTTAATACAACGCGTGGTTTGATCTTTTCCTGTTGCTGCTGGCCGCTGCTTTTATGGCAGCTTGAACAGGGAATGCTATTCGAGAACTAAGATATTTTCAAATCCTTATCGGGACCGGTTTTTGGAGATGCTGCTCGTTGGGCTTTTTTTTCCGCCCGATTTGAGCTAAGTGCATGGATTTTGGGTTGCATACACAAAAAATTTGGGCGATTGGCGCGACGGACACAGCCCAAAAGATTTCGCCAACGATTTAGGTATTTTTCTTGTAGTGCTTTGTGCCCAATTGGTGAACCTGGCCCGCCAGCATATTGGGCTGGACAAGCAACAAATGGCTGCAGCATGCAGGCAGATGTAGGTTGGTGTATGGGGGCAACTCAAAAAGTGCGCTTTTGTGCGCAGAGGCAAAGTTATTCGCGCGGTGGCTGAGTGACTTTCGCTAACGATCGTCGATGTTCGCTTAATTGATTGCGTCCTAGATTTGATCACGGATGTGCGACTCATCGATAATCGAGTTTTGGTCGCGCACATCTGAAAGTCGTCAATCGGGATTTGTGTGCGAAGGCGGAGAGATATACTATATACGAACGGTTTTTGTTTATTTTTCTTTGTGAGTTGAAAGCAGGTATCGAAATTTGGATTTTTGTTTTTAGAAATGTCGCGAGAAAAAGTTTTGCTCAGTATTTTAGAAAAAGATCAAGCTTAACCTCAAACTGATCAGCCCTATGCTTGTAAAATAATAAAAGAGTAGAGGCGTGATGCGAAGGTTTCGATTTCGATTCGAGAAACCAAAGTTATATATTGTATTAAAAAAAAGTGACAAAAAATCTTAAAATGATGACAAGATGAGATCACGCATCGATTTATAAGTAACATATATTTTCAGAAGGCTCAAATGTTAACATCAGAGGCTCTTTCCATTAAAGCTTGACGAAACCCATTTGTAAAAAAAGCTCTGCCTATAGCAACTCTGAGTGGAGCACCACATTTTACCCATGCTGACCACGGCATCTTTGAAAAGCAACCACCCGAACGATAATAGACCATGGTCGGCCTAGGATCAATTTGTATCTTATATATAAGCTCCCGAACAAAAGGCTTGAAACAAAAATAGGAAAATGATCATTACTTAAGTAGTTGCTGCACAATCCCTTATTAGTAAAATTTCTAAATTTTCTTCTACGCTCCAAAGTTTGATTCGGACTTCGAATGAATACATTTTTTAGTTTGTCTAGGTTTCGGCTGACAGGTCTCAATTTTTCTTGCACTTCAATTCATATTCAGCTTTTTGCTTAGCATGTTTGATATATTTGAAAACTCTATGAATAAAAACGTGGGAGAAGAAAGAGGTAGAGAAGCGAACCAACGTGACAGATAAAATGGCTTTTCTGTTAAGCAAAACTTGACCGCAAGAAAGAGTCTTATCCCGATCCCCGCAAGTGTTATGCCTTTAAAGAGAGAAGCAACAGAAAAAGCAAATATTTGGAGAATTCGAAACGTATCAAGTTATCTACCTCGACTAAGCAAAGCATATTTTTAGAAATTCTCAAGTTTATTAAATTTTTTTAACAATATTTCAACGTTTGTCGTTCTAGAAGAAATCTAGACCGACAGAAATCGCCAAATACCAAAACCTCGAAAGCAACGTTTCATCCTTCTTAGTCAAATGTATAAGAGCGCATGCTTTCCCTATTTCGGCACACAACAGGATTTCGGGTGTGTGTAAGTTTGGCTACCTATAAAACTTTTCTAATTCAAGTATCGCGCGAAAAAGTTGTTCATTATAGATTTTGTATTTTGAAATTTTTGTGTGTCTAGATTTTATCGCATACCGAATCTTCTTCATTGATTTCAAGATCGAGGAGACTTTTTGTTTAAGAGACTCTGGAGATTTAATCTATTCTAGATTTTTGTTGTTCTAGCTAATGGGGTGATCTCAAAATGGAGCGCTAAACCAAAGACAGTCCTTTATAATACACCCAATGCAATAGTTAGGCCAATAAGCAGAGTAGCGCAACAGCTTGAACCAGGGCCAACTTCTAAACAATGTATGCTGTGTGTGTTAATTTCTTCGCACACGATTTTCTGCCGAATCCGAACGGCACTTTGAGAAGTTTTTCAAGTCAAATGATACTCTCGGACGGTTTGTCAGACCCTCGTGGAGGAGGGGACCGTGAAAAAGAACGAGTCTTTATTTTCAGGTTAGGCCAATGCTAACCTTTATATTGGGAATTGCCAGAGAATTTTCAATTTTGAAGCGGCTGCAACCTTTCACCTATCTTTTCCTGTAGGTGATAACGATGAGAAATGTCGTAACCTTTTTTAAAAACTTTTGAATACGCAGACTAGGCGCTCTTACTGTGTCACTATGATAATTGAAATGGAGCTTTATCAAATAATGACGGCGAAAGGTAGATAAAAACTCCGTGAGGTTAACTTCTTAGAAATCGTTGGGTTTGCCTCAATATGTTAAGTACAATAAGATCGATTCAAGTTCAAATATCTTGTAGGACTAAAAGTGACGTTTCCAACAAGATTTACAGAGCCAAGCAGGCGGTTAGTATATGTTGTCCAAAGCAAGTAAATACTAAGCTCCGACTTTGCCGTTTGAATGTCGAGTCTGTACTCCTGTATGGTCGCAGCACCTGGGAAGTGACGGGCACTTTCACGAAGAAGTCAGGCTTTTGTAAGTTGGTATTCCCAAAATCAATTAAGAATTTTCTGGTCCAGCATCGGATCGTGAAGACCGAATTTTATCTTAGAACAGGGCAAAAGGGTGAGCAAGTGAGTAAGTGCAAGAGTTCGTCTGTAACAAACTATATCTTTACCCGACCCTATGCACCTAACGCGTAACGCCAGATCTTATAGGTTTTTGGCCCGAATTCATATAGGCCAAAAATTGGGCCTGGGATAAACATCAAAATCAATTAATCTTAATTTCGTTAGAACCGCGAGATAATGCGATAAAAGCGAAAATTGTTTCGGAAAAACGGTTTTTTTCTTCTAAAAACGCCCCCTAAAAGTGGGCGACCTCAAAACTTTGCATGGAGCAAACTTAGCAAATAGATATATCTCTAATATTTGTCATAGAATTTTTTCCCGAATTGGAGCGAACTTTTCGAGAAATCGGGTTTTGAAAAATCTAATTTGTTAGAAATGGGCATGGTCGATATTGTAGGCTATCCAATTTTTGCCTGCTGAAAGGTTTTGAGGCAGTTTTGCTAGATATCAAAGTTTGAGTTCCTATGCCTTGTCTTACTTGACCAAAAGGCATTTTCGTAAAGGCAACATCGTAAATACAGAGTGGCAGATAAGCCTCTGAGTGGCTCAGATTCAGAACAAGCACCAGGCACTAGACTTGATATTCTGAGGATCTTTTTTCTTTTTAAGAACTGGTGTTACGCTCACCAGATCCTGAGTCCTCACCGAAGAAGACTATAACCTTGGTTATAACTTTTCTTTTTTAGAGCTGGTGTTTCGCTCACCAGATCCCGAGTCCTCACCGAAGAAGACTATAACCTTGGTTATAACGCTTTATTACTGGTACTTCAAACTATGCCTAATAATTTTGTAGATAATCCTTAACACAGTGGTACAAAAGCATTCAATGCGATGAGTGGAAAAAATGTTCCGGTCTTTTGCAGATGTCATACAAAAATTATGTTTTGTATTTGTGGGCACTGGACCCGTAAACGGTCTATGCTTGATTCACAGCTTCCAAAACTCTGCGGTATTGAGAAAACGCTGCTTCTAGTTCCTGAGACAAAGAGATCCTGCACCTCCGATTACAAACGTGATAAACGGTGTCTGACGGTGTTCGCCTAGCAGCGTTCAAAAGATCATGATCAGCCTATATTAGAACTAGAATTGTTTTTAGAATTGTATATTGTTTTAATTTTTCGCCTTTGAATAAATGTTAAGGACATAGAGATGGAATTAAACGCGTATAGTCCTTAGGAGTTTGATCTGGCTGAAACTGTGGCCGCCAACATCTAAGTAAAAACACTCCTCCCCGTACGGTCCTATCACCCTCAACACATTAGGAAGAGAGCTAGCTGGCGAAGCTTGTTGGTTCATGGTTTGGGTCCACCCTGGACTAGGACAGGAAAGTCAACCTGTTTTTTTTTTTTGTTACTTAGAGGTTTTGGTATACCTGTTTTAGCCCTAAGGGTTAAACCTCTAACCCAATGAATCCGTGTTGCCTCCATCACTTCGAATTACACAACTGACAGCTCCTTTAAGTACACACTGACTGGTTGAGCACTGACCGTTGTGGCCTAAGATAGGCAGATTTTAAGTTTTCTGGTTTTCTTATTGTTGTAGCTGAGATTTGAGAAGACGTAGGGAAAATTGACTTCTGACCATCGTTAAAGTTTTTCCACGTGATACTTTTTCCACACTTTCTTGCAAAACAACAAAGCCTACGCAGTTTTTTTTTTCCTTAAAAAACTGTTTGCAACTAATAGCTGGGCCACAATGAGTATCTGTGTCTGTGTCTCTGCGTTTCAGGATATGAACTGCGTAACCAACACAAGGTGTATCTCACTGTGTCTCTGTTTTAAGGTGAAAAATGGGACGAGGCACAGCCACAGACACAGAAACTCATAGTGGATGGCTTTAATGTTTGTAAGTAACAAAAACTGGCTCATTGCAAAATCTAGACTTCGTAGCCTATACTTGTTGGTCCGGAAGACCGTTTTAATATCAGTCGTTTTTGGTCCAAGATAGTTCGTTCAAAAAGTGTATTTTTTTTTTGTTTTTTGCTGAGTCTGGCTTTTGAAAATTTCATCTAACTTTTAGCTTCGAGTCAACCTGTGAGACCAGGTTCGGCGTTGGTGTTGGCTGTTGGGACTTGGGACTGGGAGTTATGCATGGCCTTAAGAGATATGTTTATGTGACTATGGGAATACAAAGTTTCTGCCCGGCTTGTACTTTCTAGTTCATGAAGGTAAGTGATAAAGAATCTGAAAAAGGTGCTGTAAAACTCCTTGATTCTTAGAAGTCCAAAACAGGATATTTTCCACCATCTGGTAAAAGTTGATAGTCCCCTCCGGTTTCCCGAAAATGCCCCCTTGTCATATGCCAACCGCCTTTCTTTTTCATATGCCTCTCAGTATGATGATTGAAATGAAGTAATTTTCCCTTGGAGTCCTCATCCGTTCGATCCTTTCTATTACTGCGCCCAAGTTCTCCGTATCTTAACTCTCTAAAATATAAAGATCCAAACCATTTACTGCCAAAGAAACCATCCAGACGATATGTTCATGCGACTAAAATGGGTCGCATCACCATCATCGTCTCATCATCTCATCATCTCATCATCCCAAAGCAACAAGCGACAAAATACCCTCATTTAGCGCCAGAAAATCACTTTGTGACCCTTCAGTCAACCAAAGATTGATATCAGAAGATTTTTATGCGTGTGGCACTTCCTTAAAGGAAGCCCCCAAGGTCAGAGCCGAGGAATCTAAATTTCACCCAACAGGGAGTAGGTATTGGTATAGTATAGCTGCTACCTACCCACAAAAAAAAACCCCAAAACCCTACCAAGAATGTGTTCAACCCTTGTAAAGCAAAGGGATAATGTACACATAAACATTTCTTCCTCATCAGCAATCCGCAATGTAGTCTCTCAACGTCTTCTCTCAGCCCTGCTTGTGGGGGGCAGACATGTCTGGGACTCTTAGACGTTTTTCGCACCATGTAAATGGTGTGTGCGTGCTGCTCCAAGAAAAGGCTGCTGCTGCCAAAAAAAAAAAAAAATAACCAAACGACATCCCTTTCTCAATCATCGACAAGTGGGACAGACATCGCCTTAATTCCCATCCCCTTCGTTTAACCTTCACACCATTTAACAATCAGCAGCAGAAGCAGCAGCAGCAAAAAAAATATTGTATCCAAAGGAAGCACACAGAAAAGGACCATCAAGACAAATTTCAATATGCTCGTTTCATGTTCATGGAGGCCAGAATGGGCCCTCTGCCAAGGGATGGGGGTGGTAGTGTGGCTTGTGTCCCGGTGCCGGTGGCTCGTGTGAACACGGACAACTTGTTTCTGTCACCACTTCGGTCGGAGTAATCAGTTTACAGACAATAAAGTCGGGCGCTGTAAGTTTGGGGTGGTTTCCAGACGACAATACAACGACGACGACGATGGCAAAAAGGGTCAGTCGGGGTGGGAAATCGCCAACCCTCTTAGTGTGTGTGTGTGGTTGTATAAAGAAAAGAAAAGCAAGCGGTCCCAAAGCGAATGTATGCATGACCTACATATTATACAAAGACCATAGTACCAGCAGGCAACTCCAACCCCAGGCGACCTCGGAAAGGTCGGTCTGGTGCTGGCGATCCCAGTAAGTGAATTCCTCGCACAACCACCACCGATGAGGAATTACATTCCTCCCGCTTCGTGTGCGTGTGTGTGGTTATGGGACACCCAAACAACTTATCTTCCCAGCCCACCCCCCCCATATAAGAATTGGTCGGTTTCTGTCTGACTGACTGACGACTGGTGGTGGTGATGATGGCACCAGTGCCACCCTTCATACCTACTCGTATGTGGGACATGCCCTGGCCTTGTTACACGCCACCAAGAACAAGACACGTACACGTACGGCCCAAGCAAAGTGGGCATAAAATCGCTCTATGAATTTATTAACTTCGAGAGCGGAGTGAAATTTTCGGATTTTCTACCGCTTCTGGGCTGCGTGTGTGGGGGGGTGCGAGCTTTGTCTCTGGGCGCCTTTTGCCATTTTTGCTGTTGCTGTTGTTGGTGGGTTGAAGACGAATTCCATTCTCTTGGTGTAAAGTTCGTATGAGGGATATTAATTAGGACAGGGCGTCCCAAGGAAACCGAACCCACCACCACCACCCTTAATGAATTCCTTCACGTAGCCAAATCACTTGTGGTGGTTAGTTTTATGGGCCAACCCCTACCCATCGCCGCCGAGGGTAAGGTTCCCTGGGAAACAGCACTAAAAGGATCATTGCGCCAAATTAGCATGCTTACTGCTTCGTCTAATCGGATTTGGGACGCTCGATGATGTGTGCGGTCGGTCGGTGGCGGCGCTTATGTGTTTGCTGTGTGCCGGTGTGGACATGTGCCACTTAGCTGCTGACGGGACCGGTCGTTGGGATGGGTTCAAAAGGTGAATTGACCTGTTGCCTGTGTGTATCTTTTGACAGGACACTTAACCCTTTTAAACTATTTAACATGTGTTGTAATGGGATAATTTACAAGAAGAGTTAAACTTTGGGGTTAGGGGTTTGGGTCTGTTGAGATTGATTTGAACTCGGGATCTGGGATAGTCCTGTGCGGAGTGGTGTCATATGAGGTCATGTGTTAAATATGTTATAATTGAAAGGATTAGTTTTATGGGCAAGCAGAGATGAATGGGTTGATAGATTTAATTTTGTTTGAGTTTGGGTGTGGGAAGTGTTGAAAAGTTGACTGGTTTTGTTGAGGAATTTGAGTGGGGATGGCCATTTGTCAGTTGAAATAATCTTGCTTAACAAATGGGGCAAAGGTTTGTTGTTGCTTGGACAGCTTACTGTCCAAATCATAATTCTTTAATCAAAGTGGATTTCATGCCTGTGTAACTGATTTGACTTCCTGCAAGGGTCTAAGAAATACAAAGCTTGGTTCACAGTTTTGAAGGGGCCAAGTAGAGGATTTCGTTACATGCCCGGGACTTTCTTTAAAAAATTACCGTAGAAGAAAAAGCCTGATTTTGGTGAAAGTTAACCCATAATAAAGTTGTAGTGCTTAGAGTTTTGATAACCTCAATCCTTTTTGTCACCCAAGATAGTTTCTAGTTTAGCGCTTGGTTAAAGTAGGTCCCTATAAAGTGGTGCTGTGGCTCTACCTGCTCGGACATTAGAGAAATACTCCAGAGATTCAAATGGAAGAAGTCGTAGTGAACATTTTTTTCCAGACCAGAATAATTTCAGGGATCATGCTTTTCTCTATGAGAGACCCTTTGCTGAATGAACTGGTTATCCAAGGCAACAGCTCGCTTTAAAGAGTAAGGTAGGTTAGGGTTTAGCGATGGCGAACCATTGGCACTCGACGAAATATTGTCGGCACGTCATCGCCTGAGAATCTCGATCGCACCTTTGAGTCGCAGCATAATCCGTCTTCATCGAGATTACAAAGTGTTTCGACCGGACACTAATCCACGTTTAAGACAAATTTTCGCTGAATTCCCTCTAATTCATGCGAATAACCTGCGAATTTCAGTCTATTCACGAAGAGATTAAAAATTAATCGCGTAATAATTTTTTTTCCACGCATGAATTCTTGAGCTATGTCACAAAGCTGCGTTGCGTCAACGTGGATTTGACATCTTAAATTCAAACACACTTAAGTCAATGGGAGTCTATCATCCGTCGTTACGTTTTCTTACACAAGAAAGTTTTGAGAAAGCCAAAAAATTCAACACGATGAATTCTTGCGTGCATTTAGACGTTCGCGGTGGTTTGTGATTTTGTTGAATTGTCGGCATTTTCTATGGTTTTCAATCAACCTTCAACGGGGTTAAAATAAAGGCCACGTAACGAAATAAAGCAAACGGCAACGCAGCTTTGTGATATAGCCCTAAATCAAAACCGTACAGAATTCTACATGTTCTTTTCGTTTTCTGACGAAACAAATCAAACGAAACTTTTTTTGACGGCTGGGTATCATGCATCAGCTTGGCTGTGTTTGTTATGTTGTGTAAAGGGAGGTGCAGAACGATTGAATTTGCTGTTGACGTGGATGTGGTTGGACCTGTCAAAAAGTTGAATGCACTGAAGAGCGCACTTTGAATGATGGATGTTAATGTTGATAGGGCTGGTTGATGTTGATCAAGTTGGTCTACTACCGACTTTTGTGGAAACAAATTCCGCCAACATACTTTACTTATTGTTTTTCTATTCTTTTCTGGTTATTTCGTTTCGTAGATTTAAAGCATCGTTGGCGATTAAATATGAGTTTTATTATTTTTGATTTTGAGTTGCCTGGGAGCGAAAAAAAGCTCAAGTTTACAAGGAGATGTGCAGAGGTCGTGACGACTAGACATTGCAATTTCACACCACAAGATGTCTCCTCTTGATTAAAGTTGATCTCCTCTTTCCCGGTGGAAACACTTTGGGATTAACTATCAATCTTCCAACGTTAATCTTTGTTTTATGTGTGATGGAGACACCCTATCAGAAAACATCAAGACTGCATTTTGGTACACCAAAAGCGTCATCCCTGGTAGGTTAAGGCTTGATGAGGAAGAAATTATATGTTCCATATCCCACTGCATTCCGGACTGTCATTGTGTTGATTTTTAGTGGTCCGTAAGTGGTTTTGAAACATTGAAAAGTTTTTGAGAAATGGAGAGATAAAAATTAATGACGTTTATCAAAGTTTTTGAGGGAAACGGTTTTTACGTTAATGGCAAACAAGCTCCTTTTTTACTAAGTTCTTGAAATAGGCTTAAAAAACTTAGGCTGGAAACGCCAATTTTAAAATTTTTAAACTGAGCGGTCGGTGGTGCTATTGGAAGAGTCTAACGGGAATTGAAAAAAACTCAAAATAATACATAGTTGCTTGATAGATTTGAAATTGAAATTTTTTTAAAAACGGTCAAAAGAACGTATGTCGCCCCCTCTCTGTCCCAAACGGTATAAAGTATTATTTTGAAATCAATAAGTGGGCATAGTCCATTTTCAGAAATTCTATGCAAACTATAGCAAGCTGCGAATATTCGAAAATTTCGAAGATTCGACTCAAAACGTTAAAAACATTTTCAAAAACATTTTTTTTAAAGTTTCTAGTCCCTTAATCTTGGTTAAATTTGTCTCAAGTACGCAACGTTTACAAGGCAAGCTAGCTGCCTTAAAAAAGACTCAAAATTGACGTTTCTAACATCAATTTTTTTAGCCCCTTTTAACAAGAGAAATAAAAAAACATGATTTACCCTTTTCACATAAATCAATGATCGGAGTAGGTTTATAAGAAAAGAGACCAATGCTAGCACGAGGAAGGGGACCTCAGCCAGATAGCTGGAGACAGAGCTGGCTGGAGCAGCTAAGGCCCAGATCCACCCCGGACTGTAGCGCCACCTCAAGTAAGTAAGTGAGGCTCTTAAATGTAGAACGGATTCTGGTTAAGCTCATGCGGTAAATTTTATTTCTTATTCTTTTTCTAAATAAGGCTTAAAATAAGCGTTTTTCCATAAAAAAAAAAATTGTTTTATTTAAATTCTGCCTTGTCATCATCCCAGGCATTGTCAAACCACTTGTTGCGAAGAAAATCTGTGCGGATTCTCTTAGCATCCTGAATAACTTTCAACAAAGTCCCACCCAATCACGCCTTTTCAGTGTACGTATATACACGACACGTATCCCATAGCCTGTCAAAGACTAAACTGCTTCTTGGTCCGGTCCGGTCGTAAACAAAACCACAAGACCATGCATAATGGCTCGCCCATCTAAGGAACGCAGTGGGACCCCCCTTTAGGCCAGATAAAAAACTTTTTCCAAATCAAGAGAATCTCCGGAGAAATTGAGACGAAAGCGCAACTATGGAACCATGACGCAGGAGGAAAATAAACAAAGCAAAATTTTACCGTTACCTTAATATACTCCCCCTAGGATAAAGAGTGCATCCGAACACAGTTGTTCCTTTTCACCTTTCCACTTTTCCCTCACCCGCTGTGCAGCAATGTGAGAGACTTTCTAAAAATTGCCAAAACAGAGGCTCCCATTCCCATCACACAAGTGAGCTGGTCATAAGGGACGAAGTGAGCAGGGCGCTAGCCATGACTGACAATGATACGCGGATGATGTTGGTTGTGGGCTCATCGGCCGGTTACGTGTAAGACATCTCCGTTTTGCTGGAGTCTAAATTGGCAGGCTTGAAAAGGGACGACTCCTCAAATGGACACAATATGGGAGAAAATTTAGAGACTCACTTTCGGATTGCTCCCTCCGTCACGTCACGCATTTAGGTGCCGATGTCGGCCGAATTATGTTATCATCCCTGCTTGGGTATTCATCGGACGCACGTTGATGTCGCCGCTACAAATCATCTTGTGTGCCGATGCCGTTGCGAGGGAAGCAGGGTGCAAGGAAGAATTAATTCAATCGACCAGGCGAACGGAGGCGTCTGGACGTATGGACGAACAATCAAAACCAAGGCAATCGGGATGTTACGCAACCGAACACACCGCAAACACCAGCGATGACGATGGTGATAACGACGCCTGACTTTAAGTCATCACAGCGACAACGATTCCGATTCCTGGTGCCGGTGTATGGTGTGTGGTGTGCGTTTTGTTTGCACATTCGATGTGCTTAGCTCCCAAGACCGCCCTTTCGCCTTCAATTATATCATTGTCCGTCGGCAAAGAGGGGTCGCTTTTGTTTTATTTTCTTGGCACTCTTCGGCTTTGTTTGTCCCCTCCTAAGCAGATGGAGGATGTAGCACTTGCCACCGAACAAGCGTGATGAGTAAAGCCCCAAATTGCCAGTTGGGGCTGCGGGATTGTGTGCCTTTTGCTTGTCCTGTCTCCAGTCGACCGATATGATGGTGGTGTTCTCTCATCATTCCTGGCTTATAAGAGGTTATACAGCGAAAACCACGCAAATACGAGAGGAGAGACAGCTAAGCACACGATGCGAAGCGTCTTCCGCAAACCTAAGCTCGGAAGCATGAAGGAGCATCAAGGAGGCCACAAACACAAAAAAGTGAGAAAGGAAAAAAAAAACAGAAATTATTTTAATTTTACGGCCGTAATCGACATCCACGTCGTCACTGCCGTGCGGCCTTTCGCACATTCGACAACGGCACGACATCATAAGACACGAGATCCCTGAGCTGCTGCCAGCCGAGCTGTGCCGTTTGCCGTTTGCGGCGCGGCCATTCATTCTGGCACTGATGCGAATTTAATTTCTGATTTCGCATTACGCACTTCATAAGCCGCGCTAAAGAATGCAATAAATAAGCGATATGGCCCGGAGCCGGAGATGTTGGCGGTTTGTTGTTGGCCATTCGAGGTGCCATTGCCGCTGGGGGTGGCAATGGTCGGGGGTGTGGGAATGTGTACAGCTTGCGCGGTTTGGTCCTGTTTGCGGAATGAGTTGCTGTATCTATTACCAGAATCTAATTTATCTACATTTCGGTGTGGACTGAAATGAGGTTGTAATTGGGCGTTTTGCCATGAAATATGCAATCTTAGCGGATAACTTAATTGCTTTGCGGATCATAAAGCAAACATGGCTCACGCGAGGATATTATTAACCCTCATCAAGGCGAAAGTGTGGTTGAAAAAGTTTTTTTCTCTTGATGTTTCAGACGCCTAAAAGGAGTGCATAGGAATATAGGGCTGAAGGAGGCTTCTTTGAAAAGACTTCTTTAGTTTTAATTGGATATTAAGGTATTGGAAGTACCTATACCTGCCTACTATCGACAATATAATAATATTCCTACAATAGAAATAGTTATAGGTACCAAAGTCTTGAAGTCTTGATGCCTTCGATTCCTGTAAGATCTTAAATTGATAGGAGAAGGAATTTTACACGCCGACGGTATAACTACCCTAAGATTTGAATTTATAGGGGAAATGTGTGACAGGCTTTTGTTCTGAAGACAATACCTGATGTAAAGTCTAAATTGACGAGGCTTAGCATAAGGTAACGCACTTCTGACTCTTTCGTATACCTACTCACACTTGAAGTGGAAATTGCTTTCTTGGTTTTGGATTCACATTCAACATGCTTGGACCAAAGCAGTTTTCTGTCAAGAACTACTCCCCAATATTTGACCCTATACCAGACATCGGGATAGTGACGCATCTTTATTCACGGTTTGAGTTAGACTAGTGACCTTGCTTCTTCTGTTTATGACAACAGAAGGAGCAAGGTTTAGTATGCTCCTAAATATAGTTTTTATAGGATGATCTAAAAACCTATTCCTTATGCAACAACAAACGGAAAATCCAGAAGCGTATGTCTCAAAATAAGCGGCTTCCTGATCGACGTCTGTTATTCAGGGTTGACTAAATGCGAAACACCCATTTTCTCTTCCAATATGCAAATAGAATGGACAACAATTAGATGCATGCCAGATGTTTCAATGAAATATTCTGCTGGTTTTACTACTGCTTTTCTCCGAAAAGGCATAACACTTGCGGGGGTAAGCTTTCGTGTATATGTGGAGAGTTTTCATGTTTGGCTCATCAGCGTTTGTGTTGAATCGAGAATTACTTGCTTCTTCTATCTATTCTATCCCAAAATTCCTTCGGCTCGCGATATGCTACGCATTTTAAGGGTAGCCATAACCCCTTGATCGCGAACATATTACAGAACAAGTGAGTTTGCCTGTGACAAACTTCTATATACCCGATCCTATATACCATTTAACACCAAACCTTTAAGTTTCTTGGCCCGATTTCATACATTATTTGTATAGACCACGCCCCCAAAAGTGGACATGGGCTTAAATTTAAAATCATTTAATTGTAATTTCGTTATAATCATGAGAAAGTACGGAGAAAATACAAAAATTATTTCAGGAAAAACAGTTTTTTGCTAAAAACACCCCTTAAAAGTGGGCGGAGCTCAAAACTTTGTATGGAGCAAACTTTGCAAATGATAATATCTTTAATATTTGTTAAAGAATTTTTTTTTCGATTTGGAGTCAACTTTCCGAAAAATCGGGTTTTTAAAAATCTGACATGTCAAAAGTGGGCATGGTCGATATTGTGGGCGGTCCAATTTTTGCCTTGCTAAAGGTGTTAGGCCAATATTGCTCAGCACTAAAATTTATGTTCCTGTACCTTGTCTAACTTGACCATAAGACATTAAAAAAAAAGTGAAATAGAGGTTGTCTCACATTGAAACCAGTTGTGGGCGTGGCCGCAAGGTTTGAACCAACAGAAAGACAAAAACGCCCAGGAAACTCAATCCTACCTTGTGCACGAGTAGCTCAGTCAGTCTCTCTTCTACTATGTCTCCACCGATAATTAAAAGACGAATAGCGGGAGACGATTAAAATAAATCTTAAAGCGGCTCCATCGGACAAATATAGGATTAATTTGACACAAAAACTGAGTTTCTGTCATTTTGGCTCTCAAAAGAGAGTGCCGATGTCATTTCCAAGGAGCAAAAACGATTTCCTCAGTAAAAGTCACAATAGAAAACGTACTTGTGACAGATTTTTCGTACAGGGACAGTTTTAGTTTCCTTTTTTGATTCTCAAACTGTTACAAAGGTGCAGAAAATAGGTTTGTAAATAGGGTGAATGGGATTTATGAGACGATTTATTTTTAATCGCTTGCCAAGAGGATGTAAATTTGTATGGTTAATCGCGTGAGTTGTAGAGGATTTAATAAAGATTTATATTAATCGACGATTAGTGCTCAGTGGAGACATGGTAAGCTTCTCAGCAGGAAGAAGCTCAGACTAACTTTACTTAAGGTGGCGCTACAGTCCGGAGTGGACCTGGGCCTCAGCCAACAAGCTTCGCCAGCCAACTCTGTCTCTAGCTAGCCGTCTCTAGTTTCGCACGCGAAGTTGGCTGGGGTCCCCTTCCACTTGCGTGCGCTCAGACTAATGGGTTTAAAAATTGTGTCTAGGTAATGTAAGGTGTTTGAGTTGATGAGTCGAGATAACCCACGAGATAGAGTTTCTTGAGCCACCTAATTGATTAAACATACCTGAAAAGAGACGTTATTGGTGCGTTTGAAAGTTCTGAAATCATGAAAAAGCTTTCTAAAGTTCTTTTCCTCAACTGACTTAGACTGGGACACTGGCACAGAGGTGCGTCCTGCCACTAAACCGTATCACCACATCCTCTGCAGATGTCGTCATTGTCGAGATTTAATTTCATAGTGTGATGTCTCAGAAGATTGTGAGCAGTAAGTATGCCTATTAGTAACGACAGAGTCTTCCTGTCACTCTTGATCAGGGCGTTAGCTCGGGACTTATTATATTTAGGCCACATTTGTCTTAAAATTTTACAAATGGACAAGGATGATTGATCTTGTATTTGCCTTCTTTCGGATCTTGTTTTCCACATACCTTCTAAGTCACAGAGTGGGGGTTTAATCCCTTTAAGGGCTTGTGAAGGTTATAATGCTGATCCATGTCGTGCAAGCTCGTCAACTTTATCGTTGACAAGAACATTCCTGTGTCCAGGAACCGAGCAGAGTCGTACATTGTACCGTGAGCCAAGAACCCTAAGCTTTTTGCGACAACACTTAAAAAGTTCGGATTTTATTTCTATGGCAGCTATTGCCCTTATTGCTGCCTGGCTGTCAGGGGAAGGCAGTCGGAGGAGGTGTCGATTCCTATAAGGCTGTGAAGAATCTGCGCATGACCAAATGAGCTTGGGTCGGATCCATTCGGGTTAAATTTGACACTCATCAGTCACCACTTTGGATGCAGCATATGCCAGCTTAGCCACGTAATGTTTTTAAAGTAGCCACCGTTTTTGATTTTAAAGTAGCCACCGTCCTATCGTTACCATTGAAAAGCTAAGATATTCTGTTTTCCTGGGAAGTGAGTCTTTAGCAAAAGACTGAAGGTCTTGGTCTCAGTTTCAGCCACCATCAGGTTTGTGGATTGATGCCAATTTGCTTGCTCAGATTACAGTTCCTGTAAAGGACTTTAAAACTAGTTAAGTTAACACTGTTTCACTATTGTTGTTCTCAGTTTCAGTCACCATCAGGTTTGAGGATTGATTTACAATCTGAGCAAGTGAGTCCTTTACAATCACTTGCTCCGATTGTAAAGGACTTTAACAAGCCTACTAGTTTCACTATTGATTTTAAAGGACAAATTCAGTACCTTTCTAGCCTCGGAAATAGGTACGCTGCAGTTTTCCTTAAGCGATTTACCTATATTAACTTCTTTCTTCATTTTTTTTTTCTTGTCAAGAAGTATTTATTTTAGACGTTTTAAAAAACTACTATGAAAGATTATATTGAAAACAAGATTAGATACATTTGACAAAGGTTTCATAATGCTTTCACCGAATCACAAAAGTAGGAATAGGCTACCTTACGTTTCAAAAGCGTTGTTCTGCTTTGAGAAAAAGAAAAACTCCGCAAAACTCTACCCACAAAAAGTTGAATGAACCCAAGCCTTGATTCCAGAAAAAGGGTAATTTACGTGCATAAGTCCATTAACGGTATGTCATGTGGGTGCCGAAACAAACCCCATTGAAAGTGATCAGCACGAAGCCGCCTGTTACCATAATATCGTTGTGCTCTTGGTCGGCAAATTGTTCTCGCATCCTTTTGTCGACAGACAGCGACTGACGGCGACGTTAGGCCAAAGGCGCCACATATGCGCTGTTCAATCAAGGATGCAACATCAACAACATAACATCAGCGCGTCACATAATCGGTCAACAACATGCGGGCCATATACAAAATGGGTTGTAATCCTGACTCCCCAGAGTAACCTTTCATCAGCAAAACTTCGATCCGCCGCTTTTAATGTTGCACTTTAATCGATTCTGACAGCTCATGATAGTTTTGTGCCCAAACTCACCGAAGAATGCCGAGAAGGAGTCATGTGTGCGCGTGCGTAATGCACCAGCATGCATCTGCGAACGAGAAAAATTCCAAAATACAAAGAAAAAAAACTGTCAGACTCCCAAGGGTTCCGTCATAGAAATTTAAGCCTCGTATAAACATCAGCCATCCATCCATCCTGCCTGGGCTCTTCCCAGAGTGCATTGCACCCTTGCGCATCCATTTTGTGCGCAAGCAAAACACCATGCGCATGTGGTTCTGTCCTTTGTGGTTCCTCAGATTTCGGAGGCCCCTAACACAGAATCTAAAATAAACGATATACCCAAGGTCCGTAGATGAGTCGCATTCGGTATTTATACATAAAGGTTGTTCTTTCTCTCCGGGTGCGCCGCTTCGTTGCACAGAGTGCAGCAGTCAATAGCCTCTCTGTCACTCCCAAAAAAAAGTGCCCACGGAACGCTAAACTCAGTTGTTGTTTTTTTTTACCCAAAAAATAAAGGAAGACAACAATCATGCGCCGAAAAAAATGCCAAAACAAAGCCCGAGTGATGAAGAACCTAACGACTAGGAACGCGTTTGGGTTTCGCTGTCGGTCTTTGAACTGGGATCACACAGATTCGCATTAGGGCCGTGCGCTGTTGCATTCTACTACATTCTTAGAAGCAAAAGCAGAGAGAAATTTACTAAACAAAAAATCTCAAGACTCTTTCCACCACCACGAAATGCAAGCTTATCACTAACACAGCGAGATATTACGCACACTGAGACAGCTGGAAATTTTGGCAAATTGCACTCAATCATCTGCACATCTGATCACTGTATTAGTGCCTGGAGGGGTGAAACTTACTGGTATTAGTCACGTTTGTTCCTCCACTTGTACAAATGTCCAAGAGGGTGTGCGTGCGGTGGTTTTCAATTTCACTTCTATGTCCCTGCTCCTATCTTGACTTATATTTTATATTCTCGCCCGTCATACCTCCGCGCCCCCTGGTAACGCAGCGATCGTTGATGATCACTTAAAGTTGTGCATCGCGCACCGAAGCCGTTAACCTCGGCCACAACAACCAGTGTGCCCAAAAACCGGAGAGAGATTAGGCCCACGAATGTGCATGGGAAGGAGATTAAGTGATGTTTTCTTTTTTGAAAGCAAAAACAATTTGTTTGCCTGCAAGGGGGGGTGATCGTGAGGGGTTCATAATTGAACGTGACTTGGGACGCGTGGGAGGCAAGAGGACTGGCTTAAGTGATTAACAGAAAAAAAAAATACATATTTTGTGCAATGCACTTTTGGGGGCCATTATGGCGGCAATGAATATTGGTGCGTGCAGCGATCGCGGAGGGTTGTTAGACGAAATTGACATTCGAAATTGATTTATTGGAAAGTGGTTTGAGTTACAAGTAGGTGATCTCTTGATTTATTTTTTTTTGCTGTGCACTTCAGCTTGTCATTCGACTTTTTTGAGTCCTGTAAGGTTTGTAGTAAACTGGAGGACACAGCTCTATGCCAATACTGCGGTTAATCTTAGAAATAAATTTTTCAGTTAGATCTAATGTGGGTCAATTTCGGTTTTACTCAACTCATATGGGCTAACCTCAAATCGAATTTCTTTTTCACATCTAATTTGCACTGTGCAGAAGCGATAATGTCAATGAGTTATGGACGAAGTTTACCCTAAACTGACAAGATCGTTTCTTAGTTTATTCCGATCAAATTGTGATTTTAAGATCTTAATTTTAAAATCTTAAAATAAACTATTATTAACTTATTAACTGTTTTAATCCTACACAATGAACAGGACCTAAAATTTATAAAATTTAATGGCAGAACTGTTTTTAAGGTTGAACATCATTTGTGAACAACTCCAACAATATTGCTTTGGTTGACACCTACATATATAAAGTTTACCGTGTTTATATAGATCAGTTTTTCATACTTCAGCAGAATCTGGAACAAAAAACTTAAGGTTTAAGGACTTCAAACCGCCATTTATCATCTGTGATTTTAACACTGCATTATAACAGTTTTTTTTTCGAAACCACCTCAAGAAAGCCATGTCGAAAGCCTGGTCGTACCAGCCTTTAAGATTTGTCCCTTTGTGCAATTCTACGGACAACGGTAGAACTCTCTTAAAAGATCTCGGAATAACCTCTGATACCTTAAGATTTAAAACGGATTCGAAAAGTTTCGTAAGCTGGAGATTATTGCTTTAGAATTGAACAGAAGAATGTACAAGCCAACACCAGAGGCATAATTCTTCAAGTCTATACGGTTTCCTACGTGCACAGAACTCTCTTCACTCTGACTGACATGCTCGTTTGCAAGTAGGCAGTTGCAACGGGCTTGATGGGAAGAAAGTCGAAAAAAGGTTTCATAAAAAGGGAAGCACTATTTATACCCGACCGAGGGTATATTTATTATATTAATTTTTATGCACAATTTGTAACACAGTGAAATAATCACCGCAAACCCTTAAGACCTTTTAGAGATATGTTCGGGACGGACATGTGAATCGATTAAGCCATGTCCGTCCGTCCGTCCGTATGTGTCAAGGTTTTAGGTCTTCAAAATCAAGCTAGAGATGCTCGCAAACTACTGGCTTTCGTTGCACAGACAAAGTTTGAAAATTGTCTCAGTCAACGCCCACTACTGGCTTCAATGTGAGACAATCTTTATGTCACTATTTTTTTCAAAATGCCTTTTAGTCAAGTAAGACAAGGCGCATGAACTTAAATTTTTGGTACTGAGCAATATTGGCCTAAGACCTTTAACAAAGCAAAAATTGGACCGCCCACAATATCGACCATGTCCACTTTTAACATGTTAGATCAATAAAAACCCGATTTCTCGGAAACTTGACTCTAAATCGAAAAATAAAAATTCTCTAAAAATTCAATGACAAATATTAGAGATATCACTGTTTGCTAAGTTTGCTCCGTACCAAGTTTTGAGCTAGGCCCACTTTTCGCGGGCGCTTTTAGGAAAAACTGTTTTTTTTTTTTAAATAATGTTCGCCTTTACCGTATATTTTCATGATTCTAACAAAATCACGATTAATTGATTTAAGTTTTAAGCCCAAGCCCACTTTTGGGGGCGTTGGCTACACAAATAACTTTAAGATTTGGTGTTACATGGTATATAGGGTCTTGTATATAGAAGTTTGTCACAGACAAACTCAAGCACTTACTCACTTGTTTTATGTTTTAAAAAAAACTTTACTATTAGCATAACGACTTCTACGTTGTTAAGGACTTGCTTCCGGTATGATTTCTCTTAGTATAATTTCTGCACAGACCAAACAAAGATTATTTTTTGTCAGTCGCTCTTTTTTTAGCCCAAGAAGACAAGTAGTCTTCATAAGATCTTATTTATCCCAGTTTATCAAATACTTCGAATCATTTGGGTACTTCATTCATTTGAGTCTGGAATGAATGCATCTCTAGCCCTCAAATCTATAAGAGTCCCGCTGAGTTCGATAGCACGTAGGATAGAAACTGAATCCTTGAGTAGAACCAATCTACGTTGGAACTTGATACGTGCAGACACACAAGGGAGCTATGGCCAGCGGTAAGCAAAACGAGATCACTATTTTTGATCGGACTAGCCCGCAGGAACATCCGAGTACTCACAGGAATCCTCACGGGGCACTACGCTGTGGGTCTACACGCTGAGCGGCTAGGCATACCGCATAACGATTACTGCAGAAGCTGCAGGGACGTTGAAGAAATTGAATCTGTTCGTCACCTGCTCTGCGAATGCCCAGCCCTAAACAGCATCAGGCGTAGTATCCTCGGCAGCTATTTCTTGAACGAGCTCGAAGATCTAAATAATGTAGATCCAAAGGACCTCCTAAGATTTGTATACAAATCCGGATGGGTCCAAGACGGCGGAACTCTGAGCTTCTAGCAGCGGTCTACTTCTGTTTTCGTTCCAGGTATTAAGAAGGTTCCCAATGGACACAATGGACCCAACTGCTGGTCTAAGTGAAGCCGTGACTATTGTCAAAAGGGCATCCATCAACCTTACCTAACCTAACCTATCGCATACTTCGAAGCTTGATGAAAATCTTTCGCCGCATTTGAGAGAAAAAATCTTCTTCAGCTTTTTCATCCTCTTTACGTGGACAAAATTTGACTTAAATGTTTGGACTTGTGCTCATTGGTTGTTGGAAATGGGCGATCTACATATTTAGTAAATGTAAGTCTGCACAGTCTTTAAATCTTTAAATCAAACCGTAACGCAACGTTAACGCTAAAGTAATCAGCAACGTTAAAGAAACAAGCCCAACTTAAAGGCCTGAATTGTCTAAGGGTGTGAATAACAAGAGTTAGTTATTAAGCATATTTGCTAAACCAGATAGCTGGCAGGTAAAAGCTGTACCGGCGAAAGATTTATTGATGGAAGGATGGTTACAGGTTCTCCTTTTAACAATTCGCTTTCCAGCTTTGAACCTTAATTTGAAACTCACAAAGTTCAATTTAAAACTGGTAGGATATCCTTGAGAAATATGTCATATCAAAACGCTTAAGCTGCCTACATCGGCGGTACTCCTGTAAATTGGTACGTGAGAAGACTAAGGTTGAAATATGATTTGCATATTGACGTGGGGTGCGTAGGCCTGGGAGTATGCTGGGTGATGCAAGCGCGTCGCCCCCCTGGTAGGCCAAGAAATAGGTGGTGGGATCAGGTAAAGAACCTCTCCGAGTCCCGCCTGGGGATTGCGCCGGAGTCTCTTGAGTTGGTGGCGGAGGATCGAGAACGATGGAAAGACCATTTAGCCACCCTCGCTCCGCGACCCTTTTAAAGAATAGCGGCCTTCGAAAATGATGATGATGATGACGTAAGGTGCAACTGGAAAAAACATTGTCTTAACATTAAAATGCCAAAGATCCTTGCAGAAAGCCACTTTAGTTTCGGTATGATTGGAGTTGTCGGACATCAGCCCCTTCTCAGCGCGACCGTAAAAAGGAAAATGATGTCAGCAAAATTTACGTCTGTTATTTTAGTTTTAAATTTGTACTGCAACTTTTTTACGTATTAAGTTAAATTTTTTAAATTTTAAATTTAGGACGGATACGTTTCGGGCAGTAACCATTATCAGGTTGATAAATTAATAAATAAATAATTAAAAAGAAATTAATAAATGTTGTTTTTAATTTTTGATTTTATTTGTCGTTTTATATGTTTTTTAATTTTAATTCCTGGGACTTGACGTTGATGATGAATTAAAGAGTCCCAAATATGTCCTTCCTTAATTTAAAATTGCAATAAAAATTAAAGTTGTAAAAAAACATACTTCGTGCCAATGTCCACTGTCTTGTAAGCAATTCGAAACTTTGAAGTTACGTGGCAGGGGTCCAAATGAGTCAAGGGATCAAAAGATTGTCAAACGGCTAAGGAATTACAAACTTAAAAAAGACACCAGGACGAGAATTGTTTGAGCTTAAACTGAAACTATTCCTGACCCTGACCTTAATGAAAAGAAGTAAAAATTTTGTATATTTGATTTTAGGTGCCCAACATCGCTCACAAAATAACTCCTCTCCCCTTAAACATATTGTCCCACTATAAGAAAAAGTTGTGGTATGTAAAACTTTGACTAAGCTCTTGCAAATCAACATTTCAAGATGATTTTCAAGCCAAGGACGGGATGTTTTGTTTTAAGGATTTTTGGAAGCGAAGTGTTTCGCAGAAAAGTCGTTGTGTAGATTTATCAGATTCAAACGAAGAAGGGTTTCAACTTATAACGACACAATTGGGTTTGCCTCCGCCCTCGGACAGGTCATAGAAAGTAGCCCAAGTAACATAGAAGCTCTTGTTTCGCCCACCATTATCATAAAACCGAAAATTCTTGAACCTGGTTTTGCACAAGTAACAAGGCCCCTTAAAAAACTCTCTTAAGGGTTATTTGGCACTTTATAGATCTTAATTTTAGGTGCTAAAGGGGTTCTACTCGGAGCTCTTATAAAACTTATTTGACTGTCAATATTTACATTTTTAAATGATCTGTAAGTATACACACTATCATGGAGTTCACAAATTATTTTTGGTTTTACTTTGTCTTCTGCGTTACCTTTTAAAGACTTTGGGTTCCTTGTAGGACCTTCTAGCTTCATGTAGAACTATTATGAGGTTTTCCGCTTTTCTGTCAAACATGGCACTTATTTTCCCAGACTTCACCATACAGTTACTAAAGTTTGATAAAAACTTCCAGAGCCCCATAGTACCCAGATCCTCTTGGCATGATCTTGTTCGCCTGAAGAGTGAATCGATCCACTTCTTCATCGATTGATCTAAGAATAATAATTGGGTCAGTTTTTCAGGCTTTTCTTCTTTTCTTGCTAAATAGAGTAGAAAAAATAGAGTAGTTCTTTAAGGTAGGGTCTCCATTCGAAAGCCTTATGAATGCTAGTATTTACGATTTGCGATCAGCTGTCCGTAGGTGAAAAATGTTTGGTTTAATGGATTATTATAAGACCAATGCACTTTTTTTTTAACTCAGTATGCTTGAAGCAGTTGCTGTCCTATATTTCATTGTCTTCCTCAGTGGCGACTGCGCCAATCTAAAGCATAAAATGAAGCTTAAAAGAAGGACATTCAAGGGGAACGCATAAAATGAGCCCATAAAACGTCTAAGAACAACTGATAATGATGCGTTAACACATTAAGGACTGCGCCATTGCGATATCGATAAAATTAAGAGAGTTCACAGTTAAAAATAAAACAAAGAACTGCTGCACTTGGGTGCCTATATATTAAAATGTCAATTTATTTCTTAGCGTCACTCAACTTACACCACCTTGCATGTTCGGCGCACGATCACGACATGCATTGACTATAAAACTTATAAGTAGTCACAGCAGCCAGCATCCAAGAGAGGTCTTTCTTCGTGGTGTGCACGAATTCTAAGGCATCGACTTTCACCAGTCCCATTTTGCAACAGCAGCAGCAGAAGCATCTCCTTCAAACAAAAAAAAAAACGACGACGACAAGATGTTGACCTCTTTTTTACTGCAACAGAACCCCAGGACCGCAACACCGCACGTTTAAATTGAATTTCTTCGACCAACCACATTTCACCGGGAAGAAGCAGTCTTTTGGGTTTGCATGTCTATCCACCGTAATGTTGAATTCAGCAAACATTTGCACTTAATCTCCTAATTAACATACGAATCTTTATATGCATCATTGGTCTTCGGTAAATCCGCGAAATAAGTCTACGCAAACAGCAACGCACCATCAGGACATGACTATAGCGGGAGTGGGCTCTCGGCCACCCACAATAAAAAATAATTTAATTTATTTCCAGAACCCGGACATAAAAAAATAAACCAAAAGAAAGCTGGCAACAAAACCTATCGCCAGTAAAAAAATATAACCCCCAATGGAGAAATTAACTCACCTCAAACCAACCCCCCGTACTATACATTAAGCAAAAATAAAAATAATATAAACCGACTAAAAAGGCTGCTACCAGGACTACTCTGCCTTTCACTCCACTTAAACTCAAAACTCGGCCAAACCCATCAACATGATCATTGCCGTCATAGCGAAAGGACTCTCGCAGGATACTTTGCACACGAGTAGGTGGAATGAGCGAACCAAACTCACACACACAGCCCCATTCACGCATCACACTCCAGCACAATGGCTGAGCCCACAAAAGTGCATCATACACACTACACACAGAGAAGTGTGGGCGCTAGCAATGCCTGGCTGCGTAGCATTGCCTTCCAGCGACTGCTAATATAAAATTTCGAATATCACATTTTCGTCCAGGATTAAAAAAAAAAAAACACACCAAAAGGACATCATTTCGGTGAGCAGCGCAAAAAAAAATTCCAAAACAAAACAAGAAAAACTTTTACATGCGAAAGCTAAAAAAAAAGTTTCAAAAAAAAAAAAACCACTTCCAACATTTTTATATCCTTCTCTAATGCATTCATCGATGATTGGGCATGTGGCCCACTGTCGCACACTCCGCGGCTTCTGTGCAACATTATACGCGTGTATTTGTGCTACAAGCATGGATGCAAAACAAGGAGCGCACCAGATAGATTGGTGATACTACACGCACGAAAATAAAAATCCAAACGCGCGAATTTTCGTTGGTCCAGGCCGATGGGTTGAGGTGATTTTGTTTTTTTCCAACTTTTTTTTGCACGTGTTGACATATTCTTCGTTTTTTAGTTTTTCCACATGAGGTGTGCGTCCCACACTACGCGGGACAAGTACATGCAGCTAGAGTGGTGTGCTCGCACAGCCACCCCCTCATCAGTGCCAGAAACAGTGCCAATTTAATTCCCCGTAGAGAGTATTCGAGCGCGAGTAGATTCCGGTACACGGTGAAAATTCCGAAAGAAAATTGCTGCGGTTCAAAAATCTAAAATAAAACACGGCACTGGCTTGAATTTTTTTTAGTTTTTGTATATGGGATGGACAAAATCAAGGATGATTCTTATTCCATTCAAGACTTTTGGGGTTCAGAACGACGCCTACATAAAGTTTCTGCCTCCCACCAAATTACGTTTATGTCCAGTCCAGACTAAAAGGATTGAGAATTCATTGATACCTTTTGACTAAACGAGGCCTGTGACCTGAGATATGTGACTTTCTGACCCTGCAGTCTGTTACCAATGATAAAAATTAAATGGATTTACCAAATTTGGTGAACTTGTCACAGATTGACACAATTTGGCACGGCCTAAGATCAGCTATAGCCAAGATCTGCTAATCCCGGAACAAAACGAATCTAGAGTTAACTCAGGGAGCAGTTTTTCAATGCAGAGTTTACTCCGTCAGTAAAGCAATCAAATTCTTCGACTCTAGAAATCATTGACTTCGACTAAAAGCATTGAAAAACACAGAAAAAGAAGTTCGAGTCATTTCCAGGCGTCAGTTCGCACAGAAAAAACATTTAAAGATGTTCATACCGGTCATCAGAGTTAATCCGGGATTAAGTCACCAAATTTGGCGGGTTTAGCCGAGATCGCGATTACTATTCACTGAAGAAATGATTTCTTGGGTTCATCATAGTTTAACTCGGAAACTCGTAAAACAGCAGTCAAACATATACACTAAAGAGTTTGGAATGCTACGGTAGCCTTCTTTGCTTGCGAAAATTTCAATGGAAAAAAAAGGGACTTCACCCCGAATCACACATACATATAGAACCTTATCAGACTGAGCAAGGTCCACGCAGATCAGCATTGCGGTTATGTATGAGGGGAGAACTTCGCACCACCTACTCAAGAGCACTAGACACTTTGCTCCGTTTAATACATCCTACCTTCTCGTCTGGTGCAACCACTCAGCGGAACGCCAATTTAAATACATTCAGGATCCCCCCTTAAAATACACATATCACGATACCTCCACTTCGGTTTGATTAAAACTGCAGAATCCTAGATCCTCTTAGAATAAGCTTGCCTTTCTGGAAATTCACTATCTCGATCCACATCTACACTGATTGGTGACTAAGAAGGTGCGGTTGTTCCCACCTGATAAGCTACACCTTAGTCTGTCTGTCTGCCCTCCGTCATTGCATCATTTGTTAAGTGGAAATGATGACTATAAAGGAACTCTTGCATTGCTTTAAGAATAACGAAATATCCGCTAAGGATAAACGAATCTTTTCCAACACTCAGATAGCTTTTTAAGTCCCGATCAGTCTTTACATGCTCTAGAGTTGCCCTAAACTAAGTAAATGTTAGAGCAGTTCAACTACTTCTTGTAATGGGTGCCAGGGCATAGCCATAATCCAGGCAAAAGCAGGTCTGACTAACTCGCAAGCTTAGAACTCCTTTCTCAATCTTACCTGAAAAAGGCTCCTCAGTTTAACCAAACTCAAGAGGTAAAGCTGGATGCAGTTGAATGAATGATGAAAGTTGAATCTTAAACGCTTCAAGATCTCTCCGCAGCCTGAACAGGCCCATAAGTGCTACAAAATTCGACCCCAAATTCCTCATGCCTTGGTGTTTAAATATTTAAATTGAAGTCTCGACCCCAAGGAAACTCCAAAGCTTTCTTCTACAGCGGTCTGAACGCCCTTCACACGATCGACCCAGCATGTCTCGGTCACATCGCAAGTAGGTCAGAATATCACAACGAGCCGGGCGCAACTTTCAGGATCCACCACAACGAACCATCATGGACCTTAGTGTCTTGGTTTTCTCCTGTTCGATAGCCACTTAAATCTTACCAAACTTAAGTCACCAGCCCAGCATGCCTTTAAGTCACCATTACGCCGTATTGGGACTAAAATAGGGGAACTTGTGTGTATTTGGTCCTTTGAAATCTGAGATTTGATCCTTTTGTTTTCCAGTTTTAAATTGAACCCCATCACTTTGTAGTCACCCTATTTTGCTGGTTATCAGATCAAGTTTAAAGGTCATCGGTAAGAGACGGTCATCTGCCAGAATCAGTCCGAAGATCCTTCAATCAGTCGGAGATCCCTCACTTGATTTCTGCCAAATCCTATAAAAAAAGCTTCGCCAAAAATTCTGTTCAAAGCAACGCATTAAGGGATTCTTGCCAGTTTTTGCGGACCTTAAGTCAAATGCTCAAACTGTAGCAGAAGAATTTATACTTACTTACTTACTTAAGGTGGCGCTACAGTCCGGGGTGGACCTGGGCCTCAGCCAACAAGCTTCGCCAGCCAGCTCTGTCCCTAGCTAACCCTAGCTAGAATTTTCCTCTCGAAGCAGCCTAAAGTGTTTTCATCCGCCTTTGACAGGGTCCATGCTTCTGCACCGTAAAGCGGGACTGGGATGATGAGGGTCTTATACATGGACACTTTAGTTGCTCGAGAGAGGGCTTTGCTACTCAATTGCCTTCTTAGCCCAAAGAAACAGCGATTGGCAAGAGTTATCCTTCGTTTGATTTCAGCGCTGGTGTCATTGTCTGAATTGATAGCGGAACCCAGGTAGACAAAGTCCCTAACTACCTCAAAGTTATAGCTGTCGATGGTGATGTTTTGTCCAAGACGTCGGTGTTGGGTGTCTTTTCTTGATGACAGCATATACTTGGTTTTGCCCTCATTGACTGCTAAACCCATATTCGCTGCTTCCGTCCCTATACTCACGAAGGCTTCACTGACATTACGCTTTGTTCTACCGATTATATCAATGTCGTCTGCGTATGCGAGTAGTTGAACGGACTTTTGAAAGATTGTACCTCTGGTGTTGGCGCGAGAGTTCTGCACAATTCTCTCAAGTATGATGTTAAAGAAGTCACATGACCTTTTTTGACATCAAACGGGTCGGTGAGTTCTTTGCCGACCTTGACGGAACAGCGTGAGTTTTCCATCGTCATCCTGCACAGACTGACGAGTTTGGCAGGGACGCCAAAACTAGACATTGCGCTATATAGCTCGTCTCTATAGATGCTGTCATACGCAGCCTTGAAATCGATGAAGAGGTGGTGTGTATCGATTTGGAACTCCTGGGTTTTCTCCAAGATCTGCCGCAGTGTGAATATTTGATCGATGGTGGACTTTCCTGGCCTAAAGCCACACTGATATGTGTGGCTACAGGCGTTCACACAGTACAGCAGAAAAGATCTTGTATGCGATGTTAAGAAGACTTATGCCTCTGTAGTTGGCACAAGTCAGAGGGTCTCCTTTCTTCAGGATCGGGCAAACAATGCTGAGGTTCCATTCGTCGGGCATGCTTTCTTCCGACCATATATTGCAGATGAGCTGGTGCATGCTCCTAACCAGCTCATCGCCAGCGGATTTAAAAAGTTCGGCAGCTAGGCCGTCTTCTCCGGCTAATTTGTTGCACTTGAGCTTAGACACAGCTACTTTCACCTCCTCCAGGTCGGGTGGGCGGTATCGTTCGTATGCTTCGTCGGTAACGTCTTCGCCCGGGTTGAATGGTTCGTTCTGCCTGACAGCGGTATTTGGTTCGTCCTCGCCGTTATACAGTCTGCAGAAGTGGTCTTTCCAAATCCTCAGCACCGACTGCAATTCTACAACGATGTAACCTTGATGGTCCTTACAGGCTTCAGTTCGAAGTTTATACCCTTGGCAGGACCTTTTGATCCTTTGGTAAAACTTTCTAACCTCATTCCTGTTGTAACATCTTTCTATCTCTTCAACCGCGCGCTTCTCGTGCTCTCTTCTTTTCCTTCGGAGAAGCCGGTGTTCCTCTCTCCTCCTCTGCTCGTAGAGCTCGCGAGCAGCTCTAGTCCTTCTGTGCAGCGTCGCTTTGTATGCTTCCTGTTAAGCTGCATGTACTTGCCGGCATTCAGCAGAAGAATTTATTTTTAAAGGCAATTCAAGAGAGCTTACCAAGATAATTGCTTAAAATCCAATTCAAACTTTAGCGAAACTATTTTTAAATAAATTTCAACCCCATGTTAACTCTGTCTAAGACGAATAAATTTGACTCCAGCTGAATTAGTTCCGAGGATTATTCCCTGTACTTGTTTGAAACAGAAGTCCCCAACACTAAATTTTCTTACATGCTTAGCTCTAGATCAATTTTAATGTTTTTTACTCCTCATTAAATACGTAGCTTACTTGGCCTAAAATCGCTGAAAGGACTAAGTGAGTTTATCCAGCGCGAATGGGATAAACCCGGAATTGAAAGACTTCGGATGGTTTAAGCTCAGATTAACACAAAATCGTTTTTAATCCTGGATCAACTAAGATGGTTTAACCCTGGTTTAACACTGGAACAAATGCCAACTCCGAACCCCAATTGATCTAAGGCAGGGGCAGACTTTTTAGTTAATTTGGTTGATTCCGAGATTGAAGGTGAATAATACTACACTTCTTGGCATTCAACTTTGTAAAATGCTCGCAAATTGAAAGAAATGCTATCATAGGCAGCGCAGTGATTTTTCGCCGGGTTTTCTCCTATTTGAAAAGAAAGGATAGAAAAGTGTGCATATTAAAAACTTTAAGTGAGTTCCTAGCTTTCGAAAAAAAGGGCCCGCCGATTCCTATTATTCACATCTGCCATACGATAACCCCCAAAAGTTGTATTTCAAAAAAAAAAATACCATAACAACTTCATGAAATTTCCCTCAGTGCACTAAGAGGCCCTTCACTCGCACGTATGCTCTTCACTATACTAATGCGTATGCACTTGCATTAAAATTTCCCCATCAACTCCTCCCCAAATTGCGAACGCGCGGCCATCGATGTTAAAACAAAAAGAAACTAAAAAAAAATCATACATACACACAATAAAAGAAAACAAAATAAAAACAAAAAAATGTACACTGAAATTATTTCCGCAGCAAAATAAAATAAAAATGAACAAATAAACAACGAAAAAAAAGAAGAATATTAATAAAATAAAAAATTAATAGATCCTGGGTAGGGTTTACATCCACATCCCCTTTAGTTCAATGCATTTCCCTATACTGCATTACGCACATTGGAGAGAAGAGTGCTATTAAAAAATGTAATATGGTTTTTTTTTTTTAGTTGATTTTTTTTTCCTGTAGTATTTTGATTTTTATTTTATTTTTGTTAAATTTATTTACATACGCGTTTTTAATTTTTCCCGGGATAAAAATCGTGGGGCTTTTTTTGTTATTTGCAACTCCTTCCTTTATTACATAGGAAAAAGTGTCGAGCGCAAAGAGGCAGGGGGTGGCATCATATATAATCTAAAAAGCGCGAGTTAAATAGCTGAAGTGTTTCGGGAAAAAAGTTCTGTTGGCGAATAGGAGCGTGTTAGGAGGTGGCTTTGGTCATGAGATGTACAGCTACAATCGAAAAGAGGATGTTCTATGGTTGTTTTTGCTTTTATTTTTTAAAAAAATTTTTTTTTCGTGATGTGTGTGGTGGTATACGGTTGCATTAACCTCAACTATTCTCCATTTACCATCCTACTCCTCGAATTGAATTTCTATTATATCATGTTGAATTTTAATTAAATTTCAAAGTTTAACGAGACTCCAATTAACTCGAGCTGAGAAGGGTAGAATTACACTATGGTATGTGAAGCAGCCACCCAAAGGACCTAACCGCACACCTTTCCTTGCAATGCAAGTTTCCTTTTTCTCGCAAATGTACAAGATTTTTTTTTCTCGGTAGTGAGAACATCTTTCCTCAATTAGCATAAAATCACCATGTTACTATGCTGTGCTGCATAGACTCCTAGCTCAAGCCTAAAAAATCAAACGTGGGTCCAATCGAAACCGGGGTTGGATTTTAAATGCATGAATCTCAGCTTACACAAGTTGAATGGCTGAAAGAAGAAATTTTTAAAAGGTTACAGGAACTGAAATCACCGCCAATAATAAGGGTGAAGTCCACGTGCGGCGTTAGTGTAAAATAAAATTCAGAAAATGCCGATGTTTATACCCGACCCAGGGTATATTAAGTTTGATGTATAGTTTGTAACACAGTGAAATAATCACCGTAGACCCCTAAGACCTTTTAGAGATATGAATAGGACCGGCAGGAGAATCGATTAAGCTATGTCCGTCCGTCCGTCCGTATGTAAACAACTTTTAGGCCTTAAATTTTAGAGACCTGAAATTTGGTGGGTTGGCTGGAAGTACTTGAGATCAAGTTTGAAAATTAGCTGAATCCGCCCACAGACACGCCCACTACAGGCCTGTATGTGCGACCATCTCTAATTATTTAAAAAAATACTTTTTCCAAATTTTAGCTATGTTACATTGGCGCTAGCACATTCATTTTCGGTATGCAACATAACCTTGTAATTGTCTTTGCAGTAGCAAAAAAGTTTAGCCACGCCCACTTTTTTGGGATTTTAGTTTAAAATGATGGTTTTTCAATAAATATATATGAAATTTGACAAAAAATTATGCGTCAAAAGCTGTAGATATAAGCATTTTCTAACTTTTCTGTGTATATTGTATGTGCCTCCGCCCACTTTTGTGGGCGTGGCGTTAAAAAAAGTGATTTTTTTAGTTAAAAAGGCGGAGTGTTAGGCCGAAATGTATGCAACCACCTAGTATAAAGCATTCAACAGTTATATTTTTATGTCCCGCCCACTTTTTGGAGGCGTGGCAGTTTTTTTTTTGTTAAGGTCGGGTATTTTGCGATTCGTCGAAGATGGACTGAAGCTTTTGCATACGCACTGTTGCACTTTCCCACTTGTTTTAAAACAAACTAAGTTTAGCGTTTATTTTCTTCTCAATCTAACTTGATTGACTTCAAAAAGATGGATTTTCCTGAGTGGAGGGCCTTTAAAATCAATAACAATATATAAGTGGGTTAACCTAATTCTTGTCAAAAAAATCTAGTCAGATCTAGTTAGTACTATACGCTAAATATCTAAATCCTGCAGCTCAGAAGAGCCATCACCCGACTTCTTACAACCATGCATGATGTGGTGCCTTTCGTATGCTGTTCTTAAACATGTGGAGAGGACCTACAATTTCTTACCGATTCCGAATGGCGAATTGAGAGTTATCTTAAGACTTTTTTTTGGGTATCCCTCTCGGAGGTGTGACAGAAAAAAAAAAACGCAGCGAAGGTGTGTGAAAAAAAAAACGGTGCGAAATGCTTAGAATTCGCAAGAAATATTTTACACCTTCCGATCTGGCTAACATTTACAAAGCATAGATACGCCCAAAACTGGAGTATAATTCTCACGACTGGGCCGGTGCGCCTAAGACCACCTTGAACCTACTCGATAGGTTGTAAAAACTGTGCGGGAGACAGTAGCGTTGTGATGTCATTTGACTCCTTAGAGCATCGTAGCAATGTCTCCTGTCTTTTTTTGTTTTACAGCTACTACGGGAATTATAGCTATAAAGAATGCTCCAGTGAAATAACCAGCTGCATTCCATCTTCCAAAGAATTCAACTGCAATACCCGCGCTCAAAGGAATGCTCACCTTAGAGCCCTGCTTGGGACGTAGCGCGTTGTATTGGAATTCTCTCTTTAACAGAACACCACGGATGTGGAACAAATTTTCACGTGAGGTTTTTCCGCGCCATAACAGTCCTCAGTTGTTTAAAACCAAGGTGGGCCGACCTATATCTCTCCTTTCTCTTTTCTGATCCTTGGCGCTCGCGTTCTGTGACCGCTAATCCTTAGAATGGTCGCGGAGCTAGGGCTGCTAAATGGTCCTTCCACCGTTCCCAATCCTCCGCCACCAAATCAAGAGATACAGGCGCGATCCCCAGACGGGCCTCGAAGATGTTCTTTAGCTGATTCCACCACCTGTTTCTTGGGCGAAGCGCTCGCATCTCGGTTAACATGACCTGTCTAGGCAGTCTGTCGGGAGGCATACTTACAACGTATCCAGGCCTTCTCAAAAACAACCCTGAGAGTAAAAAGTTGGTCGGCTGTGCCTCTGCCAGGCCGAAAGCCGCATTTCTCTTCCCGCAAAAAAGGCTCGATTCCAACTCTGGAACGTGCTTCAACCACCTTCGCGAATACTTTTCCCGGAAGACTCATAAACCCCTATAGTTAGAGCAATCTCTCTTGTCACCTTTTTGGAAAATGGGTACTACAACTCTTGTTTGCCAATCGCTAGGTGCTTTTCCGCTTTCCCAGGTCACGTTGATGACACGTGTAAGCCATTATACGCCTTCTTCACCCATTGCCTTGAGCATTTCTGTCCGGATTTCAACAACTCCAGCTGACTTACCCACCTTAAGCGAGCTAATCGCGGCAGTGATTTCATCTACTGTAGGCCTATTCTCGGTCCTAATCTAGTCAACAGTGGGAATTCCATCTTCAGTGCCCAGTTGGGGATTGAGAAGCTCCGAAAAGTGAACGCTCCATCTGCGGAAGACGTCGATCTCATTTGAAAGAAAAGAAGTGAACTGTCTTTTGATTTAACCCCTTGTGCAATATTTTACTTCATTCCACTGAGGCGATGAATAGTCTGCCGTAGCTGTTACCTCTACCCGAACTTTTTCCAAGCTTCTTCTTTCGCTGTTCTGACCGCCATATTGGAATTGAAAGTTCTGCACGTCAATGTACCGGACTCGAGAAATAGAGTTCCTACATTGGTTTTACACAATATGGGCTGTCCTCTTCTCTCTGATGGCTTCTTGAGCTTCAGGAGCATTAAACCATGCAGTTCTTTTCTCACCAGCAGCCGCCACACCCAGCCGCTTTACTCCACTTACATTTCTTGCAGAGGCTATTGCTGCCGATAAAAATAGCTACAATTCGTCCTCTATATTCAAAAGGTCAGTTGGAATTTATTCAGACTTCTCCGAAACGTACAAAATGCTCCATAAAATCATATTCAGCATCAGTTTTCAGCAGTCTTGGTTTTCGCTTGGGCGGCAAAGGAATACTTTCGCTAAGGCACAATTTGCGCAGCACTAGGTGGTCATCTGTTAACAGCTCAGCTCCTCTCAAAACGTGAACACGGCAAACCATTTTTTAAACTTCAAAGATCTTTGGTTTTAACTATGCCGGCATCAAGTGTATTTGGTAATGTCTTTGTGTGGAAAAAAAGTGTTCATGATGGACCACCCATAAGCACAGCTAAAGTCCAATAAGTTCCTTTCGTTCCTTTTTTCCTCCAGGTCACCGTGCCCCCAATCTTGGGGGTTGTCCAAGTATTGTATCGTCCATACCAACATGAGCATTGAAGTCACCCACTAGGAGAAAGAAGGCTATTTCTGCCACTCTATTCGGGGCAGCATCAACTTCGTCCAAGAAGGCCACATATTCTGACTTTCGATTTGGTGCATACAGCTGCACAAGAGCTAAAGTCGTTCATTCAAGCTTAAGTATTAAGATCAAAACACCCCCCAAGGAATTAAGGCTCCACCCATCAGTGAAGTCTCTGACTCCGAAACCTTTCTACTAACATGAGGTGATGCCAGTAGCATCAAGCTGATAATTGTTAGCCTCCTCAACCAGTTCCTTCTCCGTTAACGATGAGATATTCCATGTGCCAATTTTAAGTTGACGCCGTTGTCAATTCCTTGAACGACCACCTTAAGGTGGCGCTATAGTCCAGGGTGGACCTCTGGGCCTCAGCCAACATCTTCGCCAGCCAGCTCTGTCTCTAGCTAGTCGTCTCAAGTTTCACACGCGAAGTTGTCTGAGCTCCCTTTCCACTTGCGTGCGCCACCTGAGTCTCGGTGCTTCTCTTCTGCGCCGTCCTTGCGGGGTGGATTGGAAGATTTTCCGGGCTGGGGCGTTGGTGTCCATCCTCTTCAGATGACCCAACCATCGCCATAGCCGTTGTATTTTGACTATTCTGGCTAGGTCGATGTCGCTGTACAGCACGTACAGTTCGATGTTATATCTCCTCCTCCACTCTCCGTCTATGCAGACGGGACCGTAAATCGTCCGAAGAATTAACCTTTCGAAGCAGCCTAAAGTGTTTTCATCCGCCTTTGACAGGGTCCATGCTTCTGCACTGTAAAGCAGGACTGGGATGGTCTTATAAGTGGTCGACTTAAGTTGCTCGAGAGAGGGCTTTGCTACTCAATTGCCCTCTTAGCCCAAAGAAACAGCGATTAGCAGGAGTTATCCTTTTAAGCCTTCATTTTAGCTTAGCGCTGCTCCCTCCGCCCCCCGAAATAGATAGCGACACCGGGCTTCTCTTAACTTCTTGAAGTTGCACCAGGTCGGATGCCGAGCGGGACACTCCGATCACCCAGCGCTCGCATGCTGCATCCCTTAAGTCTAGCTTCAAAGGGCTGGAGCTTTATCGAACGGCTTAGCTATCGACCTTTTGAAATCTGCTGGCGATGATCTCGTTGAGCATGCCGTAGCTCACTTGTAGTTATTATCGGAAATGAAACGAACTGCACGAGTCTAAACAATCACCGAGCTACGTTTTGCGCAGCTTTTCATAGACTTTTGCATAGACTCCGAAATAAAATTTGAAAATAGTTACTCTCCTTGTGTTCTTCTTCTCGCGTTTCCCAGAACTTTTAAAAGCCATCAGGAAAGCAACGGTATTAAAAATGGGTGCCACATAGGTAAAGTCTATTCACACAGACTTACAGTCTATGAACTCGAAAAATTACTGCGGGGAATTTTTTCAACCCCTCAACAAAATCGACTGCGCCAAAAGAAGGTGTTGAATCACGAACTGATTGGCGTAGCAAGTTTCTTTCGATGGTGCTACAGGGCCGCGGGTGGCCCTTTGGCCTCAAACAACAAGCCCTTTGGCCTCAAACAAGCCTTGCCAGCCAGTACAGTACTATTTTTAGCTAGCCGTCTACAGTTTTCCACGTTTAGTTGGTTGAAGTCCTCTTCCACTTGCGTGCGTGTCGCCTGACTCTCAGCGATTCTACTGCGCCGTCCCTGCAGGGTGGACTCGAAGTTTTTCTGGGCCATAGCGATGGTGTCCATCCGCTCCAGTCATTGCATTCTGCCTCGATATTCAACTGCAAATATTAAAAAATAAGTTTGAATCCAACAAGCCAACACCAGAGGCACATATTGATGTCCTATAATTTGAATTAATCTCATCAGTGTCTATAGAGTTGCAAGGTTCGCAATTTTACGCGCCCAAAATAATTTGGTAGTGCGATGTTTAACTACAGACATGAAAGCAATTAAAACACACCCAACAACACCAGAGGTGCAATATTTTAAAGTTCGGTAGGTCGGTTTTACCGAATAGTCCGTACAATTGGATGTTATATCTCTATTTATGTGGGCGGGACCAAAAATCACTCGAAAGCTTTTCTCTCGAAGCAGCCTTGAACATGTTCATCCTCATCTTACAAGATTGATGTTTCAACACCGTCAAGTAAATATGTAGGACTGGAATGACGAGGGTCTTTTAGGTGGATGCTTTAGTTGCAGAGTTGGCACTTATTGTGTCCCACATTGAAATTTTATCAAGTCGATTGAGGTGCGCTAAAACTGGCTTTAAAGCCTTTTTCTGTTAGAACGATCGGGACGGAAGTAAGGCTGAACTAGATCGTGTAAATCTTAACCATTTGTTTCTCTTACTTAAATGTCCTTTCTGATGGGATTGACGTTTTTCCTTTAAGTTTTTGGTTATTTCGACTGCTTCAAATTCCATTATGCCTTTAGCTCGAATCGCCTTGCCATTGCGTTTCACCTTTCCTTTATTTGCCGACTTCATGCAACCGATCTATCTTCACTTCGAATCTCAGTTGTCTTGTCACCCCCAAGTTCCAAGCAGTTTCTCCCAGGACGAGTGTGTACATTGCTTTATAATATGAACGAGTCACCATAATTGCAGAAACAACAAAAAAAGTTACTCTCCCCTTAAGTTGCACCACACACATCCCGGCTGCCCCTCTTATTGCACTTTTTTTCGGATGATATTACATTAACCAAATCCATGTACAAATTGGTCTCGAAGCTGCGTACTGTACGAGTGTGTATCCACACTATCCGCATGGTGTACCTATATGCGTTGTTTGCGGGCCTACCAATAGACCTTTTTCTTCTACTATACAACGCAATCATCTACAAAGCCCCAAAAAATGCTCACCCTCCCTCCACCACCGGCCGGCTGACGAGGATCGTCGGTTTGTCCATCTGTACCGTGCGTTGCACTAACTGACATGTTGCTGCACTGTCACCGTCGTCGAGCTGTGTGTCGTGTACGTTGTATCATTATTATCGTGTCGAGGATTTTTCGGCAATCGCCTCGGCCGAGCACTGTCCCCAATGTCCACTCCACCCCTTCTGCAGCGGCAGAGTCAAAGTGTGTGCGTAGCTTTAGTTTGTTTTGATGACTGCTCCTCGTTGCTTGTTCTATTTGCTTCCTTTTTGGCAGAAATCGTTTTATTTTTTGTATCACCACGATGTGCATTCTTACTCACACACACGTCACGCGCCATGGAAATAGGGGTTAAGTGTGTACAATAGGGGGTGTGCAGGTTGGTTTTCCCTTGCCACCGATTCGTAGGCCTATGCCGCGCTGCAACGATATGTGCATTTGCCAATTTTTATTTTTGCTCCTTTTTTCCGGTTGTGTTTTTTTTTTTGCGCGCTCGTCCTGTGGGCGCATTCAATGTCAATGTGTTTAAAAAAGCGAATGGGAACTTTTTTGGGCGATTCCTCCTCACCCAGCGCTGATGTTGTTGTTGCTGCTGCGTTCGCGGGCCTATTATTATTGACTGGGCTAAATGATGTGTGCGTGAGCGTACTTTCGAGTGTTAGTGCTCGCGTAATGAGTGTTGTTGCATTTCGCGGGGGGAGGCGTTCAGCGAATGGATTTTTATCGCTCATCCCCCCACACGGGTGGGGTGCCGTGGCGTAGTGGTTAGTGTGTGTGCTTACTACGCCGGAGGTCTGGGTTCGAATCCTGCCATCGTCACCTGAAAAAAAGACTTGTTCTTTTTCACGGTCCCCACCTCCGCGAGGGTTTGACAAGCCCTCCGAGAGTATTAATTGTCTTGAAAAAACTTCTCAAAGTGCCGTTCGGATTCGGCAAAAAAATTGTAGGTCCCCTTGTATGTAAAGAAATCAACACACCAGCATACATTGTTGAGAAGTTGGCCCTGGTTCACCTCGAGCTGTTGCGCCACTCTATTTATTTATTTATTTATCCCCCCACACGGAGGGGTTTGTGAAAATATAAAAATTGTTATCCGTGTTATGCGTGTGTTAGGCCAGGCAGGATATAATTCTCATTTGACTGGGGAATGGGGGCTGATTGGGTTTCTTTTTTTCCATTTTTTTTGGGGCTGCTTTGGGGGTTGGGGTTGCATTGGGTTTCTTCTCGCGCGCACACGGATTTTTATTTTCCGCTCACACGTTTTATTTGTACTTCAGTGGCGGCGGGCAGGGGTGCAGTGTGCAATGTTCAATGTGCACCGTGCATTTAGTGCGAATTTCGGCCACTGCACACACAGTACACGCACACACTTACACGCACTATAAAATTTTTATTTATTCGGCGATTTTTTCGGTTTTTTTTTTTTTTTTTTGTTTTTTCGGCCTCATGCAGTTTTTTTTTCGTGTGTGCATATTTTTTCTCTCGTTTATTTGCACAGACTGAGGGTTTTGGATATGGTCGTGTTCCGTGTTTGGAAACGATAGGCTCGCTCTTCTAACCGCCTGCCGCTGTCGTTCCCGCTCCGGCCCTAGCCCTGGCCGATTCGGCAGATTCGGATTCCTTTTTGTGTGTTCGCTTCGCAATTCTTTTCGTTTTTTTTCGGGGGAACACAATTTTTATTTATTACACTAAACTTGTAGTGGTCTGACGATGATGATGACGGTCGTTTTCGGTCAAAATACATGCCCATAATGGGTCTTCCCATACCAGTGCAGGAGCCAGGGAGTCCCCCTGTTCACCGCGCGCACTCTGTCAGTGTGGTGGCGCAGTTTGGTGGTATGGTGGTAGTTACTGGGCTGCGATGAGCGTTTACCTGTGTGTGAGTTGCATCTTTTGGCCAGCATTGCATTTTTATAGGGTTTAATGTTGATCCTTTTTTCGGTCGTGTTGTTGTTGTTGTACCTATGGTGTTTTCTTCCCTTTTTCCCAATTTCGGATTATTTTCTGTGTGAAGTTGTTTTTTCATTTTTTTTTTTGTGTTTTTGGGCCGATTTTTGTGTGTCGATAGAGAGGAGGACAAAACCCAAACCGTGTGCCGTGTAGTTATGCAGTTTTTTTCTCCTGTTGCCTGGTCCATGTGAGTGTGCTCGGTAATGCTATAAGCAGCGCGGCGCAAATATACATTTAAAGTAGCCGAGAACATTGACAAACAAAATGTGAACAGGAAAAAAAAAGCAACAGCAACAACCAACAAACTGAATCACCACTGGGCAAAGGAATTGGAAAAAATTACGAAGCAACTTGCACACAACACACATAGAATGTGCATTGCTGGTCCTACAACACCACACGGCACATCATCATCAGCGCCATCATCGGAAACTCCAAAAAACTTTGAACGGTGAAAATAATATTTTGGATAGTTCAGGTCCGTTTAGATGAACAGCGGTAAGCCTTAGGATTGGTCGTGTTCACTGTTGCCATCCGTATTTTTGCCAATCGTTTATTGGAATTTGAATTTTTGGAAAACTAATAAAAACTCAATACTATCTGTTTTTTGAACTGAATACTCCTTAAAATATTTTCGAAATGTAAGAAAAGTGAAAATTCCTTATAGTGACTTAAATAAAAAACAAAAAATACTTAATTTTGTTTAGTGTCAATCGAAGCGAAAACACCTTACAGAAAAATACTGTCCACGAAAAAGGACTTTTTTCGAAAATAGGGTTTTCGACCTATTTCGAAATTGCGAAAAAGTTACAAAATCAAGTACGTCTCTTCCTCAAGTTGGTTTGTTTTATTGTCTTCAGTTTTTGATTTCGAAATCCAGTGACATTGTGTAAAGTTTTTTATTTTGTTTTCTTAAGTTTCCATTATGCAAATTGTTGCACAGTAAAAGAAAAAAATTTCATATTGTTCGTTTTGCTTTGTCTTATGCTGCGCGCATTTCAATTTTGGTGTGTTGATTGTCAAATTGAAATTCGCAGGCGCCCTTGGATTTATTAAGTTTGAAAGTTTTGTTCCATTTTTTTTCTTTGTTGTGTCTACCAACGGTGTACGAAAGCAGATTGATACAAAATCTACTACTTTTTTTATTTTAAAGGAGAACAACACTGTCGTATTAAGACTGTGTCGAAAGTAAAGTTGAAAGCTAAAAGAGAACTGTCAAAAAAAAAACACTGAGAAAACTATAAAATTTTGTGCAAAATTTTGCTGATATCTGTGCTGGAAAATATATCCAAGGTGAGTATTATTATTTGTTACAAAAAAGACTTTTTGATTCTCCTTAAGAGGCTGAGTTTCCACTCACGGTGATCATACTGTTCATACTGTTCACCAGAGTGCAGGATTAACTCACCAAATTTGGCGAGTTATACCGAGGTTAATCCCAGACCAATACTGTTCACCAGAGTGCAGGATTAACTCACCAAACTTGGCGAGTTATACCGAGGTTAATCCAAGACCAATTATCTCTGAAAAATTCATTTCTGGAGTTAGTCTCAGTTTAGCTCGGAAACTCCGATGATCTCGCACTGAAAAACTGACTCTTAGGGGTATAAGACTTAACTCCACAATGTGGAACCAATTTTAAAGTTTGGTATTCTCTTCAGTTTCTTCAGCTCGTCTCCATTTAGGAGAATCCGTTGTTAAAAGCAAAAAATTTTTTACTGAAATAAAATTCAACACTAAAACTTGGCTAGTAAAATGCTGAGCAAAAGTGCTCTAACATAAATTTCATCTGTGTCACATTAAGGATTGAGTTTTTTAAAAAAAAAAAAAAAAAGACCGCAGGAAAACAACAACATTTTTCAGTTTAGCTTTTTTCGAATGTCGACTGCGCCAAATTGTGATTAAAAAATTGCAGCAAAAAATGCCATGTATTTGAAAACGTTTTTTTTTTTACTAATTTGTCGACATCCGATTTATTTTCGTTTCGGATGTCAGTTTCGTTGTCAGACAAACTTGCAGCCATTTTCAAAATAAACTTATCGTGTGCGCAGCTTCTTCATCTTAACACTGTGCAAAATATACCTACACTCGAAATGCCATTCTTAAACATGACACTTAGTAAAGATTTCGCCTTCTACTTCCTGATCAGTTCCTGATCTTGATTAATACAGGATCCTATCTGTGAACGTATTCAAAAGCACATGAAGGTTAGAACTATTAGTTTTAACCTTTGGTCGGAACGAAGATGGGTCGGGAACCTGATAAGAACGCAGAATTACCCCTATGTTAAGAAAGCAAAGTGTTCTTAAAATTCGTTACCAACATTTTAGGTTTAAAAAATTTCTTTTCAACAAAAGATTAGCCGAAACCAACTGACAGAAAGTTGGAATTTTCTCATTTGTCTGTCTGTTCATTTTGCTTGGTTTTATGCCAAAGATTTCATTTGAAACTAAAGTTTCAGCTAGTTATTTCTTCCACAAACTTTTACAGAATCTTCTTACGATAAACTTGTTTACATCAGCACCCATCATTCCCCTACAAATTGAGCGAAAATAAAAAGAATACTTGTGCTTTTGCGCAAAACATTCTTCGAAAACCTAGATCGAATTTTTTTAGTTTGTGGTTTCAAGACTTTCACTGGTTGTTCACTGGTTGTTCACTGGTCAAACTTGAAACTCTATCGATGAAGCTAGTGTTTGAGGAAAAATTTGCAGCTCCAAGGACTTAAGTTTGTTTCAGAAATCGTAATGACCGCAGTCTTCTTGATTAGGTGGAGCGTCAAAAAGTTTGTTGCGACTTTTTTTTACCTTATGGCACAAATCTGATTAAGAAACTGATGTTTCAGCCTTTACCTTTGATTGTTGCACAACTTTTGTGATGTTCCCGATAGAATCGATGCAGAAAAAAATTTTTGTTAACATTATCCTCAGTAGGGTAGTTTTTTTTTTGGAAAGCTTGACTTTTAACCATAGGATAAGAACAACGTTTTGAAACAATCAAACGCCCTTTAGAGTTGGCGTGTCAAAAAGACAAAGTAAGACGAAGTTTTTTAACCTTTTCTTAAATTCTAGCAGGCACATTTAAAACTTGATGTTTTCGATTCTGACTTTAAAATGCGGACTCAAATACGTTTACAATTTTAACTGGTCCCTTTAAAGCTTCATCACCAAGCTCGAATCTTCTAGTCTAAAATTTGGGCTCAAACACTGACTGTCACACAACAGAGAGAAAGGGATGGCGTGCTCTGATCATCAATCGATCGCAATCTTGAGGGTCAAGAGCGATTTGTTGTCTTTCAAACTTGTGAGACGAGGTTTAAAACAGAGGTTGCTAACCACAAACTTGGAAATAGACCAATTTCATCGGCAATCCCAAGCAGCTGAAACATCTATTATTGTGTTGCTAAATATTTAACATTTTTGCTACATTTGATCTTAACAACAATATCACCGTTAACAACATCAGTAATTCAGGATTAGAACGTTCCATGCCCACTTTCTACTCTAAGCTCAAAATGATGTTTTTTACATAATGTTGGGTTAGTTTTTTTTGAGAGCCAACAAGCATTTGTGTATCATATCCAACCACAGGCGTGGTTGCATACGATTCTCACGGTTGCACCATCTTTTGTGACGGTATGTAACCTTCGAATAGTTTCAATATTTATCAACTGATAAATTTGAGTGGTTGTGTTTTTGAAAACTAAATTCCTTACGATTCTTACCATGGATCACCTTGTATTGAAACAACGCACCAAATAAGTGACGCCATACACTTTGAAATAGTCGCTCAAATATGTCAACTCAACGAGTATTATGTATAAAATATAGCGGCTAAGAGAACAATACGGGTGCTTGGTGTCCAATCTTGCTTAGCACAGCACGAGACAGAAGATGGTAATGTCTAAATGCCGTCTATAGACGCCCAAAAAGTTCCAGTAACTGCTTGAAGCGGTAAAAGAGCGTTGCCGAGAGCTAAGAAATCATTGCTGCCAGTTCATCCAGGGCCAAAATTCTTCAAGTCGAATGATTGATACTGAACCTGATTGCTGAAAACATATTTAAATATAACAATCAGGAAATTAGATACGCCAACTAACATTTTAAACTCGTTATAGGGTGTTATAAGAGTCTTATAAGCGTTAAATGGCCTTTCCTAAACTCTTACAAGTCTCATAAAAAACGTTGACTCTTGTAATGAAACTACTACTCTAGTGGAAAAGCTATGATCTCACTTCTATCTCTGCCAATCAGAGAGGAAGATTTAGTGCTGAAAACAATGCTGGTATATTTCAATAAGAACGAAAGTAGAACGGGATACTTTTAATGGTATTTTTTTTCTATCATTTTTTGGATTTGAAATCCGTTAAGGGATTATTTAGGGTCTGTTTTCGTTCTATTTTTTTACCGTTATATTTTTTTTGACTCGCAAGTACTTTGCGCTAGAAATGTCTACTATTTTCCAAAACTCTAAGCGCAGGTTTTTTAGTTAGCGGTTGTAAATGCCGGCATTTTCATTTGCTTTTTAAACCATTTCCGAAAACCTTAAGCTAAAAATTATTTATGAAAAATCTTAAATTTTTGAATTCTCTTCTCAATCTTTATGTACAGACCAAATTTCATTACAATCGTTTTTACTTTTAAGATACCAGAAAATTTTGAAACACAATTTTTGAAATGTTTTTTTAGTTTTTGAGCTAAATCTCAGAATCTATTAAATATTTAAAAAATGTTATAGTATTATCGTACATCACAATAATTATTCTTGATATGTGTGATTTTTTTCAAATTATTCGGTTTTATGGCATCGGAGATAGGGCCAAATTTTGTCCAGGATTTTTTTTCGAAAATGCGTCAAAGCCGCAGTTTAAAAACGGTTTAACCATAATTCGATTTTATCGTTTGCTTAATCTGCGACTGCTCTATATGTTTGCTTAATTAATATCGGTTTTTTCAGTAGTGTAATTAAAAAGTTATGACCTAAATTAATACTCTTCAGAAGCGTTGCATTCTTATTACAACACTAAAGCTCTTATAAGAATCTTGTTATAAGTCTACAACTCTTATGAAATTAAAGCTTTATTATTAAGTTAAAAGTACTAAGCTAAGTTAAGTTAGGAGTTAAGTTAAGTTAAAAGTACTGCAAGTTATTATTTCAGATCTTATAACAAGAGCTATGATATAGAAGCATCAAGATCATGTTTAAAGAATCTTCTTAGATCTATTTTGACGTTTGTAGAGTATAATTCTCAAGGGTATATTATTTGCGCCAAAAACATAATTTCTGTGACCAGAAGTTACAGTTTGGACTTAAACTATTATTGGACAAATCATCTTCAGAAGGCGAAATAGTCGATTGAAAACGACTTCGGTGGATTTTAGCTCTGCTCACAAATTTTAAACGTCTGGACTTTTACTTATGGTTTCCGAAAGACATTGCAATGTATTATACCTCAAATCAAACGACGGACTTACGGCCACAATAAGTCCCAGAAAGTCTGATCCATAGAAGGTCCAGGTGGCCAATAACTGGTGGCAAAGACCCTGGACTTGTTTTTGTCTTTTTTTTAAGCGCAAAGTGTGCTTCGAATAAAATCATTGACGAGCTCAAAGCAAAATTTTGAGTATTATTAAAAAAAAACCAATTAACTAATTAATTTGTTTTTTATCAAAGAGTGCTTTTTGCTACTCATTTGAAACAGATAATTTTCCATAAGAAAGTGTCAGCTTGAGATGAGGGTGTAAGTTTTTACCAATACTTTTCTGGTGTTGTTGGAAAAAAACTTTGTGCATGGGACAAATTCTTTTTTAAACTCATTAACTGCTTTTATTGATTTTTTCTAAAAAATGACTAAATGAGACTCGTCCAATACGAGGCTTAGGAAGAATTGATTTTATTTGGCAACCCTGTTCGTGCCTGTTAAATGGTGATTTACACGAGGTCAACTCATTTGTTCAGAAGGTTAGGAGAATACCTTTGTATTCTCCTAATGTCTGTTGTTACCGTGCCCCTGCATGATGTCAAAGGTTGATGTCAGTTGGAATAATTTAAATAGAAATTATTTAAAAATATTAATAATCTCTTTTAAGGGAAATGGCAGATCAGCTACTAAAATGACAGTTATAAAAAGTGTTAAGCTATCAGTATTTTTTAATGGTTTAAAAAAGCAGTTGCTAAAATCTGTTAATTTGAAGTATAATCTTTGCAGATCTTACAAGCGATCATGCATGATGTTTCGTTTTAACTTCTTTTCGATTTTTAAAAATATGCTAACGCCTTAAATGGGGATTACGATTTTTTTTAATGATTTGCGGAATGATCGCGCACACAAAGATAAAATTTCAGGACAAATTGATTAAGTATTTTTGTCAAAGTGATCGTACAGTAATATTCAATTGATTTCCAGCTGTTAAGGCTTGTAAAGCCTCATTGCTTATGTGGCTTATATGAGAGATATAGCTTAAGGCGTGAGCTATAATCTTAAGGTTAGTAAAAATATTTAAAAGTAGCGTGATCGTAGAGATATTGTCTTGTTTTCAAAAGCTCCTCCAAACGCCCGAGGCTTAAAAAGTTACGTCGACAAAGCCATCAAATTAATAAGTGCAATCACTGCGCCCTCACCTCTCGAAGCAAGATACAATAATGATGACATAAAACAAGCCGCACCCATGTCAAAATCATGCAAGTGCCTCGTGAAACTATACAAATGAGATCACTATTATGTGAAATAAATGATCAAGCAAAGTGATCATACTTGCCAAATGATATGGACGCAGGGCAGTGCAAACTATTAACTTAATCAATTCCAAGGTTCGCAACACTGGCGATGGTTTTTAAACCCATAAAACCATATCGTTCGTCCTCCAAGCGCACTACGGGGCGAGCATCAAACCAGTTACAGCATGAAAAGTATCCACATCCACACCCCGAAATGAGATGCACTGAAATCTCAGTTCGCGAGGTGATTCCCAAACACACGTTCTCAAGATCATCCACAGTGCAAATCAAAGCTCAAAGGACCACTTAAAATGCAGCTGACCATACCGGTCAGTATGCTTTTACGGACTTAGTTCCGGCGGCATTTCCACCTACAACCGTTTCCATACCACACCGGAGGCACAAAGCAGCAATTAAAAGGGTGCCGCATTTAAATACAAACTCCGCAACAACAACTACTACTAAACGAGATGAAAATGTTTTTCCGACTAAAATACACTTCCGACACTCTCGGTGAACCGCACACTTAACAGAGAAACACCGTCGGAGTGCCACAAAAGCGCCCGGAAAGCCAGCCACAAACACTGCAACGGAAACAAAGCAACAACACAACAGTGTGTCGGGTGTGCACCATAGAAGTACGCCGCGCTGGCCACGTCCAAACGACAAACGGCATCAAGACAAAAACTAGCTCCCACTACACAAAGCCGACCCAGAGAAGCAGAAGAATAGCGCCGGTATTTATGCATTTGTACCTCGTGCAACTATCCCTCTAAGCATCATAGGGAGGGATCCTATGTGCATTCACCGCCTGCCGAAGCCCCACTTGCCGTCATCGTACGCCTCCAGAGCCGCAGTCCCATTCACAAAGCGCACTGCACACGTAATCCTGTACTGGAATTACAAAACAACTGGGTAAAGCGCACATAGAAAATAGCAGCGTGGCGCTTGCCATGTGGGGGCGCACGGCACGCTCCTGTAACCAGATCCCGTCAAGGCGTACAAAAACCGTTTCGATGATGGCTGTTGAGCTGCGTTTTGCTGTTTTTTTTTTTTTTTGCTGCCACCTTTGGGTCTAGGGAGCACTTGGCATATTGCAACCGAATGAAACCGGTGGGTGCGATGCAATCGTCGTGTTTAGCTCCAAAGAATGCAAAAAAAGCTGCAGCAGCAGACTAGGGAATCCCCATGCGCCTACCTACTCATACCGCCCCTCATGGTATGGGAGCCAACAAGTTGATGTTCAATCTCTATGTCGAGGACTTCGTCGGCGTCGTGGTCGTGGACATAGTCGTCTAGCTCTAATGGTGACGATGCTCGGTGGACTGTGTGGTTGGTGTGGCGCGGAGTATTGCATCTGGCACTGGTGGCAGGGATGCACATACTTGACCTTGTTTGCTGCGGTAACCTTGGCTGGTGTGCATACTGAGGCGGATGCCTGGACACGAAGACTTTAAAGACGGCAGGCGGCGGTCGGTGGAACGACTGATGAAAATAAAAGTGAAATCAACACGTGGTGCGAGCATAAGCAAGTGAATGAGTGAAGGATATGACCAGCGATGAAGATGATGTCTTGGGTAAAGGCAGGGAACCTGGAATCTAACATGCAGCTGATACCATTGCTATGGTGATAAGCTCAGCTGGAAAGAAGTCTCGAGATGCATTAATTTGAACAAAAATGTTTGTCAAATCGTTAAAAAAGTAGAAAAGTGGTGCAATAAGTAAGATTCTTAGCCTTTTAGTATACCAATAATGGCCACCACAACAGTTCCTGACACTATCACTATCCAAGATAAGTTTCAAAATTAAAGAAAGTTTTACAGACCCCGACCAGGAAAGTATTCTTAAACACAACTTCTCAGAAAATAAATATCGTGCCATACCGAAATCACAATTAATTCATCGTACTTAGCTTAAGTAAAGCTTCGTGATCCCTGATGGTTTTAGCAAAGACACAAACCATTATTAGATCATGATCATACTTTTACTTATTTTGATTGGGGCTCAAGAATTATGTGCCTTAGCTGAGCATTGCATACTAGTTCGGGTTATCATATAAAGTTTGACAAGGTCTGGATGATGGATAGGACACGAAGTCTTATAATTTTTTAAGTTCACTTGGACTTGATCTACTTTATCCACTTGCTCATTTATACAAGCTTAATAAAACCTAAAATTTCTTCCAAAGTTAAAGAACGAGTCATTTGAATTTGGTCGGATTCTTGTGAAAGTTGCCGGCCTCGAACTGACGATCATAAAGCCTATAACGTTCGTCTACCATATATAGGTATTTCCTTTTACTGTGTAAGGTTGAGCCGAGCCTGGGTCTTGCGAGGCCCAATGTCATTATTGTCATTATTATTTGCTCATATTGCACACGCCCCACAAGCCGATCGTAAAAAGAGGATTGCGTTGCCTAGCCTACAGACGATAACCGCGCTTTAACAATAAGAAGTGTGTCAAAGAATCTTAAAAGGAAGCAAAGGCTTTTTTTAGGAAGAGTAGTTAAACTGGCAGACTACTATCCAAGGTATTGCAAGCTCGGATCCCCCGCCTGACAAACCCTAGGAGTTGTAAAAAGGCTTTTCATTTCGCTATTTGCAACTGGGACACAAATTTTAGGCGTCTAAGAACCAATGTTTGTTGTTTAAAAGTTAGGAAACATCGTTCACAAATAGGCGACGGGGCCATCGAGACATTTTGAAACCCTAAGAGCCGAAATCATTTCCATATCGAGTACGAGTTATATCTGGTTGAAGAACTCCATATTTATAAGCAAATTGACAAAATTTTACTTTAATAGGAATAACGTTCCGAAGCCAAACCTTTTTCTTAATCATCTTTAGATATACCAAGCCTTGATTATGATATTGTCCCAAATTTTGTGATCTCTAAAAACTAGATTTCTGGAAAACTGAAAATAAAATTACCCACACTATTTGCGGCCGCTAGTTAAGTGAGAAAAATCTACACGTGTCGACTAAGTCTCGTTAGGGACAACGCGACAGCTCTTCGTCCAGTCGCATATTTTGTCCGAAGTCGGCTGATCTTAAGTGGCTATCAATGGAGAGAATAGCTGTGTCATCAGCGAACGAAGCTTAAATTGTTTCCTCATCGTGGGGTATGTGGGTATGTCCCTAGCAATAGCAAAAATAAGATTGGGCCGAGAACGCTTCCGTGTGGAACACCGCCATTTATTTCTTTAAATTCCGAGTACTCATTTTCGTACCTTTTGCGAAAGATTCTGTCTTTAAGGTAAGACTCTTAGACTCTAAAGAGTTTTTCTGGTAAGCTAAGCCTTAACTTGTACTTCAGGCCTTCGTGCCATACCTTGTCGAAGGCTTGTGATACGTCGAGAAAAGCGCTTCCAGAGCCTTTTCGATTTCGTTTGTTTTTCGCTAGACTTGCTTCTCGATTACTGCATTCGATTGTTGAATGCTTTTTCTCAAATCCGAATTGGCGATCCATCTGGAATCAATCGCCTTCAATTTGGATTAAGGGGAAAGCATTCAAGCATTCACCGGCCGCTAGGTGCTTTTCCTTATTCCTATTTCCTGAGGCCTGAAGCGAGAGGCCTGTAATCTTGCTCCAATATCCAGGGGAACTTTTTCCATGATTATTTTAACTGTCATATTCGGAAATTAAGACCCGTCTTTGAATACTCACAATATAGACTCTTCTCTTTGATAGCGCCTTCAACTCCTGGCATTTCCAGCTGCGCAGTTGTTTCTCAATACCAGCCACCACACCAAGCCGCTTCACTTCACAAAGATCTTTTACAGAGGCAATGATTACCGATAAAAAAAGTGTCATTATTCTCCTAGATTTTTTCGCCCATTAAAGCTTTTTTCAAAATGTATATCTTGCGGAGGATCGGGAACGATGGAAAGATCATGTAGCAGCCCTCGTTCCGCGACCCATCTAAGGATAAGCGGTCACCGAAAATGATGAATGTCTTGAAATGTGCTTGACAAACGTTGGCTCAAGTTGAAGTGAGCATTCTGTAACCTTTTAGGGGCATCAGTCCTGGTTTTTTTCTCGCATCAGTCCTGGTAAAGAAATAGGTACTGTCGCCAAAACTGTTTTTGCAGAGCATTGACAACTGATTCTTAGACTCCAACTTATTTATGCTCAGCTCCATCAGCTCTAAATTTATTGCCATATCATACACAAAACACAGGACACATCCTTCACAATTCGCTTACGAGCATTGGTCGTCGAGACATTTTGAGACCTTAAAAATCGAAACCGTTTGATTCTTTCTCGATTGCAGTACGTTCGTAACATCACTGAACAATATAAAAAAAAAGTACAGGTGAAAGACTGCAACCTTTGCACATTCCACTTTAGGATTTCTTTTATTTAAATTTCGTTAAAAATGGTCAAAGGGAAATGTGTAGGCATGCACAACCATTTGAGATAATTTTACAAAACTTTTGTGATAGCCCGACCACCCGAAAATGTTGAATGTCCTGAAATCAATGTTGAAAGTCTTATTGATCTTGATTCTAAGATCTCAGGCCGTTTGGCACAACATTCTAATAGAGACTACAGTGATCGGAAAATTTTATTATCAGACCTCTACTAGCATACATTAACGTGATCAAGCCAGGGCCGGTTTCCAATTTACATTTTTTTTTCTGACGTGAACAGTAACTGCAACAAAAAGGATATCCTTACATCCGCTTAAAATCGTTTTGTAAACTGCATTTTGTTGACTGCATTTATGTTTTTTTTCAAGACTTTGAAAGAGTGTAAGTAGGTACCTACCCTCAAAAAAATTTGTTAAGATCCGTTTTCTCATATTTGAAGCACCTATCTTTGGTTAAATTGATCTTGAGGCAGAATAAAAATTCAGTCGCGAGGAGCTAGTTCGCTCCTTAGAAATATAGGATCCATTTAGAGGAATATTTCTACAATCCGTTTTTAAGGCTCGGTAAGCTAAGCCCTATTTCTTGCTTCATTATGATTTTTTTCCCGTATATTTAGGTGAAGGACTTTTGCGTTCAAAATTCAAAAATAAAACTAAACACACACCAAAGCTCCAGACAATATGGAGAGTACTTGAACGTGTTTGCCTTACGCATGCATTCTACCAATTTAATTACGGGTTTGAGTAGGACGCGCGCTCTGTCGATGATGTCATAATTTTCCGCGCCACCATTAACATGAGACACTTGACTTGGACGAAAAAAAAAATTAAATCAACGACGACTTCCATAATGAATCAACAGGATTGTTGCTGTTTTGTGGCATGTTACCGACCTGACTTGACAATGTTGAAGGTATATGTACATCTGGCGTTGGCCGTCAACATCGATAGCAAGACCGGAACTTAAAATTCCGCTTATTATTCACAGCGTCAATGTTATGCAAGAGGAATATTGTCTTACACTTTTGTTGCTGGTTGAACTCGAAAGCCCTTGTTGTGCCTGGTCCCCGGGTATGTCCATTTCACAAAGGACACGACTTCATCGAAGGTATATTACGCGTGTTGTCCATGCGCTTCTTCTGATGGACGTGCGCATGGTTTGGATCAATGAGTGCCATAATAATGGTGTTTGCACATTTTGGTTTAAGGACATTCTCTAATGCAAACCACCTGTTTAGTGGTAAGTGATTGTGTTGCACAAACACCTTCGATTCGACAAACACCTCTTTGCTCAACACTATTCCTAGCCACATAATCATCTCCCGCATCAGAGGACGAGGAGGTGTGGTCGTTTAAAAGAAAGGATCTCTATATTGTGTGCTAAATACACGGGCAGTTGTTAAGCGCCTGGTGATGGTGAAGGTGCAATTAGCACTGTTGGCCAAATGCTCATTAAGTGAAATTAATTTCGCGAGCACACAATCTAATTGAATGTAACGATGAATTGCCGTGCGTGTAAATCACAATGACGGCCTCTAATTGCCGCTATTAGTTAGCTTCGAATGACATCGCAGTGCCTAAATTGATTTCGGGTATACCACAAAGTTTTAGCAGCAATGGGGGACTATTTGTTTTGGTATAGTGTTAGACTTCAAACAAAATGTTAACACTTTGTACAACAAGGTCCTTTTAAAGCGGAGCTCCGCTAGTAACAATTTTGATGTGATTTTACCCGTTTGGCCCAAATTCTGAGCTAGGAGGAAGTAGGGAGATTTCAATTCGCAATTGAAATTGTGTAGGTACAAGTTGGATGAAAAAAAAGAGCAATTGGCAGTAGGATTTTTAATCGACTATCCTCCTCCGAACAGTGTTTCGCAGTGTTTTGCTCCGACACATCGTAAAGCATAAGAGTGGTAAGGCATGCAATAGACAAACTTAAGAGTATTCCAGAACAAGTTTTGCAACTTCGCGACTTTATGCACTTTCTAAGATCTTCTAAGACTGTACTTCTTTCTAATGCGAAAATATTGCTGTTGTCAACAAATCCTAGATTTCTTAAGTAAGCAAACTAGCTCCTCACAACTGAAGCAATAACAAAATCAAAGCCAAAAATTTTATTCTAGCTCAAAAACAGTTAACTAAAGCCTGGTGTTATAAACATAAGAATACGGACCAATTTTTTTGGGTTCTCATATGAGAACATTTAGCTATTAAATCAATCAATCAATCTATAAATCATTTTCTGTGACCGCTTATATTCTTAGAAGGGTCGCGGAATGAGGGTGGCTAAATGCTCCTTCCATCGTTCCCGATCCGCCGTCACCAACTCATGACACACAGGTGCGATCCCCAGACGGGTCTCGGAGATGTTCTTTACCAGATCCCACTAGCTGTTAAAATGTTGAAAAAATCTAGAAATACAGTCTCAAACACGAACTTAGCAGTCTGAAATAAATAAGTTTTCACAAAACGATTACCAAGTTAAACGTAGGTCAAAGTGTCCTTTTTCTGCAGTTACTGCTCACTCCAGGAAAAACGTATACTAGAAACCGGCTCCAGACTTGATTTAGCTTGAAAATGGAAGTTTTGCTACCGAATCTGATTAAAACTATCAGTCTTGAAGTAAAAAACCTGCCAACTGATGTCATGGGAATCTCACAGGCAAAATACATCTCAATGCACGAATTATAATTCCGTCACATGCGGAATGTCGTGTACTATCATCGAACATGCACAAAGTGAAGTTAAATTTTGAGCCTTCTCAAGTGTCCGTACGCCAAGAACCTTTGAAGTGATGAAAGGACTTAAAAATCCAGTTTTGGAAGCTAATGTTAAAGCCATTGCTTAGGTTTGAACCTAGTAGCTTAAGTCTAACTTAAATATATCTATTCAAAATTCGTAATAGGAAGTAGTAAAAAAACAAAACGGCTTTTATTAAAAAGCTATTAAAAAAAGATCGTCAAGTTCGAAGACATATGCGCGAAGACATACGCGGCCGTGGACTTTTGTTGGCTGCCAATAAATGTTTCCCTTAATTTTTTTCCTTAAAAATTTGCTTGCGTCAAATTTAGTTGATATAAAATGGGTGGTCCAAAATTTTTTTGGTTAACAGCATCATTTTAGTTTGTCAACTCAAAGTGTTTTCAAGCTCATCTAGGAAACCATTTGCTATTTCAAACTGCATAATATAGTTTTTTTTTTTAATTAATTTTCAAAAGGTTCTTTTTTTTTAAATTTTCCCTATTGCCGTTTCAAAAAAAGAGGAACGGACATACGTCTTCTTTGCTTTTCTTTTCAATTTTACAACCACCTGTGCTAGCATTACAACTTTTCTGAAACTTTTCGGATACGGATTTCTCAGAAAACGGTCATACATGCTGTTTTTAATTTTGCATGTTAAAATGGGCTTAAAAACTTGAGGTTAGAAACGGCAATTTCGAAACTTTTTAATGCTTTAGCTTTAACTTTACATACTTCAGCCAAATTTAATCACGACAGTCATAACCCTTAAGGATCTAGAAACCTTTTATCAAATCGTTTTCGAAAATATTTTCACGTTTTTGAGCCAAATTTTCGAAGATTTTTAATATTTGCAGTTTGCTTTAGCTTTGTGTAAAATGTACCCTTTGAACTTTAACCAAATCTGAACCAGATCGCTTTTACCGTTAAGTTACCAGAAGATTTAAAAGAATATTTTTGAAAATGCTTTTATGTCTTTGAGTTAAATCTCAGAAGGTTTTGAAACTTTAAAATTCGCTATGGTTTTCCATAAAACTTTGGAAAACTTCTAATATGTTTAATTTTTTTTCATATTCTTTTTTTTTTTTAATAACACCGGAGATAATAAGAAAGGGCACTCATTTTTAACTCTTCATAACTCCAAAACTTTTCAATATTTTTAAAAAGCTGGATTTTTCGTTAAAGCTTAGTATCAGCGTAACCTAAGTTTCGTTTTTCTAGTTCTTGGTTGCAAAATTTTTTTAAAAAAAGCTATTGAAAAACATTTAATCCATTTACCCATGAAACTTCAAACTGTAATTTAACCGGACGACCAGGGATCAGCCCTAGGGTCCAGTGGGGCCTGGACCCAGAGCGGCAAATTTTGAGGGGCGGCAAATTAAGAAGAAAGAGATTAAAATCAAAAAAATAAACGCTAATTTACATATTTTGCATAGTAAACACCAAACATTTTGAATTTTTTTTTAACTCCTAGAAGACCTCTTGATTTGTCTGGACTATCGAATAGACAAAAGTTTTCGCACGGTCTTGGGCATAACTGTCGCCTCCGTCATGATAGGCAGGAATTTTGTTTTAACTCTCGAAAGGTCTTGCTCTAGGACTTGAGCGGACTAGAGCATCTCATGGTTCCAATTAAAAGTTTGTAAAACCATAGCGACAATGCCAGAACCCCAAGACCGGGCATATGATCGAGACGGAATTGTGAGTCGAAAAAATATTTTGAAAGGCCTTAAATTGCGAGGCATACAGTCTGAAACTATACATATCTGGATTTTTTAGGTCCCGAAGTAGAACAAACGTAAAGTTTTCGAAATACGCCTTCTGACATGCTTCCTTCATACATAAGGGTTGAATTAAGTCGCAACAAAAATTGTAAGAAAATAGTCGCAAAAAGTTGAAACCATGCTAATAGCATAAAAAGCCAAAGATATCAAAGAATTAATTCATTCGTCCTCTCACAAAATTTTAGTCACGTCATTTAGGTGTATTTTTTGCTACATATTCCCAGGGGCGGCAAAAATGTGTGGCCCAGGGCGGCACTTTACCTCAATCCGCCCCTGCGGACAACATACCAGCGATAGCGATACCATAAGACGTCATTTTTTCCATTTTTGGACGGACCGTTAAACCTTATAAGAAACATTTTCATACATTTTCGAAATGCTTACTCAAACATTTGGTTTTTATGACTCTTACTTATTATATACCCGACCATATAATGGTCGGATTTAAGGATTGTAACCCTAACGTACACTCTCAAATCAAAACCCACTTTTGTTTGAAAAAAGACAACTTTCTGAGAATCAAGAACGAAAACCGGGCTCTATTAGCTATTTAGTAATTTTTATTAAAGGGAGGTACTTTTTTAAGATGAGCTTAACGCAATTGTAACTCCCATGTCTTCTTATTAAGAATTCCACAACTTCTTAATTTTTGCCTTCAAAAAAAGTCGGGACACTAATGACGTATTCTTTTTAACACCAAATCGTGAAACTGGTGTGAAAAACAGAAAAAAATTGTTCTTTTCGCGTACACCTGAACGGAATCATGCTCATGTAAATGTTGTTTTAAACTCTGAATTAGTTCGGTGTCCACACCGAACTCGAAATTTCACCACCGTCGTATTTGACGGTGGAGGCTGGGTGTAGCTTTGATTGTGTATGTGAAGTGACGTTTCGACTCAAATTTCATTCGTGATCTTTTACAACACGACTGAAATTGCATGAAAGCGATCAAAATACCGAACTAAATATCGAACTCAAAGCTATCAAAATTAATTTTAAGTAAAAAGTTCAAAAAACCGACGGCAACAAAATTACTCTACGAAATGAAAAAAAGTAAACAAAATTAAGTCAAAACAGTTTGACACTTAACGTGGTGATTGCACGGGTGCAGTATTTGCCGTTCTGTACACAATGAAACCGAGTGTACACCACGCTGGAATTGTCGCAAACACTGAGTTTTTTTTGACAGCTCGGTGTGGCAGTTCGGTGTTCAAAAGAATACGCCATAAGCTTAATTTGATAAATGTCTTAGTTTGATAATGTTTTATGTTACAGCCCCAACCACATCCTCAGCATTTTGAAGGGCGGATTTAAAAAACGGTTATTGGACCTAGCTTCGGGAATAAGAGGGCCTTAAAACGCATATATGTAGGTGTGCTAACTACTCAATTTCTGTTTTCTGGCTTAATAATACGAAAGCCCAGAAAATTGTCAACATACGTTTCGAAGATGGACACGGATAAATCGACTCAAAATTTGGCTTTTATCATATTCATAATGACCCCAGGTATTGCCGGTATAAGCAAAACATGTCTTGAATGTATAGGTGAGACCGTGATGGAAGTGCCACCCAAATTATTAATCGTCAAGTATAGGGTTGCCATATCAACCATCTATTTTGAATGATTGAAAAATTTCTAAGCTTCATCTTTCGCCAAAGATAGGCACCTAGGTTGCATCCGTGTCCCCTTAAAATCAGTTAAAGGTGTTTGGGCTTAAAATTTGAACTTGAACCCATCCCGTTTGTATGACTATGTCAAACTAAGTCATTGAAATTCAAACACAGAACATTGACTCAAGTGGCATTAGATACCCACCTAGTAGGTCTTTCCTTTGCCTTCAAAGCTTGTATCAAGTGCATGCCATACCTTCCCCTACCCCTCGTTAACTCATATGACTTTATCTTTTCAAAAATACGTCTCAAAAAAATTTTAATTTAAAAATAAAGTTCCAATCACCCCTCGCACATGTGTTTGTGTAAACAATGTTGTTCTTTAAACGAATAGCGATCATTAACACCCTGCGAATTATTGCTCGGCAAAAATTTTTAATAGCTTCCATATTCATTTTAGAATCACAAATCCAACAAAAATCCAGATCCGAGCAACTGCATCCACCACTCCTCGCGAGGTAGATTTATCTCGCCCAACGAGTGAGATAGAAGAGAACCATAAGTATTTCGGGGGTCATTGTCCCTGGTGTGATGAGATGAATTTTGCTGTATTTTCGCAAACCGTATACGCCAACGTAGAATATACCTATTGACAGTGTGCACTCCTCTCAAGTGGCTATGACGCCAACGAAAATAACAAAAAAAAAAAAAAAACTCTCCAAAGAAGGCGGGCTAACGAACGTATCTAAGTATCGTCGAACCTCCAAACACATATATACGTGTACGTCTTGTCATCCAGCACATAGCAATTTTCCTATGTACTACTACTACATAGCTGATAGAAGGTTCTACACATTTTTTGCACTCCCCAAAGCGATCGTCCCGCGTCACCCTCTTCCTATGCACATCCTGTCCTGGCACTAACACTCAGGCCAGAGCCGATCTGCCAAACGATTTTTTGGCAAAACTTGCACATGCACACGAGTTATGGCCGCCCAACATAAGCAAATAAACAAACAAGAAGAGAACACGAACTCGCGCACACAGCTTAACCTGCAAGAGTTCATTGCGCTCAGCCGAAAATTTTTTGTTAATAACGATCGCAACGAACGAGATCAGGCAGAACGCAAGAGTCTCCTACTAGGCCAGTGCATGTTTGTGGGAAGGGGATACCTACTGGGATGTTTTTTTTTTTTTTTTTTTGCGTGTGTGCACTGATCAGTGACCAGCATTTTGATGATATGACTCGTCCTCTTCAAGGAGCAGGATGAGATATCAAATAACCCAGCAATAGAAATGAAGGAAGGGTTGTGCGCTTCGAAAACAAAATCCACCGGTCGCAGCTAAAAACAACAAAGCTCTGGCGAATCTCGAATCATGATGGCTTGGACCATTTTGTTGAGGGAGTGCGTTGTCCTTTCCGCCGATAATTACTGGTTTCTGATCGATGCCACACAATAACCTGACCCAACAATAAAGCCACGATCATCTTTAGCTGTCGTCATCGACATGGGTGGTTGGTATCCGTTTTTTTTGTACACATTTGTATGCCCAAAACAAACACTGCTCACATTGACCTCTGATGGTGATGAGACTTTTGTGCACGCAACCTTGTGAGCTCTGGTAAGTTAATTGCGCCATGCAGTCTTATGAATCAAAATCAATTCATTAATCTGTCCAGGGAGTTGAACGATCAATTAGATTGCATGACTTATGAAATTAGCAGAGGTTATTGTTGTTGTCATATTTATATTTTGGGTAAAACTCCATATTGTATCCGCAAATGAATCAGATGAAGAACTTCAACTTCGTATCGTATTCTTAGGAATTCTCACTAAAAGAACATTTGCTAATTGTTTACAGAATTCCGGACGTTCTATTGCATTTCGATATGATTTTACTGACAAAGCACAATGCTTTTGGAACAAAGAGACTTATCGCTCATTTATCTAGCTAAGTTAATCATCACGTTTTCCCAAAATAGGTGACTGATGAAAATAAGTGACCGATAAATAATTTGATGGAATTGGGTCAGCTACCTATATTTATTCCGTCGTTACAACTTGAAGAGGTATAAATTTTATCTTCCTACTAGTCCTTAAATTAGTTTTTTCGGACATTTGAAAAATTCACCACTTTGGAAAAATAAAAAAATAATCATGACCCCGACGTGATTTGAACACGCAACCTTCTGATCTGGAGTCAGACGCGCTACCGTTGCGCCACGGAGTCGTTGCTGTGTCGTCTGTCTAATCAGTACGTCCATGAGAGATTTATATTTTTAAAACGTTCTAAACTTGAAGATATGGAGGCTAGTTAATTCGACTCAATGATGTAGAAAGTATTTGGAATTTCTTCTTGCCAAAAAAAGGTTAAGGTATCCTTGCTAAGGTTCCAGATTAAAGTAGTCGTAGAAAAGGTTTATTTAAGAATATTTTATGCATAAGATCAATATTGCCACGTAAATATTTCCTTGGAAAGTCTTAGGTAACCCTATTTCCGAGAGCAACAGAACTGTCGCAGTCGAAAGTTGAAATAAGTCCGAAAAACATTGGATCTTAAGTGAGCTGTCGCTCGTGGATTGAATTAAATAAGACACAAAACACCCAAAAACTGTTTCATCGTCGTGCTTAAAAGTCTCAACCACAACCCGGTTACCTGCAGGACTCTTGTGTTAAATGAAAAGATAGGAAACAAAAAGATATGCAGCTTTTTTAAGGACGGCAAATTAAAGCCTGCAACCCAATGAATCCGTTGCATCCGTCACGTTGATGTACACAATTGACAACTAAGTTCAATACACACCTTTTTTATCGGAAGCGGTCTATAAAAGAACTTCGTGACGTACGTCGCTTCGCATAAGATCGTGTTTATTTCACTGAGTTGTCAGTTGTGTACTTCGACGCAACGGATGCAACGGATTCATTGGGCTGAAGCCATAAGACTGCCGAAGACATTTCTCCGATATTTCAAAAACAACAGCCTGAAAGCTCTAAGCCTAAGCCTAAGTCTCTGTCCAGGCATAACTCTGTCCTTCACTTTCTATTTTTTTAAGGTTTATATAGGCGTAATCGGCAAATTTCACGTTTCCATATTAAATTTAATTTTGAATGGCTTTGCCAAAGCGGCTGCTCCCCAATATAAGCAACGATACGTTCGGTTAGCTTTTTTATAAATGAAATCTACTCTTTATTTTACTCTACTCTTCTAGATTATTAAACTTTTTTGTTTAAATTTTACGCAGTTGTTTGAGTTGAAATAAACACGAAAGAAAATATTTCTGCAAGAATTGAAAATAATTAAACCTGCAAAAGAATTCTCTAATTCAGAAGTTAGATTGCAAATTTGACACTTTTGAATATTTGAATCAGCTTAACGTGCTGTTGCAACTTGCAAGGATCCGGTAATAAAAAACACTGAAAAACTTAAAACAAAAGAGTCTTAAAAAATTGTGAAGATTACAAATTGTTAACTAGTTATAATCTCTGCAATTTTACAAGATTCTGTTGTCTTTATGTGTAAGTTTTTCGATGAAATAAAACTGAAATTGAAATTTAAAAACTCTGGAAGCATTTTAATTGTTAAACAGAAAAATTGCTGCGTATGCAAAATTCAACTGCAGATCACCAACCTTTCTAAGAAAAAAGATTACCTATGACCCATTCAGTGCGGCCACAGCATATTTTTGAATCACTTTCTGGCATTCCAAGTCGAAATCCAAAATCCGTTTCCGTTAATCAGGGTTTCGAAAACTGTTCCGAAACCCTATCATGGCTATGGAAACTTATATTAACGATGAAAATCCAATTAAATATGATCGAACTTCAGAATGATTGCAGCTTCAAAGAATGATTTGAGGTGTGTATAAGAACTCTAACAACAATCAGCCTTGAGAAACAAGGGCTCAGGACTTATCTGAAAAGAGGCTTTCCTAAAGGGGGTTTCAATAAAATACTTGTGCGTTTTTAAGTTAATAAAAAATGATCGGGCAGGACATTGACGAAGACTGAAAAACGAAATCTTGGGAACTGCAAAAGTAAAATGCGCCTTGGATTAAGCCTGATTGAAACAACAATTCAAGGATTTGCTTAAACATCACAAGCTCATATTAAAATGCAAATTGAATTGAATTATTTTTCCAAATTTTGTAATATTTTTGTGTGGCCACGGAAATTAATTGATTGCCCTTACAGTCCCTTAGTGGGAAACCAGGTGGTAAGTAAAATCCTTCTGGGACCCCTTCAAGCTCATAGGGCTAGATTTGTCCGAACTTTTAAAACAAATTTTCTGGATCATCTAACCTTCAACTTTAATAAAAGAGTCTCTAAATTTGCTGCCAAAGCATATTTCGGAATTTTTATGTATAACAAATTTTGAATGCCTTAAAAAATGTCTGAGGTCTTGGAAGCTGGAAAGATTCGTCGGTATAAACTACCAAGTGTAGGAAGGGAATTTTGGGCAAAGCACCCACCATATTAACGTACACAATTAAGCAATCAACCAAAGCTTTAGTGTACCTAGACCTACTTCTCATTCTGTCAATTTTTGGCGACTTAAGTTAACATCCCGAAAAAAATTGAAATTGGAAATTTTATTATTTTTTTTTTTACTTTCATCAAATTCATTTTACTACAAAAAGTCATTAGAAGAGAAAATGTTTTAAGGGGGCGTTTCCACAGGAAACGAATCTACGATTTAGAAAAATCTCCTTAAATCTCCCTTAAATCTCTTCGCGAAGAGATTTAAAATTAAATTATTTGAATCGTGCAGCTAAATTCTGTTGTGTACGCAATGGGCAGCATCCAGATTAACAAAAATGTCAGCGAGTCACATGTTCAAGTCACGAGACAACATCAACCATTCTGCGCAGTTGTATTGGACTGAATTGTTCATCATAAATGTTGGCGTAATCTTCTTTTTCCGGTGGAACTACCTTGGGTTTTACTTTAATCTTTCTACGTAAATCTCTGTTTTATTTGTGGTGGAAACACTATATTTCACTAGTTCAAAAAAAGACTTGCATGATTCTCCAAGATCTTAGGCGTTTTAAAATTAATGTCTTTTTTTTAGTTTAAACTGAATTTACGATAAAATCAAGCTTTAGAAGACATAAGATGGTAAAAGGTGTGCTCCCTAGTGTCTGTTTGCCCTGTATAGGGCTTTTACCCACAATTAAGTTTAGCGTGGCTACCAGCGGCTTTGAACCACAAATACCTACACATTTTCTGTACAGTATAGAAACCAACCTATGCCCTAAGTCTTGGTTCCCTTGTTCAATTGAAAAAAAACACATAAGAACTTCACAGATGTAGCGTAGTAAGTCAGCTTAATAATCAAATTTCTGTTTTTAATTACTTTTCAATAATTTTTCGACTTAGGGCATAACTTGTAAGATGAACGCATTGGGGCCCATATAGCTTTTTTTCTTATTTCTCAAAAAAAAAAAAAAAACAGTGAGTAAGTGCAACAGTGCGTATATAATAGCTTCGGTCCGTCTGTAACGGACCGCGGTATACCCTATTCCTATTTTCCTTCTCATTCCTGTTCTCCTTTCCATTCCTTTTCTCCTTTCCATTCGTTTATTTTCTTGTTTTCAATCGCCGTCCTGTTCCAATTATGCATTTTTTTAAATAGAAAAAAAAATTATTCCTTATAAGTTTTTGTTTACTTTTTTTTTTAAAAAGGGGCGTGGCATATCCAACCCCTTTAACTGAAAATCAATATTAGCATAGAAATATCCAAGTTTACGGCTAAAGTACGCCAAACTGTAATTTTTTGGTTCGAATTCAATAATTTTGTGAAATTGACCTCTACAGATGGGCGTGGCCGAAACTTTGTATTATTGAAATCTGAAATAGTATCCGGTGTTCTTTATGTGGCATATTTCCTATTCTATACTTAGTAAAGCTAAAAAGCAGTCGAATTCCATGTTTTATCTAGAATTTTTTTAGGTTTTTATGGAATTGTACTTCAAAATATGGGTGTGGCCCAAAACTTTGTATAAATCAAATGTAGAACTTAATATTTTCTACATAACATATTAAGTAAAAAATTTTCGAAATGGAGTAAAAATATTGAATAAATTGCATTTGAAAAATTACTCTTTAATTCGATGCCGAAAATGTAATTTTTTGGGTAAAATTCAACAATTTCGTAATATTAACCTCTAAACATGGGCAAAAACTTTGTAAGAACGAAATCTAGCGCGAAACCCGGTGAAGCTAATGTGCTTAATTTTATTTCTAATCCGTACTTAACATTAGTAAAAAAGTAGTCGAAATCCATTTTTTCTGGAAAATTAGATTTTTTTCTTAAATTCTGCCTCCAAATGTGGGCGTGGGCCAAAACTTTGTATAAAAGAAATTTAAAAAAAAGTGTTTTCTACATAAAATATTAAATAAAATTTTTTCGATTTGGAACGAAAATATTGAATAAATTGCATGTGAAAGATTACACTTTCAATCGATGCCACGCCCACCAGAGGCGCTCTGCGGACTTTACTTCTATTTTTTATGAAATCTTAATCTTAATCTTCTTAAAATCATTAGAAGATGCTAAATAATAAATTTCAGCTTTTCGCGACATCTTACAGTCTTGTAAGCACCGGAGGTTGTTGCACATTTAGACCAATTGTGGGCGTGTCTGTGGGCGGATTCAAAAAATTTTAACACTTGTATTGTTTCGGATGACTTACGAGAGAGCTTACGAACTTTCAGCTTCCTAGCTCGAAATATAAGGCATACAAATTGGTGACATACGGACGGAAAGACCGACGGACATGGCTCATTCGACTCAGAATTCGGTCTCGATCATATGCCCTTAGGATCTTGGGGGCTTATCGTCATTATTTCTCTATGTTACATTTGCGCCTGTATCAAACTTAATATACTCCATTCCTGTGGAATAGGGTATAAAAACTAACTAGAGTTACCATCATCCTGTAAAAAAAAAACTAGCATTCCAACCACAATCGCAAATGTGTGCGAATCCGTACAACTGCTAATGCAATAGATACCCAGGCACTTCCTTTCCCATTCGCAACGAAGCAGTTTAAGCCGCCACTATCCTGTTTTCCCCGCACCTAATTCGTCTATCTATTACCCTTTCAATGTTACCAAAACCTCACAACAATACAAGCCGCCCGCCTGCATTTGAGTTACCCAAAATCTGTTTAAAAAAAAAACTGAACAAAAACTTGTTGCATGGTCGACAAATTTTTGGCTGCACAAAGCCCCGAAAAAGAAATCCTTCTAAAAATGTTATGTTTTCTTTTATTTTTTCTGGCCGCAGGAAGGCACTGAACCTTGCATCCGGTTTTTCTAGATTTTTTTAGCGTACGGCATGTGAATGTGTGCGTCTACGAAAAAAAGGGTACCTATAGCAGAGTCCCCCCGAAAATATAAACTACAACACGAAGCATGCGATTGTAGAACTCCTTATAGCCTGGTGCTGAAGAAAGAATACCTATAAAGAGCTGGACAAAAAAACTAAATGAAACCCATCGAAAAGGAAGAACCAACTGCAGCCGCATCTAATGAATCTCCTTTGTTGTTCATCATGGACTTAATGTCGTTGTGCAGTTGGGTAGATATTTCCGTATACCAACCCAGGCCCACCATTTTCCATTTTTAGAATAACTAACGACAAAGAGTGTTATTCAAGCCCCCCATCCTCCTCTATATGCACTTAAATATATTCAACCTACAGCAAGTTCTAAGCGCGTATTTTGAATTCAAAGTTGGTTGCGGTTGTGTACATTGCTGTGGCCAGAAATATCAGGGTTCACGTCATCCCCTTAGAGCTTTATAAAGCAAAAAATGAAAAGACACATACTCAACTCACTTTAGAATACAGTTCGGTTGTATGCATAACGACGTAGAACGCATTTTGTAATTTTGTTTTCGGGTGTCAATGACCGTCGAAAAGAACGATCTACGAACAAAATATAGCAAGCAAATGGCCGATAAAAATACATTTTGTTTGCTTTTCTTTTTGCATTTAATTTTTTTCTTTTTAGAAGAAGATCATGTTGGGATGAATAAAAAAAATAATAAGAAAATAAATCAGCGAGGAGCAGATAGGTACAGAAGATACAATGTAGTAAGTTCACTTGCGTAGGTTGCTTATTTTGAAATACGGTTGATAGCAGTTTCTTTTCGGGAAAATAATCGTCGCATTTCGATTGGTTATCAATAAGTTTGAATATTGAAATTTTTAAGTAGAAAAAAACACACATTTTGTTCCCAGAAGCTTCCAAATCAAGAAGTAAGTTAGAGGTGATTTTTTGTCATTTAGCGTTTTGGAAATCCTTTTTAATGAATTATTTTTAATCAAATAAGTATCACAAAAAAGTATCACTATAATCACAATGGGTCAATGTGGCCTCCGAGTGAACTTGCACCTAATGCAAACAACCCCCTTCCTAAGTATCACTATTCCCGAAAAACCTTTAGCCCCCCTGCATACACCGGTGCTGTTTTATGATGTTAGTACCTTACTTTTTGTGGTGGAATATGGACCATCGCACACGAGCATATTTTTGCCGGCAGAAAACTGGATCAAACCATGTTTCTTATACCAAGTTGATATTTCCAGGTAATACGATTTTACTAGCTAAAACCTATCGAGCATTTTCTAAGCATCGAAATTAAAGGATTTGTATAGATAACTTCCAAGTTCTACGGCCCTTAGTAAAAAATATGAAATCCATTCCTCTTACTGACAAAAAGGATTGACTCCGAGCATATATTTTCTCGTTTGTAATGGCCCAGACAGCCAATCCGTTTTTTGCAAGCTGACGATTTCCAAAAAAGCAGACAAACTGATGGTTTTTTTTAGATAGAAATGTTTTTGTTGCGATGGCCCGAGGCTTAAAAAAGTACGACAGTCTGTCAGTAGCATTGAAAAATTGTTTATGTTATGATTCGGACATACAGTCATCTTGGTAGCCAAGAGAATAGACGGCAACTAGTTCTCACGAGCTCAAAAAACCAGTGAGTAAGTGCTACAGTGTGTACGCAGAAGTTACAGTCCGTAAAACGGATCGTTGAATACCCCATCCTATCCCACATTGTAAAATACTGATGGCATAGTTATTTTTTGACATTATGTAGGTAGTGCAAACTTCGAAAAGGGGCGTGGTCCAACCGCCTAATTACAAGATTATAAGATAGTTTAGTTAGTTACACTTAAATGTACGTAAAAAAGGAATTTTTTTGGTTCAAATTCAATATTTTTGAAAAATCGACCCCTTAAAGGGGGCGTGGCTAAAAATTTTATATGAACGAAATCTGGACTGAAGTCTCGTTTACCTAACCTGCTACTTTTTTGTTTCATGCTTTCCTAAATCAGGCTCAAGGCCAGTCGAAATTAAGTTTTCCTGGGAAATTTTAGGTTTTTCTTCAATTTTGCCTTCAAATGTGGGCGGGGCCCAAAGTCTTGTATGAACAAAATGTGGAACTAAGCGTTTTCTACATAAAATGCTAAGCAATTTTTTTCAATTTCGAGCAAAAATATTGAGTAAAAAGCATTTGAAATATTTACCCTTAAAATAGATGCCACGCCCACTAGAGGAGGTTTACCAATTAAATTTGTCTTTTTTGTGTCTTACATTCACTAAAAGATGCTAATGTGAATGTCTTACATTCACTAAGATGCCTTTTAGAACGTCTTACAGTTTTGAAAACTCTGGAGGTAGTTGCACATTTAGACCAATTGTGGGCGTGTCTTAGGGCGGATTTCAAAAATTTTTACTGCTCAAAATGTAAGGCCTAAAAACATGTGACATACAGACGAACGGACGGACGGACGGACATGGCTCATTCGACTCAGAATTCAGTCTCGATCATATGCCCTTAAGGTCTTGGGGGTCTACCATTATTATTTCACCGTGTTACAAACTATGTGACAAACTTAATATACTTACTTACTTACTTAAGGTGGCGCTACAGTCCGGGGTGGACCTGGGCCTCAGCCAACAAGCTTCGCCAGCCAGCTCTGTCTCTAGCTGGCCGTCTCCAGTTTCGCACGCGAAGTTGGCTGAGGTCTCCTTCCACTTGCGTGCGCCACCTGAGTCTCGGTGCTCCTCTACCGGGCCGTCCCTGCGGTGTGGATTATAGATTTTCCGAAGATTTTCCGGGCCGGGGCGTCCATCCGCTAGATGACCCAGCCATCGTAGACGTTGTGGTTTGACTCTTTTGGCTAGGTCGGTGTCGCTGTTCAGCCCGTACAGTTCGATGTTATATCTCCTCCTCCACTCTCCGTCTATGCAGGTGGGACCGTAAATCGTCCAAAGAATTTTCCTCTCGAAGCAGCCTAAAGTGTTTTCATCCGCCTTTGACAGGGTCCATACTTCTGCGCCGTAAAGCAGGACTGGGATGATGAGGGTCTTATACATGACACTTTAGTTGCTCGAGAGAGGGCTTTGCTACTCAATTGCCTCCTCAGCCCAAAGAAACAGCGATTGGCAAGAGCTATCCTTCGTTTGATTTCAGCGCTGGTGTCATTGTCTGAATTCAGACAGTTCAGACAATGACAAACTTAATTTACCTCCTATGCTATGGGATGGGGTATAAAGATTAGGACGAAAAGCAAAAAAAGCTTCTAAAGAAAATAAAGGAACTGAAATAAGTCCTAAAAAAAGGACGAGCGATCAAAAAACGTCAGGAAATAAACCATCCAAGAGATTTCTATACCTACATCTCGAGGTGCCATAAGAACTCCTGCTTACCAGAAAGTGAACGAAAGAATGGTTCGCTTCCCTCAGTTAATCTGATACTAAAACGGAAAGCCGAACCAAATTTAGGAAAAAATAAAAGAAGACTTAAATCTCCGTGGATACGCAGTGACCGATTGAAATCCTTCGTGGAGGGATTACCCTTAAAGCTAGCTGCATATATCACAAAACACCTATAACCAAAAATCTTTGCTCTACTTTTCCCGCACTACTTCCTCAGTCCAAGCTCTACCTGCCTTGATGCGTGTCAATGGTTGTTGACCAAAGCTTGCCAACCCGCCCTAGTATGTACCTTCCCATGTTACCCAAGCTATCTGTCAGGTCTTTTAGAAAATTACCCCTAAAGTTGTATCGCAAGGTACTAAAATGGGTCGGACTATTCGCTTTGCCTGAGAATTTTGATCCCAGGGTCATTGGTTTATACCCCACGTTGGGCACCATTGTGCAAAAATTAACCTTACAAAGTTTTAATAATAAAACTGAAACATTTTGGTGATCGATCAGAGAGAAGAGTTCGTCTGTAACAAACTTCTATACCCGACCCTATACATCGTGTAGCACCAAACCTTAAAGCTTTTTTGGTCCGAATTCATATACATTTTGTGTTGGCCACGCCTCCAAATATGGGCGTAAGCTAAAAATTAAAATCAGTTAATTGTAATTTCGTGAGGGTCATGAAAAAATTCGTTAAAAGAGAAAATTATTTCGGAAAAGAAATCGTTTTTTCGTATAAACGCCCCCTAAAAGTGGGCGGAGCTCAAGACCTTGCATGTAAAAAACTGAGAAAACTTTGATATTTGTAATCATTTTTTTTTGATTTGGAGTAAACTTTTCGAGAAATTGGGTTTTTAAATATCTTACATGTTAAAAGTGGCCATGGTCGATATTGTGGGCAGACAAGTTTTTGGCTTGTTGACGATCTTGAGCCAATATTTCCTCGTACCAAATTTGACGCCATGTTTAGCAAGAGGCGTTTTGAAAGAAAGACGTTGTCTCACATTGAAGCCAGTAGTGGGTGTGGCCGTTGGCGGATTTAGCCAATTTTCACACCTTGTCTGACAAGGTTTTAGCTTGTTGAAGATCTTGAGCCAATATTTCCTCGTACCAAATTTGAGTTCCTACGCCATGTTTAGTACGAGGCATTTTGAAGGAAAATGTGAAAAAGACGTTGTCTCACATTGAAGCCAGTAGTGGGCGTGGCCGTTGGCGGATTTAGCCAGTTTTCACACCTTGCAAGAAAAGATCCTAGCCGTGTACCAAGATCCAGCTCTCTAGCTTGATTTTTGTAAGACCTAAAACATTCATTGATTCTTCTGTTGGTCTCAACCATACCTCTTAAAGGTCTAAGGGGCTTACGTTGATTATTTCACTGTGTTACAAACTGCATTAAAATGAATATACCCTGGGTCGGGCAAAAAAGAGGCAGAAGCTAGCCTTGCTTAGTTACCACCCCAGGTTGACGTCGCCTGATGACTAGCGACTAATACCCGCAACATCGCTACACTAGCCAGTTTTTGGCGGTTTTGTGTCGGGCTTTTAAATCGACCACTTAAAAAAACCTATTGTTGCGCAAGAGCCAAAGGCTCGGATACATAAAAGAACTCGAATTTCTATTGAAGAGCTAACCCAATAGGAAGCTTTCGTCGAGCAGTTTGGATGAGCCACCTTTTGCGTCGGTATATGAATAATAAATATCTTTCAAAGTTGATGACTGAATTTCATATTTAAGACATATTTGTCAAGGGTGATCTTCTACAAGCTTATCTAATCAGCTTTACAATAGAATATTGCGCCAGTTGACACAAAAATCGGTCGAAGTAAAATGTTGCCTTAAACCATCACTTTGGCGGGTATCATAGAATTGATTGGCCTTGGCCAGCCGTCAATAGTCTGAGGCTTTCTGGCCTAGATACTCTTTGCTTTTTAGTTGATCCCACAAAAATCGAGTGCGGATGATACATAACATGAAATTTACATAAGCATTAAAATTATATTAATGATGACGCTCACTATTCTTACTATTCCTATTGTATTCGCCGCGATTGGGCGTAAATGTCAGAGTTGTTTTTTGGAATCAATGGAGTGCTATTAAGGGAAAACCTTCTGCCTGAATGATATCGACAGTCATCACAAAACAAGCAACCATATTGCGCCACAGACAGGTCTATCACTTGGATCACCTTTTGTCCTATAAATAGGTCCTTATATTTGGTTGCTAAATTCTTATTATAAACTTATCAGTTTAAGTAAAAGTCTACAATTGCGAAACCTTAAAATAATCTTCTTCCCGATTAGCCCGTGGTGTGCATTGCACGACCCTAAAATGCACCTCCCGGGCATTTCACTCTCGTGAATTTGCGATTGTGATAGCTTATCGCAGCACTCTCAGTTGTTTTGTCGCTTAATCGGGAATCCAAAATGGGTTGACTTTATTTCATTTTGTGAAAAAGAAGCAGTAAAAACTCGATGTTTGTTGAACAAATAGTCGAGTTACCTGACACAGATTAGTGTGCGACTGACTTTGATGGATACGCCTGACTTTATGACTGGAAATCATAGACATACCAACATATTTTTTAAAGTTTTTATTTATTCTGTCACACTAATCCTTCTTGGAAAAAAACACATTAAAAGAACCTCGCCTGGATATTTTTCCACAACCCCATGTAATTCTTTCCTATTTTCCTAAATTAAATTTATAAAAAAAAATAAGGAGGATGTCAACCAGCCGTCATTCAAAGGAAATGTTGAAGCATCCTGATTTAGTTGACTCCGTCAACAGCCAGACCGGAATACAAGTCGTTTCTCTTCGGATCGAATTTATCGCAATTCGTTTTTCGATCCCATTTTCTTTGACTTCCCTCAATGCAAATCTTACGAAATATTGAACATTACAAGAGTGTCACCTAATCGAATGCCATCCTGATGAAATTGGACCACCTACCCCCCCGAATTATTTGCTGACAGACACTCACACACGCAATCGATCTGGCGCTACATAATCCCAGCATCCATCCCGGGAAGCCATTATAATTTCTTCTTTTTTCCGCTGAATTTTATTGATTAAATAATCGATATCGCGCGGCGATATTACATTCAGCAGGGCAACTTCCCCCGCAGAAGAACAAAGGGGGTTCCTTGTTGCCTGCTACACTATACCTACCTACAATCTGTTACAATGCACATTATCTCCGTACACTAAGATTTCCTTCTCTAAGGCAACACAACCACCCTCCTTCGAAAAGGGGACATTAAACAAGAAGCAAAACTTTCATTTTAGAAACTTGATACAGTTTTTTCGAGTGTATACACTACACTCACTCCCGCAACCCCATCCCCCGCGTATCAATGAATAAAATTTTTCAAAAAGAATTCCAGCGCCCCCACATCCTGTCGAATGAAATATCTAAAGTTCGTCTTTCTCGCGCTAAGGGAGATGAAATAAAAAATAATAAAAAGGAAAAATTCCATCACCCACCTTCTTCGCTACTCTATCATCAACACCGCCAAATTTATCATCCCTTTTTGGAGCTCCAGAGTGCAAAGTAAAAGCAAGAAAAAAGTCCTCGCACCCCTAGTGAAAAATAAATCTCCCATCAGCAGTGGTGTCTTATAAAATCGACGACTAGTGTGGCAGCATCAGCATCCCATCCACAGAGTGTGTCGATATCGAGGAACAGGGACGAAGACGAGAACAAACTGCGAAAAACTGAAACTCTCATACACACAACACACATTCATCCCCTCAGCACACAATTATAGATTTTTCTTGTAAGTGTAATGGCTGCTGATGCTGCTGCTGCCTCAGGGGGTTGAGGCTTTTTCTCTATTCAAAAATACTAAAAAAAAAAATAATATCCTTCTTTATAACCCCTGGCACAACACTACCCCACCCCCACATTTCATTCCCGGTTTCAGCTTACTCGAATAACTATCTGCTGACGCTCTCTCTCGGTCTCTAAACTCAAGTTGTTCTCGCTCTATAACGTTTTACGTGGCCCTTTTCTAATCTCATCCCTTGGCAAAACGTGGAATCTCCTTTCAAAGGCATCAAAAAAAAAAAGTGGAAAAGTAATAAAAAAATAGAAAAGAACTTTTGAATTTCATAATCGGGATTTTTTTTTTTATACTTTTTCTTCATCGTCCTGGCCTCCATGTTCTTCTAGTCCTTGCTTAGTTTCTATACCAAATGCTTCCCCTGAAATAATTTTTTTTTTGTCGAAACTCGTAAAATAGTAGGAGGTTGGGAAAGGCGTATAGATGAAGGAAAACTTGTTAACTGTATGAATGCGACAGTTTTTTAAACTTTTTATGGCATTAGGGGGCAAGTATTGGCTTTGAAGGCGAAACGTGACAGTTGTGTCAATAATTGTTATTGTATGTGGGGAAGCATGGGGAAGCCTATAACTGAAGTCGGAGTACTTTGAGGCTTGATTCGCGTGAGTACAAGTCGAGCAATATTTGTATTAGAAACGCTTGCGGAGGTATCTACCACGTAATTCGCTTTCAAAAATCTCCTTTTCAAAAGTCTGACTAAAACAATAAAATACTGCTTATTCTGCTTTTTAAGTCCAGAATTTCCAAGAAAGCAGAGTTTTGGAAAGCTGAATATTGAATATTTTCGAACTAAACTTACTAACTAAAGTATTTGAAATATTTGAAATCAGTTTTTTTCGCAATGTTTTTTGTCTTGAACTCACGCTGTGGCTGAAGAGATCAGACATTCCGGCCGAACCTTAAATCGAATAAACATCTTTTTTGAAGAACCGGCTTGGTACAAGTAAGAATCTAAAGGATGAAGGCTATGAAGAATAAAGAACCCTACAATCCCTTAATACGGGGTGAGAGAATACAGGATAACCGAGAAGCAAATGGCACAGAAATGTTTAAGATAAAGGTTCCCTAGTTTCCTAGCTAACTAGGGAAGACGTGACAGAAACTGAAACCGATCTGCAGGAGCAGTATGTCCCTATCCGGAAATAAACTTTGTGATCATTTTGTAAAAAAAAATTCCCCAATTTTGGCACTTCAATTCGGCTTCTAGATGACCCTCAACCAGCACAATGGCTTCGGTTTACTCTTTCTGTAGTTACTGCCCCCGTTTGCCAACTTGCTGCACTTTGAGGTCACTTTTCTATTGTAAGCAGGACCGAAAGTTCTATGCGACTTGGCCGACGGTCATATGAGGCATAACAGACGTGCATGCTTTTGATATTTCAGACTTTCGGGCTAAATTCTTGGAAACATGATTTATTTCCCAGCTTATGAAAAATCTAGAATCTTGTAAGCTTCTTCGTGATTGTCAAAACGAATCTGATGGCACAAGGTCCAATGGTGATCTGATGACTCCCCCTCAACAGTGTTACTATACTCCTTGCATCATCTTGGCGAAAACATAGTTGTTGCGCTCAATGTAATTAAAGAGCTTGACAGAATCTGGCATCACGTCGTCTTGTCAAAAACGCGTGCTTTTGGAGAAATAAATTAGCCTTTCAGCAATTCTGATGTCGAACGAGTAAATGTTGGTGTACCTCAGGGCTCTGTTTTATGTCTAATACTTTTCCCGATCTTTTTAAATGATCTTTTGTACGCCGCATATAATCCCACAAATAGTTCCTTCGCTGATAACAGAAATCTTAGTTTTTCATATTCTTCTCCTTGCAAATGCCCGCACATACCTATAACTCGCTTCCATGTCCACTGTATACCGCTTATCTGTCAATATTGTCAGTGCAAGATTTATCCCAAATATCTTACAACATATTTGTTCAGATATTTGGGAAAAACTTCCCACTGACAGATCCTATAATACTGTCAGATGTGGCAATGGTGTGTATGCCTTAAGTCGATTCCGGTTTCGTTCATTGGAATATCCAAGCCAAGACTTTGTCAAAGCCTCTCCTATAGTCTATATACTCCGCGTCATCTTGCTCTTTGCACGTTTTTGCAAAAATTACTACAAAAAATTGTGCCTCCGGTGTTGGCCCTGCGAGTTTTATGCGGAAAACTTGGCGCATGATGTAAAACAAATCACATGTCAGGTCTGGGAAACAAGAATCTATCTAGATAAAATCTAGAACGATACAAATCAAGAAACCAAAATTTTTAACATCAAAAATGTAGAAAAAAAAATCTGCAATGGCTCTTCATCCTAGTTATGAGAATAAGCTCTATTTACCCTAGTTCAATGAATAGTAATGGGGGGTATTCAGTCTCAGCCTCTCCACTACTTCGCTGCGATGTGAATTCTTAGGTTTTCTGTGCCAGGGCGTTGGGGTCCATCCATTCTAGGTGACCCAGTTATCGTACGCGTTGTATTCAGACTCTTCTCGCCAGATCGGTGTCGCTGTACATCCTGTACGGTTCGTTGTTATTATCTCAAAAGCACTCGAAGGAGTTCTTCTTGAGCAACCTGAAAGGTTTTCATCCGCCTTTGACAGGGTCGATGGTTCTGCACCCTAAAGCAAGAATGGGTTTATGAGGGTCGAATAAACGTAAGAGACTCTTACCATTCAAAATTTTTGTCTTTCTAGCAAACGAGGTGATCCCCAGCATATGGCCTTGATTGATATTCTCTTTTAGGATTATGGCCCAGGGAAATTGTTTCGAATCATATAAGAAGCTACGATCAAACCGTCATAGTCGTTTTGCATCAATGGATGAATTTTCCAGGGTCACCAATTATCAAGCTACCACATTAGCTCTGATTAGCCCCGTCTCTCTGCTGTCTTAAAGACACGAACACAGGATGGCTGAAAATTTTAAAGTCTTCCTTATTTGGCCAAAATATGTAAGGGTAAGGTTGCCTTTCCCGGCCTGTGAGAATCCGATAAGGTCAAGGTAAATAGTTTTAACGGTAGAAAAATTCTTCTTTGTAGGATTTCAGGAGCTCATTCCTGCGCATTTCTTGCACTTTGTCTGATAGGGGGAGAAATAAATCCCGAAGTGTCTCCAAACGACAATTATATAAGATTAATTTGTGACGAACACTCCTTTATCGTCGTTTTGGCTCTCCAAAAATAGTAATTGTGACACCAAATAGGCAAGAGAGCAATTTCGTTATAAAAATTCCAATGCAAAACGTTTTTTTTTTGGCATACGTGGACAGTTTTACTTTCTTTTTTTGTCGAGCCTCAAACTGTTATAAAAAATAAAGCGAAATAGATCAAAGTGGTTTGTGAAAAGGGTGAATGAGATTTATTAATTTTTTTTTTTTATTAGCCGAGAGGATTTATGTCCGGTGGAGACATAGTGTTAATGTGCCTTCAGCCTTCACCAAGTATCAAATTATGAAGGTACCTATGCCAAATCGCCAATCCAGACCAAATCTTAGAAAAACTCCAAAATCTTGTGCAAGCTCAGCTTAAAGTCATCTTCCACTTATTTTGAACAGTCCTGCTTTTGAGCGTTTTTAAATGTCAAGTTAAATAAAAAGTTTGAATATTCTTAATCGGTTACGCCTAATCTCAAATTGGCATAGATTTGTATGTGAGAACCTTCAAAGAACAAGATATTAAAAAATTCTGAATGACGGGCACACGATCACTCCATGAGCGAAACCATACGACCCGCTTCAGCGCCTTACAAAACTAACCCAATCAAGCAAAAGCGCCCTGTCATAGAATCATAGAAAACGGCGTAAAGTTCTGCTCCTTGGCTGTATTCTCCGATTTCAAAACGCACCCAAAAGGCCCTTTTAAACTTTCTATTTTTCGTTTTTTTTTTTTAACCACCCTCTTATGAGCTAGAGTTTAAAAAGGCAAAAACAAAGCAAAAAAAACGTTCCTTACACGCCGAAAAAAACCTCCACCCTATCTATCCCTTCCCATCTGCCTTGGAGAGCGCATATAGTTAGTCGTGCGTTCAAGAAATAGCATTTGGCGGCGCGGCTCCTAAAAACTTTTTTTCTCCACGAACACAATCATCTCTCGATACAACCGAACCGACACAACAGTGGAAAAATAAAGGAGAACATTACAACAACACTAAAAAAAAAAATAAGTAAAAGAAAATAAATCCTTCCTATATACTACCTCATCGTTGCGCCACTTTCGCTGCTCTATACCGCGCTGCCATTACTGCCATCTCTAATGGCAAACAGTATGTGAGATGCTGTACAGTTACGAATTCGCGATGCTATAAAAATATTTTTCATTCCTTCATTTTATGTATTTTATTTATTTCCTCCTCGTGTCGTTCTTCTTTTTTTCTGTTGTGTGCTGTTCATTGTATGCCTTTCGTTCCGCTCATTTTCTTTTTTCTATTCCCACTAAATTTTTGCCCTAGCGAAAAGTTTCCCGGATTTCTTCCATAACCAACAGAGTCCCCCCACCCGCGCTCTCGACCCACCAGTAGAATGGTTTGGGGTAGGGGTTGGAACCCTTGAAAATTGTATACGCAAGGGCTCACACCGTTTCATGTAGTAGTAGTGGCATAGGTACAACAATAAAAAAGTGTTTTATGAGAAACTAAAGAAAAGCGCTCATCTCTTCGCCTTTGACTTTGCTTTTGTGCGTGGAAGGGGGCTGAGGTAGTTTGAACCTCTGGGGACGACACGTATCGAACAACAGCACCCCCAATCGAAAAGGATGTGTATAAAAGGTTATTTAGTCTTTTGAGTTCGCAGTTGCCTTTTGATCAATTTAAGTTCATAGGTCTAAGACTGATTATGCATAAAACGATAAAAGCCTTTGAGGACGCGCGAAGCAGATTTAATATTTCTTAGTGCTTCGTGTGTCCATAAAAAGTAAACTTGTTTTTGCTCTGTACGGGAACAAGCTTGAGGCCAGTGCTTCAGTTACAGTACGCCTAGCGTACCGGGAGAATCACCCTGGTTTTTATGACTGGCTAATTCAAGAAAAAAAAGAATGCTTTTTTGTTTCGATCGTAACAGGATTAACGACAGGACAATTGCAACAGGAAACCGTATGCTATACTAGAAGGTTTCTGTCGGATGGATTTAACCTAAGACAGCAGAAATGCTGATAGTATAATGTGACTGTTCACTGAAAAGGCATCATTCTTTCGCAGTAAGCTCAAGACTCCAGACACTTTTAAAATCAGCCAAAAAAGAACTTTAAATTTTTTTTTCTTCAGGGTCACCTCCTTACAAACGCAACGAAAACACGACCTTTGAAAAGTAGCGCAAACTTGCAATCCTATGACCACAGCAAAAGAATACAAGAGCAGATCGGGTCGATAAAGGAAGAAAACAAGCGCAAGTTAATAACGGAGGAAGCCTTAACAGTTTCCCGGGCAAAAAAATTGAATCATAAATGAATCAGGACTTAGTATTGAGAAGCTAGTTCGGACCTCCAAGACGTGGTGCCGAAAAAATATTCTTCCTTAATTCCTTACGACAATTAATTCCTCTCCAAACATTTCAAGGAAGACTGCGGGTATAGTTGTCATAGCCAAGCCTTTCAATGTTGGTGCAAGATCATCTGATCATATGCGATTATATATCGCCTCTATATGCCATTCATCTAAATGCGATCATCTGAAAATATGCGATCATCAATCGCTTCAAAACTACGGCTTTTGTATTCTTTTCAATGTTGATACAAGATCATCTTATTTGTGATCATCTTTTGCCTCTAATTGTCCACAATCTCAAGACAATTCTTAAGGTACTTCGTAGAAAAATATACCATCGTTTTTATAGAAGAAGTCTAACAAGTTTGCTCTAACGATCTGGTTATATTCGATCATCGATCGCGTTCCCTTGACTAAAACCTAAAGCCGATTTCCATCCATGGAGCAGCCAAACCACTCAATGGTCTTAAAAGATCATATGATCATATGTGAATGTGATCATCATTGGAGGCGATTCCCAAGGCGATTCTCCTTTCACTACAAAGATAAATATGGACATAATATTTTTATCCAACCCTTTAAAAAAATGTTGGTGACCGATCATCTGATCATATGAGATCATCAATAACATTAACAGTCCACAATCTAAAGGAAACTCTACAGCTCTTCAAAGAAGACTATGGAAATAGTTTTTAAAGACAAGCCTGTTATCGATGCTCTTACCGTCTGATTATACCTGATCAACGATCGTTTTCAAGATTGTTTTTGAGCCTTCCGACAAATAATAATATGAAAGATCGTTTGGTCATATGCGATCATCAATCGTCTCTTAAAGCCCACAATCTAATGGCGATTCTACAGTCTCTTCATAGAAGACTACGAGCATATTTTTTGGTAACAAGACCTCTCAATGGTAACGAACGATCATCTGATCATATGAGGTCTTCCATATAAATACCCACAATCTTAACTTGATTCTTTAACCACTTCAAGGGAGACTACTAGCAACCTTTTTTGTATATAGTCTAGTTTGTGATTGATGCTTAATTCGTCTGGTCATATCCGACTATTAATTACCAGCGATTCTACAGAAAAGCATGGCCACAACTTTTGTAGCTAGTCTCAATGAAATGATGGTAAGAGATCCCTTGATCTTATGCGATCATCGCGTCTTACTACACCCACCATCTAAAGACCATCCTCCAGAAACTGCAAAGAAAACTAACTTAAAGCAACCAAATTTTTCAATTCAAGGCTTTCAATGACGGATGGAAGATGCGATCAAAGTGAACGTACCTATGCAAACAGTGATCGTGCCAAACAAAAATATTTAATAAGCCATAAAGAAAATCGCTTTAAACTGAAGTCAAAGATTTTGCAATCGAGCTTTTGTAGAAGGATCTGTTCACAAAACTCCGAATATTTTCGTAGGATCTATTTGGTTAACTTTGTAGGACATTTTTTGCCTTTTTAAGGACTGATTTCAGGGAACGAGGGACACTTAGGCGCAAAGTGAAAGAAAAGGCAAAAAGTAGGTATCTTAAGATGCATACAATCCAATCATCAGAACACTGTTTTATTGTTTAGTCTCAAGCAGTACCCTGATTTTTACTTGAGATCTTTTTCGTTTCTAACCTGTAAAATACGTTTTCTGGTCTACATGGCAACATTATTAAATTATATACTGATCTCTTATTCCTGCGCCGAAAGACAGGGTGAGTGATATGCATCTGGAACGTATCCCGACCATGAATCTGTAGTTATTACCCATAGGACCGATCAACCAACCGATAACGACCGAAAATGACCTCATTCCACCTTACGTTGCAGAGCAATATGTTTACACCCAAAACGCCTAAGTAGTTCGTAAATACCCTAAAAAAAATGTGTTTTCTTTAAAATATTGTCAAAAACATTTAAGCCAACTAAATACGACTTCCAAGGTTTTCTGTAATGATAAGACTTAATTACTTTCGCCTTATCTTCTACCGGATTTCAATCAACTTCCATGTCATTTTACAAACAATATTGCGAAAACAAAACTCGGAACTTATCAATCTTGCAGCGAAAACAATTTCAATTTAAAGCACTCCAATCGATGGGACCGATAAGGCTGAACGCCAATTCCTCTGCGGCTTATCAGTTGCAACAAAAATGTTGTATTAACCGACTTAGAAAATGCGGTCATTGCCACACCCTATTCACGAAGAGCGCAGTGACAACTCAGTACAGTTACCTACAGCCTGCTCTAAAAACAAAGCCATCATTTTGTAGTCTGTTCTAGAAAAATATTAGCACAGCCGATAAAATATGTCTTTACACCGACACTAATCAGTTGCACATTCATGCAAAACGAGGCAGGGTTGAATGGCCGATATTTCGCGAGGTACCCTTTCGACAGCAGCTAAAAAGCTTGTCGGATGATGCACAGCGCAGTGACAAAATTCGGGTGAATCGCTCCATCAAATCGGTCAAACGACAACGCACCAATTTTGTCGTTATCCAACGCGACCTACCACATCACATTTTAGGCACACAAAAGCTAAATAAAAAATGTATCTGTGTGTAGAGGTACATGCTACCCCCATGTACGGGCCTTGATCGAAATACATTTATTTTGGCAGGTCAAAGACCCGGGTGTGAGGGAGCACACAAAAACGGTTCAATTCGTCACATTGAACTTTCAGCTGCAAGCTGCTGCGGAGTGGGTACCGAGGCGTCGTCAGTCTAATGAGAGAAACACATTCCAAGCGCAATAAAAAGGCTGCAAGATCAGCAACACGATTCGGCATCAGCTCGCGGCACTTGTTCTTGAATGTATCTACAGATGCATCAGTTGTTGTCTTCTTCTCACTCGATGTCATTGGAACTAATCATGACAAATGTCATCGAGTTGGCTCTTTTGTGTGTATAGTACTACTCGTTCAGCAGACATCTGCTCTGGACAATTGTGCAAAGCTTTTCTTGAGTGTTGTAGATCGGATGATTAATCACACCTGTTCGTGATGAAGATCACTTTGTACGATCACGAGGGAGAGTGTACGTGTACACATCTTCTAAAAATTTAGTCAGATATGTAAACTCGCTCCAAATTGATGCGGCTGTGGTGATTCGTGAGAGGTGAAGGAAGTTCAAGTGACCGAACTGACTGATCGTCTCTATGTGGTCATTAGCTTTTCACTTTATTCTCTCAATGTGAGAATTTAGGGGATGATGCGTTTTATGGAATCTCAACGGCCTGACAACTGTCTACAGATTGTTGACTGTAACAATAGATTACCAATTCGAATTCCCATAAAAATAGCTTGACTCCTGGTTTAATTATTTGGACCTAATAAAGATAGTAAGGTGCCAAGAACGTAAAGCCATCAACAAATGGTGATAGCGAAAAAGCCATTCCTCAACAAATAAGATCTTGCGCAAGGACACGAAAAGGTTAGAAATAATCTTCCAACTTTTGGCAGCCAATATTTTTGTTATCACATTAGTTTTCGATTCGGACCGAATGAACCCAATTGTATCTTGCCGAATGACCTCTAGACAAAGATCGACGTCCAGAAATAATCAGTACTGAAGCTTTGTCAAGGTTTCGTTCTTCGTTTTCCTTAAAGTTCCTGATCGTCAGTGTCCTCGTTTACAACTTAGGTATTAGGACGATCAAATTTACTTCATTCTTTTACTAAAGTGTTGGTTTCAAAAGTCAATAGAGCTGAAGACTCTCCATTTAAGACAATGGGAAATGAGCTCAGGGTTTCTTGTCAGGACGTTTATTTTACCAATGCAGCTAAAGTCTTGTAGAGCTTCGTACACTGAATACCTACTGTCGATAAGAAACAGAAGGCATATCGAAAGATTTTTTACATTTGGGTTTGGTGTCAAAATTTCGTCTATTCTTGAAGCTATGCTGGTATAGGTCCTCACTAGGAAAGCTCCAAATCAGAGAGAACGGTGGATCTATTTGTGAGCAGGATATAACTACCTCGATAGTTGAGACAAGACATTATGCAAATTTTTTTAAATGAAACGTATAAAGCTGTTGTGTCAGTCGTCGGGCAGGGTTAACTTTGTCCTACGCAATTCGACAAATAATCTGGTGCCTGATCGCTCCCAAAATATAACCGCCAATTTTGAAGTGTTCAGAATGACGAATAAGGTTATAACCAACCCTAAGCAGCGATTAAAAATACCTCCTGAAAAAATGCATATCTTTCCCTGCGATCGGTGATCGCCATGATCATCACAAAAAGCCTGGGAGCCTGTTGTAAAATCTGAACAGTAAAATTTAAGGCTGATTATAGAATCAATTTATTATTTTCCTCTTTTAAATCTGGAACCTCGATTTCTTTGAGCAGGGAGATTGCTGACAGATTAATTTCTGATCTCAGCTCGATTTGCAAGAATTGACTTACTCCTCATCTATCACTGGTCTTTGGGGGCTTCCTACAAACATGCCTTGGTGCAAACATTGCAAAACACATTGTTGGTTTGAGATATATTGTGGAGTCTTTCTCTAATGTAAAAGAGACTCAGGCTATTCTTGGTAGGCTCAATCATCCCCTGTAAAATCTCTAAATTGATGGTGGCTGCAGTTTTCTAAGACATGTAAGTGCAGAAACGGTCAAAGTCGAAGTTGACGTTAGCGTCTGAACTGATAAAACTTGTTCGATTTGGTGCTCGATGTCTTGCTCATCCGAAGACATCCGGTCGGGTATATGGCTTGTTCCGTCACGAAGACTGATATTTGAAAGCTGTGCTTCTCGATGCAGACGTTTACTTTGCCAACTTTGAAATTGAAAACTCCGAATGGGTACGAATTTGTCACACTCGGCTGATCAAGTCTCAGAAGACATAAAGACATCATAGAAGACATACACTGGATGGAATCTAAAACCAGGATTAACCACGTTAGCAATATTGCAATCATCGATTTGGGCAAGGTTGGCATCCCCAAAATATGTTACCTCCTGGCTCTAGTACGCAAGAAGGGTATGACTCATATGCTGTACTAGAGCTTAAGAGTGGACTAGACTATGGTCAAAGAGGGGCAGCAATCTCCGAGTTTGCATACAATGCCACAATAAAATTACTTCCGTAAGTAGTAATTTTTTAAACTAGATATAGAGTCGGCGCAAGGTTAACATCGATGCACGAGCCCAGACACCAGATATCCACCCCAATTTTGAGTTGGTGGACGTATTATAAATTTAGGTCAGTACCTCTAACTGAGGACGGATTCGAATGTTTTAAGAGCATGTGAAGTCAGGAAAGGATAGACATGTGCACTCAAGAGGATACAAGCATCCACAGGTTTTCTAAACCCACCTCTGTCTATCAACTCCTACTCTCACCTCCCCGTGGTGAACACCGGGTGCCTAGTACCTCAACTGGAGATTGGGTCCCAACCCCTTTGGAAGGTTGTTGGGGGTAGCAGACGAGAGAGGGGGGGAGGAGTGTTCCCACTAAGGCACTTCTCCTTGCATCCGGACGGCAGCGGAGGAATTCCCCAGATGGAATCAACGGTGGCGTCCATAGTTCCAGTCAGGCCGAACTACTTAGTGAACACCTTATATGGGCTACTACGACGTATTCGGAGCTCAGGCCTATAAGGAGCGGGCTATCCGGCTCTCCGTCCTTAGAGCTAAGCAAAGTATCTGGTCCTCCAGGTTGGGGGTCGTGCCGTCGGGGTGACTTGCCGGCCACGTAAAGAAACACCAGTCACGAAGCAGAAACAAGCCTCGAATTCGGACGGATTTACTGTTGACGACCAATGCAAACGAGAAAAGGACAACGAGCTCCGGATCTGCACGTGGAATGTTAGGTCCCTTAACAGACCACGTGCAGCCGAGCAACTAGCGGAGGCCCTTAACGACTGCAAGGCAGACATTACTGCCATCCAAGAAATGCGGTGGGGCGGGCCGGGCAAAAGAAGGATGAAAAACTGCGACATCTACTACGGCGACTGCTATCGGCATCAAAGACAGCGCCTATTTGGATGTGGTTTCGTTGTTGGAGGCAGACTTAGGCAAAAAGTCTTGAGCTTCAACCCTGTAAGCGAGCGCCTCGCGACGATCCGCATCAAGGCTAAATTCGCCAGCATTAGCCTGATATGCGCACATGCCCCCACAGAGGAGAAAGATGACGAGACCAAAGATATGTTCTACGAACTCCTGGACAAAACGTCCTGGAAGTTTGACGTCGGCCGACTGCAATCGCAAGAGATCGCCAGGTCCTTCTCCAACCGAGTCTCTCAAAACCTTCTACGAAGTCCTATGCAACCAGCATCAAGTATTGATAGCCAGTGGCAACATTGCCAAAATGCCATCAGAGACGCCGCCTCTGAAGTGCTGGGTTTCACACGGCGACCACAACGAAACCCCTGGTTTGACGATGAATGCCGGCAAGCACATGCAGCTAAACAGGAAGCATACAAAGCGGCGCTGCACAGAAGGACTAGAGCTGCTCGCGAGCTCTACGAGCAGAGGAGGAGAGAGGAGCACCGGCTTCTCCGAAGGAAAAAGAGAGAGCACGAGAAGCGCGCGGTTGAAGAGATAGAGAAATGTTACAACAGGAATGAGGTTAGAAAGTTTTACCAAAGGATCAAAAGGACAGGACTGCCAAGGGTATAAACTTCGAACTGAAGCCTGTAAGGACCATCAAGGGAACATCGTTGAAGAATCGCAGTCGGTGCTGAGGATTTGGAAAGACCACTTCTGCAGGCTGTATAACGGCGAGGACGAACCAAATACCGCTGTCAGGCAGAACGAACCATTCAACCCGGGCGAAGACGTTACCGACGAAGCATACGAACGATACCGCCCACCCGACCTGGAGGAGGTGAAAGTAGCTGTGTCTAAGCTCAAGTGCAACAAAGCAGCCGGAGCAGACGGCCTAGCTGCCGAACTTTTTAAATCCGCTGGCGATGAGCTGGTTAGGAGCATGCACCAGCTCATCTGCAAGATATGGTCGGAAGAAAGCATGCCCGACGAATGGAACCTCAGCATTGTTTGCCCGATCCTGAAGAAAGGAGACCCTCTGAGTTGTGCCAACTACAGAGGCATAAGTCTTCTTAACATCGCATACAAGATCTTTTCTGCTGTACTGTGTGAACGCCTGAAGCCGTTTGTCAACAATCTGATAGGCACATATCAGTGTGGCTTTAGGCCAGGAAAGTCCACCATCGATCAAATATTCACACTGCGGCAGATCTTGGAGAAAACCCAGGAATTCCAAATCGATACACACCACCTCTTCATCGATTTCAAGGCCGCGTATGACAGCATCTATAGAGACGAGCTATATAGCGCAATGTCTAGTTTTGGCATCCCTGCCAAACTCGTCAGTCTGTGCAGGATGACGATGGAAAACTCACGCTGTTCCGTCAAGGTCGGCAAAGACCTCACCGACCCCTTTGATGTCAAAAAAGGATTTAGACAAGGCGACGCGCTGTCATGCGACTTCTTTAACATCATACTTGAGAGAATTGTGCAGAACTCTCGCGCCAACACCAGAGGTACAATCTTTCAAAAGTCCGTTCAACTACTTGCATACGCAGACGACATTGACATAATCGGTAGAACAAAGCGTGATGTCAGTGAAGCCTTCGTGAGTATTGGGACGGAAGCGGCGAATATGGGTTTAGCAGTCAATGAGGGCAAAACCAAGTATATGCTGTCATCAAGAAAAGACACCCAACACCGACGTCTTGGACAAAACATTACCATCGACAGCTATAACTTTGAGGTAGTTAGGGACTTTGTCTACCTGGGTTCCGCTATCAATTCAGACAATGACACCAGCGCTGAAATCAAACGAAGGATAACTCTTGCCAATCGCTGTTTCTTTGCGCTAAGAAGGCAATTGACTAGCAAAGCCCTCTCTCGAGCAACTAAAGTGTCCATGTATAAGACCCTCATCATCCCAGTCCTGCTTTACGGTGCAGAAGCATGGACCCTGTCAAAGGCGGATGAAAACACTTTAGGCTGCTTCGAGAGGAAAATTCTTCGGACGATTTACGGTCCCGTCTGCATAGACGGAGAGTGGAGGAGGAGATATAACATCGAACTGTACGGGCTTTACAGCGATACCGACCTAGCCAAAAGAGTCAAAACACAACGTCTACGATGGCTGGGTCATCTAGAGCGGATGGACACCAACGCCCCGGCCCGGAAAATCTTCGAATCCACACCGCAGGGACGACGCGGTAGAGGAGCACCGAGACTCAGGTGGCGCACGCAAGTGGAAGAGGACCTCAGCCAACTTCGCGTGCGAAACTGGAGACGGCTAGCTAGAGACAGAGCTGGCTGGCGAAGCTTGTTGGCTGAGACCCAGGTCCACCCCGGACTGTAGCGCCACCTTAAGTAAGTAAGTAAGTAGTCAGGAAAGCTTCTGGATTATGTCTGAGGAACACCCAGCATGTATATTTTTTAATTCCGAGTTTTCAGTCCGGTTTTTCAAGTGAAAAGCTATATTTTCAAGCTCTGATACCAATTTTTTTTCCGTGTGTAAGTAAAAACCTTCGTAGGCACTATGAGAATCGAACGCGCGTGCTCATAGTAGTGTGAGATTCTTACTCACTAAAAGAACCTCCCAATCTTTGTAAGACTACGACTAAGTTCCCTTAACAAGTAGTTTAAGCTTCTGTATAGTAATCAGGCAGGCTACCTTCCAACGAAAGCACCTGCAATACCGTCATTATATGCGGTTTCTGTTCGCAACGGTCTTGTTCGTTGTTGTCGGCTTGCAAGCTTTGTCTGATCCAGAGCTCGGATTTTTTCGTGGTTGCAACGGCCGTTAAGGCGAGTGTGAAGTTCGCGAGCAAAGTTTCTTGCCTCGTCGGTTACGGTTGCGATGCCTCGATATCGATGTAAATCGCTATTTCTTATATACCATGGAGCGATTTACGATTGCTCTTAGTGTCTTATTCTGAAAAGTTTCTAAAATAGATATGTTGCTTGGTTTGGTACAACCCCAAAGTTGTAAACCGTACGTTCAAGATGGTTTTAGCACTTGCTTAGCAGTTTGTTATATACGCTTAGTTTCGAAAAACGTCCGATAAGCCAATTCAGTTCTCGTAGCTTGATTTCAAGTTCGCAGCGTTTCTTTTTAACGTGTGGCTTCCACTTAAGTTTTGCATCTAGGGTCAGGCCTAAATATTTCGCCTCGTTTGCGAACAGAATTTGTACCGAGTTGATAAATAGAGGTAAGTTGAGGTCACTCTTGAAAGAAAAAGTTACATGCGTTGATTTTGTCTCATTTTTGTCTCATTTAGGACGATTCGCCAGGCCTTTGTCCATTCGCATATCCTGTTCCAAGCGCGTTGAAGTTTGCCCGTTGATAGTTTGACTGTCTTATCCGTAGGGAGGATAGCCCTAGAGGAGCCCCCGTAGAGGAGGAAACTCTCTTCTTGAGGTACATCTCTTGTAAAAAGTAAAAACAGTGTTGGACCGAGGACGCTACCTTGTGGAACGCCGGCTTGTATTTCTTTGAATTCTGAGTATTCGCTCCCGTATCTCACTCGAAATAGTCTGTTGTCAAGATAAGACTCTAAGAGTTCATACATTTTTTCCGGCAAAACTTTCCGTAGCTTATATTTTAGGCCTTCGTGCCAAACTTTATCAAAGGCTTGGGTTGCGTCAAGAAAAGCGGTAGAACATATCATTTTCGCTTCTAAGGCTTTCTCAATTCCACCAGTTATTCGATAGACCTGGTCAATTGTCGAATGTTTGACCCAAAAGCCGAATTGGTGATCCGGAATCAATCGTCTTTCTTCAATTATTGGTTGCAGTCGTTTGAGCACAAGTTTCTCGAAGACTTTAGATATAATCGGCAGAAGCGAAATTGGGCTATATGACTTTTGTCATTCGGGCATTTCCCTGGTTTACCTCTGCGACTTTCCATTGCCGTGGAACGTATGAAATTCTCATTGATGTGAAGAGAAGCTTGACTAACGCTCTTTTCGGTAGCTCCTTCAAAATTTGTTTGACGAAGTTCAGACAGTGACACGGGTTTCATTCGATAATTTTCTAGTTCCACATTGAGATACAGACCATCGACCAACGGCTCCCCGTCAAACGGTTTGAACGTTTCTTCTAGATGTTCTGCAAATATATATATCTGCTTTCTCTTTGTCGCCGTTTACCCATTCACCGTTTACTTTTCTTATTGGCGCCGAGTGTACTTTGGGCTTTTAAATGGACTTCACGGCTTTCCAAAGTGAATAGTTTGACCCTCTATCGGCAGTCAAGTTTTCGAGGTAGTTGGTAATCTCGCGACTTTTAAAATCTTAAAGTAAGTGCTTTAATTCGTTAGATAGCCCGTTCACAATGGTTTTATCAGGAGGAGCTCGAGACAAATGCCATCTCTTTCGCGCCTTTTTCTTTTCGCGTATGAGCTTTTCAATTTCGCGCGGGTATATTGATCCACTCCAGTCTTCCGGAGTGGAGCTGAAGCTTTACAATACTTACTAACAATAGTTCTTCTATTGTTAGTAAGTATTGTAAAGCTCTGATACCAATATTTTATACAATTTTGTAGCTTCGGGTCGGTATCTCCCAAGCCCCAATCCTTCTCTCTCTCTCTCTATCTCTCTCTCTCTCTCTCTCTCTCTCTTTCTCTTTCTCTTTCTGTCTCTTTCTCTTACTGACATCGTGCGCAAAAGGAGCTATGAATTTTTGAATATCTTTATGGTCAACAGATTAGGGAAGTCTTATATGGAACGTAAAAGTAAAGTCTTATATGGAACTTATGGAACGTAAAATTGACAATCTTATTGAACAGGATAAACTTCATTAAAAAATGAGTATTAGAAAAAAAGTTCAAACATATCTTAATGCAGGATATCACAATCTTAAAATTCAACTTAAAATTTAATTTTATTGTTTATCACCGTAAAAAAATCAGTAAGCCTTCTGCTTTGATCCTGATAAATCTTTACTGGTGAGGATGAGAATCTAGTTTTGAGTATCAGGCTCCTTGACCTGAGCATGTGGTTCTCTTGCTCCGTCATGGACTCTCTAGACGGTCTGGACACCCCTGGTAACCTATCAGAAAATCGTATCACGGATAGTCTGCGAATTGCCGCGGGTAATTTTATGCGGGTAGGTACAAGTTATTTGTCTTGAAAAACAAGCAACTTCAGACTTAGTGCCTTCTCTTACTTACACGCTGTAATTTTTTCGTTCGATTAAAACTCTCTGAAACTCTCCTGCACTGAAACACCAGTCATTATAAACAAATATAGCTGCAAAAACAGCTGCATTTCAATTCCGACAAGCTTTCGTGCCTACCCTGTTTGCAGGATGTTTTCAACTTATGAATATCCCCGATTACCACCTCAATTGCCTATCCTCTTCTGTACCATCTACTATAATTGAATAGGCATGAATCTGTATCACTCTTCCGAAAAAACCATGTTCCCCCGATAATTTCATTTGAAACATATTCAAAAAAAAAAAAACTTACAAATACATATAAAGCGACCAACAAACCAATAGATTCATATCCTGACCCGTTTTTTTATTTAATCCATGCCCGACACACACCTTTCCACGCTTTTCTAACGGCAAAATAATATTTTTCACTTCGCTTGACTTTTTTCTCGCTCTACAAACCAACAAATTACACTTTTTCCACTGATGTCAGTCCGTGTGTCGACGTACTTGGTGGACCGTGTATAATCAAGGGTGATTAGAGGGGGCCCCACCTTAGTGGCAAACAAAAAAAAGAATCAAAAACAAAAACCCTTCCACATATACTCTCGCACACGTATCCTGATTGAGCACCTAGGGGATCGCATCAGGCTGAAATGGACACCCCTTTGGTGCCCCTCCGCTTTTCGTGTGTAAGTAGTGGAAGTTATCTAAACCATTTATAACTCAGCCCCAACTCTCAACCCTCGCAAAACTGGGCTTGAAAAAATTAAAATCCCTCTTCAAATCATCATTCCGCCCCTTCCGCGACCTAAGCCAAATATTAAAATGGATGAAATAAAAACATAGAGAGAAAAAATAACTCCATCTCTCCCAGCCCTTTTGGCGCAACCCCCCTCATCAGAACTGGTGTTGTGTTATATTTTTCTAAAGTTACTAATACATCTAAAAAAAAAAAAAAAAACGTAAAAACGAGGAAAAGAATGAGCAGAGGGTAATAAAAATAAAAAATAGTGCCCGTTAAGGTATAGAGAGAGCTGCGCGGGGTACCTACCCTAGGAGGAAGCTAAAACGGGCCACCACCACCCCCTAAATCCCTCATTTGGGGTGGTAGGTATATATTCGTTTTTTACTGCTTTTGGGTAAATTTTTGCGCATCACCGAAAATTATTAGGGATTTTTTTCTTTTGCCTCGTCCTCTGTTGTTCGTTCGTCCTTTCTTCTGCAATACCACCCTCCGCTACGCCGGTCGCCATCTGCCGCTGCCATTTGTGCTGATATGCTGGTGGCTACCACCGCGCCCCCAACCCGGCAGTGTGTTAAATGTTATTATTTTTTTAATATCCGCTCTTGGTTCTTTCATAGAGCCTCGGCAGGAGCCAGGAGCGGCGGTAGCGGCAATGATGATGGCAAAGGTAGTACCTATACATTATTTTGTTGTGTTATTATTATTATTATGTGAAACTAAATGAGAAATGAGAGCAGCAGCTCGATCTGCTAAAAAAAAATCCACAATACACAGCTCTAAAGCATAAGCAAAGGCAAAGGCAAAGGCACAGGCACCAACAGCAACAGCAACACACAACAGCAAACGGAATCATAAAAACACATCACACAAGTTTTAATGTAATGTGGATGGCCTCGCTTAGGTAGAGTTTGGGGGTGGACTAGGTTCAAACATCCATAGAGAACGTATTTACAAAAAATGGCGAAAATAATGAAAAATACGTAAAGGGATGATAATGTAATGTAATGTGTTTGTGGCGTCGGAGTAGTGTTGAAGATAGGCGAAAAGCGCTCATTTTTTTTTTCTTCTTCTTCTGGCATATCGGCATTCGTTTGTGTTAAACATTTTTTTGCATATCATCGGGGGGGTTGCTTATTCGGTTATAGAGATGGGGCGGCGGCGGCTGCCCTGTAGTTGGTCCTTTGTTATTTTACAATCGGATTTATGGGGTAATTTCGTTTTTAACTTTAATCCTGGACCACAAAACAATGACATACGTGTATGAAGCATATAAAAATAGAGCGTACCTACCTATATTGTGTGTGATATTAAAAAGAATATATAAATGGAAAAGCTTTATCCTGGTTTTGGTTTTTTTTTAGGAGGTACTCCAGGGTACATTTTTAAATTAAACACAAGTGGTGAAAACTGTACCTTATCTACCTACTCTAGTTGCAAAAAAAAAGTTTAATAAAAGATCCACATCTGTTTGTTATTTAACATTAAACATAGAAAATCCCTGAATCATATGGGTCGCAAAGTCTCCTTTTTGGCGGTGTAATCACGGTGCACTAATTAGCTATGAGTTGTGAAGGCTTAGGGCTCTCCTCATTTCATAATGCTAAAAGTTCTACTTAAAATTTATCCTTGAACCTGATGTGTTCCCTTAGCGCCAGTTTTTCAGGGCAAACGAGAGTTTGACCAAGATTTGTTGATCCTGGAATATAATTAACCTGAGGTTTATTTGAGGTAAACCCAGGGAGCAATACCTTAATAGCGCAGAGTACCTTAACTCCCTCAATAAGGTTTGAGTAACGAAATCGTCGCATATCGAAACCATTGACCCTCCCAACTGTCACTTGTCATAAAAAAGATAAGCAAGGGGATTCAAGTCGTTCGCCAGACTCTGCTCTGTCTTTTTCAGAAACATCGAAATCAACTGTAATTTCACATAAAAAGCAAGAACAGCACAGAAGTTAGAACTGTTCTCCAAATTTTCATCCGGTTCACCTTAGATTAAATCTGAAACTGGGAAAGTTTCCTTACTAATTGTGGATCATGTATTTCGCAGATCCAGATTGAAGGCCGATGATATCATTAATCCTGGAGACTACTCGAGTTCATAACTCAAAAGAATATAGCCTTTTCAAATCCTACACACTCTTGTAGTACATATATTAATTTGGCATATACCATAACGTCTTATGAATTATAAGCTTGACAGTAGTTACGTGCGATTTGCCCTCTGACAATAACTTTGAACTTGAAGGCATGAAAGCATGGAGGTGGACGTTTTAGCGCAAACTTTGTCAACCCACTTCTTTCTGTAGGAGCTTAAATACTTGTCTTCACGTTATCAGGAACAACCTTTAAAAGGCGGAAAACGCATTGAATAATTCGCACAAAATAATGCAAAAACTATTGTGTTGAAGGAACCAACACCAGAGGCACAATTTTATTTAAAGTTTCTACAGTAACTTGGCAGCGAACATCAAAACGATTGGCGCAACAATCGCAACGAGAGTTCTATGGAGAGTTTAGAGAAAACCAGAAGATTAAGAGAAATACGGTAATGGAGGCTAAAAAATAGACTGGCGCAACAGCTTGAGGTGAACCAGGGCCAACTTCTCAACTATGTATGCTGCGTGTGTTTATTTCTTCACATACAAGGGGACTTTTAGAAGTTTTCACGACAAATGATACTTTCAGAAGGCTTGTCAGACACCCGCTGGTAGGTTGGGTTCGTGAAAAAGAATGAGTCTTTTTTTTCAGGTGACGATTATGGAGTTTAGCACCAAGTATATGACATTATGACCAAAACTCACAACTAGCAACAGGGTTATAGGTTAGGTTAGGTAGAAGTGGCAGTCGGGTCGGAAGAAGCCGACACACACAGCAATTTTTTTTTATGTTAATAATTGAGTCTTCTTTTTGGAGGCTGCTACTATCCGATGGAGCACTCAGACACAACTAGTGGTCCATTGTACTACCACACAGACACCTCGACATTATTGTATTGAGTTTTTCTGTCTTTCTAAGACAGATGAGAAGGAGCTTCGGTGATTAAGAGCTTGGGTGTTCAACGCTCACCACGTCAGCCCCGATGATCTGCCACCTAATGCGATCAAAGATAGGACAACTACAAAGGAAGTGTTATAAGTTCTATAAGAGCCCGAAGTAGAACCCTTGCTTGCAACCAATATAAAGTACTATAAGAGCCCGAAGTAGAACCCCTGTCTGTAAAGTGTCGAATCGCCCTTTAAGGGGTTTTGTAAGGAGCCCCGTTACTTGTAAAGGGTTCGCCATCTAACGTTTTTTGGCAACACTTAGCTCATGTCTAATTTGACAGATAATTAGTTTTATCCTTCCGCTGAACGAATATGGCTGTGTATACGCTTGAGCAACGCTGGGAGATATGCTTTTTCGCTTCGCTCAGTGGGCCTGCGATCGACTTAGAGAAGATGCGGATTTTGCCGAAAATATCATCTTTTTAGATGAAGCTCATTTTTGTCTCGGCGGGTATGTAAACAAGCAAAATTGTGGCACTTGGGGCACAGAAAACCCGCACGTATACATTGAAAAGCTGATACACCCAAAACGAGTCACTGTTTGGTGAGGATTTTAGTCCAGAGACATAATTGGGCCATTTTTCTTCGAAAATGAGCAAGAAGTGGCCGTTGCAGTCAATGGTGATCGTGATCGGGCAAAAATTGAGGAGTAGGATATTGGCAACATTTGTTTTCAACAGGACGTTGCTACGTGCCACACAGCCGAAGCTAAGCTCGATGTTTTGTGCCCTGTTTTTGAAGATCGCATTATCAGCCGCAGAGCTGATGTCGTTTGGCCACCTCGGAGCTGCGATTTTACACCGTTGGACTATTATTTGTTGGTTGCCATAAAAGATAAGTGTTGCGCCGACAAGCCAGAGACAATTGACGCTTTAAAGGTGCAAACAATCGATAATGTGCTTAAAAATTTGACCGATCGTTTAGGCTACTGAATGGCCAGCCGAGGCAGCAACCCTAATTTGAAGTGAACCTACTAATATCCCATTCCTACTTCAGAAAGTCAATCATCGATTAAGTCTACGGATCTCTGCCAAAATTATTCCAGGAAATTTGAGAGCCGATAGCAGAGAGTCTACAATAATGCACAATAAAAGCGGAGATAGAATACCACCATGCGGGTAACCCCTTTTAACCCTAGTTATGACGCACTTACCACAATCTGCTTCACTTACCAGCGTTTTGTGCATAAGCATTGCCCTAATCCATCGAATTAATGTTTATCTTCAGGCCGTGTTATGTCTTGCAGAGCTGCACATGTTGTCAAAGGTAGCGTTAAAAAAAGCGCCCTCAATATCGACGAAAACGCTCAGCATGTAGATACTCCTCCTGGTCAAGAGTACATTAAATTCTACCTATTGAGCACGTAACCAGTCTCTTCAAGCTTATCAGCGGGAAGGAAGACAGATACTCCAAGGGTGGGTATAATAAGCCAATGCAATGGCTTGCAGTGAAAATTTTGTTTAGCCTGGGTAACACCTGACTTAAACCCTGGTTCAGCATGACTAAGTAAATTTCGTCTGGACCAGGTGAATTGAAGCTCTCAAAACATGCAACTGCAATACGTGATAGCGTCATCAGTTACCACTCTGGATGCAAGTTAAGGTGCCGTCTTTGATCCTAGAGTGGCCACCGCTGCCGGTACCATTGAAGAGCATGTCATGATCTTGGTTTCCGGTCTGATCTGTTTCCTCAACACCGCCGGTTGGATAGAGGTACCGTTTTCCTAACGTTTAATAGATTTTTTCTCACTTCTTCAGAGAATCGTTCTTTGTTCAAACTGTATACTTAAATACCATTTCGACTATCAAAACGTCCGCACACGCGAAAGCATTGAAATGACTCATTATGATAATTGAGTAATCTGAGAGACTTTTCAAAATTGAATTAAATTTTTAGAAAATGATTTCAAAATTGGTCTTACTTGAGTTAGTCGAGTATTTCACCTTTCCTATTTAGTTCTGGTTTCAGCCACAAACTTTTTCATGAATCCTCCTCGGCATCTGCCTTTCTTCCAAGTCAGTTTTACCATTTTTTTGTATCCCTTAATTACTATCAGTCACCGCCTTTGACTACATGATGTCATAATCCAAACGTCCGCACACAATACTTTCCCTAAACCTTTCTCTAGCTACTGTCCTTCACCTCGAGCGTAACCCGATATCTAGACCACCAAGTGTCCTCTTTTCCCAGCGACGGCAGTGACGCTCAACACCGTCACTTAGGTGCAATTCATCAAGGTCTGACAGCAATATGTCGCCTTCGCTTAATAACCAAGTCTCATCAAACCGATGATCGATACCGGTTGGAAAGAAAGGCAAAAATAACCCATCAACTGACCGAAAATAATGTCCATCCAGTGGGACGACTTTTTCTAGTAACCAAATACCTCTCCCATATGCTAATGATCTCTGGACTGGCTTTTTTCGTGCCTAAATTTGTTTGTCTTCAGCAAAGTGTTTTACATTTTTTTTTTCGTAATCAACTCGAAAACTAGTTTGCGTATGACATAGAAGACGGACAGAGTATCACATTTCCCTGGTGTACAAACAGGGACATTCCTTTTCTCTCCTCTTTCACTGATGGCCAAGCCATACTCACTGTTTAATTTACCAATTGGAGAGGTTTTTTCCCCTTCTTTTCGAAAAAAGGACTTTTTCCAAATCAATTTGACTGAATAGCAACTCAATTTCAGTCTGCCACAGCTCTTAACTTCGGTCTCGACCTTCATTCATTCACCGAATTCCGGTCTTCCTGATGCTGGCTCCCTCCGCAGACAGATGACATTGAGTGCGAATGTGGGGTTGGTCCGAACACCTCCTCATTCATTCATGCAAAGCCCACTTGGAGATTTAAAAAAAAAAAAAAAAAGTGTAGAAAAAATCATCCTTCTCGGTCTGAGCACTTTCACTTTCGGTATCATGGTCTTCCTCAACTTTCTCTTGGAAATCCGAACAGAACTCAGTCTCCTGGATGTCCGCCCACCCCCCAGCCACGGTACACACTTCTCAATCCATGTACACATTTATATACATACCGAAAACAGACCCACAGCCGAAGAAGCAAAAGCATTCGGTGTGAAAATCATTCTGTGCACAGTGCAATAGCAACAGGTGACTCTTTAACAAAACGACTCCTCTCATCCTTATCACAGGATGTTGTGTTCAACACCAAGCAAGCCCCACAACCAACCTTTGGCCCCAAATCAAAGGAATACACACTGACACGGCGGCGGCGGCGGCAGCGGGCGTACCATACCACACTTTCACTTGAAGTCCTTGTTGGTTAATATACGAAAACGAAAAAGGTTCTGGTTATCTCAAAACCACCCCCTTGGCCCGCCTCCCAGATCACCCCTCCGGTGAAAAGAAAGACATCTATTTGTCGGCTACATGCCAGTCGTCGGTCGTCTCCATCGTTCGTACACAAATGTGTCGCGACTGCACGAACCAGCTTCCGGACTTCCTTAAGTGTTTGGACTTCCGGACTCTGAGCGAGGAGCGTATATGCTTGCGGGGGTGAGTGACGAAGGCCAATGAAGCCGCAATTTCTTCACTCAACCCTAAGACGGAAAATTTGTGAAAAAAGACGAAAAGAAGAACCAAAAAAAAAAAACAACAAACTCCACGTCCAAGGACGTCGCAAATCTTTTTCTTGTTCTTCTCCGTCGTCCTTGCCTTCACATACGTACTCGAGAGGGTATCTTCGATGCTCTCCCCGCTTGAGGGATGAATATATTAGTCTGCCCCGTCCTAGAGTGCGTCGTCCCTTCTTAGCACACATCATCCTTGCACACTTGTTGGATGGTGTGTGGCTTTTTTTTTTGGCAAATTGACACATATGCTTAAGGAGAGATATCTTCGCTCAGATAATATGGAAATTTTCAGGATCTTCTCAAATAAGTTTGTCCGGCTTAACCCGGGATATCGTTGGCAGAAAATGTTTCCTTTTTGTTGCGGCAGCCCCATGTCCCAAAACGGTGCGGTGGTGGTGTTGTGTGCTGTCATAGACTGGTGTTAGGGGTGGGAAAACAATTGGTTCCCTTTTTGTGGCCCGATGACATACCGATGACAGGGTAGCTTGTAGCTACTAGCTCTCGGGTGAATGTATGTCAAAAAGGTTAAGAGGGGTGGTGGTGGTGGCGTTGTATATTGCTCTGCTAGTAGACAGCTCATTTGTATTCAAGTGCAGGACACATTGCTACGCCATTGGTGTCTAATTTTCGACACTCACTTGGGCTCATCACAAGAGGTCGGCTTGTAGTCGAGGGTTGGTTGCGGTCAACTGTTAGGACCGTATGCGGGTCAACGAGTATGACCCGGCCAATTAAGTTGCGGGATAGTTGCCGAAAAGACTACACTCCCCTTTGTCTATCGTCCAATTACAGAATATATTCCGCAACCCTTTGGCTGAAATTCTCAAGCTGTGCTCATGTATATCCGCAAAAGGGTCAGGTTCACCCCTAGTTAAAATTAAAAAAAAATAAGGGGAAACCTTCGCAATCATCAGAGAATCATCAGGAAGAAACAAAAACACGGTTTTATTTTTCAAGTTGACGATGACTTCTGCTGCCATGATGATGATGAACTCTTCCATGCGCTCTCCTTGGCTTCTCTCGACGATGTCGACGTCTGTACTTGAAAGTGGCTGGTAACTGCAATTCTGTTTTCCATCCATTTTACATTTTTTACAAGTTGCTTCTCCCTCTAGTCTAGATCCTTGATTTGAAGTATTCTGTTTATGACATTCGAGTTATTTTTTCGTCCTTTTTTGTATATTTAAATCGTTTTTTCTTTGCATTTATTTTTTTTTGTTTTCTAAGCGAGACTAGGGCCTAAAGGATATCTTTTCATATCCTTCATGGCAAGGAATATTATTTCTTTTTTGTATGTGTGCTTTTTTCTTTTGTTTTACTCTTGCATAGAAATTGAAAGAAAGGATAAAAAAAAACAGAAAAACTTATATGGAGAGAAGGTGGTGAGGTTGCAACTTCCAATGTGATTGTGCTTGTCATCGTGACAGGGGTTGACGGGGTGGAAATCTGACGGAAATCAAGTTTTGTTTTTGTGGCAGCGAGAAAGTAAAAGTGAATATACGGCGATGTTGTGCTGTGATATCTATAAAAAAAAAATTATTTTGTCGTTTTGTTGTCAAAACTGACATTGTGTCTTGGAAGTCTGGCAAAGTAGAGATACACTGAAATGGCGACTTCTAATGTTAAATTCAATCTACTCTGGTCGGGTTAACTCTTTTGTTTAAATGTTTGTTTCTATTTTTCTTTTTTCCAATTTTGAAAGGAATTGAAAAATGCCAAGGATTTGAGCATGAGAGTGCAAGATTTTATCTATTGTAGTGAGATTTGAGGTTCGAAAATGAACAAAGCCAGTCGGAGATGCATTGTTAGAAAAAATTTGCCAACGTAGCAGTTTTTTTTAACAAAACATGGTTTGAAAGGTCCTCTTCATAGTTTAACAATGTCTTACAGTAAAGAATTGAAAATTTTCGGGAAACTGGAAGCAGTTTTTTTTTACTCTAATTTGAGAAAAAGAAAAAACTCTAACATGAGAAAAAGCGTAAAAAGCGGAAACTTTTTCTTAAAAACGCCCCTTAAAATGGGCGGAGTTCAATGCTTTGTATGAGACAAACTTAGTAAGTTAGTAGTAAGGTCTAAAGTGGGCATGGTCAATGGTGCGCGCGATCCATTTTTACTCTAATTAAAGACTTCTGGCTACTATTCCTTTGCATCAAAATTTGAGTTCTTACGCCTTGCCTAACTTGACCAAAAAGCATTTTTCAATAAAATGTGAAACAGAGGTTGTGCCAATAGTGAATAATGAATAAAAACGGCGAAGGATTTAACTATTTTTCACACTTTGTTCAACCAAGTTGATTGGTTTAATCCGTTCACTTGTTGGTCGCAATCATATCTCAAAAAGGTCTTAGGGGTCTTAAAGGGTGTTTCCACCATCCTTTAATCTCGTCTAAATCACGAGATTAGCCATACGCATATTAATCTCTTCATGTTGAGATTTTTCCACGCAAGTATTCTTTAATCAAACCGGACAGAATTATACCTGTTCTGTGCGTTTTCTGATGAAACAAAGCAAACACACCTTTTATTGACAACCAACTGGGTATCATCAACTCAGCAGTGTTTCTTGCGTGGTTTACATGAATTTGCAAAACTACTGATATGGATGTGGTTGATCCTATCAACAAATTGAAATGCAATAAAATGTGCACACTGCAAAATAATGATGGATGTTAATGTTGAAACTGCTGGTTGATGTTGATCAAGTTGGTCTACTTTCAACTTTGTGGACCGAGATCTCAACCAACAGATTTTACGAAAAAGCAAAACGCCAAATCTATTGATTTAATTATTTAATTGTTTGAGAATATGAGTTGTCTGAGAGAAAACAAAATCACGTTTACAAGGAAATGCGCAGATGACGTGATGTCATTGAGAAATGTCAAAATCGAAAGCACAGGTCAATTTAATATCCTCTGTTCCGGTGGAAACGCTCTGGGATTAAATTTTAATCTTCCTACGTTAATGTCTGTAATATGTGCGGTGGAAACACCCTATAAGGTGATGATTTTCTTGTTCTGTAAATACTTCCTGTGACCTGGAATATGCCAAACCGGTCTTCGCGTGTTTTGTAGATTTGGAAAAGGCCTATGACTGGGTTCCTCGGGATAAGCCCTGGAGAGTTTTGCGGGACAATGCACTGAGTGGGCCTCTTCTGAGAGCCATTTAGTCTTTGTGTGGGAACTGCAGAAGCTGTGCTAGGATAAATGGCGTCGAATGCAAACCTTTCGATGTGAGCGTTGGACTTCGCCAGGGCTGTGTTCTATCGCCTCTGCTTTTCATAGCACATATGGACTGTATGGTGAACCGCAGTCTTGGTGAGGAATCTTTCGAAAAGGCTAACGTCAGGATAAGTCATATGCTTTTCGCAGATGATTTTGCTATCGTCCGAGGAGGATCTTCAGCGAGCACCGGATGGGTTTGCGGACGTCTGTAGTGAGGCTGGGATGAAGGTTAACGTGAGCAAATCAGAAGTGATGCTTGTTTCCCGAACTCCTGTGCAGTGTGCCCTGCATATAAATGGAGTCCCATTGAAACAGGTAGAGAAGTTCAAGCATCTCGGGCTCTTTTTCACGAAAGATGGAAGGAGTTATACTCAGTAGGATTGGCCAAGCTGGAGCAAAAGAAAGCTGAGCTTGGAGTGAGAGCAAAAATTTAAGTTTTTAATTCAGTGTTCGTTCCAACTTTCAACTATGCCGAAATAAGATTTCCGAGGTGCATTGCTGGTGTTACTCTTAGGTATAGAGTGAGAAACGTCAGTATTGATAGTAATCTTAATCTTAAGCAGCTCCTTCTCCGAGTGGAACGCACAATTCTTCGATGGTTTGGACACTTTGCTCGCAAGCCCTCCGACCGACTCTATAGACAGGTCATGTTAGCCGAGATGCGAACCAAGAAACATGTGGTGGGATCAGCTAAAGAACATCTCCGACCTCCGTCTGTGGATCGCGCCTTTGTCTCTTGAGTTAGCGGCGGAAGTTTGGGAACGATGGAAGGACGATGGATGGAGCCGTCCTCGCTCCGCGACCCTTCTAAGGATTTGATTTGTTGATTTTCATAAAATGAATTTCTTTGTTTTAAACTAAAACAATAAAGCACCTATGGCAACTCTTTAAATTTTTATCAAAAAGTTCGTAGTTTAAAAATATGCAGTACGGAAGCCCTAGTTATTTATTGAGAGGTACAGACTGCCTATCTTCCCTGAACTGCACATTTCGAAAATAAAAATTATTATGTCAAAAAAGTCTATTAAAAAAAAGCAAACAAAATTGGACGTCATTTTTTTACCCACACTGTTTTGTTGGTTATCGGCGATAAACCTGAATAGGAAACGAAAAAAAAACTTTAGGCTCTTGTCCACTGGTATTTCGCAGAGCAGATTGTCTTCAATCAGTGGGTGCCACTAGACTCCAACATACATATACACACTTTTTCCGAAGTTCAGCCGGGGCTTCTGTTTTTGTTATCAAGGTTTATGGATCACTATGTTAGTTCCGTAAAGAGGGACTTAAGTTATAAAATATCGTCCTCAAGTATTATAAGTAAAATTGTCACAATAATCAGCTCGATCGACCAGGATTGAAATTTGAAGCTTATAGGTAGTTCCGGATAGATCGCAGAGATTATTCGCAATTTTCAGAACTTGAAAATACAGGATATTTCAGTAAGTGCTTCCTATGTTTAAAACAAAATCAAGCAAAGTGTGTACTAGAAATGATCAAACTTTTTTGTTCACTTGAAAAACCTATTGACGCCATTGTTTAAAAAGTTCTTCAATAAAAGTTTATGGGGTGGTCTGGCCAACATCGTTTCTAAAACAAATATGAACCGATGACCCGACAATTCAAAATCAACAAAAGATCACTTCTTCGGAATGCATTAGACGATCTTTGATAAAATGTGGATTGGTATAGTTCCAAGTTCCGCAATTTTATTTGATACCCATGGACCTAATCGTTTAAGATCAAAATAAAGGGTCAATTTCCAAATGCTCCAGAGCCCATTCAGCGAACACACGTCCTTGTCTATGATCGTTTAAATTTTGTACGGGTGCAGGCCCAATCCACGAAGCAAAACAAGCAGAGTAGTGCGCTTCGAAAGGCTGATTTCCTATAACCGGTGAGGAAGCGACTGCCATGGATTCTCCACAGTGGAGATGTTTACTTCCGATCTTGCTTCAAAAGTTTTAAAGATCACAGCGAAAAGACTTAGAGCCTGCCTCTGAAAAAGGTGAAAAAACGGTCGATCCTTCTGAACGGTCGATAGATTCTTAAGAAACTATTCTAGTCCTCTAAAGAATTAAGGGCGGCTTGATCAGGATCGATCTGGAATTTAAAATAATAGCATCTTTTTCAGCACTCCTTAGAATGTTTTCATGCAGGAAAAAAGACTTCTTGCGACATTTGTTTACATAATACTGTTTCTTTCATTCCGGCAACCAAAATCTTTCGAGTTTCGTTGAACGTTCCAGATTTTTGCGTTCCCTCAAAACTTCCTTAAGTTTGAGCAGGTTTAGCCTGATTTCTTTAAGAATCCCAGCTCAGCAGGTGACCAATACTTACAAAGCGAATAGTTAATGTTTTTATTGCACGTATGCAACTGAGAAAGCAAGATCGTTACTCCCAACTATCTTAGTTCATAGGCCTCTGATGCTCCTCACTTTTCTAATCCCCCCGGATTAGATTTTGGGTTTGCCAACTCAAGCTTTTTTACCCATAATTAGTAAAAATAGATATTCCGATTCGTTATCTTCCGCAGGCGCAAAACGCTTCGTTGTCGAATCTAGTACACTCAATACCTAGACGCTAAACACGGTGAAACCAAGTTAATGCTGTCATCAAGAAAAGACACCCCACACCGACGTCTTGGACAAAACATCACCATCGAGAGCTATAACTTTGAGGTAGTTAGGGACTTTGTCTACCTGGGTTCCGCTATCAATTCAGACAATGACACCAGCGCTGAAATCAAACGAAGGATAACTCTTGCCAATCGCTGTTTCTTTGGGCTAAGAAGGCAATTGAGTAGCAAAGCCCTCTCTCGAGCAACTAAGTCCTGCTTTACGGTGCAGAAGCATGGACCCTGTCAAAGGCGGATGAAAACACTTTAGGCTGCTTCGAGAGGAAAATTCTTCGGACGATTTACAGTCCCGTCTGCATAGACGGAGAGTGGAGGAGAAGATATAACATCGAACTGTACGGGCTGTACAGCGATACCGACCTAGCCAAAAGAGCCAAAACACAACGTCTACGATGGCTGGGTCATCTAGAGCGGATGGACACCAACACCCCGGCCCGGAAAATCTTCGAATCCACACCGCAGGGACGGCGCGGTAGAGGAGCACCGAGACTCGGGTGGCGCACGCAAGTGGATGGGGACCTCAGCCAACTTCGCGTGCGAGACTGGAGACGGCTAGCTAGAGACAGAGCTGACTGGCGAAGCTTGTTGGCTGAGGCCCAGGTCCACCCCGGACTGTAGCGCCACCTTAAGTAAGTAAGTAAGTAAGTAAATACGGTGACACCTGTTAAAGGATCTAAGAAAGAAGAATTATTTTCCAAAAATGGAAAGAAACTGGATCACCTACACGTTTTGTAAAGGTATTAAAAGGGGATCATACAGGTACTTTGCCCTAGGAAGGAATTCGATGACTTCCATACATTTTTGTGGGGGTGTTTCAACCAAACTTCCTTTTTGAAATACATTGGCTACAATGACGTGTACATCTTTTAAGTTAAGCAGCACTTTATTGTCATCGACAAACCTTAAACTTTTACAGAGAGTGGCTATTTGTGAAATATAGTCTCAAGTGTTTTCAGAAAAGCTATTTAGGCAAAATCTCTTTGCCAGACGTTGACAGAGAGATAACAAAAATAACTGGTACATAAAATTTGATATTGTTGCTTGTTGTCAGCTTAAGGCTGTAGATGTTATTAAAATAATTTTGATTTCATACCCGTTGACTGTTTAAATATAAATTTACATTGGACCATGAGCTTAGGGCTCCAAAATTTGAATGGTTTTAAGAATTGAACGGCCTTAAATTCGTGCCATGTTGAAACTAGTATGAACTTCATAATGCTTATAGGAGCTATCCACGTTTGAGCGACTTTAAGAAACTCCTAGCGTTAAAGAATATGCAACTCAATTTAGGCGCGGAAAGAGGTACGGCCATTGTACTCAAAACACATTCAGAATTCATAGGTTATCATAAAATTCCACTTCCAATGTCAAATAGTATTTTGTATAACTCTGTCTGTAACAAAGGATATTCCCCAATGTAAGCAACGATACGTTCGGCGAGCTTTTGTATTAATACTACGAATGTAATTGGGTAAAATTCTGTCATTCGTTATGAGTTTCCATATCCTATCCACCCTCACATTTATGGTCGAAAGTTTCCACCAATAGGATTGGATAGATTTCTACTATTTTTGCCAAATTTCCTCTTTCGACCACAAACCACAGTAGCGTATCTATCTCTGCGTATATGCGCGACAACGACAGCTCTACAAAACTCACTATTCGAAAACATATACCTACAACATGCCAACATTCAAATGCGAAAACCTTAGAATTCGCTTATCAACTTCAAAAACAAAAAAAAAGGTTTTTTTTTTTAAATGAAGAGGGACTACTCTCCGCCCTCTGACAATGACAACGAAATCCGACAAAACTTTTTGACAATTAAAACCTCAAGTACTGAGAAAAAAAGAAGCCCGCATCGTTGTAAAGCCAACCTCTATCTCTTCGCATCTGTGTGTATTGCATTAACTCATACACCTAAACATTCAAAAAAAAAAAAAACGTTTCTTTTTTATGCTATGCCCTTCATTTCTCACCTCCACCCCTATTCGTATAACGACTTTGAATAGAAAAACAACCATCGAAAAAGCAGTTTGTAGGGAAAAAAAACTTTCTAATAAATTTGCTTTATGTGCGCTCTCGTCGCTGATGCCACCGTTAGCTGTGTGTTTCCCTTTCAAGGGTTGTGTTGCTGTAGTCCCCCATTTTTTGCCATTAATATTACACGGCTCCCATCAGGCCCTGACTCACGACCCCCCATTCCAGCAGGCATTGAAACCTATTTCTTTCTCTCTAAACACACTATATCCTCCCCCATACAAAGCACTTGAGTGCAGGCTTCACCGAGAGCACCGACGAATATAGCCGGCGCGGGTGGAGCGGAGCAGCCAGGACACACAGCATCCCGACGTACTTAGTTTTTGGGAAAAAAGGATTTTTGTGTATTTGTTAGAAAAAAGACTAAACAACGAAAAACGGAGGGAACAGCCGAGGACTTTTTCTTCTCTGCCGCTGCTGTGAGTATGTACTCCGTTTCGTACATCAAGTGCGGCGCGCCCACCGAAACGCGCCGCACCACACCGACCGTGCCGCCGCTGCGCCGCGCTAGGGCTAAGAAAAGTAAGCGAAAATAATGTAAAATAGTACCGAACCCACAGTCCGAACACGTACCCGCGTGAAAGTTGCTGCGCTCGAGGGGAGCTCTGCAAGGACTTGAAAAACCGGGGATGCGGAGCAGCGGAATGAAGTGGCATTATACCTTCGTGTATATACAATTAAAAATGTAAATCAGTCGTAGGACTCGGTGCGACTTACCCCTGGCCTTGGCATCCCTTCGCATCTAACACATCGTGTCGTAGCGGTGTTGTGTGTATCAGCAGCACACACTATACACATTGCGGATGAAGATGAGCGGGTACATGACGGCGGTGGCGGCAGCGGGCACCTCCACACTCCATTCGCGACTAAGGGCAAGTTTTTGCCTCCAACCCCCTGCGTGCGTACTTGATGTTGTAGCCGGGTTTGCTTTCCTATTTCACATTTATTTTCATTTTTTTTTTTTTTTTTTTTGTACCGCTTTTGTTAGGAACTAGAAGGGTGGCCCCGTGCACACATTACGTGTACAATAATGTGTGCGTTCGTATGGTAAGGATGTGTACATATATGAATTAGGAGAAAAAGACTGAAAAAACCCCCCGAGTGGGAAAAAAAAGTTGCAATAGGAAAGAAGGTAGTTGTCGTTGTATAAGCCGCATGCGGTGGTGGCACGAGCGAGGGGCTGAGGCACTGGTGAATGTGGAGAAAAGTTTTATGTGAGCTAACAACTCGTATTATTTTACAAATTGATTTGAATTTTAAATTAAATTTAATTGTTTTCGTAGGAACGGAAAGAACGCACCATGTTTGGCGAAAATTTTCCATTTAATTTTAATGGAAACATTGGGAGAGGGTTGGTGTCTTGTTGTTGTTTTTGTGTTGAGAATAAAAAAAAACACAACTTTAAGCATATTAGCTAAGAAGAGTTTCAAATACAACAGCTTAAAATTCTGCCGTTGGGAGCAGGCAAGAAATTTTAGTTCACAATCGCACGCATGAGGCATAGTTGCAAGGATTCGGAGGCCTGGATTCTTTTCAGTCAGCAGACGTGTCCCGATCAATGGAAATGATCAAAGGTCCAGCTTTTATTATAATGTTTGTAAATATTAATTGTTGTTATTTTCCGATTTTCTTCTATAAGTTATTGGGACGCTCCGCAATGTAAACAACGATACGTTCGGTTAGCTGGCCTGATCGATTAAAAAGTTTGTATAAAACGACATAAAAGTATATTTGTGAATGTAAGTTTTTTTTCCGGCAGACTCCTTGACGAGTGCGTAATTTTCATTGACGCCGGTGCGGAGGCTTAAGTTGCATCGACCCGACCGGCTTTAGTCGGCTAAGAGGTGCGGCTAACTAAGCTCCGCCAAGTCTGACTCCAGTGGTGGTGTGAGCACACAGCAAACCGTGCCGAACGATGCAAGGCTGAGGGCTAAATCAGTCACGAATGAGCTCCTTCAAGTGCCCTTGGCAAGGCTTGTCGTATTAGTGCCTTATCGGCTCTGTAGTGGATGGACGTTTTCCTTACCGGCCTACTCGTGGGACCAAACATGAACTTTTTAAACTCAAATTCTAACGAAAAAAACTACTGCGGCTTGCCCTCACCCTGCTCAAACGCACCCTACGGCTACTGAGGCCAGGACGACCAATACCACTACAACGACGACGAAAGCTACTTCTCGACAAAGGACAGGACGTGACACAAGGAAGGTGGAGAAACAGCTCTACAGGCTGAGCATCGACGATTATGCCTCCATCGCCCTTACGGGTACGGACCCGGCGTCTTCTGCTTTGGAGGCCGCCATCGATATCCAACCTGCTGCAAAACAACCTGCCTCAGCGGCTGCGGAATCTGTGGCTGCTACAGCGGGTTGCTCTGCGGCGGGCAAAAATGAAAAAAAGAAACTGAGCCCTAGCGCCCAGTTCTATAAAATTCGCAGGTCCGCGGAGTACATCCTGAAGCGTCTCCTGAAAAAGGGAGAATCGAACTGAAGTGCGAGCGACCGTGAGTCTGCGAAACTTGCTGAAGCGCTCATCGCGTGTTGTCAACCTGCTCGGGAGGGCAATTCGATGAGGGCTCGGCCAACAAGCCGGAAACGGCAAACACCAGGGGTTACACACCAACTAAGGGAAGTCAACTCGTTTCGGGAGGGCCCCTTTATAGCACTAGGCGGAGGAGTCAACTCGTTTCGGGAGGGCCGTCTACCAAGCCCTCTACCAAGAGACCCAGATCTCAGGACGGCCCTTCAAAAACAACGAAGATGGCCAAGATATCGTCAACGGTGTCAAGGCACTTCAGCGAGGTTGCGAAGGATCATCTGATTCTGGGTATTCTGGACCAGGGTGATGATGAGGGTAGGATTGGCTCGGAAAACTGGAGACTCCTGAAGGCTCAGCTTTCTTCAGGTATTCTCCAGCACTGCCTGGCCAATCCCTCATTTGCCACCTCCAACCTTTATGGATGGGTGCGTGGCGCAGTGGTTAGCGTGTGTGCCTCTGACGCCGGAGGTCTGGGTTCGAATCCTGCCTCTGCCACCTGAAAAAAAAGACTTGTTCTTTATCACGGCTCCCACCTCCACGAGGGTCTGACAAACCCTCCGAGAGTAACATTTGTCTTGAAAAACTTCTCAAAGTGCCGTTCGGATTCGGCAAAAATTTGTAGGTCCCCTTGTATGTGAAAAAAATATAGTACACACAGCATACATCGTTGAGAAGTTGGCCCTGGTTCACCTCGAGCTGTTGCGCCACTCTATTTATTTATATTTATTTATTTAACCTTTATGGACGGGGGCTGGCATCAGACGGGTGTCAAACTCCTGGTCTGAGGTGCAAAGCTGAAGGCCGTCCAGAAAGCCGACATACCTGTCAAGCCGAGAGCTAGAGTCTGGATCGTGGTTTGTGGCTCATATGTACATTTTTTAAATGCAGTTTTCTGATGTAAAGATCCAAGCACAGTGAATCACCTTAAAAATGTTTCATTAAATTGCCACCTCAAAGCATTATAGCCAAATACAATAGTTGATAGACAATGTAACATATGTAAGGCAGTTTTAGTTCAATTTATAAGAGACATTTCCTATCAATTCTCATAGTTTAATAAAAAAAAATGGCGCAGTCGATAGGTTGCAAGAAATATGTCCAATCTTGCCAGTAAATAAATGCTTTACACTTAAAATCAAACAAATCGGGCAATTTATCAAAGTTAAATAAGCAAAAATAAGCAAATCAAAAAACAGAGTTTTTGGACAGAGCAGGTTCAAATAATCTTTATTTTTCTTTTTCCAAACTTGTAAAACTCTAACTTTTAAATGAAATTTTAAATACTGCGATAAAAATGACAAGATTTGAACTCAAGCCGTTCAGGCTTGCAAAGAATTTACGTTGAGTTGCATCAATTTTTGACGCACATTCTCAAGGATTTAAAGCTCTTCACAAGTTTAAGAAGACTTTTATTTAAAACTTTCAGATGACAGCACTGAAAGTCTTAAATTTTAAGATGACAGCACTGTCACAGCACTCTTATATATGTTAGTCCCTTACTCGTTTTCTATAAAGTATCTGAAAAAATCAGATTTCTTGTTAGTTAATTGGGCTTTAGACATAATCACCACCAAGCCAAGCCGTAAACCGTTTAGGGAACCATGTTAGGTTAGGTTGGGTGGCTGACACACTTAGACCAAAGGAGGTCAATTATTGTAATAAAACTTTGTGGGACCGGAGTAACCAATGCACTACCAGCACAAGTACCAGATTTTAGATCACTAGCTTAAAATGTAAGGCCTTAAAAGTTGTTTGCATGCGGGCAAGTTCTCATATCCGTCTCGATCATATCATCAAAAATAGCACAAAAACCTTGGATGACCAATATGTATACCGAAGGGTTTGCTCTAACCTCGAATAGCACCTATCGACCATGAAAATATTAAAACCCTTCTCAAGGTAAGTCTTTTTATAACCCACATTTAGCCAAGACAAGAACCCATCACATAAAAGGTGGTTTCTTGTCTTGGCTATAGAAGTGACACATCAACTATTGCATCATGACTCTCACCGAAAAGTGGAGAGATGAGAGGGTTTGATTTGACATGGAGTTTTATAAAGCATGACCATCCATCTGGTGGTTTTCCAGAAAGCATAATATCTGCCACCAACTTCTTGACTATACAAGCAGAGATACTAGGATCTTTGGACAATGGAAGAATTGAATGGGTCATTGTTAGCGAAATTCGTAAAGCCTTGTTAGAATATCGGAACTGTGCTGTTTTTTAAGTGCAACATCTGACAATTTACCACTTCTGTAATAAGAAAGCACCTTAGAAACTCGTATACTCAATTAAAGTAAGTACAGGATCCTACAGGTACAATATTGTCAAGCGAAAGATATGTCTAATGCGTATAAGGACAGAGATTGATGACGTTGGAGAGGATTGGAAGTGTCGATTCTTATGCTCCTGTACAGTGTTTTTTTTTTTTTGCCTGTAATATCTGTAATATCTGCCTGTAAAATCAGTGTTTTGTTCTTCGATTAGAGTATTCACTATTGCTGTTTTCTAATTCAGAGAGTATAGCATTTCATATCGCTTCTGAAATGGCTCTATATAAGAGGGCGGTGTTGACACTTTTTGTCCCTACATTTATTCAAATTCCAAATTTATTTATGAGCTCCTTTTTAAGCGTCTTCTCTTCAGTAATGTATAATAATTGGTATTAAATATTCTGGAGCGCCGTAAGTCCAATGGTAAGCCTGCAGGAGATCAATAATAAGTTAATCTTATAGACCACACCCTCTTCTGAATCTAGTGAAAAAGAGATAGAATCACGGCTTTTTACCTCTTTTTCGTTTTTCTTCACTAATAATATCTGAGCTATGCCAAGTCCGGTGAACCTTAAGGTCACAAAGATGCTCCATTACCAAGTTGTCCATTGGGATCAGGTTTAAATTCAAACGTTAAAGATTACTGTTATCGGCATTATTAAGATCAGCAGTGTGATCTTATTTTGTCGATATCTATCCATAAATTCAGGATAGATCTTCTTAAATGGTCATCGAATCCGCTTGGCAAAAAGCTTAGCTTGAGCATAGAATGGTTTATGTTTTCGGAAGTGATATGAATATAAGGGATGTCCATATTCTTTAGAGGACGACTGTGATATTGCCGACGGCTAATAGGACGGCTTATAAGACGAATAGCTAAGCTGAAAGCCTTTTGATTGCAGTGTTCACTTTTAAAACTTTTAAACCTGTATCAAAAATGTACCTCTGGTGTTGGCTTCTCAATTTGACACTGATTTTTGGCAGTATTAAGTGTGTTTACCATAGTTTAGTAAAAGACTGTTGAAGTCACAGCTAAGGAAGGTTTTTGGCTAATCTATTTCTAAAATATTCAAGTCACACAAAAGAAGCCTAATCCATAATAGATGCAATCAGGCAAACGTGTGTCGCCTCTGTCATTGTTAATTTTTTTTATAATAAGCTTCAACAAAAAGCTTAAACCAAGGGGCTTTAAATCAAGGGGCTTTATTGAGACAAACCCTAAAATGCGTAGCATTTTGAGAGAAACATCATAAAAGCTGTTGAGCTATGAACAGCAAGCATACCTGCAGCTGATGTCCGTGTCATGCATTCACAGAGGAAAGCAAAATCAGCCACCTATGTGGAAGTCTTTTCCACATTTATGGCGTTCTACTCTGTAAAGAGTTTCGAATCCAAAACTAGACTCAAGGATTTCTAGCAAAATCCTGTTTAAAAGGATTATCAAATGCATTGAGCACATATTGAAATATTGAAAATTTGACACTTCATGATTGACTTATGTGATGCAGTCTTTCGTCACGAAGAGATTTTAATGATCCTTCCAAAGGCTGCGTATAGTTATGCGTTTTTTTGTTTTTGAATATTCCTGCCTCGAAACTCTTTGGACCGCCCACGGCCACCCTTGCATAATTTTTCTTCCATTTTCCATTCCTAATGACTCGTTTTATTCTTCTGTCCCAAGAAAAAAGATTATGAAAACTTCTACGCCAAAGCGCTATATGCGCGCTCTAAATTCAAAAATCAATACCCACCAAACTTAGACGAAAAGAAGAAGAAATAAGAAAAAAAAAAATAAAATAAAAATCTGTATCCAGATATATAAATTCTAAAGAAGAACTATACCCATTACTCCCAGGCATTCATTCTTTTCCGCACTTCATCACGTTCTCTTTCGCTCTCCCAGCGGGATGGCGATGACGACCACTCGCTCTCTCTATTCCTTTATAGCACATTTCTAATTCCCTTCGCTGCTAAACCATTGAGCCACTAAAAAAGCAATAATAATATCCCTTCACATCCTGCAATAATACAACGATGTACACCCCTGCATCGTTTCATCCCCCATCAACCTATTGTGTTCACCATAGTGGTGGCCTTCAGCTGCTGCCACACTGCATAGCTCCCTTAACAGCCACCTACCTAATGTCGTTTAAACTCGCATCATTGTATTACATTTCATAGTTGAATATAAAGATAGCGGACGATTTATGTCAACCCCCAGCCCCGGTCCAACTGTGCGCCCAGAAAAGCCCCACCGAAAAGAAACAGAAATTAAATTCAAACACACATAAAAACCACCCCCAACCCCCCCACAAAAAAAGGATGCCAGATGGATGGGTGCTGTACGGTACACACAGCCAATACAACAACTAACGACACCACACAATCAACGCGCCCAAGCTATAGTGCTGAGGGTATAGTGCTGCTATGCCATCCCCCAACCGCTCGGTAGTCGGAGTCGTCTTCGCATCGCGTTGGAAAAAAGCTTAGTTCCACATTCTACACTCTTTCTCCAACCACTCGCGCTCTACAAAGAAGAACGACTTGAATAATAAAAATAAGAAAAAAAAGAAGAAGAAAGTAACATCACAACATTACAGCAGTGGCATTACTTTTCCTCGTCCTTGTACCCCCACTGCCATCCCCTTTCAAAGGATGCTCACTCGCGCTATTTTATAGCGAACGAGCTTACTACCTATACAAAAACTTAGAAATAATCACCAACATAAATCTCTAAAGCAGTAGAAAAGAAAAAGATGAAGCACAGGGATCCTGGAGAAATCCAACCGACGTCCGTACCCCCTCGCAGCCACCCCCGTCAAGTAATACAAAGCCAATCCAAGGGGGGATGAACAGAAGAAAAAAACCAAACTCCAACACTGGGTACCATCTCGCGCGCGCGGCAGTAAAGAAGGACTCCTAACAGTAGCGGTGTAGTAGCAGCAGCCTTTAATTTTTTTATAGTTATTTCAAAAGCACCCCACACGCCCCGTAACAGCCCCCCCCCCCCCCGCCCATCTAAGCGCTCGGTCGTAACTCACCCCCTTCAGTTCGGTGGGGGGACAAAATATACATAAATCTTCTTTTCAGAAAATAAACACTAATACCAGAAAGGAAATAAAAGGAACTAGAAAATTTAGTATCTATACAAAATTTTATGAAAGCGCACAGGACGACGAAAAAAAAATTCTACTCAAAAAAGGGAAGAAGACGACCGACGTTGAGGGCAAAGGAAAAACCAGCAGGCAGAAAAAAAAATCGTAAAAAAGAAAGAAATGAGAAAAACACAAGGAAGCACAAAAGTTTTCATTTTCAAATCACCACCCCCTCTGACGGGCGCGCGGCAAATCGTCCTTTATTCCACACACACAACAACCAGCAGCATCCCTTACCAGCTCTTCTAGTTTACCGCCCGCGAATTTGAACTAAAAATTCCGGGAATAACGACACAAGAAGGAAGGGCAACTACCTGCAGAAATTATTACTTCATCCTCGATATCGCTAGTTCGCTTAGGGAGCGCAATGGCTATGTCGCTGTTGCTACACAGGGCCGGGGGGGTGAGTTTTTCCTACTACATCTTTTTCTAAACTATACACAACTACAGAGCGGAAAGGACCTCGAGAAACGAAATAAGAAACACGATATAGATGATGATAATGATGGCGGTGTGGTAAGATGAGGTTGAGGCTGTTCGCTGTAGCTAGCTCAGCGAGGGGGGTGGTTGGGTGATTGCTGGCACAAAACCCACACACACAGCTCGGATCTCCATCGGCATCCCTTCGCGGAAAGTTACTATCGATTTAGAGTGTTGTGTTGTAGTCGAGAGCAGTTTTTCAGCAGTTTCTTTATTTTCACTTCCTCCTCGCAGACCCCCGTTTGCTGCTGTTGCTGTTGTTGTTGTTTTTTTTTTTTTTTTTATTTCTTCAAAACTACCCTTAATGGTTGTAGTAGAGCAAAGGCGATGTGGTACGGGATAGGCATGGCATAGAAAAAAGAAAATCATTTTTTAAGCGAGATCTTATTTCAGTTAGTTGTGGCGCACAAAGAGAGCGCCGAAAGAAAAATCCTGCGAAGGATTTTAAGCTAGCTCTGTACAGAGTTAGAGTGTGCGAAAGAGAAGCGCACTCAGGGCCGCATTGTTAAGTTTAATTTTGCCTCGTTTATATTTCTTTTATTTTTCTGCCATTATTTCCACCAGCACCCCGGCTTGTGTGTGTGTGTGTGTGCCTAGTTTTTCGATCTGAAAAAAGGGTTGATTAGGGCAACGCATCAGTAGCAGCAGCTCGGCCGGCACCAGCATCAATGGGAAGAAAGGAAAACACAGCATTTTAGAGCATAGTTCCTGACCGATTATTTCCCATTTACCTTCATGCCCGGGCAAACAGGAGTATCCCTTGTCCGACTCCGACGACCTCTATACCTCTATGCCAGATGGAGGGCAGCGCCGAAAGGATTAAAACAAAACCAACCCCTTTTTTGTGTGCCGACGAGGTTTTAGATTAATCATGGGTTTTTGATTGATTGAATCAGTTTTTGAGATTTACTCCGCATAGAGTGCCATGTGCCGCAGGAGGGAGGGAGATGTAAAATGAACGAGAAACCGGCCGGAGAGAGCGAGCCAGAAATTACAAAAGGGTACGAGTTGACCTCTTCTTTGGCAGTGAACCGTAAAAATCGCATTCCTTTGGTCAAACGAATTATACACAATAACACAAACACATACACACAGGCAAGTACCAGTTAGGTACAACACTTGAGCTGGGTGGTGCTGTGGGTATTGCGGATCTGGTGCGGTGCGGGGAGCCTTTTGAATCGCGGATATAGGTCGTAGGTCATCGCCGCGGCAGAGGGAATAATATTGAGATGATAAATGGCGAACAAAGGGCTCGGAAAATGGTTCGATTCCGGGAAAGGCTTTCTAAAGCGCATGAGAACAAGTTTCGGCCGGCTGGTCAAAGGGCGTGTATATATTTGATGAACTTTTCTATGCTCTTTACGGGAATTATTAGGCCCTTTTACAGTATTGTATAGGTAGGTGACAAGATATTGCAAGCCTTCGGAGGCTTTCCCGGGTTAATTTAATTAGAATCAATGACAATATTTGGTTGCCTTCATTAATGGTTCATTTTAGAAGAAGCTTAGATCGGCCTGCGGAAGATGATAGGAAAACGGTTTTTTTTTCGAAATAAGAAGGATTTTAGGTGGTAAAAATGAGGCCAAAACTTTGAGAATTGTTAGTTTTTAAGGCAAACTATCTAACAGGTCGTAAGAAGCTTTCTTATCCGAGACTGACTATCTAAATGTTAAAGAAGTCAGAACAAAAGTACAACTGTTCGTCTACAAAAGTCTCAGGTACGCTGTGTGTGTGAAAAGCAATCCTTCAAAATAGCTCCCACCGAAAAGTGATCGGAATAAAGATAAAAAGACAACCTCAGTGTTTTAGTTAGAAGCTGCAGTCAAATTACGATTTTTTAGGAACTAGGGCCATAGTAAATCCATCGTTTTCATTGAGTTGAATTCTGTCTTAATTTGTTTTACAGCAAGAAATTAAAATGGGCGAATACCAACGACACCGCGGTTCCCAATCTTCAAAAGTTCAACAGCAATCACCGCCTCATTATAATTGTGCTTTCATATGCGACCCCTCATTCCAGTGCTTATCGGCGCCGAAACGCCTTATTCAAAATTGACAATTGTCATTTTTTATCATTCACGATGATGCACAGAATTTTTAAACTAAAACTCTATGAAAGCGCCGATATCTATGAAAATGAGTCACTATTCTGCTTTCAAAAATCTGCCTTTTCGAAATTCTTATACTGCGAGGGTTGGGTCAAAATTCCGTTTGGATTAAAATTATTTTAACAAAATTCTGCTGTTCGAAATTCTGTTTTACAAAATTTTGGAAATCCAACTATATAAGTAAAAAAAATTGCTTTAAAAATTACTTTGAATTGGTTTGAGCACCCATTTCAAAGTTTTGAAAACTGAAAATGCCTGGGACGAAAAGTTATAGAACTTGCTTCTGCCGGCAATATTTTAGGTTTAAGAAAAACTTGATCGTAAACGATTATATGGTTCGGTGCCAGGCATACGGCCTGTGCCTTTTAATACAGCCTTAAGAAGATGGTTATGTCTGTCGAGAAACCAATAAAAAAAACCCAACTGGTTGGCGTTCATCGCATAGCACCGACCGACACGCGAAGTGGAACTATGTTAAGTGTGTTAGACTATTTAGCACCAGGTCCCGGGTTCAGATCCTGACTGGAAAACACAAAAAAATACAAGCTTTTTCACGGCTAAGAAATATCTTAAGGGCCTGACAAACCTTCCGTTGGGGGCAGTTTGTCATGAGAGACTGTCCAATTCGCTGTTCGGAATCAGCGAAAAAAAATACCTAATCTAATAGGGTGTTTCCACCGGATAGTAATCTGCGGTTAAGATAAATTTTCCTTCAGCTTTGTATCATCAACTCAGCTATGTTTGCTGTATTGTGTGGAGAAATGCGCAGAACGGTTTATGATGCTGTTGACGTGGATGTGGTTCGACCTGTCAAAACGGTTAAATGGAAATAGAATTGCCCACAGCAACAGAATGATGGATGTTAATGTTTACACTGCTGATTGATGTTAATCAAGTTGGTCTACTATCAAATTTGTGAACTAAAATCTCATCATTATATTTTTCGTTTTGTTTTTCTTTTTTTCGGTGTTTTCGATTTGGAGATTAAAAAAATCAGTGGCAATAATATATGATTACTTTAAAATCTGAAATGCCCGGGAACTGGGAGCAAAAAAAACGCGATCACGTTTTCGAGGAGATGTGCAGAGGACGTGACGACCAGACATTGTCATATCACACAACAGGACGACATTGTGAAATGACGAAAACGAAAGCGTACGCCAAGTTAATCTCTTCGTTTCCGGTGGAAACACTTTGGAATTCACTATTACTCTTCCTACGTTAATCTCTATCTTATGTGCGGTGGAAACATTCTATAACATAAGGGCCGGTATTAAGACCAGTGTAAAACAAGATCTGTTAAACCCGGAACAAAACGACTCTAGAGTTCAGCCAGCGAACAATTTCTCAGTGCAGAGTTGACTTCATCAGTAAAGTTGTCAAAATTTTCGACTCTCGAAATTTATGACTCTTCCAGCTCTCACTTCACATAGAAAAATACAGGAAAAAGAGTTGGAATCATTTTCAAATATCATTTTTCACAGAAACCGATTCACGCAGAAAAAAAACATTCAAAAAAGTTCATTCTCTTCACCAGAGTTGATCCGGGATTAACTCACCAAATTTGGTGATTCACACTAATCCCGGATCAATATTCACTGAAAATTTGATTTCTGGGGTCATCTCAGTCTAACTCGGAAACTGGGATGATCTCGCAATTGAAAACTGGCCCTAAGTTGTAAGCGCTACAGTTATTTTTTTTTTTTGTCGTGAAACATAAGAAAAGCAAAACTTACCGAAAAAGGTTCATAAAATTAAAATCGTTGAGCTCTTACATCGTAGGAGAAATCTTTTGACAGAAAGAGCAAATCTTTTCGTCAATGAAAATGAACGCCATTATTATAAGTTTAAATTTTGTTTAATAAGGCTCTATGTCATTTTACTGGCATTGCAAGAATAAATTAACAAGAATCTTAACAAAATAAAACATAAATACAAAATCATCAAAACTAGACTATATTTCATTAGTAAACTTACTATTTTTGAATTGATATTTATTAAAGTTTTGACAGTTGAAAATCTCTTTTCTACTATTTCCCATAACTTGACTCTAAACTTTTGCGTGATTTTAAAGAATTAACTTCACTCTTCCATCAAATGTTTGTCAAATTGCATATAACGGATCTAATATCTTATCTGATCTAAGATCTTACGATATTTCACAGTTGACAGCGGCCAGTTAATTGTTGAAGCAACATCTGTCAAATTGGCTGTCATATATTCAGTCTGTTTTGGAGAATTACTGTTCAACAGCACGTGCAAATGTTTTAATTGTTTGAATAACAAAAATAGTTAAATTTTCTGTCGAAAAATGATATTCATCGGCGAGGCCCATTTCTGGCTGAATAGTTTCGTCAACAAACGAAATTGTCCAAATTGTTGCAATTGAATATCTGGGATCAAGAACCCTCAAATGCAGAACCCAGAAGAAGTCACTGTTCGGTGTATGAATTTTTTGGCTGGCTGCACCCATATATCTTTGAGAACGAAGCAAGACATGGCACTAAAGCCTTAACCATATATACCAGGCTTAAGTGCGATTAATCTTAAGTCAGAATACAACAAAAATCCAACTCAATTTCTTCCAAACGATTGCGGTGTCAATAATTGACTTAAGTAAACGATTCCAAAATCGTATGAGTCTTGCGTATTTCTCAATATCTGTCAATATGTCACTTAAACCTACAAAAGTTAACGAAATCGATCAAATTGCTATCATGGTCGTGACGTGCAAATTGTGTGTTATGGAAGCCGACTTAAGTTCATCTGAGTCTATTGTGGTTAGGCCTTTTACGGCGAGAACTAAAGGTTGATGATTCTAAAATCCTCTTGGTCTGAATCGAATGATATAAGCAAGAACGATATCTGGTTTCAGGGCGGCGCTACGAGCCACACTGCTCAAGCTGCATTGAAAATTCTAAACAATGTCGTTAGGTCCTGAAAAATTTGATATTTTGGATGCACGCCACCCAGAGAAGACTTAATTTATATTTGAACTAATTAATATTTCTACAAAATGGCATCGATAGGCCTTTTAAGCGAATAAAAACTCTTGATAATATCTCAACCACACTTTCTTTAATGCCAATTTAAAGATGGATAGCGGTTAAAGAATGACCCTGTAGAATGATCAAAATCTCGAAAATCAGTTTGACAATTCTCAAATAGGACTAAACTAAACTAAAAAGAAATCTCGGAAAAAAATACAGAATTTAAAATCTAGAACACACATTTTTTTATATAACATTGTGCATATTACATTACATCGAAATAATGATTATTTCTCTTCTTTGCAGATATTAAACAAGAAAGATATAATTTCAAAAGGAAACAATTCCACGGGTGAGTTAAATTGAAACACAAACCCAATTTGAATGCCTAAATGGATTCATTTTTATAATCTATTTAATTTAAATAAAAAAAAACTTGTCCACATTCTGAAAACTGACCCCGACGTGATTTGAACACGCAACCTTCTGATCTGGAGTCAGACGCGCTACCGTTGCGCCACGGAGTCTTCTACATAGGGTGGAACAAATTTGCGTCACTTTTGCTGATATGAGTTTGCTAATAAATTTCATGTTTGCTGTCTGATAAAAATAGAAATAATTCCTAGAGAGATTAAAGAGACAAGAATCTAAGTTTTTGTCAAATATATACACACGTTTTAGACTGCTGTTAATTATACTTGATTATTTACTCAAGTGTGATACACATTCTAAGACTTGACACTTTATTTATTGAGTTGTTTTATTCTTATGGCGATATATTATTGCAAAGTTTTCAAATAAAACTTGAGCGCTTGGGGTATGTGGTTTATGATCCATATTTTCACAGATGTATATGCTTGCGGGTAAATTGGGTTTATGGTAAGCATAGATACACGAAGAGATTTTTTCGAGTTTTATGAGATTAGAAATAATGTTTTTTCTTGATTAACTAAGATACGTGCCTTGCCTACATACCCGTAGATATTAACTTTAAAAAATAAAAATAAAATAACGAAGTCGTCAGCTATTTGCAAACTAGAAAAAATTTGATATTGTTTAATCTTAGATTACTTACCTTCGACGAATCCAGCTAGAACTACGCCAGCTAGAATTGTATGCCCAACCAATGAAAATATTGTTTGAAAGACTGTTGAAAAATAATTGTATACAAGACCTTAAGGCCATATTATCTAGATCTAGAGTGAAATCTGAATCGGCCGTCTGCCCGTATGTCACTTGTTCTTAAGCCTAAACTTTTGAGCTCTGAAATTTTTAACGTAAGTTCTTTGACAGCAGTCAATACAGGCGTGAAATATGTTTAAACTTACCCACAGACACGCCCACTATTGGTCTAAATGTCCAACTACCTCCTGCGCTTTCAAAACCATAAGACGTCAGAAAAGGCTAAAATTTGACATGAAGCATCTCCTAATGTAAGAAATACAAAAGAAAAATAAAGTCTGTAGATCTCCCCTGGTGGGCGTGGCGTCGATTTACGCAGTAATTTTTTTTAAATGCTTTTAATTCAATATTTTTGTGCCAAATCAAAAAAAATTTTACAACATTTATTATGTAGAAATCATTTAGTTCCCATAAAGTTTAAGGCCACGCCCACATTTGGAGGCAGAATTAAAGAAACACCTAGAATTTTCCACGAAAACGTTGATTTCGATTGACTTCTAGCCTTATTTAGGAAAGACTAAGATATCAGGTCTAGCACGTAAGGTAAACCAGAATAAATCAAAGATTGTGATCATACAAAGTTTTTGGCCACGACCATTTTTAGGTGTCGATTTAACTAAAAAAAAGACCGTTGAGTATGAAGACATACGCGGAGCGGTCCGTCGGCTTTTGTTGAAGGTTACAGTCATCTATATTGCGCAGTTTGTGTAAATACTATGTCTCCACCGACAATTAAAAGAAGATTAGCGAGAGACGATTAAAAATAAATCCTAAAGTGGCTCCATTGGACAAATATAGGATTAATTTGACACCAAAACTCTGATTCTGTCATTTTGGCTCTCAGAAGAGAGTGGCGATGTCATTTCCCAGGAGCGAAAAACGATTTCCTCAGTAAAAGTCAGAATTGGAAACGTGCTTGTGACAGATCTGTCGCACAGGGACAGAAAATAGGTTTGTGAATAGGGTGAATAGGATTTATGAGAGGATTTATATTTAATCGCTTGCCGAGTGGATTTAAATTTGTATGGTAAATCGTGTGATTTGTAGAGGATTTAATAAAGATTTATATTAATCGAGGATTAGTGCTGGATGGAGACATGGTATAAACATTCTGATTATTTTTTAAAATTATTTCTGGATATGTTTTACAGTCTGTTATATACTTTTTTTGTAGTGCTGTCTACTGTTCTTTATTGGGTGATTTTACATTGGGTTTCGTTACTCTAAAAAAAGGCTGGCAAAAAGCTTTACCGTTACGAAAATAGAAGGAGGGACATACTCTTTCTTGGCCTTTTTTAGGACTTTTATAATCTAAGACCCATAAAACAGCAACTTCGATTATTTTTAATTACCGTTAGACTTTTTGATCAATTTTACAACCACCTGTTCTAGCATTTGCCACTTTTCTCAAATTCTGCGGGCATGGATTTCTGAGAAAACGGTAAAAATATGCTTTTTTTATTTCACTTGTTTGAATGGGCTTAAGAACTTAGGATCGAAAACGGCAATTTTGAAACGTTTTTTATGCAGTTCGCTTGCCTTTTAAACATTACATACTTCAGCCAAATTTAAACAAGATCTCAAAATCTTAAAAAAAATAGTTTTCGAAAATGTTTTCAAGTTTTTCAGTTAAATCTTCGAAGTTTTTGAATATTCGAAGTCTGCTATAGTTTTGTATAAAATTTAAGAAGATGGACTATGCCCGGTGTGTTAATTTTAAAATTATGCTTTATACCATTTGGGAGATAGAGGGGGAGACATGCGTTCTTTTGCCCTTTTTTATAATTTTTTTAATTTCAAATCCATAAAACAAATATTTTGAAGTTTTTTCTAGTTAGACTTTTTTCCAATACTACAATCAGCAGCACTAGCCTTGGATGTTTTTTTTTTAATTCTATGGTCACCGGTTTATGCGCAGATGGTAAAACAAGCTCCTTTTTTATTTCGTTTTTTAAATAGGCTCCTAAAAACTTAGGTTAAAAACGGCAATTAAAAAAAAATTAACGCAGCCTTCCTTGTTTTTGAAAGCTTCGTACTTTAACCGAACCTGAAAAAGATTGCTTATGCCGTTAAGCTACGAGAAGACTTAAAAAAATTGTTTTTCAAAATGCTTTTATGTTTTTCAGTTAAATCTCGGAAGATTTTGAAATTTCAAAATCTGCTATGATTTACCTTAAAATTTTGAATTGTTTCTGATACGTGTGATTTTTTTCATAGAACTCCACCAAACATCACATCAGTCATCATCATCAGTCAAAACTGCTTTACTCAAACTGTTTTTGAGAAATATGACCTAAGCACTTGATTAGCTTTGAGTTGCTTTATACGTGTGTTCGATATTGATTTTAAGCGAAAGGCCGTTCAAAAGTTATGGCCTCCAACACTTTGAAAAACGTCATGCATTTTCGACTCCTCATTTCTCAAAAACGTTTCGATATTTTCGAAAAGTTTTATTTTTTAGTTAAAGCTTAGTATTTTCCTAACCTAAGTTTCGTTTTTCTAGTTCTTGCCTGCTAAACTTCTTGAAAAAGACACTAAAAAACATTAAGTCCATTTTCACATAAAAATTTAAAACTTTAATTAAACCGTTATTTGTTCTTAGAGAAAATTGCCCTCTTTGGATTCTCTGACTATTTCCGCAGTTTATACGCACACAAAATTTTGTCTTTCTGCGACTTACCGTTAAGAAGTTATAAAGCGATTGGACGGACGGACGGACAACGTAGCGATACCATAAGAGGTCCTTTTTCCATTTCTGGGCAGACCGCAAAGTTTCAACCAAAAAAATCTGTGTTAATATTGACAGTCTGTAATAATTCGTATTAAGACCTGGTAAAAAAGAGTAAATTTCTTATAAATTGTGCTCATATAGAGTTATGGGCCAAAGACTTGTATTTTTAGCAAGAAGAAACAGCAGTTAAATTGCAAAAAATTAATAATTTTCATTTTGCGATTGATTAAGCGTGCATAAAGTTTTGTCCGAAGTAAAATATTGAAGGAGCATTTAATAGAAACTTTGACCCTTTCTGCCAAAATAGCTTAGCCTTAATTTAATTCATAAAAATCTTACAGCCACAGCACTTTTTAGATGTGGAATAATCATGGAATTTTTTCGACGTAAGAGTTACTCCAGTTTAAGCCTTTTATTTTTTTATTTAAAATGTTAATTATTGCTTTAAGATGTGAACCAATTGCGATCGCCAATCAATTAATTTTCAGAGTTTTTCGACACGCATGTTTCCGGTATCTTAAGTAGCCCCAAACACTTGAGGGGCTGAGATTTTTCCGAAAATCAGCCACAAACACTTCTGTTAATTGTAATACCGTAAGCTGATCTTAAGTTCTACTTTTGCCCACCTACCTACCTATAAACTTCTCAACAAAGGCACTTAGGCATTCCACTTATTTCGTATGAAATATTTAGAAAATAAATTACTCAGTCAAATTCCACGAACGCATAATTCGAAAAGCTAGACAAAAACACTACATCGGATGTCCTTAAATTCCTGTATCAAGAAAATCTCCAGCTAAGAAGAATTAATCGATAGCCCAGTGAACTAATTTCCAAAGATGCTGCAACTCCTCCAGCCACTTGTCGTCGTCGTCGGTCGGTCGGTCGGACCACCATTATCATCTTAAGAATTGAAAAGAAAATACCCCCAGAACAACGTGTGGGGATTCGAATACCTCTCCTCACTGCTGGACGAAATATTTCACAGAAAATGTCCTTCTCCTGCGGCATATACCTACATATAGTAGTCGAAGGCGGGCAACGATGGCAGCATCAGGGATCGCCGGCACGCATCCATTCTTGGCCGCCCCAACTCCTCTTGGCATTTTCCTACTTTTCTTTCATCAAACTTGAAGACGATTTTTGGTTTTTGTTTTGATTTCACGAGTTTCTTCATCGTCTTGTCGTCCATTTGTATGTGCTTTGCTTTCATCGCGTCGTCCTTCATGTGGGGTGAAAGTGGATCCACGAAGATACTTATTGCGGTGCGACCTCCACCCAGCGTGTACCATACAACAATCAGCCGAAAAGCCGAAAAGTCCTTGAGACGGACGTCGACGGCGAAAAATTACCGTGGAAACACACCGAGATAAATAGCAGAAAAAAGAATCCTTAGCACGAGCAAGGAGAAAATAACAAATACTCGAATCCTTGTTGATTACGGTCTCTCGCGTGCCAGTCAATGGTCTGTGATGCATGCCATGATTGACAGGGTGGTTTCGCACAGCCCAGATGTATATGTGTCTTACGTGCGGGGGTGAAGCCAGCACCAGAGTAGTCTACTTCAACTCTTCTTTCGACAAAGGGGACATGTCAGGTATTTACATTCCCTTAATGAGTTTGAAATAGGAGGCAAAAAAATTAAACTTTAACCCTGACTCACCCTGCACCCCCAACTGAGTGCAAACATAATCAATACTTAAAAAAGCAAAAAAAAAAAACTCTATAGAAAACCTAGTACAATACTCAACTTTTTCACCGCTCCAACCCCCGCTGTTGCTATCCTAAATCATCCTAATCCACCACCCCCTTCAACTTGAAAAAAAAATTAAAAAAAAAAAAACGAACATCCCCATATATACACATAAAAGCAATAGAAATAGCGAACCAAAAATAAGAGGAGACCTCACAGCGAATATGTCGCGATGTGTACCTACTTCTTTTGCTTACATCTCCACTAATACTAACACTACCTCTAGGTAAGTATCTGTTAAAGTAAAAAAATACGTAAAATAAAAAAAAAAATTATAAAATATAAATTCATACCTACATAATATCCACTTACAACTACTAGAGGGGATTTTTTTTTCGTACTTTACTTCTTGATCAACCCCCATCGCAGTTATCGTAGTCGTCGTCGCCGTCGCCGCCGCCGCCGGTTTTATCCGCTACCACTATACAACAACTGTGAGTCCTTCTTGCTTTGAGCACAGAGATTCTAAGCAGCATCAATGTAGCATAGAATATAGGGTTGCCAATTGTCTCTGACAACAAAACTTAAACATTTTATTTAGTAACTCACAACAAGGATTGTAATAAAGTTGTAATAAAAAAATTATTAAAATTTTGGGGTCGGTTTTTAAACCTACTTCTATTTTCGTCTAAATCTTGCGAATCATTCTATAGCATAAATGAAGAGTGCTTATGCTATAGAATGATTGGAATGACGTTAAGTTTGATGTTATCGAGAAAACAGTGAATTTCCTTGTAATTCCCTTGTCTGGGCAGGTGCTCTATGCCTCACCTGAAAGAAACGGTACAAAAACAACTCGAGGGATAAAACTAATTAACTAAAAAAGCCCACCTTTTCCAAATAGCGATGCAGTTTAAAAGCAAAAAAAAAGCACAGAAAGTAACTTGAGTGAGGGCTCTTTTTCCCGGTTAAATTTTTCGACTGAACCTGAAATTATGTCATGCAAAAGCAATTAAAGCCCACTAACTTAAGGCGATAGCCTGTGTTATGTTACAATTTTAGGGCATCTGTTGGTTGTGAGATCAACGAGAAGTCTAACCGAGTCGACTAATGCAATTGCACGGTCTTGTTGGCCAATTCACGTCACCTCTACGAAAGAGAGCCTCGCCCTCAAATCTTTCATGCAGGCTGTTAATTATAATATCAAGCTGGAATTGCATATCGCTTAGGTCCCTTTGGCTCAATTTGAAAATAGTAACTAAATAATTAGCAATAGGTTTGACAGATGACACGAAAAAACGTCAGCATCGTCATCACCTTCGAATGCCGTCATCACCTTCGAATGCCGCTTCGAAAGGGTCGAAGGGACGAAAAAACATAGACGTTGAAATCTACCCGTGCTAATTGGAAATTCCTAAAGTATGAACCTTTTATTCAACCTGACTTCAATCACTGGTGACGAATTATGATCAGTTTTGAGCTCATTTTGACACTTAAAATGTCCCTTAAAATATTTTTGCAGAACTTGTCCTTAAGAGGTTGTGGGCGCCGCACCCGTGTGGCTGTGGTTAGTGTGAAGGACCACTGTGCACGAGATCCTGGGTTCGAATCCCGACCGGGGCAATAACAAAAGTTTCTTCACGCTGTCCCACCTCCGCGAGGGCCTGACAAACCCTCCGATAGTATAAAACGTAATGAGTGACCTCTTAATTGGCCATTCGGAATCGGCGAAAAACCTACACCCTTTCATGTGTGTAAAAATACCTGTAATGCACAGAGCACGCATGATTGTAAGAGAGGTCAGACGATGGCTCTTCTGAGCTGCAAGTGCCAATTGGTAGTTAGTTCTTACGAGGTTATGAGGTGGCAAGCGCTTGGTAAAAGTGGCGTTTACAGAATTTCGAAAAGCAGAGTTTTGACAGTTGACTTTTGTTTTTAAGAGAATTTTAACCCAACCAGAATTTTGACCCTAGCCCAGATTGGACTTGTGAGAGAACTTATATCAACCCTAATAAGGGTCGCTCCCTCTGGCCTCCCACCGGCTTTTAACTCGTAGAAGTTATAATTGTGAATGTTCACAAACTTACCTGCATATGACTTGGGTGCACACAACAGAGATGGCCTATTAGCATGTTTCCACCGGGCACTTAGCCGCGCTTAATATAAATCTTCATTGAATCCTCTACAAATACGCGATTAACCATACAAATTGAGATCTTATAAAAATAAATCGTCAAATAAATTTCAATAACCCTTTTCACAAACAACTTTTTACCATTTTCGCCACAAAATAAATCGTCAAATAAATTTCAATAACCCTTTTCACAAACAACTTTTTACCATTTTCGAGCACCTTTGCAACAGTTTGACAATCGAAAAAGGAAACTGATCTCTCAGAATAACGACTTTTGTTCGGATGTTACAACGAAACGAAAAATTTCCTTCGCGTTGTTGTAACGAAACGTAAAAAAATTTTCCTCCTGGTAAATGATATCCACTCTCTTTTGAGAGCCAAAATGTCAGAAAAAGAGTAATCAAGTCAAGTTAATCCTGTATTTGTCCGGTGGAACCACTTTGGGATTTATTATCAATCGTCTCCCGCTAATCCTCGTATTATTGCCGGTGGAAACATGGTACAAGAAATCATTCGTTTCTTAAGGCTCAACCATAATAGACTTTGATGAGCTTAAGTCGGCTTTCCGAATTTTCCCATTCCCCGCAATTCGTATGCCACGACCATAACAGCCTTATGCTGTATGTAAGGTTTTCGTTAACTTGTGTTGGCTTAGAGTTTAGTTTTAACTTGTCATTAGTTCACTCATTGTCATATTTAAGTCCATATTTATTTTTAAACGTGCTTCAAAAAGTCCGTGCAAGAAGGGAATATACCAAGAATTGTACGCTGCCCTCAAAAGTTTAAACGTATTTTAGATCTGACAATCGGTTTCGGAGATATTAACATCCAGACACAATTTTCGAATTTGATTTTAAATTTTTAAGGCAATCTGATACTTTAGACGTTCACAGTGAAATCTCATAAGATTTTCAAATCGTTCGCTAAGTCTATTATGGGCAACACAATCTTTTGGCAGAACTTGAGTGGGATTTTCGTTGTATTTCGACATTAATCCCGCTCAAGTCTATTATGTTGGGGCCTTTACTCGGATGAACCAGTTATTTGGCAGGATGACCATACCAATATGATGAACGAACTGACACCCGTTTATGTAATTATATAAAACCCTCCGGGATCCAATATTAACGCTTATGGCAACCCTACCCGCCTAGCAAACTTCAAGACGCAAAGCAAAGCACTGAATAGAGAGCTGCTGCCTGCCAGAAGAAGGGATGTAACTACATACTACCAGCATGGAAAAACTTCAGTAAAAAAAAAACCAAGATGAGATTTTTTAACTGTGAACACGTAGTTAAAAAAAAATAACGGGAAAAAAGGACGAAGAACACCGACACATCCATACAATACACTCCACTCCACAGCACTTAACACACATACTACGGAGTCTAAAGCGCGCGTATGCCAGCCAGCCAAGACCACCCCAACAGAATGGAGCGAAGAAACAAGCAGCAGCAGCAGAAACTACCTTAGAGAGCGGCGCGTTCATTTGTTCGCATTCGCTGGCAATAAAAGTAGTAATCAGTCGCCGAGTTAGAAAGAGATGAGCATTAGATGGAAAAATACAATTTTCCTCCTTTTTTACTTTCGTTGTCGTACCTATACCTAGTTGCTGTTCTTGCTGTTCTTGTTGTCGATGATGATGGTGCTGTTGGGGTTGGAGGCAGCAGTGCTTAGCGTCGCAACGACGGCAACTTCACCGTCTGAACAGGGTACTACACTTGCTCGTACACTTTTATTTTTTATTTCCCAGAAACGGCAGTTTGCCCTTCGCCTGTTATACTAGTGCGCGCGACATGGAGCGAGGGAGGTGGGTGGGTAGGTATAGGTCCTTGTGGGGGGATGCTGTTAAAACAGACTTTTTTAATGCGAATGTGTATTGCGCGAAACGATGCTTTTTTTCTAACAGTTTTCGGGTGGTTTTTGACATTGCCTCGTGCTGCTGCCACTATACCTACACAGTATTACACGGAGGGGTTGAATTCGTTGATCATTTTTATACATAATTTCATGTAACTGTTGGGTTTTTGTTTTTTGTTGCAAATCATGATTCACATGCACCTACCTACCTACCCTCTGCCTGTTCCCTTGGGTAGGCCTTGGCTAAAAATTTGCAAAAAAAAAAAATTTGTTTGATATAGAAACGAGGACAAAAAGAGATCCACAAACCGGCAACTGTATCGATGGGGAAATGTGAAATTTCATAATTCGCCACCCCCTTTGATGAATGGGGTTGAATGATGACGGCGCCCACTTTTTTACAGCTTCCTAATTTTTTAATGTAAATAAATGTGGGTATGTGTGCTTGTCATTATAATAACACCGCACACACGGCGAAGGGGTGCTACAGTGTTAAGTACATGTGTGTTGCACACATTCCTCCAAATGTCGTCTCCGCAACCTACCCCCCGCAGGTCGGTCTGTTACTCATCATCTGAGCGACACAACCCTCGCGCCCATTCATTTTGGGGAAACTTTTGTTTTTATTTTTCACTATAATGGAAAATCGCTTTTCACTGTTACCGCCGCGCCGCCCGGACCCGTGCGCCACGTCATCACAAGGCGAGGGGCTGTGAGTGGGTTTTTTTTTCCCAAACTTTTTCCCGCACATCCCTCTAGCCGCCCTCCCCCTATGTACCGACGAAATGGTATACAAATTAAAATTACAAAAAATGTTTGAATATTACCTATGTGCTCTCGCTCTCGCGCGGATATGGGGTGTGCGTGGAGTATAGGTACTCCGTACACACGTATATAAGTAGGGCGGCTCGAAGGTACATAATTTTTTAACTATATGTGAAATTAGTTAAAAATTTCTATACACATGTGTTGGTGGGCGGTGTTAGAACTCTTCGTTTTTTTCCCGTTTTTCATGTTCGCCGTAGCGCGGCTGTGAGTTGTGAGTGCTTCTTCAGCTTTTTTGCAATTTTAATTTTTTACGGCCCTACGAACGACACGCTGCCAAAGGGATGTGGTACATAGTATGCTCGAGTGGCAGTATGATGCGGCACCATCACCCCCTGGACTTTTGCACGAATTCCAGCATTCGAGCAACATACACGGCGCAAGGGCTAAGGAGGGAGGAGTACTTACACAATGGGGCGCTGAACGTTGACAAACGCTGAACGCACTTTTTCCAGCAGCGATACGAACATGAAGTATTGAGCGTGCGACTTGTGGTGTGTGTCAAGTTTAGGCTGAACTTGAGGGGGTGGCGCTGAGTCGCCCTTAAACAAGAGAGTGAAATATGGGCATGGATGGATGGATGGATTGCTCGGTGTTTGATGGTGGTAATGGAGGTACGTGATACAAGGCATTGTTACGTAGGTCGCAGTCTCATCATTAGATGGGGAATAGGGCGAGCAGAGTGTTGCTAAACAATGCTTGTCATTATAGAATCCTCCGGCAGCGAAGGGCGCCTTATTCATCACATCGACGAGGTGAATGTGTTGGTGGATCTTTTGCATGTTCCCATATCAAATTTTCCTCGCATATAGAAACCACTTTCGATGGGAAACAATCAAAAAACTATTCCAACTCTCAGCAAGCTCGACTATTATGCCTAATCTGACAATAAGTCCAAATAAACCATCCCTACGATTGATATTTGATATCTAATTACACAAAGCTAGTAAAAAATTATATTGTTGGTAAATGGTATGCCTAATTTAATTCGACAGTTAAAATAAAAGCTGCGTCGTGTGTGCATAAAATGGGTTCATATATTTTCAAATAATGAAGGACACACTCAATTACCTGGGGAAGGACTCATGTTTTATTGAATAGAGTAGTAATTTTTATCGAGAATATACTTTAATTCATTTAAAAAACAAATCAATATCAATATTCTTTTTTTTTTTAAATAAATCTACACACACACATCTACAACCCCGGACAAAAAGATTGAGTATTTTTAAAAAGGGACAAACATTTCGTTAATTTCTTTTCTCTCTTCTACTCTGTTGACATATAATTATCATTATCGTTATTATTCTGAATGATTACTTAACTTTTCCATCGATATATGCGGATGGGATGTGTTAGGCTTTCGAAATCAATTATATATTAATGAGGCTACATAAGTGACGAAAATTGACCTCGTTGTCTATGCCATGGTATAAAAATAATTATGTGAATATTGGCTTGAGTCTCCCTCCCATATATGAGTGATTGGTCGAGCTAGGAGCAATTAAATACAACATTAGGCAACAGAATGCTATCATCATTAAAAATAAATTTTAGAAGAATTTTAAAAGTATTTTCATATTAATTTAATAGGTCCTTTAAAAAAAAAAGCTTTGTAGAAAATTAGCGTCTGCTAAAAATATTAGCAAGCCGACTCCTGGTTATATAAAAGGTTATTTTTTAATTAGCTTTGTCATAAAGTTGGCGTCCTTGAGAATTTCTTTTTCGCGAGAAGACGAGGATTTTGATATGGAATGCCCGTGATTGCAGCAAGGTGGTGAAACTTACCACAGATTGCAAGCAAGAATAGACGTCATTGAACTCTCTTTTGTGGGATTTATATTCACAAGAATAAACTGGACATTCTTACCGGATGTTGGTTTTCACTTTAGAGCAGTTTAAAACCAACATCCGGTAAGTAATAGCCGAGAAAGTCGAAATTTGCTTAAAAATCTGAAGTGCTTAGGGAAAAAAGGGATCCTTTGCCAATGTAAAACTTAAGTGAACTTTCAGCGGTATGTCAAAAAATCAAAATTGCGAAAATAATTTTGTTTTTTTCAATATGGAATACAAAGCAACAAAAGTTACTATGTTTTCATATTAATGTTGAGTTTAAAATCATTTTTGGTTTTTAATGAGAAGAGTGGCCTCATGGAGTTGCTTTCATGACAAATGATACTCTTGGAAGGTTTGTCAGGTCCTCGCGGAGGTGGGACACCATAGAAAAACTTTTATTGCCCCAACCGGGATTCGAACCCGGGACCACGTGCACAGCGCTCCTACACACTAACCACTGCACTACGGCACCCCTCTTCTAATAAAGAAGTTAAAACTTGCTATATCTCCCCTGGTTAGGTTTACGTTTGGTGCAATATTTAGCCAAGGTTTTAGTTTTTTCTTCTAGGAGTGCCAGCTTCTAGGGTATATCGGGCAAAATTATCACTGTTTCGTTTTCGAGCATTTGGATAAGACGTAACGTCTTCTGATGTTATCCAGCTGCACAGCGCGAAGATGTGTCAAAGGAGTAGGCTGCGAGGTTAATAAGGAGTAGACTGTTAAAACCACCAGCTTACGGGCTAAGTTTTAACATTTTATATACTACAACTTACCCCGGAAAATTGTTACTTTTAGCAGCGGCATGAAATTTAGCACCAAGATCAAATTTTACCAAAAACGGAGACTCACACACATACCAGGTACAGCCAAAACTCAAATACTTAACTTAAGGTGGCGCTACAGTCCGGGGTGGACATAGGCCTCATCCAACAAGCTTCGCCAGCCAGCTCTGTTTCTAGCTAGCCGTCTCAGTATAACAGTATAACTCTTCCGTGCAAGGAGTAGGTAAGACCAAGAACCTTCTTAGTTACAAACATTCTATTTTTTGGCACCATCCGTAGGACGTTTCTATCTAAGATGCACTCTGGAACTGCAGTATAGCCTTTTGCTAGCCTGTAGAGGAGCCCTTTTGGTTTAAGCTGTTATTTCTTACCCCTGTTACTTCAAGCCGCGCTTTCCCCAACTATATCAAATGCTCTATGGTCAAAGGATTGAAAAAAGTCCCGCATTAAAGAATTATTTGAAGTTTTTGAGGAAAGTTAAAGCGAACTTAAAATATTTAGCAGATTCTGAGCAGATTTCGAAAACGATTTTGAATATTTTGAATTTGAACGATTTTGAACGTTTCAAAAATTATTTTTTTAAATATGCTGGTATTTTGAAAACTGAGTAATACCACGGAGTTATAAGGAAATATGGTTTAAGTATAAAAACTGTATAGGGAATTTTAACCTTTTTTTATTATTTTTTTCTAAAATGGCGTTTTAAACTTGAATTTTTCTGAAAAAGCCTAAAAAAACAAAGCAAAAAACCCATATTTTTAACCAAATTTCGGAGTAATTAAAAATTAAAAAAAAAAAATTCGAAAAAAGATTCTTAATAATCGCTTTACGAATTTCAAATCTAAAAAAATGCAGAAAAAAGTAAAAACAAAATCGCCCGCTATATCTCACAGTAATGGTAAAATATTTATCACTTCGAAAAGCAATCTTAAGCGTAAACCATTTTTTAGACTTTGTTCGAGGAAAAGTCGGTGCCGTGACATCCGACGAAGCGACATAAGACCAAATCTCAAAATTTGGGTTTCACACAACTTCACTCACTCAAATTTCACTCACTTCAAGTCACTTTTTGAAAGTGACGTAAGACCAAATTCGACCGTTTGGTACTGTGACACTTTTGTTAGGCGACATAAGCCCAATTTTACTTCAAGTTAAAGGGAAGGTTAAAGGAAAGCAGGCAGGGGCAGCAAGGCCCCCATATATATTCCAATTTTTATGCATAGCACTTGGCCTTATTACACTTTGGTTTGTTGGGCATATGGCGCTTATAAAGTGTCTTAACGGACCAGTGTCATATTGGACCATTAGGAATGCAGTAGGGCAGGAGGGTTATGATCCATCATTTCAGATCAGTTTTAAAAATTAACCTAAATTAACCTTTAGGCGCGAGGTTTTTTTTTTTTCATTTAATCTCACGCCTAAATGAAAAAAAGAAGACTTAAAGCAAAATTTAGAGATTTGGTCTTACGTCGCTTCGTCTTATGTCACAGCACCGAAAAGTCATGGACTAAAATATGAAATGATTTTCGAGATATATTAAAATACATTCAAGTTGGCTTATGAAAGTACCTGTATAATGTACTGGTACCAGTATGTTAGTACCAGTATAATGCCTATAACTTCTTATAAATTCGTTTTTGATCAACTTCATGCGAGCTCAAGACCCTTAAGTTAGGGTCTAATCATAGCTGTCATCGGATAGCATCATTGGAACAAATCAGTGGAACAATGTCTTCGGTTTTCTGACAAGACATTCATTGAAAATTTCTGTCAGTACAAACAAACAACTACAGGCGTTTGAGGTTGGAGTTGATCAGTGAAAGGAAAACTGACAGATGAGAATAGAAAGAGAATGGAATGGCTTTTCAGAGGAACGATTTTGTCGCGAAAACACAAATCAAAATCAGCTGTTCCTTAAAATCGATTTCTGTAAGTGAAATAGTAAAAGCGAGACTCATAAGCTTCATATTGATACCAATAACCGCTAACATTTTTTGCTCAAACGTCTAAAAATATGAAAAAAAATTTTTTCAATGATGCAATCTGATGATAGCTATGATAAGACCCTTAATGACCAAACCAAAATGTTATAAAAAATTGAAAAAAAGGTGTTTGGCGTTTTTTTTAGCTATCTTAAAAAAAAAATAAAAATAATTTACCAACTCCGGAAATTCTCCTTAAAGAATCAGAACTGAAACATTTTATATAAAATTGTGTAGCAACCTTAAAATAAAACAAAAAATAGTTTACATATGTAACTTTAAATCCGAAAATCGGGCGAATAGTCAAAAATTTATTTATTATAATATTATTTATATTTATTTATTTCTTTATTTCTTTATTTCCCTTTAATTTTTTAAGAATAAAAATGTATGCACAGATCTTATGGTTACATCTTCTTACGCATATATTTTCTTAAGATATCATTCAAAATATTGATATAAAATTGAGCGAACTATCGAGATGCGTTCGAAATTATCTATGTCAAGCCTTGAAAGACGAAAATAGTCAGTGAAAAGAAAGACATAAGGTCGCAAACACATTATACAGGTTATTATTTAACACTTTTATACTATCTTTTCAAAAAGTCGCCTGCTAGCGCTAAGTTTACTTCTCAGTTTGTAATAGACAAATGATTTAGCAAAAAAAAATCTTACTGTCGAAGTTTGTTCATTCATTCGGCCAAAACGGAATTTTAATTGGTGCTGGCTACCTTTTTTAAGAACTTTACCTGAAATAAACAGATCGATCCCTGTTAATCGGCTGCCCTTGCGGTTTCGGTTTTACGACAGTAGGACTGGCATCTAGGACCTGGTGCAATGAGCCTCCTGTTCTGACCAATTGCTTAAATCTTTTGGTTTCCGTTCCTACGCCCTACTAAATTACCTTTCTAGTCCAATGGCGTTGCCTCCAATTTGCATAATGGAAACTAGTTGCTAAATGCACTTTCGCTCTTATGCTACGCTTACACCGGCTATAAAACTGCGTTTAGCGGGAGGCGATTAAAAAGAAGTCCTGGAGCGTCTCCACCGGGCAAAAATAAGAATAATTTGACACAAGTACTCTTTTTTTTGTCTTTTTGGCTCTCAAAACAGATGACGACGACACTTTCCTGGAGCGAAAAACAGATTTGTTGAAAAAATCCCAATAGAAAACGTTTTTGTGACAGACCTGTCTTACGTGGACAGTTTCAGTTTCCTTTTTCTAGACTAGACTCAAACTTTTAAAGAGTGTGCGTAAAGGGTTGAAAAGATGCATAAAAGAGGTTTGTGAAAAAGCTGAACTAGATTTATGACGAAATTTATTTTTAATTACTTGCCAAGAGAATTTTAATTTGTATGGTAAATCTTGAAGATTAACGTTAGTCGCGGATTAGTGTTCGGTGGAAACATGGTATTACAATGGCATCTTGGCACGTTTCGACTGTTGCACGAAAATATCAGAGTCCAATTTTCTAGAGCAATTTGTCAACTTTGTCCTAGGCCCGTACAAATACCATTAATTCCCTCAAGTCCATGAAGTAATCGTCGAAGGACTCCTAGGATAACTGATTTCTCTTACATAGTTGCAAGAGGAATATTTCTTCGAAAGCCTCAACTGGTTAACATGGTTCCCATGCGTTCCCAGAGATCCTTTTTCACCAGACCCCCGTTTATCCTAACCTGACCTTTGTATGAGGAGTTCATAATCCAAAAGTGTCCTCGAAATACCACCAGAAACATCAACTTAATCGAAAATATAGAAAGAAAAGATCTCGAACAAAATCTAGAACACAATTTTTCAAGACTCTTACAATTCCTTTATTTTACCCAGAAATAGTTTGATGAGCCCAAACCCGCACTTATCACAAATCTTATAAGACTTCCGGAGGTCAGCTTTCTGTCTCGAGAATATTTAAAGCGGCAAAAAAAAACTTTGCTTGTGCTAAGGATTCTTAGGGGCATTCGTGATTTTGTTTTCAAATTTTTGCTGCTCAGGATTTTTGTTTTCCCTTCTTTCTTATGGCTCATTCTTGAAAATGGATTCTTGGTGTACAATTCTTTGCAGCTGAGGCTTTTTTTTCATCTAAGTTAAATTTTTTGAGTGAATTTCTTTTCTGTATCGAGCTATCACATATTTTGGCTTACCCTACTGTTTCTGTGCACCAGTTTATGTGTTCGAATGGCACCCCCTTCCAGGTGCTTCTACAGGCAGTAAGTCTAATTTAAGTCCCCAGAAATGGGAATTATTCAAAGTATGTTTATTAAAATTAAGCATTCTGCGACACTAATTTTTCTTAAGTCTTAGTTTTGAGCTTTGTCTTAGAACTGGGTCTTGGTATTCGTATTTGAAAAAATATCTACCATTCTCCAAAATTAGGGAAAGTGTGGGCGTGGCTAGCCAGGTGATCGTTCCCGGGAAAGTTGTGTGTTTCATTTCTTGACTAGCATTTGTGTGTTACCTACTTACTCATCATAAATACCTACTATGGTTCTGAGAAGGCTAATCTAGGTTTAATTCGAGACAAACCCCAGTTCCTTCTGTTCTTAAGGTAAATTATTGGCAGCTTTGAGTTGGCATCCCCATTCTAGAGTTTCTAGTAAGGTTCTGTTAGGTCCTTCAGGTTTATGCTTAATTAAATGCTCAGTTGTCCTTCAATCAAATGTAGATAGGTAATTGATGCCATTAGTCTACAGGCGCCATGCAGTGTGTAGGCGGACAACACTCAAAATATTTACCATTATCGTCTCAATAACAGTCTGGACGAATTTACCTGACGCAACAACAAAAAAAGTCTTCACCCAGCTACAGGACACAAATATGTATAATAATTGTCACGACAAAAAAATCCTCACCCCTGCTCTGCAAGCGCACCCCTTACCCTAAAACAATAACCTTACACATTATTTCAATTCCAATTGCACCACACACAGGTGAAAGGGATGTTGCAAAAGATTCGACAACAACACGGACGGGTACCCACAACGACTACACTTAAGTCCATAACGTGTCTGAAAAAATAAATCCACACCAGGAGCCGCACAGAAAAAAAAAACAGCCCAAAACGAAGAACAAGAAAAAAAAAAACACATCAACGTCCATAAAAACCGTCTACACGCACCCAAAAAGGATCACACAGAAATTTTAACACCTCATCTCTTCGATTACACTCTGGCACTCCAAATTGTGCTCAATTGCCTTGTTTGGATGTGTGTATGTAAGTCACCTACTGCGTTACCCATCATCATCGTCAAAGTCGTCCTCATCGTCGTCGCCGAGGCCGACGAGGATCTCCTCTTCGCATGGCATTGTAAAAATAAAACTTTCCCCTCCATTCCAGCAACAACAATATGTGGTAACAAGAAAAGAAATAGAAAAATAACCCCCCCCCCCCCACACACACACACATACTCATGCAGTCACACGCGCAAACTGATAGAAAGAAATCACAGAAAAATCACCTACACCCACCCACCCCACCAGGACGACGAAGAAAAAAATAAAGGAAAATATCCCTTTCACTTTCCCCAATTTTTTCCCGTCATATCCGCGCGATTCGGCGAAAAGAAAAACTAAGAAGCCGGTCGGTTATGTGTGCTTTAGAGCTCTCTTTCTCTCGCGCAATCACAAAAGGACACAGAGAACAAGTATTACGAAAGGACCTAGAGAAAGGGGTGGCTGTCTGTCTGAGGCAGGCAAAAAAATAGGAATAATTTCTTCCGTTCAGTTACGTATAGGGGATGAAGTTGTAAGTAGACTTTTATTTGCCAATCGCCAGGACAATCCGAAGAGAGAGTGCGATTCAAGTTCGACAAGGGATCCTTCTCTTAAACCGCGAAGGGATCCATGCTGCGGGTGTATTTGTGTCGGAGAGCAAAAGACGGACGACCAAAAAGAATACTGGACCAACAACCGCGCCACGGCCACCCTCTTGGCTTAAGAGAAAAATCCTGGCACGCGACTTTGCTGCGGTGATTACAAAAAGTTAAAACGATGCCCTTGCGGGTGCGAGGAGATTTTCTCTTTTGAATGTCCGCTCGGTGTGGTAGTAAAATCGAAGGATATCCTCTTCTTCTTGGCGCGCCGTATTGGGAATGTGAATGGGAATCGGAATCGGCTACTGTTACTTCGGCTTCTGCTGCTGGCCAGTGTATCATTATTCTTCCCTCGAAGCTGAGGAGGACACCGACACAGCAATTGTTCATCGTCGCGTTTTCAATAAATCGTCCTTTCGGTTGATCGTGTATTTCGTTCGGTTGGTACTTGTCTAGTTTCTGTTTTTAACTCAAATCATTATTTACAAAAGTGGTGCGAAAGGATAAAAGTGACAAACGCGATTTTCCGGTGTCCCTCCCGACATGTAGCGGACCACCCCCCTGTTGCACTCAGCCATCTAAACAGTAGGGTTGCCCATTTGACCCATCAATCTGCGCTCCAACACCCAACCTTGAATGTGCTCCCGATTGTATGTGCTTTTTTCCGGAGAGGAAAAGTTTCATCAAACAACATGTGCTCTGTGTGTGAGACGGAAGGATATGATTGTTGCTCGTGAGTGTGTGTGTGTGCCTCTCGCGTAGATTTTTTCGGTTCTTTTTTCCCAAATGAGGGGAGATTCTTTTTTTCCCGTGCGTCGGGGGGGTTGTGTTGGATGTTGGATGCCATACAGGAATGATTCTTTTTTTCGCTCTCCCAATTATTGGGAGGGAGGCGTTTTGTTCTCGTTTTTCGGTTCTCCTTCATTTTCGGTGGAAATTTTCATGAGTGTATTTGATTATCATAAAGGATCCATCCTACATTATTATTACACATTCATACATAGGAAAGAAAAAATATAATAAAATATTGGCGGCGCGGGAGCCCCATACCGCTCAGGGCACACACACACGCTCAGGGATTGACTGAACGTCGTTTTAAGGGAGCACAGCCAGGAATAAGGATTTTTTCGGGGGTCCTGGTTTTTTGCTTTTTTTTTACACACACTGGATATTCGCTCCCCGATGATGGGCTTCGTTCGTCGTATATGATTTGGTGCGGCGGCGACAGAGAAAGAGAAAAAAAGGGGATGAAAGCACGACAATGGTTGAGAAGGACGTCTTCTCTAACCCAAGGGGGGAGGCAGTAGTAGTGCTGTTCCTTGCCACGTTCGTGTGCGGCGGCTTTTTTTTTATTCCTCTTATTCGCTCGTTCGTTGTTCGGAATTTTTTTCTCCGCCGAGCGTGTATTTTGATGTTGTATTTTTTCTCTCCCATTATTTATCCTTTTCATTTGGTGGAGTTGTGTGTTTTTTTTTTATATTCCTGGCTGTGCTTCGTGTGCTTTGGTGTTCTCGTCGGTGTCATAATGTGTGTGTGATTATTATAATGGTACAAAACTAAAATACACATAGCATCATAACGTTTAGAGCCAAAAGATTTCTAACCGCCAGACTAGGCAGTCATACGTAGTTGGTTGGTCTCGTCCGTTCCGTGTTTGTTGTCACATTTTTGTTGGATAATATTATTTTTCCTTGCTACTACTACAACTGATGGTGTTTGTTATTCGAAAGGAAGGTGTCTTTTGACTTGACTGTTATTTTGAAGGATTTTAAGAAAGGATCTTGTTTTTAAGCTGTGGGTTATTCGAAAAGTCCAAATTCAATTTACTTTTTTTTTAAAGTGGAAATTTGAAACAACGTTTTTTTGCTGCTGGATTTAGTGTATGAAGAAATTATTGTCCTGCATCGTGGACATTGGTGTTGCGAGGAAGACGATGCCGGTTGGATACAAGTGTGACTTCTGTGGTTTTCCCCGGTTTGGTTTTTAATTTTCTGAGAATGGTGTTAACGGTCTGATTTTATTTGTATCCACACATAACTTGGAAAAAGTTAATTTTTGTTTTATTGTTTTTGAAAAGTGCAATATTTTTCGAGCTGTTATTTATTTATTAAACGTGCAAATCAAACACAAGAAGTGAATCGAGTTGTAACTGACAAGTTGATGCAAAGGACATACCGAAGGATTAAGATCACGATGAAGTAGCACTGAGAAGGCGGAAATCATCTGAGCAGTTTGGCAACAGGAATCGCTGTAAGTGGCAATAATTTAATTATTGGAAACTATGAATATAACCCTTCCTTTTCACAGTTTCCAAGCAAACATAAGATTTTTAGGATGTGAGCAAATAGGTTAGTTGGCCACATAAACGCTATAGGTATACGACTTTTTAATGTTTAAAGTCATCAGAAAATTATCAGGGACACTGTCAAAACTTCACAAAAGTTATCTAGGTAGGTACCTCATTCCTACATTTTTATAAGAAAGAAAGAAAATGCAAATCAGAGAGAAACCTAATCAAAAAGGTTGAAGACTTTATCTAAACCAGCCTAACCTTAAGAATTTCTGGCTAGATTTTTTGGCAATACCTTCTTATTTCTAACATCATAAACTTTTGGTAGGAATTTAGAAATGAAACGAAATTTCGAAAAAATCGAAAGCCCAGTCTTAAATCCTTGTGCAATTTTGTTAAATGAACCAAAACTCATTTCGAAACCAGTAGTATTTGATTAACTTTGCAATTGAACCTATTTTGTATTAGTTTCGTCATAGAAAAAGGTACACTGTCAGAATTTCACCAATAAGGTCCAACGTTCAGCGTTGAGTATGCGATCTGTCAGCCAGTCCCAGCTAGCTAAAAAATCCCTTAGACACTCGACGAGTCCAAGTTTTTGAGTATTTAAGTAGCAACCTTCTTGCATGAATTTTCAAAATAAAATTAGGTGGGTACCGTTCCGTTTATTGGTCCGAAAAAATACCTCATGCGCATAAAGCAATCCTGGTTTAAAAGTTAAAAAAAGTCATTAGCCTATTGAAATCTTATTTCGCTAAATCGAAATTATAAAGTTAAGGATTCCTAATTGTAATTTAGTTTCTTTTAAAAAATTACGAATATTAGCCTAAAAGCTTAAAAATTAAAGTCCCTTGCAGACCGCTCAGGGTAAACCAATGCTAAGATTCCCCTAAAAATACATTCTTCATATGTGTGAAATAACTTAATCGCCTTTGAGAGGAAACAATTTCTTTTTGCCTATTTCGAACAATATTTTTGAGAAACCTCTGAAAACTGGTGCATACCTATGCTCATAAGGTGTCGTACCGTAGTGGCCAAAGTGTGCGCTTACTTCGTGGAAAGTCTGAGCTAAAATCTTATTTCTGCCATCTCAAAAAAAGAAAAAGACTCGTTTTTTTCATGGTTTTCATTTCCACTCCGCGAGTTTCTGAAAAACCCTAAATTTTCCCGAAAAAATTCTCAAGTTTCGGATTCGACAAAAATGTTGTAGGTCCCCTTGTATGTGAAGCTGAAGAATGCGAAACATATAGTCTACCTATATAGTGTCGAAGTTAACCCTTGTTCACCTCGAGCTTTTAATACCCTCACGAAATAGCTTAAGAAAACGTAAATAAGGTCAAAAGTGTTTAAAATTTTCGACAGGTTTAGGCAAACATACACACTTTTTTTTGTTCAAAACAGCTTCGATGCTTGGAAATTCTTGGAGGCTTTCTATCCCCTATTTTTTAAATTATTGGGAGCTTTGCTATATTTCTTTTTTTTTTAAGAGAGATAATTTGGACTTATTTTCTTATGACTGTCCAGAGTTTTTTTTTATGCTAAAGCTTATTAAATACGACTCAACACATTGATCTGTTGGTTGAACACATTTTCGTTTTCAAAATAGAGAGATGAAGTAAAGTCCATAAAAATAATTCCAGATCGGGGGGTCTGTTTTGAGATTCAAATTCAATTTTTAATTTAGGCATTTTTTTTATAGATAAACCACCATAAGCAGCGGTCCGTTCTTTTAACCTTTTTAATTATTTTGATCTAAAAAAACTGTGGCACACTTAAGTACAAAATAATCAATTAAAACGAGGCATTCTGAATCCTAAAATTGCTTTTTTTTAACCTTTGAATGGCCTCTCCCTTAATCGGTGATTAACTAAGTTACAAACGGCTGGAAGCATATAGGTAAGCCACATCTCATATTGTGGAGACTCCCCAGGTCTAAGACTGAACAAATTAAGCCTTCGAAAAAATTCAAAATATTTCTAAAGATCTTTCAGTGTTGCTTCAAAAAACTGCCAGATGAAATTATTGAAAAAAGTTTTTCAGAAAATTTTAATTTTATGGCTTTTCCGATTCAACTTTGAGCCTCATTCTTTTCCCGCCTTTGTTTAAGTGTCAGGACATATTTTGATTTTTTCGACAAGGTGGCATGGCGATATGATGAAAATCTTTTCTGACATAGCACCTGATTTACTGAAATAAAATAAAGACTTATCGTTATCACACACTAGCAATTTTTTGAAGCAGCGATTGTTTAGTAACGTTCACGATCCAAGGCAGCAACTTGTTAAGTTCTCTCAAGGTGCCTATAGAAATGCAGGTTACTCTTTGCTCTCTTAAATGTTGGCGACTTTCACGTTGCCGCTTAAACGTAGAGCTGCATGTGCTAAAAAATTAATATACGAAAACACGAGCAGCCAAAAAATCCGTGGCAAAACGCAGATTTAAAAGTTGCTCCAAACTGGTTTCGCATACTTCCATTGGACTCAAAAAGACAATTAAATCGTTGTGTGACTAAAAGTGTCATATGTGCGATAAGCCTAAGTGTTTAGTTTGGCAAGGCTCAAGCTTTAGGGAGTAGAACTTTACCCCAACGCCCTTCTTACGGTGAGATTTTGTTCTTTATTTAATCTGATTTTTTTTTAGTTCTTCTCTCACGAAATGCAAACCTTCGACACTAAGACAGTGCTTCGAGGTGCTAAAAGATATATAGTCACTCTGTTTTTAAAAATTTTAAGATTATAGGTGTTAGGAAATAGTGCGGTGCCGTGGCGTAATGGTTAGTGTGTGTGCTAACAACGCCGGAGGTCTGGGTTGGAATCCTACCGTCGTCACCCTTAAAAAAAAAGAGTCGTTCTTTTTCACGATCCCCACCTCCGCGAGGGTCTAACAAGCCCTCTGAGAGTATCACTTGTCTTGAAAAACTTCTTAAAGTGCCGTTCGGATTCGGCAAAAAATTGTAGGTCCCCTTGTATGTGAAGAAATTAACACACACAGCACTCATTGTTCAGAAGTTGGCCCTGGTTCACCTCGAGCAGTTGCGGCACTCTATTTATTTATTTTTAAGTGTAAGGAAATGAAATTGAATTCCAACGTGTACTTGTTCTGTAAAAGAGAGAATTTTTGAGAAATTTAGCGCACCTAGGGATGCCAGTTCGGAATTAGATCACATCTGGACATTCAGCCGAAATTCCGGGACCTGACTGGACATTTCAAAGTACAAGAGTGTGTATATGTATAACGATTTCAGTCCGCCTGCGACGAATTGCATAACACCGAACCCTACACAATATTTAAGGAATAATTCTTGAAGCCACGCCCACTCACTTTTGTGGGGATTTCACAAATTGGATGATTTCACAAAATTAATGGTCCCATGTTCTTAGTTAACAGTAGAAAAAATAAATGTATGGTGACCCCTAAAGCCACTTCGATTGGCTTTTCTTTTACCTTCCTTTGGACCTCAGGCTTTACTAAAACTAAGGCCCACACCATAGTCCACATAAGGTCCATTAACATTCTGCCGTTTTTTAAAAGATAAAATGTAAATCGCTCACTGTAGCGCCACAAAAAGGAAGTTATTAGAAAATCCTGCAAGAGAGGTATCATAAACCTTATTTTTGAAATATGTTTATATATATATTTGATTTTATATTATTTTTCTCACACAAATCTGACTTTCAGTGGGAAATCACTTCACAAAGAAGAAGCTTAATTTAGCCCTAAGCCATTAGTCTGTTTGAAAGTGTAGACGTAGCCTCGAGTCTTATGTCTAAGCGAAATCAGAGTGAAGTTTGTGTAGGTTGGTTGACAAGTCTGGCAAAATAAAGCATGTGACTCGAATTTCAAGCCTCAAACATAATAGACTTAAATGGAATTAACCTAATGTCAAAATACATCGAAAATTCCATTTAAGTTCTGCCAAATGATTAGCGTTTCCATGATAGACTTCACCAAACGTTTTGGAAATCGTTTAGAATTTGTCTGTATCTAACCAGCTGTCAAATTCCCGTGCTGAACCTTTCACTTGAGTGGGTCTAAACTTTAGGGAGCAAAAGTTTAATGTCCCTATTATGGGCCATTTCGGAGAGCCGAATTAAGCCCATCTAAGTATTTCATGGTTAGGCCCTTAGTTTTAAGAAAGGCTTCAAGGAAGAAGCATTGCCAGCTGCCACTCCCCTGGAATATTCTTGAAAATGGAAGGCGAAAAACTCAATTCGATACATTTTTCATTGAATTGATCGATTTTGAAAAATAGGTTTTGCCAAGAGTTTGAGCTTTTGACTGGAATGATTACTTTTCAGTGGGACTCTGGACACCGCTAAAATTATCTGGAGAGTTTCACTGAGAGTTTTCAAAATTATCTAAAAATTATCCCGGCGAGTCCCAGTCGTCTGGCAACCATAAGCGCACCGTATTTCTGTTTGGACATGAAACTGAAGAGCGTTTATTGCTTGGCTTGTAGATCGTGCAAAAGAATAGTTTTCCAGGAACAAATAACTTCCTAAGCATTCGCTAATTCGTTTATTTTCTAAGCTAAGCTTAGGGAAAGAATTTTGAAAACAGAAAGTTTGAAGGTAAAGAAGAAACTGAAAATATTGGTCCCATGGCCATGGCATAAAGTTTCGCATAACTGAAGTTTTGAAATCGCATCGAAATTTGAAGTAATTTTCTGATAAATCTTTTTCAGTGAAAGAATTATTTTCGGACGCCGACGTCGTCGGTTGTAATTTTTATTACCAATCCCGGAGTAGTAGTAGTTCGTCACAAAGTTTGTAACACGAACACTTATGGCGTATTCTTTTCAACACCGAATCGTAAAACTGGTGTGGAATACAGGCAAAAATTGTTCTTTTCTCGTACACCTAAACAGAATCGTGCTCATGTTCACTGTTCTATTGAACTCCGAATTAGTTTGCTGTCGACACCAAAAATTCGGATTTTCGGCTCCATCGTATTTGACGGTGGAGGCTGGGTGTAGCTTTGATTGTGTATGTGAAGTGAAGTTTCCACTAAATTTTCATTTGTTTCTTACAACGCAACTTTAATTGTACGAAATCGATAAAAAGTTACTAAATGTCACGCACTCAAGCTAACAAAATTTTATGTGAAAAGTACAAAAAACCGACGCCGACAAAATCACACTACGAAATGCAAAAAAAAAGTATAAACAAAATAAAATAAAAGCAATTCGACACTAAACGTGATGACTGCACCGCTTCAGTAATTGTGGTTCTGTTCACAATAAAACCGAGTGTACACCAAACTGGAATTGCCGCAAACACTGGCTATTATTTGACAGCTCAGTGCGGCAGTTCGGTGTTCAAAAGAATACGCCATAAGAAATAATGCTGGCAGAGCTAAGGACTTTGCATTAGTCGAGCATTAAATCGAGCATTGAATCGAGGCCAAGGTGTGAGTTAAATCAGCCATGTTCGTCTGTTCCTCTCTCAAACGATCTTCGCCTAAGCTACGACCTGGACTTTTTCTTTCTTATAGATTTTTTCGCCACTACTTAGAAGGCTGAAACTCAATTTTCAAATATAAAGTTAAACATAAAATATATATAGATCGCATGCGAAATCTAAGGAAGGAAAAACCCGAAACATGTCCTTGGACTTCTGTGAGCGTGGCATTCCCTTTTAAGCCAATATTTTTTTTGGCCATAAGGACAGGATTTTTGCCTCTAGGTATGAAGACTCTTCAAAACGTCTGAAGGCATCAAATAATTTTAGCCACATCCACTTTTACGTCCGTCACACAAAAGCTGGCATCCTGCAAAGAAAATCGATATCTGCCTTCGTTAATATATTTTTTTTTTGTTTAACGCTCATTATTAATGCAGAGAGAACAAAAATGCCTCTTAAGCTCCCGTGAGGATTTTTGGTGCCGTGCAGATAGTAGCACCTTGGACTGACAGACTGACAGTCGGGTTCAAGCATTAGAACCCAAGAACCACCTTTTTTGTTGTACAGTACAAGCCCGGCCTTCCGACGTTTAGTTTTTCAGTGGTGTTGAAATACAAGGGGATGAAATGTCGAAAGAAAAAACCCTTCATTGGTCACAACCGGCAGTGCATGCTCCTGTTTCCTTCACCTTTCGCGGGTAGCAACAGAAAATGAATGGCATCAGTTTCTGCTGAATGCTTCCGAAGGTTTTTGATTCAGCCAAGGCCAAGCTTATACACAAAGTTCACAAGTTCTATCTGTTTTTACAGAACTTTTAAGCCTTCCTCCCTATCTATTGTGCCTATAAATGTTTGGAGATAGCTTTATAATTATCTATGAAAGTAGGTAGATACTAGACCCTGCCAGCATAAAAGGCGATCTTTCGACGATCGTTCGGTTGTCAAATCGCTAAAAGCATTTTTTTCTCGAAGATTTTCCTTTTCGAATGCAACAATGATAATTTCAGTCATTCTCAAAAGCACTATCGTAGCAAAGAATATTTTTATATAATCGTCATGTCAAATGCCAAACAAAGATTACCTCTAGCACCCACAAATGACCCGCAGGCGATACCGAACGTGCTCTCTAGAACATTTCTAATTCATGAATCCGTAGTTAAGGTAGCTTCTACTACACGTTATTGCGAATAATCATGAAACGAAAAAAGAGACTAGTACAAATAAACCCCAGACGACTTTTTGCCTCCATGCACATACATAGACATGTTAGGTATGAATGTACCTACATTTTAGGGGGTGATCGACCGCGCGTAATGATTGTTAAACTTCCCAAAATAATATATTTTTTGGAAGCTCATGCAATTCGCAGTTGAAAAAGCTCACCATCCGTGTTGAGTGTGATGGTGTTCTTATTTTTTTTTTTTTTTTTTTGAGAATGCGGTCTGTGCGCTGTGCCTGACATAGATCAACTACCTTTATCTGGGTGTTTTCGGATTTTGTGTTTATCTGCCCTTTTGAACCACACCCCCACTGAAATTCCATATATATCTACCCCTACCTATAACTGTCATATCATCATTCTTTGGGCTTTCCTTCCAACCGCAGCCACCTCACCCCCAAAACTACCAATTCGTCTCATTGATCTGATCAGTGTAAACAAGGCTTTCGCCTTTTTTCTGTCCCCCTTGTATGGGCACTCCAATATTTGATTAATCGGGCATTTCACTTGGTCTGCTCTCTCCTTATTCTTTTTAAGCGCCCTCCTTTTGGGCGACTTCCTTCATGCAGTTTTTGAATGAGGAGAGATCGCTATTTTTTGGGGTGTCAATGATCGTTACACATTTTTGTCCCTCGCCCCCAACTGATCCTCGCCGCCGAAGAGATCAGTGCACATGTATTTGTGACGATCTGTGTGGTGCGACTGCAGCTTATGCAACTGTAGTCGAGGGGGTTGTTTGTTTAATTAGCAGGAAGGCATACAAAGTAGTAGTCCGAAAAAAAGCTCAAAAAGTGTTTGTAGTGGTAGCGACGATCGCACCTACTGTCTGTGATCGATCGATGTAACAACTGGACATAGGGTGGGGATAAACATGCAGTTGTGTGTAGTACAATCTATGAGAATTTTTCTGCAATAATGTTGATAAAAACGATAAAAAAAAATCAGTAGATTTTAGGAAAAGAAACACACACACACACACATATATAGCTACATACAGTGCGGTTGCAGTTTTTTTTTTTTTATCTTTTTCACCATTCACTGCGGGACTACAGAGGAGAGACGATATGCAATCGTGGCCTTCAGTGTGTGCATTTTTTTAGCACATACCCTCGTCATATATAGTATACATATATGTATGGGATGTATACATATTTATTTCGATTTTTGTTTCCCACTTTCTTGCCTTATTTTATACAGTTTTTCCTCTTTTCATTTGTTTTTTTTTTTTTTTGGTTTGTGGGGCTTTGTAAACAAACGACATGACGGAGAAGGCAACAACGAAATAATATGCGGCACGGAAAAAAAGTGCCAAAAAATGAGCAAAGTCTAAAAAATAACTTGTATCTGCGCGCGAGTATAGAGTGTATCTATACTACTAACCATGTGTAGTTAAATACAACAACACTAAACCTATTATGTGGTGTGCGTTTTGTGTGCTGCCTGCCTGCCTGCCTGCGCGCCGCACTGCTGTTGTAAATATACAACAAAAAATTTTTTGATTCAATTTGAGTTGCATTTTTTCGAAATTCAGTTGAGTTTTTTAATTCAATCGGTAAAGGTTTAGTTTAGTTTAGTTCTAAAAACGAAAGAGGAGCGCGCGCAATACACACAAGACGAGGTCCGTGACAGTAGAGGCGATCGCAGTTAGATCATAGATCCTCCTAAAGTGAAAAAAAAAATTCTTATAATATCCCTGTAGTGATTGGAGGAAAAAAAGGGAATAGACTTTCTAACAAAACTCTAAATTTGAAAAGGATTCACTAAAAGTTTTTTAAAAAATAATCCTCCCTGTGGCTATTGAATAGCAAAAGGATTACGTCTTCTGCCTATACCAACAGAACTCCAAACCTGAAAAGTTTTTGACCAAAAAATTTGTTTCAAAATTAGACACAAAAGTGCAATTTAAAAAAAAAATCATTTAATAAATAAAGTGACAGTTGTAAAGTCTGAATATCAACCTTTTTTAGAAAAATGACATTAAGTCCATAAAAAAAATAGTGAACGGAAGTTGGAAGTATTAAAAGGAGTTACCGAAAAGTTTTCGAAAAAAGTGAGTTTTTTACTAAATAAAAAATAATTCAACGAGTTTTATTTTATCTCGGGGCATTGAATCTTAGCAAAGTTTGTTGACCTTAAACGACGATGCCTTATATATAAATTTACAGCCAATTGCGAAGTGTATTTGAATTTAACGACGATAATTAAATTTTAGAGTTGAACTTTATGGCTTGCTTTTAATTTTTTTTTTTTCGAATTTTTAACAATCTTAAGTGAATGTTTCTTACCGTTTTTAAAAATTGAAGATTTATTTTTTAAATTAACAATAAATAATTTTTTTTTTCATAAGAAAAACTTCAGTGATTATTGAGGCATTTAACAATAAGCATTAATTTTTAGGAGTAAATAGTCGGTTTTTTCAAGCATGGCAGTGCTCTTTAAAATTTCTCTAAAGCTTATAACAGCTAAGGTGAAAAAAGAGTTCAATTAAATTTAAAAGTAAAACAATTGCTTCCAAAATGTTCTAAAAATTTATATAGAAATAGTTTTTTGTTTTAATTTTAATCACTTAATTATTTTTTCAACAATATAGAGATCTAATATAGAAATATTCTTAATACACAAGCTTAACGATAACGAAGTAGATTTTTTATTTTTCAAAACTTAAAACGCATTATATAAATATTATTCTAGATATCATAAAATTGACAATAGATTAAATTTAGCTATTGCGTCTTAAAAGAAACGAAATATTGAAACAATAATTACAAAAAAAAACCCAAGTCAATAGATTTGTTTACATGTTAACTTCTGTGTAAGAATGTATTGCAATCAAGTTCGTAGGGTGTGTATTTTTTTCAAATTTTTCCACTGACTTTTTTTTTATAAAAGCTTAAATGAAAAAAAAAATAAAATAAAAATTGTTTTGATTCGCAATTTTTTCGGCCATTTTTTTTTCCTTCAAGACAAGATTTTACTACAAAGTAAATATAGGTTAAAAGTGGTATTTTTTTCTGTACAATTGGAATTGTTGTAAGTATACGTAGGTAGAGACTAGCAAAAAGCTCAAGACGTAGACAATAATATCGAAAGTCTCTTCTTTATCATCTCACAAATATACTCGCAAAAAAGCACTTCGTTAATTCGAGTTACAAAAAAAAAGTAAACGTAACCAAGAAATTGTCGGAATTTTGAACTTTTTGTGCAATATTGCTCAAAAAATATTACGTCTTATGAAATTGGGTTGTTTTTGCGACTTAGATTGAGGTGCCGCCCAGCTAATGGAGCAAGTTAGGTGTCTGCGTACCAGCAAGCACGGCAGTCGCGTTAGCTCTTTCCCGGAATAAGGGTCAGTGTTGACGTTTTTCTCTTAAGAAAGTGTGGGGTAAAAGATGTCTTTACAGCTTTGAGCTGACGTACAATTTTAGTCAGATCCTAATGACTTCCATTGAGACAGGCATTAAAATTGACACGTTGTCTACGTATGTGCGTAGGCTTCCAATAAAACGTATCATGAACCATAGCATAAAACGTATTAAGCTTCTCCACTGCACGTGACATGTGTGTTAAGAACAGCCTCTGTCCGCCCTCCAGGCTTACTTTTAAAAGGTTCGAATAAAAACTACGCGAAAATTCTATGACTACTACCTATTTATACATACTTAACAGAAGTATTTCAGATATTCCCTTAACCTAGCTAGACCGCTAGCGACAATTTCTGAAAAATTCCTTGTCCGGAAAATAGGTTTTTAGAAACACAGTAGAGGTACTGATCCACTCTGGTTGGGAATATCTCAAGAGTAGACGGTTAAAGACATACTTCGAATGCAGGTCAGATCCAAAGATAAATCTTGGCTACAGGCGTTTCTTCTATCGAGAAGAAAAGAAGAGGTACCAATCCACGCAAGTTTATAATAGCTGAAGACTCAGACGGTTGGGAACATGCTTCGAATGAAGGACAACAGCAATGCTAACGCTTTGCATCAGCTATCGCATTCTATCGAGGCAAATAGAATAGGATCCGATCAACTTTGGTTTTGAAAAATCGGAAGCTCAATGGAGGATTTAACGCTCACTTTGCATGGAGGTACTTCTTTACCTGTCTTATTACTTGAAGTCATTGTATGCGAACATTTTTAATACGGGTTGGTACTATAACCAATTCAATAACTCAGACGATTAAACAACGTAAAATAGCAGGCTTGTAGTCATGCCTTCCAGACAAATAAGACATTCTGTAGAGGTTAAGAGCTGAACCCCCTATCGACTCTGGTTAGGAAACACCGGAAACTCAATAGAAGACTTAGGACACACTACGAATGCAGGTCTCTCTCTACCAGTCTTATTAACACTGGAATATCACTGGAATAGTAGAGGAATGTCAGAAATTTGGTTTAGAATTGACTTTTGATAAAAATATATTTTGAGCCAATACTCAAAGGGTTTATTGTGGCTCACCTCTATTCAGGTGGCGCAAAGCTCCCAGTTTTACGCTCAAGTGCTGTCTTTTTTGCATACAGTCTTTTTTCGAGATATAGTATAGAGTGGCGCAACAGCTCGAGGTGAACCAGGGCCAACTTCTCAACAATGTATGCTGGTGTGTTAATTTCTTTACATACAAGGGGACCTACAATTTTTTGCCGAATCCGAACGGTACTTTGAGAAGTTTTTTAAGACAAATGATACTCTCGGAGGGCTTGTCAGACCCTCGCGGAGGTGGGGGCCGTGAAAAAGAGCAAGTCTTTTTTTCAGGTGACGATGGCAGGATTCGAACCCAGACCTGCGGCGTAGTAAGCACACACACTAACCACTACGCCACGGCACCCCACTTTTTCCTTTTTCCGAGATAGTCACTAGAATTTAAGATCAATCATTTTCTTTAGCCGCTAGATTCTAGATCGTAGGCAGACTATCTTAAGTAAAGGTAGATTTTCTTTGCGAAAAAAAAAATAAATATGGAAAGGCCTGCAAAATCAACACTGTCTTGCTCCTGTCAAGTTTGGTTCCAAGCTTGCTGGTAAAGAAGTTTACCATTTGTCAGCATAAAATTAAGTTGTGGCTTCTAATCTGAATTAGAAAAACTCACATTCCTAATGTGCCGACTCTCTTGTGGGATTTAATGAACTCCAAATGGATAAGAACAGAACAAAAAATGGTTTTAGCTGTTTAGAACTGCTTCTCGAATTTCTCCCCTTACCAGGACGTCTCTAACTTGTTAGCCACAGGCTTAGCTCAGTAACCTTTTGAGGAATCGAAAGTTTCTGAGAAACTTTTTAAAAACCAGGGTGGTCATTTCATTTCTATACAAATTATGAGAACAGAGCGGGTGACAATCTTCTACCTTGCGGCACTCCGTGCAAAAGTCAGCTTTTGAAGCTTATTTTTTTATCAGCTTGAAGCTTATTTAAGGGTTTGTTTTCTTGGGAATTATTTAGGATTTTTAGGATTGCTATTGAACATCTTTGAATAGGCACATGGGAAAAATCAAATCGAGATCTAAGGTGCGGGTATAATAAGAGCTTTTTTATCTAGTTTTTGTAGGGGTTTTAACGACCCATACAAAATTTTTGGGTACACCATTAGCCGTCGGTAAATATGGTTTCTCAATTTTGTGAGGAGAATCACCATAAATTAAAAGAACAATGTTTTTGAAAACATTGAGTTTTTTTTTAAAAGGATAAAGGCACATGTCTTGGACCTTAGTACAACAGCCTTTAGAATTATTGCTTGACTAGGAAAAATCCTAAACTTCAAAAAAAAATTTCATTATGACTAGAAATGGGATTAAAATTTTTCAATTTCTAGTTTCCTTCATTTTATAATTCTTTTCCACTAACATCATGAAAATAATGTAAAGAAAACCACACCCCTTTCGAACATACAAAACTTTTCAAATCCCTTTTTATGTACCTACACACATATTGAAAGCAATCTCTGTATAAAACTGGGCTGCATTTGCAATTTAAAACTACCCACGACTAAAAATATGTATTTTTTTTCAATGGCAAATGCCAAATTGTGTGACGCCCACCCCCTCGCTTCTAACAACCTACCCTATGCTCGCTGGTACTCGTACGTATCCTTTGCCATCGCAGAAGGCATTAATCCAAGGGCCAACCACCATAGTGAAACTGCAACCCCATTTGGCACAGAAATATCAATCTATGACAAAAGCGTAAAAATCTATTACTATTTCTATCGCCTACTTGTGAACAAGGAAGAAAAAGTAATAATACGAATGTACATTTACATATACACAAGCACAATACATATGTTGTGTCGGGATGTGTGCGTTGGTGCACAAAGAAGCAAAAACCAAAACTGCGATGGTAATGCTATCATAACCCCACTTTTTTGGTCCGCCAACATTGCGCATCGCCTGCTGTAATGCTGTAATAATTTCCAGATTTATTACAACATTTGTTATACCGCCCGCCGACGCCGCCGCCGCCCCCTCTGTGCTCCTTGGCCGTTGTCCTTACTAATTCACTGCGTTCTGCTGGTGTATAATGCCGAGAAGAGCGAATAAAACACTAATACTTGTAATGCTCGCATCGTATAACAACTAACAAGGAGACGAGCACGAGAGTGAGGCACGAAACCCCATGCAACATCATCAGCGAGGAAGATTTTTGTAAGATTGAAATATAAGTACAAATCGATTGTCGTCTCTGAAGGATGATGCCGATACCGATGTTGGGTTGCCATGGACAGACAGACTGATTCACTTTATGCAGTGTGGTGTTGGTCCTTCGATACTGATGGTGGATTGATGGGCATGTGTGGGGGAAAGAAACCTAAGCAAAGCAATGAAACCGGAAATTTCTAGTAATCCTGGTATAGGCCATTCTAGTATAGTCAGTGATGTGGCCTTTATGTATACATCACATAATAATGTGATGAAGGGCAACTTCATAAACCGATTTCTACTTCGTTAATGCGGGTGGATGCGTCATAATTTCTGGGAAGTGATCTGAGGGATCAAGGCTACTGGGAAATGAGCTTCATACAAATGACTAATGATGTTGGACGAACAAAAATGTGTTAGTACCTAACTTTGTACGTTTATGTTCTCTAACAAAAGAGTCAGTTTCGAGTATGCACCCACTTCTGAACAAGGACTCCATAATATTCATCGCGCCAAGCTTCAATCGTATTAAAAGCCAGGCTGGATCAGAACCTCCTTACTTTAAAAAAGTCGACTTTGGTGTGAACTGTGAACCATTACAATGCCGTCAAAGTTACGTTGTTTCGCACAGGTGTGTTGTAACACAGTACCGAGAGCTGCTACCCTTAAATTTTTTTGTCGGTTCTATGGGTGCATTGTCATGCACATATGTATTTTTTTAGTCTTGAAATTCAAAACGATCAGCTTCAAAACTTTGGTCTGAGGCTCTACGGAATGCTCGAAATTTTATGACAAAGGTTTTTTTTAGGGAAGAAGCCCAAGCTAGGTAACGCCCCCCATTCGTTTTAATGGCTCTTCCGTTATCGTTTTTTTTTTTCAAATATCAGATTTCCTTTTGTGCGCCACGAAGCGCCATTTTGAAGGAATAATGTCACGTCAACGAGCTGGGGCTAAAAAAAAGCAAAGCTTTCCTTTTAAAACTCGAAATCTGGAATTTTTTTAAGATAATAAACGTGTCGAAATATAAATGGCAAAACATTAAACCTTTCCTAGGAAGGAAAGTCTTAGTTTATCGGGGCAATCTTCGAACGGTAGAAATTAAGTCTAGCCAACTTATTCCCGCATCATCTAAGTATTATTCGATCCACCAGGAGAAGAAGCTGCTCAACTTGTCAAACTTAGGTCAAACGGGGTGTGGTGGATAAGGCCCACAAAAACTAGGCTCCTTAACGGGCCCATCGCTGTCCCTGGGGCATAGCCAGGCTTAGTCTGTGAAAACCTTTTAAGATCTAGATCATGTGATTTTTCCTTAAATGAAGTGATTAAAACAAAACCTGAGTTCCAGCTCACTCAAAACTTAAGAATTTGGCTCAGAAAGACTCCTACAAATATGTACGGCAACAATTTTTAACTTAGGTTAAACAGGGTGTGATGGAAAATGCCTTAATCTCCTTAACGGGCCCATGTCCTCTGAGATTCTAGTGTCAATCCAACTGTTTAAGACAGGGATTACAAGGAACAGGCACCTCGGAAGCAGCAATTCTCTTGACGCACCATAATGTACTAAAATCTCTAAAGCTCACCAAAAATATTATCGTTAAGCTTCCAAAACGTTGGATCGTGAGCTCTTTGGCCAACAAGCCAGATTGGTGCAACATAAACTTTAAAAATCTAGTACATTTTTTCGGCTTATGAGCCTTTTTATAACTCATCCTTAACACAAAACCTCGATAAGCAGTTGAAGCGATATGGACTTGTTGAACCTTAAACGATTCTACCCATTACCTAAAGCGATGAGCTTGAAAATTCTTATGAAAAAGTGATGTTTTTGGAACAAAGGACCCAACACCTCTTTTTTATAATTATTATTTGCTTTGACAGGTACGACAAAAGAACGTAGAAATTCTTTCTCCGTTTTTTTCCCCACTTTTCGTCGATTACTTGTAAATACCCCTGAGGATGTCGACAAAAATCGAGGAAACGTCGTAAAAAAAACTTAATAAAAGTTTTTCATTTCTTTCATATTTGAAAATAAAAACCTTTCTTTTATGTCGGCTAACCTTCTAAGAACTGTGATCCGAAAAGTGAACCTATATTCTTCCTGAGAAAAAAACTGTAACGTTTGAAATGATAATATACCTACCCATTAGCGAAAGTCTAAGCGACAAAATTTTCTAAAACAAATCGCACAAAAGCACAAACTTTGCACCGGTCTAAAAGAGGGAAGGCACCTACTCCTTTTCTTCTGTATCCTTGAAGAATGTTTGGTGGGATGGCGTCTAACTTACGAAAACTTCCAATTTGTCCCCACAAGTGAACGCATCCCTGGTTGAAAGAGAAAAACAAAACCATACACCTCCTCGAACTGCTAGACTTTGCGAAATTATTTTTTTTTTTACTTTTTTTATTCAAAGGACTAACCAAACAGTCAAACTACTATAATACTTGTAAGTTGTCCTTTCCAGCGTTGCCTGCGCACCTGTCCGCCCAGTTGCCTTCGAGAACTTTTGTGCACTCCTTAGTTTTATGCCCTACCTCGTCCTTATCCTCGTATAATTCCTAGTTTTTCTTTTTTTTTTTGTCTTACAAGTTTACATCATAGTCGTCCTTCTACTCCTACCTAAGGCACTACACATAAACACTGGTTCAACTTGTTCCAGTCTGCTTCTTTAATTCGTTTCTTTTTTTTTCATATCATACTAGCTGCCCTACTCTTCGTATTCTTGTTTGCTGTTTTGTTTTTTTGCACTTTTTTGTATTGTGTATTTTGGTTCCTCCATCGCAGACGAGACGGCAATGAGCAAGAGTCGCGCGTAGACAGTAGACCATTAAGGATCTCGCCACACTTCTTTCGTTGTATGCTTCAGTCAGTCAAACATATTCCTTGCGTTCGAGTGCATGTGATGTAGGTAGGTGTTCTGTTCCGTATATTTGTCGTGTGTTCGGAAAACAGCCAGATTTCTATTAATTGTGTGTAAAATTTTGACAGCTGTCATCACATTGTGTGATTTGATAACAGTGCAATAGAGTGATTGAGTGACAGGATATCTAATAGAAAATCCTTTAAAAAAATTATAGGAAAACGTAACTATGAGTGGCTGACAGGTTACCATAAAACGCGGGTAAGTTGCACTGTATTATCTTAAAACAATGACATATGACACTGACACTGATAGCCGATAGGGATTATTGCAATGTTTCATACTTTCACAAAAGCCACTATTCTATTCTATTCCCCTATAAAACCCTCATTATCAAGGTCCTCAATAGAAATCATTGTGCTCGCTATTGGGAAGAGGGGGGAATGGCAAACATTTCTACGGGTAGGTAGATTCCATTGTCAATGACAAACTATACACTTCCCAGACAGTGAACACACATGACACATCCGTCGTCGCCTTGACAAACAACACAATAGTCCACACACTATTCCCGTCTAGTCTAGACGGATCGTTGGATCATTTGTTATTACCTCGATCGTTTACCATCCGATCTATCCATGTAGTTGTAAATTACAACTACACATCACTAAATTTTCAAAGTCGCCTCATTCATGCATGAGTATGGGTGCTTCGCCGAGAGAAATCTCACCCCCTAGAATGGAGAGGGAGGGGGAGCACTGTCAATCTATCGCCTTCGCCATCAGCGCCGCCACCATGCACCCTGCGTCTGTGTATAAGTAGACCATGAACTGTAGTGTGGCACTATGAAGCACCACGATGGCGACGACTACGGCGAGTGCACGGATACGAACGAAGCACTTTCGATTTCAATTGCTGCGGTTGGCCAGACTCGGTTCTACACACAGAGACAATATTGTTGCTGTTGCCGGTCTCTCTAGTCGGTGTGAATGTGGCATTCAGTGTCGTGCCTAGATCTTGAAAAACATGCGTTGGGCTGGGGTTGGCTGTCGTTGTTCCCAGTTCCCACAGATACCTAGGTGCTATGAGAGTAGCCTATGGCTCTATATATAGATGTGCAGACGTTGGTTGGCGAAGAGGTGACGTAATGGAAACTACTCCACTAACACATTTTTTTCTGGAATCATCTTTTTTTTGTGCTGGTTGTTCCTTTGCTTTCTTTTCTCCGGGTGTGCTTTGCCTTTTGCTATTCTCTTGCCGTAGCTGTCGCTTTGTTGTTGTGGCTGCGGCGGCGTCTTCTGGGTGGTGGATATGGCGATAGTATGGTGCGTTTCCGAGTGGATAATGGTGGACATAGGGACACGGTACACGCGTGAAAATTTTTTGCTTAATTTAAGTTTTTTTTTTAATTTGCCTCGGTATGTTTTGCGATGTCCAATGTAGGTATACCTAGTTACCTACTTATGTGGGTACAGTTGCACCCAGTATGGCTTCTGGGTGCAGGAAGCATATGGCCTAGTTTCTGTAACAGGAAACCCTTTGAAAGGATCTGCGAAGGAACGGTGTCAAAACAAGTTTTAAGACCTTTGAATATGGCTATAGGTATGCTGACAGGCTGCTATCCACGAGAATGTTAACTTTCACCACAGTTCTGGAGTGAGCTGTCGTTCTAGCTATGCGTTCCTCACTTTCCACGTCACTTTTTTGGCCAATTGGATAATAGTTTGTTAGGTAGGGACTTAATTCCTATTTTCCGGTTAAGTTTACGATCAAATGCACAATTTAAAGCTAATCTTTATAGAAGGTATTTCCGCCTAAGGACCGGTTTTTCAGTGCTGAGCTAAGCCCATCTTAAACGAAGATCTGTTAATCCCGTAACAAAACGAATGTGGAGTTAACTCAGCGAGCTGTTTTTCAGTGCAGAGTTAACTACGTCAACAAAGTTGTCAAAATCTTCGACTCTGGAAACGATTGACTCTCCCAGCTCTCACTTCACATAGAAAAATACAGGAAAAGAAGTTCGAGGTATTCTCAAGTGTCATTCTTTACAGCAACGCGTAACGTCAATTAACTGACATTCCACGGAGAAAAAACATTCAAAGAAGTTCATCCTGTTCTCCAGAGATGATCTCAGATTAACTCACCAAATTTGATGAGTTAAGCCGAAATTAATCCCAGATCTTGGTTCACTGCAAAACTCATTTCTGGGCTTAATCTCAGTTTAACTTGGGAAGTCGGATGATCTCGCACTGAAAACCGGCCCTAATAGGAACAAATTGATAAAGATTTCCAGACCACCTACCCCTGTAGAGCTTTTTAATTTCACCTACAAGCTTCGAAATACATATTTCCCTTTTCTTATGTTGCTTTAAATGGTTCAACGAAAGACGATTTTCCCTTTCCAGAACCACGCTGTAGGTACGTCAAAACCTATCGGTACATAGGTCTAACTCTGACGTTTTTTATAACCCAACTAGATGGCTTCTAAACCAGATCTACGATGAAACTGTTGCAATGCCCTGAGGGTTCACCAGTGAATTCCTAATTTATGTTCTCTTTACTTTTTATCCAAACTAGTGACACAAGTGTCATTTTCGACATATTCGAATAAACTACTTGGTGTCTTAGAGGCAACACTAAGCAAAGTCTTTTCAAAGATAGAGCCCGCCAGGTACAGTCGAGAAACATCCTCACATGTCCTCTCTCTAGGAGCAATAGATTTTGGTATGCTGGGCAATTAGACTGTACGGGACCAATTGGGTGCCTTCCTAGGTGTCCGAAAGGGAAGCGCTCGTCTGATATGGTGGGTAAGGGTCAGAACGTGCAGCAACAAAAAAATAAAAAAAAAATTACTCCAAATAAGCCGCTTCTTTTTTAGCGTCTGTGATCCGGGTAAGGGGCAAACGAATTTTAAACATGGCCAACATTTTAATGTTTGTCAAAAAATGTTGGACTAAATGCCGTAATGGTTATACTATTATTTTGTTCCGTAAAGGCATAACACTTGCGGGTATGAGTTTTGGTGTTTTATTTTTTGGTGGATTTTAAAACTTCGAACTGCTTTTATTGGGAATTCTTTTTCTCCATTTTTTCCAACTACTTTAGCTCGTGATTTACTCAGAAATTTTGAAGGTAGTCATAACCCTTTGATCGCGAGATGTTTCAAAAGAAAAGGGGTGATGAATATTGCAGAACACATAGGCGTTCTATATAAAAAGTCTGAGAGCGCCGGAAGTTCTGTTTGAGAGTGCCGGAAACAGATCGCTGGTCCCTTATAGTTTAGCTATAAATTTGTTCTTGCCAGAACGCTTCCGCTTTTTCTCAGATTTCCCCATTGGCGGAAAGCTAACTCCATTTCGTCGAGACTTCAATCATTTCATCCATTCAACTGAAGAATAAGACAAAGTAATTCAAATTCCTGAAAACCAAGAGAGAGATATATTGAAAGCCTGCACAAAGACAAGAGGCCAATAACCTCGGATGATTTCGTTATAAGCTTAATGACTAATAGAATCACTCTTGTAATCAGTTAAAACCAGTTTCGCTTCTTTAGTCACATGACTAACGATTTATTTTTATGCATACACAAAACTGAACAAGCATTTTCCAAATGGTAATTTTATTTATTAACATTTATTTATCACCTACACTTTTGTCGTTTACTTGTTTTGATTATTTTTTTTTATTACATTGTTGTTAAACCTGTAAACGATCTAGCTTATGGGAAGGGGGAGGGGGTTAAGTCATCAACGACTGTGAATAATTGTGTTTGGTCTACTACGAAAATCGTATTCTATTATCTTCGTGTAATAAAGTTAAATAAAAATAAATATCTTGGCGCGACAGCTCCAATTACACCTGCGCTTAGCTTCTAACAACAATAATATGAGCGGATCTACTGGGTTTTTGTTAAATCTGAACGCGTACTGATACGCAAACTCTCGACCATTTTTAACCAGGCGAGGCCTTGAAAATAGAAGAAGCAATAAATTATATTTTTGTAAGCTGCCAAAGGTTACACCTCTAGCGCAGTAACGGCGCTCTTTTATTTACCATAGTCTGAGCGGCCATCTTGTTACACATCACATCCAAAAATTATGGATACAAATTTTTCAAATCTTTTAAATCTCGAATTATAGCTTATTGATTTGGTAGAAATCTCTGTTTACTGAAAGATCCAAATCGAGGATAGGAAAAAAGTATATTAAAATGTAAAAAAATCTAAGTTTTCCTCCTTCATTCAAGGATTTTGTAGATTATTTTCGTTCCTAGAAGCCTGCGGAACCAGCTTTATAGGAAATCCTTTTCCTAAGACTTGTAGTGCATCAAGTATGGTTTTCCATTCCAAGCATTCTGCAAAACAACTTTTTCTACATTTATGGAACGGTCTACAAGTGGAGGGTCCTAATGCAAAAGATTTCTGTCACTCTTGTTATCGTATTAATTAATTTAATAATTTTTATTAATTTGGCCCTTAGCACGAAGATAGACGTAATCCCCTAAAACCTTAAATTACTTCACGACGTTTGTATCCGATGTCGCTAGATTGAACGCATCCATTTGTATATTTGTTTGGCTTTGATGTGAATTTGAAGGGTGCGAGTAGGTATAAACCCCACTTGTATTGCAACCTATAAGACTGGTGTACGCGTCTAGGGTTTTAGGGCTTTCTTTACGAATTTGATAACCTCCCTAGTGAACGATCGGATGTTAATATGGTCATTCCCTGTTAAATTCGGTTTCCCAGTAATTTTAAATCAACAAGTAAGAGCAGGACAATCTACCAAAATTTGTTCAGCTTATTGTAAGATAACTTAAAACTAGAAACCTACAAAAGCTTTCCAAAAAATGTAAAAGAGGGACAATATGAAAGTACTTGACATGTTAGGGATCGAAAAAATTGAGAATTGGTTGTGTTTTTTTCAAAAGTTTTTTTGTTTTCTTGCGTGAGCTAAATGCGTAATTTTAAATCACATTTGGGACGCACCCACTGCCTCAACCGGGTAGGTCTCAACCTCTCTACAAGACAAGTTGTCCACCGATAGAAAGGAAGTTATTCACAAATAGCCTGACTGGTAAATTTCAATTCAGGGCAACATGAAGGTAACTTCTTCTACAGTAGACAACACAGGCACTCAAAAATTATTGATACCAACAACTGCCAGGCTTGCATCGAGCTCCTCCTCTTACGGGCCTGAAAAGAGAGTTCCTGGTCAGCCTTTGCTACAGATGCCACTCTCGTGAAAAAAACCACTGATAAAGATGGTTGTAGCAGGCATTATACCCTGAACTTGACAGGGACGAGCTCTGCAAACGTGGCCCGGTTTAAATGGAAATCTTTAAAAATGTTTTACTTTATTCATTAAATTTTTGTTTTAAGCACATTTCCTTACGGTTCTAACGAAATAAGTTAAAAAGGTTTTGTTCTTATAGTCCACGCCCATTTTTGTCGGAGCGGCTTTTATTCATGATTGGCTTCCAATTAATGCATTCAGGCCAAAAAAAAAACATTAATATTCGGTGTTGCTGCTAAATACTGTCGGGAGTTTAATACGGGCGAAGCGAATTACTCTTCAACTTATTCACTTGTTCTACCCCATCCCATTATATGTAGAAGGGAGGTATATTAAGTTTGATTCATAGTTTGTAACATAGAGAAATAATTATCGAAGACCCCCAGGACCATATGCAGGCATTATGATCGAAGCCGATTTATGAGTCGAATGAGACATGTCTGTCTGTCTGACGGTTGGTTTTAAACCTTAAATTATGAGGAAGGAACTTGAAACGTCATATCTGAGCTTTTTGGTCCCTAAGGGTTCTACCTAACTTTTTGAAATATGCCCGCTGGCTCGCTCACTTTACTGGCAAGCATGAAAAATCTAATTCGTGCGTACGTGTGTTGTGATTGACATTTCAAAAAAGGCGAAAAACGCCGCCACTACAACATAAGGACGCATGAGGGTCTGACAAGACCTCCGAGAGTATCGTTCGTCTTGAAAAACTTGTAAGTCTCTTGTATGTGAAGAAATTAACACACACAGCAACCATTGTTGAGAAGTTGGGCCTGGTTTACCTCGAGCTGTTGCACCACTCTATTTGTTTTATATTTTTACATGCTCATCTGGACATTATATTTTAACAAAAACTACAAAGAAAGCGGGACATTTGGCGATTCGGAGCTGGCAGTGATCAGTTGGGATGAGTAAATCCACCCACCTTACTAATACGAATGCCGGGCATCCATTTGAAAAACGACTCTTTTTCTTTTGTCAAAAACGGACGGAAAACAAGGCGATACTGTAGGAGCCCTTTTTCATTTGTGGGCGGGACGGTGAAAAGAAACAATTTTAATATCTTGACAAAATCTTCCCAAAAGTAAGGCCAAGTCATGACTTTTGTGTACTTTGAATTGCATAGGCCTAGGCGATCGGCGATCATTATGGCTTCGCACACTGATCGTAAATTGACAAGCGATATTGAATTCTAGGCAAGGCCAACAAATTTCAAGTCGAACCTCGAACTAAAATTTTTTTTTCATCGCCCTTAGCCGTAAGTAACAATAAGTTGCTTACTTCCTGAATATTAGTTTTGAAAAGCAATTGCGTACAAACTGACGAATCGAATAAATTTGTTCAACTAGGCGTGGAAAATGCATTAAATTTCATAACCGTAGTCTTCTTCGGGTATATAAGGAACATAAATTTGCCAATAGAGCATCCGTCTTCTTTAAGTTGTCTGGAAGTTGTCGTCAAAAATGAAGAATTTACTCAGTTTTTTATCCTTTTTAATTGTTTTCTGTACAGTCCTTACTGGTACTGATGCTCAAGGTTGTGTTGATAAACCAGAAATTTGTAGTCGTGGAAGGGGATCCGTCCTGCCAGGAGGCAATCCTCCATGGCCTACATCAGTTGATCCAACCGGTTGCGGACCGCATCCAGAAATTTGCAACCGTGGGCGTGGATGATTTTATGGGACACCTTTGCTATTCTTATCTTACGGCCAAGAGAGCAGTTACCTTCTAAAGTTGCTACTCTAAACTGAGTAAATAAAACAAGAAAAAATAAAATAAGTCTTGTCCGTGGGGCTTTACGTATGTTTTAGTTTAATTGTTTTGTTTAATACACCTACACTGAATTATTTCGACGTAGCCATTTCTGTAGCTGGTCAAAAAAGACCCATAAGCCTTCGAAGTTAAATGTTTTAAATTTTTACGATTGAGCTAACCCCCAACTGAAGATGGCATTCCCACTGCTGACGAGATAAGGGCGGAGAATAGTCCCACAGTAGACGAAGTCAGTAAAGCGATTAAATCGCTAAGAGTTGGCAAGTCTGCTGGAGTTGATGAAATCCGGCCAGAAATGCTCAAGGCAATGGGTGAAGAGGGTGCTAAATGGTTAACACGTGTCATTAAGGTGGCCTGGGATAGCGGGAAGGCACCTAGCGATTGGCAAACGGGAGTTATAGTGCCCATTTTCAAAAACGGGAACAGGTGAGATTGCTCCAACTATAGGGGCATACCTCTCTTGAGTCTTCCGGGAAAAGTATTCGCGAAGGTGTTGAAAACGCGTTGTAATCGAGCCTTTGTTACGGCAAAACCGACCATCTTTTTACTCTGAAGGTTATTCCTTGAAAGGCCTGGGAATATGCCAAACCGGTCTATGCGTGTTTTGTAGATCTGGAAAAGGCGTATGACCGAGTCCCTGTGGAGAGTTTTGCAGGACTATGCGCTGAGTGGGCCCCTTCTGAGAGCCCGTGCAGAAGCTGTGTACGGATAAATGGCGTCAAATCCCGTCCTTTTGATGTGCGCGTTGGACTTCGCCAGGGTTGTGTTCTGTCGCCGCTCCTTTTCATAGCATATATGGACTGGATGGTGAAGCGCAGTCTTTGCGAGCAATGTTTCGAATTGGCTGGCGTCAGGATGAGCCATCTGCTTTTCGCAGATGATTTGGCCATCCTTGCATCATCCAAAGAGGAACTTCAACGAGCAATGGATAGGTTTGCAGCCGTCTGTGGTGATGCTGGGATGAAAGTAAACGTGAACAAATCGGAAGTGATGGTTGTTTCCCGAACTCCTGTGCAGTGTGCCGTGCATCTAAATGGAGTCTCATTAAAACAGGTAGAGACGTTCAAGTATCTCGGGCTCTTTTTCATGAAAGATGGAGAAGGAGTTGTACTGAGGATGAGCCAAGCTGGAGCAATAGTAAAGGAACTGCGCCGGCCGGTCATCAGGAAAGCTGAGCTTGGAGTGAAAGCAAAGATCTCAGTTTTTAATTCAGTGTTCAGTGGAATTTGGGTAATGACCGAAAGAATTAAATCGCGGGTACAAGCTGCCGAAATGAGATTCCTGAGGTGCGTTGCTGGTGTTACTCTAAGGGATAAAGTGAGAAACGTCAGTATTCGTGGGCATCTTAATGTTGAGCAGCTACTTCTCCGAGTGGAGCGATCGATTCTTCTATGGTTTGGACACGTTGTTCGCATGCCCCCTGACAGACATCCTAGACAGATCATGCTAGCCGAGATGCGAGCGCGTCGCCCCCCTGGTAGGCCAAGAAACAGGTGGTGGGATTAGGTAAAGAACCTCTCTGAGTCCCGCCTGGGGATTGCGCCGGAGTCTCTTGAGTTGATGGCAGAGGATCGAGAAAGATGAAAGGACCATTTAGTCACCCTCGCTCCGCGACCCTTTTAAAGAATAAGCAGCATTCGAAAATGATGATGATGATGACGATTGAGCTACAGATCTGAGCGATGAGTGCCAATTTACTGAGCGATGTCGCTGTCAAACTAGTTTCGGAAATAACTTCTATGTGGGACAACACTGTAATCAAACATTCCGTCATTATTTTCCCAGCGTCTATGGGGCAGCTTCCATACGATTTCGTATGTTTTAATTTTTTTTTCGTCGTTCAGTTCGTGGCCGCAGCCATTCATTTTCGGCCGAAAAACTGTGCTGCGAAAATTTCGTGTTGGAAAAACGTTAAAAATTTACGGTAAAAGCAAGTTCGCTACCTGCGATTGCCATGGCAGGAGTCTCTTTTTGAGGAAATACATAGGTACTTGGTTCAAGGAAATTTACTAAATACATGTTTTTCTTAATTTTTAAGACAACCCCACTCGTTTATATTTTGTTTATATGTTCAATCTTCAACATCTTAAAATCTTAATTTTAATCTTAAATGTTTCACTGTTAGGCACCCACACATTGGCTTCAGGTACCCAAACATTGTTGCCCACATCGAGCTTTCTGCTGCAAAATGCTTAAAACTTCCTTGGGAAAACTCTAAAGTTGAAACTGAAATTACCTACACTCCGGTAACCATAGCTCAATGCATTGAATGGTTTTGAAGAATAAAATTCATTGTCCGCACCACTTGACTGCACTGCCTTCAAAAATATCTTCTCTCGTTTTGTTGTTGCCTCTCCAGAAGTTTGTAAAAATAATTTTGACCCCACCTCGGAGCGGGTCATTAAACAGCTTTTCAAAATGCTGCTTTTTCGGAAAATTCTACTCTCAAAATTCTGACAAAAGCAATAAAATTCTGAATTTATTAGCCGAAGGCCCTCGTAGCTAGTGCTTTAGATTAATTTTTGTTAAACTGTAGTTTATTAACATTTTAATAAGGTTAACTTAGGTTGGGTGGCTGTCCCCGCTCGGCAGGGGCACACTTAGACCAAAGAAGGGTCCATTTTAATACCACTTGTAGGACCGGAATTACCAGCCCAAGGACCTAAATGATGCCTATCTACCCGTTTGGGAAGGAGGGGTATAGGCAACCAGTGACGGGAACATTTTTATAAAGAATAATAATTATTAAACCTGAGTTCAAAATTAAAAAAAATCCGCCCAGCCTAAACCTTTGACAAAAAAAATAGTGAATGTCTACTTTCAGCCTCCTTTTCTTTATGGCCCGTTTCTTAGCTCTCTGTTGGGGCCTGGTCTAGTGTTCTGCCTAAACCATATTATTTTGACATTATACCAAATTTGAGTGCCAAAAAAAAATAGCGAAAACATTTTTGTTAAATCGATTCGTTTTTTTACCGTGTACCTCAACGTTACTAGAACAACTCTTGCTTGTAAATAGCACATTGCTGGTAGGTATACTTACTTATCAAAACATCGTAATTTGCTTTGTTTGCCTCATTTGTTGCTCGTTCCCATTCCACTGACTCACATTCACATCACATATAGTTCACAGGGTACACAAAGTGTAAGCATGTAGGTTGTAGGTACTAGAACATCGGATACCCCGCATTTTATGCGATGCACACACTAAACGTCTACTTCTACTCGGGTATAGGTTAGATGGCAGCAATGGCCTACTACATCCGTTGGCCTTGACCATTGTTACACTCAATTAACCGTTAGAAACTGTGAGTAGTCGTAGACTTAATGATCTCTTTGTACTCAACGCTCGTTGTTGTTCTTTCTGCTTGTGTATGGACAGAGGGACCTACAACATCAGGCCGGTGCGGGTGCGACTGCCCTACACACGCAACTCCAAAAGAACTATCCAATGACATCAGTGTTGTGTGTGGGAAAGAATCTTTCCCGACTAGCCAAGGAGACCCACTTGATCATTTATTAATTAGAAATTCCCAGAAGCTAATTTGAAATGTGTGCGGTTAAAGGGTGACACATTGCAGATAGACTGGAAGCGGTCTTAAGACCTACAAATTATGTCGTGAATTCTTAGGCTCCAAGGGCGCTTCAGACTATGGCATAAGGGGGACTCAGGTTTCCCTTTTTGCGCTGCTGGCTGTAGGTATTTTGTTTGGGTTTTTTTCTCCCGCAGCATTGTGCTTTTGTCGTTATCGTGTATTTTATAATCGTGTAATCGTTTTGCTGTTAATTTACAATCATCAGCAGGAAAGGGAAGTAGGTAGGAACAACGATGAAACTGTGCGTGCAATAAACGGAAGGAGCCCCTAGGCACCTTAATTGCTTACTTATTATGTAAGGAAGTCGCATGTACGGCTTCGTTCATTTATTTTGAAGTTCTCATGTATGTAGGTAGGTATACGTGCCATATGACATACATTTCGCCGCAAAAAAAATGTTTTAATCAAATTCCGAAAAGCACAAATCGTACCGCTGCTCGTTCAATATTTGCTGCTTTATCTAACCTTGGAGATGTTATTAAACCCAAAGAGTTTTTTAACCTTTCGCGAGAGCGAGAACACAACCAAAATAATCACGAAAAAGCTAAAAACAAAATTAGCAACGTTCTGGTGAAGAAGAAGTAATAAAAAAAAAATCTAAAAAAACAACTGCAAGCAAGCTCACGAAAAATGCGAAAAAAAAATACATAATATCGCGATAATGGCAAAATTTTCAAATGTGTGCCCCCTATGTGCATGTGGTTTTGGTTCCGTTTCTCTGCCTACCTTCCTACCTACTTCCACATAAAGTAAGCATTTGCCAAAAATATGTAAAAAAAAAAAGTATAATTTTATACCAACACAATGGGAAGTCCTACCCGCCATCCTCGTGTCGTCGTCGCATTTGAATCTATGCGGTTCTATATACACACTTGCATAGAATTTTATAATTCACGAATGAATATGGCTGATGCATTGAGGGTAACGCACTCGCGCATGCTTATACAGCAACACACATCCGAAGTCGGTCGTATATTCATGCGGCGACGGGCCCCACACAAACGATTTTCTAACACCACCCTGCCGCGGGGAGATGTCGCGTTCGCATTCGCATCGGCCTCAAAGAGTGAGCTTTTGTACAAACACAGCGACAGGCGCATTTGATTTCAAGAGAAACGCCTGAAAGCTGTTTCGCATTCTCAGAGAATTCTCTGAGATGTGTTTCTTTTTTTGTGGATTCCGCCGACTATAGTTTCACAACCAATAGATCCTCGCGTATTTTTTTCTTTGGTTTTTGGCTATCTAATATGGACTTTGTGTGTGTGTGTGAAGGCATGTTTGTGTATTGATGGCCATGACCCCTTTCCCAGTTTGCATGAACTTGAAAACACAAAATAGCTAGAGATAGTTATCGTCATCATAAACAAGCTATGTAGAGAGATGGGTGGAGGGTGATGTGTCGTCAAATGAGTTAAATTATTGCATGCTCCTTGCATGCTCCTGATCTATAAATCCACAGAGGTAGATATAGGTTAGACACGTATAGGTAGGCAAACGCACACATCGAGAATCGGGTGGACATTAATTCATTTATTTTTGAATTGATCGTGTCGTGTTTCATTTGAGACTTGGAAAACATATTTTGGGCGTTTTCGTTTGTCTTTTCGTAGGTGTTTCCACAGCAGTTGTTAGGGGGTTGGCGAGTTCATAGACCAGAGGGTAACCAAACTTAAGCTGAACCCACACCGGATCAGTCGCTTTTTTCCGCATAAAACAACAATTCATTGATTCCTATAGGCCACCACACACCGAATCAGACGAAACATAACAGAACTTACAAAAGCCTTAAAAAAGATCAAACCAACACAATTTTCGTAAAAAAAATTTTTCCATTTGAAAATGTTGTGCAAATTTGATCTCATTCCAACGCAGTAAATGATCATTACACTTCGGCAATTGAATCCCCATCGCTTTCGAAGTTTTAAATTTAAAAATCACTCCGAAAAAAGTCTCCTCCTTATATGCTCGACACTAGGAATTATTATGATACCTATTCCGACTTTTCTAATCGTTAATTATTATCAACAAAGATAAAAGACAAGAACAGGTCGATTTTGACGCAAGCCCAGGTCCAGCCCTGACAGAAGCGCCACCTGACCTAAAGTAATAATAAACACAACTTTTAACGCAGTGATCAACGCAGCTAGGCACCTACCAAACTTGCCTCATTTGCAGTACCAACATCGTCCGGGTAGTTTGACGTGACATTTAACAGTTTCACATGTAAACGCGGCTTCAACAAAATATGTAAACTTCTTAAATAAACTTCATATATTAAGAAAAGGCTTGTGAGTTTGTTAGGATTTTATCACAAGAAAAATTGATAAAGCTGAAAACACACCTCTCACACCGCATCAAAATCCGAGATTATTGTGACTATTTGAAGATTTCAAAATCTCTTGAATCCATTCACAGTGGCCTCCAACGAGGTGTGGTTTGACGTTTCAATCAGCTTTGACACAATATCAGTTGTGATGTTTTCGTGTTGAGTTGAATTTTTCGTCACATGTTTGCTTATAAAATTTTACAAAACTGGAATTAATTAGAACTAGTTTACGATCAAGAACCGAGTTTTTGAAATCTGGTCAGCAGTTGCTTTTCAACATTGTGGAATGCATTTCGGATGCACTTATTTTTGGAAATCATTTGGTTGCTTACGGATTTCAAGGCCTTCAATGTAAAGTATGAGCTGGAGTTTTTAAACCCTCGAATAAGTATGGGAAATCTCGGAGTTTTGATGAAGATTTTGAGTATTTCCGGAAATCTCTGTCAAAAAAACTTTTTAAGTTGTAAAAAGTTGAACAACTTCTTGAGTTGTTCCCACACCAAGTGCGGTTGAGTTGTAAAAACTTTGTGATTTGACAGCTTTCTTTCAAGATTTCCAACTTCTGAATTTATGTATTTACAGCGTTTCATGATGGGACAAAAAAACTAAGTACTAAATTGATCTTTGTCGTGTTAAACAAGGCAAAAGGAGAAAGGCTAAAAGCCTAGGTTACGAAAAGAAAACAATCTAATGCGTTTTTTTTTACAACTTCGCATTCACGTTCAGGGAAGGGATGGATAGCCATGTTAAGATTATCTTAAACCCAGGTCATTGACTACTTAACTTAAGCTTCGGTCTGATTTAACGTGTCTGGTTGTCTTGAGTCAATTGTCTGATTGTCGGGTTGTACTAGTACTAGAAAAAAAAAAGTACTAGAAATTCCCGCTCTTAAGTCTAACTTAATTGAAATTTTATTGAACTTAATTTTACTTTTTTGGGTTCATTTTGTCACATATGTGGCACCTTTGGAAGACTTTGAGAAAATTCTTGAATCGTGATCGTTAACGAGTTATGGTTTAAACTCAGTTTACGTTTTTAATGTTCCAATTCTCCACCGAAATCACACGTTCGTCCGGGATCGATGAACGATCGGGGTTTATGATCTGAAGATGAGAGGTTAGGCGTTAGGCTCGCATAGCCTTTTAGAGGTGGTAAAACCCTTTTCGTCTGCTTCTGTTTGATGCTCTACCTCAACCTACCTTGAATGACCAATTAAAAAATAATTCATTGTACTGAATTTTTTCGGTTTTTTTAGTAGGTTTGATCTGCCTCCACAACATCAAACAACGTGTTGATGTTGTGGAGGCAGATCAAACCTACTCTGACTCTTACTAGCCTTAAGGTTTTTTTTTCTATATACAACAGAACAGTATTGTCGTTAACGCACTCGGACTTCTTGGCATAGCACTCTCCTGTTGCTTCTCAGAAGTTAGATCGTGTACAAATCAACCTAAACTGGTCAGCCCGTAAAGGTTTCAGTTGCGAATACCTGCTTGCAATTTTCCAAAGCGCCTATGAATTCCTTAAGTTGATGATAATGATATTATGTTGTCTTTAAGGCATTTTTGGCAGCATTAATCGTACTCACACTTTTCTTCAGGGATTATATAAAACCGCCTGTAGAAGCTTTAAGCTAACTTTTTAACTTTTCCAAAGTCAGGCTAAAGAAATTGCTCTGGCATTGGGTTCGGGAATTCTTCTTGCATAGATTTTAGACATGAATTTTGAAAGGGGTGAAATGCAACCATTTTTATCAATCTCACAAATGCAAAGAGGGCGATGTTGCAAAGAATCAAAAGACTGGTTCATACGTTCGCTTGTTGTTGTTATTTGAATGTTAAAGCTTATCCTTGGTGGACATGTCTAAACAAATATACATATACTTTGCCCTCTAACATGTGTTTTATAATTTTTTTAGATTTTGTTTTTTTTTTTTGGATTTAAAAAAAGTGTTAATTAATTTTTTGTTGCCATTCTAAACATTTGTCAGGACATGAGTGGTTCGCAGGCAAAAACATCTGGATAAACAAAAAGGCAAATATTTTCGAACTAGAAACTAAAAAAGGCTCTACAAAATAATATAAAGTCAAAATCTTCTACATATATTCTTTATCTTTTAACGCTTCCACTAGCGCACACAGCTTCTTGTTTTCTTAACCGATCTGTTGGCAGGTATCTGGTTCTCACTCACCGGATTCAATTTTTTTTTTCGCGTAATCCAATAACGAACGATCAATGAGGCCTGCTATCAGGTTGCAACAAAAATTTGATATTTCTTTTCGAGGCAGATCACAAAAACACTGGTCAAAACATGATCACATGATCAATTCTAGTGATTTTTTTTTGCACTTCATTTTCATAAAAACCATAGATTTTAGAGATCATTGTTGATTTTTTTTAATATCACGTTAAATTTAAATCGATCTTCAAAATAGGTTTTACATTTTTGGTAACGATCACTTTGGCTTTTGAGAATTTCCTTTTTAAGATTTTTTTCAAGATTTTTTTTATGCCTCTTGCCCTTAAATACACTATTTTTTCCCAACAAAAAAACGACGCCATTTTGTTAAACGATCACTCATCACATTTGAACCGACCGATCTTTTTGAATTGAAATTTTTCCTTTCACAGATCAAAAGCTATTTTATTTTCACTGATCATTTTTAAAATGGCTTTGAATATGGCACAGAACACCACTTGAAAATGCACTTACACGCTGCATCGTTAGAGAACCGCAACTGATCAAGTCGAACGATGTAAATGCCTAGGTTACCGCACTTACAACACATCAATTTACAAACACTATCGCAACTAGATTTTCCCCTCTTTTTATTGCCCACAACTGGGGACTAGGAGAGAAAATTCACTATTTATTTTTCTAGTTTTTCTATTTTCCTTTACTCCCGGTCCCGGTATGTGGTTGTTTGCCATACACCGTAGGGTGTACACTACACCATTGAAGGAGGCGCAACTAGTTGCTTGTAGCATAGAAAACTACGAACTAGAGAGAATCGTTTCAACTAGGTACCACAGCGGCTATTAAAAAATGGGAAAAAAAAAAATTCGAAAAGCTTTTTTTTTCTTATGCTCACCGATATTTTTGTAGGCCTATTGGGCTCGTGAAATAATTTTTTTTTTCCTCCATTATGTTAGATACGAATTTGTAGATATGACTCTCAAATAGGACGTTTTTTTGGGCTTAAGCTATTTTTTTCAACTCAATAGGCAGGTAGAATGAATTTAGTTTAGTTTGGACCGTTCTTTGCTAGGTTTTACAAAGCCTGCATTTTTATTAGCCTAGATCAAGTTGGTTGATTTATGCGTTGGAATTGAAACCGTCTGAGATCATTCTGGGATAGAGCTCTCTCTTGGTTTGTTGAAGCTTTTTTGGGGAACATGACATCTGGTTACAGTAGTGTCCAGATTATTTTAACAAGAAAATTCGTGTTACAGATTCATGTAATCTATTTAGTAAAAATTTCCTCCAAAAATAATAAAAATTATTTTAACCTGATATCCTGTTAACGTTTCTCTTTACCCCATTTTGGGCAAACATCGGTGGAGCTTTAGTCACCAAATAGCTGGTATCGGATCTAGTCTCTTGTTAAAAGAGTTCACGAAGAAAAGCTACAAAAATTATCTTATGGGGTATAGTTTTCTTCTAAGAAAATGATTCACAGTATAAATAAATTTTTCGAGAAGATTCAATAAAAAAGTCAGTGGTGTCAGAAATTTTTATTACAACAAAATTATATTCAGTATCTAAATCTTGTGTATTATTTCACAGCGTAACCTTTCTTCTGTTAAACCTAGGTAGGATTTGGCTTACAACAAAAGATATGTTATGTCCCTCTATGTATTGGTGTCAGAAGTGCGACACTCATCGATGCAGTGACATTCCACTCAGCGAACAATCACTAGAGACAGAAGTGTAAATCATTTCGCCACATAAAAGTTTTAATACAAAAAGGCGTTAATACGTTTTTGCATAAATGACGGACAAAACCCTCCAGTAAAATCGATCTTTTATTGACACTAGTGTCCAAAGTGGAATAGAATTTTTTACAGACGTCTTCTTATTACTTTAACATTCTATTCAAACCTTAATTAGTGACAGTATGACCAAAATCCCTTTAGGTAGGAGCCTTTAGCATAAAACCGGCTAAAAAACAAATTCCCGTAGACATTATATAGGTTACAATTTCAGTATTCCCAGATGTGGGGATATTTTCGCTGTTACAACAAGATGTTGGTTAAAATATTTATTTTTATCGACAAATCGGTTAACGTCAGAAAAACTGGTAAAAAAAAACTCTTTTCGCCACTTGATGTGATTATGAAAACTTACAATCTTAGACTGAAGCAATGCTCTACATCTTCTAACGATTTGCTGATAAAAAGAACGCGCCCTGTAGCATCTTTGCATCTAAAGTCGAAAAACCTATTAAAGTGCTTTTTGAATTTCTAGGTACACCTACCTTGCAAAGAATCAGAGCTTGACAACTGTATTTAAAGAAGGAACTTACCATTTCCATTTAGTCCAGGGAAAGCAAGCCAATCTCTAGACTTCCTTTTTACCTGCTCGGAATGCTTTTAAATTTAGAAAAATGTGTTGGCATAATTACTTTCCTCATCAAAAGTAAAAAAAAGTAAGTTCTTTTCTCTATCCATACGAAAAATCCAAATGACTTTGATTAATATAACCTACACATTCAGTTATGGTGCCACTATAATTTGACACGGACCTCCGCTATTAAAACTTAATTAATGCCTGTCAGCAATCAATCAAAGCAACATCACCTGCTTCTCAAAGGAAGCAACCTGAGCCACTTAGGTAGATCGTGGAAAATCACACACAAGAAACAAATGCCTTAACAGCGCCCTCTAATTAATGCATGCAGAAACATTTAGCACTTTGGACCGCGTAGACAGAAAAAGTTTCGAGCCATAAAACTGCATCACTCTCATCTTATACCTAATCAAACATTTGCTCCTCTCATTCCGTCATACACACCGCTACCGCACCTATTCAAGTCGCTTCTGACCTTGATAGAGAGGGTTAACCTATTCCATCAGTTGCTCCCCAATCTATTAGCGAATTGCGCAAATAACTATTAACCGTCTGCGCAGATATTATGTACATTCCGCTACGTCTGCAGCTTTGTCTTACAAATTCTTTTCTCCTTCCATTCTCTGACAGATTCTCTCGATTCTTGATCGGGGAAAAATGAAGCAACAAATTTTAAAAAACCAGTTCCTAGCTAAATTCTTGGCTTTTTTTCTACAAGTGCAGACAGATAAAAAAACCTGAGAACTACCAAAAGTCCAAAACTACAGAGGAAAAAAAAAAAACTTCAACGAAAAATAGAGAAAACAAACAAGTCATAGGAAACAGCCACCGAAATCGCTAACAAAAGGAAGCAGCAGAGAGCCATATAGAACGGCGAAACTAACGATAACGAATGAGCAAATCTAAAAAAAAGTAAATCTCCAACCTATACCACTGAACACTACAAAAGTTGGTAGTGTTCAGCGCGAAAAAGCTTTGACGTTCCCAGAGTCGAGACGATGGCGATGGCGATACTACTATATCTAATCGCCACGAATTTCTAATACAATAGTGTGCGTATCGCGACTACGACACACGTTCAAAGAGCGTCTAATGTGAACAGCAAACGAAGCGAATAAATAACATAGAACGCGAAAGGTAACTGACCGTTCGTCCGACACTGTCACTAGGTTAAGGTGAAGGTCACTCTATGCAAGCGCGAGAGAGTAGAGTAGAGCAGTGAAGCAGTAGCCTCATTCTGGTGGCTGGCTGGGCTGGCTGTGGCAGCGCAAACTGTCTGAGTCAGTTTGCGACTCACTCACACAAATAGCCGAGCGTTAGACACTCTTGCACAAAAACATCATTATTCACATAGATACACGACAATAATGTAGTGTGATCTGTCAGACGGGAGACTATTGAAATAGAACTCGAAATGGCACGAGCGACGCATTTAAACTAATAATGGTTGTTTTAACAGTTCGGTTTTTTATTTCATAAAAATGGAAATTTTCTTAAAATCTATGTTAAATATACCTACTTGAGCGATGTGTCATTTTATAGGTTTTAGAAAATCAAACATTCTTGCATAAGTTTTTTGATGTTATTTTTTGTAGACAAGTTTATAGCAAAGTGTCTATGCGCTTTTTTTATTTGACACCTAGACTGTCATTCGTTATTTATTTATGTATTTCAGGAGCTAAATTAATCGCACCGCGACCACAAAATTTGTTTTAATATATTCACCGGGCTGTTTAAGGCTAGACTTAAGAATTTCTGACTGAACTATGAGCTCGACCCATATGATGACCAGGTTAGTGTCATATTATTCAGCATGAAGTTGGGAACAGTTACGAGGGCCGATTCAGAAAAAGAGATTACTTTCATGAATGCATCCAGCTTGAGAATTCGTAACAGCGCTGTTCTCTACTGAGTTATCCCTACGATTATCCCGTGGGGAAGCACTTCGATCGTGTGGCAGGTTTAGTTCTCGAGTGATTACCTATGTACGTTCTTTTAAACATTGAGTTCTGTTATAAGTTTCCCTATTTTACTCTTTAGATTTTTTTAGTCTGAGCTCTACAGAGAACCGTCCATGAGAGCAGGTAAAGCATTTTTCTTCACACATATACCAGTATGATAAAGTGACACTAGTGTCAAAAATGGTGCGCGATTCATTTATAAAGTAATTAAAAAGGATTTAAAAAGGATTTTCTCTCTACCCGGATTTAAAATATAGTGAAAACGTGTCTTTCACACTGCATGACGATAAATATGGTGTAAAGAAAATCAACTGCGGTTTTAAATCGCCAAAAAGTAGTGTCAAAAGTGGATTTTTTTTAGCTTAAGTAAAGAAAATAAATAAAAGCGAACTTTCAAGCCCAAAAGAAAATGTACCTGTCTTTTTAAATACCTACTATTCTGGAAAAAAATTCTTTATTTGAAAGATGATGTGACACTAGTGTCAGAAGTGGGGCACTGTTCGAGATTTAAAATGTGGCGAAAACGCACTTCTCTACTGCGAAAAAGATGGCGCAATCAAAATTCCACTGGGGATTCAATCAGCAAAAAGGTCAGCAGTGCGATTTTTTTTTCTTATATTCAGGAAACTAAGTAAAAGAATAGAATGTGTCGGTTTCTTAAAATATTAATCTCTCTCAAGGAAAGGGTGAACACTAAACACTGGTGTTAGGTAGGACAGGATCTTTTCTTAAAAGTTTTAGAATACCTCTCTACCTTCATATTATACTGAACGGAAATATTATTTTTTTAAGGTGAAATAAATGTTTGACCGAACTGAACAAATTTCTTTCAATGGCAAAATAATCAATCACTGGTGTCAGAAGTGTGACATTTTCAACTTCAAAAATATTTTGATCACAATAAATATAATTTGAGGTTCTTAAGTTAACCCAACCACTACTATTGGCTTCACAGAAAACAGATTCAGGTTAGAGACTTTGGAGACATATTAAAAAAAAAATCCTTCAATGACGTCCAGTAAGTTTTTAACTGTATGGTTTTCCTCAAATAATTGTACTAGATTGCTATTTTTTAATTTGTTCTAAAAGCTTTTAGGGTTGTGAGAACTTTTCTAGTTAGTTTTAAATCTTTGTTAGGGTTCTTTAATAAAAATGTACTAGATTTCCAATTTAAAGCTACTCCTGAAATATTTGAAGATTCCTAGAGTAGGTACCCATTTCCCAAAAACGTTCAAATTGTTTTAAATTCTCCCAAGGCCAAACACCAAAAAATTGTACTAGATTTTCTTTTGCTTAGCTCCCAAAAAAGTATCGTAGTGTGTCTGTTGGTACGTCCTTAGTCAAACTAAGTACGATTATAAAGATTTCGACACTAGTACGACAAAAAGATTTCTTCTGCTACCAAAGTTATTAAAAAAACGGATATTTTTTATTACCCCACCCTTTTTTTCATACGGAGGGTGGATAGTCTCCTAGACTAAACTATCCTGACGCTCAAGTGCATGAGATCTCTTTAGCTTTAGTAGATGCCGTTATTCGCTATACACGAGTCAAGAATTAAAAACAAAAATGTCCTAATTCAACTGAAGTGATTTCGTATGGTATGGGATCCCAATATAAGTCATCCCTGTGTGTAGTCAGTGAATTTGACATTTAAAATTTTTCGTGCAATTGAAACCTTCTCACTATCATCTACGCGGACCTGTCAATCGTACCAGACCTTCTATTTACCATTTTACAGCCAAAGACCTTTTTTGTGAATGGCAGTCCTTTAGTTTTTTTCTTCTCTTGCCACATTATGTCGACGTATTACAAGTACACATCCCTTGAATCCAGGGTATTCCTCTACTCTTTGAAGACTAATATTTCTAGCGTGATTTTCTGATAAGCAACAGAAATATTATCGGCAAAAGAACCTAACCTTGTGGTACTCCACGTTCGATTTGTGTTTAGAGAAAACAGCAATAAATACTTGAAATTTTTCGTCCTTGTCTCTTCCTATATCAATTGCTGTGACTTGATACTCTTTTTCCATAAAGCCACACGTCACAATAAAAGCATTCCCAAAAACTATTTCTCATTTCCGGGACTCTCGCAAAACAGACCAACTATCCTCTGTTCACCTCTAAATAAGTGCCACTTTATGCTAACCCCCCCATAACAACTCGGAACACAAGTGCCTGCAATGTGTCCTCGCATCAACAAGTGTGTGTTTTGCAACACAAAATGCCTAAAGCACTTCCGACCCCATAACACTGCCATTGTGTGTTTATAAGTTTTTCCATCAAAGTTCGTAACTTTCGTCCTGGTGGTATAGATGTGAGGTGTATTCGGTTTGCGGAAAACAACTCGCCGAGATTTTCTCTCCTATGCATAGAACACGACGAGGACGACCATCAGAAGTGTAGTTTCCTTCTTTTTTTGTGTGTCCAGGTCCACATCCAACTGACTGCATCGTGTATACCAAGCGAGCCCACCCGCTCTGAGTGATGGATTTTCTCTATTTTTCGTCTATTTATACGATCTGTGCTATGTTGTCCTACACTTTCCATGTGGCGCCGCGCGCCGGTAGTTTTTCCTCCGACAAATCCTAAAAAAAACAAGAAAAATGAAAAAAAAAATAGCATCCTCGAAAGGTTTCTTTTTTTGTTTGTGTGTTCCTGCAACTGAGCTGCGCTGTTGCATATGAATGGAACTTATCTCCACTTATCCTTTTTAGCATAACATTGCGGGTGCACCCTCCACAAAAGGCACCTACCTACATCATCGTCATCGTCATCACTTGGAGAGGATTTCCAGTAGCAAGCACCCTACACGCCTGCTGCTGCATGTGGCTAGGCAACTGAGCACCTAAAGATGGGGACGAGGACATTCCTGGCTGTTGATTCTGGGCTCCTCGTAGAGGACATGCATCGCACACATGGTAGGGGTAGTATAGTAGCATGCGGCGCCTCTAGTAGTTCATAAGCTTTGTTTCTTTTCTGCAACTGACTACCACTACAACTGTGCGCGGTGGCCACACTCTGCAGCGCACTATACACGACGAGTGCCAGTGAAAGCGATGGCGTTTGCTTGCTTTTGTTTTTCGTTCTGTGTGTGAGGTGAACTTTCACTTTCGTATTTCACATACTATATGCTCGCCGCACTCGGTGTGATTTGTATATTCATGTGAGTGTGTATGTCGTTGCAGGTCGTCGCGTGTGTGCTCTAATAGTGCTCTTGTTTCACAGAGCACAGCACCCCTAAGCCTCACCCTCGCACCAGCCGAGTGGGCACTGTATTTACGTGTCAAATCTAAGGCAAATGTGGCCGTCGCCACCCAACACCCACAACACAAATGTTGGCCACCCCAGGAACCTTCTTCCCCGAAAGCCGTCTGACAAACAACAGGTTGCAGGGCTTCCCTGACCTTGGTTAATCTTTCTCTCGTACTTTCACTCGTCGTCGACGGCGACGAGTCCTTCTCTTGGGTGGGTTTTTGTTCGTGTGACAAGTGTCCCCCCAGAGTGGGGTATAGTGTTGTACAGCACATCGTGCGTGTGTGTAGCTGTTTGCAATGAAATGCTTTCTTGGGAGACGAAGGAAATATGCTAATTTAAACGGTTGACCTGTGTGTGCGAAAGGATTCAAAAGGATACTCGGTTTTTTCTCGTTCTTGTGGGAGTAAGCAACCAAGCAATTCAGTGGCAAAACGAAAAAATACGAGATAAAATAAACCGAAGGAAATTTATCCTCCCCAAGCTTAAAGTTTGCGTATGAAGACAGCCGAATAACCAACTAACACACATTTTTATCTGCGCATCTTTTTTGTGATATGTTTTTTGTGTAATTTTGTCGAGCGTAAAACCTACATAACTATTAAGTGACGTGGGAAAATACCCACCTTCCCGAGTTCTATTTTTGACTAAATCACTTTAGTTCTTTGGAAAAAAGATGAGAAATAGAAAAGCTCCGCTAATTAATTATAACACAAAATTAATTCACACCGATATAGGGGGTATCGAAAGGGGTGGCATATGCAACACAGCCACACGTTTCAAAGAACCACAATGTGTTGGTAAATAGCGCAAATAGTTCTCTCTGGCATGCCGTCGGGGGGTGATTAGAAATTTGCCTACGGAAGAGAATTTGAATTATCTCATTGTTTGCTGGCTTTTTGCCAGATGAGTCAGGTAAAGGTTGAGTAATAGTTGGTCACATTGCGACACTCATTTGCGGTTAGGGAAAAAAATTTGGTCTAAAATAGCAAAGCGTTTGTTAAATATTCACATTTGGTGTCACACAAACTTCTATCCTTGGAAATTAATAGGAGTGTTTCTATTTGACCATGACCCGAGATTTGATTTCAAGAATAGGAAAATTCCTTAATTTTTTTGCAAATCCGATGCAAAATAATAGACTTGCATAATACTTCACACATTTTTTGCTCTACGATATAAAACAAACTGCAGACCATATGAGTAAATATCAACCTTTTTTTTGTTTTCTTAATTTTGAAATTTTTGGGTTGCCATAGCAATAAACGAAGTCAAAATGTCTAATAGAGTAACCTCGAAGCTTAGAACAAAAAGTCAGTTTATAATCTTTTAGAGGAAGATTCCGGTAAAAAGCAGTTTACGATAACTGAGACTTTAAGAAACTTGAAAGTCAGAAAGGTTTTAAAGAAAATATTCTTATAAAGATGTCTTGAGAACCGAAACAGGCGATTAACAACAAATCGTAGTTAAAAAAGTTTAAATATAAAATCAAAGATGCCCAAAACACTATCCTCACATACAGCTACTCTCAGCAAACTTATCTGCATTTATTTAAGAAATATAAAGTAAAAGTTATCGAATTCAAGAGCATTTTCTTCGTGTTATAAATTAGCAGCAAAGAAACAAGTTGACTGAATTGTGCAGCCCACGGTTCTGCACAGGAGATTTTAAATTCTAGACCAAAATTTCTGGCCAAGGCGCCATGTGCAACAACGAGTGAGGATGTCGCGTCAGTTCCTCAACGCACATTTGGACATGGCTGGGCGACCACCGAAGAGATAAAATATATTTTAAGGTTCCAAAAGCAACTAAACCACCAACCTCGCAAAACAGGAGGCTTCCAATCCCTGAATTACATCATTAACTGTCCTGCCTAAAATACGTCTTAAGGGAGGCATTTTCACACACCAAGTTTTTTTTTTGGATTTTTTAACATACAGAAAGCAAGATTCAAAGCCCAGAAAATATTCCTTTTCGGTTACTCACCAGCTCATGAAGATGATGCCGCAAGGTAACTTCTTCAGATTTCCTTAACGACTTGAAATAGCAAAAAAAATCTTCTCGTTGATTGAGGTCTCTATTCCGTGATTGAGGAATAAAAAATCATCAAAATTTGTTGCTTCCCCAACTTCTAAACAATTCCTAATTTTAAATACAAAAGACTGATTAGCACTCAAAACTCAGAAGAGTCCTCGCCTGACCTCTCACACCCATGCAAATTTTGTGCGTTTCAGGTATTCTACTACACACATGGAGGGAACCTTAAATTTTTTGCAGATTCCAAACGGCGAATCGAGAGGAGTCTCATGAATGACTTTATATTCTTTCCCCATCTACCAAAATCAGCGAAAACACTCAAAATCTTTATCGAAACCCCGTGGTTTCTTGTCGATTTCCGAGATTTCAAAATCGCGTGGTCATAGCTGATTTCAATAGAATCTTAAAAACCAAACAAACAAACTTTTTGCGACTCTTGAATGCATTCCATTAAAAATAAATAGAGTGGCGCAACAGCTCGAGGTGAACCAGGGCCAACTTCTCAACCATGTATGCTGTGTGTGCTAAATTTTTTTCACATACAAGGGGACCTACAATTTTTTGCCGAATCCGAACGGCAGTTTGAGAAGTTTTTCAAGACAAATGTTACTCTCGGAGGGTTTGTCAGACCCTCGCGGAGGTGGGAGCCGTGAAAAAGAACAAGTCTTTTTTTTCAGGTGGCAGCGGCAGGATTTGAACCCAGACCTCCGGCGTCAGAGGCACACACACTAACCACTGCGCCACGGCACCCACTGATGCATTCCATTACGTTCCAAAAAAAAAACTTGGAATGCAGCGGCTGTAAAAAACAAATGCTTTCATTGCGTGAGCAATATCTTTCCAAAACGTAAAACTATTTCTACATATCTGAATTAATTGAAATTGCACTAAAATAATATAAAAATCCTGGTAAGCAACTTGATATTGTTTACTTATCCCAGCTGACCTTGCGTCACAGTCCCAGCTCATTGAAACGTCAAACAAAAACACGTTCGTGACTAATGTGAAGGCTCAAGTGATTTCGAAATGCTTTATACCGTGTCTCCACTAAACCGCGATTAATATAAATCCTCTAGAAATCACACCAAGCGGTTGAAAATAAATCCTCTCATAAATCTCAATCACCCTATTCACAAACCTATTTTATGTACCTTTGTAACAATTTGACAATCAAAAAAGGACACTGAAACTGTCCCTGAACGACGCAAAATCTGGCACAAATACGTTTTCTATTGGGATTTTTATGAAATGACATCGTAACTCTCTTTTGAGAGCCAAAATGACAGGCTTCCACTCAAATCAATCCTATATTTGTCCGGTGGACCAGTGGAGCCACTTGGGGATCTATTTTTGTTCGTCTCACTCTAATCCTTTTTTAATTGCCGGTGGAGACATAGTATTAGTCGTTTTCCTGAATTAATTTTGACTGTGCTAAATGCTCAGCAAACAACTTAAACATTCACAGCCCATTGAAACCTTAAGACACATCGGGTGACCAATGAGAATGTTCGACAGATTTCAAAATGTTTAAGTCGAAATCTAAGATTTGGATGCGGTGAGAAAAGGATATTTAGCTATAGGTTTGATTTCTATTCTTCAATAGCTTTGAGGCTTAATTGGACGCCAAATGAATAACAGTGGTTGAGAGCAGGAATGTTTTTTTATTTCGACGACTTTTTGTTTCATTAATTTTTCTCGTCACACTACTGTTTACGTTATGGTAGCTGGTCGCTCAAAAAGATAAGACTACCATGTAGGTCGAAAGCGAGACGGTCAACATACAAATATGTTTAAACTTTTCGAGTAAGCCAAATTCCATTCGAATGTTCAAAATAACCAAAGTAACAGCGTCTATTTTGGTTTTATTTTTGTTATTTCTACGGACGTCTGAAACCGTGATGGCGTCAAACAACATTTTTGTAGGTAAGCGTAAGCATTTCTACGTTACTTTTTATTTTTGCGTCGCGTGTGTAGGCTGATTCAGAGCTAGAGCTTGTTCTCCAATGAACAAAAGCAATTTTAAGCAGTTACTTTCCTCTCCTACTTTACCGTAACTGAAAGAGTAGATTAATTCGATAATTTTAATTCATAATTAAATGTCGAGTCTCAAAATCCCTGCGAGGCCTTTGAAGTTTTTGATTATTAAGACGCAATCAATTGTCATAGTACAAAGAGATTGGGGCCAAAATTCTAGTTAGGTCAAAAGAATTTTACAAAAATCTGCTTTCAAAATTCTGTTCAACAAAAATTTTCGAAATTACGCGTTGGTCGCTGCCTCTTTTCTTTACCCTTAGACTTTTACTTAAGACTGCTTTCAAAAAGTGAAAAATTTACTTAAAAAGCAGATTTTTATTGCTTTAGTCTCAATTTTGAAAAGCAAAATCATAAGCAGAATTTTTAAAAACAAAAGCATGATCCGCACACATTGACAGCAAAAATTAAAAAAAGTCGAGGACTTAAAACTCTTTCTATTCCAAATCTGTACTATTTTTTTATCATATCCCTTAGCATAAAAAAATATAAATTTTCCTTTCTAATTTGAAGACTTCCAAGAAGACCAAGTGGCATAATAATTCTCTAAAGGCTAGTTTTGCAGTCCTGTGTTTATCCCGAGTTAAAGCAAGTTTTTTTGATCACGGAATAAGAGACTGGGATTAATCCAAAATTGACCCTGATTAAGCCCAGGTGGCAGAATCAACCCTCCGTTTATTGATCATCTTAGGCTTACATGAGGTTCACTCAGGTAGAATTTAACTTTCAAAAAAAGTGACTCTCTCAATTGTCACTGCCTAATGCCCATAGAAAAACGGTAAAATAAGTTCAAGACTCTCCAGACTCCGTTCAAATGTCTTGTTTTATGGAAACACCCAAAGCAATTTTTTAATTTCTTTTACTACAAACAAAACATTTTTAAATCGTACTGCAGAGTTACTCTTGGTTTAACCCACAAATTGTCGGAGTTAGACAGAAATAAACATGGGATCCTGATTCACTGAAAATCTCTTTTCTTTTGTTAACCTTAGTTTAACTCCGAAACACAGATGATCGCACACTGGAAAACTATTCATAGATGATCGACCTATTAAAACTCTTCTTCGTCTTTGTCATTCTTATTGTCACCACTATTCCGTATCTAGTAGAAAAAATAAATAAAATGGAATTCCCCCTTTGAAATTCGTGTTCCAAACATTTTTCCTTAAAAAAAAAATAAAAATCTGGTGACTGTGGCGTATACGCACTATTTTTTTCGACGTAAATTACAAAAAGTACTTTCCCCTTCATCATCTCTTGGAATCTGATTATTTTATTTGCTTTGATACTGTTTACGTCTGCTTCTTTTAACAATTTCTTTGTACTTCTATTATTTCGATAAAAAAAAATTATGGCCTTGTAAATAGTAACCTTAGCAAATATTTGCACCCGATCCACAGCACAACAGGAGGAAGGTGTGTCCGGGGTTCGAACCAAAAAAAAAAAAAACAAATCGAAATGAAAAGCAAAATCTATTCACTCAGCAAATTCGTTAAAATAATAATTATTCTCTTTTTTTTGTGCAAAAACTGGAAATTGAAAGATATTGCACAAAAATTCTAGGTGTGCAAATTAGTATTGTATTACGCCGGGTCAGCTGGAAAATGTTCTAATTCGCACAAAATAGACAGAACCATACAGCTCGTGTGTGTCACCTCCGTGGCCCGTTTTTGTTTTTCCTTATCAAAAACTATTGCTGTGTGGTTCTCAAATTTTATCTACTTCTAAAAAAGAAATGTAAATATAAGCACAACACACATACAGACAGAGCAATGAAAGTCGTCAAAATAAAAGAAAAAAAAAACACAGAAACAACTGCAAGGCAAGGCATAAAAAACTATGACTTTATCGCACTTATTTTTGGACTTAGTCTATACAAGTTGCGCTGTGTGATCTTTCCTTCATTGAGTGTGAACTTTCAAGGTTATTATTAGCGAGTTCTCTTTGTACAACATTTATTTTTTTAATTTGATTTGTATACATTCTATAACGAACTTTCTTTTAATTCTTTTTTTCTCTCGACTATTTTGTGTTTTAAAAAAAAATCTTTTTTATACATTTTTTTGGTAATAGTGCTGACTTTGTCACCATACATCACCACCCCTCGGGAATGCATACCACACAGATACACTAATTCTAAAAGATTACCACCATGCTGACATAAAAAAAAATATTTAGCGCTTTGCGGTGCAAACTTTTCTAGCAGCAGCCCCATTCGTCTTTGCTCGGGGTGGAGAAGATATAATATTTGTGATTATTGTTTGTTATATTTTTGGGGGTTCTATTAGTCAGCCAGCATGTCGTAGTCGTACTGGTTCAACACCATAGAGGCTCTCAAAAAAAAAAAATTCTATCCATGTCTTTGTGCTTCGAGTGTGTTTGAGGCAAATTGCATGGTGTGTGCTTTGTCCCGCGCCTTGCCGACCGGCACTACAAAATAACAGAAAAAATAAAACGCGATTCCAATAACAAAAAGAACACAAAAAAAACGCAAGCACCTAAAAAAAATTAAATAATAATAAAGAATATACCGCTTGCGGATTGCCGGTATGGGTGAATTTTTTCGGCTAGTTTTTTGGCAGTGCTCATAATGCGCTTTTTACCGTTAGAAGCTACAACGAGAATCGCGGTCATTAAATTTTTAAAACAAATTTTTTATTATTAATAATTTCTTTCGTTCTATCGTCAAGTGATTTTATTGTTGCAGTGGTTTTATGTGATCGAAAAGAAAAAAGAAATAAAATTTTTTTTGAAAAAAAAAAGATCTCAAAAATTTTTTTTATGTGATTTGAAAATTTTCCCCCGTTAAGTGGTTCCCAAGTGATCTTTTATAATTCGTCTTCGATATGTATTTTAAATGTTTTCATCGGTGCATACATACATATGAGTGATCGTGTCGCACGACGCCGTGGTAGATCTAAAGCTAAAGTGAAAGTTACTAGCCGTGACTAGTTTAGTTCTAAACCGTATAGCTACGTACTTAGTCGGTAAAAAGTCGAAAGGTTAAAAGTGTTTACACCAAATTCTGTTTCACACATCGTTCTGTCTGCAAGATGCAAGAGGAAGGTGAGAGAGCAACAACCAAAAATTGGTTTTCATTATTTAAACACTTGCTTAACCGGATTGTCTATTATTCTGTGGGATTACTTAAATGCGGTTATCTATGTACCGTAAGTAGGTAGTTGCTTAGTGAGTCTTTTGCGACTAAAACAATAAAAAAACGTCTACGATCTTGTGTAATCGTTGATGAGGCGATCTTGAATTCCCAAAGAGTAGTTTAGAAAATTTTGGAAATTCATAATTGGAAAGCTTTAATACGTGAATATGATGCAACTTTTTTCACTATTACTCTTGAAAAAAAGAATCCTGCCATAAATTTCATAAATTAACTAGAGAGTTTCTAAGTGATCGTATTGATCTTATTGAGTTTGCCATAAGGAATCTACGTCGTCTAAACCGATAGGCGAATTGGCTGTCATCGTTGATGGTATGCATTTTTTTATAATGCTGTTTACTGCCAGTCTTATTCAACCTTACTCAACATTTACCCTGGCAAATTTGTTTATTGCCGAAATGACATTATGTATTATTGAATCAGATATGAGAGTACCTACACTGATTTTTAATTTTTGCTATAAAAGCAAAGTTTTGGAAGTAAACATTGCTGAACCCATTAAAAGTCTTTCAACTTACAACAGGCTTATTTAAAAAAATAGTTATGAATTGAGCATAGAGTTTTAGTTTTACTTGAATAGAAGAATAAAGATATAAAGGAGCTTCAAGAATTTTAAGAAATCTTTAAAAAAAAATACTTTGCCATTGCGCAATTGTAAAACAAATATCCACATCACTACTTTTTTTTACTAATTACCGGAGTTGTTAAGTCTTCGCTAGAGCGGGTGTTGAATGAAACTATATCCCTTACTAGACGTGTCCTTTTCAAAACTGACTTTTTTCAAGCTTCTGTCGAGTTTACCAGATTTTAAATTCATGAGACATTAAGGTCGAAAATTGGTCCTTTCTTTACCCTACTAACTTCAGATGAAGAAAAAACGGTTGCAAGTCTGTGGAATCTATTCAACTACTATTTTCTTTAAGCTTTAAAAAAAAGTCTAGAAAATTAATCAAAAAATCCGTGGGGTAAAGTATGCATCGAGTTTTATCTTAAGGCGCATCGGGTTTTAGCTTGCCCATAGTAGCATTTCAGCGCGCGCCGTCCCATGTGTCAAAGCAAAAATTCACTTCCTAAAAAAAGGTGTCTGGCTTTATATAAATTTATATTTAGGGTTTAAGCTTTGAATTAATATAAGACGCAATTAAAGCGCTGGCGTAGATAATTGCGTGCCACTTAATTTATGGATTTTTTTTTTCGCTTCAGAATCCCCTATGAATAGGAAACTGCGCAGTTTGGAGGTGACTAAGTAGTTAAGTTCTAAACTTGGCGACAAATCACACTGAGACTCGGTGGGCAGTTTTTTAGTAAAAACAAGTGGGAAAGTGCAACAGTGGGTATGCAAAAGCTTCAATCCATATACGACGGATTGCAAAATACCCGACCATACCAAAAAGAAAACTGCCACGCCTCCAAAAAGTGGGTGGGATATAAAAATATAACTGTTGAATGCTTTATACTAGGTGGTTGCATACATTTCGGCCTAAAACTCCGCCTTTTTAAATAAAAAAAAACACTTTTTTTAATCAATTGTGTTAACTAATTTTTTAACAAAAGTGGGCGTGGCGTTAAAAATATATACATAATAGTTAGAAAATGCTAATATCTACAACTTTCGTCATATAATTTTTTGTCGAATTTTTTGTCGAAAACAGTCATTTTAAGCTAAAAACCCTTAAAAAGTGGGCATGGTCAATGAGAAGGCTAAAATTTTTTAACTACTTCAAAGACAATTACAAGGCAATGCTACATATCAAAAATGAATGCGCTAGCGCCGTTGTAAAATAGCTAAAATTTGGAAAAAGTATTTTTTGAAGTTAGAGATGGTCGCACATACAGGCCTGTCAGTGGGCGTGTCTGTGGGCGGATATAGCTAATTTTCAAACTTGATCAGAAGGACTGGACTTCCAGCCAACGCAACAAATTTCAGCTCCTTACCTTAAAATTTAAGGCCTAAAAATTGTTTACATACGGACGAACGGACGGACATGGCTTAATCGGTGCTCCTGTCGGTCCGATTCATATCTCTAAAAGGTCTTAGGGGTCTACGGTGATTATTTCACTGCGTTACAAACTATACATCAAACTTAATATACCCTGGGTCGGGTATAAAAAAACATTTCTAAAAGTAATATCCTTGCGAAATCTGCAACTGTATCATGGGGCTATAGATTTTTAGCTACGACTTGGCTCTTTTCTTAAGAAAAATTTGTTTTCATTTGGCAAATAATAAAGAATTCAAAAGATCAGGAAGGGACTTAGGTCACTTTAATGTAAACAAAATTCCTTTTTTTGTAATTAATAGGCGATCAAGCGGTTATGGCTACCCTTAAAATGTGTAGCACATCGCGAGCATAAAGTACTAAAGGATAGAGAAGAAAATGCTTTCTCGATCCAGCGCAAAAGCCATAAGCCGGTACGAACATAAAAACCCTGCACAAGGCTTACACCCGCAAGTGTTGTGCCTGTACAGAGAAAACCAATTATTATATAACCAGGAGAGAATTCAATAAAAACGTTTGGCACACATTCAATTGTTGTCCATTCTATTTGCATGGTTTAAGAGAAAATTGTGTTTAATATTCTTCCGATTCTAACCTGGATAACAGACGCCGACCAGGAAACTCATTTTTCGTTTGGTGCTGGTTTTGATCCGACCAAATATTTTTTCGCGTATGCACACCATATCTGTTAGCTTTACCCCATCCGCCAATTGAGGAGGCACCCCATTGGGGACCAACAATCTCCAGAAGGGAAGTTTTAGATCTTTAAGTAAATTATTTGAAGGAAGGCGTTGAAGGTTAGCTTTCAAGCTGACTTGTCTTATAATTTGCTGACGCCATATTGCCTTTATTCAAAAAGTGTCAAATCGCATTGTCTCTCGGACCGGGTGGCTAGTCAGCACAAAATAATTTACGCACGAATTTCATTAACTCGAACACCACCTAATTTTTTGTGTTCAAAAATTAAGATCTTTTTTGCTGCAAAAAGTTATAAGAGATCTACTGTCTGCTTCAGGCATTGTCTTGTAGGTAAGAACTGCAAATGCACAAAAGAAAATGTATTTCCAAGGATCTAACCTTTGGTAATCGTTTTAAAAAAGGTTTAAGAAACTGCCTAAAGTGTCAAGCTAATTAAATGTTCTTTACTCGAACTCTATTTATTTTTTTAAATTTAAAGCAGCAATTTGTCAGAAAATAGCCTCGACCTTGATACTTGTAAAAAGATCTTTGATCCCGTCGCCAATTTCAAATACATAGCTCAAACATTATACCAAATCGCGTTGTTTTGTTCCCTTTTTGTGTGGTTCTAATGGTGTTTTTGTTTTTCTATAAAATTCCCAACGAATATGTAATCGGAAACTACGTTGACAAATACAACAAAAAATCCACAAAAATTGTAATAACTAAATGAGAAAACAACAAACGATCTATGCATCATCCAGAACGACAAAAATGACGCATTGCAGAGTCATCTAGTTCTCGAACATCACTTGGATATTTCAAAAGAATTTTCAGTCGAAAACTTGTTTATTGTTGTTGCTTTCTTTGTATTTTTTTACTATTCCAATATGTATATGTTTTTTTTTAGGCAACAATTTACGCAATTCTGTTCTAGGAATAACCCCACGTTTTGACGGATATCCTCTATAAAAAAAACCGTTAGTTTGTTTGTTTTTTTTTTTTATGACCACCCGATAGAGTTGCAAATAGTGATTAAAATGGTTTTTATAATATTTTCTTATCAATTGAAATGTGTTAGTTTGTGCAAAAAAAAAATACTCGCAACTATTATCGTGTTATCAGAAAGTGAAAGTTTCCTTGTATGTGTTTTAAGGTTGGCTTCAGATAAGGGGTTAGTTTTATTGCAACGTTTTTCAATACATAAAGTGAGAATTTTAATTTACATAAAATAAAAGGAGGAAGTACTAGTTGGAAAACACGAGGAGAATGAAACTTATCACATTTCAACTCTTAATTTCGAAAGATTCTTAGGGCGGACTTGCATTTTTAATCTCGAAAACAATCGACCTGTATCAAATGAGATGTCTAGCCCTAATTTTATTGAAGCACGTGACATTCCATTATTTTGTTTGACTGGTTTTGCGTGACAAATACCAGTTTTTAAAAAGATTATAACTAATTAATCAGATATAAATGCAAAGATTAGATATACACCTTAATAAATAAATTAACAAAAAAAAAAAAATTATTATAAATCAACATGAGTCAAACGTGTTTTTAGTGCCTATCATTGTACATATCTGTCTGTGGCTTCATCTTAAATCGAAAAAAAACCTAATAACTTAACCGTTTTGATCACTTTTTTAACAGTTTAAATTTAAAAAAATAAAGCTCACATTGGCTAAATTTGGTAGGGGAAACACGGGAGTTGTTAAAAAAACAATAATCAAAACACTGTGAACATGTTTATCTCTAGAGTCCAATGTTTTATTTGATGGTATCACAACTAAGTTATCATATCGACTGAAGTGGGTGTGTCAAATGTACTAGAATTTAATGTTTCATTGTAATCTAGCATTATTTTCAATTTGGCCAAGTTTTTTTTAAGGCTAGTATTAGTTTTGGAATTTCTTTCTGTCGAAAACCATACTAAAATAAATTACCATATTTGGGGGAAGGGTTAAAAAAATCAGCGAGAATCTTGGTGCAGTGTAGTTTACAAAAGGAAATTTTTTTTTTTCAAAACCTGTAACAACTTTAGGGAGATATTGAAAGGCCTTTTCGTGGGTTCTGGTCCGAACAAGAGTAGCCAGTATCAGCAGCTAAAAATTGAGCTTCAAACACAACGTTATGAAAGTTTGTAGCTGAGTATATTTTTGTCTCTGTGTCGACGATACAATTTTTGCCGAAAGTAGAATTGAGCATCAATAAAAACAATTACAGTTTTGTTATCGGACCCTGGTACATAATAAAAAATAAGAATTAAGTAAGGAATAATGTAGTTACTGTGAAACATCTAATAAAAATCTAATAAAAATTTAGACATCATTCAATAAATTCTAATGATAGACATTTACTTCACAATATCTTCATCGCTTGAAGGTAGTACTTCCAATTCAGCTTCGATTTCTTGTTCTGATGGCCCTGCAGTATTCGCTGAAGAAGACGGATTGGCATTTGACGGCTTAAAGAATTGTGTCAGATTGGTTTGAGCAGCTTCTAGCTTAATTTTTTTTGTAAAGGTCCTTGTAGCATGAAATATTATCTGAGATCAAGAATGAAACTTTCTCGCTTCTTTCTCGATCTAGATTTTACATTTTTTGAAATATTCAAGCCCCTTTCCATACAGTCCAAAAATTCTGACAGCTGTTTCGAAGTAAATTTTTCTTGGCCAGCATTATCAGGCGCCGGAACTTCTTCTTCTGTGTTTTCTAAGATACTAATCAACTCGTCGTTCGAAAGTGGTTCCTCTTGGACGTTCATTAAGTCAGTTATGTCGCCCTCATTTAGTTCAGAGAATCCTATTTCTCTAGCCAGATGAAGTATATCCGACAGGATTTCTTCTTCATTGTTTAGTGCACTGTTATTATTAGCACATTGTCCAGATTGAACACACTGGCCAGATTTGCCGTTTTACATCTTTCCAGGAGTCGGCTATGTTTTGTATGGCTTGCTGAATGTTGTACTTCTGCCAAACTTCCTTTACGTGGGTTTGTTTTTCTTTATCTTCGAATGATGTATTAAGATCACGAATTACCTGTTGGAATGTACGGCGCAAATAATACGCCTTAAAAGAAGCAATAACTCCCTGGTCCATGGGTTGAAGTATGGAAGTAGTATTCGGAGTAAGGAAAATAACTTTGACATTTTGATCAATATCATCAAGACAGTGAGGGTGGCCGGGGGCATTGTCCAGGATAAGAAGAATCCTTTCTGAGAGATTATTTTAAGAGCAGTACTGCTTAGCAGTTGGGCAAAATTCGTTCATGAACCAATCCGTACGCATAGATGAAGTTACCCAGGCTTTTTTGTTAGCTCTCCAAAAAACCGGAAGACTCTTTTTCTCCACGTTTTTTAAAGCTCTCGGATTGAGTGAATTGTAAATTAATAGTGGCTTAAGCTAAAAGTCGCCGAAAGTATTTCCGCATAGCAGTAGAGTCAACCTATCTTTTGCTGTCTTATAGCCTGGAACAGAACTTATTTCTCTAGACACAAAGGTTCTTGTTGGCAATCGTTTCCAGTATAACCCTGCTTTATTGACCTTCCTCAATTATACCTTAAAGTTTTCTTGGAAACAAATTTGCTGCCTCAAGGTCTGCTTTTGCGGACTCCCCACTTAACTTTATATTATGAAGACCATACCTGTTTTTGAATTTGTCAAACCATCCTCGGCTGGCTTTAAAAGTCAAATCCCAATCAAGTCCTTTAATGGAATCAATAATGCTCTGAGCTTTCGTCTGAATAACGCTAGTGCTTACAGGAATCTTCCTTCGGTTCAAGTCCTATATCCACATAAATAAAAGTTTTTCCATTTTAATAAGAGATGTAGGTCTGTTCTTTGTAATGATGTAATCCGAAGAAACTCCTGCTGAGGCACTTGCACGTAGTTTTCTTAAATTTGCTTTTACGTTACGCACGGTTGAATGCGACAATCCCAGGGAGCTTGCTAGGCGGCCTTTTGGCCTTTATCTAAGCACTCTAAAATCTCGATCTTAGATTTGATCGAAAACACTTTTCTTTGCTTTTTGCGTGAAGTTCCAGAAACCGAGCAAGATACTCTTCTTCCCATCCATGATGTTGAAACTTACTTTAGCCCTAAAGCAAATTAAGAGGTCAATTATGTATGTATGTACCTGCATTTGTACGTACTTATGAAAAAAAAGTGTTACTTACAGAAACCTTAGCTTTAATTTTATGGAAAACATAAGGGTACGGAATCCTACAAATTTAACTTTATGCTTGTCCTGCAAAGTATAAATTGAAACTTGCCTCTAAAAAACTTTCAATTGTCAAATTCAAAAAGTTTTCATGGCCAACTGCGCATCCGATGTCTTAACTCGAAGCGAAAATGTCGCAAGTCGAGGTAAGGGTCCTTCTTTATTCTGACGTCGTAAGTCGAAATGACGTAAGTCGAAGCGTCGTAACTCGAGGTATGCCTGTATATTAAATGTTTTGAAATCCAAGAACAAAAGCCTTACCGAAAAATTGTCTGTCTTTCGATCCATAAGACCTAATAGTATTCACCCATATCTGAACCGCCGACACCGACATTATTGTCGCTGTTCTTAAGAACTCCGTAATATTTCTATCACGCTGTTTCTATCACACAGGCGAAGTCATTATAATTGCTTAAGGGCTTAAGCTTTATCAGCTTAAACCAGTATGAATTCAGTATTTGATCAGCTATTATCGAAAAGTATTTGAATAGCTATCTTAATAACTTGTTCATCAACTCTCAAAAACTCAGTTCTCTAATGGCCATAAAGCCTAACTGACAATGGAAGCTTATGAATGGCCTTTTTCCTTGGGCTATTCAGAAAAAATTCACCGCCGGATGCAAATGGTTTTTTGTTTTAGAACAAGAACTGTCAAACGAGTGCCAAAGTCAAGAAATCAATTTCAGAGGCGTTTAGAGTGCTCTCGGAATAAGCTTGTGGACGAACAACCTTAAAGGCAAATAGGCTATTTCTTACAACTGGCTGTTAAAAATGAAAATTTAATGTGACAGCTGTCAATTATGGAAGTCGGTGTTATATGCTGCACGAACAGAATGCCTCTCTCGCCTTCGCTGCTTAGAGACATTTTCTATGTTTAGTTACACTGTTGGGCAAATAAAGGGCACCCAAAGCCTTTGAGCCCCAGCTGCTTCAAAGGCTGCTGACAGGGTAATCTGGCCCCGTTTTTAACTGCGCCAATCTACTACTACACCAGGTTTGTTCCCCACCTTAAGAAAAACAAAGATTGCTGAAAGTGATAAGGTCCTTTGAATTTATTCAAATAATCAAAACAAAATCTAGTAAAATCGAACAAAAATATATATGTAGGAGGCTCTGTTCCTTTATTTTGGTAAATTTTTTGGACATAATGGACCCTTGACGTCTCCGATTATCGACTGCGCTGAAGAATTTGCCTCATTACACATTTTTATACCCTGAGCAGGAATAAAAATGAGCCCGTTTTAATCCAATTAATGTTTAACGTAAATAAAAAAGATTACATTCGGATCATAGCAAGCAACATCTAAATTTCTACAAGTGTATGCAACTTTTTCGAAATGGAAAAATTTTACGTTTAGGCCAAATCTTGGTTCTTAGCTCCATGATAAAAGGCCACTCGAATGCATGCACACTTGTTCGGCGCAAATAGGCTCGATTAAAGACTTTAGCTCAATTAATTTCAACATGCGTTTGACATATATGCAATGATTGTGTATGACATGCGAGAGATGCGGCATGTGATGTGCGAGAAAAAAATAATTTCCTATATTTTTACTATTTTGCTGTCATCTCAACGAGAAGGCAGTTGTCATCGCCTGTCGACCGACGCGACGCCTGTGTCTTGTTTGAATTTTTCGCGGTTTGATATGAAAGGAAACCTTGAATAGAAGATTTATGACGTTTTCATGCAGAGTCAAACATGGCTGCAAAATTAAATTGTATGGAATCGCGGTTTGAGTCAACTCGGCTGCGTTTTGCGAGCGGAGTCAGTCCGTGAAATTATGCCTGAGTCGAGGAGTTGAGTAGTCGAGAAGTTTAATTTTCGTGGCCCCGAGCACACCGAAATGACAGATGTTATGTTGCCTCAGTAGCTTTGATCTGTACGAAAAAGGAAAGCAGGCTTCCGTGTGGGATTTTAAGGAGTCTTCTATAAGTATATTTTTCAGCTTAAAATGTTGGGAGTTTTTAAAATAGCGAAGAACAAATAAGCTGCAAATGCTCAATTCAGTAAGTCCAGTTCCAAATCTCTTAGGCTAAAATTTGTCTCCTTCCCTTATTGATCTCGTATATGAAAGTTGCAAAGCTGTACCCATAACGCTTTCCCCAGAAATCCCTTAATTTTTTTTTATTTTTCCAAGAAAACAGATTTAAAGTCTGGTCATTTTGTGAAAAGTATTTATGTCATCAGCCTAAAGACAGAAGCACTAAGACCTAGGATAACCCCTATAGCAATTATCCTCTATGTAAAATAACTTTCTAAATGAGTCCATAACATTTTAATAAACCCCCTTTCTTCACTTTTTTCTTATTTTCAGGATAAACTCACAACAAACAAAACAAAACAAAAAAACACAATAATCATGGACGATACACAACATTTCTGTCTGCGATGGAACAATTACCAAAGTAGTATCACATCAGCATTTGAGAATCTTCGCGACGATGAGGATTTCGTCGATGTGACTCTAGCATGCGATGGACGCAGCATTAAAGCACATCGGGTGGTCCTATCAGCATGCAGTCCCTATTTTCGTGAACTGCTAAAGGTAAGTTAAAATCTTAAATCGCCCAATCAAAGTGTTGACCTGTGTCGGTCGTGTCGCGTCTTGAAGGAAAAGGTTTCCACACTCAAGTTTCTACGACCCAACGGAAACACAATCACTTTTCTCCTGCAGATATCATTTATCTTTTCGGGTCTTTTGCGCCTTGCGTGACGACTTCCACTTGAACCGGATAAAAAAGTTATATACGCAGCCTCAAATCCCTAAATAGGCTGCAATTTTCTCATTTACACAAACAGAGATGAAGAAAAAATGGGGAAAAAACGTTTCCACCTTTACTTTGAAATGCTCAGGCGGCTTCGTTCGAGGACATCTCTATAAAGAGATCATTTTTATTAGGCGGACAGGTTAGTTATAGAGGGAAACCAGATTATGCACTCCTATACTGTATATGCTGCAAATAAAAGGGGGGGACATGACATTCGTTATATGCATGTGCACCTTGTTTTGGTAGCTGTTCGCCGAAGGAATCTTGTATAACTCAAAGCGTAACGAAGGCGGTCCTAAAAAGTAAAACTTGAAAAATGCAGCAGCTTTACATCAGCACAAAAAAAGGCAACTCACTTACCCTGAACGAGGAGATACAGTCGATATTAATGGCTTCAGAATATGTGTTTTTTCTTCTTTTTATCATCTGTATGTGTGAGTGTGTTTTTGTAACGCTCTGACTTGACCTAGATTTCAATTTTTTATGTTCTTTGCATCTGTGATGCGTTTGTTTGTAAAGAAAAAAAAATATATATGCAGCACAAAACGACTGAGATGTGTAATCGCAACGTTACATCTGTTCCCATAGCAGTTTGCTTTTAGCTGCTATACTTTACTGCACACTAATTGAGGCCAAAAAAATGAGTTTTAATTATAATTTTTGTTTTGCCCAAAACAAAAAAGGGAAATTTATTGCATTACTTTTACTAATAACCAAATGCACGATATGACAGTGGGGTCGAGGAGGGCAGTAGAATAATGTAGTACGTTTGCTTTTGGAAAAAACCTTTGGTGGCAACCCACAAAGGCCGAAACCAATTACTGTTGAATTGTTGTTACATATTTCAAAGCCAGAGGATTATCGATTCAAAGTCAAAGTCTGTGACAGAAACTTTAGGGTGTTTTCAATTACGTCAACATTTGGGAAAAGCTTTGCTGCGACATCTATTTGTCACGAACAGAAATGTCCAGACTACTTATTTCAGACGATTGAAGGCTTACCCCTAGCATTTAAATTAGGAAAATGTGATGACCTAAAATTATTGACGAATCAAGGCTTACCCCTGGCGGTCAAACTTGGAAAAGGTATGTGAAGATCTATTATAAATGTCAACAGCTGGCCGTAGTTGTCATCACATTTCTCGAATGTGTACAAATATTTTTGTTATAAGCAAAAGAAATCTCTCTTTTATTTTGCTTTTGATAAAAAACAAAACAATGTTACTTACAAATCAAACAAAACGCGGGTTTATTCATCGAAGGCATGTCAAGCGCTTGAACATTTGATAGTTTGTCATCTTTTGATTCTGACATCTTGTTTTGACAAGATGTCAGATCACAGGTCTTATTCACCTATTCACATCACAGCATATTCCAAATTTGTCTGCCAGGTATCTCATTCTGACTTTTCCAATCGTCAATTAATTTTGACAGCTGGTCGCGTTTGTCATCTCATTTGTCAAAGGAGCACGAGAATAACTTTTGAAAACAAATTATTTTCCTTAAAATTTAACTTTTAAAACAGAAAAAGTGTTTTATTTACAAATCAATTTAATAACTTACAAACAAATGACAGTTTGTCAACTTTTGACGGTTGTATTGACCGCTACAAGTCTTTTGCTTTAAGCATATTTTTTTATCTGGCAGGTAATATAGTCTGACTTTTGTACGGGCGAATATCGACACAATTGTATCTCAATTCTGTAAGCGGTTCAGAAAGGTAAATAAAAAGAATCAGGAGCTTTTAACCCGTGGCTGGAACCATGCACGTCAACTATTAAAACACGTTGCGTGTCACAGCGTTACCTATTGACAACTATGTTAACGCCTTTTGGTCTTCCTCTTCGCATAATTCCTTAATGCTTTTTTTGTCTCAGTTTTGTAAACGATCCAAGTCAGGAAAGTTAAGAATTTTGACAATTCCTTTTAAATGTGACATACAAAATTTTTATTTGTGGGGATACGTCCTTCACACTTTGACATAAGCAGTCTAATGGCATTTTTCGGTTGGTCGTCCAGACACGTACAGTAGCAATTTGTACTCTCGTGAAACTGTTTTTGTGGTCTCGTTTGACAGTTAACGATGGTCTCTTCTTGAAAGAAGAGAAATTCGCTTCTTGCCGTGAATTCATAATCAAAACCAGAAGTAACTCACACAATCACACGATCATGAAGCGCAAGAAGTTAGATAAATAATGTCATTTGTCCCTTGTAGATCAGCTCTTGTTTTACAAATACAATGCCAGGCAAACATAAGTATAAAAAAAATGTGTTTGACTGTTCTGTTTTAATCTCGAATTACGACATTCTTCCGTATTGCCAATCGAAAATGTCATAATGCTTAGCATTTTTTGACACTTTCGTTCGTTTTTTTTTTGTCGTAAGGTTATTTCATGACAATGTCATAGCATTTATAGCTACAAAGAGCAAAATGACGTCTATATCATAAGGCAGCGATTTCATTTTGAGGCTGTTCCACTCCTCAAGCAAGGTCTCAGAGGGCATCGCTAACGTCGAAGTACCTACACAAGTGACAACTAAGCAAAAAGCGCGATTTTTGTGGAAACTGACCCCTAGTGAAAATGCGTGACTTAGTGGGTGCAGTGACGTTTTAAAATTGGTAGGAACCTACAGTCCATTTAGGCTATGTGCTGTGCAGGCTACACGAATGTTAAGTACTATTGCAGACTAAAAGAATTTAACACTGTCATGGGCACTGTCATCTGTAGAGCAGCAAATGTACATAGATAGTTTGCCAGCTTAGACGATAACAGAAATAGGGTTAAGAGCTCCCGTTAACGTGTTAATGTGAGAATTATACCCAAGTTTAGGGCCTTATAGCGCTTCCTGGAAAAAGGTTTTGTAGCGGTGTATTCACTATGTTTGCGACACGCTTGGATTAAGCGTCATTATCATAAAGCATGAAATGAAAATTGTGCTCGGAGTTATGGAGGGAATATTTGCGCTTAAGGAAATTTGGCACTTTTGCTGTAAGGTTAAGCTTTGCCATCGGCGTAGAGCAGCAGATTCCCGGACATGAGTATTATCCAGCTAATGTCACTGGATAATTCTCATTGACTTAGAGCAGCAAAGCTAAAGAGCGTTGACCTGTTAGGTCCATCTATCCCCATATGAGACTTGAACCCTAACGTTAGCTTATGAGAGCATCTTGTCGCTTGTCGTTATTTCTTTAGTGAATGTCAAGCGCTATGATTTTAGTCACCACTGTGCGAAACTGTTAGGCACCATCATCAATCCATTAGTAGGAATAACAATTCATTTTAAAATGAATATCTTCCAAAGGATTTGATGTACAAATTTAAATGCCACGACGATGGCGACGCAAGGCAAACACAAACAAATACACACACACACACAGAGTGGGTACATAAGTCGTGTAGGACGACTTAGTTTTGGCTAACAGAAGAAAAACTTTCTCTTCGCCTTGTTGTGTATATACAATACACCCGTACTGTGCGCCAGTGCCTGCCTGCACGTAAATTGCAAATTTAAAATAGATTCATTTTATTAATTAGGTTGCCATAAAAGTTTCCTGTTTTGAAAACGAGCACCCTTCTCCGTGGCCTACCCTGGCCGGCCTATACGTACACCAGCTCCACCAACAGGCCCAATCTGTTTCTTTAAATACCGAAAAGCCAGCGGAAATGTAAATTACAGGAGCGCGCGACGAGGTGCGGGTGCCTTTGCCAAGATATCCTTGTAAGGGAAACAAAACAACACAATGTTGTATCAGCCGCGTGTTCAGCCCCCCCTGCTCCGCACAGCCATCCAGTCCGATGGTTGTTCTCGCTCGTCTCCTAATGTAGGACATGATGACGATAAACTATTTTAGATGGATATACGAAAATATAAAACAACAACAACAACTATACACAATGAAGTGAATCAAATTTCCGTAATTTTATTGTACGCTGTGTGCATACTACGCTTACCTTCATGTTTCATAAAATAAACTTTTAATTTTTTCTTCCATTCTGCAAAGAAAAAAAAATAAAAGGACGAAAAATTATCCTTCGTTTGAAGGCAACCAACGGCACAGAAATAAGTAAAAGAAAACTTGTGAGTCTGTTTTTTTTTTTTTTTTGTTTTTTGTTCGAGGAAAGTTTTACATACCCGCCGCTAACTTCATCTAAATCAAGTTTCATTCCTTGAGCAGAGCCACCATCGTTACCGCCTTGTGCCTTCTATCCTCAATCTGGGGTGTGAGGTTACTCTGCAACACCCGCCTCTGGAACCCCCCCAAAGAAACATTCTTCGTCGTTTTTCCTAATGAAAACAACACACTGTGGAGAGTCGTAAACAATTTTTGGGGAGCGGAAAATAAAAGAAAAATAAATTAAAGTGAAAAGAGTGTATATAAAGCAAAAGTAAGTTTAACACAACAACAATTTAACTGAAAATTCTTTAGAATAGTGAAATGCCAAAAGTAGATGATGATGACGATAGCGGGGGGTGGGGGGTGTTGTATAAGAAGACGCACGCGGGGTTGCAGCCAACAGCAGCAGGCAGAAACTTAGAGAACTTAAAACTAAAAGCAAGGACTTTTCACTATACGCTGTTTACATTTGTGCTGAGTTTTGAAAGGATTTAGGGTGGCAAGTTCGGCGGCCCAGGAGGTTGGCTGCTTGGGGAAAGCACAGGTTAGAATGTGCTATGCAGGAGGAGTAGATTTTAGTGGCAATATGCCGGCAGTGAAAAGACAGTTTCGTTTTATGGATGGAGTGTGCGGAGGGTGCATCTGCATTAATGTGCATCAAAAGAAAGGGGGAAGTCGGTTTTTTTTTTTGAGAGAAACGAAGTCACTTGGAGGGTATTTAGGGCCGCGGATCTGCTTTTTCTAGGAAGACGGTAATGGTTTCGTTAGTGGAAGCGGAAGGATGTGCAGAGGTTGTCTTGTCATTGCATGTGTTCATAAAGTTGGGCAAATATCCACATCCACATACACATTCGTCAAATGCAGTGTCTGCGGTTTAAATGAGTTTTGTGCGTGTGCACCCAGTTTTGGTTAATATTTGCTGGCACAAGTTTGGTGCATTATAAACGATAGGGTACCCCAAGGCTTTAAAAGCCTTGAGTCATATTCTTTCACCTTACCCAAGTATGTGTCACCAAATTGAATAATTTAATGCTTCGCGCCGACTTTATTAGCTTCAATGTTTTTGGGTTTACACACACTTGCTGGGTAATTATTTTAGGCTGGGTCGTAACTATCTGGAATTTGTTGATATGCCACACAAGTAAAAAAATTATGCTATACATATCTTCCGACAAAAAAAGAATTAAAATAAAGCCAACGTGTGCTTTTGTAACTCCTCCCACCTTTGTTTACCCGCCTTATAATGAACGAATTAGAAACGCTTGTCTAAGCCACAGCTTTCCCGTGAAGGGATTTCACCAGTTTAAATCTTCTTGTCTGACTTAAATTCGTCTTAAATTCGTTAAAAATACATATAAGAGAAGACGGTCATGTATCGTTATTTAAACATTTCGTAAACTTGATCTCTTGTTGACACCGTACACAAGTATGGTGCTTAAAATCATGCCTTCTCTTCCGAAAAAAATGAACATAAAGCCTTAGTGTTCTGTTTTAAATCATCCCGCCTTAATTTTTCACGTCTTCTTACGTAACTCCTCCCTCCTTTGTTCTGCGCATAAATGCATGAATAATAAATTCTCAAACAAAAACAAAAGGCTCGGAAAAACACAAAACTACTAGCAAAAACGTCAAATTATGTTGTTCAGTTTGTACAAACTTTCTAGCATCAAAACAGATAACGGCTCATGTTGTTGGAGGTTCCTGCTAGACGGCGGCGGCAGTCGCGCTGCAACGTCTGCTATTATAAGCAGATATAAAACATGCCTCTAGGGTGGTTCAATCCATTGTATCGCTGCAAAATTTTCGCATAACTGTTTTCTTATAGTTTCCTAAGAGAGTGAAAAAGGCATTAAGTAGTCGAATTTCCAGGGATATTCTTTAAACCCTGATGACTAAAACTTTAACTTTGAAACGGACGAGTAATATTGTAAGAGATTTAACGTAAAGATGTTGGTTGGTCCCATATGACATCCTGATCCCTTTTCTAGTATGACTCGGGATCATCAACGTCACTAAAAAAAAAGATAAGCAAAAGCCTCTGGACCAGACATACTGATCCGGACCCAGCTTGCCTACGTATATTAACTTTCATTGGCCCTTTTCGTGAATCCCATAAAGTTCCATTCAAGTACCTACAGTTTTTTTTTTTTGCTAACACCAGAGTTAGTTATACTAAATCCTCTATCTGAGGGGCGGTGGTTTATCTGGGCAGCATTTTCTCAGTGTAAGGTACCTATGCTCCGTCAATAAAGTGATCGAAGTCATGATTCATTCCTTTAACTATTGTTTCATATAGAAATACAGGAAATTAAGTTCGAGTAGTCCATTAAGCTCAGCTCAAAAGTAATTTTTCACAGAAACATTCGAATCAACAGTCAGTTTTCATAGATTTTCGAATTGTTTTCTTTGGTTTATTGCCGGGTTAACGTACCAACTACCATGATTTGAAAACCGAGACTTAACCCGGGTCGATTGACTCAAAAGCTCGGTTTTTGTCTAAAACCCAAGTGACCTCACACTAAAAACTCATCGCAGTAATAACAAAAATTAAAAGGATTATGAAGTCTCAGGTTTCATTTTCGTTGACTGCAGTATTTTAATCCAATGTTAAATATTGGATTAAACCGAGTCTTGAACTCTTGCGAGATCACCCGAGTTTTGAACTAAAACTGAAAACTGGTCCTAATACTGCAAAAACACTGGAAAAATTATTATTCCTCAGGTTAAAACTATTCAATTTTTGTTGGCTACAGAATTTTCGGATTGCATCCAAGAATGTTACATTTATTTTTCGTTTTCATATATTTTTATATCAAGACTCAAAATCTTTGAACCTAAACGAGGTTAGTAGTCCTGTATGACAGTTGAGTTTTGAGTAGTCCTGTATGTCAGTTGCACCTTCCCAAATTTCAATTAAAAAAGAGAAAAATAAAAAAAAAACAAAATTTGCAACGGAGGCACCTTCACATAAAGCCGCGTTGTCACAAGGAACAGAAACAGAAACAGAATTTCGTAGGTATATTAGCAAGGCAAAAAGCATTCAGCGAACTTAGGTTTCAGTTGCTAATGCGTGGGATTCTGTTTCTGTTCCTGTTTTACTTTGCTTGTGACAACGCGGCTTAAGGTAGATGTGAAAACGTAGCTAAAATTACGGCTTAATCTGAAAGACTGTCAAGACTGGCTGGCCTTATGAAAGAAACCTGTCAATAGCTCCATAATTGTAAATGAAAACCATCCTTGGAAAGGCAAAATAATTTGCTGAATAACTAACGAATGCAGTATTTCGAAAATCCGTCTTCGAAAATCAAAAAATATTTGCTTTCTTAGGCGCAAACAGTAGAAGAATAAACGCGCACCACTCGTGTCCCTTGGTAAATTCCGTTACCTACCCAAATTCTGTATACCTATATTTTGTGGATTTTCTCGCTAAGCTAATCGCTAACTATTCGAGTCACAAAGTTATTTCCTTCTTCCGAATTTTTTTCCAGATAAAAGTTTCGCTGACTTTGAATTTGATAATGAGTCACAGCAAAACGTCAGCGATTGCATTTGAAACGCCAAATGTCTGGTTTCATAAGAACTGAAGTTTCTCTTCACTAATGGCTGTCACACACATCATGCATCAACAAATGGCGGCGTCCGTCGCATAACAAAAGTAGAAAGTTTCCCTTTGTAAATGTACCCAGAGAAAAATAAAAAACCGTCTATCCTCCTCATAAAAAAAGACTGGAAATAAAATAAAATTCAAATTAAATGCCGCAAAGACGTAAAACGTATTTCTCGCAATGTCCATGTGTCAGTCAGTTGCGTCTAGATGCAATTTTCAGCCATTTTACAAATAACGAAGACACAAAAAAATCGGGTCAGGGGATCAAGAAATTTCTTCAATTTTTCAATTGCTTTACTTTTTCTTCTTCGTCGTTTGCTCTTTTGTTGCATGTACACACGCACATTACTGTATAGTGTGCGGTTGTGCATCCATCATCACAGTTGCACGAAATATACACACACTCAATTCCTTGTGTGCAAGGCAGACGAAGAAAGTGGGACAAAACCACAGCCGTACCGTGCTATGGGATCGGAATTTCCAGATTCCTGGCCTTTTCTCCTTTCGAACATTATTTTTACACAACAGCAACAACAACAACAACAAAACAACTGACAAGAAGTGTAAAACCAATTCAATGGGATTTCAACACCCAAGAAACCACATAATCATCATCGCATCTAAGGAAATGTAGGGCAAGCACATCTCTGCCTTTTGTTGTCTGGCGGAGCATTTCCGGTCTTCGGGCATTTCACATTACCACCCGAATACAAAACGGAAAATGCTAAAAACAAATAGTACAGTAAAAAGCAAAAGAAGCTTGAAATTGCACAGCAAGCGGAGTCCTTTCTCGAAGGAGTTGGACGAAATCTGTGATCTCCTTAGATAGGGCATCTGAAGAACACTGGCCAGAGTACACAAAGAACCAACGAAAAGAAACGCAAAAAAAATGGTCGCGTTCGTCTTATGCTAAATTACTGCATTTCGACTGCAGTTTAAAAACTAATTAAAATAATGCTGCAGTCAATTAATTATTCATGTTTAGAGCTGCAACGGGGGGCGGCACGGGGTGCTCCTATTTTAATTTTTATTTTCTGTTCAAATAAGCGCTACTACGACACGGCGACGTCGATACACAAAGCAACCATCCCTGGCCATTCCTCCTCTCGGCTGCTTCAGAGAGCAGCAAAGCAAATACAATGCAAATCTACAAATCTACTTGTAGATGTACAATTTTTTATTCACCCCCCTCTGATTCCTTTTGTATATTTCTATTATTATATTATCCTTGTGCAATTGCAGTTTGTGTGTCCTCCTTGGCGCAACCCCCTCTGGGTCATTAAACAAAAATAGTTTAGGTTGTCGTTGGCCTTTTTCGCGGGGCAAAACTTTATCTCTCTGCCAGTTTGGTGGGGGCTGGAGCCCTATACTTGTGCTGGGTAGAGAGGTAGGTATAGTGTGTCCTTTCTTATTGTTGTGTTGAGTTGTCAGTTGAGTTAATTTGCTGGACCTAGCTTTTTCTATTCGGTATGATGTGCGCGCCGAGAAATCCTTTTTTTTGTAAATGCAGGAGAGCAAGAAATTTAGTCCAACAGTGGCGAGCAGGGATCGCATTGTTGGAAATTAGGGTGTGGGAGAAAATCGCCTGGAATGCAATGGACAATTATCTGCTGGATAATGCTGCTGCACTTTACTTTTCCAACTGATTAACAACATAAGTTGGTCGTTTTGAACAAGTTGGTACAGGGTGGCAAGGTTTTTTTATGCGCAGATTTTGTTGCCAGTGAATAGAGTGAAATTGTAACGAGGAACAGGATGATTGGGTGCAAAGTTTTTGCTCAAGTTAGTGACGACAATTTAGGGTCGAGGAAAGGCCGAATATTTACGAAAAGTCCAAATTGGCGTGGCGATAAGCTGTTCCCGTGGGTGTGTTTTAGAGAGGGAATCATACCTTATCATACTTGTCGGAAATTCCCGTGCAGCGCATTTCACCAAACTTATCGGACCATAAGTCCCTCGAAAAAAAGCTTGTGGTAAAAGGCAGCTTATGGAAAAATCACAATCAAAACGGAACATGAACATGCATACTTGCATGTAAGGAATCCCTGAGTTAGCATGACATGGGGATCACCATTCATCAATGTCACCAAAGAACAATTAAACCATATGAAAACCCAATCGCCGCATACAGTTTTGTAATAGAAAAGCCTCTGGAGCGGACATACTAATTAAAAATCAACTTGCCTACGTATATATTCTTTCAGAGGTCCTTAACCGTGAACCACACATTAAACCATTAAGGGCCGGTTTTTCAGTGCTAAGTTAGGCCCAACTTAAAAGAAGATCTGTTAATCCCGGAAAACACGAATCTTGAGTTAACCCAGCGAACAGTTTTTTAATGGGGACTTTTATACTCTCGAAATTATTGAACCTCCCATAGCTCTCACTTCACATAGAAAAACACAGGAAAAGAAGCTCAAGTCACTTTTAGATGTCATTATTCACAAAAGCACGAGAAGCCACTGCCATTTCACACAGAAAAAACATCAAAAGAAGTTCATACTGTTCACCAGAGTCGATCGGGGATTAACTCACCAAAATTGGCGAAAATGAAAAATTCATTTCTGGGGTTAATCTCAATTTAACTCCGAAGCTCGGATGATCTCGGATGATCGGACTGAAAACTGACCCTAATGCTCTCTACACACCGAACACTGTGTTTTCGTGAAAGCACGCGATAACTTCTTCAAAAATATGAGTTTTCCCATACATTTTTGCAAATTTTCTGTTTTCGAAACCCCAGTTTTTAAGTACCTAGTTTTTGCTCAAAATCACTTTGGAAGTCACGAATATCAACGTGCCTTGAGAATTTTAAATTAAATTTGCAAAGAATGTCACTTGTTTCCCAACTTTGGATTTTAATATCTCCGAAACCAAATGTCCTGTCTAAAATCAGGTTGTAGTTTTGAGGTCAGCGTAAAATTCTTGATATGTTCCCATCTTTTATGGATCTTTTAAAGCACGTTTAAAAATAAATATAGGCTAAAATTCGACAACTGATAAGAAAATAAAAAATGAAAACGAATTCTAGTCGGCGTTTAGGAAGTGTGAATGGCTAAACGAGTTTTCGAAAACGTTTTGCCCAAAACTCAGTTTTGATTCAGTGTGAAGAGTGTATAACAGACAGTTTTTTTTTTGCGCATAGTTAGTTTAACCTAGACCTGCAATTGAACTGACTTCAGGGTATATCTAAGGTTAAAGAAGGTTACATTTTCTCAGTACAGAGCTTACTCCGTCAATATAGTTATCAAAATCATCGGCTCTCTCAGCTGTCATTTCTCATAGAAAAGCAGAAAAAGAAGTTAAAGGTGTTCTTCAGGCTCTGGTAAAATGTCACATAACAGAAACACGCAAAGCAACTGGAGATTTCTTATATAAAAACGGCAAAAAAAATTTCATTTTGTTCTCTAAACTCTGGTTACATGTCATTTTACACAGAAACACCCGAATCAACTGTCATTTCTTACAGAAAAAAAAGTACTACGAATTGTTTCGAGCTATTTCTCAAGCTAACGCACTTAATTTGGTTAACGAAACCGAGATTTCCTCAATTCTTTCAACTGTCATTTCACACTTTTGTGTGAAAACACAGGTCATATGAGTCATATTCTCATGTCATTTTTGACAGAAACGCGCGAATCAACTGTTATTTCTCACAAAAAAAAAAAAAAACAGAAAGAAGTTTGAATTGTTCTTAGTTTGTTGTCGGGTTAACGCACTGACTACAATGACTCGAAAACTAAGACTCTACATTGGGTAACCTAGGTTTTAATTTAAATCTCGAGTTATCTCTCACTGAAAACTTCTCATACTTATAGAAACAATTGACAGAATTGTGACTAAAAATTATCAGATTTTAATTATTCTATTTTCGATGGGCAGAATTTCAAAGCAAACTAATATTTGATAAGTTAAACTTGGTTTAAGTCAAAATTTCATGTGATCTCGCGCTGAATATCGCACCTAACAGAGCAAAAAAAAAATGGAAGGATTATGATTCCTCAAGTCAAAATTAATTAATTTTTGTTGGTTTCCAGATTTTGCTATTGAATCTGAAGTTTTAAAAGTTGCATTTTTCGTGAGTTAAAAAACAGTCTTAAAACCTTACCTATGAAGCTACATCCTCATTCTAACTATTCTCTTATAGAACAGATCATGGACACAAGGTAATTAAATAAGATCACTTATGCCCTAAAGGAATTTGACATAAAACATCTGGCATTGCTCGAAAGAGTGCTTTCAATCCAGTTATTCATTAATTTTGGTAAGAATCTAGAAATGACTGAGTTTTACCATAAAGGAACGAAATGTCATATCCATGACAGCTGATGCAAAGAAGAAGCTAAGTTTGCTAAGTTTTTGAACCACTTTGAACTAAACTAGCATAGTATAGAATCTGCTATTTACTATCGGTTTCTAAAAATGAAATCATTCTTAAATGGGTAAATCATGCCTTTTGCGTAGGTACTCCCAAAATATTGCAGTGGCAACACTCAAACGCTCCCTCTTTTATTCTGGAAATATCCACCTATTACACAAACATCTTCTAGAAATCAACACAATCCAAAGCACAAGCGAAAAGGGAAAATCCCAAGGCTAGCAACAATTCTATCTGTGAGTCATTAGGAGCGAAGCGGAAAGTTTTGTCTTCCAGTAAGTTTCTGAATGCATCTGACTGCATATCTTTTTATGTGTGCGTGTTGAGTACTTGAAACGACTGACTGGCGCTGATAGGTACCATTTGTGTCGTAAAAATGCTTCAATGCGAAATATGTTTGTTCAGTTTTATCGCCCTTTGCTGCGCGCCGTTATTTTCTGCAAGATCGTCAAGTGATCTTGCACTTACAAGTCACTACCACTATGAGAGATCTGTGCTGCATAAAAAAGACTTGAATGTAGGTTCTGCAGTAAAATAATAAAAACGACTTGCCTGCGCCCCTACCTCTCCGCCAATGTCCTAGCCAGCGATCAATTTTCAGACACAATTTTCCATTGGGCGCCCCTATAGCCAGATCAACGTCGATCGTTACTCGATCGGCTCGACAAGCTGTTGGCTGACCTAATTTCTACAATTGCATGGAAGTTGTAACTTGCGTCTAGAGAGTGAGCGCAAGACCAGTGTCTGTATTGGTGCGTATCTGGGCACCCTTGCTCCGTCCGCCTCCATACTGCACTTGAGTGGATCTCTTGACGAGATCAGCCTCAAGTTTGTTTGCTTGACATGGTTATAGGAGGAACATATACATACGTGTAATGACATACACTAATGACAAAGCAAAATATACCTACTAAAAATTTTATTACTTTTTGGATTTTGGTTTATGCAACTTCGTGCCGGGCTCACTCGTCTTCCACAAAAATAAATATGATCCACTCATACAATAGCAACTTGTCAACTTTACACACTACAGCCCTGACAGGTTTCGTAACGCGAATTTCGCCTGCCCTGCCTGCCGATCGGATTGAAGGCTGCTGTAAGTTGCAGTTGCAATTTTGTGTTCATTTTTTTTTTTTTTTGCACTCACATAATTTATAGATACTTTCCGCCTTTGAATTTGAGTTTCTGTTTGTGTAAACTTGTTTTTGTTTTTCATCATCCTCTCCAGTGGCGGATTGGGCATGATTGTGTGCCTACTTTTCGAAGTTGCCTTTCTATTTGCTTTAGGTATTGCCACTTTATTTAGGTTAGTGGCGTTTTTTGCTTGTGTTTTTTTTCTGTGTGCCCAACCTTTTCTGTTACATCTCAGGTGTTTGAGATAAAAGGCAAGACGCGTAGCAGCAGCTGTACTTTTATAATGTGGCCTTGCAGTGGCATACAAAACAAATTTTATTGCATCTAGACGTACCTACAGTTTGTTATTTTAGAGGCCAGTTTTTTTTTTCGTTGCAATTTACGACGCCACGATAACAAGGCGCGCATATGCACGTAAAGTTTTGTCTCGTTTTATTTTAGGACTAAAAAATAATAATCATTTAACGCTGTTTCTCAACGAAAAAAAAAAAACACTTTTTGGGAACGCATTGAAAAGGCTATAAAAAAAGATCACTTAAAAGTCATTTTCATTGAAATGGATATGGCTGAATGATTTACATATTTGTTTAATGCATTTTTTTTATTAATTTAATGTAGGTATGGGTATGAACTTTTGGGGATATTCATATTTAACTGATAGTTTAGTGCTGACAGCTTTGACCTAGAAGTTTTTTTAAGAGCATAGTGACAAGCTGTTTAGAGTGGCACATCTAGGGGATAAGTTAGTGGTACATCTCGGTTATGTGTGTTCACTTTTGTGGAAGTGTCATCGTATATTATAAAAAAAATCGGAAATGGAGTTAGTTTAAAGCAGCTGTCGGATAATTTTTCTTTATAATCCGATTTTAATTCGAAATCCGAATAGAGGTTCTTGTCAACATTGCTTTGTTTTCCGCAAGTCAAATGACATTTCGGTGGTATTTAACCACGTTTTAATTATCATATAAAGCATATTCAAACTTTTCTGGAAGAACTTTGACTTTTAGTCGCTTCTATGGTATTCATTAGAGCTTGCAAAAGATGGTTAAAATTATGCCAAAATTATTTCGGTATATTTCCATACTTGTTGATAAATTGAGAAAATCTGACATTCTCTTCTTTGACAATTACAGACAGCTAAATTCATATGCCAATTTGAAGACGCACAATTTCCACTTGTCAACTGATTAAAGTGATCTCAAACTAATATAAACGTCGTCGTCTGTCTACGACGACGATTCTTATCGTCATGTGACTGATTTTCATTTGTGCAGGAGCCTTGTACACAGGATTGCAAAATCTGTCAATATTGTCGGATCTATCAATGGTGAATTTTCCCCAAATATGTACCTTGAAATACACTTGGCCGCATTTTTTCCACTGACAAAGTCCTAAATATCTTGAAATACTTTTGTCCACATATTTGGAACCTTTTTCTTACCAAAAATTTTTACAATCGTCAGGATACATAGCCCGCATAGCAAATGAGAAGCCGGCAAATTTGAAATTACGAGGACTTGAAACAATGGCATAAATTTTTCATTTCGATAATTTGTTTAAGTTTTTCCCTGATTTTGAGCGGCAGATGAAGAGCCCTTTATAAATATTTGACTCAGGGTATTTTCAGTCGAGCCATAAAAAACAATAACTTTTAGTATCCGCGGCCTGAAATCGAACCCAAGATATCATGTGCAGTAGTCCGCACAGTAAAATCCAGACCAAAGTGGCCACAAAAGCGTAAAGAGTCCAAAAAGTTATTTAATACTATGTCTCCACTGGCCGTATTACTGCAATTAGCGGCAACGATTAAAAATAAATCCTTAAGTGTCTCCACCTGTCCAACCTTAGGTTTATTTGAAGGTGGACTTATTTGCTGTCATTTTGGCTCTCAAAAGAGAGTGATGAAAAATATGCGTTGTAAAAATAATATATAGAAAATAAATTTGTGACAGATTTGTCATGGGTTTACCATTTTTGTTTCCGTTTGCGAAACTCTTACTGTTATAAATGTGTGCCAAAAGGGTCAAAAGTGGCTTAAAAGATAAATGAATGAGATAAATGAATGAGATATACGAAGAGTTTTATTCTTAACTACCAGCCGAGAGGATCTAAATTTTCTTGCAATTTATATGACATGTAAGTCGGGGATTAAAGTCTGGTGGAGACATGGTATTAAGCTCTTGGACGAGCAGTCAAAGTTCACCAGCCTGTAGCTCTTTGCACTTCAACCTTCTTACATGATAACTGCAAGTAAATGAAAGTGTCCCGAAACAGTATTTTTTTAACTCAACCTCCTGCGCTTTTATGTTTGAGGCAAGAGGATCACTCATTGAGTGTAGGATCAATGGTCGTTCTGATCTCATCATGATCAATGAATTACGATGAGATCACAAAATCCCCATAATTTCATTAAGAAGTTTTTTTTCTCAATAATGGCCCTCCTATTCCAGGGTTGTGACTACCCTTATCAAGAGTTACAAGAATCGGAATAGATCATAGAACTGACAGGAAAGTACTTAACAGCTGAAAGAATTTAAGGACGAAAAAAAAATCACATGGAAGCTCACCTTCTTCATCCTTAATGATGTAGAAATGATTGAACTTCCAGAATCAGGCAGCTTCTTTGGAATAGGGCGTAGTTTGAACGTTTGAAAAAACCTTCAAGACCGAAAATAAGACACGGTGTCCCTGGAACGTTTCATAAATATTTGAAGTTCTTTTCAGCCTCTTCCATCATTCCCTTGTTAATTTTTTGTTTTTTTTTTTTTTTCAATTTCAGAGCACACCTTGCAAACATCCAGTTATAGTCTTACAAGACGTCAACTTCTTAGACCTACACTCTCTGGTAGAGTTCATCTATCATGGTGAGGTGAACGTACACCAGCGATCTTTAAGTTCATTCTTAAAGACGGCCGAAGTACTTCGAGTGTCCGGTTTAACACAGCAGCAAGCAGAGGAAACACATAGTGTAAGTCTTGAGCTTAAAAACGGTCCGCAAAACAATCCTTTACGATCCATTTTGTTAATCTTTTATAGCAATTAGCTCAAATCCAAAATCTTGCTAACTCCGCCGGTGGGCGTACCCCCGTCAATCATCATCCATCCGTACATGAAGACTCCCTATTCCCGCGTAATACTGGCTCACCACCACCCGGTCCACCGACTCACATCAGCAATCAATTGTTTAGACGTGCAGCGGCTGTTGCATCACTGCGTCGGGATCGGAACAATTCAACTCCGTCCGGTGTGGATGAGTGTTCAGTAAAACGACACAGACCGGACAATGGCATACCGAGCAATAATAATAGTCCTGACATTCATAGCACATCCCCCCAACTGACTCCGGCCGATTTCTCAACGATTAAGCATAACAATAATAATACACCACCGCTAAAGGATGAGAAACGTAAGTTTGATGCCAAAGAAATATCCTTTCCAGATCAAAAAAAAATTTTTATTTAGGAAATGGACCCACTGGCAATGGAATTTTGGCAATTGATAAGGACAGTCTCACTCCGTCTCCACGTGCACGATCAACAGATGATGTCAAATCGGAACCCATGGAATTGGTTTGCTCCAATAATAATCCAATATCCGATGACCACAGCAATGACTCTACTGGTGAACATGACGCAAATCGATCGAGCAGCGGCGAATGCGGCAAAGGATCTCTAAGGTAAAAACCGAAAACTCTTATTTGTCTTCCGAAATAGTATTACTCTGAAATTTTCTCCTTCCAGTTCTGGAAATGATGATGAAATTGAAAACAGTATACACGCCCATCCACCACCGCCATTTCTGATGTCAAGGGACGAAAGTAAACTGTTCTCAACGCCCGGTTCATTTAATTTCTCCATGGCGGCACTAACAGATCCAGCTGCACTTGCAGGTACGATTTTACCTCAAAGAAAATCCCAAATTCATCCTTCATACTTGACATTTTCCTCGTTCTTTTCTTTCAGGTTTTAACTCACAACTACAATCTGCAGCCGAAATGGCAGTGTCCCCGCAAGGTGAGCATTCTTTTTGTTATACTATATTTTGTGGATTAATCATTTTCTATATAAAAAAAAAACGAAAAAAAAAATTCTTAACTACATTGAAAACAATTTCCCTATCCCCCTTGGTACTAAACTTTAAAATTCCTTTTCCAAATGTTCCAAAAATCAGCATAATGAACAAGGAAACAAGAAAAGGATATGTTGTGATTTGTTTATAGAAACGGTTATTATTTTTAATATTTTTATAAGACTTTTTTTTTATATAAAAATAAAAATATTTAGTCTTTCTTTTGTATTGGGATTGCGTGTGAAGAATGCTCTGTAATTAATTTTTTTTTTTTTTAATTTTTATTATTTAAGCTGATTTTAATTTAGATTGAAAAAACCGTTAAAGAAAAACAAATTCTTTTCTTGTTCCTTGCTCATAATGGCTGGTGACAAACAATTTACTTCTAATTGGACATTTGCTATTTCTTCCTTGTTTGATTGTTTCCGTCGCGTTAAAATTTACATAAATAAATAAAACAAATAAAAAAAAATCAAATATTTAAAGAAGATTTATTTAATAAAAGTTGCGAAAAACAAAGATTTTGAGTTTCATTAGGGAATAGTTTATTGTTTGAAAAAATTAGTTACTTATAAAAAGGACATTAAAATTCTTAGATTTATGCTAAGTTAGAACCGCGCTTTTATTGCTTGAATTTAAGGCAAAATTCAATTTTAATTAACGCTTAAACCTGCTTTTATAGTAAGTCTTAATATATTTGCAATGCGCTGTTCGATAATTTTAAAAATTTGGTTCTTTGAGCCGGATCGGAAGAATTTCAGCTTCGGGTAACTGCTGTAAACAAAACTCAGTTCAGAAACTGCTGTCAGACTCAGTTCCTTGTTAAAAAGATTAAACAGCTCGAAAGCATCAACAGAATCCATATATAAATTTAAATTTTCATATATGGTTAGCATTAATATGAGTAGTAATCATTTGTTCCGGCAGTTGTTTAGAACTATTGTAAAGGGTTTCTTTGCTTAATTACAGAACATAATAATGGCCCTTCGAACCGGGTAGTATTTGAAGCTTGTTACATAGTTAAGGACCTTGCTGGATAAAATGCAAATATGGTTGAAAGCGATAATGGAATAGAGAACTTCTTATAGAAGCAGTAATATTGCCTAAGAATAAAGAGCTTAAATCTTCCCGAAGTAGCTTCCTTGATAATTAATTTTTATTTAACAGTTTGTTCAAGAAAAATCAAGGTTTAATAAATGGTGGTCCTTCGAGCCGGGTTGGAAAATAAAATTTCATAACTAAGTTTTAAGACATTGCCGACAATAGTCATAGAAATAGTAGTATGGATTGCGAACCTTGCTGAAGGAGGTTCTGCGAAGGAATTCTTTTAGGACTGCATCGCTATATTAAAGTCTGCAGAACACTGACACGAATGATATGAATGGTTCTTTTAAGTTTCAACGCTCAGTTTTGGATCCTGTCCTGTAAAAAGAAGTTGCACCACCTGCAGCAGACCTGCAAATTATGCTTCGAATGAGGCCAGATTCCTAGATTCCAGCATAGTTTGTTATTTCCACACGCCTTTTTATAAAGGATGGATAGTTGTTATATTGGAATGAAAAAATTATTCTATTCGAATGAAAAAACTATTCTATTTGAAAAGCTCTAGCATATAATTTTTACTTTTAACACATAAAAGTAGTTTTTTAAGTTGTTTTCATAAAAAAGGAGCCTCATCGCTTAACCTGAAATTAAAATAAACTTTTATTTCTTTCCGTATTGATCAATCGTTAAGCTTCCCATTGTGATTTGGCCTCAGTTTATCAACAACGCATTTGACAGAGGGCACCAAAACAACATGGCCGCCAAATTCTACCCACGCCAATTGTTGGATCCTTCTCGAGTTTCTAGTTCATTGAAAAGCAGAACCATTCATATGAATGCGCTTTTGACACAAAAATCTTATTCCAGAGAGAAGCCTTCCAGAGAGAACCCTTCAAATTAACAACCCAATTCAAATATTTTTGAAACACGAGTTGTTTAAATTTTTTTAAAAATTTTTTATCAATTACCAATGCAACTTTTGCTAGGGAAGCCTTATTGTTCATCAAATTTTCCTTGTAATTAATTCCTTTGTATTTCGATTAGTTAAAAATTTGAGTCGGTTTTTTGACACTGGAATGGTTTGAATTTGTGCGAAAAGAAAGTCGCCTCTGTTGGGACGGCTCTATCCATAAAATAGTAAAAAGCTAATAAAAAAAATTAGGGCTCAACCGTCGACGAAAAAGAAAATATCAAAATATTTGGTCCTTCGAGCACGAATATGTAATTTATTTAAATCTGTTGACCTTAAAGCGAATCGTCACAAGGGAGCTTCTTCTGCGCCTTAACCTGACGTTTACGATACTATAACGCAACGACGTATCTTTGGCTTCAACGTTTCAAAACGTAATTTTACGCTCTTTGACACCAAAGCGAAGCTCTCCAGTTCAAGGGTACTGAACATTTGCTTTATGTGACAGCTCGACAGCTGAGAAAAAAAAATAAGATTTGTTATGTATGCGCGCTGAGGATAATAGATTTTAGTAATAGTACACATAAAATCAAAACAAGCACTCAAAATACGAAGAAAAAAAAATTTCCTCAGATTTTATTTTTTAGAAAATGGCGTTTCAAACCAGATTCTAGGCCCGACGTATGGGGCGAGATCAAATCCAAAGCCTATTTGTTAAGCTGCTCTAAGGCTGTGTCCGCTCAAACTCGCTGATTTTCGCACAAAATTATCGATTGAGTGAAGTTGGCTTTTTATAAATGTCTAGTTGATTTTGTTAATATATTTACGTTAATTTTTCGTTAATATATATATAATACCTTCGACAAATGACGAAAAACGAAAGCATTGTTTCGCCGATAAGCCGTAAAGTTGATTTCTTAAAATGTTTTCTAGTTCCTTTTCTAAACTTTTTATATAGTGTTTGAATTATATTTTTGGTCCCTCGAACCGAGTCACACAAAAATTTAACACCGAAGTTAAAAAAAAACTTTGTTTGGTCACACATACTTAGATCTGCTTCCTATAAAAATGATGGTTTCATTTCATAGTGCCCATCACTCCTAATTATCCTATCTATCTACACAAGCACAAAATCGAAAAATCCAGATTTACATAATAAAAATACTCTCTCCTCTTCGTCAGCTATTCAAACTGACCAATGAAAATTCCTTGTAACCACAAAAGTGCTTAATCCCTGCCAGTACTTGCTCGATGAAGCCCCGGACAAATCCTCAATTTTAGTCAAATTTCTCTTAGCTGTAACAAAAAAAAAAATCTGATGATCACGGCTACCTTTCGCTTTTTATTCATCAAAGCTAAACCACAAAATCCGATAACATTAAGGACGCTTCAAAGCAACCACTATTATTTACACTGCATAATGGTTAGTTACACGAGAGTGTTACACACACCTTTGCAGAGAGTCCTTTATAAATTCTACACAGCCGATATGGGTGTATAGTAATACTTTGCTTCACATCAGTTACACAGAGTGTGTAAAAATATTCAACAGGTTGTCCTGTCATTCATAGTTTCTCCCATCTACCACCCATCTACACACATGATACTACTAAGTGTTAATTGGTCCAAATCTATCCCCAGCGAATGGGAGAAATTTTGAAAATTAATTTCATCCTTTCAACTCGGGAAGACTGCTAACATAGAGGCACTCATTAATATTCCGCAAAGAACGACCCGAAAAACTTTCCCACCGCAGGCTCTCTAAAATCGCACTTAAAATACGTTTGATGTGTGTCGGAATGTCCTGGGAGGTGGTGGATGGCGGCGCGCAACATTGTGCCTTGTGTAACAACAGTCGGGTGAAGAGATTTTGAATAGTTTTCGGGTGGTTTTATCTCCTCAACTGGCTTTGCATCATTTATTCCATTTGATGCGCGAGTGTGTGTGTATGTATCGGCACCTGTGTGTGCTATACGGAAAAGTTTCCTACACACATTATTTTGCCCCAAAAACGCCCATCATCAGGACCATAAAGAGTTGTCAGTCAGATGGGAGTTTAGATTTTGATGTATGGCTTCTGTGGATGGTGTGTGTGCGATGGTGCTGCCGAGTGTGTTCATGGGAATTGTTGAATCGTTTTAGGGCGCTGCTCCGCCCCTTCGCTCCTCGGGGGCGATGATGATGTTTAATGTTTTGATACAAGAGCTTTGAAGTGATAATTAACCCTTTTTAACGATGTGTGAAAGTTTATGGCTTACAGCTTAGGGAATTTTGCGGGCAATAGTTTGGTTGCGAGTCTAATAGCTTGTCTAATTGAGTTGCAGTAATTTGTAATGTGTCTGTAATTAGTGTTGAACAAACACAAATTGTTGCTGCATAGCAAACAATTAAATTATTGAAATAATACCAGCAGCGAAGACTTTTGTTGACTTTGAGGCTATGCAAGTTTAGTGATTGTTCAATAAATAGGATTGTTGGCATAATGTCCTTTTGGCTTGTCAGGTTTTCGACTTAGCAGCAGATGATCCACATATTATGACAAATCATTAATTTTATTGTCTGTGAAACCAGGAATCTTTTGATGCCATTTTCGTGTCCGGGCAAGTGCTCCCAAAACATATAGGGTACAAAAACCGAGCTTGAAACCTATCGCAGTCAGAACTGTATATTTTTCAATTTATCTGGGTTATGACTTCTTTAGTTTTCTCAACAGTATAATTGGCTTTGTTTGATTTAAATTCGAATTTATTGACTGCCACAATTCAAATTATTCGATTGTTGTCACAATTCGAGTCTTTTTTGAATGTACCACAAACACAATTCATACTACTCGAGAAAGGTTCTTATCATAGCCATTCATACTCGATCCCACGTTTGGAAAACGAAATTGTCCGTCCACTCCACAATAAAACTGTCTAAAAACTAAATGAGATTATTCAATTTTTACTGTGATTTTTACTGCTTCTTTTATTTTTCCTGAGGATCTAATCTTGATCAAAAGAGTCTAGTCTAGTTTTCTGGGTTCGAAAAGAAATGAGATTTTAAAAACACTTTGTCTTGTTAAATGTCATTTCAAGAGGAAAACTAATAAAAAAAGGCTTCTGACACCGAAGTGAATGCGACCAGATTTAATATTAAAACATTTATTTTAAGGATTCGTTTTATAAATTCGGATCAAGAGTGCAAAATTGAAACCCTTAAAACTTTAAGGATTAACCAAAATGGGTGATGGGCTTTCATAAATGTCATAGGAATGTCACCATAATAGGATTTTGCTGTATTTCGTTAGGTTTTCGTTGACTTTTGTCGGTTTAAGATAGTCCAAATCTAGTGAGAGGTTCAACAAGGCCATTTGACAGCTGGTGAAAAGCAAAGAAATCTTATATTATTTTCGAATATTTAGCTTGAGTCTATTTGAATCAACACAAGCTCTTGCAGAAAGAAAGTGAGTTTTTCGCTGTATTTTGACATTAGATTATTTCCCATTAATGCCCTCAGGCAGAGAAATTGAAGTAAAGCTGACAGATCAATTTAGGTAGCGTAAAGGGTATGTTCGAAAGGCGAAATTTTAGTTCCAACGGGTTAGATCACGATTATGTTTATCTTATGAAAAGTTTTAACAATAATTCTTAAGTAATAATTCTAGAAACTCTCTTATTTTTTTATTATTATTAATAATTAATAAGTAATTAAAATAACTTAATCCCTTTGAAGCTCAAAATCTTTGTAATGTAGAAAATAAAACGTGTCCTGCCTTCAAAAATAAACAAAAAGAAAAATTTTTTTTTATAAAATAATGAAACAAAAACAAATTTATAAATAAAATATTTTTTTATACAATGAAAAAGAAAAAAGAAAAATATATATTTTCCGTGAATTGGTTTTTCTGTGTGCTAATTTTGTATTCGTATATTCTATATATATAATTATCCGTACATTGATATTCAATTATTATTTTAACATTAATAAACGTGCCATTTTCTTTTGTTTTTTTTTTCTTAATTTCACATATTTATCTATATATATATCGTCGTGTATGTGTGTTTTTAAACAAACAAAAAATAAGAAAATATTAACTACAAAGAATAATAATAATATTAAAAGAAACCAAACATTTTTAACTTAATTTTTGTTACATTTTTTTGTTCGTTTATTGCGGTTTATTTTCGCTATTTTCATTTTTTACTTAACTTTGTTTCGTTTTTCCTTCGTTTTTCATTGAATTTCATTGTTTTTTTTTTCAATCAGATAATTTACGTTCTTTGTTTTAATGTTTTAACAACAAAAAAATAAACAAACAAAATTTATGAATAAAACATTATTGTACCTTCTTGAAAATATATTTAACAAAGATATTCCAGAAGGTTCCATTTTTTTTTCTTACGAATACAAGAGTGTGCACCATCTTTTTTTCACATATTTGTTGTGTTCATATTTTTTTTTTAAGAAATAGGCGATCATTTTTTTGGATTTTATTTAACAAATCAATTGGCTTACAAAATTTTTTCTCCCACCCGATAATCATATTAATCCTAGTTTGTTGTTATTAACCAATTTAGTGTACTACACCATAAACAAAGCAAAAAAAAAACAAGGGTTTCTATTTTCCAAGTTTTTTTTTAACGTTTTGGTTCATAATTGATTGGAGATTTATATATACATTTTCTTTTATTGTATTCGTGGATTATATACGTGGATGGTATCGTTCAATTATGCTTCTTATGCAATAACATTATTTTTTTACATGAAAAAATATATTTAAAAAAAATACACGCTTTGGTAAAGCACTAGGGTATGACACATGAATGTTAATAATTATGTTGGAATTATTGTACAAAAAAAAAATTGAATCAGCAAATTAAATTTGCGGATTAAAATTTTTATTATTACTGTAGCTCTAGTGCTTAAGGAAAATACACTTATTTATAAAAAAAAATATGTACCATAGTAAAAATTAGTTGTAAGATATGGAACAAATTTGAATGATTAAATGTTTGTTTTTCCTGAAAAAGTGATATTCTACAACAGCGGATGGGTTAAAATGGTAATTCTGGAGACATTTTTTAATGAAATTGAACATGTTTGAAAAGAGTAGCGGCTAATCGCACACTAGCAATTTTTTAAAGCATCAATAGTTTACTCACAGTCCACGCAAGCAGCGCTCACATGACTAACTTTTCAAGTTTTCTTCAGGTATCTACACCCAAATACAGATGAAATATTTTACGCTTTTCCCTCTAAAGTGTCGGCAACTTGAAAAAAATTAAAGGGTTGCACGCCTGCACTCAAACATAGAGCCCACGTTAAAAAAAATTCTGACAACGAGCAACTAAAAAATCCGTGCAAAGCACAGATTAAACCATTGCGTGACTTAAGGTGTCTTAAACTTTATTGTTTAAACTATATTCAATTTAATAAAAACAGCTCCAAGTATAAAACGCATTACCTTTGAAGAGAAACGATATCTAAGAAAAATTGAAATTTTTTGAGAAAGAGACATTACAAATCTATTGATTGAGGTCAGTTTAAAAAAAAAATTATAATATATTAAAAACACCTCATATAGTAAAGAACTTGAAACTCACTCATGTTTTCTTTCGTTCACAATTTGTTCATTGTAAACTAGTCTTAACAAAATTGTGTTTCTCTTCGCCGATTTGCCCTACACAGTCGGTAAGCGCATGCATTAGGTACTTTTACGAATTTTCGACTATGGCACACAAGCTGTCACCAAATGACCCTGACATAAGCTGTCATTTATTTCTGTACAGTAAGAATAGATCTATTTAAACAATCTATTTGGACAAAAGTTGTAAAATCACTTTTCAGGAATACAAATAAGCAAAATTAAAATTGTAATTATTTCCTCATTGGAGTTGGTTAAGGACGATTTTTTTTTAAATACTTATTTAAGCCTGGACATAAATATTTATACAAAAGGTAGCAGGACAACACACTCTTACTAATTAGTAAATTTAACCCGCCCGCCCCCAAAGAAAACAAACACAAAACCGGACAAATGGTTACCAATTTTTTTTTTTTAAATAAATTTCTGGGTTGTGTTTTGAATGTCACATCACATACATATATACACAAAAACACAGACACATACACACACATGCCAAATCGCTTTATCTCAGGTTGATTAAAATTATTTTTTTTTTTATTGTAGTCTAACTTTTTTACTAAAAAATAAAACTTCCCTTTGCGATAATAATGAAGAAAAAACTATATATAAATACACAAAACAAAATTGTATGCTTAAATTTGAACGGTCAAAGTTGGAATGTAAGCAGGTTTAGCATTTTTTCTAATATTGTATAAAGTACGTAGTATATTATGAATTCCCCCCCAAGTCCCCTTAAAATTTAAAACCCCAAAAATTAAAACGAAATTTTATTATGTATATGGAAAAAAAGAATTCGGACACGATGGTGATGGTGTTGAACACTATTTTACAAATTTGAATGCAAATCATAAAATAATAATAAACAATCAAAAAAAAAAAAAAAAATTAAACGGACAATCAAATCAAAATTGAATAACCCCCTCAAACCAAAAAAAAAATAAAACCAAATACAATTCAAAACTTAAATGTTAAATAAAAATTTCTGTTTTTGGGCTAATGCGACGTTTTTTGCCTCTCTCCCCTCTTGTCGTCAGGTTACCTGACGACGGCGGCGTCTATGTCAAATCACCACCATCATGATACACCACAACAATTCAAATTACCTCCTTCCTCTGCAGCCATAACATCCACATCATCATCGGTAGCGTCGGCCATGTGCAGCGCTGGCAGTGGCGGAGGCGGTCTAAATCTGTCCACATTTAGCACATGCAATATGTCATCAACACCGGGATCTCAATTAATGCCTTCGTCAATGATCTGTTCGACACAGTCGGCTGGCAATGCCGGAAACGAAAGCCAGTCACCATCCTCATCACATTTATTGATGGCAGCAGCCGCTGCAGCTAATCTAGCCGCCGGCAATGGTGGCAATGGCAATAATGGTGGCAATTCAGCGCCTGGCATTGGAATCGGAGGAGGAGACGACTTTCGATGTGATCCCTGCAACAAAAATCTTTCGTCGTTGACCCGCCTCAAGCGGCACATACAAAACGTACATATGCGCCCGACCAAAGAGCCAGTGTGCAACATATGCAAACGGGTCTACAGCTCCCTAAATAGCCTGCGAAATCACAAGAGTATTTATCATAGAAACCTTAAGCAACCCAAAGAGGAGAGTACCAACAATAGCACAAATAATACGCATTCGCCATCGTCACTGGGTCATAATCCCTATTATTCACCGTTAAATCATCGCTCATCATAGGGGTTCGCTTATTTCGATTACCTAGCTAATATAAATTATATTTAAGAGGAATACATTTCAGATATAAAGCGTATTTTTAAGCCTCTTTATTATTAGTTTTTTTTTTGTTTTTGTGTGTACATATGAATAGTTAGCTAAAAGCGATAGAATCGAAGAAAATGTTTATCATTACTGTACAAGGTTAAGGTACCTGTTAGGTGCGATTCTATATTTTTCCATTAAGTCATCATAAAAAAATGTAAATACCACTTTAATTCACAGTCTTTTCTTTCTTTCTATAAGTTTTCTTTGTTTTTTTTTTTTTCAAATTAGATTTAAGTTTATCATTTTGTTTTATTTGCAAACTATATAAACATTATGTATGTATACATATATACACTTTCCCCCCTCCACAAATAGAGTACACAATAAATCCGATCTTTTTTGCTCCTGTTGGAACCAATTGGCACAGCGTGAGATATCCTATAGAAACTGTTAAAACAAACAATCTTTTTCCCCCCTAAGAACCCTTTTCAGTATTAAGTGTAAAATTTTACAAGAAAACTAGCAAAACTTGCATTCAAAAATACAAAAAGTTTTGCCACTTAGTCAAAAAAAATCTTTCCGACTAAGTCTGGTGCTACCAAAAAAAAGAGACACTAGTGACAAAAAAATAAATAAATCTTAAAAAAATCATAATCAGGCCAAAAAATGTTTTCAAAATTTTGCTAAAATGAAAAACCGTTTTTTTTTTTGTTTTGATTTTTATTTGATCCAAAAAAAATCTTGCATATTCTGATCTACAACCGATTGGTTCCAATTGGTGAACCTGTTGGATTTTATTAGTATATTTTTGCTGAAAAAAAAATATTTTTTTTATATGATTACTTTGTATGTTGTACAAACAAAAAAAAAACTTGTAGAACCTACAACCTTATACGAAATACATTATACAATTTAAAAAGAACAAAAAAAAAAAAATAACTGTTGTTCCTGCTTTCTTTTAAAAAAAAGTATTTATTTTCGATGGTAAATAGAATATTTAAAAAAAAAAGTCAAATTAGAAAATGGGAGGAAACTCGCGATTTTTTTTTTATTTTATCGAAAAATTAGCAAAATTTTTTAACATTTTTTAAAATTGCCTGAATGAATAAAAAAAAAAATAATCAAAAACAAAAAACAAAACAACTGAGATTACTGAAAGTCACTATTGTCTCTTTTTTTCTCTTCTCTTCCTATATGCAATATAGGTGGAAGCACCAGCCTTATCGGTGGCGTTATAGTACCCGGTGGCAATTCAAGTAGTAATAACAATAATCACCATCACCTACATCATTCCTCCCACCACCACCAACAACAACAACAACAAGCCCCACCACCACAAGCACCACAACTTCACCAACATTCTGCGTCGCATCTTCATTCCCATCACCTTCATCACCATCAGGCGCATCCAAGCCACCATGAGTCGTCGCCCCAACATCAGGTCGGCTCACAGCAACAATCGTCGTCGGCATCGTCATCGGTGGCCGCCTTGCAACATTTGCATCATCACAGTGCATCACCACTTGATTCACCGCACCATCATCCATTTCAGCATCATAGACGTTCTCTCTCACCAGGTGGCGGCAGCGGCGGTGGCGTTGGGCCGGCTGGACTTAGCGGACAATCGGGATCATCGATAACTGCCTCGAGCAGCAATCGCCTTCTCTTGCCATTGCCGTTGACAGCATGTCATCGTTGTGACGTTTGCGGTAAACTACTGAGCACTAAGCTGACACTTAAACGCCACAAAGAACAACAGCACTTGCAACCATTGAACAATGCAGTTTGCAATCTGTGTCACAAGGTATTTCGCACCCTAAACAGTCTCAACAACCATAAGAGCATCTACCACCGACGGCAAAAGAACCATCATTCGTCTTATTTCCACAGCAGTAGCTTGCATCATTCGTTGACTAGCAACAATAACGGGGCGGGTGGTAGTGTGGTCGGCAGTCGCGGCAGTAGTGCTGCCGAATTGCTTCTGTCGCCTATTACACAGCAACAGCAACATTCGCCAGGTGGCGTTGTGAAACCATGTATGGATTTCTTATAAGAGCAACATCACTTTCTGAGGCAACTGTTTACAGTGTGCGCCCAAAAATTCGCCCAATAAAGAGAAACATTAAATAATAACAATTTTTTGATTAGAAAAGCAAAACAAAAATATTTGTGTGTGTGTGTGCGCGCTTGTAAGGTAGATAAAGAAGAGAAAACCATGCCTCAGTTAGTTTGAGAAGTAGAAAAACACACAAGTCAAAGTTCCATGTTTTCCTGTAAATATTATCCAAATGGTCAGCCATTTTAGTTTTGTTTCTCGGTGTTTGTTTTTTTGTAATCTATGTTGCACTTATATATGTTGCTGTTCGCTTCTGATCTCTGAGGGGCTGATAAGAATAACAATCTGTACCTGAAGTTGTTGAGAATTTAGCGCATTTGACAGTTGATCACCTTTCAACTATATGTCCGTAATACTTCGTTTCAACAATATGACAGCATGCTGACAGAAAAGCTCCATTTTATTTTTCTTCGTTTTATATTGAATTTGTGCGTTCACGTAAGGACAAATGGTTTTTTTTTTTTTGCATCCTTCGCGCAACAGCGCTACTGCAAATTGCCTTTCTGTCAAAACAACGAGCATGCTACACTTCAAGCTTCAACTTCAGTTACAAGCTAGCTACAGATTTCTTCTTTGATCACCCCTTTACTTCATGTTTGGTTGCGTTACATAAGATGACGAAGGGAAAAAAATTAAAGAACACAAAAAGAATGATGAAAAAAAAAAATTAGATGATAAAATGCAATTTTCTGTGATTATTATTTTGTTAGGCCTTTGTAAAATGTATATTTTTGACAGCGAATTCGAACAAAGGAAACGACAATTCGCAGACTGATTTAAAAATATTCTTTTAATATTAGTAGACTTTGTTTTTTTTTTTTGTTTTCCTTAATATAGACTTGGCGCAGGTCCTTATTTTATTTTGTTATAAGTCTTCTTTGGTTCGAGTCAGAGATGTAAAGGAGAGACTTGATGTTTTATTCTGATACGTTTGACAGCACAATTAATTTCTAGCTCGTTTTCTCCACTGACTATCTTTTTTTACTGCTGGATATTCATAGTACGGCATAGAAATTGGCAAAACAGCGCTCCCCACTTAGCTTTACCTTTGAAAAGAGAAAAGTGGTTTCAACCAAGCTGTTGGCCACAAAAATACCTGTGTTCAAAACTTTAAAGGCGGCCCATGTAATGATTGTTACTTTCAATATCCCTAGGCTTGAAATCTTAGTTTAATTCGCACAATGTCTAACAGTGACTCGTTTTCTTCTGTGGATATTTGACACTTTGAAATTTCTGCGCAGTCCTTGTGTTTTGAACGTCAAACTGACAAGTGTAAGCTGTACTATTGTTTTTGGTCTGTTTTCCACATTCAACAAGAGGAAACGAGTTCTATTTGCTAGATTTTGTTTTCAGACGTGCGACTTCCATAAAGTCGTTCCGTTGTCCTAAATGTTCTACCTTGAGAAGAATCAACTTAATTTTTCGAAGGAATAACTTTATATAAGCTCTTAACATTATGTGTGAACAAGTCTATTTCAATCAACAGTAACAGCTGTCAGATTCTCGACTGAGAATAACTTTTCCACCAGTTGACAAACCGCAGTAACTCTGTCAATGAAATATGTCAAATGATTTAAAGTCAAGTACTTTCCGTGTCACATTAAAACTGATAGAACTATTACAAAATATCCTGCCCCCATAACCTGATCTGAAATAGTAGATTCCTTTCTTAATAAATAACTAATAAAATAAGTAAATGATAAATCGAATATTATATAGACTTCTATGTGCAATTTTTGTTGACAATACAATGCTAACGCTTCGTTTATTGTTTTTTTTTTATTACAAATAATTATTTTATTGATTATAGTTATCCCTCTTGGTTCTCGTAGTAATGGTTGAAAGGACCTCTATATATATATAACTTTGTATCAAAAAAATCCTTGTAATTGGAATTATTGTGTACTCTAAAGTGTAATATACATATACCTATATATAAACTATTATAATATATATACAATTCAAAATAAAATAGAAAAGATAAGTGTTTGTACAGGGTTCAGCAAGGAACGAATGTATTATTTTTATTAAACAAAAAATTGTTTTAAACTTAAAAAAAAAAAACAAAGAAACTTTTTACGTGAAAACAAATAATAATCGTATTACTAAAAATAAAGTTTAACTTTTGGACTGATAAGTATAAAATTACACGATAGGCAAATCGGTTTAGAAAACATCAGATCTTTCGATACATTTTTATTTACATTTCTTTTTATTTTTGTGTATTTTTCATTCATTTTACACTGAAATGTGTTCTACATAATTTAAAACTGATCGTACTTTATTTGTTTAACGAAAACTGAATTTTATAACGGTCAACATATTTTTTTCGTATAAAATATCGAAAGGACTGATAGACTTAGAATATCTCATTTTATTTCAAGCGGCAAAATTTCATTACTTTTATTTAAAAAAAAAAAAAAAAACAAAAACATATTTTTTAAATGACAAAAATGGAATTAAAAAAAGAAAACTTCCCGAATAAGTAAAAAAATTGAAACGAATTGTGATCATGACTATAATTGGCATTAATATTTAGGCAAAAAAAGACTAAAAAGAAAATATACAAATATTTAAAAGTAAATTAAAAACAAAAATCTTTAGGAATTTAAAACACAAAAAGCATTTGGAAAATCAAAAAAGAAATCATTTAGTTATTTTTTCCTTAGTAATTTCTCTTAACACGCATATCCTTTGTTTATATGGTTTTTTTGAACAAGTTTTGTTAAGCAATTTGTGATTGTCCTAAGACTGAATTTTTTCCCCGCCCCTTTTTTTCTATTTTACAAGGCAAAACTTGAGAAAATCAAAATTATGTACTTTTATTTAAATTTAAAAAAATTAAAAAAGAAAATTAGGCGAAGAAAATAATGAGAGAAAAAGAATGATGAAGATGAGAATTCGTATTATATATACACTAGAAATACTAGAATATATACATTATTATTTTTTTATTTCAAATGCATTTCTAATTTATTTATATTTCATTGGATTTCATCTAAATTTTTATAAGCTTTTAGAAAAAAGTGACTTTTTAAAGAAATAAAAAGAAAAGTCTGAATTTTATTTTTTATTTGATACCAAATTTTTATTTTTTATTTTACAAAAATAAATTGATTTTTTATACACGTATATAAAATATATTTATATATATATTTACTTTAATTGAGTGTGAATAAATAATTTAAATGAAAATTGAAAATGAAATAAAATATCGGTGCATAGAATAAAATTCTATTATTAATTTTAATGTATAAATGTATTGTTGTAAGTTTTATTATTTTGTTTAATTACTTATTATATTCATTTTCAAAGTGTTAAGTTTAATTTTCCTTACTTAATTTTTGTTCTCTTCAAATAATATATATAAATATAAATAAAAAAAAAACTATATTTCCTAACTCCGAATAAAATTAAAGAAAAATAAAATAGGTTACAGCAGATGAATACACATTAAACAATAAAATACTGAATGTTTATGTTAAATATCGTTGTTTAAATTAAAATAAACAATTTTATGTCAACTGTAAAATGCACTATATGTTAAATGTGAAGCATAAACAAAAATAATAATATTTTCTTTAGATTTACCTATACTTTATTTTTCTTCTTAAAATTAGTTTTTCTTTTTCTTATTAGCATTGTTAAAGTAAAAATAAATAAATGATAAAAATGTACACATAATGTATAATTAAAAAGTAAACTCTAATAGTTTAGTTAATTAAAAAAAAAACAACTGTGAACACCATAAATAAGATAAAATGTTTTTTTTTTTTATTAAATTTCTTAAAAACACTTTTAAAGACTAAAACGAATTCAAAATAAGTAACTCTCATACAATGGAAATGTCTTGTGTTTTTTATTAAAAACAAAAAGTTGACCATTTGACGCCATCCATTTTTGCTGCTATTGTTATTTGGCTTTGTGTGCATGTAAAAAATCAATTTAATTTTTTTTATTAATGTGTTTAAAAGAAGCGCAAAAATTTAAGAACGACTGTCGCTCTGCGAAGACATATATTAGAAAAAAAAAACACCGTACGAAGGCGAACGATGTAATAAGGGTTTTGACTAAATCTTGTTTTGTGAGGAACTTTTCTGTTAAATAAGTGTTTTGTTTCGTGCTTTATGTTAAGTATTTATACTCTTTTGCCAGCTTTTTCATTTCAAAATCATTTAAACATATTTTTAATTCACAACATTGTGTGTATGACATTATGAAACTCCATTCAAGAAAAAAAAAATTGTTTTGAGGCATTACCGCATTACTTGAACTAATTTTACATTTTTATTTACATATGACGACGCGTATTTAACTCTAGATTTTAAAAGTACTTCCCCACCATTTTTCTACTACATTTTTAGAGGAGATTTAATAAAATTATTCAATCTCTTGCGTTAGTGACAATACAGCGGATAAAGTTTTTATCAGCCTAAATTTGTGACTTCGCCAATTGGTTTGGCTAGAAAAACCATGAATAAAAGAATATAAAGAATACGCCACTCGTTTCTTATGACTTATCGTGAATGGAACTGTCATTTTGTACGCGTGGCAAAAACCCGTTTGTTTATACAACAATCTGTACTGGCCAATAGATCAGCAATCTGTTTTGCTTCGAATCCAATGACGAGACTGATTTGTGAATGACGTCTGTATGAAGTGTCGTAATCTTATGTTCTGTGATTCGTAAGCAAAAAACCCATGTCAGCCATTTTTAACTTGTCGGTTTGATGATAACAGTTTACAAGCGAAGAGATACCAACCGAAAACATGGGCTAGAATCATGGCTGTTTCAGAACAAGAGCTAGCGAGATTCTCGGGCTAGTTGTCTAATGAATTTCAATCAACGGCAAGCTGTCGGGTGGTTCACAATATCGGCGTTATCGCTGTCTAGCACGCGGACCTTTTCAAAAAAATTAAAAACCCGTGGTCGACGATTATAATGTCATTCGCTGTTGTGAGTTGCCGCAACGTGTTCAATAGACGTTTTTCTTTGGAAGCAATTGTGAAGAATAAACCATATCTACATGAGTAGGTCGACAAATTTTTACAAATAAGTTATGTTTTGTCACTTTGCCGTCAAAAAAGTCGTCGCGGGTTTTCGCTCTAATTGTGTATTAGCAAACGATGATTCTAGTCTCGCGTTGACGCTGCCTTTCTGGTTTGACGCTGCCCAGCTTGTCTTGAAACAGCCATCAGATTGAGTATGTCGTGACATATTCGTTCTTTCAGCTTATGTGATTTTCCCTTACAAGCACAGCAAAAAAACGCAAACGTGCATAATGTCGATCGATTTCGATATGCCATTTTCGCTCAACAACAAGGCTTTACTTTTAAAATTGTGAATTGGGAGTAAAAATACCTTCCTTGTTTCTTCAATAAGTCCCAAATACACTGATAAATCCTGGAGTATAGATGCATACTTACTCGATTAGCGTCATTGCATTTAATTTTTCTTTTGTAGAAGAGCCGATCATTCAACTTGAATTTAACATTTCCAATGTTCAACAACCAATTTTCAGTTGCAGTAATATTCCATCTGACAAACGTGAAGGTTTTGACATTTCCATCCGACCAATCCTCCACGTCTCTTGACCTTTCTTACCTGCTTTCAATATGACTAGTATGAACATTGCAACAAAATGCAACTCAAATCTTTTGGCCCGGTTGAATGTCAACCTTGACATAAAAGCTTGACATAAAAAATATTGATTAATGAAAAAAAAATCACTTTGTTCCTGTGCAAATATCAAGCGTGTTCATAAGTATAAACTGTTTGGAGAAGAAACTTGCTTAACGCTCAGTCGTACGAATCATAAGTTTGACCACAATTTTACAACTTTCGATCATTTGGCAATTAGCCTTATCTATAAAGCAAATAATCAAAAGATCAAACATGACGATCCGAACCTTTTAAGTTCTCGCAAGGTACCTTTGCAAAAGTACAGATGAAAAATATTTTACTATTTTTCTCTAAAATGTCGGCGACTTGAATGAAATTAAAGGTTTTACGTCGGCGCTCAAATGAAGATTTGTCGCTAAAAAACTAATTTCTTACAATGAACAATTAAAAAATCTGTGACATAACACAGATTTAAAACTTGCCCCAAACTAGTTTCATGTCGTTTGCTCGTGTGCGTGCATTCCAGATACAAACCCATAGGGCTGAAAAACGCAGCCAAACCGTTGCGTCATTAAAAGTGTCACATTTTCCGTGAATGAAAAAAAATAAAGATCAAGCCAGGCACATGGTGTGACATTTCCTCAGCAGACGTAACTGTAAATTTCGCGTCATTTTTGTATTTTTTCACAACTTTTTACAATTTGTGAAAAATATACAATAATCTTGATTTCTGTGATTTGTGATGAAGGCTCGTGAGATTTTGCAAACGCAAGCAAGGTTTTTTGCAAAACTGGATTGATAGCGATATTTCCAACACTGACAGTGGTTCATTCCCAGATTCCTTTGTCACTGATTAAACTTAGTTCAATATCAGCTCTTTGTCCTAAGGAGCTCGATTTAAAACAAGTCCTTGAAATAAAAGCGCAAAAAAGTTGAAGTTAATGTCTGTAATAATAGAGATATTTCAAATACAGCCAATGGTACACCACTAGATTCCGTTGTCACTGATTTTTTAAACTCGATAAAAATCGAGTTGTTTCTTCCTTTGAAAACAACGTCTCTCAAAAACTTACTTACCGGTGTCATGACGGCAGCAATGCGATTTATTCCAGTTAAAAGGAAGGGAAAAGATTTATTTAAAAAAAGCTTTAAAAGAATCATTGTTGATTAAATAAATACTTACATCGGAGGTTTAAATAACTTTAAGGATCTCTTTGTGAAGGGCTATGCATGGCCTACTATAAGCATAAGCATCATTTTCAGCAGACAATCGAAAGTTTATCAAAAATTTTAAATTTGTCTCACTCTTTAGTTGTCTGCACTATGTTAATAGTCAACGCTCTATAAGTATCCTTTTTTGGTAGCTGGAGCAGAGTATGCGAATCTTGTACTTTTTAATTATTGATCACTTCACTTTAATGGCGCAGTCGAAACAGTTATTTTACCAGTTATTTTATAAAAAAAAAAACCTTATTTAAAACTTTTCTCTTTGGACTAAATTTTTGACGTGACCCAATCGAAACTAATTTTGTGTGTCTAACTACTAGTAAAATCATTAATTTTACTCACAAAACTTTATTTTAAGGACTTTTGTATTCCAACATAGTTTTTTAAAGTTTTTTCTTGTGTGTGTCCCCTCTAACCACGTGCATATTTATAAGAACATTAAAGTATTTCGCCACACGTCTTGATGTAGCCGCTTTTAATAATTTAAAACGCCAATTTCAAAAAGAAAAAAACACCCAAATTACATTCTTCAACCTTTCATGGCCGGGTAAGCTTTTTTTTTAACATAAAGCAAAAATTATCACATCTCTTTCATAAATGCAAAGCAAACAATAGCATTAAAAAAAAAATTATAATTAAAAAACAAAATCCAATACTACACCCAACATTGTTTTGGTTTACATCATAAACTAGATAAATGTAAAAATTGTAAAAATACAAATCGAATATAAAAAATAGCTTCTTAAAGTAAAGTATAAATATTAACTCATTTTAAACTACAGAATCCATATAAGAAATCCATTATAAGCTAAGAATAAAAAACATAAAAAATCAACAACAACCTACAGTAATGTTCTACAGCAGTAAAAAAAAGAAAATAAATAGAAAATTCAATTGTTTGTTATTCGAAATGCATATAATTACTTATTTATTAATTATTTCCTTACTAGAACATATAATTTTTATTCATTTATTTAAAAAAAGCAAAAAAAAAACTATTCGTACATAGTACATAAAGAAGTAAAAGAATATTATATATATATAAAATATTTTCGTAAATAAAAAAAAAATTATTGAGTTATTAAAGAAAAAAAAAATCGCAAATCTCGTGTATATTCTTGTGTCTTATCACCATTCAATCCACAACGATATTTATTTTATTTTTGAAACTTGCCTCTCTGCGCACACTTTCTCTACTTCCGCTCTTTATCGAAAAAAAACGTGTCTCTCACCATGTCTGTGTTATGTTGTCCTGTGAACGATGTTGAGGAGTAAGTTAAGCATTGGGGGCCTGAAGATATTTTTATATAAAATCATCCATCCATTCATTTTGCAGATAGTAGGAAGGATATATGTATTTATTTATTATTTATTTATTATTTAAAATCAATAACTGTGTGCACACTCGGCAATATAAAAAAGGAATTAAAAAGGTTTACAAAGTTATTTTTATTTGTTTTTTTTTTTTTTTTTTAGTAGTCGGAATGAAGCATTTAATAAAAGATTATAAATTCGACACTGATTTTTTGGTTATAGTATATATGATTCCCAATCAGAGGACAGGTAGGATTTGTATTCCACCTTCTACCACTTTGAAAAACTACCACCAACCACAACTACAACCACTACTATCTCTCTGTATCTCTTTCACTCTTTGTCTATAAAATATTCTTACAAAGATAAACAAAGGAAGGATGGTTCCTGTAAAGCTCTAAGAACAAAACAAAAAATCCTCTATTTTATAAAAAAAAAAAAAAAAATAGTGAATTGTGTGTGTTTTAAAACCTAGTTAACCAAATTTCCAGGCTGCTCACCCAAGAAACTGTTTTCATGCCAGCTCTGCGGTAAGGTACTGTGTTCGAAAGCTTCACTCAAACGTCACATTGCCGACAAGCACGCCGAACGTCAGGAGGAATACCGATGCATCATTTGCGAAAGGGTCTACTGTTCGCGTAACTCCCTGATGACGCACATATACACATACCATAAGTCGCGACCTGGCGAATTGGAAATGAAAGACATTAAGTTCTTTTAGGAGGTCCTTGCACTTGCAACCCACCAAGTGCTCCCCTTCAGATACTACTAAAACAAAAGACACAAATCAAAAGCAAGAAAAAAAGACAACTAAAAGCAAAATGCATTTTAACCAAGTGACAACAAGTGAAAAACATAAAACAAATTCAATATTATTTACTTTAAACATAAAATAATATACAACGACAAATAATAATAATTATCTTCTCGAATTATGACAAGCAATGCCATATACACATAACTCTAGTATAAGAAACAAAAAGTAATAAACAAAAAAAAAAAAAATCTAGTAGTGATATAATCAAGTAATCTTATCGTTAACATTGATGTGAATATATACTACACTACCTGTGGACAATCGCCTTCTATACATATATACATAATTTTTTTAGTACTATCTACTATCGAATCGTAGTCAATTTTATACATACATTTTATGTGAGCAAAATGCATCAAACAGCACCGTCTTGCTGCCACTGCGTCTACGTCTACGCCTCTACCTCCATCACTCCGTCAACACGGGAGCTTCACACACATCCAGTGCCATCTACTCTGCCAACAATCTACCTTCATCCTCGAATACAATTACAAAAGAGAGACGAGTCCTTTTAACGTTCGCCAAGGTTAGAAAAAAAAATACAAAACAAACAAAATTCTTCTTCTACAAATGCCAAACAAAAAAAGTTTCATCCTGTTTTTATTATAAAACTTTGTTGTTTTATATATATAAATATTTTGGGAGCTCTCTCTCTCTCTCACTCTCATCTGCTGTAAATTAATCTCTCTCTCTCTGTATATTCTCTCACTCTCTCTCTCTCTCTCGAAGTGACTACCTCTCTTATTAGAATTGTACATTATTCTTCTTTTTTTTTGAGAAATAAATCTTAGTTTTAGAAATGCATCCTATCTCTCACTCTCATTATTGCCTTCTTTTATTCTCTACTGTCTTTGCATTGTAAAAAAACAGCAACGATCGATTAAAAAATATAATATAATCTCTCATCTCTTCTAAAATATAAGAAAACAGCATTATAATAACTCATCATGGCCTTTAGTACTCTCTCTTTAGTAGAAACGTCTTTTGAAAACTTCACTCTCTATAAGAAAAAAACTTTAAAAAAAAATTCTCTCTCCGCAATGTTCACAACTTTACTGCTGTTGGCATTTACAAATACTTAGAAAACTATCCCACTATTGACTGGTCTTTTTTCCGAGAACGAAAAAGAAGTCGTATAAATCTCTCATGATTTCATCTTTTGGGTTGTAGAGAAACTTTTTATTATTATATTTTTTTTTTAAATTAGTTTAATTTTATAGTACTAAAATGCTGTACAAAAGGTCTGTACTTAACGCTTTTCATTGGCACTCTGAAATTTCTAACTTAAACCACACTTTGGTAGTGCATAACGGTGCATATATATATAACGACGTGGTTTGGGCTAAGAATTTCAGTGCACACTCCATCAAGTACAACATTTTGCACAATTTAGTACTAAGTATATTTTTTTCCAAATATAATTCTAAGTAGAAAAAAAAATGAAACTATTATCTCAAGTAGTGATTACTAAATGCTTTAGAGATACTTATTCTTTTCTATAATTTATAAAATAATAATACATATGGTTTAAGCTAAAGTATAACTATATTTTTTTAATATATACATATATAATTTACAAAAAAAAATCAAAAAGAACTGCTAAAAAATGCATCTTCCGACAACTATTATTCTCTGAAAAACAAACTATTTTAATTCTTTTTTCCTTTAATTTCGTTACAAGAAGAAATTTATTTCAATTTTATTTTAGTATTGAAACTTTTATTTTTAATATTTGAAAATTATAATTTTATTTTTAACTAATTTTGAATGCCGTTTTTCGATGTGTGCTTTGAAAAAATAGATTTCCAACTTTATCATTTCCAAAAATAATTATATATATCTGCTTCATCATTTTAGTTTTTATTCTTTTTATTTAATTGTATGCTATTTGCTTATGGCGATGTAATTATTTCAATGTAACTGTTTTCATTTCAAAAGCTAAAAAAAAAACACAAATATTTATACATTTATTTTGCATTGTGGGCTTTGAAAGCTATCCAAACTGTAACTGTTTTAGCTTAGGAACTTAATACATTAGCATGCTAAATCTCATATAGATTATCTTTCTTCATATTGGAGTTTGGTAAAAAACAAAAACATTATAAAAAAAAACAAAATCTTTATATAACTTTTCATTTTGTGTTATGTTTTGTGGAAAAAATAAATATCTTCATTTTCTATGCAGGAGGATTCAACTTCAATGGAAAAGCGTTAAAAAAAAAGTAGAAGGCATTTAACAAACTTAAAATAATTGGATTTAAGATCGAAAGTCTTTATTCATCACAGGAAGAGCCACCTTAGGGGAATTTATAGGGAGGGGCTTAAAAAAAAGTTTTAAGCCTGGGATTAGTGAATCCCCAATCAAGTAAAATTGCGATGTTATGCTTAAGACGGCTCATCATCACTTAAACTAAGAAGCTAAGTCGAAACTTAAGTATCGATTCTGACACTTCACTCACTCAGGATGAAATTCCGTTTTCACTTTAATTTTTTTATTCAATCACACACTTAATAATATGTCTCCACCGGCAATAAAAATAGGATTAGCGGGAAACAATTAAAAATAAATCACAAAGTGGCTCCACGGGACAAATATAAGATTTACTTGACACGAGCACTGTTTCTGTCATTTTTGTTCTTAAATACTCTCTAGTATCGCTAGGAATGTCATTTCTCAGGAGCGAAAAAATACCGTTGTAAAATTTCGAATAGAAAACGTATTTGCGACAGATCTGTCGTACAGGGACAGTTTCAGTTTCCTTTTTTGCTTCTAAAACGGTGCACCTTAAAAGCTGCATAAGCATTGCCGAGAGGATCTTAATTTGTATGGTTAATCGCGTGATTTGTAGAGCATTTAATTAAGATTTATATAAATCACGTATTAGTGCCCGGTGGAGACATGGTATTAAGTCACCAACATTGGCGACTTAAGTTTTTCACAACAAGTAATGCAAATCGCTTTTATTTTGATAAAAAGAACATCAGTGTTACAGCAATGATAGGAAAAAGTGAAAAGCCAACACGATACACTGAAAATTTTTATCGAATGTTTTAAAAATTACAAATCAAAATTGTTTTGTCAGTTTTTTCTAGGAGCTTATGACTTTATACGAAACCTTCAACGGAATCGGAACGGAGGTTGAGTTCGGAGTGAAATCGGCCCTAAAGCTATTTTTTTTCAAATATTCACTCTTGTTACACGTAAAATATTTAAAACTGTATTTCAGAAAGCTGTTCTTTGAGAACAACTTTCCACTATATCCCGCCAAGTTTCTTTGTCAAATTTTTACCAATTGATTTTATTTTGCCGATTGTGAATTGAGAAGTATTCGAAAATATATCTCACAATAGATTAGTCTATTGAAGTTTATTTTTAATGGAAAATGTTCAATGAAGTTGATGCATTATTTTTAGTGCTTATTATGATATTGATTCAGAGATATTAAATCAATTGAATTGAAGAATGGTTCACAATTTCATTAGGAACCCAAAGTAGGTTAAAGTGTTTTATTTGAAGTCGATGAAGTAATTGATATTAAAAAACTGATTTTAAAACACTTGTACTAGACGGAAATATTCTTTACCAATACTTCCACATCACATTAGTAAAGTTTCTGCAATTATCTTATACCATAGCGAAAACGTATGCATCTGTACAAAATAACCATTAAGTCAGCTGTCGTCTATCCTCTTACTTCTTCAATCCGAGTTTGAGTTCGGTTTTTAACTCACAACTGTTTTTTAGCTAAATACAGTCGAAGGTCTATGTTGACGTTTCAATAAAAACTGACAGAGCTATCTGCCATTTCTGGGTGTTCTTTTTTCAAGCGCTTAAAGTTAAATTACCACAGAACTCATTCGGTCATTGAGTGCTACATTCATAACAAAAAGACAAAAAAAAAAAAACAGACAAAACAGAAGCACACAAAATACAGGAGTGCTTTGGCATCGCTTGACATTACATTCAACTTTCATCCAGTGCCATGTAGCGTCGACTTCGAATTCTCTTTGGGTTCTTGTAATTTACCGTGGGACCACAATGCCCGTAGCGGTGGTATGTAGCAGTAGTACGTAGTCCATAAAATTTCCTTATATTTAACCATCCTCAATAAACTTTTCGACGTCCTTTTCCTCCATTGTTTACTTAACTTGTATTGAACTGTCCACCGTGTAGCACTGTCAACCCTGTTGCGCTACGAAAGTTAAAAGTTGGCCAACTCTTACTACCGCCAGAGCTACGCGCTACCGCCACAGACACACATTGTGTGCGCATTACACTGAATACATGTGTTTTAACTTTTGACAGCTCTTACTACCGCTACTACTACCGCCACAGCTACATCACTGTGGTTCTACGGTTAAAGATGAGAATTTTTTTAAACACAAATATTGAACCTCGCTCATTATCATCAATGTAATTGAAAAATGCTCGTAAAGCGAATGCGTACCTGCCAAAAAACCAATATTAAACCTTACGTGTTTAATAACTTGGTGTAAATCGTACATTATGATGCAAATTAATCAAAAGTTCATTCTGCGAAATAGAAAACGCTCAAAATTCCATACGAAAGTCAATCGATTTGTTCTCTTCACATTGTCCCTAATTTTTTATAATAGATTTGAACGGATTTCTAGGCACTTAAAGCTTATCCTTGTTGTCGCCCAAAGGTTTTATGAAAGAAACTCGTTTTAGTATGCTTCTTTCAGGCAATCTGATTGACAGTAACTCTTCTAGTGTCAAACTAAAAGTAAATCAAAAAAATATTGCAGCTGTTTTCTATTGGACTTACGACTAAACATTAATTCCGATTAAACTTTCGGTAAAAAAAAAGTTAAAAAGCAAAAAAAAAATGGCTTTAAATATGTGAGTTTAAGCTTTAATTCCGTACCAAAAAACGATAGGAATATAACACTGGGACCGAAGCACCAGAAACGGAACTTTGACCCGCGTTAAACCAGATTGAAATATTAATCCTCTCTTTGGATTGGCTTATTTATTAAAAGACAAGCAAATTTGATGCCTGGCTCAAGTCTTATTTTGGAGTTTGAAAGCTTATTAAATTCAAATTGTCCTCAATTTGTCTACATACACTAGTGAGATCTACTAAAATGGGGGCTTAGTGAACGAACGATCAGAAAGAATCGATGATAGATTGCTTAAAAGGTTCAGGCCACTCCTAGGTAAGATAAGGGACTTTCTCAATTTCCACGGACCATCCGCTTTCCATTGAAGTTACACGCGAATCCCCCTTCATAAAGTGAGTAATTAATAAAGTTTGTCAATTAATTTCATAGTTTGTGTTTTGTGTGCAGCTAATTTACTTGTATAATGTTAAATGTAAATATTGGAAAATATATATAAAAAAAATCAAATTTACTAGACAATTTCAAAATATAACAACCTTCGATTTTGAAGCATCATTATCAATAAATTCTATTGTAGTTTGCTGCTTATCTCCCTTTCTCTAATTGCTTCAAAATCGAAGAAGCGTAAAGGAAGCAAACAAAAATCTGCCTTGCGCACCCCATATTAATACAAAATAAAACATTTTTAAAAAAAAATTTCAACAAAAATTGGATTGAAAAACAAAAACTTACAATATTGTTTTTTCGTTTTCTGTTTTTTTCTTGTATATTTTTTCGGTACACGAATTTGTAATGTGTTACTACCTACCTACCTCTACTACTACTACCACCACCAACCACCTACTACCATCTACTACTCCATCTACCTGCACACAAAACAAAATATTGCGCAAATCAAAAATGAAACAAAACAAACAAAAATCAAATTGTTACACAATTGAAAAAAAAAAATTGAACAAAATTTGAAAATCAAAACCAAAAAAACCCAAACCACCCACCAGGCCCCCAAAATGCTGTTGCTTCGGCCGCCAATTCACAACAGGCACCAACACCGTTGTCAACATCGTCATCGTCGACAAACTCTACCTCATCACCTTCGCCGATCTCACTGACATCGCCGAATTCATCACTGGCGTCCGGTGGTCTCCTTGGCGCCATGCACCACCATCACCATCATCACTCATCGCCGCCACCAACGACGCAATCGCCACATCACGGCATGGGCGGTGGTGGTGATCAAAAGCCACAGCTACCGCTACGCATGCCACCACCCACCAGTGGCGGCATCAATGAGCCGCAAGAATGTCCCTACTGTCGTCGTACGTTCTCCTGCTACTACTCGCTGAAACGTCACTTCCAAGACAAACACGAACAATCGGACACTCTGTACGTTTGTGAGTTCTGTCACCGTCGCTATCGCACAAAGAACTCGCTAACCACGCACAAGAGTCTACAGCATCGCGGATCTAGTGGTATGCTAAAACGTCTTCTCAAAACATCGGCCATCAAAAACGTCCTAGTGCCACACCACCATCATCATCATTCGATGGCAGGACACCCCAGGGCGACCAGTTTGTTTGACTTCACCAGTGAGCTGGGACAGCCACCGCCAGGCATCCAATAGGATTTAAGATGGAATGCGATTTTTTAGAGAAATACAACGTAATTTTTATTTTCTTGTATCGCCTTAGTTTCCTTACATTTCTGTTAACAAAAAAAAATTAAAAATTTGTTTATTGTTTTTTATTTTATAATGTTTTTTTTTATTATTGAATTTGGCGAACGTGCAATATTTCATGAGAAGAGTGTTTCTTTTTTTATAAAAAAAAATATATTTTTTTATATGTTTTTTAAACTGTAAATAATTTTGCATATTTTTCAATTTAATCCTTAGGTTAAGAATTAATTTAAATGAAAAAAAGTATCCTTAATTCTAGTTTTAATTGCTATAAAATATTTTTTTTTTCGAAAATTTCTGTTTTTGAGCGGAGTTTTCTGTGGAAGAGAAAGAAGGACTTATTGTACAATTGTCAAATGCGTTTTTTACGTTTTATAATTAAATATTGTATCCTTATTAATATTTTGGTTCTAAACTAACATTTAGCTTAAGTTTAGTCATATAGAATAACCATTAAGTTTTTGTTTTTCCTTAAACTTAACTTTAACTGTTTGTTTTTTTTTTTTTTATTCTCAATTGATGCAATTTTGTATATTTTCGGTTTATAAAAATTTCTCTAAAAAATTAGATTCCAACGGAAAAAGGTAAATATTCAAATTAAAAGGTTTCACCTTAAAATTATAAAATATATTGCATAATTATAAAAAAAATGAACAAAACATAAAAAATATATATTAAAAATATATAAAAAAAAACTACTTGTAAATGTTGCGTGAACGAACAAAAGAAGATAACAATTATTATTATACATACATATTTCAGGGATAACACACACATGTATTTATCATAATATATAGATCCTTTGAGTGTAAAAGTAAATTTTAAATATTAGATACAAATTTAAAAAGAAAAAGAAAAAAAAAACTCAGTGATTTTTTCACCAGTGAAGTACAAATAAAAAAAAAATTAAGAAAACACTTTTTTTGAAAAACTTTATATTTTGAATATGAACATGCATACAAACTTCTACGTCTCATATAAATAAAAACATAAAGTTTATTAAAAGTAAATACATAAATGAAATGAACATGTAATACATATTGTTATTCGCACATATCCAGGCTCTCAGGTATTTAATTTTTCTTTTTCGTAAAATGATTTTTGCTTTTTCTTATTGAATCTTCAAAAAACAAAAAAAAAAATTATCAAAATTTTTTACGCTCCACCATATCAAAGGAATAAGAATTTTATGTTTTATGATAACGTTTTAAATAGTATTATGGTGTGCCATTTCAGCTTTGAAAAATTATCAAGTTAAAAAACAAAACTTTCAAAGGTAAAAAACAAAGAAATATTAAAAAACGCTAAGGTATTCACGCAAAGAAAAAAACGTCGGTAAAAACCGTCTTAAAAATCGTTGACAGGTCACAATATTGTATCGAATGTTCACCGAGTGTTTATGCTTTCGCTGAATCATAAAAATAAAGACTGCATAAAAAGTAAATGCTGAGAAACAGCAAATAAAAAAATATGTTTTGGTGCGTTGCTATTCAGTCAGAAACTGCCTTTCCGTGATTCAAAATTTTTGATTCTCATAAGTTTTACTCGGTCATTAAATGCTTCCATCGGGGAATCTACAAGTCTAATATTCGGTGATTTAATTTTTTCATTTCATCATTCGCTAAAAGTAACGAGTTTCAAATTTTCTTTTCGTAATTGTATTTCGACTTTAAGTCGCCAATCAATATCTTCCACTGACAGTTAAAAGTAACGAGTACTTTACTGGGGTAGAATACTTTGAATTGACATTTGTTCAGTTTTAAACTAAAACTGACTCTTCGTGGTAAAATTTTGTGTTTTTTTTTTCCTTTTTATTGCCAGAATAATTCTGACATTTCTTATCTGACAGTTAAAAGTAACTAGACGCTCTGTACTTTAACTTGCTATAAAGACTTTTCATTTCAATTAATTCTTATTTGTGTTAAATTTAATCTGACTTCTGTTGGAAAAAAAACATCTGAATATAATAAGTGTCAAGCGTGTAGATTTACAAAAAAACTGTTGAAACTAGTGCAAACTAGCTGCAGACTGACATCTCAACCCGGTCTCTTTTTGAGTTAACTTGGCACTGAAAAGGCGAAATGGACAGACCGCCTAATTTATTAAATTTATATTTATTTTTTTTATGCTCTGACTTTTCCGTTTAACATTTAGACCTCAACATTCAGATCGCAAATACAGATTTTAAAAATTTCGGGAACGCAAAACAAATGCCAAAAAAAAAATTGTTTTACCCTGCAATCGTTTTTAATTTTTTGTGTAAAAAAGAAACTCATAAAAATCCCAATGATCTTCGTAAATCCAAACTTTTCGGCGTGAATACCTTTTGCACTTAAAGGACTAGGTTTAAGTTTTGTAAATAATAATTTTAATGAATTTTTTATTTAAGTTTTTTTCTCCAACTGTGATCTTTTCGAAACAACAAAATTCTAGTTTGGCTGTTATTTAATTAAAAAAGAAAATTATTTAATATTTTTTCGCATATTTTTTATTAAGTAAATTATTATTTTTTTTTTATACTTAACAAAAAATTTATAAATAAATTCAAAATTGTGGTTCGAAAAAATGCCAAATTATTCATAAAAAAAATTATTTTTATTAAATTTATTATTATACTTAACATTGAGTTGAAAATTTAAATTAATTTTGAACGCAGTAACTCATATCAGTAAAACAAGACGTCGTCAAGTCGTTGTTCTTCACTTAGTCGTGCCAATTTTCTTCAAACATAAAATATAAAAAAAATCCGATATAGGAAAAACAAAATCGAGTAGCACTTAAAAATATTCTTATCAACATAAAAAGGACCACAAAATAAAATGTCTCAGGTTGTAATTTTAAGAACAAAAAATAAAATAACTAAAAGGATCCACATTTTGTCCATCTATCCATATTTATACATGCATCTATTTTTACTGTGGACTAATTTTTTTTGTAAACAATTTTATTGACGTAGTTAATTATAAAATAACAAAACAGAAATATTTAATTAATAAAAAACCCTAACTAAACTATAATACAAAGGTCAGGAGAACCTCTATTTGTACTTCGAAACAATAACAAAAGATCTTAAAACAACTTTGTTAATAAAGTCACACTGAAATCATTTTGGCCAGACTACTGGTCTGAATGATACCAAATTTTAATTAAATTAAGGCATATCAAAAAATAAAACAAAAAATCACTGTTAATGTATAGTCAAAAAAATAAAACAAAAGCTTAGTCAAAATTATGAAAGAAAAAAAATATTACATTTTGGAAAAATACTCGTCGTCGTCTTTTTTCGGAATTTAAAACAAAAATCTGTGATTTAATGCAAAAGATATATATTTAAACAAAAAAAGAAAATTACAAAATTTAACCTATAATTAGTAAAAGAAATATATAATATCTAAAACTTTCAAGGAATTATTGAGTATATTTAAACGATCTAGGATTTATTGTAAATTTCTTTAATTTTTCTCATCTTTCGGTTAAACAAGTGCCAATGATTTTTTTCTTCTCATAAATAATCTTTCTTCCGAAAATTAAAAAAAAAAAAAATAAAGTAAAACAGTGTGAAATAAAAATAGACTTTCTTTGGAACCATCAGTTGCCAAACCAGTGTATATTTATCTATAAATGTTTTTTTGTAAAACCAGTATTACAGACAAAGTAACATAAATAAATATATAAATATAAAACGCATAAACTTCTTAACTTTTTATCTTCAAAGTCCGAATTTATAATCGTAGATGTAAAATTAAATAATTAAAAAATAAAAATAAAATTGGAAACAAAACAAAAAAAAAATATCTTTGATTGAATCATTAATGTGTAAATGTTATAATTATTAATTAAGAAACATTTTATGTATAAAGTACTATTATATTAAGAATGAAATATAAAACATATTTTTTATTTCTTAGTATTTGTTTAACAGAAAAAAAAAATCAAACAAACCCAAACAGCGCAACATAATCAATTAAAAATAAACAAAAACCAAGTGTATAACTTTGCCATTAATATTAACTTGAAAAAAAAATATATATTTTTTTCTTTACACATACAAGTATAATAATGTATTGAAATAAGAATAAATAGAGATGCAATATCTACTTTTTTATGCGTAGATGCAGAATCATTTTCTGATTGAAAATAAATAACTTAATGTAGCTGACGAGAACTCTTTTAATTATTTTGTTGCTCCTTTTGACAGAGTGATTGTTAAGTAAATTTTGTCGCATTCTTCTGTAAACCATGTTGAACTGCAGCTTGGTTGGGCGCCATTTTTGGTTGCTGAAAATTTAAAACCCCTTTCAAAAAGCAATTACATCCCATTTCGAGCTCACATTAAAGGAAGGAAGAAGTCCGATATTGATATAAATTATTCAAATCTAATGAGACTTTTCATTAACATCATAAATGTCTTTCTGTTGGGCGCCATTCCTCCAGACCACGGAGTAATAAAAGTCAACATGCTCTTGAAGTCTCAACTTTTTTTCTTGAAAACTGTTAAGATTACTGAATTCAAATAATAAAGCTCATAGTTATCCAAGATCAAACACTTTTTTTCGCATCATTTACTTTACAAACAATCTGTTCGAAAATCGCCATACAACTACATAATATCCTTGAACAAAGGCATCCGATTCAGTTGCTTCTTTTTAAACATATCTAATAAGAACTTAAAAAAAAAAAGTAACAAGCTGCCTTTCTGACAGTACAACACAAAACTAAAAAATTTTCTTTAATGGTAAAAATATTTGCATTTTTTTTCGGCATATTTTTTACTCTAAATAAAAAATTGTATTTTTCTATTTAGACAAAATAAACAGCTAAACTCAGGTACAAAATGAACTTAAAAATAAAATAAGAATAAAACCAAGCAACAATCGTACCTCAGGATATTTAAATATTATTTTTCTTTGATGCAAATTTCCATTTTGAATGAATAATAAAAAGAAAAGTTTTTACAAAAAAGAAAAATAAAAAAAAAAAATCAGTCGAATTCATTTTATGATTTATTCGTACATGTAAATAAAATATTTATTATTATATAAGTCTTTTACTTAAGGTATACATATATATTTCACGATTAATTTAAAAATAAAAAATAGCAGTTTTTTTGTTCTGTAGCCATAAAATGAATTCAAAATAAAAAAAAGAAATAGTGCGTATATTTATGTTGCATTTATCTATTGAATATGCGAAAACGGAAAAAAAATTAAAAATTATGGTAATGAATATAACGAGAAAAGAAATTTACATTCAATTGTTTGTTTCTTTTTCCGGCAGAATAGGAATGTGAATGCAGCTCATTATAACTTTACATTTATATATTAAAATTAATATTGTAAACAATTATGACATAGTCAATAAAAAAAAAATGAATGAGAAAAGAAAAACATATAAAATAAAATGAAAAATTTATCTTAAATATTATGAAATTAAAAACAAAATACAAAACAAACAAAAAACTGCTGAAATGCGATGAAAACAAAAATAAATCATATCTTTCAATTAAATTTGAATTGTTCGTGTTTTAATTTTTGCATGGTCATCCTACATGCTGTGAAAGTATTCTTAAAGAATCTGCGAGAAAGAAATATGCTTTTTTTGAAAAGTGATAAATTAGATAACCTGAGACTTTAGAAAGAAATGGGTAAGCGACCTCTAAAAGAAATCATGAATAACTTTGACAGTAAACTTCGTTTGACATTCGAACATCATTTCGGAATTTCATTACTTAGGCTCCGGGTTCAAAAGAGAACACTAACCAAATCTCATAATATACTTTTGTATGGCTACTAACCGCATCAGCGACGAATCTATCTGGTAACTAGATAGACTTGTTTCTGGATTCTTCTGGATCAGAAAAGCCAAACAACGATGCCGGACGGCACTTTATATTCGAGGTTAGAGCTGTGGTTTGAGTTAAGTTAATTTTTGTGTTTGACAACATTTCAATTGTTGACTGTCAGTGAACGGAAGAAATTAACATTTTTTTGCAGTTAGAAAATATTGATACCTCTGGAGCAACAAATGCGAAACGGTACCTCTGAGTCTTCAGAAACAAAATTCGTAGAGAGCGTAAGGTCAGAAGTGTTTTAACCAGACTTGTCAAAAGTTGGTGTGACGTTTATTCAAGAGCTATCTCTCGCTCACTCTGAGAATGTTTTCTGTCCCCAATTTTTTCTTTATACCAGCACCAGATATTGAGGTAGAAACAGAGTTGTATAAGAAAATTTCTGTTTAGCGTTCAGGTACTAAAAACCTGATAAAACCACTTCAGGGAAAGTGATAAATCAAAGTCAAAGTAGGAAAATTCTAAATTTCGGTTTGCGAACAATTCAATTTTGGCGAATTTACCAAACTTTCTTTTACAGATCTGTCACAAAAATGTATTCTATTGGGGTTTTTTGCAACGGAAATCTTTTTTCTCTCTTGGAGATGTCATCGTCACCCTCTTTTGAAAGCCAAAATGACAGAAAATTTAATGAACTGGCCAACTGGCGTCTTTTCCATCATTACATCACCCAATTTGCTCTTCTTGTATTTTGAAAACATTCCTTAAACTATGTCTCCACCGACAATTAAAAGAAGATTAGCGGGAGACGATTGAAAATGAATCCTTAAGTGGCTCCATCGGACAAATATAGCATTAATTTGACACGAAACTCTGTTTCTGTCATTTTGGCTCTCAAAAGAGAGTCGCGAAATCATTTCCCAATAGCGAAAAACGATTTCCTCAGTAAAAGCCACAATAGAAAGCGTACTTGTGACCGATCAGTCGCACAGGGACAGTTTCAGTTTCCTTTTTTGATTCTCAAACTGTTACAAAGGTGCAGAAAATAGGTTCGTGAATAGGGTAAATGGGATTAATGAGAGGATTTATTTTTAATCGCTTACCGAGAGGATTTAAATTTGTATGGAAGATCGCGTGATTTGTAGAGGATTTAATAAAGATTTATATTAATCGACGATTAGTGCCTACTTTGTTTCCATGGTGTTAGCCTGCTTTGTTTGTTCCTGTAGGTCTATCAAAGCTTATTAAATAGTGGTCTAGTTGCAATGCCTGTTTTGATACCGTATAGTTTGCACAGAAGATAGTTCTAGTCTGTTACTTGAATAGAATCGTTTTGGTACACGAAATTACATCCTATAGTTATTTTCTACTCGCTGTAAATAAAGTAAGATCATTTCCTAAGAGTTTTTTTTTTTTTTTTTCAAAATCAGACAATTCAACTGGTGAGGCTAGTTCGATGAGAAGCAACTGGGTCATGTCCCAGGCAAATGGAAATTTCCTAAGCCTTCACGATTTGCTTGTTTTTTGCTCTTGATGTTTGACAGAACAAAAAAGATTTCTTTCGAAACTTATCGTGACTCAAAAAAACTAAAAAAATACCTTAAGTGCTACAGAGGGACAATTCAAAAGCGGAACTAAAAATACATTTTCTAAAGGATTGCCTTTCGGAACGAAGTACAGAAGAACAGGGGGCAGATTTTGTAAGGCGAAAACGAAACAACGTTTTCGCGTAGACGAAAAGTTTGATTCACATAACTCAAAAAACGAAAGAAATTTTCGTCTGTGCGAAAGGAAATAAACGAAAGCTATTCCTTTGACGTTTTTGTTTATTGGACGCGCAAATTGCAACGTTTTACTGTTAAAAAAATGTACAAGATAACTTAAATAAAGTGTCAAAGAAGAGTTTTAACGTATTTCACTGTTTGTTGTAGAAACACTTTCTGTTCAGGCGTTTTGATTTGAGTTCTTTCATCTTATACCCCATCCCATGGGAGTAAATTAAGGTTGTCACGTAGTTTTTAACACTGTAAAATAATAGTGGTATACCCCCAAGACCTTAAGGGCATAAGATCGAGACCGAATTGTGAGTCGAATAAGCTCTATCCGTCCGTCCGTCCATGTTTTACTTGTATTCAGGAGTTAAATTTAGAGCTAGACAGTTTAAATTTTGTGCAATCTACGGAATGTAATATCTGCTTACACACTGCACTTACCCAGTAGCTCAAGAAGAAGATTAAAGGTGTTTAATGTAGGGCAGATATATCGGTAAGTAGAGGAATATGCGGAGACCTGCAACAAAGCCAGCTTTCAATCACCCGGCTTTGCTTCACTTGTCAACTGGGTGAAAAAGTAAACAAAAACTGACCACTAAAACTAAGGCGGGAAAAAACATTGTCAACTGGGTTAAAAAAGTAAATAAAAACTGACCAATTAAACAACTGCGGGAAAACAGACGTGTCCTTCATTGAAGTTTCAAGCTGACGAGACTTGAATTTTGAAACATAACTGACAATGGCTTGGCAAGCTTTTTAAACGATAAAAGAAAACGAAATCAGTTACATGATTCGAATATTCGATTTCGTTTTTTTTTCGTTTTTGAAAGACGAACGTTCGCATTCGTTTCGCATTTTACAGAATCTGCCCCCATGATGCATCGACAGGAAATAGCAAAAAATTAATAAAAAAAAAATTGTGCATTGTGGATAGACCTTCAGAAAAGAGCGATAATATCGGCAATACAGCGCCAGGGAAAAAGTTCGGATGACAGCTGACGGGCAGTTATGACAGCCACCTGACAGCTGAACCAAAACGTCGTTTATTTTCTATTTACGAGCAGAGGAAACCCAGAAAATCGCAGGATTATTTTCGTATTATAATTTCATGAGGAAAATTAGTTCTCCGCCAATAACTTCAGAATCAGACAAATATCTGTAGTCAAAGCACCATCAGCTTAGTCCTAGCGACTGCTTAAGGGCAAGTCAAAGAAAAAAAAAACAAAATAAGAAAACCAATGGGTACACCTATCAACTGATCCCAAAGAGCCTCCAAATCAACAAATCCAGACATTTCGGGCTGTTTACAAATATGGCTCTCCTGATTATGAGGCAAAGCTACCTGGAGATACCCACAGTGACACGCTTCTATATAAGCGCCTGTGTCATCACTACACTCGCGGTGGTAAGTGCCAATTGGTGCCGGCAAAATCCCACGTCATCCCAACTTTTGCATTTGAACTTTGTATCTTGCAGCATCTGGACGTAGTGTCACCGCTTCAATTGTACTTCCATCCCACGCTGATTATAAAGAAACTCCAGCTATGGCGATTCGCAACCACATTTCTGTTCTTCGGAACGGTCAGCTTCGGCTTCTTGTTCAACATGATATTCACATATCGCTACTGTCGCATGCTGGAGGAGGGCTCGTTCCGCGGCCGAACATCTGACTTTGTGATGATGTTCATCTTTGGCGGACTGCTTATGACGTTCTTTGGATTGTTTGTCAATTTGCTGTTTTTGGGGCAAGCCTTCACATTGATGCTGGTCTACGTGTGGTCGCGACGGAATCCGTTTGTTCGGATGAATTTCTTCGGATTGCTCAACTTTCAGGCACCGTACTTACCCTGGGTGCTGCTGTGCTTCTCGATGATTTTGGGAAACACGATTTGGGTCGACATCATTGGCATGGGAGTGGGACACATATACTATTTCCTCGAAGACGTTTTCCCACTGCAGCAAAATGGCTACAAATTCCTTAAAACACCAAACTTCCTGTGAGTATTGAAGGTGAGGGCTTGCAAGGATTTCTTACAGTTTTTTCCTTGCAGAAAAGCGATGTTCAACGAACACATAGACAGGAACTATCAACCAATGCCCGAGGATCGCCCAGGAGGCTTTGATTGGGGCGAACGGGTAGGTGCCGGCAATCGGCTTGATGGCGACGAAAATCCTCCACCAGCAGCGGCTCGTCCAGCTCAAAACTAAGACTCCCAGTAATAAAGTAAAGACAAACAATGTTTTCCGGTGTCCGTGTTCTAAACCGAAGAGGAAGACGACATACGTTTTTTTTTTTTAAATTTTTTTGCAATACAATTGTTTATTCTTAAAGTGTTTCTGGTAATTTTTTGTTCATTTTTATATTTTTAACTAAAAAAAAGAGGGAATTTCTGTATGATTAGACTTCGGAGGAGTATTTGGTTATGATGTAAGATCAGAGTTTCTTTGTACATATGGAAAGTTGAATAAAGGAAATGATAAAACGTTTGATGGAAACAAACCAACGGTTTTTTGCTTCGTTGGAATGAATTCCAAACTTGAGCTCCAAAGACGAGGTGCCCTGAGTACTCGGTAGTAGTAATATTTGTGCTTTTTTGGCAAGGGTGATAAGGAATAGGAACCAAAGATGTTAAACGTCTCAGGACAGGTGCCACGCAGTGGTGCAACTGCGTTAAAACTCCATGCTTGGCTCTGGAACTTTTCAATGTCAATTAACACGTAAAAGGCCAACGAGAATAATAAATCAAATCATCTTGGTAAGCAAAAAGGAATAAGACAACATCATAAATTACTGAATAACTTGATATTAAAATTGCATAACTCTTGCGCTCTCGCCCTCCAAAACAAAATAGTTTTCGTTTTTTAAAAAGCTTTCAAATAGCTTTTTTAGTTTTCCTTGTCGGTCATAAATTACTGAGTTCGTGAATAACATAAATAAAACTAGATATTTAACTTCGGACATGTAAAAGCTTTGCCCAAGAGCTAAAATTGACGAATTTACCCATACTCTGTCATGTGTTTACAGATGGTAGTAAATTCGTCAGTTCAGTTTTGGAGCATTAAGTTACATCTGCTAATCGCATACCAGACTGCGAAACTATCATGGTCTATTCGGTTGGTCGCCCGGGAGCGTCCATAAGCATTCTGGACTCTCCTGAAACAGTTTACTTGGACTCGTTTGACAGTTCCTTTGCTTTTGATTTTGAATCTACAATTAAAACTAAAACCATTCACACAATCATGCAACGCAGGTGTCAAGGTGGATAAATGCTATTTGCCACCTGTAGAAAACTTGTGCTTCACAAACGCAAGGCCAGAGATATTTCAAAATCAAGAAAAACGTGTTTGCGAACCGAAAAGCTCATCAGATAAGGCACAGTAAGCACATGTATGTATGAGAACAGAACTACGTTCAGAACACAACTAGCAAACAGAGAGCCATAGATTCGTGTTTCTTTTTTCGCTCAGAACATTATCAGAGCGTGTTCGGACTTCAGCGAGTTTTTCCGTCCGGATTTCAGAGTTGTAGGTTGTTTCCACCGGATAATAATCTGTGATCACTTAAATCCCCTCTAAAACACCAGATTCACCAAACAAATCAAACCTCTTCACGAAGAGATTAAACCATAAATTACTTAATAACTAAACTTCGCCCATGTAAACTTCGCTTTGCCCACAAGCTGAAATTGACGAATTTACCTATACTCTGACATTTATTTATAAATGTGAGTAAATTCGTCAATTCATCCATGCAATTCCGTTTTAGCTGTTTTACATCAGCTGATCACCAAAGGTAAATTGTTGTTGCATCTTCTCACACGTTTTCACCGACACGGAAATTTAAAGCTTTATAAAAGCTTTGAAGGCTTTAAAACAACGTAAAAAAATATGTGTTGGATGGCAAGAGGGACTATCTAGGGTTGAATATCTAGTTTTTCAGTTATTTATGGATTGCACATCTTTTATGACTGACATTTCTTTGAAAGTCCTTACTGTAAATCTGACGTCGTCAGATGGAACTGTCACTTTGTACTCGTATAAAAAAAACCCGTTTGTTTACACAACAATCTGTACTGGCCAATCACAGATCAGCAATCTGCTTTGTTTGGAGTCCGGTGACGAGGCTGATTTGTGAATGAGGCATGTTTTTCAGCAAGTGGCGTACGTAATCATAAGCTCGAAACAGAATTGTTGATGTTGATGCGGATGGACTTGTCAAAAAAGTTAAATGCACTGAGCTGTGCATGGCGCAACAGAATGGTGGATGTTGATTTTGACACTGGTTGTTGATGTTGATTAAGTTAGTCTACTTTGAACTTGGTGGACTCATTGAATAAAGAGACAAGGAATAGCTCTTTTTCACATATACAGTTCGTCTGAATGAAGCATTTATTTTGACATTAGTCGCCTGATATTGGGTATCGACTTGTGAGTGAATGTATCGAATGTATCACGAATCGGGGTAAAAATGTCACCTTAACTCAGGAATGTTAAGCAAAAGTAGAGCCAGCTCCCATAAACGTATGAACTCTCTCATGACATGCCTGGTTGAACACATAAGTAGTCCGCACTCACACAACTAAAACTGATGCTTCACTTTTCCCCAAAAACACCATTTCCTTCTCTCTTTATTCAATGATATACAGTGTGTGTGAGTGAAGCATTTATTTTGACATTAGTCGCCCGATGTCGGGTATCGACTTGTAAATGAATGTATCGAATGTATCACGAATCGGGGTACAAATGTCACCTTAACTCAGGAATGTTAAACAAAAGTAGAGCCAGCTCCCAGAAACGTATGAACCTCGGGCCGTCTCTCATGATATGCCTGGTTGAACACATAAGTAGTCCGCACTCACACAACTAATGACCTTTCCGGTTGGTCGCCCGGGGGCGTCCGGGATACAACGCTAGACAGCCTTAAAAATCAAGAAAAACGTGTTTGGCTGTTCGGAGAGAAGCCCCAATCCGGGAGAAGAACGCCCTGATCCGGGATCGCCAACCGAAAAGGCCATAAAACTAATGCTTTAATTTTCCCCCAAAAGACCACTTCCTTGTCTCTTTATTCAATGGGTGGACTAAAATCCCATCAACATATTTGACGTTTTGACATGTTATTTATGCAGAGAGAACATGCAGCCTATTTGGACACCCGTGATGAAAGTGGGCTGTGGTGCAGATGGTAGCACCTATTTGACGTTTTGTTTTTATTTTTTGGATTATTCCGTTTCGTATATTTCCGTATATTATGATTTCTAAATCTGAGTTGCTCGGGTGCCAAAAAAAAACTCACCAGAAGATGCGCAGAAGACGGAAGGTCAGACATTGTCAAAATAAAATGAAAGAATACGTCAAGTTAATCTCCTCGTTCCTGGTGGAAATAATTTGGGATTAGCTTTTGATCTTCCTACGTTAATCTTTGTTTTATGTGCGGTGGAAATACCATATTATCTCATTCATGAAAGTTGTCAAAATTCTCGACTCTCGAAATTATTCGACTCGGCTGATTTCGCACTGAAAAACTGCCCTCCAGAGTTGGACTTAACTCTTAGCTTAATGGGTACCTCCCACGGGTAGTAGTGGGTTTTAAGTTAGTTCAATCGCTGACTTAAAATGTTGCATGAATTTTTTCATAGAAAAACACGATTTGCTTGGCATCCCGCGGTCGAAAAATGTGAAAGACGTCAGATTTTGACAGCCGTGGTAAAAGGTCTGTTGAATTGACGTTGCGAAAGCAGTTTGTCACTTGTCAGTAGTCGATCTAGAACAGATTTCCAAGTTAAAGAGTTACCAGACGCTGAACGTATGAATATTAGTTGTTTTTAATTTTTTTGGACTTCGACTCCATCCTAATCCCAAGAAAAGATTTGTAGAATAAGGATTTTAAAGTCACAAAAGATTATCCAAGAGACGGAACAATGTCCATTTGAGTCACAAATTTGCAATTTAATTCACTTTACTTAACATTTTAAGCTATGCCATTCAACTTGATTAAATTAATAAAAAAAACTTCAAGTTTTAACTTTTCAATTTCTCAATAGATTTCTTTATTGTTATCATTTTCATTTCCTATCTGAAATATCTTATTGATTTAGCTAACTTAATAACAGTACCATCATGTTTAGAACTTATCGTATTTTTTTTTAAGATGATTTTTATTTTTATTGCAAGAATAAATAATGCATCGACGTCAATATTGTTTTCTTTTGCAATTTGTCTTATGGACAATTTCGTATATCGAATGAATAATTTCGAAGTTCTACGGGTTATTTACTTTTAATTTTTGAATATTTGATTTTATTTGTTCGAATAACTACTAGTTATGAAAGCGCTTAAATTTTCTCTTATTATCCAACACTACGCGTTCATTCTAAATCTCTGCTTTGATCTTGAGTGAGGCAACAAAAGATCACATAAACAAAATCATATAACAAAAACCTAAATATTAGGCAGACTGAGGATAAATAGTATAATCAAAGGAGTTTTAAAGAAAACTGACACTGAATGGCGTCATACAAGTTCAGCGATAAGAATGAAATGAAAATGATTTAAATTGTTTTTCTTTTTAAGCACACAAGTGTTATAAACTAAGAATTATAATAATTGAATAGGATATTGTCGGACACCTGATAGAACAAATAATTACAGCATGTGTCCGGTAAAAATCTTAAAAAATATTTTTCTTTTTCCTTTTTTCAATATAGGAGAAGGTGAAAGTAATCTAACTAAGTCGTTGAAAATAGCACTCGATCATTAAGCCAGTGGACAGAGACAGACTGACACAGAGATGTACAACTGCCACCGACTTTAATATCTTGCTTACAATCTAAGCTTTAATTTCCTATTCTAAACTACAACAATATTTACTTTTTTTCTTTGATTTTTTTTTTGTTTTGCCATTCTATCGCGCATTTCGTTTTGTTTTTTATGTGTATTTGCGTTCAGTCCTTTAAAATGTGGTTGTTGTTAAGGTTTTAACAAATCGTTTTTTTTTTTTATTTAAAATTAAAAGTTTCTTAATTGCTACGAACTAAAAGAAAGGGAAAATAATATACAACAGCGCGCAGGAGCAGCTAATGGAACAACAGCCGATTCGTTAGAAAAAATCACAAAAACAGAAAGGGAGTTCGAGGAGAAAGCGACTGGGAGTAAAAGGATAGAAAACTAACAATCACAATACTGTGTCCAGGCTGCGGCGCTAAAAATTAAAAATAAAAAAAAATATGCAACTCATTTACAGATCGCCACTTGGTGTGTCGATTGATTTTGCATGAAACAATGTTTCAACAATTGTTCGAAAATACAAACTAATAGGTTACAAATTTATTTTCACATTGATACAGTTGCGAGTACAACGGTGATGTCGTCTGGCTTGCCACCTACGAGTAGTTTGAAATTAAAGTGTTACTAAGCGAAAATTATGTCAAAAACAAGGCATTACTCACCGGTTGCATTGATATTATTGCGTCTGGCATTTATCGCAAAAGGCGACATGAACTCACTGTTAAACGACAAGGAGCGAGCCATTAACGCAAGTGAATTTGCAGTCATTTGAAGCTTCACGGGGTCTGATACACCCTCAACCTAGAAAAGAGATAGATTAGCTTCCGAGTATCTTTAAACAGAATCCCAAACAAACTTACATCTTTGAGAACATCAAGTAAGAGGTTTTCAGGCACATTGTCGAAAACTCCATCCGTCGCCACCAGAATTACATCACCATCCTTTACGGGAAAGCTGAGGGTGTCTGCCGATTCGGGACTATCGCTGAGCACATTGTGTCCATGTCCGGGTGGGGGTAGGGACAGTTGGAAAGGTGTATTAAAATAGTGTTGTTGTTCTTCCGATTTGTGAACGATTTCACCTTTGCGAACGACTATGAAGCCGCTGTCGCCAATATTTGCTGTGTACACAGTGCTATTCTCCCGATTCAGTACCAACACACACGCTGTACTACTACCTGGAAAGTAGAAAAAAAAAGTTTCTGATTAAAAAGTGAAAACAGAAATGTTAAATTTAAAATTTTAATTGCTTGGCTCGACGCCAGGGCGACTCGACGCGATTTAGCTGCGGAATGGGTAGTAATTTATGTTTATGCGTCAAAGCGAAAAACATTCGTTCAAAATTCAATTGGGAGGAGATGCTTTGAAATCTTGGCCTCAAAATAATTCTAATACACACCTCTCATGAGTTTCATTGGGGTTTGTTAGGAAATGAGAGAGTTATTGAGTTAACCGTTATTGAATGAACATACTGAGTTCAAGGTTGAGAGTTCAAATTCGTGAGCAATATTAATACGTGGGTGCACAGACAGATGGTCTTGCCCATATATTTACCGACATGAAAGAGAGACAAAAATAAAACAAGAATTTATAAACAGCGGCGACCATTTTAATACGAATAAATTTACGATTTTGTAATGATTCCATAGCCTTGGCCTTTGCGGACAAAGTGTTTTTTTATTCTATTTAAAATATTTTGCCAATGTGATCTACACAATGGCTGCTGAATTTATCCAAATATAAGCGCTTTTCAAAAACGTTTTTTAAAGAGAAACAATTAAATTACTGTTACTAGAATTACAAGAAATTGTGTAATTCTTGAGTTTCGTATATAAATAAAACGCTTTTTTAGATGTTCTTATGTAAGATTCGATGTTTCTTGTTGGTTGCCTTTTTTTAACTTGGTTTGAAACCTATAAATTGCGTCAAACAAGCCCAATGTATTGAAACACCCGGTCTTCTTAGTGGGAATGGCATGAAAGATCAATCTTTCTGCATTTAAGCTGTTTTTAAAAACAAACTACAACTAGCATCCCCAAACCAAAACTTCTAAAAATTGTATAAACTTATTTTTCTTGACATAAGATTGGGTTCTATTCGTATATTGTAAAATTATAACCATAAATAAATAAGTAAAATAATTATGAAGGTAAAAGACGAGTTCTAATATTGACAAATCTCTCCACCAGATTCCTTTATTGAAGTTAAATTCGAGCTTCAAAAATAACCTTAAAGTCTTGAAAACCTCCTAATTGAAAGGTTCCTTAAATGGGCTCATGTTTTTCGATCGTCCATTAGCTTTTCAAGCACAGCGGGTACCATACCCAAGCAGGTCCGAGAGAAATCCTTTTTATATCTTCAGCAAATTTATTTTGTCATCGACTTGTCTCAAAATAGATGTCTGTCGGCATAATGCCTGCACGCTGCAAGTTTATCGCTCTTCTAATGCTGCTTTGTGATGTGCTGCTGTCATGTTATTTTCAAAATGTCAGTCTTTCATAACAACGAAAATATTTCGTTGAAAACAAAATATTGTATAATATGCCTTTTATTTATGAATGCGTGACACATAGTTTAGGACTTATAAGAAATGTCAAAAGACTTGGGGCACGTTGCCAGCAGATTTAATTTCGATTTTCATGTAGTTCTCCCTCACAGAAGGAATGTTGGTTTGAAATTATTAAAATAAACAAACTTCGTCAAATGCGCATTAATATTTTCGAACTGAAAATGCTTCCTGGTTTCGTTAAAGGCAGAGGTCTCCTTCTTTAGAGAAATCATGACAATATGTACGATACCACGTTTTTCGATTTATACTTTGCAAGCAAGCATCTGTTGCAATTTTTTTTAAGTGTTTAAGTCGTTATCATATCATGTAAACAAAAGATGAAAAGTCTCTGTCAGGTCATTAACGTGAACAACATTTTAAGATTGAGTTTTAGCGGTTAAGATTGGGTCGTTATTAATTTTTTATATTCACATTAGTTACGAAATATTTACATCTAAAACTACTTTTGTACTGAGACTATAAAGAGTTTGACTGGCTTGAGGTAACTAATTTAATAAGTGGAAGTAATAACAACAAATTCCCATTCATTATAAATACTGACTGCGCTTCAGAAACGTGAATACAGGCAATTCAAATCACATTGTATGCGAGCGCAATTTTATTCATTCTGAACTTCCCCAAGCGATTAGATATGCATGCGGCAGTCGAAAAGTGTCTTAAGTGGTTAGCGTGCTCAAAGAAAAAAATACGCCTGTATAACGTCCTGCTGTTGGGATGAAATGCATGCAACTTAAGAACAACTGCACTCAAAGCCGTAAAAAAATGTGTGAATGCCACATGGTTGTCACTTAAAGAGGCAATTAATAAATAAAAGGAAGTCGAATGTTTATCTTCTCTAAGGTCTTTTTTTTCAATAATGTCATGTGTTAATAATATTTAATAAAACAAGTTTTTTTGTGCATCATTTGCTGTAGAAAAATATGTTGTGAGTAAAAAACTCATTTTTTTCTATTTCTTGAACCACATGTTCTGAGCTCCTTGCTATTAAGACGAATCTTTAGGGTTCTTTGGAAAATTTTATTTGTTTGCCAATTGCACTAAAAAAGAAAGTAAGTGCTTCTCTTAAGAGAGCGTTTTTTTATTTAAGAATTTTTGGTACCACTAATCAATATTCACAATTTCATACATTTTTATTGCAATCCATACATAAATGACAAAGTTTAATATTGGTAAATAATGAATGAACATGAACGAGCAGCCCGTCAATGGTGCCGCTATCCATTACCGGGGGCGGAGGGGGACAGCGCCAAGTCAAAATGAGGGCTTAGGTGGGAGCTCTACAAATCGACAACGGCACCAACTCAAAATTGGCACGTGGAATGTCTCGTCACTAACGAGGAAGGCACTCGAACTGGTTGAGGAGGCCAAAAAGTATCAGCTCGATGCAACTAAGTGGAAGGGTTCTGGAACCAAAGACTTCGATGATGGGTGGAAGCTCTTCTGGTCTGGCGTCCAAAATCACATGACTGCACAGGCGGGTGTGGGGATACTCACAAGCCCCCGGTTGTCAGAAAATGTATTCGATGTCATTCCGTTAGGGGGAAGGATTCTGATCTTAAAGCTTAAGCTTGAACGATCAACTCTGGCTCTGGTTCAGGTATATGCACCAAATCGAGAGTCAGAGTATGAGTTCTTCTTGAACGAAGTTGATGCTGCCCTGGACAGAGTGGCAGAAATGGACTTCTTTCTCCTGATGGGTGACTTCAATGCACATGTGGGTACAGACGACAGTACTTGGAGGAGTGTGATTGGGAGGCACGGTGACCCGGATCAAAACAGGAACGGAGGGAAGTTGTTGGACTTTTGCTGTGCATATGGCTTGTCCATCATGAACACCTTTTTCCCACACAGAGGCATTCACAAATACACATGGTACAAGCACAGTTTAAATCAGAGGTCACTGATTGATTTCTTTGTTGTACCATCGTGTGTTCAAAGAATGATTTGTGATGTTCGAGTTTTCAGGGGAGCTGAGTTGTCAACTGATCACCACTTAGTGTTGTGTAAATTGTTTTTCAGTGACAGTATTCCTTTGCCACCCAGGCGAAAACCAAGACTGGTGACCCGCATACGGTGGGAAAGGTTGCAGGATGCTGACTCTGATTTCAGAGAGCGTTTTGCACAGCTTTGTTTCGGAGAAGTTTGAACAAATTCCAACTGACCTTTTGAATGTAGAGGAGGAATGGCAGCTGTTTTTATCGGCAGTCATTGCCTCTGCAGGAAATGTTTGTGGAGTGAAGCGGCTGGTGGTGAGAAAAGAACTGCTTGGTTTAAAACGCCTGGAGTTCAAGAAGCCATCAGAGAGAAGAGGAGAGCCTACATTGCGTGGATCCAATGTAGAAACTCAACTTCTCGAGCCCGGTACAATGAGGCGCGAAGGACTTTCAATCTGGCAGTCAGAACAGCCAAGGAACAGTCATGGTAAAAGTTCGGCGAGAAGTTGGAGCACGATTATAGATCTGCAAACAAGATATCTTGGCAGACCATTCGCCGGCTCAGAGGAAGGAAGTTAAATATCATCCAAGGGGTTAAATCCAAGGACGGTACACTTCTTTCAAATGAGAGCGATGTCTTGCGCAGATGGAGAGAGCACTTTTTGGAGTTGCTCAGGGCACTGAAGATGGCATTCCCACCAGCTGACGAGATAAGGGCGGAGAATAGTCCTACAGAAGACAAAGTCACTAAAGCGATTAAATCGCTTTAAGTTGGCAAGTCTGCTGGAGTTGATGAAATCCGGCCAGAAATGCTCAAGGCAATGGGCGAAGAGGGTATTAAATGGCTAACACGTGTCATTAAGGTGGCCTGGGATAGCGGGAAGGCACCTAGAGATTGGCAAACGGGAGTTATAGTGCCCATTTTCAAAAAGGGGAACAGGAGAGATTGCGCCAACTATAGGGGCATATCTCTCTTGAGTCTTCCGGGAAAAGTATTCGCGAAGGTGTTGGAAACTCGTTCCAGAGCTGTAATCGAGCCTTTGTTACGGGAAGAACAGTGCGGCTTTCAGCCTGGCAGAGCAACAACCGACCAGCTTTTTACTCTGAAGGTTATTCTTGAGAAGGCCTGGGAATATGCCAAACCGGTCTATGGGTGTTTTGTAGATCTGGAAAAGGCGTATGTCCGAGTCCCTCGGGATACACTGTGGAGAGTTTTGCAGGACTATGCGCTGAGTGGGCCTCTTCTGAGAGCCATTCAGTCTTTGTATGGAAACTGCAGAAGCTGTGTACGGATAAATGGCGTCAAATCCCGTCCTTTTGATGTGCGCGTTGGACTTCGCCAGGGCTGTGTTCTGTCGCCGCTCCTTTTCATAGCATATATGGACTGGATGGTGAAGCACAGTCTTGGCGAGCAATGTTTCGAATTGGCTGGCATCAGGATGAGCCATCTGCTTTTCGCAGACGATTTGGCCATCCTTGCATCATGCAAAGAGGAACTTCAACGAGCACTGGATAGGTTTGCAGCCGTCAGTGGTGATGCTGGGATGAAAGTAAACGTGAACAAATCGGAAGTGATGGTTGTTTCCCGAACTCCTGTGCAGTGTACCCTGCACATAAATGGAGTTCCATTAAAACAGGTGGAGAAGTTTAAGTATCTCGGGGTCTTTTTCACGAAAGATGGGAGGAGTGATACTGAGTTGTCCTGTAGAATTGGCCAAGCTGGAGCAATAGTAAAGGAACTGCGCCGGCCGGTCATCAGGAAAGCTGAGCTTGGAGTGAAAGCAAAGATCTCAGTTTTTAATTCAGTGTTCGTTCCGACCCTCATCTATGGTCATGAAATTTGGGTAATGACCGAAAGAATTAGATCGCGGGTACAAGCTGCCGAAATGAGATTCCTGAGGTGCGTTGCTGGTGTTACTCTAAGGGACAGATTGAGAAACGTCAGTATTCGTAGGAATCTTAATGTTGAGCAGCTACTTCTCCGAGTGGAGCGATCGATTCTTCGATGGTTTGGACACGTTGTTCGCATGCCCCCTGACAGACTTCCTAGACAGGTCATGCTAGCCGAGATGCGAGCGCGTCGCCCCCCTGGTAGGCCAAGAAACAGGCGGTGGGATCAGGTAAAGAACCTCTCTGAGTCCCGCCTCGGGATTGCGCCGGAGTCTCTTGAGTTGGTGGCGGAGGATCGAGAAAGATGGAAGGACCATTTAGCCACCCTCGCTCCGCGACCCTTTTAAAGGATAGGCGGCATTCGAAAATGATGATGATGATGATGATAAACATGAATGTATTTTAAGCTCTGAACTCCTGAAGAAGTTTGAAAAATGCAACGAAACGTAGGGAAAATGATAAAGTATTGTTTTTATTATTAGCATTAAGAAAACGACGACAATGGAGGCAAAGAAAAAGTTTTTATTTTGTTGAAACTGTCATTTAAAAATATGCCTTTTTGAGAGTTTAGTCAAATAACAGAACTGTGCTTATTGTCGTTGTTAATAGATAATTTTGATTATTCTGTTTATAAGGGAGTGCAGATGGATTTGCATGTTAGGAAACAACCTATGTCGAGACATGCTGCAAAATAAGAATGGCACAGTACATTCTTATTTTGCAGCATTATTCAGGCAAAATACATGCTAGTAAAGTGAATATATTTCACTTTAGTTTCTGTGACGAAACAAGGTTAAGTTATACATGCTCTTCCAGTACATGATACAAGACTAGAAATTAGGTTGAGACCTAACAAGAAATCGGATCCAAGGTTGCCTTATTGAAGCTTCTTTTCTTTCAACCTAACATTCAGTCACCCGCTAAGTTTCCTATCGGCAACCATGCCCAGATAACGTGTTTTATCGGATAATTTTATGGGAACCCCTCCAATTGTTAGCAATACAAAAAAATGCTGTACACATTATTACTCTTTTATTTTCAAACAACACAAGTCTGTAATCTCACAGACGATAGGCCGGGAGAGTAGGTAGGTTCAAGTGTTCGAAGTAGGTATGATTCAAGTGTCCAAAATGCGAAGCAAAAAAGTCGATTAATAATTTCTATACTGTCTCAGCATTGTTTGTGTTGCATGTGAACTCTTTTTCTTTTCTTTTATCTAATTCTTCACGCTCGCAATATGGCTACTTTAAGGGTAATTCCATGTTGTTGGTTCATGTGCATTATTTATGCAGAGAGAACATGTAGGCTATTTGGACACCCGAGATGGAAGTGGCCTGTGGTGCACAGAGCATTACTCGCGACAAGTAAAGGTTGCAGTATCGCCTGCTGCCAGTGAACCACACACGGTTTTTTCTTTTGACATTTCCGTTCGCTAATATTTCAACTCCGTTTTACTTTTAGGGGTAGCCATAATCCTATAATCGCGTGTTTTATACACAAATAAAAGACATACATTGCTTCCAAAGGACAAGAACAAATTCATGTCATCAACAAAGACGCAAATAAAAGTCCGCCCATGATCTAAAACCATGATCATGGAGTAATTCACAACTGATCCAATGACAACTTTGCCAAGTTCGAAAAAACAAGTGGGTCTAAGAAATTCGCAATGAATAACTCAGCGTATGACGGGCAAGAGTATTTATACAACCCTTGAAAGCAGGCTGCATGCCGTTAAATCACTACCAGAGATCACTACAGAGGTGCCTTTAAAATGTATTTAAAGAATTTTGCCTTTGAATGAACAAGGCTACATCCTTCATAAGCAACATATTCAAAAGGTTTTCAATCTTTGTTGGTCACCTTAATTTTGACCAGAAAAAGGTTTCACTGGGAGGACTTCCCTTTTGAATTTACAACCATTATGCAGCAACGTAAACTCTGCCGTCCTCTGTGACCGAACAATGCCCCCTAAGCTGAAAGGAAAGTTCTACACCGCAGTTGTGCGTGTTTGCCCGATCCTGAAGAAAGGAGACCCTCTGAGTTGTGCCAACTACAGGGGCATAAGTCTTCTTAACATCGCATACAAGATCTTTTCTGCTGTACTGTGTGAACGCCTGAAGCCGTTTGTCAACAATCTGATAGGCACAAATCAGTGTGGCTTTAGGCCAGGAAAGTCCACCATCGATCAAATATTCACACTGCGCCAGATCTTGGAGAAAACCCAGGAATTCCAAATCGATACACACCACCTCTTCATCGATTTCAAGGCCGCGTAAGACAGCATCTATAGAGACGAGCTAACGGGTGATTTTTTAAGAGGTTGAGAACTTTTTTTAAAAAAAAAAAAAACACAAAAAATTCGAAAAAATTAATGAAATATTTATTTGAATCGATAGTTTGAACCTTGCAATTTAATGTTTAAAGATAATTTCATGCAAATGTTGACCGCGGCTGCGTCTCAGGTAGCCCATCCGCTGAGTCCAATTTTGGCATACTCTTTCACACATATCGGCCGGTATCTCACGAATGAATGCATGGATGTTGGCTTCCAGTGCGTCAATCGAAGCGGGCTTGTCCCTATAGACATTAGCCTTGACATACCCCCACAAAAAATAATCTAATGGTGTCAAATCGCACGATCTAGGCGGCCAATTGACCAATTTGGCCAATTTGGTCACAATCTTCCGAATAGACTGCTCAGAAGGTCGAGAATGCCGACCATAAAATGGAAGCAGCGCGCGATGAACATTTCCAACCGAGCACGAATTTTGATAGTAAAATTCAATAATTTGCAAGCGTTGTTCATTTGTAAGACGATCCATGGTTAAATTGCAAACCTAACTGAAGCTGTTTGACAGTGACACAAGGTACTAAACACACGTCAGCTGTCAAAACCAGTGTTGCCAAAACCAAACCAGTTAAAAAATCACCCGTTATATAGCGCAATGTCTAGTTTTGGCATCCCTGCCAAAATCGTCAGTCTGTGCAGGATGACGATGGAAAACTCACGCTGTTCCGTCAAGGTCGGCAAAGACCTCACCGGCCCCTTTGATGTCAAAAAATGATTTAGACAAGGCGACGCGCTGTCATGTGACTTCTTTAACATCATACTTGAGAGAATTGTGCAGAACTCTTGCGCCAACACCAAAGGTACAATCTTTCAAAAGTCCGTTCAACTACTCGCATACGCAGACGTACGAACAAAGCGTGACGTCAGTGAAGCCTTTGTGAGTATTGGGACGGAAGCGGCGAATATGGGTTTAGCAGTCAATGAGGGCAAAACCAATTAATATATGCTGTCATTAAGAAAAAACACCCAACACCGACGTCTTGGACAAAACATCACCACCGACAGCTATAACTTTGAGGTAGTTAGGGACTTTGTTTACCTGTGTTCCGCTATCAATTCAGACAGTGACACCAGCGCTGAAATCAAACGAAGGATAACTCTTGCCAATCGCTGTTTCTTTGGGGTAAGGAGGCAATTAAAGCAACTAAAGTGTCCATGTATAAGACCCTTATCATCCCAGTCCTGCTTTACGGTGCAGAAGCATGGACCCTGTCAAAGGCGGATGAAAGGCTGCTTCGAGAGGAAAATTCTTCGGACGATTTACGGTCCCGTCTGCATAGACGGAGAGTGGAGGAGGAGATATAACATCGAACTGTACGGGCTGTACAGCGATACCAACCTAGCCAAAAGAGTCAAAACACAACGTCTACGATGGCTGGGTCATCTAGAGCGGATGGACACCAACGCCACGGCCCGGAAAATCTTCGAATCCACACCGCAGGGACGGCGCGGTAGAGGAGCACCGAGACTCAGGTTTCGCACGCCAGTGGAAGGATACCTCAGCCAACTTCGCGTGCGAAACTGGAGACGGCTAGCTAGAGACAGAGCTGGCTGGCGAAGCTTGTTGGCTAAGGCCCAGGTCCACCCCGGACTGTAGCGCCACCTTAAGTAAGTAAGTAAGTTGTGCGTGGGCGCTTACATATGGTTCACAATGTTGGACGGCGTATAAGAAATATGAGAGCAAATTAACGGCAAAGTACGAAGATCCGAGGAAGACTCCATGTAAAAGAACCTATCTCCAGAAAAATGGAGAACGACCGGCTCAGTTGGTTTTGCCACGTTCAAAGGAGAGATCCTACGAACCCCGTCAAAAAGGCAATGTCAATCAGCATTCCAGCGCAATCGCGAAGGAGAGGAAGGCCTAAACATTTATAGATCACACAAATGCAACGACAACAGCATTTATTTGGCCTCAGTGACGAAGAGATCCAAAACCGGGTGGCCTGCCGGTATATTCAGAGATCAAATCGGCGTACTCCACAAGCGGACCATTAGGAATGCAGTAGAGTGGGAGGGTTATAATCCATCACTTCGATGAATACGAAGAATGCAGCAACGTATTACTAGGTATCTATAGACAGCCTAATTAAATGACAACATTCGTCAATTTACTTTGCGATAAATTGTACTAGATGTAATCAATAGAACCAAAAAACCGCTTATCGGAGTGTCAATTCCATTAGATTAAGTTAGGCATTCATTGCATCAGCCAAACCACTTATTGTCTGAAAATGGCACTTATTGATGGCTCCAAATCAATTCAAGTTATAATGTGTTTTTTTTTTATGGTAGAACACAGCCATTGCAAGGTTTTAAGGGTTCTGGTTGTTCAGGTACTTTCGAAAGATTTTCGAAATAAACAAATCACTACAAATCGTATCGAATCTCGATGTTATTGATTGATTTTTCGATTGCAAAACTTCAAAGTCCACTACCGGGACACGCAAACTTGCCCCTCAATCAAAATTAATTGCAATTAATCAACTTGCGTAGGCCGGGCCAGTCTCTCTAATGGAAGACAACTATTATGGACTTTGGTCTTATATCAAAGTGCATAAATACACCATATCGCATGCGATGCGGTTGGTTTTGTTTTTCAAACAAAAGAGTTGAATCACGCTTGCAAGCTACACGTAAACGAAGCTTCTCATCTCGGTCACCGCATGCATTAAGTTCTGTGTTTTGCAGCTGTTTTGATGTTTCCAAACACAAAACACACAAAACATGCAGAGGCGCATATATAATCATCTCAGTCGACCAACCTTAGAAAGGTCACATACAATTGACGCCAGCAACGTCCACCTCTCTAATGCGACTATCTACTAAATTTAGATTCCTCGTTCTCGTAGATGTTTTGAGTGTGCAAACATAAACACTGAATAGGTTGCTGATAAGCCCCGAGGGAGGAGTACTATCGAGGCGTTACGACCCTTATGTAAGAAAAAAAAAAACCTCCGTCAAAACACTTGGGGAAAATAGTAGTTACAGGTAAAAATAGGGGATTCAAAGTTTTTTTGGCACTTTAAATACCCTCAATTTACTTCATAAAAAAAAAAGCAACTTCCCTGCGTAATTAGTTTGTTTTTCTACATTTTAACGAATAGAGCGCGATCCACAAAACGTGACATTGTGTGATTTGGCTTATCTGTTCCACTTCAAGTAGCAAAGAATATAAATATGTGTATGTGTTTCTTATTTATTACCCCTCACCCACCGCATTTTTTAGCAATTTGATAGAACGGAATTCACAATAGAGATATCAAGAGTCTACTGCATAGATAAACTAGCGGGGAATTTATTCCATATAAATTACTCACCCAAGATAGGTTTCTTTTGCTCCAGCAATTCACAATAACTATAAGCTAATAGATTGACGGGTCGTTGGGGATTAAAATTAACACAGTGGACTAGACGTTCGCAGGTCTTCATGAGGAAGGAGGAAAATTCACCAGGATCAATACCATAACTTCGCCAACCACCTACACCGTCAGCGACACCTGGAAAAATAAAAGAAAACAATTTTTGTTAGAATTGAATGTTTGTTTTGTTTATTGCTAATCGACGATGATGTAACGTCACGATGATTGATTGCACAATCACACACTCATGTTAATAATAATTTATGGTAATATTTTATGAGTCAAGATATTCCTTTTTATTTTGTAAACCACTTGTTCAACAAAATAGTCTCTTAGATGTAGTTTGAAGCGAGACGACCGAGGAAGATTTTAAGGGGAAACCGGTCAGATCTAATGTTAATTAGAGTCAGTCACACTGAGGCGCCTTCATTTTCACTTACGGCTTGTTAGTTCGTTACCAGTTCTGGTTAGTTATTCCACGGTTCGATGAATCATTTGGGCTGGTTTTATGATGATTTGAATCTCGTGTATGCAAAATATTTCGTGGAACTACTTAACCAAATATTTTTAGGCAACTTTGGTTTATGGACTTAACTTATCTCGTGAATGAGATTTTGTTGTTTGAAGTAAAGTAGAGGTCTAGCCGAACACTTTTCAACACGGCGATAACTAGGGAATGGAATTTATTTTCGTATGTTAGTCGTAGAAATAGCTTTGTCTCTAATGAAGCAATATCCAGAGCCATCCATTATTATAAATTTATTAAAAATATTTTGTTCATTTCAATTTTTTAACTCTTGACTGAAACATACTTAAGCGAGTTCCAAGGAAATCTTTTCTTCAATATAAAAAGGAATCAGTAAAAAAGTGCAAAACTGGCATACAAAAGATTCAATCAGCCAAACCCCCAAAAAGTAGAAAGTATAAATAACAAGTAAATATTCTATATAAAGTAGTAACCTCCTTTATATATAAGGTGGAGTTCAAAAACTGGCGGCGTAATGTCGAAAGAAAACGGTTTTTGGCTCACCCGCAGGGCACGATCCTGCTAACTTCACCGATTGCGGGTACGGTTTAAACCAATTAAGCTATAGCTGACCGGTTTAAGGCACGCGGTCAAATCGTGGAAGATAATTATAAAACGGACGGTGCTTAGTTAGTTACGAGTTGAGTAAGAAGAAAAAGCAACACAATTATATCGCTTCCCAAAGTTGGAATGTGGATGTGATGTGATGACGTGTCCTGACTTTAGGAGTGACAAGCTATACCCACAATCAGATTGAGTTGTTGTTTGCTAGTATCTACGAGATTACCACCTTATGGCTACAACTGCTCAACTGTTACATACTACTGCTGAGCAAAGACGACTAGAAAGTAAATGAACGTCAGCTTTAACATCGAAGAGTTAAGGATTCTTCTTTTAGAAGACAATAAAAGTCGCAGATCCTATAGCATAGAGCTTCTATGGTTAAGCAATTGTTAGAAATATTTCGAAAAATATGAGGAGTATTGTTTGCTGAGAATACCTGGAGACTAATTGTCTAATGTAGAGACCTTGTTTGTTTAGACCAGCAACAGAGAGGTCCAACTGTAGGATTGAGAGAGAGTGGTGCATTACAGTGCGAGACGAAACAGATAATTTTGTTTCTTATCTAAGTGGGAAATTCTAAACGCAGACTAGTTATGCTGTCATTCTGCGTTGAAAACAAAATTTTGAAAACTTTCCACATTCTTTTTCAGTCTTCAAGGAATATGAATTAAGATCCTCTCTAGATTTTAATCATTATATTCACGTTGTTATAAATAAACTTATGGCATCGAGCTTATTGTTCTGCCCAGTACAATTCCATGTGATGCAATTTTCTTTAAAAGGAACAACAAGATTGTGAAATGCGCAACCACCCTCACTGTTTTCTGATCGTTGCGTATATTTAAATATTAATATGAGTCTAATCTTTAGGGTTAAATTTTTCGTTTGACATCTTTTGTAAATTAATAATCTGACAAGGGCTTAAATGTAAATTGGGATAAGTATAAGTAAGAAAATAAAGTCAAGTTCTTCTAAAGATCATATTATAGTCAACTGGGAGCGACACATTTTGAGTTTTAATGAATCAGTAAATTTTGATGAATTGGCTGATGTCTTAAATTGGGTTTTTTGTTTGTAGCAAGGCTTCAAACGAAGAAACGGTTTCCCGAGTAGCTGGGAAGCCATATCTACAAGGAATTTTACGATAAACCAAATCCAAAATAATATTTTTGTCAATATATTAGCATTTTGGACCTTTATGCACTAATTTTGCAGGGAAAACAATGAAGCTCTTTAAAGTTCCGGAGATAGAAGTGGACTTTGGTGTAGATGGTAGCACTTTGAACTGACAATCGATTCCTGGGTTCTGGGTCCAATGTCCAGGATTAGAATCGGCTAAGGTGATCTGTGATTTTCACATTTTGTGACAATCAATGGGCGTGGAGCACTGAACAGAGCTCGAGCCCTCTGAGCACGCTCTGAACCGAGTGCGCTCAGAGTAACAGAGTACTCTGTTCTGAATTTGTAACGCACTTGAGCGCATTTTTTGTTTATCTGTCAGAATGCAAAATTAAAAAAAAGAAAACTTAAAAAAAATGGCAAAATATTTGTTGCGAACCGAAAATGAGGCTAAATAAATATATTTTCACCGAACAATAATTCATCAAACACTTTTACTTTCGGTCGGAAAACAACAAGCTTCCCATTTTAAATTTTTTTCAGCTCTCATCTGTCATTTCGCTGTGCTCAGCAATAAGCCCAGAATACTCTGTCAAATTATTCCGAGCACAATGAGCGCGCTCTGATCAAGCTCTGAGCGAAGAAAGAAATACAAATCTCGGGCTTTGATTACTCTGAGAACAAAAAGAAACACAAGTTTTCGTTTGACAGTTCGAGCTCTGCTCCGAACGAAAAAAGAAAAACGCCCAATGTGAACAAACAAAATAATCCGTTTGCGTAATGTGATCACAAAAATATTCTTTCGTATCGTTGTTTGATTTAGGCTTGTGATGCAATGCAGAAAGTCTGCTTTAGTGTGGGCAAAAAAAAAAAAACAATTAAACATGAGAGTTTCAAAACTGGCGACCAGCTGATTTTGACGGTGATTGATCGTGAGCTGTCACAAGAAAAATGTAATGATCACAGTTCGCGCAGACACTTTTTGTGACTTTTGACATTTCTTATTACAGATCACTTAAGCCAATTTCACCCAAGGTCAAACCATTTTTTTTTGCCAAATTATAACAATTATGATGACAATTAAGCTGAACTTACAAACAAGATTTGGCTTCGTCTTCTTTTTTTTTCTTTAAATACGTCGGCTTTGAATCTGTTTCGAAATGAGATTTCCTAAAAAAAAATATATATGTTTTTTTTTTACTTTTCAGTACTTATTTTTGCCTCATAATGTCCCCCGCTAAAAATTATTATCCTTAGCGTCTAAAAATTTTTTTCTCAACTTTTGAGCTGTCAGACGAGACATATATTCAGTGCATTTGAATACTGAACATATGCTTCGCCTTGAGTCACATTACGTTTTCTCTACTCTTTACATTGCCAAACCAAACGTTGAAGCCAAAGCTACATTGTATGAGCAAACATTGAAATCGTATAGCTGGGTTCATAAACGCCAGGTCCAGGCGGAGCCGAAGTTTGCTTGTGGACCCAGCAATTGTAGCAGTCACAGGCCGCTTTATTGTGACGTTAAGTCGTAGAGTTTAAACTCTATCGGACAATTTGTTGAAAGAAAAAACCGTTTTTGAGTCACCTGTAGGCTTTTTAGCTTCACCTATTGCGGGTACTGGTTTAATCAATTGAGCTATCGGTTACCGGTTTATTTTAACCCGAAGGAATTTTACAATGTTATCTAGTAACTGGACTGGCTAGGTAGCGTCGACTCTTCAGTCATCTCATGCCAAAAGTGTTATTGAGGGGCATAAGCCATATTTCTCCCTGTCTACACGAAGGTCTTTTCCAGGTATGATAAAGTTTTTTCGTTTCTGTTCTATTATCCGCAGTCAGAGATTGGAGTTGACCGAATTAACTTTAGACAACATTTAAGGTAAAGCTACGATATGTTAAAAAACTTTTTAAGCAAGGGGAGTCCTTGGAAAAGTGGTCGCTAGTGTGTCTGGCTCTCCATTGCAGACTTTGGCAAATTGTGAACGAGGTCTCGGGCTTGAATTTCGACTGAACTTGTTCGGAATCATTGCCAGACTTGATATTTTTACACAGAATAGAAGTGCACGGAGGACACTGAGTGTAGCTCAGTTTGTGCATAAGGAAGTGACGTTTAGACTGTTTTTTGTTTGTTGTGCATTGTCTTTGTGATAATTTTCCGACTCTGAAGTCTAAAAATGAAGTAGAAGTCGTAGCATTTTTAATTTTGACGCAAACAAAATATTTTAATTTATAGGTTTATTTCAATTTGCTTAAAACACCTTAAGTAAAGTTGTCAATTATGCAGTTTTCGTCAAGACCTGTTGCTTCTCGGTTTCAAATCTTATAAACGTAATACGCACACAGAATGCATAGTGATGAGGCGGTAGGTTTAGTCTTTCCCGTCTACGTCACCATTCTGAAAACGAAAGAGCTAATCAGTCATGCCGAAAAAATATACTTCTTAAAAACACGCCTTTTCAACATCTGAAAAAATGTTAACGTCATGGTTTTATCATCTTTAGCAGCCTTTAGCCCATCCATCAATGTAGAAAAAAACTGGCGCAAAGTTTAACAAAGATTGCAAAAAACAGTTTTGATAACCTTTGCAGACATTTACTCGACATTACAATCCTAAACGTTTTAAAACCAAAGAGCATCAATACCTACCTCTCCTCTTTTTTTTCTGATCCTTCTATTTCGCGATAAGTTGGCAAAGTTGGCAAAACGTATCATAATTGTAACAAGCCTTAAAGGTATACAAGAGGAGTTATTTAAATGGCCTCAGTTGAAGAAATTAATCCTTTAAACTTTAAAGGAATATAAAATGAGAAACAATAAAAAGAAAAAATTTCAAAATAATGAATAGAATTCTAGGAGGCTGAAAACTCCTTCAAGAATGAATAAATCGAAAGTTACGACAAAAAAAATCTTGCGCTTTTCAAAAATTCTTCCGTTTTACATGTAAGACTTTTGTCGCAGTATAAATTTACTTGTAAAAAATAAAATGTTGTATTCACACTGCTTAATCCGCGTTGTCACAAGGAACAGAAACAGAATTTCATACATTAGCAACGCAAGAAGCATTCAGCGAATTTAGGTTTCAGTTGCTAATGTATGAGATTCTGTTTCTGTTCCTGTTTTACGTTGCTTGTGACAACGCGGCTTTAGTCGTTATTTGCATAGCTTAAATGTTTGACCAAAATAACTAATTACATTATGAAAAAACTCTAAATATCAAAGGCGAAGCGCTGTGCCAAGGTAAACAATCTTCTTGAAAATCGCACTTTATCGATAATTGAAAAGGATTTCCGCGAATCAGAGTCGCAAATTTTAAAGCTTCTTTTCGCCAATCAAATACAAGTTTGAGTTTCCAACAAAAAACTATCTTAATAGTATTCTGTTACCTACCACAAAGAAAAAGAAAAAAAAAAATTAAAAACCTGCTTTCGATATGAGCACTAAAAACTACCGATTTCGTCAAAGCAAAACCAGATTGCGATCATAATTAATTGTGTTTCAAAAATACACTAATTGTACTTTAATGAAATAATTTACACAAGTTCGTGAACTTTTGATTAACACTCAATCGTGAACTAAGTATGCTTTCCCGTGTGGGTTGATTCGATTTAGGTGCGTCCGCTGCATTACCGAGTTTGTAATTCGGTTTTTACAATGATGTCATTTATGTCCATATTGCTAGCAATAAGAACAAAATGGAATGTTGACAGGGAGTTTAATTTACAGCACCGCTTTTATTTATTGTTTCAGAGGCTATTGAGGAATGACGATGTTGATTATGCAGCGGGAAGTTTATTTGATATAAACAAAAAAGAACTTGTTCGCAAATGCAAAAGAAGCTGACAGGCAGACATCTAAACAAACAGAAAATTCGGCAAGTCACGTGAAATTTAAGTACACGATCGAGGCTTGTGATTCCCCCCAGTTGGATAGATATTCGCGACACATGCGTCATTATTTTTCATGACATGAGTCTAATGTAAGTTTTCTCCTTGAAATCAAGTAAATTATGCCTATTTTTCGCTCTAACGATCACTCTTAGCCGATTCATCCTCACTGTACAACTCAGCTTGACTTTGTATGTATATTTTGTATACAAAAATCCATTTTAATTATAAAGAAAAAAATTCATTTCTTTTGTTTTGAAAATTTTGTCTGCGATTGTAATTTTTTTCTTGGCACAATATCAAACTCGTGATGCCTCACTTCTTTTTGGATAAATAAAAGTATAATTTCTTATGTAGAGAAGAGAAATTTTTATAGCGGTATACTACATTTGTATGGGGGAAGGGGCTATTTTTAAACATACATTGAGAAATTTTCATATTAATAATAATTTATAATTTTGATAAATTTAAACATTTTTAGTACTTTAAACGGCGCATTTGTGAACGAACAATAAAAGATGATTAAAAAGTGGCTAAAACTAATCACAATCTCGTGTGGGGATTATCACTCAATGTAGGTACTTGAAAAAAAGAATAACTTTATGGAGGTAGACTGTCTGGGGGCTTTTAAAGTCATCATCACAACAGATTGGTGGAACTTTTGTACAGCCTCGAAAATCAATCATTGCTAATTCGGATGGGGGCGCATCTGGTAATTAACTTGACTTTTTTATGTGTCATATTAGATTGTTATTGCACGTTATGTAACTTTTTATAGCTAGTTTGTGCTTTGTATTTTTTCCGCCTATAGAAAAGGCGTTGTTTTGCATTTCATATGGAATGAGTTTTCATGGAAGGTTCTAAGTTGACATCTTAAGCTACTAAAATGATGTCGAAAGGTTGGATTTGCATATTTTTTTAAATGAAGCTTCGTTTTGCTTTTGGCTGGTTTATAACGATCCCCAACAACAGATCGAATATCAACAGTTGTATAACGATCGACACTGCTGAGAAAAAATTTACCAGTGTAATCACACAAAAACCGACAGTGAGACAGATCGAGAAAGAAACCCCAATTGACCACTGTCATGCTCCTAAATGCGTCAAAAATCTTGGCTATTAAATTTCAGTTTCTATTAACTTTAATTGTGCTGAGAATTTGTCAGTTAAGAATCTTCTTTCTTAAAAAAGGGTCGTGGCAACCTCTCTTAATAACATAATTGTTTTTTTTTTTACATTTTTTTTCAGACGTGTTGATCGAAGTTTTACATTAAAAAATTGGTTTTTTTACTTAAAAAACGCCCCTACAGGTGGGCGTGGCAAAAAGTTATTAATTTGAGTTGATAGCTTAAGCACATATCTGAACATTTTATAGGGCAAGTTTTTTGGATTTAAAGCGAATATGTCTAATAAAACCGTTTATTAGAATAATAAATAGAAATAGAAATAGAGTGACGCAACAGCTCGAGGTGAACCAGGGCCAACTTCTCAACAATGTATGCTGGTGTGTTAATTTCTTTACATACAAGGGGACCTACAATTTTATGCCGAATCCGAACGGTTCTTTGAGAGACTTTTCAAGACAAATAATACTCGCAGAAGGGCTTGTCAGACCCTCGCGGAGATGGGGACCGTGAAAAAGAACAAGTCTTTTTTTTCAGGTGACGATGGCAGGATTCGAACCCAGACCTCCGGCGTAGTAAGCACACACACTAACCGCTACACCACGGCACCCCCGTTTATTAGAATGCATATTAAATATAACCACGCCTACAAGGGGGCGGTTTCCGCTTTTTAAAATGCCAACCACGAAACACTTAAGCGAGGATATCGCATACCTAATTTCAGCTTCCTACGACATTTTTCATGCTAATAAGTAAAGTGGGCGTGTCAGTGGGCGGATTTCAAAAATTTTTCATGCTAATAAGTAAAGTGGGCGTGTCAGTGGGCGGATTTCAAACATTTTTACACTTGTACTGCTTCGGGACCTAGAAAGAACAGGTATCGAGTTTTAAGTTCCTAGCTCAAAATCTAAGGCCTAAAAACTACCGATAGACGGTCGGACGGACATGGCTCATTCGTCTTACAGTTCGGTCTCGATCATATGCTCTTAAGGTCTTTGGGGTCTACGGTGATTATTTCTCTATGTTACAAACAATGAATCAAACTTAATACACCCACTTAATACACATACACGGGATGCGGTGTAAAAATAAAGGAGACCTTCAGTTTTTTGCCGAATCCGAATGACGAATTAAGAGGTCTCTTATGACATTATGATCCTTTCGGATAGCTTGGCAGACCCTTGCGGAGGTGGGACCGTGAAAAAGCTTTTATTGCCCAGGTCGGGATTCGAACTAGGGACCTCATGCACAGTACTCCGACACACTAACCACTACACCACGGCCGGCGCCCATAAGCCTACAACCCAGAAATTTGACTGGAAGTCAAAGTTACTCTTATAGTTGGGCAAATATGTACGTTGCAACTCTGTATAGTGATCCAGATTTGGACGTCCAGATGGACCTAGTCGCGTACAACATTTACACAAAATTATATTGAAAAATCGAAATATAATACCACGAGCTGTTCTTTTAGGCCATAGTGTTTTATTTTAAATTAAAAAAACAGCTCTTAATCAAGCAATACGAAAACACTTTACAGAAGAATTGTAGAGCCTGCCATCTAGATCAGTTTTGATGAAATTTTAAGGCATTCCTGTTCTTTGGGAGTAGGAAAGTACACTGGTCGCATATAACGTTTGACGTGCTTGAGTTCTAGTGGAGATATGGCCCAATCGGATTCAGGAAGTACCGATTTCTCCTAGAGCTGATCTCTTGTAGTTAACTGACAATTGATGAGTGTCGGGAATGAACCAAAACTGTACATAGATCTTTTATTCTTAAATTTCTGATTATTTGAGATCCAAGTGGATCTCATTAAAGTTTGAAGACATTTGTACTCTTGAGCATGAACGTGTCTGTTATGCAAAATGGCAGATGGAACTGACTTGGTTGGACTAGAAAACTAATCCTCAAGTTCAAGAACGATGCTCTTGAAAATCCTTAATCTCTTTACCCAATTGCGTAATGGGCTAGAATGCACCCCAAAATAGAATCTGCACAAATTTCTATAGCAAGCTCATTGGCATCTAGCGTCGCGCAACGAACTACCAGTCACTGCAACCAGAGATTATATTGGATCACTTTCACCTTGTGCATGTCCACATGAAGCCACATACATAATTTCACATGTAGCCGGGGTGCTCTGGCCGAGTGTTTTGCCGTCCACAACAATCACTCGTCCGTTCACATAAAAATCGACGATTGTATTCAAAACAAGAAAGATTGGACGTAATTGCTTTTCGCTACCAGGCAGGCTTGTTGTCAGATTGTTGCTCATCCAATGTGGTTTAGTAACGACATGACTTTTTTTTCGCTATAGGGACAATTCAGTTGGCGACCTTTACGTCATGTGGCAATGGGCGCAACAAGAAGTATTTCTAGAAACACATTATTGATCGCCTTTTTGGTGACAAGACGAATGGTGATTTTTTTTTTTTTTTTTGCTCCACATGTCGTTGTCATGTGGATACTTAACACATTTGTGTTTATTTTTCATTATTCAACTGTAGGAGATAGAAAATAGAATGGATTTCCAATACGCATTTCTATATGTAAGGCTGACAGTTCATTGACTGTCGACACACACCCCTTTCTATTAGGGAAACTCGATTAATGATGGCAGGCCTATAGAACAACTGATGAGCCCGCGAGGAAGAATAGTTATTCTTCTTGATAAACTCAAGTACGTAATAAGAAAACGAGGCGCTTCAAATTTAGAAACTTAATTTGTTTTCTTCTTCGCAGCAATTAAGTATTATTAACTGATAGTGGAAGTATTCAAGGTTGAACAAAGTGTTTTAGGTCAAACAAACACTTTTGCAAGTCCGTCGTTTAATCAAGTTAATAATTTATTTACCGACACGCGAACGAGTGTGAACAAAAAAAATATCCTCCAATTATTGATCGATCAATCAAGGTATTAAAAAAGTTTTAAGGCGCAGAGCGCAAGGGTACTGCAGGAAGTGAAGTTCTTTAAGCCTGTAAAAGAAATTGATTAACGACTTAATTTGTGAAATGAACACTGGGCGAATAGAAAAGCCATGTTTGAGGGTGCGTTTGCCATCATTTCAGGTTTCTTCGCATTTGAAAAACATTGAATTGTTGCGTAAATGAAAAACACTCGGGGCAAAACAAATTTAATAAATAAAAAAATTATTCAAGTAACCTCAACACGCATCCAACCATCCAACTATGTATTCCCAGCAAATTTCTATAGGAAAATGGTGTGATTACATACAATTAAGGAAACGCTTTCAAATTCAAATACTTTGGTCACGTGAGGTACGTTCCAACCAAGTGTGCTAACTACCAGCATATCAAGCTTCATGGCATGCTGCCATAGCGATGAAAAAGACTCTTTTCTTTTAAAAAAAAGAAGACATTTTGAACTATTTTCGCACTTTGCTGTGAAACGAGGTGTAAAGTGTTGGAAAGAAATAGAACGAATAACACGAACCTGATAACTGGGCGGGTAAACAAAAACAAAAAAGATCACAAAATTCAAAACACCGACTTTTAGATACATATAATATAAGGATAAAAGAGAACAAATAAAAACATAGATATGAACAGCAAATAAACTGTTGGACAATCCAATGGCGGATGTTGTAAATCATGATAACAACAAAAATAAAGTACCTGAGCGAGTTCGGAGATAAAGCGTACTTATTTACGGTATCCCTATCTATTCACACTTTTATCTTCTAAATCGAGAGACTAACACGTTTCTGCGCTAAAAAAAATTCAAGTTGATGAATAACCATAACCAAGTAATCAAATATTTTGATAATTTCATAAAAAAGTAGGTCGTACTTATATTTTATTCAAGGCAAGCAGATTAACAAACTTAATTTTTTTAGACACCTTAAATTTTTATGTGATCGTATGTATGTTATTATATATTATTATAAAGGGTGATTTTTTAGCTGGTTTGGTTTTGGCAACACTGGTTTTGACAGCTGACGTGTGTTTAGTACCTTGTGTCACTGTCAAACAGCTTCAGTTTGGTTTGCAATTTAACCATGGATCGTCTTACAAATGAACAACGCTTGCAAATTATTGAATTTTACTATCAAAATTCGTGCTCGGTTCAAAATGTTCATCGCGCGCTGCTTCCATTTTATGGTCGGCAATTGCGAGGCGAGTTTGGTGAACAGTTAATTTCACGTTTCGGGCCGGTCAATTGGCCGCCTAGATCGTGCGATTTGACACCATTAGATTATTTTTTGTGGGGGTATGTCAAGGCTAATGTCTATAGGGACAAGCCCGCTTCGATTGACGCACTGGAAGCCAACATACATGCATTCATTCGTGAGATACCGGCCGATATGTGTGAAAGAGTATGCCAAAATTGGACTCAGCGGATGGGCTACCTGAGACGCAGCCGCGGTCAACATTTGCATGAAATTATCTTTAAACATTAAATTGTAAGGTTCAAACTATCGATTCAAATAAATATTTCATTAATTTTTTCGAATTTTTTGTGTTTTTTTTTTTTAAAAAAAGTTCTCAACCTCTTAAAAAATCACCCGTTATATTACAAGTCACCAGGACTTGACGGCATAATACCAGCCGAGCTTCAACAAACGTCCGACTTGATTGCCCCAAAGCAGGCGCTTTCAACTACATCCATCCGCGCGCAATCACACAAGCACTGGAAGAGTTAAACATAAAGGCGGGACTAGTAGCATTAATAAAACAACTACTTACTAGTAGAGAAATTAATGCCACTCTAGGTCACGCTTCCTTGAAAAGCTCGACCAGAAGAGGTACACCTCAAGGAGGAGTACGATCCCCTCTTCTATGGAACGTAGCGGTGAATAAGCTGCTACTTATACTAGAAAGAGCGGTACCCATGTACTGAGGGACTTAATGCAACACGCCCTTACTCTCCTCCACAAATGGACGACTGACAATGGTCTGAGTGTTAGTGCACAAAAGACCGAAATTGTCTTCTTCACTAAAAAATACAAAATCCCCCGCATTGCCCCTCCCACCTTAAATGGCACCAGCCTATCGTTTTCAAATAAGGCAAAGTACCTTGGCCTTATTTTGGACAATAGACTAAGCTGGAAGCTCAATACAGCCGAAAGAGCAAGGAAAGCCATCACGGCCCTTTATATGAGCAAAAAAGCCATTGGGCACAAATGGGGACTACAAGCTCACATGACGCATTGGCTCTTCACAGCTGTGATTAGACCAATCCTTCTATACGGCGTAGCAGTATGGTGGCCCATACTCAACGTCGGCACACATCTCATTGTTTTAAGAAAGGTACAAAGGCAAGCATGTATCTGTATTAGTGGTGTCCTAAGAACCACTCCTACGGATGCGCTCGAAATCCTATTGAACCTTACCCCCTTAGACTTTTTTGGTAAGCAAACAGCTACCAACTGCGCAATTCGACTTAAAGCATGCTCCCAATGGCGTGATTACGTTTACGGACATGCCAATATTCTAAACAAACAGCATCTCACCTCCACGAACCTGGATTACACTTCACCTTCATATTTCCCAGAGAAAAACTTCGAAACCCGGATTCCGAACAGATACCTGTGGTACGGCGGTAATATACCTTTTGCTAACGCCATACACTTTTACACAGACGGATCCAAGACGGAAGACGGTGTAGGAAGTGGTGTTTTCTCTGAGTGCCTTAACTTAAGTAAATCCATTCGCCTACCCACCCAATGCAGCGTCTTCCAAGCAGAAATAATGGCAATTAGTGAAGCCCTGTCCTGGCTAAAGTGACATCGATCTCTATAAACTCTAAATTAGTTATTAACTGTCGCACATCTTTTGATGAGATATCCGAACAGTTTCACATCTGCCTGTGCTGGGTGCCAGGTCATAGAGACATCATGGGAAACTGTGAGGCTGATAAACTCGCTAAGTACGCCACTAGACTGCCAGAAGATGAAATCTCCTGTAATATAGGTATTCCCCTAGGTACCTTCAAATTACAGCTCAAAAATCACAGCATACAAGAAACTAACGCCAGTTGGAGGGCAGGCACCACTTGTTTATTCTCCAAGCAAATCTGGTCTTGCCTCGATTCAAAAAGATCAGATAGCTTGATCACCTTAAAGAGATCCAAAATTAGCACTGCAGTGGGAATTATCGCCGGAATTATTATAGGTCTTCACGCAAAAAGACTAGGTCTATTCTCAAATGACTTCTGTAGAAACTGCCTAGATGAGGAAGAGGAAGAAAGTGTACAACACCTTCTCTGTTGCTGCCCGGCACTCACGTCGTACTACCTAAGCGACCTTAGTAAAACACCGGTCAAAAAGCTACAAAAATTCAACGAAAAGACTGGCTGGCTGTCATAGAATTCACGCCAACCTACTCCCTTGGTAATATACCCACGTGGCGGTACAATGGGCCTACTTTTTGGCCTAAGTGCATGTAAAAAGCCACTTTCCTACCTACCTACCTATGTATGTTATTTTTATGATTTTATGTATATTACATTTTATTTTCATGAAGTAAACATTTTCTTTAAATAAGTTTTTTGAGAATATGGCCTTGTGCTCACTTCCATTTGTGTTTTTGCTGTCTCTCTTTTAAACGAACTGGCGCATACAACTTTGAGGAGCCATGGTTGGGCCCTACCTAAGACCCCCTACCTGTTTCTTTTTTAGCTTTTGTTTTATTTAAAAAAAATGCTTAAAAATCAGAATAAGCCGAATTTTATTGCTATAGTCAGAATTTTGAAAAGTGAACTTCATAAAGCAGATTTTTATTGGAAAAAAAATATTTTTTTGATTTAAAATCCATTAAACGACGGTTAAGGCACTCCATTCTTTATAATATTTTTTTATTGTAAACTACACACTTTGCTCTAGCAATGGCTATTTTTTCCTGAAGCACAGTGTTTCAAGATAACGGTAAAAAATACAGGTTTTTTACTTCGTTTTTTAAACTATTTTAACAAAATATAAGGTAAAAACATTTTCGAAAATTTTTTAAAATGTTAGGATTCTCTGTCTACGTTCTGTTATACTTAAACAAAATTTCATTTCATATGGTATTACCGTTAGAAAACCCAAAAAATATTTTGAAAAATCTTCAAATGTTTTTAAAGTTTTTGTGCGAAAAGTTTTCCCGAAAGTTTGTAACAATTCTTGACAAATGTGTGATTTGATTAAAGTTGCCGTAGAACCACAGTGATGTGGCTGTGGCGGTAGTAGTAGCGGTAGTAAGAGCTGTCAAAAGTTGAAACACATGTAATCAGTGTATTGCGCATACAATGTGTGCCTGTGGCGGTAGCGCGTAGCTGTGGCGGTAGTAAGAGCTGGCAAACTCTTAACTTTCGTAGCGCTACACGGTTGACAGCGCTACACGGTTGACAGTTCAATACAAGTAAAGTAAACAATGAAAAGTACGTCGAAAAGTTCATTGAGATGGTGAAATCTAAAGAAATTTTATGGAATTTGTGTCATCCGTTGTACAAAAATATTAAATCTAGCTCAAATTAACTCGTTCAATTTGTTTCCGTACTACGCCACATGGCTCCGCGGCTGTACTACGTACTACTGCTACATACTACCGCTACGGGCATTGTGGTCCGACGGTAAATCTGATATTTACAAATATTTACAATCTCATAGCGATTGTAAGACAAACAAGAGAAAATAAGAAATCGGCAGACCTCTCGTAACTAGTAGGCGTGGCGTTGATTTGAAAATTAGTTTTTCATTTGTGCATTTTATTCGATATTTTTGGTCCAAATCGAGAAAATTTTTTTGGTGTCCATCCGCTCTAGATGACCCAGCCATCGTAGACGTTGTGTTTTGACTCTTTTGGCTAGGTCGGTATCGCTGTACAGCCCGTACAGTTCGATGTTATATCTCCTCCTCCACTCTCCGTCTATGCAGACGGGACCGTAAATCGTCCGAAGAATTTTCCTCTCGAAGCAGCCTAAAGTGTTTTCATCCGCCTTTGACAGGGTCCATGCTTCTGCACCGTAAAGCAGGACTGGGATGATGAGGGTCTTATACATGGACACTTTAGTTGCTCGAGAGAGGGCTTTGCTACTCAATTGCCTTCTTAGCCCAAAGAAACAGCGATTGGCAAGAGTTATCCTTCGTTTGATTTCAGCGCTGGTGTCATTGTCTGAATTGATAGCGGAACCCAGGTAGACAAAGTCCCTAACTACCTCAAAGTTATAGCTGTTGATGGTGATGTTGGCGCGTAAGATTTGGCTGATCTAAAGTTCAGATAATTTCATTGTTGCAATATCCGCGAAGACGAATACTAAGTTTGCGAGCAAAGTTTGTTGCCTCGTCAGTCACGGTTGCGATTCCTAGATCTCGGTGTAGATCGCTATTTCTTATGTACCATGGAGCATTAACGATTGCTCTGAGTGTCTTATTTTGAAAAGTTTCTAAGATTGATATATTGCTTTGTCTAGTACAACCCCAGAGTTGTATACCGTACGTCCAAGATGGTTTTAGCACTTGCTTATACAAAAGCAGTTTGTTATATACGCTTAGTTTCGAAAATCTTTCGATGAGCCGATTCATTTCTCTTAACCTGATTTCGAGCTCGTCGCTCCATCCGTCGTTCCATTTATGTTTCGCGTCTAGAGCCATTCCTAGATATTTCGCTTCATTAGAGTACGGGGTTTGTACCGAGTTAATGAATAAAGGTTTGCTGTTTATCTTTTTATAAGTAAAATTAACATGCGTTGACTTGGTCTCGTTAAGGACGACTCGCCAGTTCTTCGCCCAGTCGCGAATTTTGTCTAAAGCGCACTTAAGTTTCCCTGTCGATAATTCAAATGTCGTATAAATAGCGAGAATAGCAGTGTCGTCAGCGAAGGCAACTAAAATTGTTCCCGCATCGTGGGGTATGTCTCTTGTATAAAGTAAAAATAATACTGGGCCGAGAACGCTTCCTTGCGGGACACCGGCATTTATCTCTTTGAATTCAGAGTACTCATTTTCGTGCCTTACGCGAAAGATTCTGTCTTCAACGTAAGTCTCTAAGATTCTTAAAGAGTTTTTCTGGTAAGCTAAGCCTTAACATGTACTTCAGACCTTCGTGCCACACCTTGTCAAAGGCTTGCGATACGTCGAACACATATCTTTTTCGCTTCCAGAGCTTTTTCGTTAAAAAAGTTAGAACAACATTGGAAAATGTTTAGTGAGCTGAAATTAGGCCACTTTTTTCAAAGAAGAATTTAAAAGGAGCTTCGGTGTATTGAAACTCACTCAGTTCTAGGGAAGGTTTATTGGTTGTCTATCTTAATTGCCTGAGGAGCCGGGCATTAGTTCCTGAAGATTTGTTCGCTAGTTTTTTAGAGCGTAAACTTTTTTATTTTGCATTTTATAGACAAAGTGGTACATAACATTTTCTTTATATTCCCATACAAATCAAATATAGGTCCGCACAGACCTGGTTGGGCAATTAAGCGACGAAAAAGGCTGCACCTTCTTGGTTTAAAAAAATTATACCAAAATCACTTGGTTTTTTTTTTATTGTTTTTACCTACCTAACAAAATAAAAAAAAAAGATTTTGTTAATGAGTAATTTTATTGAATGTAGAGGAGGAATGGCAGCTGGTTTTATCGGCACTCATTGCCTCTGCTTGGTTTAAAACGCCTGGAGTTCAAGAAGCCATCAGAGAGAAGAAAAGAGCCTACATTGCGTGGATCCAATGTAGAAACTCAACTTCTCGAGCCCGGTACAATGAGGCGCGAAGGACTTCCAATCTGGCAGTCAGAACAGCCAAGGAACAGTCGTGGAAAAAGTTCGGCGAGAAGTTGGAGCACGATTACAGATCTGCAAACAAGATATTTTGGCATACCATTCGCCAACTCAGAGGAAGGTTAATATCGTTCAAGGGGTTAACTCCAAGGACGGTACACTTCTTTCAAATGAGAGCGATGTCTTGCGCAGATGGAGAGAGCACTTTTCGGAGTTGCTCAATCCCCAACAGGGCACTGAAGATGGCATTCCCACTGCTGACGAGATAAGGGCGGAGATTAGTCCCAGAGTAGACGAGGTCACTGAAGCGATTAAATCGCTAAAAGTTGGCAATTCTGCTGGAGTTGATGAAATCGGGTCAGAAATGCTCAAGGCAATGGGTGAAGAGCGTGTTAAATGGCTAACACGTGTCATTAAGGTGGCCCGGGATAGCCGGAAGGCAAACGGCAGTTATAGTGCCCATTTTCAAAAATGGGAACAGGAGAGTTGCACCAACTATAGGGGCATATCTCTCTTGAGTCTTCCGGGAAAAGTATTCGCGAAGGTGTTGGAAACGCGTTCCAGAACTGTAATCGAGCCTTTGTTACGGGAAGAACAGTGCGGCTTTCGGCCTGGTAGAGGCACAACCGACAAGCTTTTTACTCTGAAGGTTATTTTTGAGAAGGTCTGGGAATATGCCAAACCGGTCTATGCGTGTTTTGTAGATCTGGAAAGGGCGTATGACCGAGTCCCTTGGGATGCACTGTGGAGAGTATTGCAGGACTATGCGCTGAGTGGGCCTCTCCTGAGAGCCATCCAGTCTTTGTATGGAAACTGCAGAAGCTGTGTACGGATTAATGGCGTCAAATCCCGTCCTTTTGATGTGCGCGTTGGACTTCGCCAGGTCTGTTTTCTGTCGCCGCTCCTTTTCATAGCATATATGGACTGGATTGAAGCGCAGTCTTGGCGAGCAATGTTTGGAATTGGCTGGCATCAGAATGAGCCATCTGCTTTTCGCGGACGATTTGGCCATCCTCCAAAAAGGAACTTCAACGAGCACTTGATAGGTTTGTAGCCGTCCTAAACGTGAACACATCGGAAGTGATGGTTGTTTTCCGAACTCCTGTGTAGTGTACCCTGCACATAAATGGAGTTCCATTAAAACAGGTGGAGAAGTTAAAGTATCTCGGGGTCTTTTTCACGAAAGATGGGAGGAGTGATACTGAGTTGTCCTGTAGAATTGGCCAAGCTGGAGCAATAGTAAAGGAACTGCGCCGGCCGGTCATCAGGAAAGCTGAGCTTGGAGTGAAAGCAAAGATCTCAGTTTTAATTCAGTGTTCAGTGGAATTTTGGTAATGACCGAAAGAATTAGATCGCGGGTACAAGCTGCCGAAATGAGATTTCTGAGGCGCGTTGCTGGTGTTACTCTAAGGGATAGAGTGAGAAACGTCAGTATTCGTGGGAATCTTAATGTTGAGTAGCTACTTCTCCGAGTGGAGTCTGTCATGCCCCCTGACAGACTTCCTAGACAGGTCATGCTGGCCGAGATGCGAGCGCCAGGTAGGTAAACGATGCGAAACAGGTGGTAGGATCAGGTAAAGAACTTCTCTGAGTCCCGCCTGAGGACTGCGCCGGAGTCTCTTGAGTTGGTGGCAGAGGATCGAGAACGATTGAAAGACCCTTTAGCCACCCTCGCTCCGCGACCCCCTTTAAAGGATTAGCGGCATTCGAAGATGATGACGAATAATTTTATTCAATTTCAGCATTATTAAAAAAAACAGTGGCAGTTAATTTTTTTTCCTTAGCATTGAAATTTTGAACACGAACCAAATCTTTTTTTTTTATCGGCACTGATTTATTCAATGGTAAAGCCTAAGTCCCATCTTTGCAGTTAACCGTAAGATATTCCCAGTCCCAGAGCTATGAACAGTCGTGCTTCCTTGGGGATTAAACCTGTATCTAAAGTCAATTCATAATTTTCGTAGAGAGCATAGCTTTGTTTTAAAATCAAAATAGACCAGAATATTTTACGGAAATAGCGTTAAAGTCCCAGTTACTGCCAGATTAGGGTTGTTATACAATTTGAGAGTTTTGCCCAAACGGAGAACTTTATTCTGTTGTCAGGTTTAACGGTGAAGAGATTGACCGTTGTCTTAAACCCTGTAAGTAAACACATCAGACCATCGACCAGTTTTATCGTTTGGAAAACACGGGCTCGTGTCTCTTTTGAAACGTGCACTTTTTGGTTCGAGCTATTGAACCACAATCATCAGTAATTGCAATCATGACCAGTTTTGGAAACAAAAACTTCTAATTATCGCCGTCACACGCTCTAAAAACACAGATTATTGGGCAATAAAAACACACCCCAAATGCCTCTAGTGCAAACTTATCTGTTTCGCGCGTCATGACCTTAATCAAGATCTTTCTAACAAAAATACATTCGCCTTGAGATTGTGAGCAAAGTCTTCCGACAGTTATCTGTGCTCTATGGCCATGGCAGCGTTTTGATATTCTACGTCATGCCAAATAGAAGCGGCCATACTCCCGTGCGTGTCAATAGGGCATTCACCATTAGCTGCACACAGCACAGCTGATTTGGAAAACCCACCCTTTCAACCAAAAAAAAAAAATCAATAGCATCGTCTAACACTCGTCCACCACGCTGAATTCATTAAGAAACACAACAACGAGAGACTGTGCGTACTTTGCACCTTGGGGGACTAGGCCGAGATCTAGACACGATAAATCTATTGCAAGACCTCGTGAAATTTGCTTGCCTCGAGGCATGAGTGAGGGCATTTGTAGAGCTAATAAAAGTGCAAGAATGCAATCCGCGTGACAAACTGGTTCCCCAAAAACCAAAACCCACTTTTGAACCCATGATCGATCACCTTCATTAGCCCAATTCACCTGGTCGCCGATTAATTTTATTTACCAGTTTTATTAGCGCTCTTTTTGCAAAGAAAATGTTTCAGAGATTTCCAAAATTAATTTGGAAAAAAAGAGGCATTTTAGTACGCAACTCGCAACTAATGCGCAGAACCCTGTCAAAAAATGTCGAACGAGAACAAGAAAGAAAAAAAAAATCTCGAGAAGCGATTACGAAATGAGTTTTTCTTGGTGAAAATCTCGACGGTCAAGCCACTACTTACCCAGAACGTCCGCATTTGATGTGGAGGTCTTGAACCAGGAATCCTCGCCATACTTTCCCGGCTTGTATTTGGATGTGAGGAAATCCTTGGGGAATCCACAGACGACAGACACAAAATGTGGTCGGGGCTTGCTGGCCGCACTGGGCTCCATTAATGTGGAGAAACCATTGCGGAGCGCCCGAGAGATCAGCCTCGTTGTCCAGCCAAGCGAATGCATTTTCATTTATTTTACTTTATCGAAGAATCGAAATTGGGGGGGTTCGAACACAAATCAAAGTTTTGTCACGAGTTTTCGTCGAATATATATTTTTTTATTTATTTAAACACAAAAGTTATGAACAGCACAAAATCAATTCGTTGTCGATGTGAGGAAGAGAAATCAAAATCCGTTTCAGAGTCACTGAGAGAAAAACTTTTGACATTTTTACTTTGGACTTTGGGAGAGCAGAATTATTCAATTCTGTTCTTAAATTACATTTCGTTTTGGTTGTTTTAATTTTTATTAAAGCACTCGGGGGGGTCTTTCTTCAATCCGATTAACTTCGATTTTTCATAAAATATTTTGATTTGATCGCGGGGCTAGCTAGGGAAACGACAACTACAAAGTGAATATCCTCATTTCTACAACAAGAAAAAGCGAATGGAAATTTTTTGTCTCCTCGTAGCTGAATGAGTTTTATTCAGCGCATGTCAGCAGGCAGACATGTGACTTCGCGTGGAGTTGTCACACGTCACTGCATTACCGATTTTAAGGCCTAGTTTGTTTGAAAAATTCTACCAAACTGACTCGGTTATAGTGACTATCTCGGTAATAGGACTGTTTCCAATTTTTTTGGATTTAAGTATAGAGCTTTTACCATGGCTGCCAAAATCTGACGTCTTTCACATTTTTCGACCACGGGATGCCAAGCAAATCGCGTTCTTATATGAAAAATTTCGATAATTTCTGTAGATGTGCGAATTATTAATAAACTACTCAACCTAGAGTGTGTCGAAAAGGAAAGAAAGTGTGCTTATTCCGTTCTTTAAATTGACCCAAAAATTATTTTAATAAATTATGTGAAAAGTATCGAAAAATTGTTCCGAAGATATGATCTCCTTGAATCCGTGTACCCTTTTGTAGTCGTATACATTGTTTCTACAACACAAACAATACTTTTCTTATCGTTTCGGTGTTATATAATGGAAATATTTTAAGCATTACCTAAGAAGCCTGATCAAGTCTACAACTTTCCCGTTCATCGAAACACAGGGTTGCATTTTCGTTCGTTTTCCATATAAAAAGGTACTTTGTTTGGCATCCCGCATTCGATAATGCCAGTAGACGTCAAACTGTTAAAAGCTCTATTTAAGTATCAGAATCACTTGTGGAAATTCACTACCAATTATTGAAAAACGCCTAAGACAATTCAAAAAATGCTTTATTTCCAATTGTATCAGGAACACATTGCCGTAGCGTAGTTGGTTAGTGTGTGTTCTTATGGCGCGGGAGTCTGGGTTCAAATCCCACCCGCGTCGCTTAAAAAAAAACATGGTATAGTATGCTGTTTACCATGTCGTTTTTATTATTTAATCCCTGTTTCACTTTTTGGGACATAAGGCCTTCACTACGCCATCGTTTCTACCATGCTGCTTTCAGTTATGCAAAAAGCATTCAACGAATAAAGATTTCAGTTGCTAATGTATGGAATTCTGTTGCTGTTCCTGTTTTACGTTGCTTGTGACAACGCGGCTTTAGTTTTATTGGTCAGTTTTTGTTAACTTTTTCACTCAGTTGACAGGTATATATATCGGATGACAAACTTGTATAAAACATGGCATAGTTAGTATCAAAAACCGTTCATATCTGTTTAGAGGCAGTGCTGCTAGCAGTGATACGAACGTGCAGACCCGCTGCTCATCTGTTTCGATCTATAGAGACATCGTGCAGTTACTGCAACCCCTGCAGTTTGCCTGCCTCACAAGAGCCCGTGTAATTTATTTTTGCTGCACGAAAATTTCAAGTTTTGAGCTTAAATAATATATTCCGCGGCACTATACCTCTTTTATTAAATTTAACCGGCTGTAATTGAATGACTTCTTCTCCAAACCAAACAGTCCTACAGACGCTTTGGTAGTTTTCACGTCGATCTTAAAATCAAACAAGACTTCCATGCATCGGCTAGGCAGTGCATTTCTGTCATATTTCTCGGGTGCAAACATTTGTTTATCCGAAAATATAAACTCTTGCATCTGAAAATCCTTGAATTAAATAAATTTCAACCTGCAGGACTCGAATATGTTGGACGGTTGGTATTGCCGTAGCTTAGCCAACGAGCAAGCAGCATCCTCACAAAATCAAGACGAAGACAACGATGCTAACGACGGTGAGTCCGGTTCCGAGGACAGCCAAGACGGCGGGCAGGATAACTTCAATAATCCCAAGGACTACAAGGCACAGTACCGCTATTTGAAGAGAAAGTTAAAGTTTATTATATACGTGAGTATTTCGATTGTGTGGATGGTTTGGACATATTAAACATGCCCTTTCTGGCAGGAAAACGAATTCTTCCAAGATGCATTGCGGTCAAGTCAGCGCCGATTGCTGAAAGTCTCACGCGACCGAACTTTTCTTCTCGATCGTTTGCTGCAGTATGAAAAGCCAGAAATTACGTCGTCGGAAAGTGAGGAAACCGAATCGTCAGACGAAGATGCCAAGGAAGCAAAAAAGTAACCAGTTGAAGATTGTTCCTTAAATGAGTCCAAAAATATTTTGCTTTTAGGCGCAAGATGGAAGCAGCTGCCACTGGCACTGGCTCAGGACGCGGCCGCAAGAAGAAAGTCGTTCAAAAGACAAAAACAGAAGCGCCGAAGACCCACACAAATGCTCAGCCAGAAGGACACATGACCGCGGAGGAGGTCGAACGGCACCTGCAATCACGACAATCGATAATGGAATTGGTCCCGGAGAGAGCTCCGCCAACTGTTCCAACCGAAATGTTTAGCAATGAACCCTCGTTGGATAGGTAAGCTTAAAAAGGACCTCACTGATTTTGCGTACAATCTTTTCTCTTGCAGTGAATCGAATGACCAGATGATTGAGACCTCGCCCAGCAACATAGGCGAGGAATGTCTCAGCGTCGAGTACAACAATTAGTTAAGGAGGCTTGAGTTGAACCACAGTAATTACAGATATTCGTCTTTCTTTTTACAAGCGGTCTATTTTTTGCCTTGTACCGAATACCTTTCCTGAAGCTCGCAAAAGCCCCATGAGACTTTTGACGACTTTTACATACCAAATATGTTGGGGACCCCTTGAAATACCAAACTCCTCCCGTAGCAGGTTAACTACCCAACCCATCAGGAGTCCACACAATCTCTGTCCAAGAAGATCTCTTCAGATTTTTCACCGAAATTTAATTACAATACTTTAACTGTTACAAAATCAAAAAGAAATACAAAAAGGACTTAATCTAGGGTTACGTAGCTTTGAAGACGCCCACGGCGAGAAGAAGGTTCCTTCGCGTAAAGTGCAAAGTCAGAAACGGCGATGATTTGGTGGGAAATGCCCGCAGCAAGTACTCTGTTCCGTCGTTGATCTCGGGGTTGTGTGAAGCGTTGTGACCACTTTGACCGGCCAAGTAGTCTTCGGTGAGTTTGGAGAAGTCCCACAGTGTCAGGTAGCAGTCCAAGCCACCAACAGCCAGAATATTGCCATCGCGGCTGAATGACATCGTATGAATCGACCCACTGTGCTTGTTCAGCGAAGCAATCAACTGGCCGTGTGAGAGATCCCAGATGAGCACCTGATGATCTGAGGAGCCGGACGCCAAGTACCGACCGCATATGGCAAAAGCCAGGCTGTAGATGGGGCCCTTGTGGCCAGTCATAAGGCGCACAAGTTGGCCGTTGAACACGTCCCACAGGCGCACGGTCCTGTCGCTGGAACCAGTCGCTATGTAGTTCGAGTTCGGGTGGAACTGAACGCAGTCCACGTCCGCAAGGTGGCCGCAGAAAATTCGCAGCGGTTGATTGGAGTCAGTGGCCCAGAGGCGTGCACTTTTGTCATAGGAGCACGTGGCGAAGTAGTATCCATGGGGCGAGAAGCGCACGTCCCACACCGGGAACAGATGACCCTTGTACACGACGACGCATGTCCAAGTGTGCAGCGACCAGAGTCGTATTGTGGTGTCCTCCGAGCAGGACAGCAACAAGTTCTTCTCCGGCGCAAAGGCGCACCGGTAGATAGGTCCACTATGACCGAAGAAAGTGCGGGATGTCTCCGCAGTGCGGTCGTCCATCATGCGCACCAGCACGTCCTCGGCGTCCTTGTCAATGTCTTTGAGTTGCTCGGCGGATTTCATCTCACGCAGCTTAGCCGGTGTTAGGGACCAGATCTTAATGCTGGAATCCGTGAAGCCTACGGCCAGCATTGATGAGTCTTCGGAGATCTCTGCGCAGGTTACGCTGTTTGCACCGTTAAGGATCGTGTAGAAGCACACAGATGGAAATGAATCCTTTCCTAGTTGCACTCTTTTGGAAGACTCCCGTAGTGCCTTCAGCTTTTCCAACTTGTCGGCGTCTTTTAACTCCGGCAGTGGAATGCGGTCATGAGCTGGAGCGTTTGGGTCAGACTTTGACTTCTTCGAAAAAAGCGGGTCCTTCTTGGCTTTCTTCTTCTTCGGCCTGTCGGGGGCATCTGGGTCATTCTCATCCTCCTCCTCGGCGGGTGGATTCGTTGTGGTGGTGGTGAGACTCTGAAAGTCTACCTCCTTCAAGAGGCCGTAGTACACTCTTATCTTGTTGTCCTGCCGGCGGGCTTCGCCGGTCAAAGCACCAGCTGTAGCGTCACACTGCGCCTTGCTTCGCGCTGTCCCCTCGTATGTATCGAAATGAAGGTACTTACTCACAATCTGCGACAGAACCTCCATCTTCCTGTCCTGAATGTGCCGCTTGAACAGCGAATGCGAATCCCTCGACATCCGAATGATAAACTTGTCGTTTTCCATCGCTGCCACCAGATCGTTGTTCTCCATCTGCGACCGCTTGGTGATCAGCAGGATGTTCTGCAAATCCTCATGATAGTAGTTGTCCAGACCGGGGCCGAACTTTTCGACAAATTTTCGCGCCTGAATCTCGTAGCCACTGTAGACAAGCTTAAAATAGATCTGCACCAGTATGGGATAGAGCACCAGCGACAATTCATGTTTGTAAATGTCCAATGATTCCTCGACAAAATTCCGCAGATCGCCGAAGGCGTTCTCGTAGAGTTCTGGATCGCCGCCACTCCCGGCTACTGGAGCTTGCTCTCCCTCGAGCGTACCCGTGAGCAGTTGGTTTAAGTCGGCATCGTTAACTTCGGCGTCGACGTCTTCTTTGAGGTTGGCCTCTTGCCGCAAAAGCTCCTCGGTCTGCTTGAGATTGTACTTTTTAATGAGCTTGAGGACAGCAATGAGGTCGCGCTTGTCCTGTGACAGACTCATGATGCTGCGGGGTCTACGGGTACTTTTATATTATAACTTTTACAGCAAGGATTATTGATTATTTGATAAATAGTTATTTTACACAGAAATAACCGCGATAAACATAAATATTAGGAGCGCTTATAATCTCGTATTTGCCCGAAAAGAAAACAAATATTTTTCTGTGGCACTAAAAATTGATTGACATTTACAGCACTGCCAGGTACAAAAAAATTATAGTAAAGTTTAAGTGAAAGTGTGATACACTTATAAGAAAAACTACAGGGTAAACATGAGTTTAATAGATAAACATCCCTTTCCCTTCAATAAAAAGCGTATTTAATTATTCTTATCGTAAATCATAAATCGTCTTTGTTAAACTTACTTTCCTGACATTTGTTGAGGCAACTACGCAATGATCAGTAATCTTGGTGTCAAACAGTCGACAAGGGTGCTCAGTGCCAAGAGCAACTGTATATGTATGCACTCTTTTTACCAACCCGCAGTGGATATATGAAGATTTTATGAACCAATGTAATGTTTTATTTTTATTTGAAATTTAATGACTTGTTTAAATAAAAATATACGCTCATGACACTAATTTGCTTACATCGAAAGGGATGTTAGCGTTGAGATCTTAGTTCGTCAAAGCGTTACGCAAGCGAAGAGTTGTATGGATTGACGCCTACTTTTCCATATCGAGCTCACCTTGCTTGTAGGGATTAAGGTACATAGGTATGGGTAGATGGAGAAATTCCTACAACAGAAATAAGGTAGCTTCGTTATGGAGTATTAATACTTGAGAATTCATTTTTTTCAAGATGATGCCTTTCACACATTGACTTTCTGAATATTCGACAAAGTTCTTCCTTTACTGCAGGTGAGACACATCTAGAAAAAAAACGGCAACCAGCCCAAGAAACCTTCTGGGATGCGCACAGCTGTTGTAGCACCTGAGTATCGAGGCAAATTCTTCTTTTTAATCACATTCATCCATCCCACCGGACGCTCGCTTATGAAAACAAATGTCTTTACTCGGTGGTAGCACCATGTTTCTTTGGTGGAACTAAACCAATTCCGCGTGCGAAACTGGAGACGGCTCGCTGGAGACAGAGCAAACTGGCGAAGCATGTTGGCTGAGGCCAAGGTCCACACCGGACTGTGGCATCACCTTAAGTACTTAAGTTAGTGTTCTCCCTTGAGATCAGTGACATCAAGCTTCTCGATTACCAGATAAAATGTTAGAGCTAATCATGATGTTCAGCCCTTGACTTATCACAGATAACCCTAATTGATTCCACCTCTGGTGTCACCACCTGTTTCTGTACACTTAAGCGTGAGCGAATGGATTGAGTTATTGCGAACAAGCCAATTTCAGGGCATGTACACACAGAAGAATGGACATTTTTGTAGAAAAATATTAGGGTAAACGAAAAACCTGGCAATTTGCATGTTTGATTTCACACAGTTTGTGGAAAATGGGCAGTCGTTGCAAATTATAAATAAACTTTGACAGTTCGTGGCGTCAGCTTTTTTGTTTACATCAAAAAGTTTGAAATGCATTATTTACGTTTTCACGGAATTTCCGTGGAACCATTTTGTAGACCAATCACCCTACCCTGCCACTTGCATACAAAAATTTTATATTTCCTGTTGTTGCTTCTCTAAAATTGGTTTTCATTCGTTCATTCGCGCTCATGTGTATTGTCCTCAAGCCTACCAGGGGACAACCAACTCCGATCTAGCCTAGCACGATCTGTTAAGGAATTCTTTCGGGGGCATGGAAACAACGTGTTCAACCTTCAAAGAATTGGTTGTTTTACTCGAAGAAGTAGTTGATCAACATTTATATTTCTTTCAATACTGTGGTTGTTCACTCTTTTGACGTTTTCCTCTCTCTATTTGCTGCAATTATCTCTTCCTGCAACATTATCACACATTACCCATACTTGCCATTGCCACATTCGAAGTGATATCGATATGACTAAATTCCGGATTGCGATCAAGCTGCACGACGAAGAAATTCAAAATTCAAACTTCGCAACTTCGTCTGCTTTCAATCTTTTTTTATAATCAGGCTAAGCGCATATTGACGCATGTGATATAACCTAACGCGTGCCAAACTGAAAACATTTCATTTGGCGATCCGATGTCTTAAGTTGACAGTTTGAAATCGCGTGTAATATACATTTTTGAAGAAAATAATATTTGTTTGCAATGTTTTTCCAAATTCTGGTCTTCGATGAGAGGCTTTTCTGGAGTTGTCACAGATGATTCTTTTTTTTCAAATCCCTCCCTATTTTTCAGCAGGAGTAAAAATGAAAAAAATAATATACGAAATCTGCATAAAAGTATGTCGAAGCTATAAAATTCGAAACCACTTGGTTTGATTTTGTTTCTTTATTGAAACCATGAATTACTGAATAACTAGAAATTCAACTTCGGACATGTAAAAACTTTGCCCACAAGCTGTAATAGAGGAATTTACCCATCCGCCGACATTTGTTTGCAAATGTGAGAAAATTCAATTCGTCATTTCCATGTAATTTCGTTTAGAGGCTTTTACGTCGGCTGGTCGCGTGAGGTAAAATATTGTTGCATCTTCTTACACGTAATGGGTGTTGGAGGGTAACGCGAGGAACGCAAGTTGAATATCTAGTTAATCAGTAATTTAAGATTGAAACTGACCAATAAAATTGAATCGAAAAAAAACTTTTCGGCATAGATTTGGTTCTTAGTGTACTATTCAACAAGAATGCACCACAAAAGCTGCACGAAAATCCGTTGACAGCACAGAACTGTCGTCTTCGGTGTTGACATTTCGTTTTCTCTGTGTCTAGTTGAAAAAAAAAAATTATTTATCAAATTACTCATAACATTTTAAGTCAGTGCGTTATTTGTGTCGTTCGTTGCAGAAAATATGTAAAAAAAAATTGAAGTAAACATTTTGAATAGATAAGGAATCTCCGAAACAGATCTCCCTTTGATCACCGTGCATCATTGACCCACAAGTGCGTAGCTAGAAATAAAAAAGCAAAAAAAAAAACTCGCCACTCCACCAAACAAAGACTCCGTTTGAACATATTTTTCTTCGCTTTACATGCTTTAATTTCTCTTTTGCGGTGAGTAATGATGGCGTATGACTGTCGCTAATCAGTCGAGCGATAACAATGCATCTGGATCTGACTTAATTTGTTGTTTTCCACTTTGTGCCCGCGTAGGCATCTCGCTGCTTCGCCACCTCTATTCTCGAGCAAAAAATATGCCAATTTTGTACAGTGTCGTGTCACGGGGAACTACAGTTCTGGCGAAATTCGCCGAATGTGTAGGGAACTTTGCCGAGGTCACCGAGCAAATTATGTCCAAGATATCACTGGAGAACCACAAGCTCACCTATTCCCATGGAAACTACCTGATCCACTATATATGCGAGAACAAGCTCATCTACATGTGTATTACAGACGATGTAAGTTCCTTGGTCCATGGGCGCTGAACTTGTGATATGACGAGGGATTTTGGTTTCAGGAATTCGACAGGACGAGAGCATTTTTGTTTCTGGCCGACATCAAACAGAAATTCATTCAGACATATGGCTTGACGGTGGCCACAGCCATCGCGTACGCCATGAACTCGGAGTTCTCCAAGATTCTGTCTCAGCAAATGGTCTTCTTTAGCCAGTCGCGCGAGGTAGATGCCATCTCCAGGGTACACGGACAAATTGATGAACTGAAACACATTATGGTGAAGAATATTGGTGAGTAGTGTCATTGGCGATTCTCTTGTGTTGCGCTTAACCTAGTAACTGAGGCTTGTGGGGAGGGTATCATGTTTCTCCAGGAAGTTCTAGTGCGGTTTAGAGTTGTGCTACAGTTGATTTGTCGCATACCTGTGTGGAGTATTTGCTAATTGTATTAAAAAAGTGGGATAAATGTCTTCGGGGTATCAGTTTCTTTACGCCAGTCTTGTTCTGATTGTTGTAAAGGTACAGATCCGAAGGGCGATTGCGGAAGGTGGTCCTTTAATGTAATTTTTTTTAAAGTTTCCAATGAAGGCGGGAGCTTTAAATTTGAGTGACACAGAAATGAGGTTTGGTCTCTTGAGTTTTTGTTTCTCTTCATCGTTTGTTGAGAAGCGGAACGGGCTATTGAATTTTTGCTTAAAGCACAAACTAGATATTCCCTACAGATTTCCACATAAGCAACGTCTTGCTTCGTTTTCTTTGTGCATGATTCATGAGGCTAATAAATAAAATGGCCCAAGCCTGTGTTGAATGTTGTACACACGGCGAGGGGTGTGGAGTGCAACCACACGTCAAAATCTAGACACGTTATAAATAAGATAAGAAAGTCAAACATGACATGAGTCGATAAGTTATCACTTCGGGGAATTTTTGTTAGCCAAGGAAAAGAAGATCCGTCCTCATTCTATTTGACAATTAACGTTTTTGCTTGCATGAACCCAACCCAGCTGATTTTTTATAATAAGCTTCCCTGTTTTCTTATGAGCTTCAATCTTTAAAAAAAGGTTGCACATCTCCATTACCGCCTTGACTTCTTTTATATCTTGCTTTCATTCGACAAAGAGCAAGAAGCCTTGAAAAAAAACCTTCCACCAGAAACAAAAACGAGAACGTTAACAATTTATGCGAAGTGAGACAGACGACAATCGTCGCAATAATTCACTTGTCAGCGTAAAGGCTGCTGCAGCGAGTATAAAAGAGAGAGAGAGCAGAGGTGGCAAAACGGAAGAAAGCAAAAAATATAAACTTCTGTCTCGACTCTGTCTGACTCTTTAATGTAAATCTAGCAAAAATTAGTCATCGAAAGCATAGAATCTACTTTTAACTGTCATTTCTCATATAAAACAGAGAAAAAAGTTCGAATTGTTCTTCAGAATCAATCGCCAAATTCAGTGTGGTAACCTTAAATCAAAATTGACGGAAAATTTCATTTCAAGGGTTAACCTCAATTCAAGCCCGGAGCTAGAATAATCTCACAGCAAAAAATTCGCCTTAAGTTGCTCTTCTTGTGGTAAATGGCCCAAGGGTGGAAAATGCTATTGTGATTTTTAATTATTGGGTCACAAATATAAAATATCGTTTGTTTTCTCAAGTGATCATTACTGTGACAGTTTACTACCAATCGCTGTCAAAATCACTGGATGCTAATTGTCAAACTTTTTGATTCATTGCTTTTATTGGATACACTTAGGAAATATTTTTTAACACTTTTATACCTATCAAAGAGGGAAAAAGAATTTGCTCGTACCCAACAAGCCTAATATCAAGTCTCCTCTCCACCGGCCATAAAACTGCGATTAGGGAGAAACGATTGAAAATAAATCCCGAAGTGTCTCCACTGGGCAAAAATAGGATTTATTTTTACGAGCACTTTTACTTTACTTTACGAGCACTTTACTTTACGATTAGTGAAAAACGATTGAAAATAAATCCCGAAGTGTCTCCACTCGGCAAAAATAGGATTCATTTTTTACGAGCACTTTTACTTTTTGTTGTTTTCTAGGAGCAAAAGCAATTGTTGTAAAACTACCAATAAAAAACGTATTTTTGACAGATCTGTCATGCGGGGACAGTATTCCACTTTCCTTTTTCGAGCCTCAAACTGTTTTAAAAGTGTACAAAAAAGGTTCAAGTGGCATTACAAAAGGTTTGTGAAAAGGTTGAATGTAATTCACGAAAAAATTTATTTTTCAATTATTTGCCGAGAGAATTTAAATTTGTACAGTAAATTTGGGGACTTCTAGGAGATTAGTTGAAGATTATTGCAAATCGCGGTTTGACATCGCGGTGGAGACATGGTATCAAACAAGTAAAGATTCAGGGATATTATTTTGTTAACACGTTACGCAGGCGGGATATTCTTTTTGATCACATCGATTGTTACGAAATGTATAGTTGATTCCACCCATAGTATTTTTTTGTTGGTAAATTTTTGCGCACTCGGAATAATTTAGCCACCATATCTGTGGAGTCGCCTTGTTGGGACCAGCGACTCTTGAATCAACGATATTTTTTAAATTTTGGTTTTTAACTGGTTCTTGTGAAGGGAAAGCTTTCATATATCCTAACTGCTTGCAACAAAACTCCTGGCAATGGCAGGAGAAAAGACGATTTAAAACGATAGAAAATGCCAACAATTCGACAAAAACACAAATAGCTTGTGTTTTTGCCAGCTTTGCCCAGCTTCACGCAAATGTCAAAGCGCACGCAAAAATTCATCGTGTTGAATTTATTTGCTTTTTCAAAACTATCTTCCTTAAAAAAAACCTAACGATGGTTGATGGAAGCAACGTTGTGGTAGCTCCCATTGAAGTAAATGTTTTCGAATTTAAGTTGTCAAATCAACGTTGACGCAACGCAGCTTTGTGACAGAGCCTTTAAGAATTCATGCGTGGAAGACATTTATTGCGCGATCAATTTTTAATCTCTTCCTGAAGTGATTGAAATTCGTATTATTTATCTCGTGTATTGGAGGGGATTTAGCAAAGATTTGTCTTAATCGCGGATCAGTGTCCGGTGGAAACACTTTATAATCTCGACAAAGACAGTTTATGCTGCCACTAAGGTGCAATCGGGTTTCTCAGTTGATGAGGTGCCGACAATATTTTGTCGCGTGCCACCAATGGAACGCGTGCCAATGGTTCGCCATCGCTGTCCTATACAATGTCTTTACCGAAAAATAATTTGGGATAAACATAAATCTACAAATAGTCTACTGCAAATTTTGAGATTTACACTACAAATAGAAATCCGCTCGGCAAATAATTAAAAATAAATCTGCTCATAAAACTCACCCTTTTCGAGCACCTCTTTTATGCTACTTTTAACCCTTTTTGCACAAATTTATAACAGTTTTATACTTGGAAAAAGAAACTGAAACTGTCCACGTATAACAGATCTGCCACAAATACGTTTTCTATTCGGATTTTTACAACATAATTGTTTTCTCGCTCCCGGAAAATGCCATCGTCACTTCTCAAAAGAGAGCTCGTGTCAAATTAATTTTGTATTTGTCCGGTGTAGACACTTTCGCAGTTTTATGGCCAGTGGAGACATGGTATTAGAAAAAATTAAGCTTGAAATCACGATTTTAAATTTTTTAACGCATTTAGTTTGCCTTGGTAACGCTTTAACTAACTAACTAACTAATTCTAAACAAAGTCGTTACTGTTAGGATACTAGAACCTTAAACAAAAAATTGGCTTCGAAAACGCTTTTATGTTCTTGTCTCAAATCTCAGAAGTTTAAACTTTCAAAATTCACTGCAGTTTTTCGCTGATTTTTTTCACAGAATTGCTTCGGACGTATCGGAGATAAAAGGAAAAAGGTGGCACAAGTTTTTTCACTAATTTCTGAAAAATACGTCAAAAACCAGTATATGAAAACTCTTTCATAGCGTTTTTGATTGAAACTTGAAAGAATTGATCTCTAAATCGAGAACTGCTGCTTGCAATAAAACATGTCTCACCATTTGGCGGTTGGTTGCTAACCAACAAACGCGTTTGCACATAAAATCGAAACAAATAAAATTGCTTCGATTTGGCATTTGACAGGAGAGGTGTTTGCATATTTAAGTGAGTTCACATAAAATCTCCCAAAATCGGGGCTGCCCACCTTTCGTGTTGAGAATTAATCTAGACTTGCTCTTTTATTTTCAATGAAACAAGCAAAATCGAAAAATATTAAATCTTTTGGAAGAAGGAGCAAATCTTTTGTTCAATGAAAAACGCTGTCAGTAAAATATGACTTATGTATGTATGTTCTTGTTTTACTTTGACGTGTGTTCAGGCTTTGTTCAAACGGTTCTACGTTGAAAAAATTGGTAAACATCCAACATTTATTCGACCTTAGCAGCTTAATTTTTAGTTCTTGTCTACAAAACGGCTCAAAATAAGCTCAAAAAATCTCAAGTATGAACCCATGTCCGAGGGTTTTTGTTGAAGGCTTTGTCTACAACAAGTACCTACATATATTGCTTAATTTTTGTATAATGTTGTTCATTATGTTTGAGGTCTTACGTTTTTCTTTTGCTGCCAATTTTTGACTTTCATGGAATGTGAATTTTAATGTAAAATTACAAACCGCCCACTTTTTGATGAAGAAGCGATTTCTTTTTGTACGAAGAGTAGGATAATGAAAGAAATTGAATGAATCGGATCTAGACGATCTCTGTTTTCAACAGAACAGTCCTTACTTACTGTGTTTTTAATTACCAAATAAGAGTCTCCAACAAACTTCCAAGCTGATTGCAGCCATTGATCAACTCATTTTAAAAAATATTCATTCAATCTCTTTGACTTTGGATAGTGGCTTGCAGTGATTTTGTGCTCCACGCATAGTTGCCATCGAGCAAACTTTGTTCACTTATTAGGTGATATATTTATCACTATATTTATTTAACATTTCTTGTGTGGTTAGTTAAGTGAAAACTTCTAAATATCTGTTGGTACCCCTATGGCAGCTCTACCTCCTTTTGGAAAACAAAATTTCTATCTCGAATCGAATTTCTGCATGAGTCCTCGCTCTATAAATACGTGGGCCTGTGCCACCGACTTTAGTTTAGAAATGACGATATCGTTTTTTAATATTGTCAAACTCTTTTTCTTGAAAGGAGTGAGATCCTTATTCTCTAAAGGTTTTCCAATTAAAAGAATGATAAATTTCTTCCTATTCTGTTTATTGTCTTCTTTTGTTCTATTGTTTATTAACTTTTACTGATTATGTCTATGTCATCTCTCTTTCAGACAGTTTAAAGGATCGAGGAGAAAAACTTGAGCTTTTGGTCAACAAAACAGAGAATCTAAGCAACAATGTAAGCATTTAACTCTAGTTTTATAATTTCAATGTCTGAACACCATTCCATTTTAGTCCGTAGCATTCCGCAAAGCATCACGCAATCTGGCTCGACAAATGTTCTGGAAAAATATCCGACTATACGTGGTTGTTGGCGTTATAATAGTATTTGTGATTTACGTTATCATCAGTATGGCTTGCGGTGGTCTAGCCTGGCAAACCTGTACCAAGTAACTAAGACAAGATTGTTCCTTTGCAGTCTCTAGCTTAAATTCGTGATCTACTGAAATGCTGTTAATTAAAAAGAAGAAATAACCAGCACTGGCACATTGCAGCCCATTGCTGCTTTCAATTTACGAAAAAAAAAAGAAAAATACAAATAATAGTATCCAATCCAATTAAAGAAAAAATTATATTCTTTTAGATTTAGTCAGGTGGAAACTGAAAACCACCCCTTGTAATCTACCCAAGACGGTAAAAATGGACTAAGGTTACTTTATAATTTCGGAAACAGGGAGAAAACGTTGATTACTGTTGCTTACGAATGTAACATTTTGATGTTTGGTCAAAGGTGAACTTATAAATCAAAAAACAAAAAGAAACAATTAAAAAACAAGGATCTGTGAGAGTCTTAATATGATAAATGAACGCGATTTAATTGATAGTTTTTATTAATTTTGCATTCGTACATGGAACAATGCAATGTAAGCAAATAATATCTCCGTAATATTTAAAAAATAAATTTATTTACAAAATTGTTAAAAAGAAATTGTTTTTGATGTGTAATAATTAAACGGAAGACCAACGAATTCAGATTACCGGCAAATTCTCTCAAACACAACAATCGATGGGAGTTTAACTGGTCTTTGTGCTTTCTCGATGACAACGTAGATGCTGCTGCTGATATGATAACTAACACCATTCTCCTTGGTATGAGATCCTTTATCCCTTACAGGATTAAGAGTATCAAACCAAAGGAGAACTCGTGGTTTGACTCGAGCTGTAAAGAGGCGATTAGGTTAAAGGAGTTATGTTTTCGGTCCTACAAGACCAACCCATCACAGGTAAACCGAAAAAAGTTTAAACAAGCCAGAAACGATTGTAATGCTCATATTCGCCGTGTCAAATTCCAATACGACCAAAAGCTGAGGCAGAAAATACTACATTGTCCCAAGGGTAGTAAAAACTTTTGGTCTTTCGTCAAAAATGTCAAAAACTGTGCCTCATCTTCCATCCCAACACTCGTTTACAATGACATTCCAGCTGTCACCTCTCTAGACAAAGCGAATCTACTTGCAGCGCATTTCGCTGCTAGCTCCATGCTCCCTGATTCTGCAATGTCCCCGCCTACACTTGAGCGCGTCGAATATACCATGGGACAAATTCACTTTCGCGCTCGTGCAGTCAAAAGAGTACTTCGAGATCTAAACATTCACAAATCCGCTGGTCCAGATGGAATATCCCCCATTGTTCTGAAGAGGTGTTCTTCCGCGCTGGCAAAACCATTGTGTAAGCTTTTTCATCGGTCCTACTCCTCAGGTCTCTTTCCGAGTAGATGGAAAACAGCATTTGTCCAGCCCGTCCCTAAAAAAGGCTATTCTTCTTCTCCCTCTAGCTATCGTCCAATTGCACTTACCTCCCTTCTTTCTAAGGTCATGGAAACGCTGATAAATTATCAGCTTATGAAATATCTTGAAACACGAAAACTTCTTAATGACCGGCAATACGGTTTTCGTAGCAAACGGTACACTGGTGATTTGATGGTATATCTCACTGAAAAGTGGAATCATTCCTTGCATCTTCTAGGTGAAAGCAAGATTGTTGCGCTTGATATTTCAAAAGCATTTGACAGAGTTTGGCACCAAGCTCTCTTGTCAAAAATGCGTGCATTTGGAATCGACGAATCTCTTATTCAGTGGATTAGTAATTACCTTTCGAACCGTTCAATTCAAGTTGTTTTAAATGGCTTCAAGTCCGCAGTTCATAAAATTAGCGCTGGCTGAGTTCCCCAGGGCTCAGTTTTGTCTCCGACACTCTTTCTCATTTTCATTAATGATCTGATGTCTGCTACAACTAATCCAATCCACTCCTTTGCTGATGACAGTAACTTCAGTTTCTCATATTCGTTCTCGGTTCCGCGCTCCTGCTCTTCGGACGTTGAATTGGAACGGCAGCGTATGGCAAACTCATTAAACTCCGACCTTAACAACATTGTATCATGGGGATCTCGTAACAGAGTAGAGTTTAATGCTTCTAAAACTCAATGCTGTCTTCTGTCATTGAAGCAAAACCGAATCACCCAGCCATTATCCATGAATGGCACTAGCATCGATGAAACCGAAACGCTTTCCATTCTCGGTATGTGTGCCAATAACAACCTTAGTTGGAATGACCACATATTCGACGTCGCCAAAAACGCTGCGAAATGCCTAGGTTTCCTTAAAAGATGTAAGAAGTATTTCACCCCCTCTGATTTGACTATTTTATATAAGGCATATATTCGCCCCGAGTGGGAATATAATTCCCATGTCTGCGCTGGTGCTCCAAAAACAGCACTGCACTTGCTAGATAGGATACAAAAAACGCGCGTGAAAACTTGTTGGAGACAAAAACATTGCGAAGTCTTTTGACTTATTAGAACATCGACGTAGTGTATCTTGTCTTTCACTGTTTTATCGCTTTTTTCACAAACAATGTTCCATCGAAATAGCCAATTGCATTCCGCCCCTTAAGACGTTCCACCGTAATACTCGCCAAAGATCGAATGCACATCAGTTTACCCTCGAGCCCTCCTTCGGACGCAGAGTAAAGTTTAGAGGTTCTTTCATAAGCCGTACAACGCGAATGTGGAATGTTCTCCCACGGTCAATCTTTCCTGCGCAATACAACTTGCAACTGTTCAAAACAAGAGTGCATCGCTACCTCTCCTCCTTTTCCTCTTCTTCTAATCCTTTCCGCTCGTGAGATGTGTAACATTAAAAAGGGTATCCAATCCCTTATATTCGCGAGTGCATTATAAAAAAAAAACAAAAAAAAAAAATCGATGGGAGTAAGATTTCAAGGCGCAACTGGGCACCTTTTATTGACTGAACCTATTGCCCTGATATGGATTTATTCTCGAGCAATATTCGTAGGCATTGCCAGAAGAAAAAAATGTACGAACACAACTACGCAAAATGTAAACATTTTTAATTTTTATTAAACATAAAAAATGGCAGATTCCGATGGTTTCCCATACACAGTGGGATGAGACCAACCTGCACACCAAATAAAGACACGATAATAATTGAGCTAATCCCTCCTAATCTCTTGATTTCATTTATACAATTATAGACAGTCCGACAACAACGTCATTCAAAACAAAGCTACGAAATACTTATCGCACCAATTGTTTTCTATTTGTTTGTCACGTAAATTACATTAAGTGAAATTTGTTATCATTTTTCGAACCTTCTTAGAAGGTCATATGCTAGACTGTACCTTCTCCAACTCATACCTACGAAGGAATGTATAATCTCAAGAGTGCTCTGCTTGGTAGTCGTGTATTTACTTGGAACGATCCTCAGCGTAAACAGTGTCGCCTCTCTTAACAGTTCCAACAGCTCTTATGCCAAGCTGAAGTCCCATTGCTGGGGACTTTGTTGATGCACCAGGTACAACACGATATCTAAAATAGAGCGGGAGATAACGATATTTCAAAATAAAGAAAGTTATTTTTTACGATTTCAAAGTCTTCAATGGCTCGCCATCGGCATTACGCTCAGCCGAATAGGGATTGATATTTGGCATGATACATCTGTAGCAAGGCCCGACAGTTCGAAACACGGCCTCTTCTCCAATTTTAACCCATTCCCAGTGATCCTCGTCGAATGGTGGTCCACCAGTGTTAACATAGAAGTTTCCTCTAAACTGGCGTGAAGGAATCCTGTCTTTTAAACGAGAATTCAACTCTTGTACAGACGCATTGTTGATAAGCATGTAGCTGGAGACGTCTTGAAGACTACCCTGAAAAGCAAATAAACATTTAAGACTCCGAAAGCAACCTTCTTCTTCGATGACCTACTGTATCCGCTTTGGTGCAAACGCCATTTCGAAAATCTTTATCGATCGGTTTTGTTGCAAAGGGATATGGATAGTAGACCAGTCTAAGACCCTCAGGCTGGCCGATAATAAACTGTGAAAACCATGTGTGACACTGGTCGCCGCAATCCATGACAGTCACGTTATAGCCCCACATCTGCGCCTGTAAATCTCCCTTAGAGTCTTCTCCTATGGTTGAAAAATCAATGTCCAAGTCATCCATGCCGGGTGCAGAGATCACTATCTTCGATCGATTCACAAGTCTTGGTACAATTTGAAACATCTTTGGATAAGTTCGAGCCGAAACCAATTGCCCACCGCCATCGATCAACATTAAAGCTCTGTCCTTGATGTCACCTTGACGAAGTCCAATGTTCTCGCACAGCGCAGCATCGGCTTCAATGGGGCCACATGACTTTATTGGAAAGAAGAGCAGCTCCTCGAGTGTACCGACTTTTTTCCATTTGGTGGGTATAACCTCTTTTTTCATATACTTATAGTACATATATGAAAGACCGGTGGCAACTGTTACACCAAGGCCTACGCCTACACCGGCTATCAATCTAGATTGTGAAGAATCTAGGAAAAATCTATTAAAATCGATGATCATACAGAATTGAGACACGACTCACTTGTCATAGTTTTATGTATGTACCTCCCTTTCGGGCGAAAAGCTAACACTGAACTGACGAACCTAGATTTAAATTAATTTCAATACCTAACCTAGGTTAGCGATCTAGTCTGAGGGGTCTGTTCGTTTAAATGCAATGTGACACGTTGGGTGACTAGAAAAGGTCGAAGTAGACACTAGAACGTTCGTGCTTCTTATGCATATGATGAGGATCACACGAAGAATTGTGTATCTAGCTATCTACTAGGTACCTGCCAATTGTGTTGATTACTTTTGATAATAACGTTAAAAAAGCTTCTACAATTTCCATGTAGTGGTCCTCGTCTGAATTGATCAACAACAAAAACGCAATCACCAGAGTTTGTTTACAACTTATAAAGCCCAAAGCCGTTTTTTTTTGTATAATAGCTCTTGTTTTTTTCCATACTTGATTAGACTAAAAAGCCTGAAGCTTGTAGAAGAAACTTGAAATAAGAGGCAAAACATAAAACTTTTCACAGAAGCTTTCAACTTTTCAATCTGCTTATCTGGTCAGGTGGCGTAAACCTTTTGCGATGTCGATCTGCGCAGCGCATACCTGCTTAACAGTACTGTACAAATTTAACACACTTCTTTTATTATAATTCAGTTTTCAATTTATTATTAAAATTAGGTTTAATACTCTATCCACACCAGAAACTAAGTTCTTGCGTTCTAAAGCCTTGCAAGCCAGGGCTTAGGCTGGGGTGTGTTAAAGCCTTCATTGAGCGATACTGAGCAAAGTTAACTAAGTCAGAGATCTATTTTAAAGCAGATCTATCTTGTTAAAACCATAATGAGCCTTAACTAAAAAAAACATTATTACGGCAGAATGACCAAGCTGTGTTAATTAGAGGCTGGTAAAGTACCTGTAGTAGGACAGAAAGCAGAAAAGGTGGCTATTAGCGAAGCGGCCCCCTGGACTTGTAACAGAAACCTCAAAAATGTGGGAGATTTTGGTGTTTTCTAGTATAGCCAGTCTATTCTATTGGACTGGTCAAAATGTGTAGCTGAAGTTTTTGTCAAATTTAAGTCCATATTTATGTAGCTGAAGTGACACATTCTGATCAGCCGTAGGAACTTGAAAACAAAGTTGGTCCTTCATATTTCTTTTAAATCTATACAGAAGATCCCTGAAATTACCTCGAGGGCCTAAAACACTTCCAAAAATCCTCAGGTACAGCTCCAAAAAGGGCAAAGATCCGCTCATACTTCCATGCAGCATACAATTGAAATAAAATTATCTAACCTCTCCCAAATAACTATACTCCATGCCGGATGGAGGAGGCATTTGTTCTGTAATTTTTACAGACATATAACGTAATGCAGTTCAATTGTCATTTTTTCTGAATGCCTTAAAATGCCAACCTGTCAAAATATGAGAAAAAAGGCATTTCTGACAGATAAAAATGCCAACTCAGGCATTTAACGTAAACGCGTAATTTAGCACATGACATAAATTTTAACGCAAGGGCAAAAAAGTGAGTTCCACCTTTGGAATTATGTTCTATCCTAGCATTCTGATGGTAGTGCCGCACATTTGATATATATTTTCGCTTGATTTGTATGTAGGTATCAGACTATCAGGACGGAGGAACCTGCTATTAAACTAGTGGTAAGGTTACCATCCGCTTGGCTTAGGTGAATCGTTGGAAAGCCCATCTCAATAGAGCTTTTACCATGGCTGTCAAAATCTGACGTCTTTCAGATTTTTCTACCGCGGGATGCCAAGCAAATCGCGTTTTTATATGAAAAAATTCAATAGTTTCTGTAGAAGTGCGAGTTATTAATAAACTACTCAACCTAGAGGGTGCCGATAAGGAAAGAAGTTTTTGTGCTTATTCCGTTCTTTAAGTTGACTCAAAAATTATTTTAATAAAATAAGTGGAAAGTATCGGAAAAGTGTTCCGAAGATGTGATCTCCTTGAATCCGTGCACCTCTTGTGGTCATATGCACTGTTTTTACAATACAAACAACACTTTTCTAATCCTTTCCGTATTTTATAACTAAAATATTTTTAGCGTTACCTAGGAAGGCTGATCAAGTCTACAACTTTCTCATTCATCGAAACACAGGGTTGCATTTTTTAAATAGTTATTTGCGTTTATGTGTAATTTGTGTTCGTTTTCCATATAAAAAGGAACATTTTTTGGCATCCCGCAGTCGGAAATATCAGTAGACGTCAAGCCGTTAAAAACTCTATTGACCCCTGTCAAGCGTCAAATCAACTGTCAAAATTGACATTCTCCTTCTGCTAAAAAAGAGGCGCGGCATCAACCCCTTTTCAATAACATTGTATAGTTTTAGTTCAAATATATCAAACTAAAGAAGAGGTTTGCATGTGTTAAGCACTTAACACATGCAAATTTTTATGCCAAAAATTAGGTTTTTATTCAAGTATGGCCCCAAAAGTAAGCGTAGTTAAATTTACATGGTTTTAGCATATAAAGCAAGAATTTCTCGATTACAAGCAAATACATTGCACAAAAATACTGTTTGAAAAACATCAGAGAATATGAGACCACGCCTAAAATGGGGGCGTTTTTAACTTTTTTTTTTAAATGTCAATCACAATATACTTACGCTAGGATACCCACATACCAAGTTTCAGCGTCCTACGACAGGTGGGTTATAAGTTTCCGGTAAATTAACGTTAACGACGATTTTGTTTAAATTTCTAAGTAGGTATGGAACGTTTACCTACCTACAAGGCAAGCCTACTGCGTTAAAAATTTTCAATATTGCCGTTTCCAACCTGCATTTTTGAAGCCCATTCAGGGTTACCGATGGGCGACATATGTCGCCAAATGGCGACTTTTCTACTTTCGGGACGCTTGGTGACGACATTTCGAAATAAGCGGTTTTCGGACCCTTTTTTTTTTTAAAAGCAGGCGACATTGGGACGCATTTTTAATTTTGAAATCAGTAACGCATACAACAGCCACAAATTGAAAAAAGTTATTACATTGACACATGTATGATTGTGTGCGTGCTTCTGGTTTTGATTCTGGATTCAAAACCAGAAGCAAATTTCTCTTCCAGAAGAGGAACTGTCAAACGAGTCCAAGAAAACAGTTTCAGGAGAGTCCAGAAGTCTCCCGGACGCTCCCGTTATGCTACGTTATGTTATGATGGAGATGATCATGTCTTATCTGATGCTCAACTCAATATTTTAATATGTATGCAGAAGTTCAGGGTCGCTATTAAAAGACTTTGCAACAATTAAGTTTTTATTCCACATTAAGCTAACTCTTTGTTATTTTTCACTATTTTCGGTATCAAGTGAGCGGAGGGTCTGAGACTACAAAATTTAAGTAATTTTTTTTTTTTACTATAGTGTCACGAATTTTTTTTCTCTAAAATTTTAACATTAGTGTATTTTATTGAGTGGGGCGCATTTTTTGGCTGGGGCGACTTTTTTTTGGCGACATTTTCAAATTGTCCATCGGTAATGCTGAGCCCATTGATTGGTATGTTTAAGCGTTTCCTCGGAAATCTATATCCGCAGAATTTAAGAAAAGTAGCCTAGCGGCAGGTGGTTGAAATAATGAAAAAAATATCTAACGGCAACTAAGCAAATTCAAAGTTAGGTACTGTTTTTTCGATTTGAAAATTAAAGGAATGTAAAAAAGGCCAAGACAACATATGTCCATTTGTCTATCTTCGAAATGTCAAAAATAGGTAAAAATTTGAAATAAATAATGAGAGAAGTTCATCTTTTGGCACTAAAACAAGTAAGTGCAAGAGTTCGTGTTCGTCTGTAACGAACTTCTAAATACCCAAACTGCTCGACGCTTTAGCTTCAAATTTAAAAGTTTTTTTTTTGCAAAATTGATAAAGTTTATGCCAATTATTTGACTTGGTCACGTCCCCGAAAATGGGCGTGGGCTGAAAAATAAAATCAATTAATTCTTATTTCGTAAGAATTATGAGAAAATGCATGAGAAAAGCATTAAGCTTAAAAAAAAACAGTTTCTCTCTAAAAACGCCCCCGAAAAGTAGGCGGAGCTCAATGCTTACATAATATAAAAAACTTAGCAATTGGTAATAACTTTTGGTAGCCACTATTGATCAGCTCTGCACCAAATTTGAATTCCTACGCCTAGCCATTTCGAAATAAAATGTAAATTTAAGGTTGTCTCACATCCAAGGCAATTGTGGGCGTGGCTGTGGGAGGACTTCATCAATTTTCATACTTTGTCTGGTGAACCAAGCCACACTTTAAGTTTCAGGGTGTTAGCTAAATTTTAAAGAGCTGAAAACTTCAAACATGACTTAATCAATTCACCTGTCGGTCTTGATTATATCTCGAAAAGTTCTTAGGGGTCTACCGTGATTATTTTACTGTGGTTCAAACTAAGCATTAAAGTTAATATACCCTACGTCGGGTATAAAAAAATTCGCCAACTTTTAAAGATGATCTGTTGTATACTTTTTTTTACTACTTCTCCTCTAATTTTACGGAACGTAAGTCGTGATCTCACTTAAGGTTTGGTAAAAACTTTTTTCAATCAGAAGAATTTTTTCTGTATCTGAGTGATCAAGTTTTGCGACACGAAACGTTTTTCGTTTTCAAACTCTGTTGTAGCCTATAATTAGTAACCCCCACTAAATATTATGAAATGCAACAGCTTTATACAGATGATAAAGTCCGTTGAAATAATTATATGTGTTTGAAACGATTTTGTATAGACACCTATACTTTAAATTGAACAGAATAGTAAGCTGAAGCTTGGTAAACACCGATATGAGTACTGAGCAAACCTCCCCTCAGCGATACCGCATCTTATCAAGAGTCAAGTCCGATTAAAAGCTACTATCTACTACTCATGTATGTTTGCTCATAACACCAACGAGAAAACAAGACGAATTAATTTTCGGCTTACCTTAAGTCAGTATAATTTCCTAAATGAAGAAGCTTCAGTTCGCGTTAGCTTTTGGTGTCTCAATAGCTGGAACATCTGTTCTGCTATATTATCTCCGTAAACGTAATGGACGGAACATTAGTTTTCCAACAAACGATTGGCAATATGTGGGAATATTGGACGAAATCATTATGTATCCCATTAAATCTTGTCGGGGAATCGAGCTGCTGGAGGCAAAGTGCACAAAATATGGCATCGAGTGTGGAAATTTGAGGGATCGAAAACTGATTCTGGTTGATGATTATGATCATGTCGGATTTGCTGGAAAACGACCTAAAATGTGGGAAATCCAAACCAAAATCATTGGAGATGATGAGTTGGAAGTAACAGCTCCAGCGATGGAACCTTTAAGGTTGAACATCAAGGAAATGATCAAGGATCGCAAGGAAGTAGTGCAGTGCTTTGAAGGCATTCGCATACCATTGATTGAATGCGATCAGCGATATGGAATATGGTTTTCGAAGTTTCTGCTGGGACAAGAGTCTGGGATGCGGCTGTTTGTGTGTTCAACACCTGTGCCAGAGAAATCGTTGTTTCGAAAAAATGTGGTAAGTAAAAAGGAAAGACGTGCTTTAGATAGAGAACAAATTTTCTAGTATGAGTACGATATCATTTTTGAGTTTCGAAGTTAGTCTACTTCAGAACGGGGTTTATCGCTTGGGGAGAGTATTTCCTTGTTTAAAACAAGATCTGTTGATCAGGAAACAAAATTAATCAGGGGTTAATGTTGCACTTGCAGGTGTTCAGTACAAAGTTAACCCTGCATTAAGAACTTTCTCCCTCAACTTTCATTTCTCATAGAAAACAAGAAAAGATGTTCGAATTGTTGTTCAACGTAAACCCACCAAATTCGGTGTGTTATATCGAGGTTAATTCGAATTAATATTTATTTAAAAACTAATTTTCCTGGTTAACCTCAGTCTACCTGCGAAACTCGAATGATCTCGCTCAGAATCAGGGGTTAATGTTGCACTTGCAGGTGTTCAGTACAAAGTTAACCCTGCATTAAGAACTTTCTCCCTCAACTTTCATTTCTCATAGAAAACAAGAAAAGATGTTCGAATTGTTGTTCAACGTAAACCCACCAAATTCGGTGTGTTATATCGAGATTAATTCGAATTAATATTTATTTAAAAACTAATTTTCCTGGTTAACCTCAGTCTACCTGCGAAACTCGAATGATATCGCACAGAATATCTGGCTCTGAGACTCACGACTGTAGAAGCGAAATCCCAACCCATTGGAAGAGTTGTAGACCTTTGTGTAAAAAATTACCACACCTTACTCGAACATTGTTTAAATTTTCATAGTTATAGTTGAAAAAAAAAAAATCAATTTAATGAGCTTTTTTCTCTCCTTAGGATCTGAATCCATTCATGGTAATCAGTGACGAGTCAGTTTCGAATTTAAATGCTCGCCTCGAAAAAAAAGTTCACCACTGGCAGTTCCGTGGTAACTTCTTGATTAACACTCACCTGCCCGCCTTTGCTGAGGACAATTGGAAATGGATGCGAATCGGCGAGGAGGCTGTATTTCGTTACAAGGCACCATGCTATCGTTGCATTTTACCTAACATCAACCCGTTTACATGCGAACGCAGTTCTGAGTTTGAGCCCCTGAGAACTCTTAAGAGGTACGATGACGGTTGAGACTGTAAAAATTAATTAAAATATTTTCATGAGTTTTTTTCTTATGCGTGCGCGCACAATTAAATTTATGAATCTCCACAGGTACCGAATGAGACCGGGACAGGTTGAACCAGAGATGGGAATCTATTTCGATCTCCACACCGAGGGCGTTGTGAAGCGTGGCGATGCAGTATACGTTATTATGTGAATATAACGCTGAGAATAAAAATTCCAATTTACGGTCTCTCCATTTAATTTTTCTATTTTTGTTTGTAATCTTTGTGCAGATGAGAGACTTTCCAGCACCCCCCATGCCTGGCTTTCACCTTATCAGACAGCTTTCACTATGTTTGTATCGTTTCAAACAGATTGGAGAAACGAAATGCACAGTTGCGCCAGTTTGTGCAGGAGAGTGCTGGAGTTGAGTTCGTTTCACTCGGATTGTTGGGATCTGACAAGTGCCGGCCGGTCTGTGTGGGGTGTTGGTGTTGAAAAACATCGAAAATTTATTGTTAAGAACGTTCAAGTGACAAACCTTTTATAGATACTGACGTGCCTTCCATCATTCCGATATGACGTGTAAGTGGAATAAAAGTTGTTGCCTACACGCTGAGTTACATAAGTGATAAAGTTTATGTTTATCGAATGGCTAGAAAGGGTGTGCTCTAGAGAGGTTAAGGGTGATTGACAGTGACCTGCGCAATATGATATCATTCTGAAACAATGCACAAAATGTTTGTTTTCAAAACTGTTCGCTTGAGTAGGTGTCTGTGGATTCTGGTGAAAAAAAAACACAAGTGACACATGATAAAGAGTGTTCTTTGAACTGTCTGGGATAAATTTTGAATCAACAACCCGATTTTGATAAGCTCACTAGCAAATAAGATACCATTATGACAGTTTTGGTGCTAGCTACGACGCACGTTAACTGAGAGAATGCATAAAATTTGAAGTAAGAAACTAGATTAAAATGCTTTTAGTCGCCAACCTTGTGAATTCAAAATTCAATAGAAAAGAATTCCTAACGGTGGGGTGGTGCTGTTGGTGCTTCTTTTCGGGGCCTTATTTAATTTTTTCATTTTGGAGCCTTATTTTATTGGGGCATTATTTCCTAAAGTCATTTAAAATTGTACAGCTTGAATTTCAAGTTCCCGACGCAGGACAAGTATTAAGTCTACAGTCCAATGAATCCGGTTGCGTCCGTTACGTCAAAGTTCACAACTGACAACTCATGGCGTATTCTTTTGAACACCGAGCTGTCAAATAATACTCGGTGTTAGCGACAATTCCAGCGTGGTGTACACTCGGTTTCATTGTGTACAGAACGACAAATACAGCACCGGTGCAGTCATCACGTTAAATTCTGTCAGGTGTCAAAGCGCTTTGACTTCAATTTGTTAACTTTATTTTCATTTCGTAGCGTGATTTTCTTGGCGTCGGTTTTTTGTACCTTTTAGTTAAAATGATTTTTGATAGCTTTGAGTTTGTGATATTTAGTAACTTTTTCTCGATTTCATACAATTTCAGTCGCGTTGCAAAAAATAACGAATGAAAATTGAGTCGAAACGTCACACATACACAATTAACAAAACTACACTCAGCCTCCACCGTCAAATACGACGGTGGCGAAAATTCGCGTTGGGTGTCGACACCGAAGTGATTCGGAGTTCAAAAGAACATTTAGATGAGCATGTCTCCGTTCAGGTGTACGAGAAAAGAACAAGTTTTTTCTGTATTCCACACCAGTTTCACGATTCGGTGTTGAAAAGAATACGCCATCAGTTAAAAACACACGTTCTTATAGGAAGCGGCCCATAGAAGAGGTGCGTGACGTTCGTCGCTTCCCTTAAGAACACGTGTATTTCCCTGAGCCGTCAGTTGCTTATAGTGTATTTTGACGTGACGGGCGCGACGGATTCATTGGGCTGAAGGCTTAAAGCCGAAATTTCAAAACAGCCGAAGGATTTTTGAAAACTTTGAAAAAAGTTTGTATACATGGTTAAAAACATGACCCCTAAGTGGGCATGACTGTTTGGCGAAACCGAGACCAGAAACTTATTAGGTTGCTCTTTATTCGACATTTTTCACAGTTTTAGTTGTGTGAGTGCGGACTACTTATGTGTTGGCATGTCATCAGAGACGGCTCGAGGTTCATACGTTTCTGGGAGCAGGCTCTACTTTTGTTTAACATTCCTGCGTAAAGGTGACATTTGTACCCCGATTCGTGATAAATTCGATACACTCACTTGCAAGTCGATACCCGACATCGGGCGACTAATGTCAAAATAAATGCTTCACTCACACACACTGTTTATGTGAAAAAGAGCTATTCCTTGTCTCTTTATTCAATGATTTCAATATGAAGGCACTCTTAAGGCTATTACACAAGGCTGCTTTGCGCCAACGTTAATTTCACAACTTAAATTAAAACGTTACTTCGACCATCTGTCATTACGTTTTTTTACGTAAGAAAGTTTTCAGAAAGCATAAAATTTTAAGAAAGCAGAAAAACACGATGAATTTTTGCGTGCGTTTAGATTTTTCTGTGAGCCTGAAATTGTTGGCTTTCGCGGTGGTTTGTGTTCTAGTTGATTTGCTGGCATTTTTTATGGTTTTTAATCGTTTTTCGAATGGTATATTTTCAATGCGGTCTTAAAGCAACGGGAATGAACTGGGACATAGCCATGACTGTGACATAGCCTTTAGGGACGCTACCATTTAAAAATACTGGCCTGATGTCACTGTCATAGAGTGACTTAGTCTTTACGTCGCGGCACTCAACATTACCAGTTTTTTTTTTAAGTGCCAGTTTATCAGTGCGTGAACATCTGAGTGTCGAAATTAAACTTCGATTAACCTAAGAAATAAGTTTTTCAGTTAATTTAGATACGGGTTAACTCATCAAATTTGGTGGGTAAATCCCGAATCAAAGTCTTGAAAACAGTTCGAGCTTCTTTGACTGTTTTAAAAAATCTTGGCTTAAGTTTGGCATTCGCTTTGGAAAACCGGCCCTGACTCGCAAAGAGTTCTATTGGCAAGTGATGTTACAAATCACAATAACACGTCTGCTCAGCGATTGTCACATGTGATAATCACAATTATCATTTTATTTATTTTTATTTAATCTTATTATTTTATTTAATCTTATAAAAGCGGCCAATCACTGTCGAAATCAGCTGGAAGCGTGCTTTTTATGCATTCTTAACTTTTTTTTGCAATAAACATTTTCGAAGTAAGTTTTTAGCATTTTTTATGTATACAGGGTGGGCCAAATACAAGTATTTATTAAAAAACAAACAAAATTTAAATTTTTCCGTGTATTGTGGAACACAACGTTTGTCGCTCAAGTGGGCTCCGCTGAAGAGCATTCTGTTATTTCAATTTTCCAAGACCTTTTCTGATGGCTTCTGTAGCCAATGGAGCGACGCTATACAAGCGTTTATCTCATTTCCTTTTGGATACTGACTTTCTGTCAAGATTTCAAGCGGGTAACAGTTGTAAGTGTCAAAATAATTTGTGATTTAATTTAAATATAGACATTGTAATATTTTGGCACTTGGTTCTTCGAATAAAACTCAATTGCACTTTTATAATTACTCAACGAAACATTTTGTTTATCAAACAAAACTTTTTTACATCCAAATTACACTTAATTAAACTTCGCTACTTAGAGTTAAACACTTTTTCTTTCAATTCAATCACTTTTTACTTTACTACCGATTTTCACAAGTCAACATTTAAAATATAATTGTGCCGTACGAGCCTGTCACCCGTGTATTTACACAATTTAAGCACCTTCTAGTACGTTCCATACATCCTTAGGCGGTACTTTTCCGCTTAATTCCATGGAGGTAAGATTTTCGATATCAAAATTCGAACTTCGAATATGTCAGCTGACTGGAATGACAGTTGGGTATGTTCGCTTCGTAAATCGAGCGGGTGTGTTCGTAAAGTGAATCGATGGGTGCATTCAGCGATTCCTGCATGTCTTTTATTTCTTGGCACCACATAACAATATGTAGGAATAAATTATTTTATTGATCAAATACAAATAGCAACCGCCGGTGTTAATGCCTTTTTTTATTGGGTCAAACTGTCATTCAGAAAAGAAAATAAGAACTATGTATATAGTAGTAGCTAAATAGTAGAAGCTAAGGCTGTGTCTTCATCTTAGGGTGGAGACACATCAGCCATATCTAAATTTTATAGGTGGATATATACATAAATTCTTTTTTTTTTCGTTTTAAGATTTTCAAAATTTGGACCAAACTCGGCTGTCGATTTACATTGCCGCTGGAGTAGGTCTTGCCACTACTGCAGGAGTAATTTACTTATATAGACGATACCAAGATAATTTTATACCTCCAAAGAAATGGAAACGAATAGGTGAGCTCACAGATCTTATTTGCTATCCCATCAAGTCATGTGGACCTGTCCGTGTGACCACAATGCATTGCTCCAAACTTGGATTACAGTCCGATATAGTACGTGATAGGTAAGTACCTAAGGCCCAAGAACATTTGTCCTTCATACTTATTAAAATTTGCTTTCTTGAGACAGAATCTTTATGGTGGTAACAACAGATGGAAAATTTGTCACTGCAAGGCAACACCCAAAAATGGTATTGGTACAACCTCGTTTTGAGAATCAAATAATGAAGCTATCAGCACCCGGAATGATTGATGTGGAAGTTGATGTGGCACGGTTAGCGAAGCTAACTCCCATCAATACCTCCGTCTGGGGTCAAGGTGTTAAGACTGTTGATTGTGGAGAAGATGTGGCACGGTGGTTCTCTCGTTACATTCTCTGCGAGGATTTTGGACTCCGCTTGATGTATTATCCTTTTGATCATTCTACACGAGATGTCCGAGAGAATAATAAAATTTTCAATACTATGCTTCGTGAAGATACGGTAAGTAAGAAACTACAAACTTTGTTTATGTTAGCAAAAACTCCTGATTTTTAGGGAGCACTACACGATGCTACCAGCTTTATGTTCTTGAATGAGAGCTCCTTAGCTGATTTGAACACAAAGCTAGAAAATCCAGTGTCGGTAATGAATTTTCGACCAAATTTTCTCGTCAAAGGTCCTGCAGCTTATGAAGAGGATCATTGGAAATGGTTGAAAATTGGCGATGAAGTTGTCTTTAGATGTGTTAAGCCTTGCACAAGGTGAGAAAGCTTAAAAAATGTTTTTTTTCTGACTCTTTAAAATATGTCTTTCCTCTAGATGTATTTTTACAAACATCAACCCGGAAACGGCTACTCGAAGTGCGGATGGGAATCCTTTAAAGACACTTAAGGGCTATAGACAGTTTGCAAAGACTGGCGAGAGTCCTGTGATGGGAGTGCACTTAGGATTGCGTAAAAATGGAGAAATTTCAGTGGGAGACCCAGTGTTTGTAGAAGGTTGAATTAGGAGTAAACTTAGAGTTTGGGCACAAGAACCTTAATGGATTAACATTCAGGACTTTTATATTGCTTATAACATGCAGTTTACGTATATACAGAAAGAACGCGCAATAAATATACACTTAAGCTTATTGATTTTACAAGGAGCAGTTTGAATTGTCCTGGTAGTAGACGATGGTTTTGCTGATTCTTAACTTACTAGTATGAGTTGGAGCTTAACCCATACAGAAGACACCAACACTGCATTAAAACTGTAGCTCCTCCGCCCTTGGATAGAATCACCTTTCTATGAAGACTTTTCTCCTGGCAGCGAAGAAAGGGCATTGACTTGAGAGCTTCAAACTCTGGGTCTGGGACTCTTTGTCTGGGAACCCGTTTGTAAAATTTATATAAGTTTAGGTCAAAAGGTAACTCCTCCAGCCTTGGGTGCAATCACTTTGCTATGAAGTTAAAAGAAGTATATCTGGGGATATGTGCACAACGTTGACGCATCCTCACGTTTTTCGCAAAAAGGAATATTATCAGAAAAATCAATAACATTTCAGGACAAATGTGCATAAAAAAAAAAAACAAATTTCAAAGGTTTTACTTGTATTATCTTTCCTTTATTTACAATACTCTTAAATCTTACAACAAGTGAACAAGACTTGTCTTCTTCGCTCAATGCTTTGTTTATTTTCAATTGATTTAACAATCTTAACTCAGCAAGATTGAAATTAGTAAGTGTCCTTGCTTCCTTTCCCACGAATGTGCCTTCCCTTACCGCAGGGATGTGCTTAAATTTATAATAACAGGAAACTTTCAATAAACAAAAAAATAAGTACAAAAACACACAACAACGTATAAAAATCAAATGTACAATTGTGTATTTTTATCCATAGTTTAAAACTAAAACTTAAATCTTAAAAATTAAACAAAAAAAAAATATTTATAAAACAATTTCACATTATTTCGATTTTCTGATTTTTTCTTCTTTTTTTTAAACTTAACGCTCCATAAAAAATAAACGAAAAAATAAAATTAAAAAAATAATAAACATTTACATATAGGTAACAGACCTCCGAATAAGCAAGGATCAGCTTTCTTTTCGATTGTATAAAACAAAAAACTTTTTTTTCTTAGTGACTTTGACTACCATCAGAGATTATTGAGTGGGTTTTTGGGGAGTTTTTTTTTATATATCATTTCCAGCCTCAATAAGTTTAAATATATATAAAAAAAAAATAAGAAATTACACCACAGTCAATAAAAATATTTACAATTGTTTGTAGATACTGAAGATTAGAAGAAAAATAAGGCATTTTGGGTGGATTATTGTTTTTTAGTTGCGCGTTTCTTAGTTCACTGGGGATAGTCTTCAAGCTTTGCGGCTCGTAGCTTGGATTAACTTTTTCAGGCCATAAATGGTAAGATTGCGTTTTTAAAGTGAGACTTGTAGACTCTTGAAGGAAGAGGCGATAATATAGCTAAAGATAGGCTAAACTTTTCAATAAATTAGTTTTGTTTCGAGTTGGTACTTTTTGTGTGTGAAAGTGTTTAAATTTGTTTTTTTTTTTTCGAATTATTTGTATTTTTCTTTTAAATTTTAATAGTGGCACGGCAGAATGCTGTGCAGCTATAGATCGAACTTTGGGTTTTATTTCGTAAAACCGACTTAGATGAGTGCTGTGATAAGTCGTGCCTTGAAGTTGACCAGACGTTCACTTGTCGCAGCAACGCGCTGTTGAAAAATAACAAAACCATAATTAAGGAATGGTAAAAGCAGAAGCTTGTTGTAACTTACAAGAATCAAATCTTGGATTAGGTTGGCCAAACCACGATTGGCGAGGACTACCAGCCTGGTTACAGGTCCGGGAATACCTTCGGAATAACCATCCTCAGTTCTTGATCCTTCGGTTTCGTTGGTGTCTGATGATTCACCATCGGCTGTTAGGCTACCACTGCTGGGTGCATTGGCGGCTTCATCCCCGTTTTGAGTTTGTACACTTCCTGAGAACAACTATTGAAGAAACGACAAAAAACAAGTGAAATTAAACGAAGGATTAAGTAATGCAGTTTGCAGTAGTTAGGATAAAGCCTTGGGTTTCAGCTGAGTTCCGTACCTCACTTATAAATACTTGCTTTTTTCACATAAACTTGACTTCAATAACCTTTGATGAGGCCCTTTTTAATATAAGCTTTACTTAATGAGGCCCTTTTTAATGTAAGCTTTACTTAATTAAGCTTTACTTTCAGATCAGCTATGAAACGAACCCACATTCTGGTTTGGTTCATCCTTAACAGGCCCTCACCCTAAGTGGACGCTCACGAGAAATTATGGGTACCGGGACGTACAAAAAAAAAGCAACAAGCGAAAACCAAGAGTAAATGTCTCAAAATAAGCCAAGTTTTGTCGTAGCCGTCTTTTGTACAGGTTGGGATCGGCCGAATATAAGTTGGGATACTACCCACTCAACTGTTGTCTGATAAATTATTACTTTAGATGATTCTATAAGGAAGTAAGGTTGCAACCTTGAGACTTGACAAATCGACTTGGTTCTAGTGCTGTTCTCAGTATCGAAACTGAGGTTAAAGTAGGCGGCTTCCCGAGGATGCTTATTTGACATAGTGTCGGATATCGACTGTTTGATACCAAGAGAACACCGCAGATTACCAAGGTGAAATGGGCGGAAAAATTTGAGCTCAAAGACAGCCAAAAAGATACGTCAAACTGATAGATGTTGGTGGAAAAAACCTTTTTGATTTCAAAACCCGCAAAGGTGCCAGCAAGCCTCCTAACTCTTCCACCATTACCCCTCTCCGGTCCTTAAGCAACACACTCAAAGGTCATATTCAAGTCGTTCTGACTGTTCGCACAGACATTAACGACACACTCTTTCAAAAGATCGCATCTGGACCCTTCTCGGAAATGTACTTCGATCTCGATCAAGTCCAAAGGCTCCAAGCCATATGACTTTGTAATGCCGTTGTTTCGACGACTGGCTCGAAGGTCGGTATAAGCTGGTAAAGCATAGAGGTCCCCTGAAATATGCCATTGATCATCGAGGATTCAATTTCCAGATAAGGCGTGATACGATTTGGCTGTGATCTTTTTACTCCCGAGTCTACAAAAATTCTTAAGGGCTAAAAACTGGCTTCCTTACTTTTTTTCATCTGACCCCGAAGAGCTGCATCCTGGTACACCAGTATCCCTAATTTTCAGTTTTTGGCGACGCGAAGATTTTGCCTATGTTTCTAATACTGCGTCAGACATGGAGTCAGAAGACTGCTTAAATAGTTTCTACTGTACTGAGTAGAGACAAACTTCTTGGTACGTTTTCGGGATCAAAGGGCTCCAATAATACAGCAAAGATTGTTAACCTATAAACTGGTCCAATACTGTATGTTCAAGTGTCTGTTTACACCTCTTTTGATGGAAAAAGCTCTCGAGAATTATTAAAATTAAGCTGAGAATTTAGGTCGGTATCCTGACCGTCTGCGGTCTTTTACGGAAAGAAACTCAGACTTGCAAGCCGTTGAAGACATTACACACAAACTGTGTGGGTGTTAGCCACTTCCCAAACATTTCTTCGGAAGCCTAGTGGAAATAGACGGCTTAAACTTTAAAGGCCTTTTTGTACATTTCAGGAAAATTAGATATTTTACCAGGGTTTAGGTTAAGGTTTTACTCCATTTGAATCGCGCCTGACACAGGCTTTTTAGGTGTATTAATCTCGACATGAAAACTCAACGCTGTGGCTGGACGCAACAAAGAGAACAAACCTTGTTTCCTAAGACGAGGTACCGCAACTTTAAACCTAACCTTAAAAGTTTTACCACTAAATCCAAAGTAATTTTAACACCAGACATTCTTTTTAAAAATTAAATACCATCATGAAGTGGCATCTCTGTTCTGAGCTTGACGTTGCTAAGACCCAGAGCTGCCATGTGTTACAATTAATATAACTACTTTCGTACTTACCCTAATTATGTCAAACAAGAAATTTCCAGAGCCCTTGCCTCCAGCATCACCACCTCCATTTGGAGATGATCCTCCAAAAGCCAAGAATCTTTATAACGAAAAACACAAATTATTTCATCAAGACACAATGACGTGCAGATGTCATCATCAAAGCTCACCTCTTATTACGATCATCGATATCGGCAGCGTCTTCATTTGAATCCAAATTCAGCTCATCAATAGCTGGTGATTTTGATTCTGCCGTTTGTTGATCATTGGAACTTTTACTGCTTGCCTGAACTTCATTTGTCTGTGTGAGTTTTTGTTCTGCTTCGACGCCTTCAGCTTCGGAAGCTTGCCGCGCAACTCGAATAGTTTCTTCCAATTGTTTGTTTAATGCTTCTAAATCAATTGACGCTCCGTTGCCTTCCTGTTATTTTCATTTCGTTTCCAAATATTGTCGGTAGGTGGCAAGGCGTGCGGCATTTTAGCAAGTATTTTTTTTTGTTATAGGTTATGGAGTTTCAAGGTTATGGACGAAAAACATTGGTGTGAAAGTGTAGGGAATTGAATGGGTGACAGGTGTTTTTTTCGGATGGGGAAATGCAAATGCGATAGCAAAAGTGTCAAAAATAGTAGATTGGGATTTTTTTGTGCAAATGAATTGAGTATTGGTTTGGATTATTTTTGTTTTAAATTTGGATTTCGTTAGCGTTATTTCGAGTTTTATGGCGAACAGTGGTAGTTGAAAGAAAGAAAGAAAAAAAAGTAAAAAAAGCATGAGATTAATGAATTTTGCCAATTTTTTGTTGTTGTAAAACTATTTTTTACACTAAGATTATCAGAAAGAAGTTGATAGGTTTACTAAAATAAAGAAAATTTATTATTCGATGACACAAACTACTACGGATGGTTATGTCAAATGTGTCGGTTACCACACATTGATTTTTTACTGTCAAAGTGACGTTTTATCAAATTTTAGACAATGAGTTAAACATCGTTTGACATTTCCATTATGATAAAATCGAAAATCATTATAAGTTTTCATATATTTTTTATCACTAAGCCAAATTTATATGTACACTAAATGATCTGACTTAACAGAATGTCTATCCCACCCTTCAGAATGACATAACGATGCACAAATGGTTCACAAACTACAGAAATTTGTTTACATAATTTTAAACGAAAAACAGAAAACAATGAGAAAGAGAGCAACTATGTAAATGAGTGAGAAAACAATGCACTATAGACCAACAAAGACGAATCGTAAATAAAAAACAGATGTTAATAACTAAATGGCAAGAGATAGTCAAATTAATGTAACATGCAACAACTGTCAAATGAAAGAAATATTATCTGTCACAACATGCAAAAAGATTAGAGACATTTCGTTTGGAAAAACGCACACAAAAAAGGCAGGTAATTAGACAAAAGCTTAAAAGCAAGGGGAAGGTCGATTGAAGGGAAATAAAAAAAAAGAGAATGACAAGTGATGTCAGTTCTGAAGTTTCAAGATTTCGACAATGGAATGGCAATGGATGACAATTGATCAAATCGTTGTTGGTTTCGTTCTTGTGAAACTTTTTATAATGGCTGATCCTCTTCGGTTTGATAGCGATTGAATGTCGTGTTACTATTGTGTTAAGATAATGGAGCGGAGCTGTTGTTGTTGTAGTTGTTGTTGTTGGTGACTGGTGGTGTTTCGGTGTTATTTCTACTTGTAATAAAATAATTGGTGGAATTTAATATACGATTAATATTGTCAATTATAGTGATGATCTGCGCTTCATTAACACCCGCCGGTGTTGATGATTCGCTCGCAGACAATGTGCCATCATTCCGCGGCATTGTTGAACTCACTTTAGATGGAATTGGTGTCGTCGATGTAGTTTTGCTCGACGAGCTGTCACCGAGTGCGTCGTTATCCTCGTCGCTGTCCTCGGGGCTAAACGTTGGCAATTCAATTGATACTTTAGTACCGGAACCGCTACTACTACTGCTCGAGCTACTGGAGCTATCATCATCGTCATCATCGAAATCGGCGTCGAAACTTGACCGAGCAGTACTGGGCCGGTTGGCGCTATTGCCTTGAATTGCCGTACGCAGGACTGTTGGTCCGAGGACGCGGAGAAGCTTAGCAATTATACGATTTGCTTGATCGTCGATTTGCTACGAAAAAGTGAGCAGCAGTATGAATTTTTTGGGCTTTGTTACTTTCTGCTAAAGGCTACTTTTTGATGGAGAGTTTTTTTTTGATGTGTGATTATGAAAGAAATTTTCGTAACGTATTAGTCATGCCTTGGAGGGCAATCGGTCCAAACAGTTAGTAGCATGCCGCTTGGTTGCATAAGCATGGCAATCATGCTGGGTGTAAGGTGGTAAATTAAAAGAGTACACAAAATGAATTTCGGTTATGAATCTTACATGCTGGAAGGTCGTATGAAGGTGTGAAATGATTTCTGACTAAAAATATTGATGGATGCAAACAGTTATACAAGATTTTATTGTTGTTGTTATGCGCAATCGGGATGCATGCACTTATTTCATAATTTTAAATAAAATATTTATATAAGGGAGTTTTAATTTTCAAAATAAGTTTATTTGCTTTTCAAACCTCAAATGATGTTAGACGCTTATTTCAGCAAAATCTAGATGTTATTTTCATGTAAAAATTTTATACAATCGACTTTGAATTACTTCGGACAAAGAAAGTTTTATGAAAACAGGACTCTTGCTGGTTCCACCGTTGTGCTTTGTTTCCATCAGGCACAAAACAGAGATAAGTGCAAGAAGATTAAAAATTAATCTTGTACTGTTTCCATTAGATAAACATGACACAAGCACTCTCTTGTTTTCATTTTGACTGTCAAAATGGAGCAACGATGACATTCGACCATTTTATAAATTCCAATAGGACAATATTTTGACAGATCTCTCATACGTGGGGTGTTTTTGTTCTCCGTCCTTAAACTCCCCCAGTCTTTAACTGTAATCATGGTGTGTGAAAAGGGTTGAAATTCATATAGGAGGTTAGGAAAGAGGAGTAGATTTTGTATCTATGGATATCGCGATATTTTTTTTCAATTTACTTTTTAATGGCGGATTATTGTCCGGTGGAAACATGGCATTAAAACTAGCAAAAAGAAACATCGATCAAGGTATCACAGTTTATTTCGATTTACAAAACCATAAAAGTAAAAGAAAGAAACTCCAGCAATTGTAGCTGTTGCCATGTCAAATGTCGGATTTTTTTTTATCTTCATGCACAGAAAATACTGCCAGTCGCTGTTTTTTCTACCAAGAAGGCGACCGAGCAGCCCTATAAGACGCTCATCATTCCTGTCTATTGAAATTCCTGAAAATATACAGTTTCAGTACCTAAATTTTTATAATTTAAAATTGTTTTCTGCATTAATTTGTTAATGTCCCCGTGCAAAGACCGAATCAAGCTTTGACACCAGCCAAAGCATTCTAATGGGTACTGTCAGGCATGATTTCTAAAATTATCACAAATCCTTTTAAGTTGTTTTCTTTCTGATTTATGCAAGACATCGTTCAAGGGATAACATGTTTCCACCGGTCACAAAACGTAGATTAGTGAAAGAGAATTAGAAATAAAATATCGAAGTGTTTCCACTGGACAAACATAAGATTAATCTAGTCCAAGCATTGCCTAGCTGCCATTTTGGCTCTAATAACTAGAGCGAGGATGACATTAACATGACTGATTTTCGAAATCGAAAAAGAAAGAATACCTTTTTGTGACAAATCTGCCATATCAAACTGTTATAAAGGCGCGTAAAAGTGGTATAAAAGGGTGAAAAAGAATTGTTTTTGATCACGGTCACTATACGAGGTGATTTAATTTTTAGATATGGTTACGGGAACTCTTGGGACTTGTGGGAGATTTGTTGAAGATCTCGGGTTAATCTCTTGTAAGTGCTTGGTGGAAACATAGCATTTAGGATTTTTTTCGCAAAAAATCGCAACTCATCGGGCGGTGAAATTGTGCAAAGAATAGCTACATAATTAGAGCAATTTTTCGACTTATATTCCAATGCTGGTCATAAGGCCTCTTAATTTCTAAATGACATTTATATTTTGTATAAGACAGGTAAAGACCTGTTCTCTTAATCTTTTGTGCTTGAAACACAATCGAAGTGATTGGCTGGCTTATTATTCAAAGAATGCCTAGGAATAGGTTAGGCTAGACATCCACGATGAGCTCATAAATAATATGCAAAATTGAATGAAATTCTTTTGTCGAATTCCTTAATTCTTTGATAGATTCTTTTGTCAAATAACTTTAAGACAAAGCATTAAATATTATGTAAATAGGACTAAATAATCCGGTTTTGAGCCGATAAACGCAACGACACTCTCGATGATTGAATAAAGCAATTTCAACCGACATTGAATCCGATACATTAACATATTTTCGTTTAATTTAGAACGCAACGTCTGTCATTATGAAATTTTTGTCATTTACGAAGGAACCTGTACAGCTGCTGTCAAATTAAGTAACGGCCTATTAAAATGTTTAAAACATCTTAAGCTCTTAAGAATTTAACTGTCATTATTTTGACCTTCCATTATTGTGCCTTTTCTGTACACTGTTTTGGACATTTTAAGCACCGTCCAACGACAAGGCACGCAAAATGTTAAGTCACATGGTGATTTTGCCAAGTGACTTTTCAATGAGATTGTTTTGATCTTTCGCTTTTAACCATTGCGTTGGCCTTAAATTAAGTTTCCATAAACATAAACAAAACAGCAATTATTAACAACTCACATGTGAGTTGAGATTTTTCCGCGAAATTGCATTGCGATTACGTGTCATGCAAATTAAAGCGTCTGCGCGCATGCTCTTTGCTTTACGTTGACACCCTATATGCGTGAATGCATAACAAAACGCGGTAAACAATATTACAGTAGGTATAATGTCGTTCCAGTTCCCTCGAGTGTCATAAGTGTCAGTCTCGGATTAATTGGTCCACATACACAGTCCGACACACTTTCGTTGACTTCTGACTGACTGAGTGATTGCACGTTGCCTCGCCTGCGTCGAGCCGTGACAAGAGTGGACGTCAACGCGTAATGTTGTTATCACATGCAACCATCATCGCTCGTTGATGACCAACCGGTAGTGGCTGGAGGTAATCTAATCTCCAGTTGCATGCGAAAAAGTTGACATGGCATAACGCCTCGGCAAGGCAAGCTACCTTTTACTTTCAATGAACATTTGAAACCGCACCGCGCATCAGAAGCCCTATGAAGATCTTACGTGCGTGGACGATGTAGAGCATGAGATTTGAGGTTGGCAATATGGGATCGCTTATGACGGAATCAATCAGCATTGCAACTAGAATTTCCAACTAATTGAGGAATGCACTTTACAACATGGAATTTGTGCCAGATCGGAGTCGTCTCTGATCTTGGATGCGTACAACCGATGTAGCTGTCAATTAAAGACGATCTAAGCTGAGAGTGCAATGAAAGTCGCAAGACTCTGACTGATTAAGCATTCACACCGGCTGTGGCGGGTTGGGAACGTCTTTTTATTTCGCTTCTGGGAGCGTTAATTGACGCGTTAGGTTTTTTTTTTTTTTTGCAAAAGCAGCTTTAATTAAGTATTCAATGTGAGAATTGAATGTTTTTTTTTTTTAATTTTTTAAATATGTAAACTGAAGAACAATGGAATAGTTTTGTATAAGGAATTCATTACCTTTGTGATGTCTGGGAAGAGGTCTCGCAATAGTCCGATCGTTCTTTTGTTTCTATCGGAAAGTTGTTCTTCTGTGCCCAATGTAAGGACGTCGAGTTCCTGAAAAAGAAAGGAGAGATGAAATTAATATAGGCTCATTACTTATCATAGATTATAAAGAAAATATAAGAAACTAGAGAAATGACGCAAACTGTGGTAAAAGTTATATTTTGGACTATATATATTAATTTTGACTATATAATTAATTATATTTTCTTTTGCAATAAAATTAATCTTTTGAACTTATCCTTAGAATTGTGAATTCCCAGTATATTAGGGCTTTAAATTTAGTTGAGGTTTGCCATGAGCCACGCAAATGGCCTATTGTTTTGCAACTCCCCGTACATTGGCCTTGTGATAGTCTCGATGACCAGTCAGTAACCAGGGTGATGGTCTCGGATGATCAGTCAAAATATAGGCGATGTTCTTAAATAAAGAATCGTTTAGATGCTCTGATTTCGAGTTATGTGCTCGAAAGATTTTGAATCCGCTCGTGATCATGTTGAACACAGCTCGATCAAGGTTTCCAGAAGCTTCAAAATATGGATTTTAAAACTCTGGGCATATTAAATGCATTTTCGAAATTTTAATCACAAGATCCGAAACGATCAGAAAGTACGAATCTTTATTTTAAGGCCCAAGATTATCTGGAAGTTTGGTAGAAGAGACCAATAGATCAATGCGACGTTGTTAGTGTCGATCTACTCACAATGGTAGAGATATTCTTCCGATGCGAAGGGGAAGAATATGATGCTCACAATCTTTTTATTCAAGGCCGAGATTTCACAGATGACCTGCACATTATCCTGGTTGGCATACATTTATGACAATAAGGAATGCTAAAAGTTAAACTTATTGGAGCAACCTAAGATCCACCAAATGCCTTACAAGAGAGTGTTTAAATATCGCCGATTTCAATTCAGACTTCAACAAAACATCTTCAATAAAGGATTCAAAAATAATTACAATGAACTAGGGAATACTGATAAACCTGCAAAAAGTAGGACGGTACTTTGGCGGGTTCCTAGGATGCCCATATATTTTCCATAAAACCGAAGCAGAAAGAACATCTAATGACAAAGAGTACTCTCAGAAGGTTTGCATGTACGCCAAGTTGTAGCTACGAAAAAAAAACTTTAAGGATCAACCCACCAGAATTTTTGCTCGGAACTTTTGTTTAGTAGCCCGCCAGAGTAAATCACAGAGTTTACTTCTTTTCTGGAAAAACATGCTAAATGTGTAAAATACACGAGGATAGCAGACATTGGGATGATTGTACGAGATCCCCGTCGGTCGTACATGATCAGTAAAAATACTATGTCTCCACCGGACACTTATACGCGATTGACATAAATGCTCGACTGATTTCCCTTAAATCTCGGATTTACCATACAAATTTTAATCCTCTCCGCAAACAATTGAAAACGAATCCCCTCCTTAATATCATTTACATTTTTCACACACCTCTTTAGGCCACGTTTGCATTTGGGACTTTTACAACAAAATTGTATTCGCGCAACTGGAAAGTGTCATCACCACTCTCTTTTGCGATCCAAATTGACTCGTTTTAAATAAACCCTATGTTTTTTCGGTGGAAACACTTTGGGATTCATTTTTATTATCTTCTGCTTATCGCAGATTCATGGGTCGTGGAGACATTGTAGTAGGTTCAGGCAAAACGGAAAAGGCTGGTGTTAACTACGAGGCAAGCACAGCGGTATTAAGGTACTAGGGGTAGGTAGTAGTAAGAGAATAAAATAGGAGCATTCAGCTCAAATTTTTCTCACCATTTTTCTGATGAAAATCAGCTCGGAACAAGAAATATAATTTTCTCTACGTGAAAAGCAAGAAATAACTTCATTTATAGTAGGAGGAGAGGAGGCTAAATTTTCGATCGAGTCCCTGTGTATCTTAGCTTAGCATACTCGAGCCCTCGCAGTTTTCTTAATTTCTAAGGTTTCGAAATATTTAATTGCAGCCCAGTGTAAATCCCTGTAGCATTTTTTTTTTCAAGATTTCTCAGCCCCAAAACTTCGCGTAAAATCCTTCATTGAAATCTCGGTCTAAAACTGGATAACACCGGTTACACACAAAATTAAAATACGAGATTTCACGAACGAAAAAATAAAGATAAAAAATCCAATTTTATTTTAAAATCTCGTCGTACATGGCTTGTTTTAAACAAAGTTGATATTTTTATAAAAAAATGTTGAAATAAATTATAAATAAATAAACTCCTCAAATCCATAAAAACAAAGGATTTTAAAAACAAACTTTGACAAAATGAACCAGTGAGTAAGCGCTTCAGTGTGTACGCAGAAGTTACAGTCCGTAAAACGGACCGTTCAATACGATTGCGGTATACGATTGCGTTCAATTCACGATTGCGATCCCATCCCACATTGTAAAATGCTGATGTTATTGTTATGTGCAAACTTCGAAAAAGGGCCGTCCAAACGCCCCTCATTAAATAAATAAATAAATAAATAGAGTGGCGCAACAGCTCGAGGTGAACCAGGGCCAACTTCTCAACAATGTATGCTGGTGTGTTAATTTCTTTACATACAAGGGGGGACCTACAATTTTTTGCCGAATCCGAACGGCACTTTGAGAAGTTTTTCAAGACAATTGATACTCTCGGAAGGCTTGTCAGACCCTTGCGGAGGTGGGGGCCGTGAAAAAGAAAAAGTCTTTTTTTCAGGTGACGATGGCAGGATTCGAACCCAGACCTCCGGCGTAGTAAGCACACACACTAACCACTACGCCACGGCACCAGAAGCGCCCCTCATTACAAACTATAAATTATAACCCAGATTTTTCCAAGTTACGCTTAAATGTACGCAAAAATGCAATTTTCATGGTTCAAATTCAATATTTTTGTAAAACCGACGGCTTAAAGAAACCCTTTGTATAAACGAAATCTGGAAAAAGTCTCGTTTATCTTTATTCTTTCCTAAATTAGGCTTAAGGCCAGTCGAAATCACGTTTTTCTGGAAAATTTTAGTTTTTTCTTCAATCCTGCCTCCAAATGTGGGCGTGGCCCGAGGTTTTGATTGAACAAAATTAAAAACAAAGTGTTTTCTACATAGTATGTTAGGTACAATTTTTTTAATTTAAAACAAAAATACTGAATTAAATTCATTTGAAAATTTACCACTTAAATCGATGCCACACCCACTAGGGGGGTAAAGCGACAACATTTTTATTTTGTGTATCTTACAATAAACAGCAGATAATAAATACCAATTTTTAAGCTTTGAAGACGACTTACAGCTTTGAAAGCTCTTGAGGTAGTTGCGCAATCGAACCGATTGTGGGCGTGTCTGTGGGCGGAAAATTTTCGAATTGAAATTGAGAATTTTTCACACTTGTACTGCTTCGGATAACAATAAACTAATGTACCAAATTTCAGTTTCCTAGTTTAAAAATAAAGGGCCTAAAAACGTGTGACATAAAGAAAAACGGATGGTCTTTTTTTTATTACTGATCGGGTGATAAACAATTTTCACCGTCTCACCTTCGCGAGGGTCTGACAAACAAACTCTCCGAGAGTATAATTTGTCAAGAGAGACCTATCAATTTCGCCGTTCAGAATCAGCTAAAATAGACAACGGAAATATTTGTTCTTTTTAGTTTGTAGCCAAGGCACTCACAATCTACAAACGATAGACCCAATCACCTATTGTGCTTTCATCAAAAAGTACGAACGTTTAGTACTAATACTAGATTTAGTACTAGATTTTAATTAGATTTTGTGGAAATCTAGATTCTTAATTTTACAAATGTGTGGCAAACGCAATAGACTATGAGTTTTTAAACTTATAAATCAAGATTTTGATGCGATGTCAAAAGTATATTATAGAAACTCAATCTTTTGTTAAAAAGCTTTCAAAATGTATATTTTTTTAAGCGTGCCAAAACAAAAATAAATAATTAAGCTAAGTAGATAAGTGGTGTTGTCGGTACTTTTTATTTTCGTTATTTTTTGTTTCTTAATTATGGGTTTTGTCTTGGTTGTCAAAAAATGCCAAAGACAAGTTCAAGAAACCCGTATTATTAAATTTCGATAATAAATTGATTTCAATAAACTTTTAGATAGTTGAAGGTTGAACCGTTTTGAATATATTTAACATAATTAAAGTTTACTTTTATTTTGTTGTATCAAATCAAAAGTAGTTTTACTTTAGAATCATTATCTTACCTAAAGGTTAAAAAGCTAAACTGTTTGGATTAACAAATACCAATATAAGGACTAAAACAGCTGTCAGCGTTAATAACTTTCAAGTTGTATAAACGTTTATTTTTAGCGCGAATTTTGGTCTTAACCTGATAGCTCATTTATATGTCTGTTAAGGTAGGTAGTTCCTTCTTAAGTCTCCTCTTACATAAAGTAAACATAATGCCAGTCAAATGGATTTAAGTAAGCCCCTGAATCTTTAGTGTTTGAATGGTAATTTCATGACCTACCGTGTACCACGAACAACGGTCAGGTATTTATTGTATTGTATACAATACACCAATAACCATAAGTTTTCCCAAAACTGCTCATTGTTTGCTAATTAAAATATGTAAACAAGTACATAAAAGTTTTTGGAATAAATTTCCCCCATGAGATGGAGACTTCCTCTATTGCGCTGCGCCAAAAAGGTCACTGAGCCACGCCATGGCTTGTTCACGTTTTTTCCTTAAAACTTTTGTCAGACTCACATGCATGACTTAAATATTTTTATCACATCGCTGACATAACCGACCACCTTTGTGACCGAAACCTGATGTAATATAAGAAAGTATCTATGCCTTACACTGGGGGCTGACTATCCGACAGAATTCGACACAACAAAAACAATGAATAAAATCTGTTACAATTACTTAACTTTTGGAAGAGAAAAGTGTAACAGAGACCAAGAAAAAAGTGGGGCAACCTGAACGGGGAACGCCGATACGTTGTTACTTCTTTGATTTTGGTCTGAGTGAGCTGCTGTTGTTGTTGCTGTTTTGATGAGACAGATGACTGATCACGCGTTCATGCAACTGGCATGGTGTGTCTTGAGATCCCAGATCTATTGCTCTCCGAGGGCTCCATAGCCATGATTACACAATTATTCATCTACTGAGTGATGGTAAAGATGGGGAAGACGATGTTGTTGGTGATAATGATGGTGTTGTAGAAGGTGTGAGTTATACACGTAGTGTGCCATATGGTAGGCAGGGACAAATCACATGGTAGACTTTCTCTATCTTTTGCCTAATCCTAGCAGCGGATTGGAGCAATACCATTGAGGAAAAGTACTGTCAGGTCATTAAGTTTTAAGACTTTTATCTTCAAAGGCGAAGGCCATTTATAGTTTTAAGTTTTAAGACCGTTTCCTTGTACAAAATCGTAAAGGTGTGCAGGTGCAAGTGCATTTCCAGATTGTGTATGGCAATAAAATCAGAGTTAAAAATTAATTTAAATTTTAAACCGGGTTAAAAGCGTAGGACAAACTTGTTTGTAAAAAAAAATATATTTTAAACTACTTTTCATTTTTAACACAATTTCAATGGCAAGTCAACTGGTTTTGGTGCACATTCAGTATAGTAAAGGGTCGATTGTTCAAGTGAGAGGGTACAAAACAATGTCGTACGACCAAGGTCATAATAAAGCTGTAATGGTTTTGCTTCGTAAGTTTCCCTTTTGTTGGTTTTTATAACTTTTTTTTGCCGAAAGGATTTTGCTAAAAATAGACTTTAAAAAACCAATACATACTTTAAAACAGGGCCTTCATAGCTGTTGTTTGGGGATCCTTAAAAACCTTAACATTAAGAATTTCGCTTTAGACACAGGATGATAGCTGAAAACTATTAGTTCCTTGAGGATTCTGAGAATCTTATGGGCATCAAATTTTATGCAAGATAAAAATTGCTGCTGCAAAAGGAAGTTAATTTCCCAGCGAATCTTAAGAAATGAGGTCCTTACATGAAATAGAAAAAGTTAGGAATGGACAAATTTGAAAAGGAGTTGATGTGCTATTTGTGCTGCTGGAATGAATAAAGAGCTCCAACGAATGAAGCCCTAAATTTGAACACTTAAAAAGTGGGGCCAAAAGTGTGTCTTTAATTCATGACAAGAAATGAACCCAAAGTCAAAATGCAATCAAAGAAATTTGGAGACAATAAATTACAATCTCTGCCACCTATCCATACACCCAACCTCGCATTCATCCCAATCGGTGAGCCAGTTGGTTGGGGCTGGTTAGGATCGTACATTGTTAAGCGAGGCAAAGAAGAGCGTTGTCAAAATAGGACAAGGTTGTAATAAAAAAAGGAAATAAGATCCAAAAGGAGCAAATATAAACCTGAACAAAATTGTGCCTTCATTTACCAGCTAAAAGTTGTTATTAATATTCGTAGAGTGGAGTTGAAATGTTAGCGGACGGAAATGTTGAAAAAAAACCCATGTGCGGTTCAGCGGCAGGGTACAATCCTGCAACCTTTGCTTGTCGCGAGTACTGCTCTTAGTATACTTAACAAGACTTGTTGGCAAAAAATAAAAAATTAAAAGATGGCTGGTTGGAAGGTCCTGGGTTGAAACCCTTCCAACCGTCGGCCAAGTGCTACCATCTGCACCACAGCCCACTTCCATCTCGGGTGTAGAAATAGCCTACAAGTTCTCTCTGCATAAATAATACACTTGAACCAACAACATGTTATTATTAAGTTGCTATTTTTGGGAACTAAGGCCCTGTTAGGTCAGGAAGGCTTGCTAGCGCCCTTAAAGTCACTTTTTAGAGCCAACTTTTTTCGGAAGCTTATATCATATTGATGGTGGGCCTTATTTCCTAGAGGCAAATTCGGAATATCGTGGTCTACAGGCAGGGTTTTTAATTCATAAGTAACCAGGCTAAAAACGGTTCCCTTAACAAAATATATTACAGTTTTAAAGCAAGCATCTTGCGCCATGAAAATCTTGTCAAAAACATGGATTCAGAGAATTTAAAAGAATTTTTTTCGTCATGATAAATTATCCCTGGCTAAACCATTTCTAGGGAGCCATTATGTGGGAATTAACCTTTATCCATGCCAAACTTTACTGGTATCCGTTTTTTCGAAGGCGTTTTTTCTGCTTTTTCAACTTTAAGGATGTCCCTATACGGGGTACAAGGCAAGCTCTTACAGCTAGTCTGAAAGTCAACATATTGAAGAAAGCTTGAACAACAGCTGTCCCAGTGGACTCAGGTTAGTCTCAATGTAAGTAGTTTGAATTTGGAGCTGACATCAAAAGCAGCTTTGATGGCTCTCGTACAAGTAAAGGATTAGCTTAGGATTGGCTATTCGACGATCAGTTTTACGCCTTTCTTGGCTTCTCCAATGGTCAGATTTATGTCTTGCTGATTTTCGCGATTGAAAGGTGGCTGATGAAAACGTCTGGAAGAGATAAAGTGGTGACACCAAATGACAACACTATTTGCAAGTTATCATAAATTGGTAAGTTATGAAGTTGACCTTTCTATTTTATCTTTTGGCCTCATAAAACTTACCGAACTCCTGAATTGGAAAAAGATTGAACGCGGGCTAGACCTCGGGACTCATTACGTCCCGTACTGGGGAAAAAGTTTCGCGAACGGTTAAGAGGTCTTTGAAAGGTTTTAAAAGGTCTTTCTTTGAACTGAAGCCAGACCAACGATAAAAGTCTTGTCAAACATAAAGGGTTTATAATTGCGGCGGGCAGATTTAAGTGCCGTGTGGCGACCATTCTGTTTTGTTAACATCTTTCAATTTAATCAAGATAAACGCAAAATCGGCCGAGAGCACCGCTGTGATGGACCGTCGAATCGATTCCTCGACGTACACAGTTATCCCGCCTTTCGCTGACTTAAACTTGGCGAATATTTTTCGAGACTTGGGTATACACCCGTACACGATCTTAATTATCTGGGAGTTCAAGGTCTATGACAGTCGGAGCTTATGGGGGAGGACCCTAATATGGCTGCAAAAAGATCTTCAGCGATAAGGTTAATTTTTGGTTGAGGTTCCATGCTTCCATAAATCGTCACAACACTTTGGTGTGGATTTCGGCCGGTGGCTTCATTGGTCCGTACTCTTTGAAAACAACTTTCATGAATAACAACTTTCGTGAATAGCAAACGCTAGAGAACGACGATAACCAATTTCTCATGGCCCAAATTGATCCATATGGCCCTAGACGACTTGTGCTTCCATAGAAGATGGCGTTCCGTGCCACACAGCGGACGTCACAATTGACATTATGCATGAATAATTTTGAGGAGAAGTGATGTGAATTGGCCACCATGATATTTTATCCCTTAAGATTTTTTGTCCGGTCGGTCTATGCAAATATAGACCAAAGCGGGCTGGAGGCCGGTGCTCTTTACATAAACTTAACACAGGCCATCGTGCGAATTCAGCCGGATCTAACATTGGACTACTTTGATCTCTGTTCTTTCTTCTTTCTTCTTAAAACTTTTCGGCACTTTATAAGAAGTTCAAATGGTTTCCTGGTCGCAGGCATCGGGTATTACATTAAGTGGCACTCTGGCATCCCCTTTTCACCCTAAATTCATCTATAAGTTTCTAGATCTCTTATAGATCTTCCACAGTTTAAATATCGTTTCCAAGTTGGCTGCGATTAAGCTATAGTTCGGCGTTACGAGTAAATATGGCTCGATTTAATTTATCAGCACTTTGTTAATTCAAACAATTGTTTCAGAGTTACCGCCCGCATTTAGTTCTCTTTTAAAAATCCAACATCATTTAACAAAAAGTATTTGACAACTTCCCACTTGACATGACCAATCGAAATTACCACCAATGAATTTCCGTTTCAAAAAAAAACCTCTATCGTTCAACTTGACAACGTATCTCAGGGCCCCGAGCCGTCGCTTGGTATCTGTCACTGATCTTGTACCACCTTCGAGGTTATTTCCCCATTCCGACTAAAATCCCTCCTTAGACCGACCGATCCACCATGGTCGTCGTGAGGCTTGTCCCATCGCCAATGTTTGCAATTTATACCCCGGAAGAACGTCGAAGCGTGTCTTCCATTTGGCGATCCCTCTCCTTCGTGGAAACGATCAAAGTGAATGCGAAATTTCTCTGTAGCACCCTACCTAGCTTCACCCAAACACCATCATACGTAACAGGTTTAACATCGTTATCGGTGGCCCATCTGCCTCGGCTTCAGTATAATACCGTCGAAGCTCGGTGTGCACCTTAAAGGCACACTCTTCCACCGATCAAAAGCCCCAATATTGATCACGATCATTGATTATGCTAATTGCCAGACATATTAATGGAAAATACTGAAAATTTCTACTACAGTTTATGAAACTTAAGTCGGTTAAGGTCGTCCATTTTAATGAACTCATCGCGGTTAAGTCGCCGCCGCCCTCCCCCTACAGATCGGATGGCTGTTCCATTGAAAGCCTCAAAGAAGCTCATGGTGCCGTGTTTGAATTAATTTTCAAATGAATTTCGTTAGGTGCCAGCTAGTGTGGATTGTGTGGATTGTGCGGCTTGTGCCACTTTAAACATGATATAATGGGCGATCAAGCCCGCATTTCCTACCCTCTTCCACTTCTATACCTCAATCTGGAATTGTCTGCAATTAAAAACCCAGTCGTGCAATTTTGATTTATTTAATTGCGAGATTTCCGACTCTCCGCGCATCGGCCGTGTGGCATTTCTTTTCCGATTGGGTAATTGCCGAACAATTAAAGCTCAAGTTGAGAGGCTCTTTTCGACTTATCCGACTAAATCAATGTCCCGAAGCGTGTCGCAAGATCAGAGCTCTTAACTTGTGTCATTTGGTTGATGTTTTTCTTGTGGCAAATCTTCGACTTAAAAGTATCTGCACCGATACGAATCGCAAATAAAAATAGCCGAAACCGAAAGAAAACAAACTCACAAGAGTCTTATACAATCTCGATCATAATTTACAAACCTCAGCGCACAATGTTAATTTTTATTGCCAACGATTTGTGTCAGCAGTCAAATTTGGATTTTATCACTCTTTTTTTTGTGCAACACAACACATTTTCGAAAATTAAATAAATAAACATGTTGAGAGATATTATAACTACCAATACTGTATGCAACCGATCGATGATTTGACAAAAAAAAAACACTCTTATCCTTGGATCGTGCCAAATTGTTAGAGGCAACAAACAGTTTTTGTGGTTTTTGTTCGAGTTGATTTCCAATTCCAAAATGGTCACACTGGGTGCTTGAGGAGGGCCATTTTTAACAAATGTACAATTAGTCACAGAATCACTTGAACATTAGTTGAATGGATTTGTAATAATAACTGAGCGCAAAGTCATGCCAGAGAGAGCATTGCACGGAGTTGATAATAATAAGTTGATTGGGGGTCGATACGTGACAGGCGCACTTACCTTGTCAACAAGTAATCAAACATTAATTGGGTAGGGAAGAGTTTAATTGTCAAAAGCCTGTTTTTTATTTTATGGACGAGGTGATTTATGCCGAGTTTAACCACCTTTGAACAGGGTTGTAGGAAATAAGGAAATGTTGGATTAATATTGCCTTGATAATATTAAGTCAAGTAGTTTTTAGTTTGGATACAGCTCGAGTGTGTTTCTATGCAAGGAAGCATTGGCCAATTAAGACTCAGGAAATTACCCTGCCGTAAGCATCTCTGTATCATATTTGTAATAATTAGAAACCGCTTTTTTTCAAACCTGGTCATAAAAGAACCCTTTTGCACCGCAGAACGTTGAAAAAAGTTCTCTCTGAAAGAGTTGTAATGATCCTAGGCCCTTGTTGTTTTCAGTATTATAGGGTCGGTTTTTGTAACTAATACGTCCAGTTGGGATTTCTGGAATCGGTTTAATTTAGCAGAAAAAGGCTTTAGACAATTGGAAATTCTTGCCCTAATGAACTGATTGTTGTAAAATGAACTCACGAGATAAAAGCGTTGGGAATGTTCCTATCATATTTTAAGACTTGTATAAGCATACCTCGACCAAAAAGAATAACACGAATGAAAAGAAAAGTACCCAATGGGGCACAAACGGTGTTGATCAAGGCTGGAGCACTTAAGGGAAAAAGAGGTTCCATCCGCAAGATGAGAGGTACTGAGCTTCTAGCTAAACATCAAAGTACTCATCTGATAGCCCGCCTCAGGTTTCAACATAATTTGGGTAATTTTTTGACAGAGTGAAAGAAAGAGAAATAGAAAAACTTCTTTTATACCTCCTGCCAAGGTTGAAAATCGTCCCTAACTTGGATAACAGGCGCTGGCCAGGAAGCCGCTCATTTCTATACCCCATCCCATAGGAAAGGAGGTATATTAAGTTTGTTTAATAAGTTTGATTCATAGTTTGTTACATAGAGAAATAATCACCGTAGACCCCCAAGACCTTAAGGGCATATGATCGAGACCGAATTGTAGGTCGAATGAGCCATGTCCGTCCGTCCGTCGGCAGTTTTTAGGCCTTAAATTTTGAGCTAGGAAGTTGAAACTTAATATCTGTTCTTCCTAGGTCCCGAAGCAGTACAAGTGTAAAATTTTTTGAAATCCGCCCACTGACACGCCCACTTTACTTATTAGCGTGAAAAATCAAAGTTGTCGCAGGAAGCTGAAATTTTGTGTGCGATAACCTCACTTAAGTGTATTGTGATTGGCATTTAAGAAAAAAGCGAATACCGCCCCTTATAGGCGTGGTCATACTCAATATGCATTCTAATAAACGATTTTTATTTGATATATTTGGTTTAAATCCAAAAAACTTGCACTATAAAATGTTCATATATGTGCGTAAGCTATCAAGTCAGGTGTATACATTTTTGCCACGCCCACATTTGGGGGCGTTTTTAAGTGATAATGATGTTATTGAGAAGGGGTGGATGCCACGCGCCTTTCTTAGGGAGAAGATTATTAACTGAGAAATTCTAAATACAATTGAAGTTAAATGAAACCGAAATTTAGCAACCAAGATTTATGACACAATTCGGAGCTTGACAGTGGTCAATTGGGATGTGGTATCCAACCAACCCTCCCACTAGTTGTTATTGCTCTTGGGCCAATTTATATATTTTCCATAGCTTGTGATTGTTCTCCTACCCTCTTCCTTGGGAGCGCCCATTGGGAGACGATCAACCTCAGAAGGAGCAACACTTATATGTTTAAAGTAGAAGTTACTTTGATCTCAAGCCCTATAAGATTGAGCAACGTGATCTTAAGCAATGTGATCTCTATAGCACCTGCACAGACATGAGAGAGTTTAATTTGGCTCGAAAAAAATGTACTAACGTTGGTTGGTACTACTTTTGGTATACTGCTGCTAAAAATTACACGTGAAGCCTTACCTAATAGTTTTGCTGATACCGAACCGCAAATTGACAAGCCTCCCAGAAAAATTATGTTCTTCGAGAGCTTGTCAGGCCAGCCTTCGCGAAGATATAGCCGTGAAAAAAAAAATTAAAGTTTGCTCCCTAGCGGGACTATAACACAGGACCTTTTACCAAGCAGGTTTGATGGCTGTCCTCACTTGGTAAGGATACACTAAGCAGACCATTTGAGGCTCTTTGTTTGATACCACTGCCTGGAACTGGAATAAAAGATGTGATGACCGGTGATGACCTTTATGAGAACTTTACGATTGGACAAAAAGGATGAGGCAACCAGTGCCAGTGTAAGCCTGTTCCGAAGAATATTCGGCCCACCGCCAACAAACAAAATGAATATTAATTTTAACTCGTCAAGAAAGAGGTCAAATAATGGCGGGTGTTATCGGTGATCTAAGAAATTCTTGAGGGGTAAGAAGAAAACTAGACTAAACTTCTGAAACTAGCTATAAGCGGATGCAAAGAAGTCTGGCTTAGCACAATGGGACAGCTTTTTTTCAAAAGAGTTGTTTTTTCGAGAGTCTGCCAAGAAGTTCTAATACACTGACCAATCTGGACAGGGCTAATTTAAAAAAGCTGACTGGAACTTACAGCAGCCATTGTAAACTGAAAAACCTCACTTTTTCATGGCCTTTCACCGGACGCTACATGCAGACTTTCTCGAGAGTGGTGAGTCCTCTCTTAACATAATCATGGAATGTCCGGCCCTCTTGCGTCTGAGGAAGAATATCCTCGGCGAAGAAATTATCTCTGCCGCAGACCTAGTCCTTGTTTTCCTGACTGCCTCAGGAGTGAAGTGATGGCTCTAGAATTTCACCAGGGAAGGAACAATAGTCTTCTTTTTAAGAGACTGCGGTGCCAGAGCCCCAGCAAGGCTCTTCCGACTATAAACGCAATGTTGCGTTGCTGCGTGCGTTCGATGACAAGCAGAGTAGAAACAACGGGCGCATATGGGGCAAAACGAAATGTTACTTCAAAACTTCACTCCACGTTTGACCGTAAATATCGCAGACGCATCTACAACGCAAAAGTAGATCTACTTTCTACTTTTGCGTCCGTTGAACAACCTCATGCTCATTCATTGTGTGGTGAGTGAGTATAGTCCTCTTGTCGTCAGTAGGTTGTGGGGACGAAAAAGGGTTGTTTCTGTTTCTTGTCAGAATAAAAAAAAAACAAGTTTGCGTAGAGTAGAGAGGTTTGAGTAGAGAATGTGTTGTTTTCGGTATTATTTCTGTTTGTCGCGATAACTCGCAAGTTGTTGGTTTTTAGCATGCACAAAGACACGAGTGCACCACCTTGGATACATTTGTGATGGAACAAACTGAAATAATTTTATTTTCATTGCTGGGCAACTTGGTTCGTTTTTAAAAAGCATCTTTTCTGCTCCTTCTTTTGGAAATATCTTTCGGCAAAAATTGAATGTGCTTGAGGTGATACTTTACAATTTCCTACCCCAAAACGCAAAGCGGCATTTCGTTGAGCAAATTTGCTGCGTACGTAGTTTGACGTTAAGTATCGTAAAGTTTTGGCAACGCATGGCAAAGGCCATTAACGTACGCACGCAGCAACGCGATTCCAGCAGAACAGTCTATCTAACTATTTAATTTGACCCGGAGACAAAATTCGTTGTTTTCTTTAAACCAGTCTGGCTTGATCGTTTACATCTTCCAAAAATGTGATCTTTCTTCTTGAGTTCGATAGTACGGGTTCAGAGAAAATGAATCATGGTTACTTTTTGGTCTTTTCAACTCCTGCAAGAATTGTTAAAGCGGGACGCCTTCCTTGTGGCACTAAAAATTCAAGGATTCATGCTGTTAAAGAAAATGAGTCTCATGGAATGCAGACGCTGTTCCACCATTTGTATGCGAAGGCTTCGCTGTCTAGGCGAAATTTTAACAATTTTATGGGTTCTGCTTCTGTGGGTTCTGCTTCTGGTTTTCATCGTTCAAAAGGGCATAAAAGAGAATTCACTTTGTTACTGGGAAGATTTTTTTAGACTCTACGACGGCAAATTAGATTGGCTTTCATGATTCAGAAGCTTCACATATCTTTACATTTTATTTACAAAATTGGCTTCATTTGGCGCTTAGTTCCCCGAAAGATTACAAAAGGGCTTGCGGAAGTATGACTTACGATTTCGTTGCGACAATTAAAAAGTTCATAAGATCAACAATTTTCTTTATTAAATCAATAAACTGTTTTACTGTGCCAAACAAGTTTGAATAAGTTGATCGAATTCTTTTGATCTTCCACAGCTTCTTCCATCACTGATCTACTTTTTTAAGTAGCAACAAGTTTCAGGATAAGAAATACGAACAAATCAGAATTTGTTTGGAATGTATGGAATTTTTAATTGTTTTTTGTTTCTGACATTTGTTTGACATCTCACCTCCCGTGTAACTACCATTTCCCATGCAATAAGGAACAATTCAAACACTCCTTTTAAACTCGGCGTTAAGAATTTAACACTTCGATGATCTTTCGAAAACGCCCATTTTCGTATAAATTTTTTTTTGACTGCCTGTACTTGCTTGTAATTTACTTGTTAATCAAGTAGTGTTGGCCATTTAGTGTACTTCGTCGTCTTAAGCATACTTGTTATACAATTAAAAATTCCAAAACATTTGACAGAAATTCCAAATCTTACGTGCCACATATTGCATGGTAACGCCGCGCTATGCCTTCATGAGTGTCTCAAAATGTGCGCCAACACAAAAATGCTCACAATACGTACGAAGTCCACCAAATGGAGTCACCTTCTAAATGTCTGAGGCCTTTGGCTGAGCTTGTTGCGCTGAATGTATATTAACTGATTACTATAGTGTAGCCAACATTGAGTCGGGCCCAAGTCTAAGCAATAGTTGTGCATGGTAACCGTTAGCCGTTGTACTTGTAAGTTTGTTAGCACGCCTAATTCACCGTCTCGTTACGTAAGGCTGGTGAAGAAGCGAAACGCAACTGGTGCGAGCAGTGGTGATTTTGTTCTCCTTTGCAGAGAAGTTGCGTATTCGAAGCCTAATTGAATTTTGATTGTGCAGCTACAGATACTATGATAGCTGGTGGGCAGGACTTGGTTAATAATGTTTTGAAACAGATAGAACCGGCAAGATCCAGGGTCGTTACCTACTTATGCGGGTCATTCAACTTGCAACTTTCATTCGACCTGAATGAAAGGAAAAGGAAATTGTAAGAATTTCGATTTCAGTGAACAGTTTTTTCGCGATTTCCGCTATCAATTGCTCAGGAATGTAATTGACGCCAGAAGTCTTCTCGAAACCAAGCCCAAAATTTATTAGTAAGTGCTGTCACGTTGCAAAAATTCTCAAATTCATTTACGCACATGCTTTGGGAAACCGTTTCAAATAATGAGTGGCTTAATGACTTAAGAGTGCGCTCAGACCATTACAGATATTATGGGGAAGCAATTTGAACCATAATGAATTCATCGTGTAAAAAAAACGACTTAAAGGTCGTCATTATTTTATTTATCCACAATAAGACATGCCAAGACAATTGCCGACACTTGAATGCATTCATTTTGTTTACAGAAAAATACACTTGCGTGGTCATTATTTTCCATCTAGTGTTGATGTTTTTGGGGGGAGCGGGTACTAAGTCTGCTTTTCAAAATTCTGCCTTTCAAAACTCTGCCTTTCAAAATTCTGACTTAAGCCGCATTGTTACAAGAAACAGAAATAGGAAGAGAAAAAGAATTTCATACATTAGCAACGCAAAAAGCAATTAGCGAATTTAGGTTTCAGTTCCTGTTTTACGTTGCTTGTGACAACGCGGCTTAAGGCAACAAAATTCCGCTTGTTCTACTTTTTTAAGCAAACTTGTGACTTTTTTGAAGTAAAGCAAAGGTAAACAAGTGAGTAAGTCCAAGAGTTCGTCTGTGGAAAACTTCAATATACCCGACCCCATATATCGAGTTACACCAAATCTTAAAGTTTTATGGCTCGAATTCATTATTTGTATAGGCCACGGCCCCAGAAGTGGGCTAAAAAAAATTAACAATTACATATTGCAATTTCGTTAGAATGATGAGAAAATACGGTAAAAGCGAAAATTATTTCAGAAAAGAAAACAATTTTTTCCTTAATACGCCCCTTAAAAGTAGGCGGAGCTTAAAACTTTGTGTGGAAAAAACTAGCAAACAAACTAAAATGAAAAAATCATTGAAAGTTGGCACTCTTGCGAATGCCGGTGAACTGTGACAAGCAGAAATCTTGTTGGCCACCGAGAGGATGGAAGGCAGAAGAGTCCATTAGTTTTCGATGTGATAAGAGTGTTGAAGCATCTTTTAATTTTTTTGGTTTAAACCTTCAGTTCGTAAAATATTAAATAATTTCCAGTTAATCAGTCAAGGGTAATTGATGTTTTTTTTAGAAAATGGTGCAATAAGTCGTCGTCATCGTGATTTTCTGTGTTTCAAGATTTTATGACAAAAATAATCTTAAGGCCATCAGTGAAACTTTTCGTAAGCATCAATAAAAAAATTAATGTTATCCAATAAAACTTCTATCCAATTATTATTGTCTTAAACTGATCAAGTCGACAAAGCTTATTTATATTCTGATTCGCGAGACTGCAAATTTAAACCAATAAATTGAAAACATAATGGTATACATGCACCTGCACCTCGTAACCAAGAGTTTAGCCAACCCTTATCGTGTTCATCATGAACTACAAAGAGCTATCATCATTAAGTTTATTATTTACGAAAGTATATAAGTAAGTAGGTATCGATCTATCAAAGCCTCTATGCTAGCTAGCAAAGCCAGATCAGTGTGGTGCAGAGGTTACTTAAGCACATGTCATCATTCCATGAGAATCTTATAAAGATACCTACTCTAAGAATTGGTTGTATTTACCGCAACCTTCGTCTGACAAGTTTTATAATTGCTACACAAGACTTAAGCATGTGACTTAATACAAGGGGGAAAACCGCTTTTCGAAAACGGGTAGTTTGCTTAACATTAAATTTATTTTGTAAGTTTGTCTAAATTTTTTTAATTGTGCCAATCGAAACTCGACACAAAGGAACCGCAGATGACAACGTCAGCTCATCCTGAGCTAAGTAAGAAGATCCGGACCAATGAAATCCTGCGCAGTTGAGGTTTTTTTTAGTTTCGGCTGGTAGATAGGAATTGTGAACCTAATTGTCAAACGACGTATAAAAACTGGCAAGTGAAAAAAGTGTCTTTGAATTCACATTTGTTCCTTTAGTTGATAAAAAACAGAACTGTCAAAGTTTGACAATTCATCGACAAGTGGAAACTAAGCTCAAGTTTGACAATTGCAGTTTTATCTGAGCTTAAGGTTGATATTTCCATCAGAGAATCGCGTTGAAGGGGTGTTTGGCGTGCGTAAACTATTTGTAGAGCCTCGCATTGAAACCCAGCCAAACGTTAATGACAAATAAGCCTTCATTAATCTGGCGCTCAGTGACTAGGGTTACTGCCACTTTAATTTGTCGGATCGTTTAGTTGCGTTTTTTTTTTTCGTCTCGATATTTTCTGTCCGACTTTCACTTGTGGCCGCCTCTGGTGTGTTTGCAACAGTCGCGTCTGTGTGTTGTGCGATTTCGTAATACAACCAGCACCATCGCATGGCGCACATGACATGACGACTGGGCGGGAAGGTGCGACTGGAAAATGCCATTCGACTGAAAATGGAAACAAATTTTTCAGGGGTATGTTCGACAACTAAAAAACGCAACAGAGAGGGAAGTGGGCCTTTTCGTTTTTCACGTATATCCGGTTCGGTATTGCACTGTGACTCACAGCACGGTTCAAAAAAAGTAAGAGCAGCACGAAGTTGAAGTGATTATGGGAGCTACTACTTTTTCTGGAACCAGTTTATAAATCGGATATCGGTCTAAATGTGACAGCCGACTTTTGCCGACCCACCGATTGCAGCTGACCATTATGTAAGACCCAAGGCAGGCGGTCACAGTGAATCACAGATGGTTTTGTGTAATCAGGTTATTTTTCTCATGGCTTTGTGTTTTGGGTAAAAGTGTTATGAGCTTTATTTGCCGTAGCCGTGGGTGACCTAGAAGGTGATTATAAAATCATGCGCCGAGTGGTGAAGGGTTTAACGGCCGAGAAGACCTGTCATTGTCAAGATTGTTTACGCCGAAATATACACGAGTCAGTGTAATGTCAAAGATGGGGGGCTATACAATAGAAGGAAAGGAATAGAGAGCTTTTTAACACAGATGACTTCACTTCTGTCAGGACCAGTTTGACATCAGGGCTGTCAAAAATTGAAATTGAAAGTTTTTCAAATTATTTTCAGCTTTTTTTTTATATAGGTTTTTAAAATATTTACAACACAAAAAAGATTTTGGGAAATCATGAGTTTAAAATAGGCAACATGTCTACGGAGATGGTATTAAGGCGATTCGTGCTTTAAGACAGACCAAATTAACTTAAAAAAAATTGTTTAAAAAATCTGCATAAATTTGAACGATCTGTGTGCGTTACGGTAAAAGGCACAAAGTTCGAGACCAAAACCTACCAAGTTCAAAATGTTTATATTTGATGTTTTGAAAACATGATGTAACTCTGTTAAGAGTCAATTTTCTAGTCAATAGCTTCAACAAGAAAAACCCTAATTGATGGAAACACTGTGAAAAAAAAGTTCACGTGGCCATTTGTCAATATACCTAAGCCGCAAACGGATTTAATGTAATTATGTGTACCTAAGCTGTTAAATTGCTGCTATGCAAATGACTGCAATGACGTGGAATAACTTGTCACTTCAATTAAGTGAGAGCCGAGCAAATAAAGGCTTCTAAATTGAGCTAAGTTTACGTGTTCCGGATGCAATGAACTGTATTGTATGGTTATAAAGTTTTTTTTAAGTATACATTAAAAAATCCTTTCTCTGACTAAGTTATTATATTGAACGCACAAATATTTGTATTTACTTATTTCAATCAATTTACTTTAATATTTCTTATATTTAGGGTAGTTAAAAAAAGTAATAGGATTTAAATTTTTCTTTTAAAGTCATTAACCGAAACACAAAACTATTTTAAAATAGACCTGTTAAAAAAGGCCAGAATTATATTGGGTTATTTAGCTTTTCTTGTTTTAAAAATTGCATAGAGATAGAAAAATAGAATGGAGGAGGGACCTTATGTAGAGGTTTTATTTATAACTATCAATTTTTGACCATTGAAGGCTTACCCCTAGCGGTCAGTTTTGGAATATGAAAAGACCTGAATATTTAGACCGCTGGCGCGAGTTATCATCACATTTTCCAAACGAATGTCGCACTATTTTAATTTATTTGAAAAGGATATTTTGCCTTTTATCTAGCTTTTTTAGGTTGCTTCTTTTTAGTATAATTTTGACTTTTCCGTTTACCGTTATTGGTCGGTATCTTCCTTGAAGCAAGCTAGAGTGTTAATTTACTGGGGTCTGTGCTTTTTATTTTTTCACAAGAATTGAAGGGACTATGTTTAGACAATTGTTTGCCTACTTAAAGAACTTCTAAATAGGTCTTAAAATAAGTATTTTATCTTGGTTGTGCTTAAATGAGGGTGCAAACTTTTTGTGATCACATAATCCTTTTTGTCCTGCAAGGCAACTTATGAGACAAGCTTCAAGTCATCGACTTCCCGACACATGTCCTTTTGTTTCTGTACTTTTGCGACAAAGTCCTAAGAACCGTTAATCAAAAAATGACTGAATACATTCCTTGTTAGAAATCACTACCGACTGCGCCAGTATCTTAAGTAGTATTCCTTTTCGCCATTTGCCATTCAAGTTTCAACTTTACTACTTTAAAACGTGTACTAAAGTGCACCAAAGCTGACCTAAGTGCACCAAAACCGTCTTAAAGACCTTAAAATGACGATCAGAAATTGACTTTCTTTAATCTTCAGAGCACTCGAGATCAACAAGAAAATATGGCTTACCACCAAATAGTTCTTTCTAAAATTCCCTTATTTTTATATAGTAAGCTGTAGGTTCAAGCTTCCTACTTGAAAGCACTGCCGACAAATGCTATGAATTCTATGCCCCTTATAATATGTTGCTCATGCCTTAACATGTGCATTTTTGGTATTAAGCCACTAGTAGTTACATGGACACGGGAGTCCCGTGGCGTAGTGGTCAGTGTTTTACTGCGCAGGGGGTCTGGTTTCAAATCCTACCTTTGCCACATGAAAATCAAGACTCGTTGACGGTTGCCACCTCCGCGAGGGTCTGACAAGTCCTCTGAGGCTCTGAGGGTAACATTTGTCTAGAAAAAGTTCTTAAAGTGCCTGGAAGAAGCTATCCCTGGATCACGTTGAGCTGTTGTGCCACTCTTTTTATTTCTGTTATATTTATTTAGTGATATGGGCGACAAATGGCGCAGGCGGTAGTGAAATGTGTTTCGAGAAGCTCTGACGTTCAGGCTTGGGGCACACGGCGACAGAAAAACGCGCGGCAAAAAACAGCGCGATTTTCTGCAGCAAGCTTTCTCAATACACGAACAATAATTTTCCTTTCGGTTCCTGTCAGTTTTGATTGAAAATTGAAAATTAATTTCAATCGACGAAAACAAGAGTTTGCAAGCCATTCGTCAGAAACTCGGTACACAAACACTCATTTTCGGGGCGGTTCCGGTGAATCGTGGTGAGAACAGTCATTTTTTGTCGTTGAATAAAATAAAATTGTATTTTTTCCGTGCGGCTTGAAAGAGTCGCAATTCGGAATTTGTCGCAAGACGAGTCTCGCGACTTATTGTCGTAGTCGCAATCGTATGTTGTCTTGTATATAAACGCGTGTCCTTCCAGTCGGACGGTAATTAGTCGCGCGTTTTTCTGTCGCCGTGTGTCTTAGCTACTGAATTTTTCGGGATTTTAAATATTTATTTTCAGTAGAATCGCAAAGTCAAATGTAAGCTTCAACTGGCGCAGTTGGTAATAAAACCTCCATAATTTTAACCTTCTTTAATAAATTTTCATAATTTAAAAATGGTATTGACGAGGTGTCAATAGCGAGTTGAAGTGACAAATCATATTAGCCTTTCAGTAGAATAGAGAAGTCTTCAAACAGAGACAGTTTTCAAGTAAAATAAATTAATTTCTTTCAGTGTAAACACTATAGATTAGGTAAACTAAATTGTGTCCATTTTCTTTGCGAGCTCGGTTAAAAAGAAACTTTTTTGTTTTGCGCTGTGTTAAATGGAGAATGTAAAATGTAGAATGTAGGGATGGACTACAATCTGACTAAAATTCAACCCGCATAAAAGTAAGAGGAAAAACATGAAAGTCGCAGCTAGTTGCAAAGGATTTAAAATATCACTCTCCCCACTTTAGGAATCTGAAAAGAGTTCAAATAGAACTGTTCCTTTTAATGAAATTAAGGCAGCTCAAGAGTAACCGGCAAACAAAAAATTAGCTTTGCTTAAAAGATTTTTCCCTGAAAGAACTATCGACTGCGCCTGTCTTTTGTTCGAAGAATCAGTTCCGATTTTATAGCAAGTTTTAATAAGGACTAAATCAGTCTCCATACCAAAGTGTACAAATATTTTTCCTAAAGAGCTGGTAAGAAGATATTTTGGTTGCAATAACTCATTTTGAATCCTCAAAAATGGCTCATTAAGAACTATTTTTCTTCTAATGTCCCAAATATGACGACTTATCGAATTTGCTGCATTAAAACACTGCCGACTGCGCCAGTAGTTTTTTGCGAAGCGATTCATATTGTCATTCAACTCAGAATGATTTGTCTCTAAGGTTTTGAATGCTATTAAAGAACACCGAAAACCTTGCTTCTTTAAATATTGGGACTTGGGAAAAAAAGAAGTTTCTGTACCTTGGCGCAGTCGAAATCAAACTTAGTGAATTATTTGAGGAACATTCGAATAAAGTGAGATGCCGGTCACATTCAAGGCCTTGTGACATATTATCTGCAACGACGCAAATTACTTATTTTTGACAGCCGTACAATATCTTGTGCAAAATTTACAAGCAAGAATGTAACAAAGCTATAGTAAAAAAGCGTCAAGCTGACTAAAATGTTGATATTTAGGGGATCGATAACCGTTTATTATTGTTTTTGTCCAGCGACTGAAAAGTCAAGGCTCTGTTGTATCAAGTTTCTTAGGAAAGGTCGGAATAGGAAAGGTTGAATGAAAGACATGCATTGAAAGAAGGAATGTGCTAAACAAAGTCTTCAATATTTGCATCCAGTAAGACATAAATGAAAAAGTTTGCCCTAAAAGCTTAAGATGCATTGTAAGGTCAAGGCTTGAGACTTCAGTCGTATGTTAAGTATGTTTGATGGAGTTTTTTTTTAGTACCTTTTAATCTTTATCAAACCCGGCCGCATTTCGAAAACAAACATTTTTTATGGCTTTCAGTCTTCAAAATTTAAAAGTTGTTTTGTTTATAGAAGTTACATCTTTTTCAATTGCAATATCTACTTAAAAGCTGAAATAGGACGAAGCTTTCTCATATCTTTTTTTTTTGATATGTCCAGGAACGAACCTAACTTGTCACATTACCTCTTTACAATAGTAACTTAATCACTTACCTTATCATTACTCAGAGGAATCTGGAGCACATCCAATTCCTGATTGTTGGCGGGCAGAGGCACAGCTGATACCATGGCAATAGCACTGCATAGGCAGGCGAGCAGAACTGTTTGTTGTCTCATTTTGTGTAATTGTGTTTATGTGTGTGTAAGTTTTTGAATGAAATAATAATCCACTTAGATATGGTAATCCTCTTGTTCAAATTGTTCAATTTAGCACTGGAAATAAAAAGTAGCAATAAAGATCACCGTTATATATCAATATTATCGATGACAGGTGATTATTTAACATCTGCCACTGTCAATCCGACAGAAACCTGAATTTCGGCGTAAGCAAGTGCGATACCTATGGACGTTCTTGTTTTTGAATATGTTAAGTTCTAGGATACCGGCTTTTCGACAAATCTTCATCGACCTTCAGACAACCGAGATAACCTTGGCCAGTAAAATATCTTTCGAAACGGAACGTCAAAACGAAAAACAAAATTTTTACAGCGACCGTCTTAGCCAATATTCGCTGAGTGATTAGCAATCCGCGCAAGGTGTTGAATTATGCAAACACATTGACACACACCACTGATCGAATCAATTTTGGGGGTTTTTCCCGCACGAACCACAAGTGGGTACACCTGATGGAAGTAGGCCTCCATCAGAGCACCACCATTCTCACTGGACCACTTTAATTGTTCACCACCCTGTATAGCACTTGCTTACACCGAAATTCAAGTGAATCGATAGACAAACATAAATAAAACAATCGATAAAGGAGTTCTCTTGTTATCGAAACCAGACTTGACACTCGATATGGAATCAAAACGTACTTAATCGCTCTCGTCGGACTGGGTCTTTGGAGGTGTCACTGTGTATCGATGAGGGAACAACAGCTATATCCGTGCGCTTCGGCCAACTACTGATTACTAGCGAATTTTTATCACACAACGTTCACAAAAATAGACAAAACAAAAGTCGTTCGTGTAGGTTCCAGTTCCAGTTCCAGCTTTTGGGGGCTGCGTCTATAACTGCTCGGCTGTTGCTGGTTCACCTGGGCGCCAAGACGTGTGCCGTTTGGTTGTATGGTGGGTTTTGGTGGGTTTGAGCGTTTGTCTACCTTGTTCGACACTTCGACTGGGAATGTTCACACTGCACAGTGGAGGTTCGTTGAAAACTTTACCATCCTCTGCTCCACGCCTCTCGGTTGGTGGTGCAATTTGCACAGAGAGTGAGACTGGTTTCGGCTTGAGCCCCTTGAGCTGTGTGAGAGAGTCAAACAAAGCGCGGAAGCGCAACGCCTCTGCAGTTGTATGTGTACGAGACGCGACACAGCACGCGTTTAGGCCAAAGGAAATCGAAAGCTTTTCTTGGCCCAAATTGTCAAACGAAATCGAAAGTAATATTGAAACTGAGAGTGATGCTCAAAGCTCGGCTTATGCCTACATTACTGCTAAGTGGTTTTGTTTGTGTGTGCGAGTGGTTTTTACACTTATTTCAACTCGACTTGGGTTACACTTTGGGAGAGGGTTGATTGCATCGAGGTATAGGATCACGCAGTGTGCCCGATCGAAAGAGGACTCTTGCACAAAAGTAAGTCAAAAGGCTTTTTTGCCAGGTGAATGTGGGTTTTGGATATCTCTGTTGCAAGTCGAAAACTTGTTTCGACTGAACATTATAATTATTACGTTTTTGTGTAGAGGAAAAGAGATGGAGAACGAATGAGTAGTTTTATGCCAAGCTGAATGCAGTTTGCACAGAGGATCATTGGGGTTATCCTATTGGAAGTTATGTTAAAATAAAAATGTTGTCCATTTTATGGTAATTTTTGTTAAGAGTTGGACTTTCGTTTCAAAGGAGTGGCAACATCTTTTAAACCTGCTTGTAGGGATACGACAATGTCAACTTCAGCGGTTAATCCGTTTCCTTGTTTTCGTATAGCAGTACCAGTTGTATCCGTGCAAACTGGATCAACAAGTAGGTAGTTTAGGATATTTGTACAGTGAGTTCGAAAATACCTGCCAACAGTCAACAATCATGGTCAACTGTGTTCGTTGTTTACATTACTTTCTTAAGTCGAGCAATGGAATTTTTTAGAGGGTCCTTTGTGGCGAGTAGTGTGAGATTTACAGTGACAGGAGCACAAGCAAAACAGAATTGCAATCCCACATGCAGTGGAAGTTTTTGACTGTCTTAAGATTTCAAGTTTCTATCCTATGAAATTTTTCCAAGCTGCGGAATACTTTAGAAAAAGGCTGGCCCTTCTTGTTATAAAAGCTTAGTCAATATTGTCTTTAAAAGCAATCACGCCCATAAAGTTGATCCCCATCTTTATTCACTCTCCTTATTCCCAACTTTAAATCCATTTTTACAAGTTCCTTCCGTTTAAAAAAGTGTGCTTTGGCGAAACCCGCAGTTGTTTGTTATCCTGAAACATTCATTTTTCATCCAATACACCGAAAAAGGAGATCCACCCAGTTCGAAGGACCAAAAATTAATTATCAATGATTTTCGGTCATCACATACCCCTGAAAGACTTCCTAGACTTCCTAGGCTTATCAACGCTGGAATACAAGGAACATGTCATGTGGGCAGGGTAAGAATATGGAATGAGGAACAATAACAAATGATACGCGATGGAAAATTGTGGTTGGACTAAATCAAAAACCTCTTCTGGACCTGCCTTGGCCTAAGTAAGTCGGGCAGGAACAGAAAATATAGAACAATCACTAAAACAACCCCTCTCCGAGAGAAAACCATGAATAAGCAGCAACATAATAAAACACTTTCACGACTTAAGATCAACCCCTGACATTTTTTAAGTCTTAATGACTTGCCTCACCTTGTTTATGGAGGATGGGCATGGCCATACATTTTGTAGGAACAAAATCTAGTATACAACCCAGTGAAGCTAATGTGCTAAATTTTATTTCTTATCCTTACTTAAGTAAGGCTAAAAAGTAGTCGAAATCCATGTTTTCTGGAAAATTAGAGGTTTTATTAGATTCTGGCTCCAAATGTGGGCGTGGCCTAAGACTTTGTATGAAAGAAATTTAAAAAAAAATTGTGTTCTACATAATATATTAAGTAAAATTTTTTTGATTTGGAACGAAAATATTGAATAATAATAAATTTCAGCTTTACAGTCTTGAAAGCACCGGATATTGTTGCACATTTAGAGCGATTGTGGGCGGATTTACAAAAATTTTACGTACAAAATTTCAGCTTCCTAGCTCAAAAATTAATGCCGAAAAATTGGTGACATACGGACGGACGGACATGGCTCATTCGACTCAGAATTCGGTCTCGATCATATGCCCTTAAGGTCTTTGGGGTCTATTGTCATCAATTTTAATATACTCCATTCCTGTGGATAGGGTATAAAAATACAATTAAACAGTCGAATTTGTCAAAATTTCCTAGTAAAAAAATATGCTTGATGATAAATCGCAGAGCCAGGGGAGGGGGCAAGTGTCCCCCCTTGTGCCCCTCTCCGGGCGCCTATGGATGAACCATTGTTCGCAGTCTTTAAAATGCCGATTCTAGCACGGAAGCCCTTTCCTTGGCAAGTTATCGGCATACGCAACAGCTCGATTGCTTTTCTGTCTGATTTCTGCAATGCAAAGGCTTCGTTGTGGGGTGCCGTGGCGTAGTGGTTAGTGTGTGTGCTTACTACGCCGGAGGCCTGGGTTCGAATCCTGCCATCGTCACCTGAAAAAAAAGACTTGTTCTTTTTCACGGTCCCCACCTCCGCGAGGGTCTGACAAGCCCTCCGAGAGTATCATTTGTCTTGAAAAACTTCTCAAAGTGCCGTTCGGATTCGGCAAAAAATTGTAGGTCCCCTTGTATGTAAAGAAATTAACACACCAGCATACATTGTTGAGAGGTTGGCCCTGGTTCACCTCGAGCTGTTGCGCCACTCTATTTATTTATTTTTATTTAAGGGCTTCGTTTACAACCATTTAAGTCAGAGTGAAGTCGAAATAGAGCCGCCTTATGGCGTTTCTATGAGCGTGAAATTGGTTAAGTAAGGGTCTTTCATTAAGCGATTCCTTTTTCTACTTTTAAATAAAACAAATTGTGTGTTAGATAATATCGACATTTTTTATTGGAGTTGAAGCCTGTTGCGCCATTAAGAATGGAATATTCTAGCTGTTCAAATGTATGATGATTTCTTGGGTGGCGCGCAGTCGATATGCTAAATTTTTCAGGCTAAATTGGGCCTATGACTATGACTTGGGGCTTATTCGCATAGATCGATGACTTAACAAAACGGCATAGGAAAAAGCCTTGTGGATTCAAACAGCACGCTCTAGGTGGCCAGTTGAACTTGATAACTTTATTTGCTTACGAATCCGTTCATCGCAATGCACCTCGGTTCCTTACATAATTTTTTTCCCAAAGTACGCGGAATGCCAGCCATTTGTTATCCATCCATGTGGATTTGGCAAAAGAGACTTAATAAATTACTGTTAATTCGACAGCTGTAACTTAATTAATATGGCCGCTATTAACTGTCAAAGTTCAGAAGTTTTTATTGAAAGACGTTTTATTAGTCACCTTTTGAAGAACTGTATCAGTACTCGTTATAGTTGCGAGATTCGGACAGAAAAAGGCTGTTAAGTTCTCCTCGGAAATCATTGCCCTGATCTTATTATGGAATTGTGAGGCGAATTGTTATTGCCGAGAGCATACGGGTTTTTAATTTGCCGCTTACTTACTTAAGGTGGCTCAGCTTTGACTAGCTTTGATATCCTGCTCTGTCTGCCGTCTAGCCGTTTCGAGTTTTGCACGCGAAGTGGGCTTTGTTCAACTTCAACTTGCGTGCGACACCTAAGACTCGATGCTTCTCTACTGCGCCGTCGCTTTAGGGTGGATTCGAAGATTTTCCGAGCCGGAGCGTCGGTGTCAATCTACTCTACATGACCCAACCACCGTTGTATTTTGGATCTTCTTTCTAGGTCATTGTTACTGTACAGCCCATACAATTTCAAAATACATCTCCTCCATCTGTCGTTATCCATAGAAAAAAGCAAAAAAGGTTCGAGTGGTGACGGAACAGAAAAGTCCCTATTATTTCGAAATTCTTAAGCGTTTTTATCGAGGGTATTAAAAGGCTTCTGCGAGGTTTTTGAAAAGATTCGTTTACAGCACATTTTGAGGCATATTTAGCATGGAGATGCAAAAAAATTTGTAAACAATTTTTTTTTTCTCTCTCAAAAAACTTTGAAGCAAGAATTTTGCTTTAAGGATCTTAGCAATTTTGGATAAATAATTTCTCCTTACGAATTTAGTGATCCAGTTCACTCTGCAACCTCCGAAGATCAATTTACTGATATCGTGTGCTTCCGACTCTCACATATCGTCTGTATACGTGTGTGAACATACACTCTCACCAACTAAACATTTCTTCACAACAAATTTACTTGGATGCTGTGAGTTACTCTGATTCCTTTGATACGCTGGTCTACCATAGGGATAGGACTTGCATCCTTTTTTTATATAAAGATAGCAAACAGAGGCTCGTTACTACCCTCAAAATGATTAAGGAGACCGCAGAAACAGGAAATCTTATTCCGCAAGTGTTATGCCTTCAAGGAGAAAAACAAGGAATCAGCAGTGTATTCAATTGCAACATTTAAATGCTGCCTATATAACTTTCGAATATTGGGAAGAGGGAATTGAATGTTTGGTCTATGCTTTCCTGGTTTAAGGACGCCGTTAAGGTTGCTGCTCCACTGACGCTGATCTTGATGGACGCTTCTGGCGCATTCGCCTACCCACCATCTGGAGGTCCTCAATCGCGGTCCAGCAACCCAGAAGGGTAATCCTTACAAGAAGGATGTTGTTTATTTGGACGCAATAACGAATCGTCTTAGCTAATGCAGCCTTTAAAAAGTTTCTTAAAAAGTAGGTATGATGCTTTATGCAAACCGTTCGTAAAAGAGTAGGGCCTGATGTCTGCAGAATAGTTCTGTGGCCAGAACTAGGAAACTCTAAACCTACGTTAAAATTTTGTTTTCTCTGTTGCTATCCAGGGTATCGCAATTTATAAGAAGCAGAAATGACACTCTATTCTCGTGAGGTTCCATATCCACCGCACAAATTACAGCCCAGTGGCGAAAGGTGGACAGTGTATCTTTATATTGGAACAAAACCAGATGCTCTGGACAGTTGCGGTTAAGATTAAGTTCCATGCCTACCCAAACGTTACCATGACCATGGGAGTCGTCATCATAATTACATCCGGAGGATCCTTATTATCCATGACGGAACCCGATTAAGGGTACCGGCAGCCTGAAGAGAAGATGTGATGAACTGACTTAAGCTCTACTTCGAGGTAGCCTTACAGATATTTAAAAAAGTTGTATAGCCTACCATCGTATATTGACCAAAGCCCCTTAAGGTTAGATATCCTCATACATATTTTTTCATGCTTATTATACAACGAAATAATAAAATATTTCCATTTAAATCGATTACAGATTTAAATGCAATTTAATCAGCACAAAACACTCTAGACGAAAGCATAATTGAAATCGATTAATTTGTCGTGTCAAACTGCAACATTTATGTCCTTATTATCTTGTCACAAAGTTCGCAACAAATGCCTGACCTTAGTTTCCGCCAATTAGCACCAATGCATGCACCTTGCGCAAAGCTGTCTCAAGCCACGCGCTTGTGTGTGCGGCAAAGTGAGTATCACTTATCGACTTTTTCGTGACTCTTTAAACAGATGCAAATAAATGCCTAAAAAAAGCCAAAAAGAATAATATCCAATCCGCACAGTCATAACCTAAATTTTGAAACGAAACTCTTTTTAGACGTTATGACCAATCAATCGATTATGTCGTCTTATGTGAGCGGGCCCGAGCAAATTTTAATTTCAAAAAATTATGTCATATCGATTCGAGATCAATGATATTGGCGATATAATGATTGCATTCACCTTTGGCTCGATAAAAAAACATAAGGAGATCGCAATTTTGCACGACATTAGCTTCATTGAAAAAGGCCCTCAAAGTCTGCTGAGGCAGAGCTTCAAGGCGTACGTGAGAGAAGGTGTGCGCTGCGATTGAGCCTGAGATGTTATAATAACCGAATTGATTATGATCGATGACATACGAAAGAGTTTATCGTCCGCAGGGTAATCGCATGGATTTTGGGATCTTAATCATTTTGACAGCGCAACACAGCGCTTACAGAAGCTGGCCTAGATCGGGGCACCACAACCAATCGCTGACCTTCTGAGTCACCATTCTTTTTAGTATCGGCGTTGGTCATTATTCACAGAACTAAAGCGGAAAAGTTATCGAAAAAAACTTGAAATCGCTTTCGATACACTTTTGTGAGGAGAAAGTTCATTGGCAGTCGTTTGTCGAGATTGCCTTGATTCCGAAGGATAACCAGGCATTCAAAAAAACTCGCTTTCGTAAGAGCCATTAAATCCCTTTTATCTGGAAATGCATTTTCTTTCTTTGGATTAATCAAAATGACTTTGCGTACACTTGGTCCGGTGGCGCGCACGTCAAAGTCAATTTACCAGAAAGCAATTTACCCAAAAGCGACGCAGCAGTGACGAATGGCACAAGCTCAACCCTGACCCATCCGGATCGCTACACAGCATCGCTGATGTTTGTCTGTGTAGTTTTTTTTGACAGATCTTTGGCTTTGCCTTACCTTCAGACAGGTTTACAATGACAGCAGCGCGCGGTGTAATGAGTTAATCAAATCGGTTTTTTATGTTTGCGGAAATGGATTGTTTGACAAAGTCATTACTGTCCGGCTGGGTACAAAAGGTTAAGGGCTCGCGATAGCTTTTACTTGTAGCTTCCATTGAACTGACACTCTAACTGGAATTTGAGAAAATTATGGACAATCTTGTCAGACATATTATGAATGTGACGTTTCGAGTTCTGTGTGTCGCGAGGGGGTTTTAAATGCCAAGGTGGAGTGGTGTAATCAAATCTGCTGCGCGGAACATTATTATCATGTAGCCTTGCTGGTCTTATAAAGTAGAACAGTGGTTTTGCAAATTGTGTATTTAGCAGATAAATGCTAGAGATCAAGGGGTAATCATAAGGGGTAATCATAATCAGATCAAGGGGTAATTATAATAGCCAATTACAATTACCGCTGTAGTTATTTGGATAAATATAAGCAAAGTTATGACTTGTTCATTTTAACTGTCGGCCCGGTGTCAAAATGGATTTTATTATTCTAATCAAATAAGATTATGTTATAGTCATGTTCGCGACCCAATTAGTTTTATAGGCATTAATATCAATTGGTAATTATGTCTCACACTCTGAATAGAAAAGTGTGTTTTTAGTGACTGTTTTAGTCGAGTAATTGTTTCGATTTTTTTTATTTCACAATCGCAATGTATTTCGAAATGTCAAGTCATATCTGACAGTGCATGCATCTGAAAGACATACATACCTAGGAATTTTTTTTATTAACATTCAATGTAAGAATAAAAGACATTCAGTGTTGTTCATTTATTTGCAACCATGAAACCATGAATAATTATTGTAGTCGATGTTACAGTTTGATAAGAGTTCCAGGTCAACATCACTTCTAATTTTCATGACTCAAAAACTAATCATGGGGGGATGGGGACGTTGCTTAGAGTAAGTCTTAGTCCCTCAGTTAGTTTCTTATTTAGTAAGTCTTAGTCCCTCAGAAAGTTATGACGATAGACTAAGTCTTACCTTGGCGAAGAACAATTCTTTCAGACATTCAGACACTCATCAAATGAATAGAATAAGTTTTTTTTTAAGTCTTTGGTAACGCTAGCCCTTAAATGTCGACAGTCTCTTAAGGCTATGTTGAAGAAGTTCGCCATTTACCTTCTTTCTACGCCCTGGCACCTAGATTGCAAGGCAGTCGGATTCACTAAACTTTCAACTTTTTTCCAAAAAAAAACTACACTTTACATTTTTCCTTTTTCCTTTTTCCTTTTTTGTTTGTTGTTTTCTTTTTTTTATACCCCATCCCATAGGATAGGAGGTATATTAAGTTTGTCACATAGTTTGTAACACGGTGAAATAATAATGGTAGACCCCCAAGACCTTAAGGGCATATGATCCGAATTCTGAATCGAATGAGCCATGTCCGTCCGTTCGTCCGTCCGTCTGTATGTCACATGTTCTTAAGCCTTAAATTTTGAGCTAGGGTGCTGAAACTTCGTACGTCAGGTGCACGTCATGCGAAGCAGTACAAGTGTAAAAATTTTTGAAATCCGCTCAAAGACACGCCCACAATCGGTCTAAATGTGCAAATACCTCCAGAATTTTCAAAACTGTAAGACGTTCTAAAAGGCTGAAATTTGACACTTAGCATCTCCTAATAAATGTAAGACACACAAAAGACCAATTTAATTGGTAAACCTCCTTTAGTGGGCGTGGCATCTATTTTAAGGGTAAATTTTCAAATGCAGTTTACTCAATATTTTTGCTCGAAATTGAAAAAATTTACTTAATATTTTATGTAGAAAACGCTTAGGTCCACATTTGGCTTTTACAAGACTTTGGGCCCCGCCCACAATTGGAGGCAGAATTGAAGGAAAACCTAAAATTTTCCAGAAAAACTTAATTTCGACTGCCCTTGAGCCTAAAAAAAAGTAGCAGGTTAGGTAAGCAATACTTCCGTCCAGATTTCGTTCATATAAAGTTTTTAGCCACGCCCCCTTTTAGGGGTCGATTTTTCAAAAATATTGAATTTGAACCAAAAAATTGGATTTTTACGTACAATTAGGTGTAACTTGGAAATATCTGTGGAAATATCTTATAATTAATAGTTTGTAATTAGGGGCGGTTGGACCACGCCCCTTTTCAAAGTTTGCATTACTTATAAAATGTCAAAAAATAACTATGCCATCATCATTTTACAATGTGGAATAGGATGGGGTATTCAACGGTCCGTTTTACGGACTGTAACTTCTGCGTACACACTGTAGTACTTACTCACTGATTAGAAATGTATTTAATTTTCAGTTGTTAATTTATTTATTTTATTTATTGATTCATATATCTATATATTAACTAATTTCCTAACTTATCAATTAATTTTAGCTTATAATTAATTCAAAAGCTTTCTGAACGTATCGTTGATATACCCCATCCCATAGGATAAAAAAATAAATAAATAGAGTGGCGCAACAGCTCGAGGTGAACCAGGGCCAACTTCTCAACAATGTATGCTGGTGTGTTGATTTCTTTACATACAAGGGGACCTACAATTTTTTGCCGAATCCGAACGGCACTTTGAGAAGTTTTTCAAGACATTTAATACTCTCGGAGGGCTTGTCAAACCCTCGCGGAGGTGGGGACCGTGAAAAAGAACAAGTCTTTTTTTTTTTTTAGGTGACGATGGCAGGATTCGAACCCAGACCTCCGGCGTAGTAAGCACACACACTAACCACTACGCCACGGCACCCCACAGCACCCCACGGCATCCCATAGGATAGGAGGTATATTAAGTTTGATTCATAGTTTGTAACATAGAGAAATAATCACCCTAGACCTCCAAGACCTTAAAAACCGAATTGTAAGTTAAATGAGCCATGTCGGTCCGTCTGTCGGTAGTTTTTAGGCCTTAAATTTTTAGCTACTAACTTGAAACTTAATATCTGTTCTTTCTAAAGCAGTCTTTCCCAAAGCAGTACAAGTGTAAAATTTTTTGAAATCCGCCCACTGACACGCCCACTTTACTTAATAGCATGAAAAATCAAACTTGTCGCAGGAAGCTGAAATTACCACTTCTTATAAAAAAATATAAACAAATATACGATGTTATTGAAAAGGGTGTGGATGCCACGCCAAACTGAAATTTAACAACCGAGATTTATGACACAATTCGGAGCTTGTCAGTGGTCAATTGGGATGGGGTATTCAACGATTCGCCTAAGCGGATTGTAACCTTCCCACTAGTTTTTGTTGGGGAGCGTCCAGATAGATCAAGTCATTATTCTAAAGTTTGTAGAATTGTAAACTGTTGCAATTTTCGACACAAATAAAAATTATTTTATGAATTTATGAAACAGGAGAAATACCTGATAGCTTCAAAAAGGCTATCATCTTCCCTTTGCATAAAAAAGGCGAATACCGTATCCAGGGAATTACAGAGGAATTTCTTTTCCTAATACAATGTCGAAACTTTTTGGCGCCTTGCTCTACAACAGGCTTGTGCAATGGGTAAAAGAAAACAAGATATTGTCGGAGTTTCCAGCTGGGTTTAGAGAAGGTTACTCGACCGTTGATCAAATATTTACTCTAGTAAACAAAGCCGAGATGTACATCAAGAAGAAAAAGAAGCTATACACTCTGTTTGTGCACTTTCGTGCAGCTTTTGATTCGATCCGATGGTATGGGACGGAACCTGCGTCTCGGAAGAAATTTTCCACAACGATGGGAGTAAAACAAGGATGCATTTTGAGTTCGCTTCTTTTTATATTGTTCATCAACGACAGACTGTTTAGGTGGAGGCATCAAAGTTGGCTACATGTCGATACCGGCTTTAAAGTTTGCAGATGACATTGCCGTTCTTGCTGAAACTGTAAATGGAATACAGCTTATGATTAATAGACTTGCTGACTACTGCCGTGAGTGGAACTTATCTGTCAACCTGTCAAAAACTAAAATGATGACATTTCGAAATGGCACAGAGAGATACTCGAGAATTGAACAGTGGACTTATAATGGGGAACACATTGAAATTGTAAGGGATTATAAGTATCTAGGAGTCCTTGTCACACCTAACCTAAGCATGGAAAAGTACTTCAGAGTCAAATTTTCAGAAGCCCAGCGAGCAATTGTCGTTATTTAGACGATAGCTCTCAATAAAAATTATAAGCGCAACTGCAAAATCAATTGTATTGTATGGAGCTCAAGCATGGGGATATCGTCAGTATAGTTCCGTGGAAACATTTCTTTGATTCTGAGAATGGAAGAACAAAGACTGTCAAGAATAGTTCTGTCTCGTGTACTTTCCGCATGAGGTAACTTTGTTCAAGAATGGGACGTTTTGGTGAGCAGCTGTAGACTTAGCCTAGAATTGGTTGACAGCGGACGCGGACGGTACGACAATCTCAAGAGTCGACTCTATAAATTATTGGAGAAAAAAGGCAATCTTCTATACCAGTGTTTTTCAAAATTTTTGAATGAGCGACCCCTTAAACAATAAAAAATCTCTGGCGACCCCCGAACTATATCAAAACTTAAAGACAGGCCACTAAAAAAAACTTTCTGATCGACGTTCAAAAAAGAAAGCGGAGACCAATGATAAGTGTGTATTCAAAAGTTCAGCGGTTGCGTTGATATGTTATTTGGGTGAGTTTCATCAAAATTCAAATTGCAAGGTCAGTTGAATACGAAAGGACAATTTAATATTATGAAAAGTTTTTAATATTCTTGAGCTCTAGATGCTGAAAAAGAGCCATTCTCTGGATAATTGTTTGCTTTTAATTTCACGCTTTTTTATTTTTGGTATTAAAACTCACTTAAAAGCATCATGGGAAGGATGAGAACTCTTATTGAGATACTGTCTTATTGAGAAGATACGACAAATGATTCCTCTTAAAATTTCGTTTGTAGTCAGAGTTTTCGAAGTAATTTCGTCGAATGAATCTTTACGAGTAAACCATAACATTCTTTGCATCAAGAATGGAACTTGATTCTTATACCAGATGGGTACGAAGTTAATGTCATTCCAACTGATCGATCGACCATCGATAAAGATAAAAAAGAATAAAAATCCGCAAGCCATCCATAATTACTCCATGAAGAGAAGAAGAGACGAGTATATTCTGAGCTCAAAAAGAAGCCTTGAAATTGCTTGTGGGACTCGCCACTTCTTACCGTTTTGAGCACACTTATCCTTAGGGTGTTTTGAACTCAGGACCCCCTAGTTTTTTTTGGGGACCCCCCAGGGGGTCGCGACTCACAGATTGAAAAACACTGTTCTATACGATTTGTATGTCACCGATGCCCAGTCTTCGCAGTACCGAGCGTATTACTCCAATCTGAACCACAATTTGCAGGATAAAACTTAATTTCTTAATAACAACTCTACGGAAAAAATCAATACAATCTTTAGAATCAGAGGTGAACTTACGAACCTAAACTATATGCCACACCGAGATGATCTTCCAATTCAGTGCAATCAATGCAACCTCAGAGAGCGTGAAGATGTCTTCCATTTCATGGGAAAGTGACCCATTCTGAGCGAGCTGCGAAGAATGTTTTTTGGAGCGGGTCAACTGGGTTCGCGTGTGACGCTAGCAATTCTGAACGGAGACCAAGGCTGGGACATACTCTACAAATATACTGTGAATGCATCACGCTACAGAAGAAGTATCATTGAAGGCGACTTTTAAAATGTTTTTTTTTTTTGTTTTCTCATAACTTTATTAGATAACTCAAGCAAGATGTTTTTATCTCATAACTTTATAACTTTGTTTTATAACTCGAGCAAAATTCTTTAAAAAAATTAATGTCAATCTGGTAGATGGCCATTAGCCAAACCAATAAACTTTTGTTCATACTGCTTTGTTTTCATATACATATCACTTTGAAATCCAATAACAGTCCTTTAAACTAAACTAACTAACTAAACAATTGTTTCATTTAAAAATAAGATTTTTTTGGGGTATTTTCCTTTAAACTTGATAGTTTTTCTTTTATCCAAAAAAGCTTAAGAACTAATATAACCAGTCAGTAGGTGCAAAACTGCGTCCTAACGGGACGTGGGATACCCTTTCCTGCTTATATTCTGCTTTCCATTTAAATTCACCTACATTTCATTTAAATTCACTCATTCACTCCTTTTCCGTTAAAATTCATGAATTTATTAATGAAGTAAAAAACAGGATATATTTTATTGCATATGAAGTTTTTGAATTTATTTTTTAAAGGAGGCATGGCATGTCCAACCCCTAAACCTAACTTAAACTGAATATTAGTATAAGAATATGCAAGCTTGTGCCTAAAACGTCCGTAAAATTGTAATTCTTTGGTTCAAATTGAATAATTTTGTAAATTCACTCCTTTTTGAGGGGCGTGGCTCAAAGCTTTGTGTGAACAAAATGTAGAACCAGGTATTTTCTACCAAATATATTTAGTAAAAAAAAATATTCAATTTGAAACAAAAATATTGACTAAATTGCATTTGATTGATTGGTTTAAAAATCTATGTACCGCCCACGAGGGGCGGTATGCCGACTTTATTTAAATTTTTTGAGCCTGATAATGAAAGCACTGGAGGTATTTCCACATTTAGATTTATTATGAGCGTGTCTGTATCCGATTTCGAAAAAATTTAGACTTACTTACGAAATTTCACCTCCCTTTGAAAGCTGGTGAAATACGGACGGATGGACGAAGGGACATTCCTAGATCAACTCTGCATTCTTTCTATATCTTCTCTATCTTCAATTTTCGCCTGTATGTATCAAACTTAATATACTTCATTCCTGTTGTGGAATAGGGTATAAACACTTTGTTTGGCAACCCTGGTTCGAAAAATGCAAATGATGTCAGATTTCGACAACCGGGCTGTCAAATGTTTGAGTTTGTTTGAGTTTTCTCATCTGAACCCGAACTGAGCACGCAAAATTCTGTACCCATGTTTCGATTTGAAGTTTCATTTGTGGATGAGATTTTTAACGCGATGTTTTTTTTTCGATTTCGTCTTAATCGCTGATTAACGTCTAGTGGAAACACGCTAGGAGTTTTTTACCGTGATGTTTTTATACCCCATCCCATAGGATAGGAGGTATATTAAGTTTGTCACATAGTTTGTAACACGGTGAAATAATAATGGTAGACCCCCAAGACCGTAAGGGCAATCGAATGAGCCATGTCCGTCCGTCCGTCCGTCCGCCCGTCTGTATGTCACATGTTTTTAGGCCTTAAATTTTGAGCTACGATGCTGAAACTTCGTACGTCGGTGGCACGTCATGCGAAGCAGTACAAATGTAAAAATGTTTGATATCCGCCCAAAGACACGCGCACAATCGGTCTAAATATGCAACTACCTCCAGATTTTTCAAAACTGTAAGACTGAAGTTGACATTTGAAGTTGAACATTTACTGAACTGAAGTTGACATTTAGCTGAAATTTGACATTTAGTCTCTCTTAGTGAATATAAGACACAAAAAGGGCAAATTGAATTGGTTAACCTCCTCTAGTGGGCGTGGCATCTATTTAAAGGGTAAATTTTCAAATGCAGTTTACTCAGTATTTTTGCTCAAAATTGAAAAAAATTTGCTTAATATTTTATGTAGAAAATGCTTAGTTCTAAATTTTGTTCATACAAGACTTTGGGCCCGCCCACTTTTGGAGGCAGAATTGAAGAAAAACCTAAAATTTTCCAGAAAAACTTAATTTCGACTGCGCTTGAGCCTAATTTAGGAAAGCATGAAACAAAAAAGTAGCAGGTTAGGTAAACAACACTTCCGTCCAGATTTCGTTCATATAAAGTTTTTAGCCATGCCCCCTTTTAGGGGTTGATTTTTCAAAAACATTGAATTTGAACCAAAAAATTGCATTTTTACGTAGAATTAGGTGTAACTTGGAAATATCTTATAATTAATAGTTTGTAATTAGGGGCGGTTGGACCACGCCGCTTTTCGAAGTTTGCCTTACTTATAAAACGTCAAAAAATAACTATGACATCAGCATTTTACAATGTAGTGGGCTACAATGTTACAATAGGATGGGGTATTCAACGGTCCGTTTTACGGACTGTAACTTCTGATACACACTGTAGCACTTACTCACTGTTTTTTTTAGATTTTGTCTTAATCGCCAATTAATGTCCGGTGGAAACACCCTATAAGATAGCAATGTCTTACAGTGCACTCACAGTTTGACCCTCTTAATAAATTATTGAGATTATAATAATAATTATTATTATTACAGTATAAACAAGCCAAAGGTCTAGGGATGAGTACTAGGTCAATTTTTTATTTTATGTGAACACTGCATTTTGTGAAGTTGAAAAAAGATTACGGGCTGATTTAATCGACACATGCCGAAACATGGCTCTATGAGTTTTAGACAACTGCAACTGAATGTCTTATTTAACATCCTGACAGGATATATATTTTGATTTTGTGGCAACGTGTACCATTTCAATTCAAAGTTGTTGATCTTCATGATAAATGTTAAGTTATAATTTTTGTTCGCTATGTAAAGTTAACATAATCCTGCACATAAAACGCTGTCATTATTGCAGATAACCGATTCAAAATTTTGATGATTCTAGTTTGGTTTTTCTCCTTTTTTGACATAAGAGAAAATTGACGTATCTATAAAGGAAATTTGTCATTTATATTTTTTTTCCTGTTTGTGTGTAGAACTTTGGAAAACCAGGGACCAGAGTTAACAACCCTTATTTTTCTAGCTCATAAGTTCAATGTTATTGTATTCGGCATTGTTCCTTTTGGTTAAGTGTCAGGGTTCATAGAGAAAAACTGCTTTGAAAAATTTAAAGATGCCTTTGATTTGTTAAAGCTATAACTGTTATTGCTCATTCCCAGATTTTTTTTTTGAATTTTTACCAATTACATTTATACTAATATAATTATGTCTACCAGATTTTTTTAATGGACCTAAAACAGACTGAATTGTCGAGTTATATATCGGATTTTGGCCTCTTGACCATTCTGCACTTTGAAGCTAGTGAATAGCATTAATTTAATAGTTATGCTGGTGAGCTTCTGAGTCACAAGAGTAGTGAAAAGATAACTTGTGATTTCATTTACAACGACGCGATAAATTAATCATTCAGTGAAAAACCTGCCATAGCTTACAATAAAAACATCAATATCAACCACTTATACTACCTGCAATAGCTATTGATCATGTTAGCTGCCTGCCAATCTCTGTACATTACAGATCATTTATGTATATTTTTATGAGTGACCTATATTCACACGATCTTACTGGCGCCAATTTAATTCACCTCTTTTGATATACTTTAAGTATTAAAAAAAATAAAACTTTAAAGTTTATCTCCATTTAAGACTCAGATTAAAATACTAAGCGAATCTTTTTGCTTTTCAATGACAAACACCATCAGCACACCAAGGTTGACCCAAAGTAGTCAGTTCCGTTTCATAATGGAATTCGGCAAAATAAAAAATCAACATACAGCTTGTATGTATTATGTACAGCTTTTTGTCACATACATTGATTTATTGACCCGGTTTCCTCTGGTCTCTTTTCAACCTTCACAGACTGATCTGATAAATTTATTTTTATCTGCGATGTACTTCGACGAAAACCAGCCCTCGAATAATGCAAGTGCCCTCCCTCTGGATGTTAACCTCTTCGGTCATTGCAGTTGGCTTTAAAACTTTTATACTTTAAAGCAACGATCAAAAGTGAAAGGTATCTTGATTCACTAAGTATGTTTCAGTTTTGTTCGTAATAAAACAATTTATTGCATAACTTTACAAGCCTGTTAATATCAAAATTGTAAAATTTGTTTGGTTTTTTCTTACCACGGCTCGGCGCCGACTGATGTGCACGTCAACGTTCATTTATCACCTGCATCCACAAGACGTCCTCTAATGGAATTAGACATTAAACATCAACGCTACTGGGAATCAGATAATCTGTTGTGGAGATTTAGTTTAAGTCGCACTTTGGCTCGTTGACCGTGGAACACAATTAGCTAAGCTTAAGACGGATTAGATGCCATGGAACTAGCAATTACTGTAAACTGATCACACTCAAATGTCAGAAGAAAAGAAGCTATAGATTGCACCACTTTTGAATGATCCAGTGGCGCTTGCGCTATAGGAACGGCAATAAACAAGCTAAAGCTTGCTCCATTACAAAGGGGCTTTAAAAAAAAATTATATCAATCACATAAATTATAGAAAAGTAGGAAAATTGATTTGCAAGTTATATGACTAACAAATTGCATAGACCATAAGCTTTGGCCATGAGGTGAGTTTCATTTCAGTTTCACCTATGCCTTCTGCAACTTGATTTAATAACTTTACGTTCTTCAAAGCTTGATTGCAAGTTTTTGACGCCTTGGTATAAATTGCTCAAAGATTTCGCAGCTGGTTGTAATGTTAAAAACTTTTTTGAGCAATGAAATCTCAATTTGCATAATATTAAAACGAATATGAGGTATTTTTTTTAGGGACCCTTCCCATTTATTACAGCTTCGTAGTATTTCCAATCGCTGCTAAAAAGCAGTTAGCAAACTATACGCTTTGGAACCACAAAAGGGTGCATTTATATGGTTTCAATAATTGCTTTATCCAGAGCTGAAAGATACCAGTCCTCCGCCGGCCGCAAGAAATGTTTGAATTCAATCGACCAGCCCTACGGAAAAAACGTCAGACCACTTTTAATAAGACCAAACTTAAATACAACGACGCGCTGGAAACCATCCTCAATTAACTAACATACATCCAGCAAGATTCCTCGATCTAATACCAAACGGCCTCTGGGAAGGAACAAAAAAGCGGAACCAAATGCGGAAGTAAAGTATTGGGTAGGACTGCTTCTAGAAAACTTTCCACTTGAACATCTTAAGTCGGTAAACAGGCCTTCAACAGAATAGAGCTCTGATGCCTACGAGTTCTTAAGTCTGTTTAGACAATGCATAAGTGTACTGCCCTGTCCATTTCGATGGACGAGACTTCAGTAAAACTTGTTAAGGACCTAAACTGTCAGTCGTTTTGCAATATGAACCGGGTTTAGTTCAAGACCAAAAATAACCCATGCTATCGCCTATCAAACAACACCCATGAGCCGTAAGGCAGAGCCCAGGTGCCCAAGTAACTGAACAGCTGCTTCCTGTCAACTCTGCCGCCGAACCTCTCACTGGCTTAGAACCCTCCCCTGCTGAGGAAACGGGCAAGCCTGTTCTGAAGCAATGGAGGGCCCCAAACTCAAGAGACTGGCCGCGCTTTTGCTGCTAAGTCAGCTTACCAAAACCATAATCGCAAACCATACCGGCCAGAGCCTAGACACTCATTGCCTGGTTCTTCCTTGTCGATAAAAGGGTCTGTCCGAGGTAGAAGGTTGTACCAGTGCAGACTCGGCGCTAAAAGCAAGCGATAACTACAGAAAGTTCCCTGTATAAATAAGAAAACATGAAGGCTGGTCGAAGCTCAACCTTTACCATACTAAGACTGCCTGGACGTTCCTCCAGGGATAATACTCTTTTAATAGACTCCATATTCAAACTTTGGCTAGAGGGCGAAGAGTCCTCCCTACATATAACAATCGATTGCTCGACCCTCCCTATTTCGAGGAAGAAATTCCTCGGAGAAGAAATTATTTCATCTGCAAACCTATAGCAAATATCCCTCCAGAGAAGATCCTTGTCTTCGCGTCTGCCTCCGGAGTAAGAAGATGGCTCTAGCATCTCAGCAGGGAAGACACAATAGGTTCCTTTTTAAGAGACCGTTGTGCCAAAACTCCATTAAGTCTCTACCGACAAACAATCAAATCTCTATTAAAATCTATGCCTTGCACCAACTTTTGCAGCTATTCGCAGTTTAAAACGCCCCCTACAAGCTCGTCTTAAAAGGCAAAAGACATTTTTACCACTTAGAGCGAATTAGCCTCTCTTTTCGCCTGGAAAGTTGACAATAAACCAAATCTTGACAATCCGTCAATTATTTGAACAAAAACTTGTTTTAAGTCCATAACGACCATTTTTTTATCGACTTAAAAGCAGAACCAAGCACTCATCATTCTGGACTTTATAAGAGAATAAGCCCGGATTTTCCTTGCGGACATCATTGAAATTTTTTCACAGACTTCCGCAAGGAAACGGGACTTCTTGTATTTATTCTTAATACAATTTTTTCTTTGAAAGGCAGACAGATGTCCTTCAAGAGTGTCAAGCTTCTAGTATGCTAGATCGGGGCTGTCACGGCAGTTGTTAAATTGAACGATGACAAAACTTATGTACCTTCATGCTGTCAATTCAAAGCTGCTCTGTAGTACATCGTCTAAGCATTAATATTGCCTAAATTTTGAGGTAGTTAAGGATTTCATCTTCTTTGGGACAAAGGTGAACTTTAAAGGCAACGAATAATTTCTCTGAGCAACATTATAGGTTTTTTCAAGCTCCTAATCCTAATATTGCCACTCGTGCTTTATGGAGTTGAGCGCTGAGCGATGAGCAATAATGCAGTGCTTTAGGGTTCACTTAAAAGAAAAATTCTTCGTCGGATAATTAGTTTCTATGGTAGAGGAAGCAAAATAGGATGAAGTCATAACCATTGCAGACAAAGGTCTTCAACACTGCCCCATTAATTCCCTGGAACTCTTCATTAAATCCGGCCATGCAACGAACTTTCCTCCATGCAAGCCTATGATCACCCGTTTGCATGTTACTGAAATTCTTGGTTTTCTAAATGCCGATCGTAGGTTTCTGAGTAATTAATCAGTAAGATCAAAATATCTTTCTATTAAACGATCTTCACTCATACCCGCATTCATATTGACGATCTTCAAAGATTCTAGGAGAACCCTCGTAAATAATGCTTCAGTGATCAGAGTAATTGCGAACCAGAAACATCCTTAGATAGCCTTATTGATTCAGCAACAGCTGTTTAGTACTTGTTCGGAGAAAAGGTTTAACATTCATCTTAAGACAAGATCAGCTTAATAGATTGATGGTTTTTTTCCATTCGTGTGTCTGAAATGAAAAAGAAATTTGGTAGTTATTGGTGGTCACATGTTGTTAGTTCTCCAGTTTTTTATGTCATATAGAATGGCATGTTCAATCACACTAACGATTTTTTTTATAAATAATAAGCTCGCGGTCAAGCGGCAATTCTACCTTTAAAACGCGTAGAAAATAGCGAGCGGAAGAGAACCATCAAAATTTATCCCCGCAAGTGTTATGCCTTTACGGACAAACGAGATGATATAAATGTGAATGAGATGTGGTTGGATGAAGAAAACAGCGCAAAAAGTCATACAGCTGAATGTCAAAACATACACTTTATGTTCACGAGTGAACATATTACTCAGTCACCAGGTAAGGATATTCCTTCAATTGTGCAATTGATCCTCAAGTTGAAGGAATACTATAATTCCCGTTTTGTAAGCTTTTCAAAACATTTCAAAATGTTTTTACTGGTCTCTTTGAGCAAAAATTGAGGCAGAGAAGTTGTGTTTCGTAAGGTGTAAGCAAAGTTTGATGTTGGATATTGAATTCAAAAACATTCTGCTTTGTAAAAGCTTAAGGATTAGATGAATAGTTTCAGGCCCAAAGCTTAAAATTGAGTAATTTTTAGACTTATTGGACTTTTAGACCATTTAACATAATTATGCTCGAAAATATTTCTGCAAATACAGCCCCGCGTGACTATAAATCGTGTCAAATTTTCTAATGATTTTCATTTGTTACTGATTTGTGACACGGGGCCCAAACATGATCCCGTTTGCTTTTGTCTTGCATTAAATTCAGATTAATTAATGTAATTTATCTAGATGCTGAATGCTTTTCCAATGTCCCTGAGTAAACTCATCGGCGCTTTACAATCTCATATCGACTTGTAGAAAGGTCAAATTCCTTGTCACGGTTGCTGGGTGCCTTAATCCACCTGCACAGCAAGTGTCACAAACTTGTAGTACATAAAAATAACAGTTTTGTTCGTGGTCTTAAGTTGATCTTACAAAACATAAGACCCCGCATAGCTACATCTCAATCGAGTGAATGAATTAAGTGAAAACTTAAAACTTATTCGAGCATGGCCGATTTAAATGCATTTTCATTACGTTTCTTGGAGTCTTTTCCGCTTAAGCGACGTTACAAAATATGATCTGAGTCTCCCCGGTGCGGTGCCTTGAGACCTCTGAGGTTCAGCGAACCGCTGCGCACTCGCAGTTGGATTACTTAATCTTCTCAGGTACTCATTTGCATTCGTGCGCTATTGGAGCTTATTTGATGGTGGCAATCCGCCCCAACGGATATCTCCGTTTACTCAGTCTTCCAGTTTTCCTGTTTACCCTGATGTCAAAATTGAACGAGATAATTGGTACCCATCAGGAACGCCCTGCTATTTGCGCTCCGATTGTCTTCGAAATCAATCAATCGTGCACTTGTATGTCGGGGTCTGACATTTGGAATATATTGGTTGACAATGAGGATGGACAGCTTAGTGACCGGCGGTCTTTTGAAGAGGATATACAAGATTAAAAAAGCAAACCAAAAATGTTTCGGTCGGTCTTGAGGTTTGTTTTGGTAATCGGTTTTTTGAACGAAATAAACGCAGCTCCGCGGCGGAAGCTCAATATCGATCCTGTGTACTTGAAGGCAATGATGGCATACAAGAAGCTCGAACCGAAAATGACACGTCAGGAACTGACTACAATTACGACAGTTGGAATTCTAAATGGAGCCTTGAAGGCGGAAAAGGACATGGAAAAACACTTGACGACACTGGTGACTGATTTAATTTTGAATACCGATATGTCGGATAAATCAGCAACGTTACCGAAAATCATCAAAATCGAAGAGACCATCGAAAGGGATAAGAACGTTATAAGAATCCTCTCAAGCGCAATGGATCTAGCTACAAAGTCCCTGACAGTCAGAGATTATAACATGGAACTCAAAAAGACTCTGGAAGAACATATGAGTAAAAAACGTGAGACGAGCAATATCAAGGATATTGATATGGGCAAACTGAAGACGGAGATTTTGGACCATATTCGCAGTATGCATAACAATATCATTCACAAGATTGACAGCACTTTGGATTATTTGAAAAAGACCAAGGAATTGGACATGATCAAGGGTAATAAGAAAAGGGATACAGATGAGGAGAATCGTTTACAGACGTTGTTTGATGAGGTGATTTCTCTTGGAAGTCTAAAAACTAAGAAGTGTGCTAAGGAGTCTTTTTACTTTGCAGGACAAAGTGGAAAACAATGTGGTGGATCTGAGTGAAAAGAGTGTAAATGCTTCCACGGTTGTGTTTCCAAATGATGTGAGTTTTGAAAAATATTGGAAAAAAATATTTTGAGTATTGGACTTTCTAATGTTGTGCTAACAAGTGTTTAATTAAGTAAAAAGGGTTTACACGAGAGCAGAGAGGTTTTGAGGGGATAGCCAAGTACATGTCAAGTAAAATCCTTAAAGAACAGTTGTATTTTTGGAGATTTTCTCTAATGAGTTGCAGTTAAAGAGAATTACGGAGGTATTGTAGCCATAGCCAGAAAAACACCTTGAATTCTTCATTCAAGGATTCTAGCCCTACGAATACTTTCAAATACTTTCAAGTCTAACCCTTCTGAGCTTAGCGTATTTTTATTAGAAGAGAAAACATTGTGTCAAATTTTATTAAACATTTGTTGTAAAGTTTTGCTTTATAAGCGTTAGTTCGTCCAGTTCATGGATGTGCGACTTGTAATTAATTTTTGCCGGTTTGCCCTCTTCCTTTTAAACGGTTTTCGGTTGAATTGCTTTTGTCTTATTCCATTGAATTGTGTGACATCAACTGCTTCCGTCATGGAATTTCCGCCATTTAATGATTTTGTTTAATTATTCGTGACATGAACCAGTCACGTAATATTGAACTTTCCTCTTACCTCCTTAACGGAGGAGGTAAGAGGATGGAATAGACCAACTTTAAGAGAGTCGAACCCCAACAGTTAACATATAGATTGGTACAAATGGTGGACAATGTCATCAAGAAGGAAATGCTTTAGACAATAATGTGTTTATGTGGATTTGGTCCAATTTGGATAAAGTTTTGTAAATTTCGAAATTTCGAAATCGCTGTTTTATGGATTTGAAATTTTGAAAATGCTTAAAAGGATCAAGAAAACATTTCTGTCCCCCTCTATCTCCGAAAGTTATCTTACATCCGAAATTTATGTAAAAACTGACAAAAATAATGGAAGTAGTCCATCTTTTAAGATTCGAAATAAAAGATTTATCAGTTTTGAAATAGTAAATATGGTTTCCGAGATGCTTAAAAAAACACTAAACTTGACTGACTTAAATGATGCAAAATCAACCAAAGTTGACTTAAGAAAACACATAAATCTTAGAAAAAAACGCAATAAAATTATAAAAGTTTTTCTTAGAAATAAATAGAATCCTTTTATAATCTACGAAATCCATCCTTTTATAAGTAACGAAACTTAAAAATCATCCAATACAAGAACTGCGCAGACTTCAAACTTCGAAAAATGTATACAATAAAATGTAAAATATATCAGGCGATATTTCTTTTATAAAATTATAGCTTTAGATAACCTTCAACAAAAACCGACTTGACGGTCTTCATACTTGACGGTCTTATTTTTCTTGGAAACTTTAAGTGCCCTTTCAAATAACTCCACTCATAAATTTTTGTTAAATTTTTGAGTAGGTCTTGGGACAGTAAATCTTAACTCTGCTTATCTAATATGCAAAGTTAAAGAGAATTTAGGTACGAAAAATGTCTTGGCTAGCCTGAAAGTCAATTTTCAACGCGTCTTCATCTGGCACAAAACTAAGTTTAGCGGGAGACGATTAAAAATAAATCCCCATTCGCAGGAGCGAGTAATCAATTTAGTTGTCAAAATCGCTTTAAAAAAGTTCTTTTGACACAATTGTCAGTTGACAGTTTCACTACGAAAAGGCTTACAAATGGCATAAAAAATATTTGTCAAAAGGGTGTATGATATTTATGAGGAGATCTAGTTTAATGACATTAATTTTAAATATTTTTTTTTTATTTTAATTTTAATAACTTGTCTGAGAAGATTTTAATAAATATGGTAAATCAGCGATTTGCAGGAGACCAGTTGAAGGTATATGTTGATTGGGGATAAGTGTTCGGTGGAGACAAAATATTTAGTTCTTCGCCGCTCAAAGTAGAACTAAATATTCTAGCTACTTTTAAGCTCTGCCATTGATTTTGGTGTTATGGATGATATCGACGCAAGCTGGATTGCGTTAGGCAGAGAGAGAGAGCGGCAGAGCTAAGAAGCCTTTGTGTCAAAATAGTCTCGTATTTTCATTTCTAGAATAATAATTCTTTCACGGAAGCCCTTTAGAGTTTCCATACCCGCTATACGATATATGTGGTCTTTCATTAAGTTTCCATATTTCCATCAAAGTGAGCTCTTTGACATCCGAAGCAATACAAGTGTTAAGACTTTTTAAATACACCCACAGACACGCCCACAATCGGTTTAAATTTGCAACCACCTCCAGGCTGAAACTTGACCTTTAAAATAAAAATAAAGTACTTAGAAAAATCATAAGAAGTTTACGCTGATGAGCCACAAAATGATGGCTTAATGCCTTATTTTCTTGATTCCCTTTTCTAAGAAAGTCTTATTTCAGTCAATAAGTCCGAGACACACCCTTTCTTAATATTAAAGATTTCTTTAGTCCTGGAGATTTCAATTAGGGAAAGAGAAAGTTGTGCCGATATCTTTATGCGTTCAAAATTCTTTGGTTTTTGCAGCGCCATTTGGAAGCACAATGGGCCGTTAGAGTGAAGAGAAGATGCTCCTTTAAGGAGATCCTCTAAATGTTATGACGAAGCTTCCGCATCATTGGCGGGTGTAAATCTTTCACATAAGTCAGGCAAAGTCCCTACCGCCTTTTAAAAGAAAACCAATTGTGTAGTTGTAGCTGTGGAATAGCTATTTATTTTTACTACTCTAGTAAGTAGGGACTTCAACTTTTTTCTTTAGTTGTAACAGCATTATATACAGCATCAATTTAACCTTTATCTTGTTCCCTATTAAACTCGTCAACCCACTGCAGCTTTTGTGTCTGGAAATGTACTGGTAATAATTTTACCAAGTCCTCTGTGGAGTTCTGCAAACAAAGTTAGTTTGAATTGCGAAGAGAGATCTGTAGATCTTTTTCACGAAATGCAAATTACCATTTGACGAGGCTTTACTTTCAGAGGGTTTATTAAGTCTGTTCAAAAAAAAAAGTCGCAAGGAAAAAGTTTTAATATTTCTTTGATCGGGACTTGAACCCATGATTTCCACGAGCCGCCATACTTAAAACACTGTAGTGTGCGATTATGCATAAGTCCCAGAATTTATTAAGAAAGTGTCCCTTTCGTGTGACTCCTTGCGAATAGTGAAACTGGTGTGGAATACAGAAAAAAAAGTGTTCTTTCCTCGTACGCCTGAACGGAATCGTGCTCATGCAAATGTTCATTTGAACTCCGAATTAGTTCGGTGTCGACACTGAACTCGAAATTTTGCCACCGTCGTATTCGACTGTGGAGTCTGGGTGTAGCTTTGATTGTGTATGTGAAGTGACGTTTCGACTCAATTTTCATTCGTGATTATTCACAACACGACTTAAATTGTATGAAATCGTTAAGAACTCAAATTTAGAGCTTTCAAAATTCATGTTAAGTAAAAAGTGCAAAAAACTGACGCGAACAAAATCACGCTACGAAATAAAAAACAAAATGAAGTCAAAGCAATCCGTCACTTTGTCGTTCTGTACACAATGAAACCGAGTGTACACCACACTGGAATTGTCGCGAACACCGAGTATTATTTGACAGCTCGGTGTGGCAGTTCGGTGTTCAAAAGAATACACCATAAGTTTCTTCTTTTTTGTTTCTGAAGCAGCATGTTTTCCAGCAAACATTTTTGTTGGTTTTGTGAATTGATAGAAGCTGATTTTTGCAAAGCTAACAAGAAAACCCTTTTAGAATGCGGGAAAAATACTTTTGGGATAAGGCTCTTCAAGCAGTTGATAAGAGTTTCTCTGCGTAGTTTTTGTTTCGCGTTTGTGATTTTGGTCTTCAAGGAGATGAGCGTTACACAACATTCAATGACCCACAGGAACTGCTTTCCAAGATCAATTTTTTTTTCAATTATTGCTGCCGAACTCAGGCAGGTCTTAAGAATATACGGTTAGAAGAATATTATTCGGTTTTATCTAATGAGAATCAGTGGTAATAGCTTACAACAAGTAAGCGTTTATTTGTTTAAACGATCCAGCATGTCCCTTTGAACCAGTCAGTTGCGAACGAGTCCCTTGCCTGAGGCTTTTGTTGTTGTTGAAGTTAGAATATGAAGCTTAGGGATGATAGTCAATTCAGTTGTCCTTGCTGTCTAAAGAAGGGTCTGGTGTTTTATAAAGCCTATCCAACCTCTTCAGACTATCTGGCTTTCTGTGTAGACCTTTGTACTAAACACCCTCTCCCCCGTAAACCAAGGTTGTAGAAATCGGTGAAAACAATGGCAATAAAACAGCAAGTCAACTCGAAGAATCTGACGAAGATGATGATGATGATGGAAACGATGGTGGTGGACCTGGTGGACTGCTTGGAGTAATTGCAAGCTTGAGTGGCGTAAGTACCTTCAAAGCAGAAATTCGTACAATATTAAAAGAAAAATGTTTCTAGGGTGAAGGTGGATCAGATATTGGTGCCTTAGTTGGTGCCCTCACTGGAGTCATAGCGCAAATATTTGGGGTGAATATTTGAAAGCAATTCTGTTCCTCGTTTGGGTAGATATTTTCCTTTTTCTCAATAGCCTGATGGTCTTGATATAGAGACGTTACTTGCCACATCAACATCCCTGATTTCGGGACTTCTTGCGGTGAGTAAAAGCACACCTTTCAACATCTTTTCCTAAGCTTTCAAATTTCAGGGCGACCGAAATTTTGGCACCGTGTTGGGTGAATATGTTGGGATAGCATTTGATGGTCTGTCAGGCGGCGGGGGAGCGGTGCGTACTAAGAAACTTCTGGTGCAACTCCATTCATTTACTGCTTATTTTTTCAGGATAAAAATGGAAAATTCATTGGCAACTTCCTCGGGACAGTGGTGGCATCGTTGAGCGCTGTATTTGTCTTTTGTATATTTTTAGAATATTACCTTTTCAGTCCTGTTAACAATTACTAATATTTTGGATGCACAGTTTAATTTGGCTATGTGGTTGCACGAGAGTGTAGAAAACCTCTCCGATCCTCTATATTTATTGGTCTCATGTGAAACTACTTTTTTTTAAGGACCCCGAGGAAGACGATCTTCCACCCCAGCCAATGGTATTTTTGCAAAGTCTCATAAAAAGTTTCTCAGCAGCTAAAAACCGTGCAGGCAACGGTGAAGGTGACGAAGAGGGTGAAAAGCCTACCCATCCTCAAATGGGATCGGACTCTATAGGCTTTGTTAAGCAGATTACCTCAGCGTTGGTTGGAGGCATCACGAGTCTGATATTGAACGCATCCGTTGGTGCGTCTGGTGGGTCATCCCAGGCATCAACATCAGCTCTTACCAGCTCATCTCATCCGCAACCGCATCCGCATCCTCACAAGCCAACATGGTAGTCTTAAGTTTATTTTGTACTCTCTTTTTTATACTCGTAAGTAGATGGATTATGTGTAAATATTTATATTCTTGTATGTGATATCCATGTGCGTGTGTTTTATTCAATCCTGCTGCACTGCAACCCATCCAAAATGGTATAGCGAAAGTGGAAAAAGTAAAGAAAATAAAGGCAATAGAGCAGGAGAAATCAGTACAAGGCGAGCCATATCGGTGGTAATTCCATCGCAATTGAAACAAAATTGAAAGTCTCACTCTGGCGCATGTTGTGTGATGGATGAGTAGTTAAGGTGGCGCTTCTTCCTCTCTTTCAACGTTGTTATTAGCTTTTACATAAAACGTTGTCGCTTGGCAAAGTGGAACTTTCGATTTCGACGACGACACCGTGCGTATACCTGTACCTATACCGACATAACGACGCAAAGGCAATGACGCGTTGATCATTGGCAATGACCAGGCGGTCTGTGGTAACAGCGAAATTTCGAGGCTTACACTTCTTTTTTTCTGTGTCAGTTTAAAGACGGTCTTTCTCAAGAGTCGGTTGCATCTTGATATTGTTGGAAAAATAAGCAAAAAAAAAGCACCAAAATTCGGTAGTAATTAATTAGTTTGGTGTAACTTGTTGTGTTGCTCGTTTGGTGATCCGTGAAGTCCACTTCGGAGATTCCAGTGTGTAGATTCGGTATAATTGTAGTTTTGTTTCTATTTGATCGGTGGGTGTTCGCCTGAATTTTATTTGTTTTCGTTTCGTTGTGTGCAATTGTCTGTAGTGCTGATCGTTTTGAATTAGAAAAGAAAAGAAAACTATTCAATTGAGAGACTGAGATACTAGACTTGAAGAGAAAGAGAAAAAGTATTGCTTTCAACGGTAAGTTTGAATTTTATTGGCACAATGTTGCACAATTACTTTTTGACTCGTTAATGCGGAAGTTTTGTTTGTCTTTTGACTATTTTTTCCCGACAAATGCAAGTGTATGTATCAGGAGGGAGCTTTTGTGTAGGTTTGAGTTTGCAATGTGGTTTGTCAAAAAATATTACAGTCTCTTTTTATAGTGGTTAAAAAAGCAAAAAGTAAAAATAAAAACGAAAGAGTTGAGGTGCGAACTTGATTTCTCGCAAGGAAACTTTATTCTTTCAGAAGTTATTTTAAAATTCGCTATAAACTTTTGCTTTAAATGTTTTACGTAAGAACCAGAAAACTCACCATTTACCCCAGAAACTACCGGGATCTATGAAAACATGCAGCTTCACGATTGATTAATCAACAAAGCTCAATCTGCGGCCATACATTGTAGGAAGCCATTAAATTTGAAAGTAATTTAATAACAGTTACGGTAAATTAACGTTTTTCAATTGAATTGAAAAAGCGCAAGCATGTCTTAGCATATTACTCTGCGGTTACATTGCAGTGGTTGGATCCGGAGAATTGTGTACGAAATATGCCGTGAGAATTATTCAATGACTCAACGAGCTCATCTGTTTTAATATTGGCTGCGAGGTATTTTTGTATTTCTCAATTAGGCGGCTATTTATACTTTACAGTATATTCATGGCCGTTTTAGTTTTTTTTTATTGCTTAGATAGACCATTAAGAAATTGAATTAATGTCAAGCCAAATATATGCCTGATGAATAGTCGAAGGCTGTCAACGGTGTTTACAACTATTTTCTGTGCTTGCGATCATTGCTTACAAGGCATTTTTGTGTTCTGATTTCAGCTTTTAATGCTTGTTTGTACTGTTCAGGGCCTTCCGTAATTTAAATGATTCATTTTGGACAGTTTGAACCTTGCCTAAATTAAAAAAGTAAAGTCTCAATCCTCTTCTACTCTGGTAACCTGTTGATTAAAATCTATTAGTACCACTCATCCACCGATAAATTTTTGCCTCAAGAACATATTATTGCCAAACAAAGTTAACGTGAATGCTTAAAGCCCTTCTGCTGTACCTTAAGTGGTTTGTTAGAAAAGTCAGCCATCAATAAAATGGTCACACTGAAGCTTCTGTAGAGATAAGCTTTATAGAGCTATGTTTGGTTGAGACGTTCTTACAACCGAATTGACAGCTTTGATGTAACAAGTAATTTCGAAATTTCGACCAGGAGGACTTCTTCAAAATCTTTAAGGCGTAAGCCGAGTACTAGGACTAGTAACAGAGGTACGCTATTTCCTGGTAAATATTTCCTGAGGCATAAATCCTTCTTATAACTCGCATAAGCTGCCAATTTTCACACAACCCGAAGGGCGCAGCTGGATGAGAGTGATGCTTTTTGGGTTTTAATCCCTGGATGATGTACTTTCGTTATAAGGCCGGCCATGGCCCCATCCGCACTGGTTTGTTGAATAAAGTTCAGCAAAGTTATTATGGTCAAAGCGCTAAACAGAATTCAACGTCTTGCTTGAATTTGCATGATGGGCTGTCTTGATTTCACCTCAACTGTGGCTCTTAACGCCATCTTGGATCTTTGGAAAAATTCAAGCCCACATTATCTCGTTTGTCCTTCTCTGGTACTTAGACGATTCTTACATGGAAACAGGAGTTGTGTCTGGTATTCATGGAGAACTGCCTCAGGCTGACTATTCAGTTCACCTTGGCAAAAGCTTTTTAATTTTCTAGGCTTAAGTCCTTGCCATTAACTACTGTGTAAGATTGAATCAAAGTTATAACACAAGAGAAAGGACAATACGCATCTTCTTGGACAGCTTAGTAGTTCCCAAGTTGCTTGACTCACCAGTTCTCGGATCGAAGCTTGTTCTGGGACAGCCGAAACCGTTCAAGAACTACCTAGGGACAACTTATACATCCTTGAATGTATTCCAGCCCAGCCCACATTGGTTTTGGTGGCAATGAATTAGCGGTCTTTTGAGCTAAAGTCGGGCTAATTACACCACTGAGGAAATATTCCGTGGAGTCAATCAAAAACTTTCAAGAACTTTACTGAAAGCCCAGCTGAAATCAAATCCAATAAAGTCTGGCCTATACACCTTAAACAACATTGCTCCAAAAAATTCTTTCCCAGATTTTCCCCAAGGAGGTATTTTTCCGTGACCTACCCTTACTGGAATTTTCAGCGGGCATTGCAATATATCATCATCGCATTGGCCTTTTACCGGACTTTACACACAGACTTTGCCTTGCGAGCAATGAGTGCTCGCTAAACGTAATCGTGGACGGTCCGGCCCTTCTTCATCTAAGGATGAATATTTTGTGCACAGGAATAGTCCCTCGATGAACTCAGGCAATACAATCCAGAGAAGATAATTTTCTTCTTGACTGCCTCCGGCGTGAAATAATGACTCTAGGATTTCACCAGAGAATACGCAGCAGGCTCCTTTTAAGAAACCGCAGTGCTAGATCTCGAGGAGGGGTTTGCTGCCCAATAAATCTATCTATCTACCAATATGTCAACCTTTCGGCTTAGAAGTCAAGATTAGCCCAAAGTTTTGTTAACATAGCTAAAATTTATGAGACCATCTTTCCTGGTACTCCCTGACGTAACCAAAGCATGGACTCTAATAAAGATGGTTGAGGACACTTAGGCTGTTTTGAGAAGGAAATTCTTAATGGGCGATTTTCGGGTTCTCTGAAGCTAGCAAGCACACTTCGACGGCCCCACAGGGGACCCGGCGGGTTCATTGAATCTTTTGTGTAGCTTTTTTGTTACGCTTATCACGAATTTGTAACTTGACCTGGTTCCGAGAAAAACAAGATTCCGCTAAGTTCAGCTGAAATTTTGACCCGGCTCACTTTTTTCGGTAGCCGCGGATGACGACTCTATATTGGAACTAGTGGGTTAATTGTAGCTTTTTTTTACGCCAATTGAAAATTTTTAGCTCGACCCGGCTCCGAGGAAGACACGATTTTTTCTGTCTGGAGCTAGCGAGTTCACTTCAACCCTTGAACAAGGAACCCGGCGGGTTAGTTGTAGCTTTTTTGTAGCCGTTTTGTTACGCATATTAGAAATTTGTAGCACGACCCTGTTTCGAGAAAAACACGATTCCAAAAGCTTCAATGAAATTTCGACACCATTAATTTATTTCTGTATCTGGGTATCGACCCAGCATGTTACCCAGTGCGTTAATAGTAGCCTTTTTTGTTACGCTAATCGGGAATTCTTAGCTTGCCCTGACTCTGAAAAAAACATGATTCCTAGGTTCAGATGAAATTTTGACCCGGTTCACTTTTTTTGGTAACCGGGGGATGGCCGGGAACTGGGGCTGGAGTCTTTTCTAGAGCTCTTAACTTGTGAATCTTCGAATGCTTGCCAGATCACTGCAGTGTTTTTCAAGCAGAAATTTCAGCTGTTCGAGAAGCCACGGCCTGGCTTTCGATTAAGTCAGTAGACGGCGTAGTGCTATTGTTTTCTATAAAGACAGGCCAAATTGCAATAAAAGCCGAAGACCTAAGGTTTTACGATGTGGTGCGGTAAACGTAACGGCGGCCAAAAAACAATAGCTTCCGTGTTAATTGGTATACCAGTGCTAATTCGACTAATATGATTAAGTTCACAGCACCTATAAATTCCAGCCATGATAAAGCTTCACCTGGACACCGAAGCCATCACAATGGCCAACAATAGATTGAAGAACATCAACACATGTCTTGCTTCCAAAAAATCTGCCAGTGGTCGATAGTAGGAAAACAAAAGGACTTATCTCCTTAAAAGAGAGTTTGACCTAAAAGAGAGAGAGGCCATAAAAGGTCAATGTTTGGTAGGGAGACATGCCAGAAAACTTGGAGCTCCCTTCAACGATTTCTTTATAAGTTGCAAAGATAATGAGCAGGAATAAACTTATGGGTTATCTTCTGTGTAACTGTCCTGTCATTGGCCTTGAGATGGACTTAAAAAAGACGATAATGTGCTTTATCCGCAGGTTAAATGCGTTAAACGCCACATGTTAAGATACACAATTCGTCCCTCATACCATCCGGGAATTTATTTGTAGAGCACGTAAAGCGAATGTTAAAGCCCATATCAACCCAACCCCCACTCCCTACACCAAACCACAAGGCCTTCCCTCACAAGACTGGTTTAATACAGGATTATATTCTATTTTGGCTGCCCTCAAAGAAACACTGATGTATATATATTTCCCTTGGTACGGGCTCATATACAGATGAAAGAGCAAGTAAAGCCATCACGGCCCTTTATATGAGCAAAAAAGCCATTGGGCGCAAATGGGGACTAAAACCTCACATGACGCATTGGCTGTAGGCCATACTCTAGAGACCAATACTTCTGTACGGTGCAGCAGTATGGTGGCCCATACTCAACGTCAGCATACATCTTAACGTTTTAAGAAAGGTACAAAGGCAAGCATGTGTCATTACCCCCTTAGACATCTTTAGCATCTCACCTCCACGAACCTGGATTACACTTCCCAGAGAAAAGCTTCGAAACCCAGATTCCGAACAGAGATCTGTGATACGGCGGTAATATACCCTTTGGTAACGCCATACACTTTTACACAGACGGATCCAAGACGGAAGACGGCGCAAGAAGTAGTGTCTTCTCTGGGTGCCTTAACTTAAATAAATCCCTTCGCCTACCCAGCCAATGCAGCGTCTACCAAGCAGAAATAATGGCAATCAGTGAAGCCCGCAGTCCTGGCTTAAATGGAACGTGATATCCGCCCGCGATATCTGTATCTTTACGGATAGCCAGGCTGCCATAAAATCTCTGACATCAATCTCTAAAAACTCTAAATTTGTAATTAACTGTCGCACATCTCTTGATGAGATGTCCAAAGAGTTCCACATCCGCCTGTGCTGGGTGTCAGGTCATAGAGACATCATGGGTAACTGTGAGGCTGATAAACTTGCTAAGAACGCCACTAGACTGCCAGAAGATGAAATATTTTGCAATATAGGTACTACCCTAGCTACCTTCAAATTACAGCTCAAAAATCGCAGCAAACAAGAAACTAACGCCAGATGGTGGACAGGCACCACTTGTTTAACCTCCAAGCAAATCTGGCCTCGCCTCGATCCAAAAAGATCAGATAGCTTGATCTCCTTAAAGAGGTCCAAAATTAACACTGCAGTGGGAATTATCACCGGACACTGTCCACTAGGTCTTCACGCAAAAAGACTAGGTCTATTCTCAAACGACTTCTGTAGAAGCTGCCTAGAAGAGGAAGAAAAAAGAAACCGTACAAGACTTTCTCTGTTGCTGCCCGGCACTCGCGTCGTACAGGAAATCCATACTAGGCTCCTATTTCTACGACTGCCTAAGCGATCTTAGTAAAACACCGGTCAAAAAGCTACTAAAATTCATTGAAAAGACTTGCTGGCTGTCATAGAATTCGCGCCAACCTACTCCCTTGGTAATATACCCACGTGGCGGTACAATGAGCCTACTTTTTGGCATAAGTGCATTTAATAAGCCACTATTCTACCTGCCTACCTACCTACGGGTTCATATACCGCTACGCTTACCTCTCCTATTTCCTGAATGTTAATTTTGACTTAAGGTGGCTTAAGTCTACTTTCACAGCACGGAAAACGGTGACTCTGACTCAGTGAATTGCATAAAAATTTTCCACCGACAAGGGTTCATACTGAAATCGGTTACTCCTGCACTCTGGAAGCTTATTCTTACTTAAGGGGCAAAGGTACGAATTATAACTGAAAATGGGTTGCCTTTTTCTTGTCCTCTCAATTAGTTTTTTCTTAGTCCTCTCACTGATTAGTTTGTTGACGCTGGTTCAGACCAAAAACGGCTACCAAAATATTTCCTACAATTCATACAAATCCTACCACTACCATCCTCAAGGCAAATACATATCTTGATTCCACCAGTCAAGGTACCTTATTTTTCAGAAAAGACCGCCACTACTCTCCATGACTTTTCTGACAGTGGTTCACACCGAAACAGGCCTTCAATACCCTTTTCGGGTAAGTTCCTAACCAATAAACCATCCATTGGTAACTTTCGGAATAGGCTCATATTTACACTGGCTGCTTCGACCTTAGTGTTCCCGTGGCTGGTAACTATGGTCTTTAGAAAAGTAGTATCACAGTGGACCTTCCTTCGTCTAAGTGTGTTCCCGAGCGGTGATAGCCACTAAACCTAACCTTACCTAAGGATTCCTTCTCCTACACACATTCTTTTGCTTAGTGCTCCTTTTTCATTTTTATGCTGTTCACTATAAAGTTGGACCACTTCGAGGATCAGATAATCCTGAATTCTGAAGACCATCAAATTTTCTTCAACGTCTTTAAGCTGAAGAGTCTTCAGTTTAGTTCTTTATTTCCTCTTTGCTCTAATAGGAAATAAAGACAATTGTGACGCATTAAATCGAAGAGTTTACGTGGACGAGGACATATTAAATGCTTAATAATTTCTCCAAGAATGCTGCGATCTTTTTGCAAAAATTATGCTCTGAGCTGCTTGTAAACGCATCTTCTTTCTTGATGTCTCCCAAAATATACTCCTTGTTCCTATACATAACTTCGTATAGCCACAAGTAAGTGACATATGTTCCATCATTGCAAGATCCATCGGTCCACTGCGCGTAATGAGATGTAAATCTTAATGCCTAACCACATAGTACATACATTAAATTATGTAAGTAGCATAGGTAAGATTATAATGGTTCGACAATTGCCTTAAGCAATTAGCAGTGATTCCGATGAATATCTTTAACGAAACGATGACAAATTTCGACAAATGCCAATCGAACAAACTTTGACTTAAGTGCGGTGCCCAACTGATAACTGTAATTGAATTTTCGGGAAAATGTTGCATATGTTGAGACATTAAATTTAAGCCTGTACATTCCTAGAAATGTATTCTTCTCCACAACTTTTTGCATTCCATGCTAACCTAAAAATGCCTGTTCAAGATTTGGTAACGAAAGACCACAATAATATTGAAATTGGTTTTCTCCCAATTAGGCACTTATTGTTTATACCACTAAACTTTGGCTTTACACCTTTACGTAATACATCTACGTAATGCATAAAAAAAAACTTTATTTAGCTGTGACTTATGTTGAAAGCTAATTGAAATGGATTTTGTGCGGCAAGTTCGCACCCCAACTCTTTTGTTTTATTTCATTGTTATAATACTAAAAGCCACTCCGTCGAGTCACTTAAATCAACCAACCTCTTTCAACCATCATCATTACGTCCTGCATTGGATAGGAATATATAGCTGCCTCCTAAAATGCGCGTAACCACTTTAAGTCTTTAGTTTTAATTTTCGACCACCACATTTTATTTAAAAACACGCTCGGGGTTAAATTAGTTTCTTAATTGCATGTCAAGGTTGTGCAAAACAAGGAGAGACGACGAGAAAAAAAAATTGCATACACCATTATTTCGACATAAATATGCGCGCTTACGCAACCTAATCCAGTTCCATTTTAATGACATTTTCGTGTATCTCAGCGTCCAAATTAAAATAATATTTCGTTTAAGTGCGATATTTGCATATATTCATAAATGGAAACAGACGTTACGTCACACCCTCAATGCAGTCACTGCACATAGATAGACTGTATCAAAGTCAGCATAACCACGCTTTCCGTCTCACGATCAGCACGAGGCTGACCCTTTGCGAGCCACGTCAACCCATCTTTCCATGAACTTGTTTGGGGTTTTTTCTCAAAACATTTTTTCCGAAGCTGAAAATTGAAACTGCTTCCGCATAGAAAACAGCCTTGGGCAATGGAATGACGTTTTTCCAGCCAGATCATGAATCCCATTATGTGATCGTTAGGGGTTTTCGGGCATCGATTTTCCTTCCGCGTCGGGGTACCAGTAGAGCACCGCACATGTAACCGAATCAGACCGGTTATCCAACATTGCATAACCAGACGAAGATGAGCCGTAGCGAGGCACTGAAGATTGCCAAAATCTGCGTCATCGTTGACCCACTAAGGCCGTCGATGGATACACTGGCCTGAAGAAATACACGAAACGAAGAAGAAGGTTTATTAACACCTATTATAAAACAGCCATAAATAAACATTCAAGCCAAGAGTGAATATTCATTTGAATTTTTTGGGTTTTTACTCTTTGCTCTCTTTCCATTAATTAAATTACATATATGCAGCGAGTATCTGCCTCATTTTTTGGGAATGACAAACGTTTATTTCTTTTTTTCACACTCGGCCAGCAGAGCGATTGAAAGCGAAAGTGTCATAATGGTTCCTTCCTCTGTTGTGGTATTTTTGGTTGTTGATAAAACCAATTAGCATACGAAGTGTTAGATACTTTGAATAGGTGACAAGGCGCATAAGATACACTCTCAAGGTTGTGCAGAGATTGTTCAAGTTTGTGGGTCGCCAACTAAGGAGGGTTTATTGACCGAAAAACCACCGAAAATTCGTTACTTTGGCAATTAATGTCAAGGGATTTTTATTGTGTGACTTGGATAGGGCATGTGTGTGTGGGCGGGTGATTGGGTATTATGCTGACACTCACACTTTCACCAATGAATCGAAGTGATGATATTTATTGGTTGTTGCATTTAAAGCTGCTTAGTTTTAGGTTTATGCTGGTGATTCATTGTTTTAAGCTATAAAGACTCTATTGGGTAATCAAATCCTGCAGAGACAATGATGTGGTTAATTGATGAGCCAATAGAAAAGGCATTGACATAACTATCCATAACGAGAGGAGTCGAAATGTTGATTTGGTCATAGAGCATCATCCATGAGTGGCAAAATGACATCAATTAAGTAAAGTGTATCACCATTTAGAAAAAAATTAGTTCAACATAATAAATGACACTGGAAGATTGCGTTTGTCTTTGAGAAGACATTTTTGGTTTGAACCTTTTGAAGAAACTGTCCAACAAAAACAGCGTCAGATCATCACAAAATCAAAAAGAGCCTTGGAAATTCAAATGTTATCCATGGTTTTTTCATGGTTTTAAAATTTAAGACGAGACAGAAAGCTTGAATAATGTATCATGCTCAATTACCCCAAAAAAAATCATTGCAAGTCCATCTTCCTTTCTATGATAACCAGATGTTAAAAGTCACCAAAACCTTTTACCGTGCAGATGTGCACTAACGCTTCCGACTAGGAATTACAGACAATGAAGCACTTCCGTGGCTAAAAATTAACACTGTTCAGGCAAAAGACGCTAAACCAAACTTTGCATAACATGTGTTAAACACTGCAATTACCCTGAAAGGCCTCACTTTGACCATCAGCATCAATTTGGAGGAAAAAAAATAATGTTGTTGTACCTGTGTCTTAAGCGTGCCAGAGATTTCAGGTTATTTTTTCACCATAGCACGCACACCTTTGAACCCATTTCGCAAAAGTGGACTAAGCTGCAATAGAACCGGTACCGCCTTTCGAATAATTTCATCCGATTCTTGTTTTTCTCTGCGAATGCGAGACGAATGCGAAGCTGACCAACTGCAATTGTATAAAGTGGTGTATTAAATTTTTTGCTGCAAAAAAAAGTGACTGAAAACTACTTGGAATACAATCACTTGCCCGAAGTCGATAACATTCAAGTGTCGATCGCGGCCAAGGATTAATGTTTGCAACTCATTTCCATTTTAATTACCCCCATACAACCACGACCATTTCAGATAATGTCTTCGGCGTTGCACTGTTTAACCCCGCCGACCCATGGCGGCCAGCAAGATCATTTGGTCACTTGTTCCAACTGGACTTAGGCTAGTATAATGCGCATTAAGCCATCATCGATGGTGTTGAGGATTTTGAGCGGAATTATCACAGAGCTATCAAAATAAGTTAAAAGCGCCTATGCAGAACTTTTGGAAAGTACCAGCTGTTTGCGTAATCACAGCGTCGATTTAAGGAAACTGGTTGCCAACCACCCCTTACCCCATCATATTTTAGGGGCTAACATAGACCTTGAAACCAGTCGTCGCATTTTCAACGTCCAACTTCCAAACCGATGACAATCAATTAGCCAGTTGCACTTTGCAAAGTCATTTAAGAAGCAAGGTTCTGACACTCTGGACATTACCCACCGCCACCGCTGATCCATTGAATGATTTGGATTTCATTGAGCTGACGTTCTAATAAAATACCAAGTGGGTCGCTGGTCTTGTCTTCGTGGCCCATGCCACTTGATAGTGCTGCAGAAAAACTTGTTCTAGTCCAAGCAAGTGTGGCACTGCATGAGTGCGTACATATTAAAATGAAACGCATTACGCTTGCAGACAGCGTATTCATGTTTCTGCAGATACTTCTTTTCTTGAAAAAAAAAACTTATATACAAGATGTAATTCGATAATTTGAGGTATGGCATAACATGCGAGAAAGAGAATTATGCAAATTTCTGGTTGGCAGAACAAATTGTCGGTGACTGGCTGTTAACTTATTGTTGGGGACATGAGTTCAAAAACGCAGACACGAACTTAATTTAATTGCTGCGCTGAGAGGCGTACAAATTTTGCTGCAATATTCTAGCCTAAAGATGAAGAGCTGCTTTTGAAAACAAAAAACAAATGTATTGAATTGAAATTATGGTGATCAACACTTGTTGCACTTTTAAGGCTCTTATATAATGAATTTTCTTTCGCGTGCATAAGGGTGTAAGAACATATTTGAAAGACCTTACTTTTTTTTTATTTAATTAACAAGACATGTTGGGAAAAATGAAAAAATAAAAATGTAATAAATAGTTGGTTGGATCTGGATTTGAACCCAAGATTTTACGATTGTAGTGCCTATGTACTACTTGCTGCACGGTCCAATAACATCTCGAGTGCTCAAAGAGACTTTATGCTCCCTCTTCATAAATAATGTACTTACATAAAACATCCTTCAAAAGTTGGTAGTCTTGGCACAAAAGATTTCCACTAAAAGCTTATTTAATGTAAATATCCAATGAAGTAAGCCATGTTAAGAAGCAGAGATGATTAAACTCCCACTTGCGATCTAAGGTAGAATTCTGTAACGCAGGGCTAGAGGCATTATCAAATTTTAGGAGAAAATTCTTTATTAACTAGTGACAGGGTTACAATCCGCTAAGGCGAATCGTTGGATACCCAATCCCAATTGACCACTGTCTAGCTCCGAATGGTGTCATAAATCTTGGTTGTTAAGAATCTTCTATCTAAGAAAGGGGTGTGGCATCCACCCCTTCTCAACAACATCGTATTTTTGTTTATATTTTTTATCAGAAGTGGTATACACGTGTTGACTGCATTTTCATATTAAAATTTCGTTTTATACTTAAAAACGCCCCCAAAGGTGGGCGTGGCGGAAATTTATTCATTTGAGTTGGTAGCTTACGCACATATCTGAACATTTTATAGAGCAAGTTTTTTGGATTTAAAGCAAATATATTAAATAGCCAGTGAGTAAGTGCTACAGTGTGTACGCAGAAGTTACAGTCCGTAAAACGGACCGTTGAATACCCCATCCTATCCCATATTGTAAAATGCTGATGACATTGTCATTTTTTGACATTTTATAAGTAATGCAAACTTCGAAAAGGGGCGTGGTCCAACCGCCCCAAATGAGAAACCACATATATATCCAAGTTACACTTAAATGTGCGTAAAAATGCAATTTTTTGGTCTAAATTCAATATTTTTGAAAAATCGACCCTTAAAAGGGGGCGCGGCTAAAAACATTATATGAACGAAATCTGGACTGAAGTCTCGTTTACCCAACCTACTACTTTGTTTGTTTCATGCTTTCCTAAATTAGGCTCAAGGCCAGTCGAAATTAAGTTTTTCAGGCAAAAGGTTTTTCTTCAGTTCTGCCTCCAAATGTGGGCGTGGCCCAAAGTCTTGTATGAGCGAAATGTAGAACTGAGCGTTTTCTACATTAAATATTAAAATATTAAGCAAATTTTTTTAATTTTGAGCAAAAATATTGAGTAAATTGCATTTGAAGATTTACTATTAAAATAGATGCCACGCCCAGTAGAGGAGGTTTACCGATTAAATTTTTCTTTTTTGTGTCTTACATTTAATAGGAGATGCTAAATGTCAAATTTCAGCCTTTTAGAACGTCTTACAGTTTTGAAGATTGTGGAGGTAGTTGCACATTTAGACCGATTGTGGGCGTGTCTTTGGGCGGATTTCAAAAATTTTTACACTTGTACTGAATACGGACCTTACGTACGAAGTTTCAGCACCCTAGCTCAAAATTTAAGGCCTAAAAACATGTGACGCACATGCGGACGGACGGACGGACGGGCGGACATGGCTCATTCGATTCAGAATTCGGTCTCGATCATAAGCCCTTAAGGTCTTGGGGGTCTAGCATTGTTATTTCACCATGTTACAAACTATACAAACTTAATATACTTCCTATCCTATGGGATGGGGTACAAAAACCGTTTATTAGAATGCATATTAGGTATGAACACGCCTACAAGGGGGCGGTATTCGTTTTTTTTTTTAAATGCAAATCACAATACACTTAAGCGAGGATCCAAAAAAAAGCACACCAAATTTCAGCTGCCTGCGACAACCTTGATTTTTCATGCTGTTAAGTAAAGTGGGCATGTCAGTGGGCGGATTTCAAAAATTTTTACTCTTCAACTGCTAGGGACAGAACAGATATCAAGTTTCAAGTGCCTAGCTCTAAATTTAAGGCCTAAAAACTACCGACAGACGGACGGACGGACGGACGGATGGAAATGGCTCATTCGACTTACAATTCGGTCTCGATCATATGCCCTTAAGGTCTTGGGGGTCTACTATTATTATTTCACCGTGTTACAAGCTATGTGACAAACTTAATATACCTCCTACCCTATGGGATGGGGTATAATTAAAGCTTCCGACGCAATCCTTGGTGTAATGGTGTTGAGTAGTATAAATTAATTAGGGGAAAAGGCACCACAAGGGGTATCGCTACGTTGCAGCTTCCGCCCGTTGTCGGTCAAAAACCCTTTGTAGCTTCTGAACCAGAAGTCGTACGCAAAGAAAATTGTATGTACTTATAAACTGAAGAAATAAGATTAAAACGCATACAAGGACAATTTTTCCTGTAACCACATTAAGGTTAAATATTACAGTTAATATACTAATCTTATTGAAATTATTAACATTTTTTGAGAAAGGAAGCGTTGAAAATAGATGTCGTACTTCAAAGCTTTCGAGGCCATGACTTATGAATCACACAGTCGGTGCTCTTTGACAAATCGTTTAAAGAATTCACATATGACAAAAATTATTCAAAATTTTAAGGAAAACGATAGCAAAATTATATACATATTTCACTATTTTTTATGAATGGTAACCACGATCTGGTTTTAAGTAAATTTTAGTAACAAGTCGAGCTTACTGAGTTAAATTTTAGTTTCCAATTTAACCGCTCCTTTCATGTTCTTTGTTTGCAAGGTTGTTGCTCTCGGTTCTTTCAAGGCATTTGGCATCAAGCTTTCTCGTCGAAAATTCATGCATTCGGATTCAATAAGTCTTTTATAAATTGGGCTAGGAATTTTCTTTCGAAAATTTCAATCCAAAAGGTTTTGAAAGGCTTCAGGTCTGAGGTTTCTCATTTTATTTGTTTCTCATTTTTTTTTGTGAGAAGACTTAGTTTTAATTCCAACACAAATCTTTCGGATCTTATTTAGTGATCTTTTGATTGCCACATTTATCCAATTCATTCATAGCGGTTTTAAGAAAATAATGTTTTTAACATAAAGTTTTGCTTTTTAACAAACGCTGAGCTGATGATTCTAGTCTGATGTGATTGGCTGTAACAGTTTTCCAAAAGGATTGTGCTGGAGTTCGGACGCAATGTGATCGGTGTAGCTGAATTTTCGAGAGGACTTGGTCGTTCTTTCTTATGAATGTTGTAGTGGGCTTTTTTCCATATAATGTCATAGGCTGCAGGAACAGCGAAAGAAACCGTTTTCTTTGTACGCCTTCTGAGTTTCCTACCTTTACCGGGCATAGCTTTTTCGATGTCAATACTGGCTTGTTTCAGGACAATATTCGTTCAAGAAGCTATGGGCCAAGTGACAAAACGGCGATAAAATTTTAGCTTTGTAGGGCATCTGCGGATTTGTTTGGCTAGAAAAATGCTACAATCTTCGATTTCTCAAAGGACGAAAGGTACCCAAAAGCAAAAATTTATCTTGATAAAGTAACCCGAACCATTGAATCCATGGTCAGCCAGCAGAGTCTAGATTACTAATTACAAAAACGGCTGGCCACATTTAATGCCTGTAATATAGCGAAGGCCTCATGGTATATACTTTATAGGTGTATAGTTGAAAGTCTCCCGTAGTTGTGGTCTTTTCAACTCAAAGTTGACAAATTTTATGACCAAAGATCACCCATCGAATAATTGGCTGCTCATAAAATAACTACTTCTGTGCTCACCTTCTTCATAATTTATGGCCTCTTCAATTTAATTTCCAATCGAGAGCTGCTGAGTATCTATCTACACTGCTGAGTATCTATCCCCATTAAAAAAAATGTCTTCAATTTGAATGTGCTGTCATTAAAACCGTGTGATCTCAAAGAGATAGCTTAAAGACACTTGTAAATGGTCTCTAATGCAGCTGCCCTAGCGGTTCAAGGTTTCGTGGGGTTACCCAACGATTTAAAAGCCAAATTCAATTACGCATTACATTAGAAATACACCTTAAGGTTAGATCGAAACCTTAAGGTTAGATTCGAACTAATTGCATTTAAAATAATGTCCCATAATGCCTTTGGCCAAGTTGCAGAAATGAATGTTCTGCGCTCAATTGGCCATTCAGAAAATGATCATGAGTGTCATGCTCGGTTAAGTTAACCATCTACAAAAAAAAATCGGGTAATGACATCCAAAAAAAAAATGATTCCATTAGACTCCACTACAGAGATACTGATCCAAGTTCCAATCTCTTAATTGCAATCGTTTCTTGAGCCAAAAAGTATCATTACGTCAAGTTCCAATTCTACAGGCCGAACCACCTTGGCGTATCGCCGTACCGACCAGAGTCGAATTACACTTGCAGTTCAGATGATTGAACCCGCATCCAAACTCCAAAGCCGTCAAAGTTCTCTCTGTCTCTCTCCGTGAGATATACAAAGTGTTGAGAGAAACCAGAGAGTCTATCTAAGATGCAGAAACTGCAATCCGAGCTTTTTTGGCACAATCCATGAGAGGTTTTTCTTAGGCCTCCCATCATCGTAAGCACAACCACCAACACATCAGCTGGTGGCCTTCCTCGTCGAAGTGTATTACTTTTGGCTGCAAGCAAGTTCGACGGCGCGGCAGTGGGCTTTGGTGTTGGTGCGTTGGAGCCAGACTCGAGACCAAACACCACAACTACGGCGTACCCCCTAAATCGTACCCAACACTTTCGTTTATAATCATTTCGTTGGAGGTTGTGAACGCGCTTGTATCGCTGAGCTCCTTGTTTTGCTGCTTTGTTGTAACGAATTCTGTTTCTGTATTTATTTAACCGACGCACCTGGTGGGTTGGTAGCTGCGCCAGCTAGTGGATCCGCACTTAAGTGACGATATTCTTTTGTACTTGCAGTTTCCAACAACACGCACACACACAGAACATGCATTCGACAAGGAGTTTTTGTGTCCTGCTGGTCCTAGCTGTCATCGCCTGCGATCTAGCCGCTGCCTTACCCAGCGTCAGGGTGAAGCGACAGGATGAACCCGCAGCCGTGGAGGAGACCAAATCGAACGATTTGAACCCGATTAACTCACAGGTAAAGACATCAAAATTTTTCAATTGCACTTCCTTGGGTTAGGCGCACTCTCCACTTTTCCGTTGCGCAATTGTGGAAAATGTGTGGTGGAAAAGTCGTGCCTGTGCAAAGCTCTGAGACAGGTGAAGGCCCGATTTTAGCTGAAATCAAGCCACCAACCATGATGCACACGAGTGTTCACATTGATGTAACTTGGTGGCGGCGCGCGAAGGTAGGCATCTAGGCATCGGTCCGGTAAGCCTGGCCAGGCGAAAGTAGTTTCGCGAAAATGTTGTTGTTGTACGCGTTGATTTTATTATTTTCCTTGTTAAATTAATCATTCTCTTTTTTTTTCGTCTTTAATGTTGCAACCCGTTTCGGGGCGAGATAACAACACAAACAACCTAACCTAACCACAATGCATTGGATAACACCTTTTTGGAGTTATGAAAAGGCCCAAACAAAAAAAAAGCGAATGGGAAATTTTATAATCATTTTGTTGTTATTTCTATTTTGACGTGTTTTTTCTTTTCTTCACTTTGTGTTGTCAGACAATTTTTTGGCCAACGAGAAAAAAAAAAAAAAACCAAACATCGCGTGCCCGCGAGGTGACCACAGTGCGACGGTCTGAATGACCAAATCGTGTTGACTTTACGAGCATCTAACGACCTTGAAGTCGCCCGCCTTGTGTGATATTAACGATATTTTTCTTTTTGGCTTGGACTTACAATTTTTTTTTGAATTAATTTATTATGTCAACGGAGTAGATCGGTCGTCAATCGGTTTCACAATATCCACGATCGGTGTATAGGAGTGTTAGTGACCGTTTGGAGGTTTCGCTGATAACGTGATATATATGCAAAGCGCGGTGGGTCTTCACCGCGTTTCAATGTTAATTTTTCAAGAAAAAAAATAAATAGTTTCGAACGTTTCAAGAACACCCGTTTAGACCCAAAAAGGCGCTGCTAAAAGTAATTGCCTTGGCAGAAGGTAGAAAATATTTCTTAAAATAAAACTATTCGATATGAGTGCGGTGGCGGTGTATGTAAATTAGTAGAAAACACTACACTTGTATTTTAATACATATTTGTGTCAGGCACTTAAAGTGGTTTAAGGTTGAGGTCGGAATTTTATGATGAATGGTTTTTCTTTCCAAGTGATGAGACTACTTTGTGGAATTTCAATTGAACTTGAACCTTTTTTAAGGGAGCTCAATGAGTTGCCAACTAGCTCTTCAGCATTGTTTGGGTTTTTGGTTCGAAAGGTCTTAAGAGCCCTTGTGTGTCGCTTCAGGGCTCAAAATTAGTTTTTGAAATTGTTTAAGTGTGGAACCCGCTATAGTTTTGAAGATCGCGCTTATGTTTTTTTGGGAGAAGTGTGTGCTTAAGAAACCTATTTTTGAGTTAGCTTTTTCTCACGCTGAAATCATTGCATAAACATGAACAAGCCTTGAAAATAGATGTTTCGCAAAAGGATCTTATAGAGTAACTTATACAATAAATCGGGGAAATTGTGTGTTTAAATTTGATGATTTTGATACTATTTGTGCTCGTCTTATTCTGAGAAAAACTGAAGGTACAAGTTTGTTCTGTGATAAACCTTCAACTAGCTAGATCTCGTGCATTTTTACCATTAAAAATCTACGCAGGACATCCTTATTTTAATTTTTTTTCCATAAAATCCACCTCCGTTTTTTACAAATTTTTAGGGTGTATACAAATTTTGGACTTCGACTTCGACAAAGAATAGAATCAGTAAAAAAAACTAGAAAATTTTTCATAGATCTTTCTAATTTGAATTACCAATTTTGGTTTCTACATAATCTTGTTGCCGATAACCGTGAGGAATTTTATAAATTTTCTGAGGAACAAGGAAATTTGTAGAGCTTTTTTGTACCACATTTAAGGCATAGAGCAAGAACAAGGACAATGTGTTGTTGTTAACTTGGAAACACCATACCCTTTTCAGCATTATTATACTGTAAGAAAAAGAGAAGAAGAGTAAGAAACTTTGTATTTCACTACTCAGCCATCAGAGTTACTTTGTGTTTCTCTTTCGTACAGAGCATAATGACCAGAACTCATTCAATGAATTCAGAATAATTTGACTGCGCAATCTGAGCTTTTCCCTGAGGCCCACCAAAACTACACATGGGTGGTGAACGAAAAATTCTTAGGAATGTAAAAGGCGGATGGGGCTTGTTGTTCTTGCGCAATTACTAAAACTAGGTATCTGAACTTTTGCTATGTGAAATTAATCTTTTTTTTTGGTTGCAAAATTCAGTTTTATACCATGCCTCCACCGGGCACTTACCCGCTATTAATTTAGATCATCATTAAATCCTCTACAAATCACGCGATTAAGAAACTAAAAACCTCTCGGAAAGCGATTTATAATGAATCTCATTCACCCTTTTCACAAACCACTTATAAAACTTTTCGCACATATTTAAAACAGTTTGAGATTCGAACAAGAAAACTAAAACTGTCCACCTATGACAGATCTGTCACAAATACGATATCTATTGCGATTTTTACAACAGAAAAATCCCTTTTTCCCTCCTGAAAAATAACATCGCCACACTCTTTTGAGAGCCAAAATGACAGAAAAAGAAAGATCGTGTCAAATAAATCCTATATTAATCCAGTGGAGCAACTTTTCGATTTATTTTTAATCCTCCTCTGCTAATCCCTGTTTTATTGCCAGTGGAGACAAAGTATTCTAACAAAAAAATTATAAGTTTTTATGCTTTTCCTGTGCTCTAAATTGATATAAAAAAAGTATAGCGTGAATGGCCAAAATTGTTGACACAATGTGTTTGTCCTTTGAATTCTGTTGTTTCAGAAATAAGGCAGATACCTTATCACGAACAGTGGGGTGGCGTGGCTTAGTGGTCAGAGTGCCTATTTCGCGGGAGGTCTGAGTTCAAATCCTACTTCTGCCACCTAAAAAAAAGGCTATAGCTCTGGTTCATGATCGCCAGCTCGGTGAGGGTCTGGCGAACCGAGCTTTTAAGATTCAAGATTTGCCTTGCGAAATTCCTCATGGAGTCTTATGGATTCGGCATAAAATTGTAGGTGCCCCTTTAGGTATGTGAAGAATGCAACACACACAGCATGCATTGTTGATAGTTGGCCATGGGTCATCTTGGACTACTGAGCCGCTCCATTCAATCAAGAACCTTACAACTTTTCCAAGGGTAAAATGTTTCTGCACAGACGAATTTATTTTGATATCGAGCTTAAAAGGTACAAACTATCTTCACCTTTTTCCCCTAAATTAACAACGGCTCGAATAATGCTTTTGGCACACTGAGAAACGATCGATCGCTTTGAGGTAATATCTTTCTTTGTTCATTATGAACTTTTTAATTTAATATTTTTTAACAGCTCAAAGTCCTCGAAACTGTCTAACCTGGACCTGCATAAGCAGAATAGATCTATAATCGAGCCTTAACGTGCCGCCAAGAGTCATTTACGTAGTTTATTTAACACAAACTTTTATTTTAACATTAAAATAAAGTATAAGACACAACAGCAAAGCCTGAACAGGCTCTTACACCCTTGAAAGTTTTGTGCCTAACAAGCATTGCGGGGAAACCTTTTTTTTACCAATTTAATGGGCTCTTTACCTCCACTGACAGGCAGTACTCTAAAAAAATTAGCGATTACATTTTTAATGTTTTTTTTTTTCATGTCTATGATAGCACATTGGAACTTTCTCGAACTGCGAAGGACTAGAATAAAACTTTGAGTTTAAATTAAAACCTCAGTATAATTGACACATTGATGTTGCTACAGGCAGTTACTACCTGAAAATAACCGTTTCAATTTTACTGTAATCCCTGCAAATAAATCAATGTAGGGAGCACAGTATTTGGCAGGAATCTGTTGTATACCACATTTCCATCGCAGGGATGAATGCTGGAGCATTGAGCAGAGCATGGAGTAAAAATGAATTGCTGTTTCTCTCCATAGGAAACAGCAAAGTCCAGCAAAGTCTCCACACCACTCTCAAAATTCTATTTCTACAGCCGAAATGTTCCGATGTAATTGAGACTGTAAAATATCTGTTCTAAACATTTAAAAACTTGAAGAAATTATAACAATAAAACGCTTCTTTATTGCGAATCCACCCAACTAACATTTTTGCTCCCATAAGAGTCTCGTATAAGTCTATAATAACTGTTGGTTAATACTCATTATGACTAGCTATGTTATACTTAGGGACTAAGTTCCACATAAAAAACTGTCACAATAATCAAAAAGGGGCCGCTTAGCACAACTTAGCTAAGGGGAAGAAATAGTAGGTCGTAAAATTTTAAGTAGATCTCAGATCATCACTTTTATTTTTCAAAGTCTGAAAAGCAGGAGTTAAAGAACCCACTAATAGCATTTCTTTTGCTCAAACAAAAACGAAAAAGATCTTTTTTGTGATAGTCTTATAAGACTATAAGTGAACAGTCTTGGGAGCAGTTCTCGACTTAGGGCCAATTTTTCAGTGCTAGATCGGGGGTTAATTGCGGCTTAACTCACTTAATTTGGTGAATTAATCCCGGATCAAACACTGTAGAACAGTTCGAACTTCTTTGCCTATTGTAAAACAACAGCTGCTATGCGTGGTTTAGTCTGTCTTTAAAAAGACATTTTGAGAACAACTCGAACTTCTTTTACTTTTCAGAGCAATTTATTTGTGAAGTCAAGATTTTGACAGTTTTATTCACGGAGTTAAGTCTGCTATGAAAAACTGCTGGCTGGGTTAACTCTAGATTCATTTGGATCCGGGATTGACAGATCTTAGTTTAAGTCGGTGTTTACTCTGCACTGAAAAACTGGCCCTAAGTAGCTTTACGAGAGAGAAAGAAACACAAAATAAATAAATATTTTCATGTTACCTTTATCATGATGTGTTGCCAAATTGTTTTAATTTTTCCTTAGACCAAAAGGTAGAAGGAGAAAATAATTAAAACAATCCAATTTCTCTGGGTCGATGTCTCTTAAAAGAATGTTCTTAGAATAGAAAATGTTTTTATAGCAGCCTGACTTTTCACTACTTGACTTATGCCAGTATGAGCTCTCATTTGAATAATGTCTCCACCGGGCACTTATCCGCGATTTATATAAATCTTCAATAAATCTTCTACAAATCACGTGATTTACCATACAAATTTAAATTCTCTCAGCAAATGATTAGAAATAAATTCTCCCATAGTTCCCATTCAATCTATACACAAACTTATTTTATGCACTTTTGTTACAGTTTGAGAATCAAAAAGGCAAACTGAAACTGTCCATGTTCGACAAATCTGTCACTTATACGTTTTCTATTGATATTTTTACAACGGAAATCTTTTTTCGCTCCTAGGAAATAACATCGCCATCGCCACTCTCTTTTCAGAGTTAGAATGGCAGAAAAACAGTGTCAAATTAATCCTATATTTGGCGCCGGTGGAGCCACTTTGGGATCTACTTTTAATCGTCTTTGCTAATACTATTTTTACTTTCGGTGGATACATCGTATAACAGTTGAAAAAATTAGTACATAAAATATTAAATATTGAATTCAGTAAACAGTTATTTTTATAAGTTTGTTCTCTTCTCCCAATGGAAAAATTTTCTTAATCTCAAAACCTTCCAACCATAAAATGTTTGATTTCTCTTGTTAACTGATATGTGAAAATTCTACTTGAATAAGTTATGATTCGAATTTATTAATCCCTGAGGTTTTTGAGTTGGTGGTGGAATATTGGGAAGATCCACCTTTTAACGAATAAGAAGTCATAGAAAATGACAAAAATGATGATTTAATATGATTTCGATTTTGGATTCTAATTCTAAAAAGCTTATCTTAGGATTTTGAAGAAATTTCTTTCAGGATTTTTTTTAGCCAATCTTTGCTTATTATAAAAGAATAGTTAAAAAGTGAAAAGTTAATAGTCTCTAAGACCAGAAAGTTTGTCTGTAAAATAATGTAAAACAATTTTTTTTTTGAATTCGAAAAAACTTCCCCAAAAAAGTAACACAATATTATGCTGAAAATGTCCAAGCTTTAAGGAGGATTCTATTTCCAGAAGAAGCGTGAAGATAGCACATAATTTGGACAATGTGTCAAATGATAAGATCCAACTGATATTCCAGGAAGCTAACTCCTTCTGGTATTAAATTTTCGTGGGTGCTTTCAAAAGTAAATTATTAACAATTAACCCATTATTTTATTAGTAGGCTACATATGTTTTTAACAACCCTTTCAAAGCGTTGTTTCTTATCAAATTTTATGAATGATGCATCAAATAAAAGGTGCAGTTCAGGTCAAGTGCACTGTATAATTTTTGGTTTTTAATTCATAATGGAAAAAAGCAAAGGTCTGTTGCTCTTAATGCCAAGTTCCTATAAATTTTTTAAACAAAACACAAGAAGGCATACAAAAAATTAATAATTCCTTGTCAAATTTGCGATGTTGCCAACATAGATATTCCGCGGAAAGCAAAACACAGGTGATACTTTATGGTTTAAGCCCAAAAAATCAAGAACCTTTTGATAAGTAAGGATATCAGAAATAAGTTTTCGTTCTGATATCTTTGTCATAAGGAAATTTTTCCAGATAGATCTGTCAAGCACTTGATAGCACTTGTATACATGTATACATAAAACAGTACGAGTGATAAGGGTTCTCTTATCGACAGAGAAGAGTTTGGAGGCTCATTACATGGACCAAAGAAATATTACAAAAAATTATGGGTGCACTGCCCTCTTACATGAAATGTTGGGACTGTCGTTCATTGCTTTTGTACGGCCACAAGGATCTTGAACTGCAAGGACGGCATCTCAATAAAGAAAACGGGAATAAATGCCACGATATTGTGTAGGACGGCTTCCAGTCAAGATTCGTGATAGAACTAAGATTGTAAAAATTACTGGTGATACGGTTATTAAAATCATGCAACAATGTTTGGGCATAAAAAAATTATCGTCCTGTGGAACAAAAGCAGATATAGATGAATGATGAAAAAGCCCCAATTTAAAGAAATGCTTCAAGCACTTCGAAATGATTAATGAATTTAAGATGGACTATTGCAGATGGACTCACGCAGGCGAATGAATTCAAAGGTCAAAGGAATTCGTCAGTGAAAAATAGGTCAAAGGAATTCGTTAGTAAGAAAATTTATGGCAACGGTTGAACTACAGCTTCATAGTTGGAAATCGATGAAAAATCAGTCCCCGTTTGAGTCCTTTTGAGTCGTAATTAAGCTTTATTTATTTAAGGGCTTTAAAATGAAATACTAAAGGCTCTAATATTTTCTTAGATTAGGTAAGATTTTGGTGCACTGCACCAGCAATAACTCAAAAAATTATGTTTATTAATGTCAAGAGAAGTTTTTAGTCCAAGAGTATAGAGTTTAATCCTTATTTTTAACAAAATTTCGGTCGTACCGATTGGTCTTGAGTTAATAACAAAATCTTGGTGGAGTGAGCATTGAATCGAATGAACTCTTAAGAATAATTTTAATAACCTATTCAAGATTTTAGTAAAAAAATGGGATTAAAATAATATTAACCCAAAGGTTAACACGGCACTCAAAAAATATGCTTTCGTAGCATAACAAATTTTTCCGAAAAAAAGTTATAAGACCCACTTGAGTCGCAATTAGTCTTAAGTTAAAACCCTTGTAAATATATTATCTTCCTTACTTACTTGCCTAAAATTTCCAGGACGGAGACCTTAGTGATGTTGATAGAAATAAGAGAAAAGTTCCAGATGCCCATTTCGAGGCCAAAAATGCCGTCCTTGGATTTGTCTTTGGCGTAAGTTAACTTGAAATGTTTTCCATGCCTCTAGTCGACTTATAATGTGTTCTCTTTAAAACTTTAGAAAATCGACAGCCTTTTGGACACCAAAACGCGCATCATCGACCAACTGGATAAGAGCAACATCGAAAAGAACAAGGAATACAACATTCAGTCACCAGTGCCAATTCGTGATTTCCAAACTCTGATATCAGCTGTTGTCTCACCAAAGATCCGCGCTGTCGGAAATCTCGCCAATGATCTTACCACCGGCGTTTTGACTACTTTCACAGCTCTGAGCGGTAGTGCCTCAGGTGGTGGCGCAAACAATGCACAAGCCGGACTTGGCAATATTGTGACGAAATTCCTTCAATTCTCGGGACCAATTCTGCAAGGATCATCGGGCTCAACGACGGAATCGGTACCAGATTCGGAAGAAGATAACTACTAGAGGAGGATCTGCTGATGCTGTGTTGTTAATTAAGAATTTTGATTTTGTACCTAAATTTTATGTTTAGTTTATTTTTATGTGTACATATATCGCTGTTAATGACTGTATGTGTATATGTATTGTTGAGGAGTAATTATAATTTTAATTTTTCTTTTTATTTAAAAGAACGAAAACATATTTGTAAATTTGTAAAAAAAAAAAACGAGAAACAAGCAAAAAGCGCCTCCTATAACTATTGTCTTTTTCCTAGCTTAAGAAATTTACACCATTTATGCCCCCATGCGAATTATTTGTGAACTAAAAATTAAGGATTGAAGTTGAAAACAAAATAGACATTATAATCTACTCATTGTAAAAAATATCATTTTGTTGGCTGTTTTTTGATTTTTTTTTTGTTGATAATAAACGAAAGGTTTTAAAATGTATGAAATTTGGTTTCTTTTTGTATCTTATTGGATGGATCGGGCAAGATCTGAGGACCCTATGACCTGTTTTCCTGCCAGATGAACTTTAGGTAATGAAAATACAAATGACTTTGTGTCTGAAAATATCGATAAACTAACCTAAAGCCTTGCTCTGTCACGAAACCGAATTTAATACGAGTCTATCTCTAGTTCAATAATGAAGAGACTTAGGTACACCCCTCACAACAAATAGCTTTCTATTGGGCCTTCACCTTTCTTAGAGCTTTGTATGAGACATTTTTTACTTACCTTGAATTAACAGTAACAAAATTTTGACACAAACAACTTTTCTTGGAACCATTTCAGGAAGACAAAAGGGACTACACGTTTCGAAATGGCAGAGCAACAAAAAGCGGCGGCAAGGATGACGATGTGCCAGAGTTCAACAGGGATATGGTTTCTTTGGATATTCCAGACCAATTGTTCAGTCAATCGTTTTCGACACTCACTAACGTGTCAAAGCTGGCTTCGAGATTTATTATGGTAATTGTAAAAGAAGTTATTTTTTTTTATTTCCACAGCAAGACTTGTTGCCAACTTGTGTCAGGCAGGTATTTGAAAGGTGACACGATTCATCAATAATCGTCTGACGAGTCGATTCAGTATATCGATTGGGTGTGGAAGACAATATCGTAAAATTTGCATGACAAATGCAATCAAATGCAAATGCAAGTGATGGCGTTGAAAAAGCAGATAATTGGTAACACCATGAGGTCTTTTTTCGGACTTTCCTCTTGTAGCAGGGGCGTTAAGCAGAACATCAGTGTTGCTGTTGAATCGTTGTTAATACACAAACCATTTCATTAAATATGAAGGGTTTCCTTTAAGGACCGAACACATTATGAGAGTAGAGAGTCAACGATTATAATCTCGATAACGATGTAGGATAAAAGTTTTCGAGAAGTATTGACTTCATTTCGACGAAAGATGTCGAGCACTAAAAAACACCCTACACAAAAATTTATAAGGCTTTTGGAAGTGTTTTTTAAGGTTCACAATGCTTATGCATTTGAAACAGACAAATCCATTTTTTTCAGTGTATACTTCTCACGCAGTTGTGGGAGCATTGAAACATTCAGGTTCGTGTCTTCGCTACTTCTGCCTCTAGGTGTTTGTGCCACCACTTAAGCTTTTTCCTTTGGGAACTTTTCCGTTTTTAAATTTTAATATTTCAGTTGGAAGTTTTATTAATTTTTTCGTAGTCTGATTGATTTGTAATTAGCTAATTTTCTATGTTAATTCATTTCAGAATTCCGCCCGACGATATGCACGTTTTATTTTATTCTTCAAGCCAATATTTGGCGATGCTCTGACTGTTGAGGGATACAACGCCCCACCTTCTACAACGGAAAAGCCTTAAGATGACACTAAATAAAAGACTTCAAAAAGTTGAAGGTTTTTTTTTTGTTTTAATCTGTTAAACTATTGTTGATTATTTTGGACTGTTGTGTTGATAAATTTAAGTTTTGTTATGTGGTTAATAAAATAAATTATTTATATATCTTAAATAAATATTTGTATAGGTAAATAAAACGGAAGTGTTCTTGCATTTTTTTTTACAATTAATCTTAAGGGAAGCAATCACTTATTAAGGTTGCATTGTAGATGTCTTCATAATGGTTTTTTTAGGAACCGTACAAAATATGTTACACATCCTAATACGTATTTTTCCCAAAAAAATAAGAGGTAGAACCCGATTCTTGTATAATATTTAATTCATAGTCATGGTCGTTGGTCACTTACGAAAGAATAATGCATACTTCCGATAATCAGTATTATTTTATTAGTTTATAAGGTTTATAATACCTGAAAGCCAGGGCTGCCAGGTGTAATGAATTTACATGTTTTCGAGGCCAACCTAAAATTACTGATTTTTTTTTTGCAGATTTTTACTATTCTAACGCCTTGGCTTCGGTTAGATATGGGGTTTATTCATTTAGTCTGTCACTTAAAAATTTCTTAAATATTTCATACATATAGACGAGGCGATAGAATGTGACGACTTAAAGAAAATATATTGTGTTCTCACCTTAACTTGAAAAAAGATTGAACTCACTCTCACCCATCGACTCATTCAACGAAAACAATCACCCATTGAACAGTCGCAGCTGACAGCGAACTGACATTCTATATTCGATTTTCGATATCGAAATTCCTCCTTCAGTGAACAGTCAGCCGACAGCAAGTTGACATTCTATATTCGCTTTTCGATATCGAAATTTCTCCTCCGGTGGAAAATTATCTAACAAATGAGATATTTTCGAGAACGTGCTCTTTTTTTGTATAGGTGTTTGCCTAACTCTTGCAGTTGGAGTTGTTAGTGAATATTTGAATTGTGAACACCGAGAGATGAAGTAAATGGTGGCTGAAATGAACTAAAGTGAATTATGATTTGAACATAAATAAGATGGGTTCGATAAATAAAGTGTTCCACTCGGTAAATTGTGAGATTGAAATTGAGTTTTGAAAAGGTAAGCTTACATTTTTGACAGTCGACTTTACCAAATTGTGATCTGAAGCTAAAAATTCGGTTTTCCAATTCAAATTTTCAACTTGTATATTGGCTTCGAAAAGTGATGCCAAATAGTTCGAAAAATTTAGTTTACTTAACAGACGTATTTTCCTTATCTAGTGCATACTCTAAGGCGGTGCTCTTAGGAAGGCTTCGCTAACATCAAAAATGTGTTTTGGACTAATAATGCACTTTAAGGTTCGATAAGGCCCCAAAAGAAAATCAGACTTGCTATCAACTTCTTTTAATGTCTGGAATTGTCTGCTTTTTATTCAATTCCATAGGAGTTGTCACATCCGTCTGACGTAGGTACTTTTCGGGCCTAATCGTATTTTTCGGCCAAATGATCCAGGCGGAATTGTAAGTCGAATGCGACGTGTCGGCCCGCCTTTATTGGGAAATGAAGAAAATGTCTGGCTTTAAGTTTTGTGCAAACAACGTCGATAATAATTCTATAAGAACGCCATCCAAGTCGTGCGTTAAGTTTTGATAGTATTGATAGTATTAATAGCTACAAAGACCGTCACCTGTTTTAAGTGCTGGATGTGAGTTCTAAACCACTCTTTAACGAGTTGCATCATTTGATTACAGTTCGAGGCTTTGTCAAAATGTTTGTGGCCGTTTAAATAGTGGGGGGATTTCTTCTAACGCTTATACTATAGTTGAATTTTTTGGTAGGTCCAGTGTAGATGGCTATTTCATTGGAGCACTCTTTATACAAGAGATTATAAAGCAACAAACACATGAGACATTGCGGTGGTGATTCAAGCTCCACGCAGGAGTTTGAACGCACGTTCTTGGAACCTGTCGTGAAGGTGCAAGGATGTATATCTATCCAAGATTTGGGCGTATGTACACCTTTAAGATGTAAGCCAGATCAGAAGGTTTTTCTTGCCTCACTCAAGGTATCCTAAGCATTTTGCAGCGATCTTGGCGACGTCGATATAATATATATGTGCATTCCAAAGGAGAATGTTAATTGCGGACAGCTTCTCGGTTACAGTGAAACAAGTGCCATATCATGCATAACGGCTGGAGGTTTTCATTTGATTTCTAAGTTCTCTATTTACGTTCTCGCAACGTTGTTATGCTGTCAAGATCTGAATTTAAAGAATTTCAAACCAACTGTTCCATTTCAAATTTCGCAGAGCTGGGAAGTTTTCGTGGAATCGAGTATGAACTGACATCACCAAAAGAATGAATCAGATGAGGGGTGGCAGACAAAAGATCATTGCTAAATTCAAAGGGGAGCATCGAAGATAAAACTGAACCCTGAGACACACCGGTATTTATACGGTTGACATCAGACTTGAAACCACTTGAATTGAACGGTTCAAAGGGGAATTCCTGATAAAAAGAAAAGAGACTCATCGATTCCAAATGCACGAATTTTCAACTAGAGAGCCTGATTAGAAATATCGGGCGCAACAGCCTTGCTTTCATCGTGTAGAAGTAAGGAGCAATTCAATTTTTTGGTTAGAGAGGCCAGAAGTTCACGCAGTGACTGTGTGCTACGAAAGTTGTATTACCCAGCTATAAAGAAGCTTATGTTATTGAAGATATTTCATTACCTGAGAACTTACCAGCGTTTCCATGACCATGGAAAGAATGAATGTTATTATAATCGGTTGGTAGTTGGTGGCCTTACTTACGGTGCCTTGGTTTGGTTGAAAGGAACAAACAGAAAAACAGTTTATGGAAAATTATCAGCGGTTCAAAGAGCGGCCTGAATTGCTATCACAGTAGCGCTCCGTACAACACCTAAGGAAGGAAGCCCTGAACCCTCGGCTGACCTAACACCGCTTGATCTTACTTACTTACTTACTTAAGGTGGCGCTACAGTCCGGGGTGGACCTGGGCCTCAGCCAACAAGCTTCGCCAGCCAGCTCTGTCTCGAGCTAGCCGTCTCCAGTTTCGCACGCGAAGTTGGCTGAGGTCCCCTTCCACTTGCGTGCGCCACCTGAGTCTCGGTGCTCCTCTACCCCGCCGTCCCTGAGGTGTGGACTCGAAGATTTTCCGGGCCGGGGCGTTGGGGTCTATCCGCTCTAGATGACCCAGCCATCGTAGACGTTGTGTTTTGACTCTTTTCGCTAGGTCGGTATCGATGTACAGCCCGTACAGTTCGATGTTATATCTCCTCCTCCACTCTCCGTCTATGCAGACGGGACCGTAAATCTTCCGAAGAATTTCCCTCTCGAAGCAGCCTAAAGTGTTTTCATCCGCCTTTGACAGGGTCCATGCTTCTGATGAGGGTCTTATACATGGACACTTTAGTTGCTCGAGAAAGGGCTTTGCTACTCAATTGCCTCCTTAGCCCAAAGAAACAGCGATTGGCAAGAGTTATCCTGCTTATCCTGGTGGTCAAAGGATAGACATGTGCACTCAAGAGGATACAAGCATCCACAGGTTTTCTAAGCCCACCTCTGTCTATCAACTCTTACTCTCACCTCCCCGTGGTGAACACCGGGTGCCTAGTACCTCAACTGGAGATTGGGTTCCAACCCCTTTGGAATGTTGTTGGGGATAGCAGACGAGAGAGGGGGGAGGAGTGTTCCCACTAAGGCACTTCTCCTTGCATCCGGACGGCAGCGGAGGAATTCACCAGATGGAATCAACGGTGGCGTCCATAGTTCCAGTCAGGTCGAGCTACTTAGTGAACACCTTATATGGGCTACTACGACGTATTCGGAGCCCTGGCCTATAAGGAGCGGGCTATCCGGCTCTCCGTCCTTAGAGCTAAATAAAGGATCTTGAGGTTCTGATGCATTGTGCAGTCAGAACCGGGCGAGACTGTGCTGGGTGCCAGGAAACTGCGGTATAGAAGGTAACGAGCAAGCTGATGAGCTTGCAAGAAAAGGAGGGCTCCTTGGAAACAGTGTGGCTTCTAACAAAAAACAACCCCCCTGCGTAGTTAGAGGCACTGTTGAGGAGAAAATTGAAATGACGGCAAACCAAAGGTGGTCTCATCTGGCTGGACACAGGGTATCTAGGTCCCTCTGGCCACGACTAGACGAAAAAGGATCGAAGGCACTATTAAACCTCACCAGGGACAAGCTTAGGGCTTTACTGCGAATTCTGTCAGGACATTGTCTCCTGAGAAAACACGCAAGGAGGCTCAGGCTATCTGACACGGATATTTGTCGATTTTGCAGTGATCTGCAGGCGGTTGAGGATATAACACACATACTGTGCGAATGCGAGGCGATTTCGCGAGTGCGCAGAGAATTTTAAAGGGGAATATTTCTTTGCAAGTTTGGACCAGGTACACGGTAAAACTTCAAAGGCCTTCTTGGTTTTTACAGGGCATTTGACTGTTTCACGGCGAATGTTTAGGTTGGTTTTTGCCTTTCGAATGTTATTTTCAAGGATCCCCAGAGTTTCCCAGGGATCGCGATAGGCCCGTTTTAGTGCCTAGTGTCTAAGTGGTCCTTTTCACCCTGTTTAACCGAACCTAACCTAATCGGTTGGTAACTGGTCAACGAAGAAGAATCGCCTATTTCCGGGACGGGCTGGGCAAATGTTCTTTTCTATCTGCTCTGCTCGAAAAGAGACCAGAAGTTAATGATAGATAGAAAAACTGACGAAATAGTTCTAACGGCGCAAAATAACACATCTTCAGAACTATGCGTGGGAAAAGCCATCTTGACCTGCGGATTTGAGTATGTAAAGATTCTTAAGAACTCGTGCAACTTTACGTGTACGAAATTTGACTCGTCAGGCTGTAGCACAGGCTGTGACAAGGCACGAAATGGATGGCAGGTTTCCTCATTAAGGCTATCTTTTTTAAAAAACTCACCTTGATAGCCTCTTTCCATGAGTTCTCCTTTTGTTTGAAACTTTAATAAGACGAAAAAAAAAATTATAAATGAAGCAAAAATACAGTTAAAGAAGCAAAAAGTTATAACTTCAGATTACACGTAAATTAGCAAGAGCCGTAAAATGTCGTCATATAAAACAAGCCTAAAAATATGAATTTGACACTGAAGCTTCGTTTTACAGAATAAAAAATCTATTCGTTAGCAAATGAAGTCAGAAGTGAAATGAGACTGAGATGAGAAAACAGTAGATCCTTAAAATATTTTTAAAACTAAATTAAAACATAATTTTACTTGAAAATTTTAAAAACTCACTTAAAATATTTTTAAACATTTTTTGTAAATAAAAAAAAACTTTTTCCAAATGTGCATGTAAGTAATTTGAAAATTTTTGTAAATAACTTTTCGGTTTAAATTCAATGAAAAAAGAGTTGAAAATTTGCGCGAATCTTAAACTTATGTCCTTAGCTTAAATTCATTTGTTTTTTTTTACAAAAGATCACTCTGTTAATATAAAAATGTTTTTAGATTTATAAAGTTTGATAAGAAAATCTTGTATCACACTCGGTCAAAAACTACACTGCAGAGTCTCATCTTAGAGGAATTCAAAACTAAAATTTTCAAAAAATATTGCTGCGGGAAAATTCAAATTTAATCGTTAACATTAAAATTCCCTCCAAATTTGTAACATATTTTTAGGCTGAAAATAATTAAACTTAAATTTCAGTTAAAAAGCTCACAGCGCATAATTTTGAATACATTTCCCCAGCATATCTAATTCCACAACAAACAAAACAATAATCTGTAATAAATTCCAATAATTAATTAAATAGTCAAGCCTCCCTCCCCTTGAAGGCAGGGACAGCACGCATGGTTCTCACGTGTGCTTAATCCCTTGTTACGCGACATAAGGGTTATGATGGGGTGTTATGGAAAAGCCTTTTTCCAACAACTGAATAAAATTTACTTTGTTGTAACAATGGCTAAATGTGGTAAAATCATCATCGCGCGCGTCGTCGTTTATTTCAAATGCATGTTTAATCGCATTGTAAGGCATATACACACACCAACCGGACCATCATCATCGTAACGCATTGCACATACGTCCAACCACGAATGCACGTTGCAGTCCTTGTCGTCATAATTCAGATCGAAAAGCGTGCGAATTTCCCTCCCGGGCTGACATCCAGGCACAAAGTGGTTAAGTATCACGTGTCAAATGTCCTTTTCAATGCGCGACTATATGTCGCTCGCAAAAAGTAAGTATGATCACGTTTCCAATGAAAAGCCGCAAAGTTTCAATGAAAATTTCAGTTCGATAAAAAAAAAAAAACATAATTGATACTCAGGCATATTGACATTTATATCAAGTCAGTTTGGTTAAGTCCACCGCAAAAAGAATTGCTGGAGTTTCGCAGTGCAACAGAGATTCCCAGCATGGAAAACAATTCGGGATAATTGAGGAATTTGTCGTACTTAAAGGGGGTTTAACGTTTAATTTGCTGTTTCGATGTAACATGACATTATCGGATAATTGTGACATTACCGCATCTGTCAAGCTCCTGTAGTGTGTCAATACGGAAACAAAGTTTTTTTCACTTTCGTTGCACTTTATTTGCTTCTCAAGACAAAAACCCAATGTTCATCAAGTCGACTGGTTAGCATTATCGTAATCTTTACTCACGCGTGTCGTCCATCAATCTAAGACTATTCAGGTTGGTCAAGTCCTAAGGCACAATCGACGCAATACCTCGCAAGGCATTCGCCGAAAACCCAACCTCTGTGAGTGCAATCAACTTTCAATAAACAGCTCCATAGCCGCATGCCAGTGTGTTTCCAATGAAAACTTGTACCTAAACAAGTCTAACCTCCATACCACTGCCCCAGATTATTGCAAAACTTTGCTATTTGCATCGAGTGCAGCGTCATAGCGTCAACGCCCACTTCCACAGCCCCAAATGCAGTCGTTCGTCGCATGTGTTAATTAAAGGTTGGCTGGCCGTGTTCCAATTACGCGATTTGTCTGCACTGCTACGTGCAAAAGTTCATCCACGAAACTTCCCAAAAACCATCTCCACCAAGTTGCACACCAGACATCCAAATCCCACCGACACGAGACAATTAAGAGTCACGCTCAAGCGTGACGTAGACTTGCTGCAAGTGCACCTAGATATTGCGATACTCGGTGCGGTACCTTCATGTGTGCTCATCAAGTATTGGAATCGGAGTTGTTTTACGCTCGCTCTCTGCGATCGAAAAAGTTGGGCAAAAAACCCCAGATCGGTGGTAAAAAAAATTATGCAATACCCCACCAACCAGCTGGCGTTGTCGCTGGGAGCCGAGTATACGTACGGCTCTGGCTGCTACTGTTGACTTTTTGCTGCCACCGAGCCACCGAGCGACGAATGTTTGGAAGACTTCAGAGTCTATTCGTACGCGAGTGTGTATGGCGCTTGCTCTACAGATCTCCAGCAATGGCTAACGATTCGTACATGGGCTATCGCCTTCACTAGACGTGCTCTGACAGTTCGTGGTAGTTTCGTTCTTTTTTTCGGGCGCAACCGCGACATTAATCGCGACCCCTTTGGTTGAATTTGTGACAAGTGACAAGTGGAATTCTATGATCAGTTTTGTCTCGAGTGATAAGTGAAGTGCAAGAAATAATCAAGTTCCAAGTGGATCAATCTAGGATTTTAACCGACTTTTTGGATATAAACACATCTTCTGCAGCTGTCTCGCATTTGGACAAGGTAAACGACACCAGACAGGTGTTTCTGTTTATGGGGCATTGATGGTCGTTTGATATAAATATTTTGTTGGATGGTATCTCAAATACGGAAACAAAACACTGGCATAATGGAAGTGATTTGTATGCCAAGTGGTCACCTTCCGAAATTCAAATTGGCCCTAAATACATAAAGCATTTTTTTTTTGTTTAAAGACATCGTGGTTGGCCGTCGAAATGTCACTTTCCACTTGGATATGCCGGAAGGTGTGCGTTGGACGAAACTGACCATCATCGGTGTTTCGCAATATTTCATTTAGCACTTTAGGCGATCGATAGTGATCAGTTTTTGAAACTTAAAGATCAGGTGGGGAAAAAAATTCGTCTTTTACTTTAAGTCTAATTTTTACATATCAAATATATGGCAATACTGGTAGATGTCAATGTAAGGTAGGTTAGGTGTCTGGACTTGATGGCACAAAAGGTTCTTCTTAAGATTCAAGAACCTTCTGCTTGATTCGGGCTAAATTATACGAGACTTCATTAATTTCAAATATCTTTTTAAATCAGCAATATTTCAATTTTCCAGTCTTCTTTAGTTTAAGTTATTACTGTCGAGCTAGCCCTGAGTTAAATCGGAGTCGTTTAGTTTAGTATTAACATTAAAAATTTATTTCATTTAATTAAAATTGGTATTAACTGTGATTTTCCATAGGCGAAAAACGTATTAAGAGTATTAACATTAATCTCGATAGCCTAGCTTCAGAGTTAACCCAGGGTTAGACTACCAGTTTTGGTGGGCTAGTTTGGTGGTGGGTTAGTTAGTCAGCTCTGCTGAGTATGAGACAGACCTAAGTAGACCATTGGAAGTTTGTGAGTATGACTCTATGTATAAAAAGTTAGAGAAGGCTTCTAGAAAGAAGTTAGAACCTTTTCATTTTTAAATGAATGTTTTATATAGCATTCTCATGGCTAAATCTGGACAATCATACTGGCCCAAAACTTAGGCATCCCCGAATTGTTGGTCCTTTAAATGGACGTTTCATAACAAAATGGACGCCTTGGACCGGGTTGGCTGTTTTTTGAGAAAATGTTATACAAACACATAACATTGCGTGGCGACAAATATATATTCGTTGTGATCTTGCCTAATTAGTCAATGTGCAATTGTCAAATTTCGACCTCCTTAACTATTTATACGTACATATAAAGCAAAAGTGTACGAAGCTTGCTTTGGCATAGTTTTGCTTAGCGGGGTCATAGAGTCCAAGGACCCGCGCCTACGACGAGCTAGAGGATGGCTTTCTGCATGCCAGCATCGACTCTAGGACAAGCCAGTGGCCCCCAAACAATGCAAAAGTTCGCCATTATATTCTCTGTTACCAAACTGTTGCACTTAATATTTCAAAGCTCTTTTGTTGAAAATGCGTGCTTTTGGGATCGACAATTCTTTTTTTTTTGACTAGTAATTACTTACCACTTGAACCATTTAATTCGAAGGGGGTGGATTTAACCATTTAATAAAGGGTGGATTTAAGTCTTTTGTTCATAAAACAAAGATGGGGATCCCCAGGGTTCTGTTTTGTCACCGCCTCTCTTCCTTGCTTTAAAAAAGATCTTCTGTTTCACACAAGTAATTAAATTCACACCTTGGACGATGAAAGTAAGCTCAGCGTTTTAAATTTTTTCTTAGTTGCCTCTGCTCTTCGAACGGTGGCGTATGGCAAACTCTTTAAAATCCGACTTTAACAGCTTGGTCTTAAATATTATGTTTATCTCTTAACTTGATACCTATAAGATTCAATGCTGTTTTTGTCATTGTATACACTGTTGTATTATGGGGATCTCTATACAGTGTAAGGTTCAATGGTTCTGACACTTAATGCTCTTCTCTCATTGAAGCAAAAGCGCAACAGCCAGTCCGTTATCCATTGAATAAAATACTGTAATCGTTTCGGCGTGGGGTTCGTCGAATAAAACTCAATTTCACAAATTCACCATGTTCTCGGCGGTTCTAAGCTGGTAATTTTCCATTGGTACTTTTCCGTTGAATTCCATGGAGGGGAAACTCGATATCGAATTCGAACTTCGAACGGCGGTTTGCTGTCAGATGACTGGAATGACAGTTGGGCATGTTCGCTTAGTGAATCGAGAGGATGTGTTCGTGAAGTGATTCGATTTTGTGCATTCAGCGATTCCTGCATGTCGTTTTATTTCTTGTCGCCACATTACAATACACAAATCTGGGCAGGTGCTCTAAAAACTGCACAGCACTCGCAGCACGGGATTAAAAAATAGGCAGTAAGGCCTTCTTGACGGAAATATAGAAAAGCTAACACAAAAGCCGCAATCAAAACAAGAGTGCACCAGTATAGGTATCCCATTCTTTACCTTTTTATTCAAGTGCTTATGGCTCGTGGAATATCAAATATCGAATCAAGAAAAACATATTTTGTTTGTTTTTTTGGTGACTTCGAGTTCCAAATTCGATTTTTTGCAGATTTAAGGGTGAAGACCCAATTTCGAAAAACCTATACTAGACTTAATCTAGTGATAGCCGGAGGGCGTACAACCAAAGCCGAAAATTAACTAGAGTATCTCACTTTTTCGAAGATTTATTCAGTAAGCTAGCCAGCTTTATTCCACTCCTAAAATCATTCAGCTGCAATACCTGCGGAAGAAGAAGCCATCATCATTATTATTTCCTGAGACCGCTTTTTTTTAAAATGGCGGCTAAGTCGTCCTCCCATCCTTCTTGATCCTCTGTGCCACCAACTGAAGAACCACAGGCGCAACCCTCAGGTGGGTCAGCAGAGGTTCTTTTCTTGGGCCTATACCTGTTTCTAGGCCTACCAGGTTTGCGACCCGCTCGCATCGCAGCTAGCATGACTTGTCTTGGAAGTCTTTCGGTTGGCAAGTAAAAAACGTGCCCAAATCATCGAATCAGCATCGGAGAAGTAGCTGTTCCTCATCTTAATGACCTACGAATGCTGAAGGTTTGCATTCGAGTAGCATATGAGTAGCATCAGCAACACGCCTCAGAAATATCATTGCGGGAGCTTGTAGATACCTTGTACCTTGTGATCTTCTTCTATCGGTCATTATTATTAGCGAAATTTCATGACCATAGATGAGATTATTTCGAACGACCCGGTCATGAGCGTCTTTAAAATCAAATAAGCACGTGAAAACCAGTTTGGCATATTCCCAAGCCTTTTTAAGAATAACCCTGCCTCAACCCGGTCGAAAGCAGCACTTCTCTTCCGGTAACAATTGCTCGATTTAAGCTCTGGTACACGATTGAAATTTCGCGAAGGATTTTCCCGGAAGACTTCTATATAGTTGAGCATTCTCTCTAGTTCTTTTGGACCTATATCATTCAACAACGGAAAGATGTTTGTGGAGTGAAGTGGCTTGCTGTCACGGCGAAAGGTGAAAAAACTGTGTGGTTGAAAGAGCTGTCAGAGCTCTATAAAACATCAGACAAAAACAGAGAACTTGTGCTCAATTTATCAAGCAAAACCAATGAAATGTGGAGTCATGAAAACAGTTCAGAGAGAAGTTGGTTAAAACACGGTAAACTGTGAGATAAGATCTCCTGGTAAAAATACATAAAAATCTGGAGAGTATTTTAAGAAGTCCTCAAGGTAAAATGTGTCTGTATGCAGTCCTAGAAGTTCGATGGGCTGCGATAAAATTCATGCTACTGTACCGCTTAACACAATTGGGATGATGAGGATCTTTTAAAAGGACACTTTAGTTGTCCAGTGAGGGGCAATAATCATTTTCGTTTGATCTCGGCGCTTGTGTGAGATTATGTTAAGGCGAGCCTGAGAAGACAAAGTCCTTGAAACCCTCAAGCGATAGTTTGTGGTGTTGTGATGGTTTGTCCCAGAACCCTGTATTGGGTGTCTCTTCTATATGACTATTATGGTGGACCCATGTTTGCCACTTCTATCTTAGTAACTCACTAAGGCTTCACTGGTAACACAAGTTCTCCTGCGAGTAATTGTATTGGAGTAATGGTTCCTACGGAAGTGGTGGGTTTAATTCGCCATCCTGTACGAATGGGCGGCAAGGATGTTAAAACTAGACAGTCACACACAGAGGTCGTCTCTTTTGCGAAGGATGATCCTAATCAACATGCTAGGAACGGTGACGGTCGCTATTAGTATTCTTTATAGGATAACTCCTATTTGCTGGGTTCTCGCACTATCAACATAAAACGTAGGTTTGGTGCTCTATTTCTTAACAGATGCAATAAACGGTTTAACTGATTACTGATCGGTCATATACACATAAGTTTTTGCACCAAGGTCGGTAAGAAATAGTTTTCTTGCATCATGGGAACAATGGCGGATATTCGATGTTCTTAAAGAAAAGTCACACCCAGACCTTGCACTGAGAACGACGTTTAGATTGTAGCATATCTTTTTTCCTATTGGTACTTTCGGCTATTTGGCATTGTAACGAGGCCCATTGTCAGTTTTTAAATATGTTCGAAGAGACCATGCTTGTTATGGTATAGCAGTGACATAGCCGAGAAAAAGCTGCTGGTGCAAATTTGGTACCATAAATGGCTGCATCTCCTGAATGGTCCATCTTCTAGGTAAGGCATCCATAATAAATCACACCGCAAATGTTGGAGAAGGAATTTTTAAAACTCACTTGTGGTTTTAAGGTAGCTTGGCACTGTCGTGAATACCTAGGTTGTGGGTGATTGGGCTCGAAGAATGAGCTCGAATTTTGTTATGTCTTACTAACATTTTTACAAAATCTTCACAAGAGACCTCTTCTAGAAAGGATAGTAACAACCTCCAACAAAAACGTAACTTCCAATCGAAAAAGATATAAGGCCAAATACTAGCTCTTAGAGCCGATACTTTTTGCATATTTTCTGATACTATAAATGTTTTATAATGTATCATTACTGAAATAAGACTACCCATTCTGAGGTGATAATAACATTAATCAGAGCTTCCTATGCGCGACCTTTTATCCAAAACGCTCCCAAAAATCAGTTCAATGTCGGTAGATCTGCTCACGGACACTTAACATAATCTCGTTAATTGACATTGTCTCCGAGGTACCCTTGCCTGGAACTGTTGACCCCCCACTGTCACACGAAAAACAACCAAATCCCCTTAAATCAACTTCTCCCATTTACAATTTTACCAATAACCAATAAATTTACTTTGACTTTGATAGAGAAAAAATTAAAATAATTCCCAAAGCTTTGGCCTAAATTTCCTCACTGTTATTTGGTGTTCAGAGAGAGGCTTTGTTAAGACCATTAAATGCTCTACACAGCCTTTCCAATTAGTAATTCCCTACTCACTATCGTTGATTCATCGCTCCAATTCCCGTAGACGCCAAAAAAGTCTCTTTCCTCACGTGGAATAAACCATAAATCATTCGACCTTGACTCGACACAATACCATCTTTGCCACTTCAACTGCCAAATAAAGCCGCAGAGCTAAGAAAACCCAAAACAAAAAGACTCATACCAAATTCCAATGAATGGAACTTCCAAAACAAATCCGAACCAACGAAAAAAATTTCAAAGTCAAATGCTGAATGTGTCAACATCAATTTTTGTGTTGCCCAATTGGTTTGTCATTTGCGGGCAAACGTCAATACACTGCGATGGTGCGCGCGATTGCGCAACACGCCGGGCATCAATTCCGGTGTTAACTGCTGCCAGCAGTCGAAGACTGGCCCACAAACAGGTGCTGTCGACCTCCGTCACAGACGCACACAGGTGGTGCCAATCTTGAAGACTGACAGTCGCAGTCGTGCTGAATCTTTTGTTTGTGTGATGTTGGGAAAGGCCGTATGAGTGGTCGTCAGCAAACTCGGCCCGGCGGTGAGAGGATGCAGTGTGCATCTTATGCAACTCTCGACAAGAAGATCGCATCGTGTGTTTTGATAACTCATCGGCAAAGATACGTGATCCATGCGCGGAATGACTGCAGCAATCTGATTGCACAGTGTTTAAGTTTCATGTGTTAATAGAGCCTCTTGCTAAGGCTAAGTGGGTTAATGCAATATTTGCAACGAGATGTCATGCTGTGCATTCTTTAAGTTCACAGAGTTTACACTCAAGTCGAACAACCTTCAGATCGAAGGCAATCGGGCCTTTCTAATTGGGTTAATAGAGTCGTATGGTCGTATGGTCGTTTCACGTTGAAAAAATGCTGCCGACGAACGATCAAAACGGCCTGGCCAAGGCCATGCAGATAGTTATCCGCAAAAATACCAAAAGTAGTAAACGGCGGCGTACAAAAATTCCGTACACCGCGGAAAGATTGCGTACTTTTACACAACTTTTATTTTGGATCATAAACTTTGGCCGACAATGTACAAAGATTTTTGAAATTCAGGCAAACGAACGAGGTAAACATGCGCCCACATTTAAACGGCATTCAAATAGGCATTTATGGCACTCTTTGAGGCAAGTGCTTTCAAAAGTTCAACACCATCATCCATTACGATTGGAAAATATTTGACAAGTTGAAATTTGAGGTTAGGTAATTCGGTTTTTTTTTTTGTTTTTGACTAGTTATTCCATTACGAATGCAGAAACATAATTAATGTGTCAATAAAATTGTCTGTAAAAGATGATTTGTTTCAAGACCTCTCCAACATAATGGATGGTATTACCTAAGGCGTTAAGATTATTTTTTATGGCTTATTGTAAAGAAGCCCACCACCTGTAGATGTGAGAGGTCATAACTTAGTGACCCAAATGCAGCTGACTCATAATTGGAGTTGTAAAACAAAATTTGTTGCCCATTTAGATGTATGAAAATTAGATGGGTGCCGATGCAAATGGGGAGATTAAAAATTATAGTAAGCCTATAAGGTATGTTACAAGTCAAAAAGAAAGAGGCCTTACAGCCAATAGACTAATTTAGGTGAAAGCCTGCACACTTTGTGTAAGACGTTTTGCATAAGAATGCGCCTGAAATTGGTTAGGCGTTACCGTGCGTGCAGGCACAGGGGTTTTGACGATAAATGTTTTGAAATCTTTCTAAACTTTGTTTGTGGAGAAAAACATAGGTTTTCAGTTTATTTCGCAGGTAGACTGTCTTCGTAGATCACTGAAATCCTAGAATAGTGATAAGAGACAAATATAAAGTGGGCTGTTTAACTCCTCTCTGCTAACAACTATACGTGCTTCCCGCGGTTTTAGCTTCATCTTCTGTTCGAATACTCTCCGTTCTTCACCCTAGTCTCGACGACGCGGGTGGGAGCAGTTAGCTGAAGACATAATTATCATTTGAAAGAAGTCGTCATTTGATTTGACTCCTTGAACAATTTTCAAAATCCTTTCTTTGAGACGCTGAATGGTCTACCAAAATATCTGGTCGATTTTTGCAAATCTGTAATCGAACTTTTTCCGACAGCTCTTTGTTCTGCCTTTCAGCTTGCAAGTTCTTCACTGAGTTAAATCTCTTCACTGAGTCCCTTTTACTAGACCTTTTTATTCTATATGATCCTGTCTTGAACTCCCAGAGTTCAAGCCACACAGTTCTTTTCCGCAGTAGCCACCATGTAAAGCCGCTTCACTCCACAAACATTTTTTGCAAAGGAAACAAGGAAGTAAGTGGAAAAGCCTCTAAATACGCGAGCCTCTCTCTTTACCTTGTGACACCAAGTAATTTGGGCTGATTTCATATAGATACTCTACCATCTGTGTTAATTATTTGCATTGGCCACGCCCTAAAATATGGGCGAGGGCTGAAAACTAAGATCAATTAATTCTGTAACCTTTTACGTATTATGTGGCTCAGCAGTTTTGACTTTTGCCTAAGTGGCGAAACGATAGAATTTTCGCTAAAATGCGATTTGTACAAAACTATTGGTGGGGGAGCAATAATTGCCAGCTCAGCTCCCTTTAAGACCTGAACAACACCACAAATCATTCCAAAAAACAAGACGGTATCGCAATCAGTCAGTGATTTCTGATCACTGTGCCAGTCTCATGTGTGCTTAGAAGTTTTTTGTGTGAGAAAAAGGGGTTTATGAGCATTGACCATAAAACGGGACCACAAAACAGTCTCCGCTTTCTGGGAAGTCAAAAGAAATAGCGACAAGTGTTAAAGAACTCCATGCTTGCCACTTCATTCAACCTCATTTCTGACTGCCTCCGGGAAAAATTCATGAAAAGATGGAAAAAATGGCTCTAGGTATTAATCGGGGAAGGTAAAATAATCTCCTTTTTGAGAGACCGTAGAGCCGAGCCCGAAGAAGGCTCTTCCGCCCAATTATCTAATCTAAGCATTACGACTGAAACCCTTTCCCCTTATGAAAAACCAGTGAGTACTACAGTGTGCATCCTATCCCACATTGTAAATGCTGTTATTTTTTGACATTTTATAAGCAGTTCAAACTTCGAAAAGGTGAGTGGTCTAACTGCCCCTGATTAAAAACTATCAATTATAAATTATTTCCACATATATTTCCAAGTTACGCTTATTTAACAACGTACGTAAAACTGCAATTTTTTGGTTCAAATTCAATATCTTTGAAAAATCGACCCCTAAAAGGAGGCGTGGCTAAAAATTTTATATGACGAAATCTGGACTGAAGTCTCGGTTACCTAACTTGCTACTTTTTTTGTTTAATTTTTTCCTAAATTAAGCTCAATTCCAGACTAAATTACGTTTTTCTGGAAAATTTTAGGTTTTTCTTCAGTGCTACATCCAAATGTGGGCGTGGTCTGATCCCAAAGTCTTGCATAAAAAAATGCAGAACTAAGCGTTTTCTTCATAAAAAATATTTTATGTAGAAAACGCTAAAAATATTTTCAATTTGGAGTAAAAATATTGAGTAAAGTGAAATTCAAAATATACCCTTAAAATAGATGCCACGCCCACTGGAGGAGGTTTACCAATTCAGTTTACCAATTTTCTTTTTTGTGTCTTACATTCATAAGGAGATGCTAAATGTCAAATTTCAGCCTTTTTAGGTAGTTTATACACGTTTATACCGGTTGTGGGCGTGTCTTTGGGCGGATTTCAAAATTTTTTACATTTTTACTGTTTCACATGACGTAAACCTTAAGTACGAAATTTTAGCACCTTAGCTTAAAATTTAAGGCCTAAAAACACGAGACATACAGACGGATGGACAAACTTAATATATCTCCTATCCTATGAGATGGGGCATACAAATTCCAATGGTTTCTCTGTCTGACAGCCGGAGCTTGTGAGAATTCCCCCTCCTGCCCGTGCGGTCATGAAATTCGAGACGCTGGACCAGAAGAGCTTACATACCCTGGGCTTACACTTCGAGAACCTCTCAATCTGGCCTCTATCTCTCAACCTCTCTATCTAGGCTTAGTAAAATTTTAATTAGAAGTTAACTAAGCCTCTTCAACAATTCCACGTGAGCGATGTGCCATCATTTTCATGTGGTTGTTTTCAGTTGACGAATCTGCGCCCGATTTTCATTTGTAACATGGGCAGCTGGTTAATTCTTCGCCTTAAGCTTCGACCAAGCTCTCTTATGTCGACACCCCTCAGGCTAAGGTACAAAAAATGCACTGGTTTAGCAAATATCCATTGGTTCATTAGATGCCTGCCAAGTTTGAAAACGGCCGACCTACTTACTTACTTACTTAAAGTGACGCTACAGTCCGGGCAGACCTGGGCCTCAGCCAACAAGCCTCACCAGCCAGCTCTGTCTTCAGCTAGGCATTTCCAGTTTCCCACGCGTAGTTGGCTGAGGTCCTCTTCCGCACTTACGTGCGCCACTTGAGTCTCGGTGCTCCTCTATTCCGTGGTCCCTGCGGGGTGGATTCGAAGATTTCCATGATCGGAGCTTGGCTGTCCATCTGTCCTAGATGACCCAGCCATCGTAGCCGTTCTATTCGGCTCTTTGGGCTAAGTCGGTGTCGCTCCAGGCTGACACCTCGACAAAAAAGTGCCAAGCAAGGAGCCGCTTATTGAGACGCCTCCAGATTTCTGTCATTTGAAGATCAGCCGCCTCTTTGGGAGCAGACGCTGACCCAGCCAGGCTTTGCATCAATCTTAATCGTGATCTCTCAGTTTTATGACCTTGTCGCCTGGCAGCTTCGTGCTTCACCACAAAGATTACTTCTTCCAGTGTATTTCAAATGACTCTTACGAATGGCGTTTTTTCACCTCAAGGCTTTCTCCTTATTTTACTTATTGGGCTCTCGACCATAGGAGGGCCTGCTTGTTTCATAGTAGCCTTCCATTCTCTGCGATCCTGGGTACGCTGGTACCATTTATCTAAACCAAACGCTCTAGCTAGTTTCCGCGATGGGTTTTGGTTTCCCTGGAGGAGATTTAATGTAACAAGACTCCCATCCTTTTGATGTGACAGAGCCTTTGTGCTTTGGATTTTTCAACTACATCTCCATCTTGGCATAGCGTTTAGAGTTCGTGGTTCTATTTCTCCTCTCTTGCAGCTGTTCACACACAGCACCAGGCTATTTAAGGTCTGCTCAGGCATGCAGCCTATGGGGCGGGGTCATCAAGCTTCCCCTCCTAAAGACTCTGTTTTTATTCACTTATTTCATTTTGTAAATATAGTTGCTCTCAGGATAGGTGAGCCTTATAACACTGAAACAGTTTATACATGGACACTTTGACTTTTAAACCCTTATTCGCCGCTTCCGTCCCACTCACGAAGGCTTCACTGACATCACGCTTTGTTCAACCGATTATGTCAATGTCGTCTGCGTATGCGGGTAGTTGAACGGACATTTGAAAGATTGTACCTCTGGTGTTGGCGCGAGAGTTCTGCACATTTCTCTCTAGTATGATGTTAAAGAAGTCGCATGACAGCGCGTCGCGGTGTCTAAATCCTTTTTTGATATCAAAGGGGTCGGTGAGGTTTTTGCCGACCTTGACGGAAAAGCGTGAATTTTCCATCGTCATCCTGCATAGACTGACGAGTTTGGCAGGGGTGCCAAAACTAGACATTGCGCTATATAGCTCGTCTCTATAGATGCCTTGAAATCGATAAAGAGGTGGCGTGTATCGATTTGGAATTCCTGGGTGTTCTCCAAGATCTGCCGCAGTGTGAATATTTGATCGATGGTGGACTTTTCTGGCCTAAAGCCACACTGATATGTGCCTATCAGATTGTTGACAAACGGCTTCAGGCGTTCTCACAGTACAGCAGAAAAGATCTTGTATGCGATGTTAAGAAGACTGATGCCTCTGTAGTTGGCACAACTCAGAGGGTTTCCTTTCCTCAGGATCGGGCAAACAATGCTGAGGTTCCATCCGTCGGGCATGCTTTCTTCCGACCATATCTTGCAGATGAGCTGGTGCATGCTCCTAATCAGCTCATCGCCAGCGGATTTTAAAAGTTCGGCAAAAGTTCCTCGGAAAGTTCGGACAACCATGATACTGGAGGAGTGCCTTGCGTCGATCGCAATGTGGTCAAACTGGTTGACGGTTGATTGATCGGGAGATCTCCATGTCCCTTTGTGAATATTGAGATGCGGGAACTGGGTACTTGCTACCACAACGTGTCGCCCCGCAGCAAAGTCGATCAACTTTAATCGTTATCGGAGGTCGTGTCGTGCAGGCTATGCTTTCCGACTGTACGACAAAAGATGCCCTCCCTTCCTAGCTTGGCATTAAAATCGCCTAGGACAATCTTAATGTCGTAGCTAGGGCACTGCTCATAAGTTTTGTCCAGGAGCTCGTAGAACACATCTTTGGTCTCGTCATCTTTCTCCTCTGTGGGGGCATGTGCGCATATGAGGCTTATGTTGGCGAATTTAGCCTTGATGCGGATCGTCGCGAGGCGCTCGCTTACAGGGATGAAGTTCAAGACTTTTTGCCTAAGTCTGCCTCCAACAACGAAACCACATCCAAATAGGCGCTGGCTTTGATGCCGATAGCAGTCGCCGTAGTAGAAGTCGCTGTTTTTCATCCTTCTTTTGCCCAGCCCGTCCCACCGTATTTCTTGGATGGCAGTAATGTCTGCCTTGCAGTCGTTAAAGGCCCCCGCTAGTTGCTCGGCTGCACGTGATCTGTTAAGGGACCTAACATTCCACGTGCAGATCCGGAGCTCGTTGTCCTTTTGTCGTTTGCATTGGTCGTCAATAGTAAATCCGTCCGAATCCGAGGCTTGTTTCTGCTTCGTAGCTGGTGTTTCTTTACGTGGCCGGGAGTCACACCGACGGTACTACCCCATACTGGAGGACCAAATCCTTTGTTTAGCTCTAAGGACGGAGAGCCGTATACCCCGCTCCTTATAGGCCTGAGCTCCGAATACGTCGTAGTAGCCCATATAAGGTGTTCACTAAGTAGTTTGGCCTGACTGGAACTGTGGACGCCACCGTTGATTCCCTCTGGGGAATTCCTCCGCTGCCATCCGGATGCAAGGAGAAGTGCCTTAGTGGGAACACTCCTCCCCCCCTCTCTCGTCTGCTACCCCCAAAAACCTTCCAGGGGGGTTGGAACCCAATCTCCAGTTGAGGTACTAGGCACCCGGTGTTCACCACGGGGAGGTGAGAGTAGGAGTTGATAGACCGAGGTTGATTTAGAAAGCCTGTGTATCCTCTTGGGTGCACATGTCTACCCTTTGACCACCAATATAATTAATATTAATTATTAATCAATATATAATTGTTATATATAAAATAACCAATTGGATACTGCCACATGAATGGATTTACATCTTCTTTTGATTCAGATTTATATCAGCTGTTGCAAATATTCCGTCTTCCTTGACCAAGACTTGATTAGGACTGTGTGGGGCTGCAGCTAATTACATTTCTACCCCTGTCTTGAGCTGGTATTTGAATCTTTTTTGTCAAATTTTCTTCGATAAAAGTTGAAGGATGAATCCTTTTAACGGTGATATGAGCCATGCGTCGCGCTGTCGAAGATGACCTTCAAGGCAGAAAAAGCGAATTTTACCCTACTTGCTGCTGCACGATGTTTAACTATTGGTGCTGCAAGCTTAGTTTGACTCAAAATTTGACTATTAAAATAAGTCCGTAATAATTGTTAGTAGTACAATATACCCACACTTCTATGCACCTACCTCTCCTGTCATCTCACTCCCCGATCTGTTATGGAGCTCATTTCAGGCCACACCCCACCAATCCTTTATTTCACCGCAGGACACAAAGATGAAGTTAATATCCTCTTCATTTAATAACACCAAAGAAAGCATAACACGATTCTCCCTTCAATCCTTTTAAACGCGGATGAGTACGTTAGTTTAATTCATTTCAAGCAAAAACCCGCCACAAGCGATCTTCCAATGAATCTTCCTTTCACAATCTCCTGGGTGTCTCTAGAGTCTCTGCTTCTGCAGCACCCTCTTATATGGCAATTGGTAAAGTTTCACTTCCCGCCTTCCTATCCAGACAAGGAGCTCTAAAGTTAGTTTTATATTTTTGCACTAATAAAAGGATTGGCCACCTTAGGTGTGTAAATAAACACGTAAAGCCAAAAAAGGTAAAATGAAAACTTTGACTGCTGCCACTGTGGAGTCTTGTGCTTGTCCTTTCGTCCTGGATGGTGTATTTGCCGAATGCCACTGCAGTTTACCCCCAAGTGCAGGATATTGCGTGCGAAAGGCGGTGGGTGCAGTTTGTTGGCATTTCTTCGAAGAAGGACGACTGCACAACAATTTTAGAATAACATCATTAAAAAGTTAAAATTAGTATTTTATGAGGTGCAAACCATAATATAGAGAAGTCTCTTTCTCTCTCGGATTTATTGTGGCGTCGCAGGTGGTACGGGTCCTTTTGCGAGTTCTTGACGTTCATTATCGAGTGTCAATGTTGCTTGTAATGAGCTGCATGGAGTTTTCATTGCACTCGAAGTGCTCTTTGTATGTGTGGTATAATAAGACTGCGATGACTTTTGGTAATTGGCCGAAAAAGGTTTGGAACTTCCGTGGGGATATGAGTTTCACACAAAGCGAGGTTGGTGAAGGTATTCCAAGCACATATACATTTTTAAATACCCGTTGTTTCCGCTTATACAAAGGAGTCTAGAATTTCCACAAACAGGTATGAAAAAAGTAAACTATGCAAAATTTTAAATGTCACAAATAAAAACGTTCGTTATTCCGGCTTTAAAAAATATTTCAATTCATGTTTGATAAAATAAAACCTTTCTAACATCAATATCCTAGGAACCCAACTCGTGAATTAATAGTGCATGAGAGCTCACAATCAGGTATTTTGTATTGAATTGTGAATTTTTTAACGTTTTTCAGTATTCACGTGTGTTGCCATGGGAAAGTCCCATTCAAGCCTCATAAAAGACTGGCAGTCGAGTATCCTGTGTAAATTGTTAAACAATTTGTACTTCAGTGTGCATGCATTAGATAACAGGTAATGCAGCTTAGTGCGTTTGCATAGGAGTAATTAGGCCAGCAGCCCTAAGCTGCATCATTTACACAGAAAATACCCTTTTTGTTCGATGCATAGAGACGCACAGACGCACAGAAAGGATGTATTTTCCAGCCCCTTGTCTATACGGGAACTATCATCAGGCGCTGGGAGCAGGCAATTAATTTGTGCAAATCGGTTGTGTTATTGAATTTCAAAATACACCATACATCCGGCTAAATCATATGGAACTGGCATCAAAATTTTAATTAGAAGTGGCTGTGGGAGCAATCTGTTTTCGGTTGCGGCGGTAAACTATCAACTATAACACAACCCCATAACATCCTTTATAAACTGCCGAGGCATAGGCCACATCTTTGTTCAACTAATCGTTTGCCTTTAGTTCTGTTACAGGTGATTAACCTGGAAGTGAACTTTGAAGAGTCAATAAATAAGGGCTTAAAGGTAAATTTTAAGTCCTGAAAAGAAGTATAAAGGTATGAGAGTGCTTTTGACAATAATGAGGCTTTTTGCAAGTGTTTTGAGTTCCGATTTGATTGCAGAGTTTTTTAAACCCTTTAAAATTGGAGTTCCATATAATAGTGCTATAAAAACTTGTAAAACGCGAAAGATATTAAAAAGTATTTAGTTGTTTTCAGAAGTCTACAATGTTTGCTTGTTTGTTGTAATTTTTCAAGGACCAAAGGTTCTTTCCAGAGATCTCAAGTGAAAACATAAAATTTCTAATAAATGCAAGTTCTCGTCTTTGAAAAAAGCACCGTAGACCTAAAACTAGTCTTTTGAAAAATCACTGCTTAGGCAAATTGTCGAAATCGAAACGCAAATGCAACATTCCATTCAAAAAGTCCATAAAGAACAACTCTGAGGGCTTCAGGCAAGAGGCAAGAGCTCTGGAAATCGGTTATAAGTCGGATAGTTTGATCGATTTTGAAAACTATTGAAAATTTTAACCAGACACCATAGGGTGACATTGTCATAAACTTTTATGTCCATATATCATACACTCCGGGCGATTGGACGGGTCGGGCAAAAATAGAATGAAAATGCCCGATGGACATTCAATTCCGATTGCCGCTTTTTATAAAAAAGGCGGTTTTACGCCGGCCGCCCCGTTACATTGTCTATTTGCAAAATGTTTGTGCTGAACGCCTTGAAGAGCAAAGCTGGCAATGCTTAAAAAAAAAGATCTCTGTCTGCTCCCCGTTCTGATGTTAGCTGAAGTTGGTCTCTTCTCGGAGCTTTTGAGCGCTCTTCTATATCTGGTGGGAGGAGCTATTTAGACTCGACTTTGTTGGTTACAACAACGGCTTCTTGGGATCATCAATGGTGAAAAAGGAATGACAAGGGCCAATGTGTGTTGCTTTCGTTGTTCGCTTTTTCCGCTTCTCGGGACTGGCCATCGATGAAGAAACTGGATGCTATGCTCGGCTTGACAGCAAGGACCAATGAGTGCTGTTTTCGTCGGTCTCAACCACCGCCTCTCGGGAGTGGCCATCGACGACCAAAGTGGTTGCTTTGCTCGGCTCGACAAGAAGAGCCAAAGTGTTTTGTTTTTCTCGATCGCAACCACCGCTTCTCGAGAGAGGCCATTGGTCGTTAAAGTCGTTGCCAGGGTCGGCAGCAAGGGCCAATGTATGCGTCGGACGCAAGCAATGCTTCTCGAGAGTGCCTGTGATTTGTGATTCTCATCGGTTGCAACGAAGAGGCTCTTCACGGTAGCGGAACGCTTCCGATTTATACAGAACCCTGAAAAAGATGACTTCTGGCGTAGGAAGACGATTTAGTTACAATGAGGATAACTAGCCAAAGTTGTTTCGTAGCCAACGCTGTTTTGGAGCAAACTTTAGTAGTTCGAACTGAAGTGATGCATAGTGAAGTGTGGGGTTTGTTGAAATGAGTAGCGGAGTATTAACCATTTCAATCGGCATAATACAAAGGGGACGATTTTGTGCGAGTAGCAACAGGCTAACACACATCCATTCAAAATGACATTTAAGTGCAGCTCAACATGTTAGTGAGAGCGAGACAAGAGCCATTGCAATGAATTTTATCTTAGAAACCAACTTCACCATGAATCTTCTCTTTGAATTCAACACCTTCTGTTAATCTAACCACTTTCTCCTGTGGCGTTTAATCTTCACAATTCAACGATTCGAGAACAGTAGGTACTATCACTGTCGGGTTTCCTGTTTACCGTGGGTCCAAGTGGAATTTCTTGCTTTTTTATGCTTACATTATGTATTTGAGTGTCCTGATTACGTTAGTTATTAAAAATTGTCGGCGTCACACACACATTCACAATTTAAATTTTTCCATACAAAGTGCCCCATCTTAAATAAATATAAATAAATAAATAGAGTGGAGCTCGAGGTGAACCAAGGCCAACTTCTCAACAATGTATGCTGGTGTGTTAATTTCTTTACATACAAGGCGACCTACAATTTTTTGCCGAATTCGAACGGCACTTTGAAAAGTTTTTCAAGACAAATGATACTCTCGGAGGGCTTCTCAGACCTTCGCGGAGGTGGGGACCGTGAAAAAGAACAAGTCTTTTTTTTCAGGTGAAGACTAGCCACTACGGCACGGCATCCCACCTTACATGTGCGCCATCTTACACTTTTATTTTCGCCTAAGAATATGCAATTGATATTAGACTATTTTTCAGTGCAAAACAAATTCCCTTTTGTGTTCATCAATTTTGGGTGGCTCGCTTCGCGGATTTAATGGTTTTAAACTACTCTTTCCTTTTAAAAGGTTTATGTGCTCACGCGGCAGCCGAACTTCGCTTGGTGTAGCTGCCAGTTGTCTGGTAGGCGCCTAGCTGTTGCCAAGTACGGTGTCCGGGTCCGGGTTTATTTATTTTGCACTCTTTTTTGAATTCTTGTTGCCTGTTTATTTTTATCTAATTGAGACCGACAATTATTAATAGCATATTCGGAATCAGGACACCCATCCATATATAAGGATAAAAAATCCAACTAATTTCACATGGACCTACGCTAAACTTATGCCTCACTGTCAGAAGCAGCTTATCGCCTATTTGCACAAAATGCGCCCTGGTACTCTTTCACTGAAGGGGTAACTCGAATTTCAAATGTCAGTGTACTGACAACTGACAGGAAGGAGTGACAGCGCAATGGGTGTTCTATGAGTATTTCGATGCCTTTTCTTTCCTTAGGGAGAACTCACGTTGCATCTTCTCTTCAACTTCTCTTCTCTTCTCAAAAATATACAACTGTAGCGCAGGTGCCTATAGCTTCTAATCTTATCGAATCCAACAATTTTACATTACATATTCCAAATCAAGACGCTCATTAAGATATAAAAGTCAAAAAAATTCAACTTGCCGTTCGGTAAACTTATGCACAAAGTAAGGGCAAGCAATTAAAAATAATAGCATGTCTCCACCGGACACTAATCCGCAAGAAATATGAATTTTCATAAAATTGCCAACAAATCACGAGGTATGCCATATAAATTTAAATGTAAGGAATAAAAAAAAAGAACTCATCACAAGCCGTTTATACGCCTTGCACAAACCTCATTTATGCCACTTTTAACACTTTATAACAGTTTTGGATTGAAAAAGGGAAAGAGAAACTGTCCAGATCTGTCACAAAATTATTTGATACTGGGATTTTCACAACGGAAATCTTTCTTCGCACCTGGAAAATGACATCACTTTTCTCTCATTTTTACGCCAAAATAACCAAAAAAGAGTTTTCGTATAAAACTAGTCTTATATTTGTTTGGCGGAGCCACTATCCCGCTAGTCCCCGTTTTATTGACGGTGGAAACATAGCAGTAAAAAACTCCTCAGAAATATCAGTAATACTTTGCACAAATTTCTTTTGATCCACTTTTAGCCCTTTTTGTACACCTTAATTTATTCCAGTTTTTGGCTGGAAAAAGAAAATTTGAAAACTGTTCGCGAATGACAAATCTGTCAGACATATTTTTTCTATTGAAATCTTAACAATGAAATTGTTTTTTCTTTCGCTCCCGGGAAATGTTCCCGTCATTCTCTTTTGAGAGGCAATATGACAACAAAAGCTGCTCGTGTCAAATGAATGTTTATCAGGTGGAGACACTTCGAGATTTATTTTTGATCTCCTCCCGCTAATCGGAGTCTTATGGCCGGTAAGGAAATAGTATAAGGCATGAAAAAAAATGTTTTTGGGGTCTTCGCAAAGAATCAGAGAAAAGATTATAGTATCGTCTATCTATCCCTCCAGGCGTTTCAGAACAGGCGTGACAAATTCGTCATCAGTTGGGCGTCACGTTTTTCTTAGAAAACAAGCTTTGGGAGAAACTTTGCTAAGAGGCATTCTTAACAGCTAACTTACAATTGAAGACATAATGGTGATCATTCGAGGTGAAACCCGTCGCTAGGTGAGCATTGTGGGTCTTGTGAGGTTGTGTTTTGGACAAGACGTAAAAGACGCCCTACTGAGGATTAAACTGTCTCATCTGTATGGGATATTCTATACAAAAAAAAAAAACGCACCTGGAAAGCATACTTAAATTACATTTATACAAGAAAAGCTTCCAAACATATATCAAGCCGAAAACAGATAGTTGGAAAAATATTGCGAAGCATTCTTGAAATAAGTCTTTGGGTCTTTACCAAAATTATAAGCTTAAAATGTCACCGCCACCTGGTACAAAAAGTTTCACCTGCGGGCTGTCATAAAAAAACTCATCAAATAAAAAAGCCAAATAGTGCGGAGCTATGCAAAACACTCCCACTGCCAGTTTGGATGTCCTTTAATGATCCTCTCACCTCTTAGTGAGACAAGCTTTAACTCTTCAATGCAACTATGTCTGCATAGAAGAAATCTTCAGGGGTGCCTATATCTAATGATATTGAGAAAGGTTGATCAAGTTTTAACAAAAATTACGAAATCATTAAACCTTAAAATTATTTACTCACAATTCACGTTTGATAAACAGTGGACTACGGCCGAAGAGCCGTAGAGACAAGTTTTTCTACCAAAATGCTAAGCTCACATTTCGCAAACTCTTCGCAAGACAGGCAGTTCTTTAGCTAAAAGAAACTTATGCTGAACTGCCGGTTGAAAATGGGACCATTTGGGACATTAGGTCACACTTGGTCGCAGGTGCAGCAAATTGGCGTGGCCTAAGGGCTGTTCAGTCCAGTAGGTATCTCGATTCTTTAAACCGGACTGCACCGCATATCAGTTGTACTGCACGCATCTTTAGTTTGAAGCTAAGCTTGTATAATGTTGTAACAAAAACCATTGCAAAATTGTATTAACGAGTCAAACGAGTCGCGCCTAACTCCTGAAAAGATTCCAGATTTAAATAAACCTTTCAAGCTTATGAAACCCAAATATTATGAAAACTTCTCTGGAGATAAGAACAATAAGGAGTTCACACAAACTGTGCCTCATCTCTTGAACATAAACTGTGCTCCTGCTGATCTTATCCGCCTCATAAACGCTCCCATAAACGTCTGGCACCCAGCATCGTTAACAATAACGACGCTACATATTGCGTACTTAACCTTAACCTTGACCGCACATCATCGTCGCCGCACAACGCACAACCGACGACCGACGACGTAGACAAATTTAAATTAGCTTCCTACTTCATTACAACTTGGCGTGTAGGTAGCCAGAAAATATTCAATCTCGAAAGATAGTTGAGTGCCTCTTTAATGGAATCTATTTTCGCCCAAGGGCTATCGCCAACAGCCATCATCGTCGCCATTAACCTGGTCTCTGGGTTTCATGATTTCCTCTTGAAACAATAACCCCATTACCATCAAAAAGTTTTATGGTGTGGGTGATGGTCATTAAGTCGCCGCTGGAAGCCAATCGCTTGCGCGCCCGCACTCAAGATTCCAATTTCACTCGAGAATCGACGTAAGATGATCTGCACCTGATGGAGTCGAGTGGATGCATCCGGCTATTTTGAAATTTTTAGCTTCGATGGTCCATCAGCTGCTTCAAGTCGATATTGGAGAGGACAAAAGGATGCGGTGGCCAGTAGAGGATATCTCCAAACGTAATGGATGCTCGAACTTGGCCAAAACTGTAGATGCTTAACACTAAAACGAAATCCGTTTAGTGGTGTTTGAGCATTTTAATTATATTCCGGTGAGCGGGTAAAGTTTCTCCAGGCGATTTCGTTTGTTTTCTTAAAAGTGGGTAAGCCGTCCCCTCTCGTAGACAAACAGATTCCCAGAGTTATTGCCTAAACCTAAACGTCATTTAGTCACATCGCCCTCGACAGGACATTGTTATAAATAATGACGGAATCGAGGGCGACTCCGTACCGTACACACAGCCATTTATGTTGGATGCTTTACGCATGGAGCTCGTGATGTTGTGTGCACTTGTAGACCGTGCTTCACCTTCCGGTAGATTTATGGTCTCGTCTGTATGATCACGTACGGAAGAGTGTATACGTCCCCCCTTGCTACACACACCGAGCTCCGTGCAAACCGGCACAATGTTAATATTAATAATTGTGAATGAGCGAGGACCGGACAAATAGCAAGGCAACCCCCCCCAGTAGCGGTGTATCGCCCCATTCTATGGGCTAATGGAATCATGTTAGCCCGGCCTGCACATACACGCCATAAAGCATATTAACATTCATTATTCAGGTCTCGGGCATTTATGATGTAAACACACACCGAGGCAGCAGGATGCCATGCACAAAGACCCTCATCCTTCATGGATGCTGGCAGGTCATACCTTCATCTCTCTAGTTTCTCTCTAGCCTACAGGATGTGTCTCACATTTGGTGGAGATTTAATGGAGTTAATTTGGGTACATGTGTGCAAGTTCAAGCAGAGTAAAGCGATACGACGAAATAGTGTCATCGGACCAACAGGTTACTAGGCAAAAGGACATTATACACAAATGGATGGAGTTTATCCCTTTAAGTGTTCTCTTGGCTGTGTGTTTGTCATAGCAAGGACGAGTATTATTTGAAGTGACAGGTGAAAAAAGTTGAGGGTCAATCAGAGTTTCGCTTTTGGGGATGATGGTCATAAGTTGAAGTGGATGTTAAGAGTTTCTAATCAGGACTCGAGTGTTTTTGCATTAATTGAATTGCAATAATTTTTACACATGAAAATGAACAAGTACTTTGCGTCAAAAGTGATGAAATTAATGGCTTAGGTTCGGTTATGTAAAACACTACCACAACAGGACCACACGACACTAGGCACCGCGATCCCTGGGAAAATCAATGACTTAGATCTAATAAAAAATTGTGTCTGTAGCTCTGTTGGAATAAGGGTGGCTACTTTCTTGGTGCTGGACCCATAAAGGAGTACTTTAAGATTCAACATTTTAAAAACTTGATTGTTGCATCCAGGGTTATTTAGGATCCCGGATCAAACCTGTGATTCTTAAATATCCGGGCCGGCTCTGTTCGATTGATCTTTTGTTTTACTTTTATCATGTATTGGCCACATTTGGTTAGGCTCCTCTATTAAGGGTCAACTTTCCTTACCAAATGGGCGCGGATTCATCTTAAGAGGGATAAAAGCTCACCTTTTTACTTTGGTGATACAGTATCACAATCAGATCAGATAAGAACTGACTGTGATGAGTAAATCTATAGGTTGGCCTTCACCAATGTTTGTCACTCTTCTATGATAAAAACCTTTTTAGTCGAACAAGTTCGGCACACTTTTTTCTAGTTTTGAGATATTTTTGAATGCGAATTGTTACGCGCAAGTTCCTTGCAGGTAGTTCGGACCGTTAGCAGCTATTCCGACTGAAACCTGCTTGCTTAACATGTCAAAAATGTGTAGGAATAATAGACCTCTTCTTGACTTCAATCAAGACTACTCATTTCATATTCCCAGCAGAGCGGACTGGACACTCGACGATGCACTCTGACGATGCACTCTGACGATGCAATCTGCACAGATGGTTCTAAATCAACTAAGGGTACTGAAGCACTCTCTGAAAACCTCGGTATTTAAGCAAAAGACTGCTGAGCTCCTGCAGTATATTCCAAGTGCAAATGTTAGCAATACTTACAGCGCCAAAAAGGCTAGAGTATTGGAACTATCACTAAATTTCCATTTACGTAGACTGTCAAGCAGCCATTAAGGCCCTGGCAAAGCCAACGTTAAAATCTTGTGTAATAGGACTCTGTCGCTAAGAACTAAGGGCTCTGGGCAGACAGAATATAGTCAGCATTATTCGGGTACCCAGGCCATAGTTTCTTCATCGGAAAATAAAATAAGCTGGCCAGCAAGCGAAATATGGCTCATGTCTATGTTTCCCTACAGCGGGCAAAAGGTCTTATCCTCCGCTCTCTTCTGTGACAGAAAACTGTCCTAAACTATTCAGAATACAGCCCAACCAGATGGAGAAATGATTTACAGAAATGCGGCCATATAAAGACGTTATGGTCATCCATAGGTGGGTAAGTGCAACAGTGCGTATGTAGGAGTTTCAGTCCATCTGCGGCTTATTGCAAGTTACCCTAAGCCTAAAAAATAAACTGCCACGCCTCCAGAAAGTGGGCGGGATGTGAAAATATATCTTTTGAATGCCCAATGATAGGTGGATTGCATACATATTAGATTAAAACCCCACCTATTTTTATCTAAATAAATCATTTTCTTAAGCCACGCCCACAAAAGTGGGCGGAGACATATACAATATTTACAAAAAAGTTAGCCAATGCTAATATCTTCAACATTCGTAAAAAAAATGAAGTCAAATTACATATAAATTTATTAAATTACCGTCATATTAAGTTAAAGCTCCTTAAGAAGTAGGCGTGGTCAATGAAAGGGCCAAACTTTTTTATTTCCTTAAAGATAATTACAAAGCAGTGTAACGTACCAAAAATCAGTGTGCCAGCACCATTACACAGTAACAAAGCTAAAGATCGAAAAAAGCATTTTTAAAGATAAGAGGTGGATAAACAGGCCTGTAGTGGGCGTGTCTGTAGGCGGATTTAAATAATTTTCAAACTTGATCGGTGGAACAATATTTCCGGCTTAATCGTCAAATTTTGACTTTGTTGCTAAAAATTTACCGCCCAAAACTTGTTAACGGCCAGACGGAGCTTAATCGATTCTCCTATCGGTCTCAATCATACCTCTAAAAGGTCTTAGGGGTCTGTGGTGACTCGGTTATTTATATTGGGTGGAATATAAAAGTCTTAAAGCACTTAAAAGGCCATCTCTAGCGTGATAACAAACAGGCCACAGCCTATTTGGGAAAAGACTCAACGAAATTAAGAATCCTTAACAACGTTTGCAGGGGCTGTCCTAGTTCCGGCGAAGAAGAGGATGTGAAACACCTCACCGCACAATGTCTCTGCGGAAGCAGACGCCTGGAGGTGCTGCACGAGCTAGCAAGTATACCGGTGGTGAACATCGTGAATTTCAGCATAGGGACTCCGACTGAGGCAAGTTTCTCTTCAAAGCTCCGAATTCTAACTAAGTAGCGTTCTAAGCTAAGTATATCATGACAAATATGTAAATTTCATATTTGCAATAACATTTTTATGTTCTTAGCCGAACGCTTAGAGCCTCGTGGTTTTGGCTGCTAGCAACCCCACCTAATCTTACTCAACTCACTTAACCAAACCTGCAAGACTGCTGTGCCCGAGGTTCCAGGTTCAAATCGAGACTAGGATTGTAAAACTTAACAAAACCTTTGACAATATTATTTGTCAGGAGAGGTCTCTCGATTCGGCATTCGGGATTGGCAAAAGAATTTATATCCCCTTCATCTGATACGCACACTGCATGTCCTCTGAGGCTTTGAGAGGTCAGACAGGGTTTTTTGAGCTCTGAGTACTAGCAAGAGCCAATTTTTCAGTGCGAGTCTATCAGAGCTTTGGAGTTAAACCGAGATAAACCCACGAAATGAGTTTTTCAGTGAATCTAGATCCGGGGTTAATCTCGGATTAACTCGCCAAATTTAGTGAGTTAATCCCGGATCAACTCTGGAGAACAGTATGAACTACCTTTAAAGTTTTTTCTGTGTAGAACTGCGGTGGTTTGGCGTGTTTTTGAGTTGTTCACATCTGAGGACAACTCGAACTTCTTCTTATGTGTTTTTCTATGTGAATTGAGAGTTTGGAGGGTCAATAGTTTTGAGAGTCAAAGATTTTTACAACTCTGCTGACGGGGTTAGCTCTGCACTGAGTTAACCCTTAAAAAACTGCTCGCTGGGTCAACCCCAGGTTAGATATCTTACGGGATTAGCAGATTTTATCTCAGGATTAATAGATCTAAGCTGGGCTTAGTCTCGGGCTTTCTGACACAAATATTTGTCGAGTCTGCAGTCATCTGCAGGCGGTTGAGGATATAGCACACATATTGTGCGAATGCGAGGCAATTTCGTGAGTTTGCAGAAAATATTTAGGGAAATATTTCCTTGGAAGTTTGGAGGTACACAGCACAAGCTTCAAAGGCCTTCTTGGCTTTTACAGGGAAAATGGCTGTTTTACGGAGAATGTTTAGGTTGTTTTTGCCTTTTGAATGTTATTTTCAACTGGTTCCCCAGGGATCGCGATGGGCCCGCTTTGGTGCCTGGTGTCTGTGTGGTCCTTTTAACCTTACCTAAAGCTGGGCTTAAATCAACATTGAAAAACAGGGCCTAAGTAGTAGTTAGGACAGAGACCCAGGGACAGGAATAAAACTCTTGAAACGTTTGTCTTCAAATGAGTAGTTTTCTGTTCGGAGTCTGTTGTCCAGGCATGTGGACAACAGACTCCGAACAGAAGGTCTTATGCATTCTGCTTGAGGTAAATATACCAGAGCATTTAATAGCTAATCAAAACTCCTTCCTCGCACGCAACTGAAAGCTTATAGAAAAAGGTCATCATCATCATCATTTTCGGATGCAAGGGTCGCGGAGCGAGGGTGGCTAAATGGTCCTTCCATCTTTCTCGATCCTCTGCCACCAACTCAAGAGACTCCGGCGCAATCCCCAGGCGGGACTCAGCGAGGTTCTTTACCTGATCCCACTACCTGTTTCTTGGCCTACCAGGGGGGCGACGCGCTCGGCTAGCATGACCTGTCTAGGAAGTCTGTCAGGGGGCATGCGAACAACGTGTCCAAACCATCGAAGAATCGATCGCTCCACTCGGAGAAGTAGCTGCTCAACATTAAGATTCCTACGAATACTGAGGTTTCTCACTCTGTCCCTTAGAGCAACACCAGCAACGCACCTCAGGAATCTCATTTCGGCAGCTTGTACACGCGATCTTATTCTTTCGGTCATTACCCAAATTTTATGACCATAGATGAGGGTCGGAACGAACAGTGAATTAAAAACTGAGATCTTTGCTTTCACTCCAAGCTCAGCTTTCCTGATGACCGGCCGGCGCAGTTCCTTTACTATTGCTCCAGCTTGGCCAATTCTACAGGACAACTCAGTATCACTCCTCCCATCTTTCGTGAAAAAGACCATGAGATACTTAAACTTCTCCACCTTAAAAAGGTGTAGGGTATTTTACAAATTCACAAACCCTTCACTGCGTATTTTCGTTCCTTGAGTCTTGTTTTCCGATAACAATACTTCTGGGCCCCCTGCCCATACTTCGTGATTCCTTGCATGAAATGCCCTCACAAACATGCCTCTATCACTAGTTGGTCTCAAATTCATAAAAGAGCTAAGGTATCACATAACAGTGTTACCCTTTGGAGGAAATTTACTTCGTTCAGTCCAGTTTTGTCTTTTACGTGTCGAAAGGTACACTTTTTAAGTAAAATGCAAAATTTCTTTCAACCATGTTAAAACTCGTGAAGTCAAACCTACTGCATCCACTTTATTCGCTGGAAACCTTCAACAGCTCCAGGCTGTCAGTTGAGAATAGGTACCTTGTGCTCGTTGTATTGAAATAAATGAGAGGCCGACGAAGTTTCGCATGTTGACATACAGACATGCATATGCGGTACCACATGCGGTTGTATAACCGCTTGGTTGACTTTTTTTACAGATCTCTTTCCCGTATTTTTATCTTGCCAAAAAAAATCTATACACCAACTTCAATGAAAACCTTAACACTGAATCATTTAACAAACTAACAAAAAATGTGCAAAGCATGAGATATCCATGATGTAAATTGCGAAACTAAAGCGGAATCGAGCGCTCATTATCATTCATCCATTTCTCGATAACCAATTAGGCAAACACATTAAGCCAATTAAGTGAAATGACCTCATTAGTGTTTTCTCACCGGCACAGCTCTACGTTAATACCTATCTACAACACTAACTGACCATCGAACTTTCAGATGTGAGATACAAACTTTTTTTTTTGGGTTCACCTTGATTAGTTTGGTGGCCCCTACTCGAAAATCACTTACAAACTTTGACGCCTCTGTTGATAAACATCGCCTTGAGCATTTCCCAATTCGGTCACACTCCATGAGGCATTGGCCTCCGAGGTGTTAATTTGAATTCAGTCAGCCTTTCATAATTTTGTGGGGCACGGATGATTATTACAATTTTTGGGGAAGACGCGGGTGTATCCCTCGTTGTGGACTTTTGCTTGCAGCTCGAACTCACGTTTCCAATGTCATCTTGTTTTACAGATACCAACTGCCGCACGTCCCATAGGCAACAAAACCGAAAAACGAAATGTCTTTGAAGTTCTACCTGTTCCTGCTGCTGGCGATATCGGTTACATCTTACAACACCGATGATTACGAGGTGAAGAGTCGTACGAAGCGCGGTGCCTTTTGGGACTTTTTCCAAAAGGTCGTTGAATCAAAGAATCTCGCCTTTGACGTGAGTCTTTCACCCGGCCTATTGTCGTTGTCACGTTTAATTGTGAAAATTTCTTTTATGCCCTTTCATCCTGCCTAGCAATACAATGACACCAAGGTGACACTGAACGAGATCTATGACCTAGTATCAGATGGCTTTACGGACACGAAGCCTACGAAAAAGCCTCGCAGGACAACAACCACCAGCACTACGACGGCCAGTCCGGTAAGATACTTTGATTTTGAACAATTTGTACGTTTGCACAAATCATATCACTGATGGGCATGACCCTTTTGTGCTCACACAGGACTCGATGATGGACGATGGCAGTGATACGACTGCGGAGCCATCCACGACGACAGAAAAATACCGGATATCACGTTACGAGCTGGGACGGATTGCCGGTCGTAACTTGCGTGGCCTCAAGCGACTGCTCCGCATTGAAATCAACGATGCACTTAACGTAAGGACACACAATGAGGAGGGTTTGAGCTTTTGTGATTGAAATCCCTTCTCTGTATTATTTCCACAGCAAAGTCACTACAACATAGCCGGCTACCAGAGGGAGGCGCAAATGGTCTTCTCCAACAGTATCGTTGCGGAGAAGAAGGCCGCTTTGAAGGGTATCCCGACGGCGAGTCCATCAACGAACAGGACGATGATGACGAATTCAACGAGAACGTAGCGCAGTCGATGAAATCTCTCATTCATAGATGCCAAAAGATATTCGGGATTTAGTGGAATTCCGCACCTGCTAGAGGGAATTCAAATGGGGTTTCGGGGGTTGATGGGGCTGTTGGGCTTTGAGTTTCGATGTGCCTAAGCTGGTTTGGGTATACTGCTTTCATATACTCGAACTATGTAAATATTTATTTAATGTTTAGGATTTTAACTTATTTTGTACAAAACAAATCGAGGAAAATAAAGTTAAGTTTGTAGTAAAAGTCGTTTGAAAAGCGATTTATGTCTCGATGTGAGGAGCAGGAAATAGTCAGTCGAGTATTTTGACTGGGTTTATGAAAGAAAAATCAGTCTAATAAGCAACGTGCTTTGATGAAAATTCAGTCTGAACTAAAAAAGCCTCAAATTGAGCAAAACATCCAAAAAAAAACAAGTGGGGAAGTGCAACAGAGCGTGTGTAAAAACTTCAGTCCATCTGTGACGGCTTACGGGATACCCTACCCTACCAAAAAAGGAAACTGCCACGCCTCCAAAAAGTGGCCCGGATATAAAAACATACCTAACTGCTGCATGATTTATACCATGTGGTTGCATACATTCTGGCCTAAAACTCCGCCTTTTTAACTCAAAAAATCACTTTTTTTAGCCACGCCCACAAAAATGGGCGGAGGCGTATACAATATTTACAAAAAAGTTAGAAAATGTTTATGTCTACAACTTTCGTCATGGAATTTGTTGTCGAATTTCACATAAATTTATTGAAAAACAGTCATTTTAAGCTAAAATCTCATAAAAAAGTGGGCGTGGTCAATAAAAGGCCAAATTGTTTCTGCTTTCACAAAGACAATGTCACACACTAAAAATTAGTGCGCTTGCATTATTGTAACATAGCTAAAAATTGAAAAAGTATTTTTTTAAATAAGAGATGGTCGCACTAGTGGGCGTGGCTGTAGTGGGCGTGTCTGTGTGTGGATTCAGCTAATTTTTAAACTTTATGAGAAGGACTGGACTTTCAGCCAACTCACCAGCTTTCAGATTTCTAGCTTAAAATTTAAGACCTTAAAGTTGTTTACATACGGACGCACGTACGGACGGACGGACATGGCTGATTCGAATATCCTGCGGGTCCCATTTATAGCTCTAAAAGTTCTTAGGTGTTATCTACTGTGATTATTTCACTGCGTTACAAGCTATAGATCAAACTTAATATACCCTGGGTAGGGTATAAGCACACTTGTATTGCGAAGTGGTCGAATTTAGTTAGGGAATTAATTGGCCGTTCGAGTTGGTTAAGGCAGTACCCGGGATAAATGAAGATTTGTAGTTGAACACACATATATACATGAGCACCGTCATACCTGACGGATTGCTCGCACCATCGAGCCGGCTTGGCGATTGCAACAACTTATACGACTCTTTGTTTTCATAGTTCAGGAACGGAAAGAACCATCTAAAGGCGTTTCGCAATCGGCATTCACCACGTCAGCCAGCCCTAGGAGACGGTGCCCAATGTAAAGGACTGGTTTGTTTCAGTTGCTGTGACTTTCACCGACCTATCCTACTTCAGAGACGCCGCCGAAGCGTCGACCAAGTACTACACGCTTTCAGGCAGAAAAGCTTCATTGCGCCGTCAATCGGTCAGCTGCTTCCACTTCTGCTTATCCTTTAAATAGGTCGCGGAGCGAGGTTGGCTAAATGGTCTTTCCATCGTTCTCGATCCTCCGCCACCAACTCAAGATCCCCAGGTGGGACTCAGAGAGGTTCCTTACCTGATCCCACCACCTGTTTCTTGGCCTACCAGGGGGGCGACGCGCTCGCATCTCGGCTAGCATAACCTGTCTAGGAAGTCTGTCAGGGGGCATGCGAACAACGTGTCCAAACCATCGAAGAATCGATCGCTCGATCACCTCACCCAAGTGAAGCGCCCCCGTCCGGGAAACGATGTAATATGCAAAGACCTGAAAACTCTACCACGGAACCCCAAGGTTTCGTGGAACACACTTTAATAACCGAGAGTATAGAGCCTCAGTCTTGGGTCTTTGTAATCTTCGAACGAAAACAAGTGAGTCTGAGTAAGTGCAAGAGTTTGTTTGTAAGGAACTTAACCTTACCAGTAACAACTGGCCTCAATTCATACTTTTAATAAATTATTTATATAGGCTACGTCCCAAAAAAGGAACGACAGTATTCGTGGGAATCTTAATGTTGAGCAGCTACTTCTCCGAGTGGAGCGATCGATTCTTCGATGGCTTGGACACGTTGTTCGCACACCCCTTGACAGACTTCCTAGACAGGTCATGCTAGCCGAGATTCGCGCACGTCACCCCCCTTGCAAACAGGTGGTGGGATCAGGTAAAGAACCTCTCTGAGTCCCGCCTGGGGATTGCGCCGGAGTCTCTTGAGTTGGTAGTGGAGGATCGACAAAGATGGAAGGACGATTTAGCCACCCTCGCTGCGCGACCCTTTTAAAGGATAAGCGGCATTCGAAAATGATGATGATGATGATGTCCCAAAAAATGGCCTTGGCGGGTTTAATATTATTTCGTTAATACCATGAGGAAATGAGTGTGTTAAAATGTGTTAAAAACTAACAATTAAACCTAAATACCCAGGATAGGGTCCAAAAGCGACAATTAGCCTCTTGGCTACCCCGGGTCCGAATACTCTCTCGGCGAACTTGGACTTATTGCTTGCCTTCAGTGAGGGTAGGACAGGCAAGGATGGCCAGTTGCAGTATTAATCTATACCGGATGCGAGGGAGTAAACCGAGGGGAAAATTAACTCGTACCAGAGGGAATGTACAATCCTTATATAATGTGGAGAGGTGGTGGCATTTTAAGCACTACTCTTTTTTTGTCAAAAATAAAACAAAATAATTTCAATGCCCTTCTGGGGTTGTTGGCCTCCTATAGGCGCCTCTCTAGGTGGCTGGTAGTGAAACGCTCAACTGATATGGTATGTACCAGAAAAAAGTATTCAGAAGCGAACCCAAACAAGCTACAAAAAGAAAAATTAAGGAGAGTTTGTCTCAAAATTAGGGGCTTCCTGGTCAGCGTTGTTGGACGAAATACTGTGAGGAAGTTTAACGTCGGCCGACTACAATCGCAAGAGATCGCCAGGTCCTTCTCCAACCGAGTCTCTCAAAACCTTCTACGAAGTCTTATGCAGCCAGCATCAAGTATTGATAGCCAGTGGCAACATTGCCAGAATGCCATCAGAGACGCCGCCGCTGGGTCTCACACGGCCACCTCAACGAAACCCCTGGTTTGACGATGAATGCCGGCAAGCGCATGCAGCTAAACAGGAAGCATACAAAGCGGCGCTGCACAGAAGGACTAGAGCTGCTCGCGGGCTCTACGAGCAGAGGAGTAGAGAGGAACACCGGCTTCTCCGAAGGAAAAAGAGAGAGCACGAGAAGCGCGCGGTTGAAGAGATAGAGAGATGTTACAACAGGAATGAGGTTAGAAAGTTTTACCAAAGGATCAAAAGGTCCTGCCAAGGGTATAAACTTCGAACTGAAGCCTGTAAGCACCATCAAGGGAAAATCGTTGTAGAATCGCAGTCGGTGCTGAAGATTTGGAAAGACCACTTCTGCAGACTGTATAACGGCGAGGACGAACCAAATACCGCTGTCAGGCAGAACGAACCATTCAACCCGGGCGAAGACGTTACCGACGAAGCATACGAACGAACCGCCCACCCGACCTGGAGGAGGTGAAAGTAGCTGTGTCTAAGCTCAAGTGCAACAAAGCAGCCGGAGCAGACGGCCTAGCTGCCGAACTTTTTAAATCCGCTGGCGATGAGCTGGTTGGTCGGAAGAAAGCATGCCCGACGAATGGAACCTCAACATTGTTTGCCCGATCCTGAAGAAAGGAGACCCTCTGAGTTGTGCCAACTACAGAGGCATAAGTCTTCTTAACATCGCATACAAGATCTTTTCTGCTGTACTGTGTGAACGCCTGAAGCCGTTTGTCAACAATCTGATAGGCACATATCAGTGTGGCTTTAGGCCAGAAAAGTCCACCATCGATCAAATATTCACACTGCGGCAGATCTTGGAGAAAACCCAGGAATTCCAAATCGATACACACCACCTCTTAATCGATTTCAAGGCCGCGTATGACAGCATCTATAGAGACAAGCTATATAGCGCAATGTCTAGTTTCAGCATCCCTGCCAAACTCGTCAGTCTGTGCAGGATGACGATGGAAAACTCACGCTGCTCCGTCAAGGTCGGCAAAGACCTCACCGACCCCTTTGATGTCAAAAAAGGATTTAGACAAGGCGACGCGCTGTCATGCGACTTCTTTAACATCATACTTGAGAGAATTGTGCAGAACTCTCGCGCCAACACCAGAGGTACAATCTTTCAAAAGTCCGTTCAACTACTCGCATACGCAGACGACATTGACATAATCGGTGGAACAAAGCGTGATGTCAGTGAAGCCTTCGTGAGTATTGGGACGGAAGCGGCGAATATGGGTTTAGCAGTCAATGAGGGCAAAACCAAGTATATGCTGCCATCAAGAAAAGACACCCAACATCGACGTCTTGGACAAAACATAACCATCGACAGCTATAATTTTGAGGTAGTTAGGGACTTTGTCGACCTGGGTTCCGCTATAAATTCAGACAATGACACCAGCGCTGAAATCAAACGAAGGATAACTCTTGCCAATCGCTGTTTCCTTGGGCTAAGGATGCAATTGAGTAGCAAAGCCCTCTCTCGAGCAACTAAAGTGTCCATGTATAAGACCCTCATCATCCCAGTCCTGCTTTACGGTGCAGAAGCATGGACCCTGTCAAAGGCGGATAAAAGCACTTTAGGCTGCTTCAAGAGAAAAATTCTTCGGACGATTTACGGTCCCGTCTGCATAGACGGAGAGTGGAGGAGGAGATATAACATCGAACTGTACGGGCTGTACAGCGATACTGTACAGCGATACTGACTGCACAGCGATACCGCTGTACGGGCTGTACAGCGATACCGGCCCGGAAAATCTTCGAATCCACACCGCAGGGACGGCGCGGTAGAGAAGCACCGAGACTCAGGCAAGTGGAAGGGGACCTCAGCCAACTTCGCGTGCGAAACTGGAGACGGCTAGCTCGAGACAGAGCTGGTTGGCGAAGCTTGTTGGCTGAGGCCCAGGTCCACCCCGGACTGTAACGCCACAGCGATACCGACCTAGCCAAAAGAGTCAAAACACAACGTCTACGATGGCTGGGTCATCTAGAGCGGATAGACACCAACGCCCCGGCCCGGAAAATCTTCGAATCCACACCGCAGGGACGGCACGGTAGAGAAGCACCGAGACTCAGGTGGCGCACGCAAGTGGAAGGGGACCTCAGCCAACTTCGGTGCGAAACTGGAGACGGCTAGCTCGAGACAGAGCTGGCTGGCGAAGCTTGTTGCCTGAGGCCCAGGTCCACCCCGGACTGTAGCGCCACCTTAAGTAAGTAAGTAGGTCAGCGTTGTTATACAGGTTAGGTAGGCTGATGAATTGAGTAAAAAATTCTCGTTCTTTTACTTCCCGAGTAAAAACACAAGGCGGTTTATTGAACTGCTTTTACCGGTGTTAAGGTTTTACTTGCGGGAGGAAGCTTTGATATCTCTATGCAGGGTTCTTATGTTCAACTCTTGACGGTATAAGCTTTGTTTCTGGGAGGTATAAGCTTTGCTTTTATGTTCAAGAGGTAATGGCCCAGCTTTGTTTGTGTTGGTTCTGTTGGGTGGGAACTCCTTTTCTTATCTTTCCTCGAATTTCTTCCCCTCCCGATATATGTAGGTATACATAGGCACTTGAGGGTGGGGTATGTAGGTATACATAGGGGCAGTCTTGAGGGTGGTGTATGGGTGCTGGTTGATGTGTATTTTAGGAAACTTGGTGTGTGTTTTAGGTTTCTAGAAAGAGAATTTCCGATAGCTACTGAAGCCGGTGTAAATACCGGTGTGTGGTTTGGTACTCAAGCAATTGACCATTTTAAATCGGAAATAAAAATCGTTATATTCTTTGAGCCAAGTTTGGCTCGATCACTCCAGATCGTTCGGATCTTATATAAGGATTCATGGCTTATTTCTTTTCGCCCTCTTTGAAACTTCTGCAGAAATCGCATGTCTCATTTCCAAACCGTGGGTCTTGAGATCCTCAATTATCTTCCTATAGGATTCGACCCGCTCAAAGAAAGTCCTTATTTCCCTGCAATCTATATCTGGCCAAATTTGTGTAAAATAGAGCCATATGCTGATGTTGTTCCACATACTGCTGCTTGCCAGGGCTTCGGTATCGCAGGTGAAACTTAATCAATTTTTTTAACGCTGATTCGGGTCTTCTCTCCTGCACTTGCTTGAAATATCCCTGAGAGCAATGTTATTAAGAGACTCGCGCTATGCGTATTGCTTAGTTAAAACTGCCGAGGTGTCTCAATTCATCATCATCATCATTTTCCGTGACCGCTTATACTTAGAAGGGTCGCGGAGCGAGGGTGGCTTAATGGTCTCTCCATCTTTCCCGATCTTCCGCCACCAACTCAAGAGACACAAACGCGATCCCCAGACGGGTCTCGGAGATGTTCCTTACCTGATCCCACCACCTCCTTCTTGGCCTACCAGGCGGGCGACACGCTTGCATCTCGGCTGACATAACCTGCCTAGGAAGTCTGTCGGGGGCATGCGAACAACGTGTCCAAACCATCGAAGAATTGATCGTTCTACTCTGAGAAGCAGCTGCTCAACACCAAGATTCTTACGAATACTGACGTTTCTCAGATGGTCAGTCAGGCTTAGATGGTCAGTCTACAAGTCGACAACAACAATGGTATCTCGATTATTATGTAAATTAATAAAAACTCGAAGGGACCTTTTAGAGTTTTGTTACAAGTTTTACTAGAGTCAAGAGACGGAATATATCAAAACAGAGTTTCTTTTAGAAGATCTTAGCTAATGAACCGATACTTAGCTAAGAAAACGAAGCTCAGTCCTCTTATAGCTCAAAGTCTTAGAAACCACTAGACAACTTCGTTTGAAATTCGTTTGAAAGAAGACTTTTTCGCTGTTATTTAGAATGGAGTGGAGGGGGGAAAAAGTTATAAAAAATTCGAGAATGGGATATAAGCCCAGTCTTTGAACTAGGATCGAATAAAACAATGCAATGCAAGTGGCAATCAAAAATTAACAAAACTTTTCATAAAGCTGTCAGAAGGCTTTTACAAAAATGCTCACAAGGTTGCAAGGCAATTTTGTTAAACATAAAGTTAGGAGGAGTTAATTCAACATTCAGCTCCTACGTTAGTTTATTCTGTCACACTGAAGCCGAAATTACTCTACAATTTGGCAGCATAAGTTTGGTCCTCTACTTATAGTTTACTTTATCCATTAGTCCTGAAACATAGTTTCTTGGTGGAAAGATTTGACTTTACCTCGTTTTAATAAAGTACAATGACCAAATCCTGATCGGCTTTAATTGCTGCACTGCAAATCAGTGATCCAAAAAAGGGTTTTTGAAGAGTGCCATATTCCAGACCTTATTTCAACTGTAGGACCCATACCCAGCTTTCAAACAGCGGGGGAAATATTTTGTCATAGTAACCAAGTAGCAGATCTGCCAAGCTCTCATTGTCAAAGGATACAAAATGGATATTTGTAGAAGCAGAGAAACGTATACTCTCGTCGTTTCCATTGCAGACTCAGTCCTTTAACCATTTCCTCATATGCAAAAGGCACTTGTGAAACTTGAACGGCAGTATCAAGATGTCCCGTTTAATCAAAATCCAAAAATCATAAGTATCATAAAGTGAAGTGATAATACAAGAGAAAATTTGTCAAAGAAGTGTATTCATTCAAAAGCCCTCACATTCGTATAGTAACAAAGGGTCGATGTTATCCTTTGTGTCTGTTTTTTTAAGGGTTCCGTATTGGATTTGGGAATCCATTAGATCGCAGAGTCGAGTTCTTAAAAAAAAAAATGTCGAATGTGTTTTCTTTATAAAGGGATTATGTTAATCTCGAGATCTTATCAAAAATAATTTGTGGTATTATGACAGGGCTAATATTGTCCCAGTCTCTGTCTTTCGTTGTCCTTAGTGTTTTGTTGTCGCTAGAAAAACTAGAAGATTTAAAAAGAAGCGATTGTGTTGGTTCCGTTGGTATTGACTAGTCTATTTCTTTTGATCATGGCACTTGAGATATTAAACAGATGATGATCGAAGATCAAAGAAACGTTATACCCCTCAGAAGCCTAAAAACATGGTCATGAGGCACATATTCTTTGAGATTGTATCAGTTTGCGTGCTTTTAAAGCTGGGTTGTTTAGGAAACAGTAATCCTCCGAGATCCTGGGCACAGTTCAACCACAAAATGTATTTTAAACATTTTTCTAAAAAAAACCTACGACCAAGTGTGTGCGACCCACCTGAACCCCTCGTTTTTGTCATTCTATCAAAAACATCATAGAACTTTATTTGCTTTTGCAAACCAATCCTTTCCTAACAAATTCAGCTATTGTTCCGGCATTTGATCTCACCATTTACCGCTTTGTACAGTTTGTCCAAATGCATGGTCTTGCCAGACAGCTTCCACTTCTCTTTATATATCCTCTCGACGAACGACGACGTCGTTGTGTTCCTCGTCATTCTCCAGTCGACTTTCGGTGAAAGGAACAAATAAATAAATTTACTGACATGACAATGATTATCCTTTTTGTTAGTCTGGCCTGACTCGGGTAGTATGCCGTATATGTAGAGAGCTGTTTTGCTTCGTGCTGGTCTATACGAAACCATTTATCCTTTTTAGCTGTTGAGTTCGTACGTGTGCGAGCTTGTGTGTGCAACTACAAGTCACTACAAGTTCTCTATTTTAATTTTACGGGGGTTCGGTACGGTACAGGATCTGCTTCTTCTACCTATGGGTTGTGAAGTCTGTTTTTTTTTTTGCTTTATTTAAGAATGTTTTCTTCTCGGGATTTTATTGTTATATTTTGTTCTTGTTGTGCGCTTTGTCCTTGTGCTCTTTCACTTTGGTAAATGGGTTCAACATGCATGGCATACGAATTGACATCGGGGGCGTCGACGGGCTCTCTTTTCCTGGCGCTCGGATGGGATGATTTTTTCGTGTTTTCCATGTTGGGCGGGAAGGTCCACGGTGGCAATAGTTGTTTGGCCATTTGTTTTGATTACGATTGTCATAGATCCTTTGCAATTATTATCCTTTATGCTGTTAGCATTTCACTCGACAGTTTATTTTTTTCTTTCGTACATTTGTGCACAATTTTCTCAAACGGACCTGACGCTGCTGTTGTGCTTATTTTATCATCCAGAATGGGGGAGGTCCTGGAAAGTTTTTTTTTCTTTTACAGTCGGTTAAAGGAAAAACTATGCTGTTTTTGAAGCAACTAAAGGGTTGAAAGGAAGCTTCGCGTGATTATATTGTTTTCATTTTGCCTTTTACTCCAGTATCGTGTAGGTATGTGCTACGAGATATTAGCGGGTTCATATGTTTCGCGACTTGGTTCTGTCTTTGACCCTTAAGTCTGTTTGGGATTTCATGCTATTTGCCGGTTGGATATCCTTGGAAATGTGTCAGGAGTTTTTCAGTGATGTAAAGTTTGGAATTCTAGACAGAGTGAGGTAAATGTGAGATCCTTTTAGTGGATGGTGGATGTTACGACAGCTAATATCAGATCATATTACGGTTGACAGTCGTTTATTGGTCTTAAGTTCATATTACATACCAAAAGCTGACTTAAAAGTGCTTCCAATTCGAAATGCACGAAGGGGTGAACATATTTTCGGTTACACAAAAAGAGCATTTGAGGTTTCGCATTATTTGTAATCAGATGGCTTACTTGGAGCTTTTGGATTCCTATTTTAGAAAAAAGCGTAATTTAAGCGGTCAAAGCGATCAAAAATTCTATTTAGAATTTTGTAAAACTCCCAGGTAAAATTATGGCTGCAAGTTGCACACCTCTGCATATCTGTCCAATTAGCAAGTTATGGCTAAAAAATGATCAAAAAACTATAATTATAAATCAAGAGCTTCAAAAATTATGAAATAACTAAGCCCCGATGCAGAAATGTTCAAAATATTGGTTGAATAAATTTGTTTACGTGATCGAAACTGGAATAAAACTAATAAATTGAGGCTAAGACATTTATTAGGTGGCTTGATGTGGCTCATCATTAAGTGGTTCCCCTGAAATGTGGCTTCTGTGGCATTGGAAAAAGAGGAAGTTCGTGTTAACAGATCTTGTTCTTCTACCTAAACGTCATCCTTATATGAGTGTTGTGTAACAGTCAATTTAAAGTCAATTAGTGGTGTTACTTTTCGTGAAGTGACTAATCGGTTGGCTTGGGCACGCGTTGAAAAAGATTCTGAATGATTTATAAGTTTTTGTGGTTTGATCTCAATGAAAATGCACTAATCTCTATTTTTTTGGCAAAATGTTTTTGTATGGCTTAATTTCATGGGTGAAATACTTATTCCTTAAGAAGAACAAACATTTCTATAGTTTTTTGTTTGGGTCAATATGTCTCAGGGAAGTGTTTGTTATTAGTGTTTATTAGTGAACATGATTGTTTTTAATTTATTTTTCAAAAAATTGAATAAAAAGCTGGCAAGGCACACAATCGGTGGGCGCGTGAAGCAGCACGCAGAGGTTAGAGAGTCGGCAATAGGTGCCTGCAGGATTTTTCCCAGGCGGGGGCAAACCATGGAGTCAGACACAAAAATGCCATTAAACAGCCATATTTGTTAAAGCTTTCTAGTAACAAAAAATATGTTTGGTTTGATGATGAATCCTGCCCCCCCCCCCCTCTGGGCACCTATGGAGTTGGGTTCGAAGGACACGGTTTCAAATCCCAGCCCGGTCAACAATTATTATTTTTTCGTTTACCCACCTCCACGAGCGTCCACGAGCGTCCACGAGCGTCCACGAGCGTCTTCCAAATCAACCGAGACTAGCATTGAGAATTTTCTCCTGAGACAACTCGCAGTTCGGAATCGCGTGAGAAATTTTCGAAAACAATAGGTACAAAAGCTGCAAGGCATTTGCAAAATTTTTGACAAATTTCTCAAACATAAAATCAAGCGCCTAAAATCTTATAATAAATTTTGCTTTAATTTTTGTCAAAAGGTTTATAGATTTTGGGCAGTATATAAATCGTATCGGAAATCACGATACGAGTCGCATTAGGGAACTCCTCACGGGTTCGAAGTGCACAAAATTCAGCTACGACAGGCTTGTCATAAGGATAACTGCAGAAATCAAATGAGAAAATACGATTACTTTGGCTATTTCAGTTTGTCAACCAAGGGACCTAACTAACATTTTAGCTCTTATAATACTCTACTACAAGAGCATTTCTAGAGTTTTGTTCAAGAGTAAAGAACTTAGAACTTCACTCTTGTAGAGTGTTATGAGAATCTTATAAGAGCAGTAGAAGCGTTAAATGGCCCAGTTATAAGAGTTATTACACTCTGATAAGGAAACTATGACTCTTGTTGTAAGAGGTGTAATAATGTGGTTTGTTTCGTACTTCTATTCAGTCGCCTTTGAGGTAAAAGGTACATAGTAACTCTTGGAAGAAAAAGTGTGACTTATTTTTACAGGCAATGGCAGAAGAAATGAAGTTGTCCTATAAGACTAAAGATTTTGTTATCAGTGTAAATCTCTCATTACAGGAGTTTATTCATACTAAAAGTTTTAAGCTCTTATAAGACTCTTATTTCATAGCTTGATCTCTATAAGAGTTGAAGTCTTATAACAAGAGTCTTATAAGAGCTTAATATACCCTTGTTATAAGAGTTAGCACTATAAGAGTGGTACTCCTTTAAGTAGAGTGCCACAAGAACAATTTAGGATCTTGTAACAAAGGTGCTTAAGCTTGAAGAGTACCAAGAGCGTTACAAGAGTCTTATAAGAGCCATTTTGACGTTTTCAAAGCAAAACTATCAAGAATATGTTTGGGAGTGTTTGAATGTTTGATTGGGAGTGTTTTTTTTTCCCCAAACAACAAAGTGTTCATAGTGATAATTTAGTATGAGAATCAAGTAGAGAATCAAGTGTTTAATGTGAGACCAATGAGACCAATGTTAGCCTAAGTGAAGAAGCTAAAATGCGTCTCTTCATAGGCACTTAGGTTGGGTAAGGTTAAGTTAGGTTAGGTTGGGTGGCTGTCCCCGCTGGGCAGGGACAAACTTAGACCAAAGGAGGTCCATTGTGATACCACTAGTAGGAAATATTGCGATCAGATTTTGAAAAAATTGTTCTCGTTTTTTTAAAAAGAAACGTTAAAGTGGGATTTACAAAGAAGCTTTGAATCCGTCACGGCATGACGTTTACGAGTTTAGCCTTACGATTTCAGTGTTTCCTAGCACAATGAAGCTTGGTTTCAACCTTTCGTTTGGCAGAGAACGAGAGCGTTCAAAAGAGGAAACGAAATGCAGGGACCACAAACCAGCCTCAGCCTTCGGAGCCTCATTACGTAGGATAACGTCTGCACTCTTTCTCTTTGCCAAACATTATTTTGAAGCAGAGCTTCATTGTGTAAGGAAACATTGAAATGGTACGGCTGAACTCGTCAACGCCAGGCCGAGGCTTGTTTGTGGGCCCCGCATTACTCAACGATGACCCACTTTCCGTCGCTATGTCGAAAAGCTCTAACTTCTGTTTTTAAGCCAGAAGTCAGATGCTTGGTCATTTTATATAGAATATTCTCTAATCTCTTTAAGCGAAAAGACAGCGTAGTAGGCTCTGCCTCTTTTTTATATAAAGTTTTCTTTCTCCGTTTTGTCTGAGCTTGGCACTAAACATTATTTTGCCCTTGTTTTATGCAAAGTTTTCGTCTCTTCTGAAATTTTTTCTGTAAACTCTGTATGTAAAGGTTATGTCACAAAACTGCTAACGTCGATTTGACAACTTTATTTCAAACACATTAAATTCGATGGGAGCTATCACCAACGTTACTTGGACCGTCCATCGTTGCTTTTTTATACCCGGCCGAAGGTATATCAATTTTAATGCATAGTTTGTAACACAGTAAAATAATCACCGTAGCCCCCTAAGAGCTTTTAGAGATATGATCGAAACCGACAGGTGAATCGATTAAGCTATGTCCGTCCGTCTGTCCGTATGTAAACAACTTTTAGGCCTTAAATTTTAAGGCAGAGAGCTGAAATTTTGTGGGTTGGTTGGAAGTTCAGTCTTTCAGATCAAATTTGAAAATAAGCTGAATCCGCCCAAAGACACGCCCACTACAAGCCTGTATGTGCGACCATCTCTAATTTAAAAAAATACATTTTGCAAATTTTAGCTATGTTACAATGGCGCTAGCGCATCCATTTTTGGTACGTAACATTGCCTTATAATTGTCTTTAAGGTAGCCGAAAAATTTTAGCTTTTTTGTTGGCCACGCCTACTTTTTAAGGGATTTTAGCTTAAAATGACTGTTTTTCAATAAATATATATGAAATTTGACAAAAAATTATATGACAAAAGCTGTAGATATTAGCATTTTCTAACTTTTATGTATATATTGTATGTGCCTCCGCCCACTTTTGTGGGCGTGGCTTTAAAAAAAGTGATTTTTTTAGTTAAAAAGGCGGAGTTTTAGGCCGAAATGTATGCAACCACCTAGTATAAAGCATTCAACTGTTATATTTTTATATCCCGCCCACTTTTTGGAGGCGTGGCAGTTTTTTTTTTGGTATGGTCGGGTATTTTGCAACCCTTCGTAGATGGATTGAAGCTTTTGCATACCCACTGTTGCACTTTCCCATTTGTTTTTAATCCTTTCGAATGGTATGAATGTTTTCAACGCGGTTGTAAAGCAACGGGGAACCGTAACGGAACAAAGCAAAGGACAACGCGGCTTTGTGGCATAGCCTTTACTGATCATATCCAACAACGTTTACTGACAGATCAACTGACAGTGCGTGCGCCTGCAGCATTAAGCTTCGTAAACTAGGGCAGTTGGCAGCTTATCTGCGTGCATTTACACATAATAGTCTTTTGGCCTGTTGGTCAAAGTATTCTGACCTTTGGAAATCTAGTGCTACTCATTAATCAGTAGCCGTTATAGTGCATGCATGATGTTTTTTCCTCCGATTTCTCGCTGAAGTACCTGATCACAATTTTTACATCTAACTCCAGAGTCCGGACCCGCTGCTTATGCTCTTTCCAGTTGGTCATACATTTCCTCCTTGACACAGGATTCATTAGCGTTTTTGATACAGGCAAAAAAGGGCGGCTGAAGTTTTGGAAGACACCTTTGATCCGGATCACAGCATAGCGATCACTTATCGGTTTTAAGTCAATAATTTTTAACCCTATTGACTCATTGATAGTCCACCTTGAGGATAATGTGGCATGTACAGTGTTCAAACGCGCAAGGCACAAATTCTTACGTTGTGAGAATCATTCGTACGTGAAATCCTTAATGATCATAAACTAACTAATTGGCACGCGTAGCTGAGAAGAGCCATCGCTTGCCAGAGATCTCACAACCTTGCGTGTGGTGTGCTTAACAGGTGTCCTTACACACATGAAGGGGACCTTCAGATTTTTGCCACTTCCGCACGGCGAACTCAGCGTGCTTGTCAGACCGTCGTGTAGGTGGGACTGTGATTAATGATCTTACTTAGGCTAAGTTTAATGATCGTTCACGACGTGTATTAAAAATTTACTTGGAGTACTAAAAGGGTTTTGCGTCACTACTGATTTGTACCTAAGCCTCTATCTTATTCCTATAACACAGCAAAGCCTTTTTCATGGCATGACAAATAAAAAGTAATTGTCATTTCAGTTGAGTAGTAGTTTTATTGTTAAATTCCAACACAAAATAGATACAGTAGATACAAGTGCACTAAGCTTTTAACTCAATGAAAATGGAAATCGGTTGAATTAATTCAATGTGGCCATAAATAAATAACCTGTCATTAGTTTGTGCGACACAATAAACCTTTGTCAGTGCGATGACTTTTTAATGAAGCCCTTCTAGAATTGATTTAGAATGTAAATAGCTCGTGTCTTGTTATTACCCCGGATCTAGGTTATCATGGCTACATCGTTTTCAATAAAAACTGACTTATGTCAGAGCTTGAGCGCTTTAGACCAGTCGATGCTAATGTTTTGCGTATTAGTTTAGGTTATCAGCGGATTACCACTTTAAGTGATAAACTTTCCTCCCGCCTCGAAAATAATCATCTTGGTCATTTATTTTTAGGACCGAAAAGTCCAGCTTGATTGCCAGTTGGAATCAAGTAAACAAAGTAGTGTAATAAGCTCGTTAAATTGCTCCCCATTACCATGTAATGTAGCCTACAGGTGGCATGACGAAGTCCATTCGACAAGCAATTAGCTATAGATCGCTCGGTTGTCTTTAAGTTTATTTTTTCATTCGTTTCATTGTTTTTTTTTTTTTTTTGCTGACGATCTCAAGGAAGTGTTTTAAGTATTTTATGACGAACTCAAGTTAACTTGTTTTAAGATGACCTTCGAACACACATCACATGCCTAGCCGCGACTTAAGTGCAAATCTAAAATCTACAGAGCTGATACCCTGGTCACGATCCACTCCCAGAAATAAGAAAACAACATTTTTTTTATTATTAACATAATATAATTACAAAAATAAAGAAAACATCCAAATTAGAAACATTAACACTAATCACAATTTGTTTGCCAACACGCTGATTGTTTTTCTAGGCAATTGAACGGCAATGGCCTCTTCCGTCGTTCACCTTGCCATCGGGACACTTTTGGTCTGCGTCCAAGAGCAGGCGATCATCAATACTGGATGGAGTTGGAAGCGATGAGGATGAATCTGCTGATGTGGACTCGGTGGAGGGCTTAGCTGTGCTATTGTCCGAGCCGCCAGTGATCTTCTCCTTAAGATCGGTGAATGTGTCAGCAACAGTGCCGCCGAATTTCTTGGCCGATTTGCCGATGTCATCAACCCATGGCTTGGCGGTGTCGGAGATCTTGTCGGCACCTTTCTTGATATCACAGCCGAGATTCTTGAAGAAGTTTGTCACTCCACCCTCCTCGGAGTCCTTCTCCTCGCTAGATTTGTCGCATCCGCAGTGCACATAAGACACTAGGGCCACTAGCATAAAGGCGGCTAGAATTTGGAAACGCATCGTTGCACACTTCCAATCACTTTTCTATAATTTTATATAATTATCTCGGCTAGTTTGCACGCACACTGTATGGCCTACGAGATCGATGTTTAGACTTAATCGGCAGAGATTCGAACGAGAACTGATTCAACTGAAACTTTAAAGTTAGCCACTCTCAGTGCTGGACGTTGTTGGAGTGGTGCTGGCGACTTTTTAACGAAGTTTTTTTTTACTTCGGGCTAAAACAGTCCCGGTCTTGTTTTCTGTTGTCATTATCACTGGTACTCATGTACGCATGGCTTAGCGTGATAATGATGATTCTTAGGCGTTAATTTGTTGCCATTTGTAGAAAATAAAATAAAGTTGTTGGAAGTAACAATAACATTAATGTGGCATGTGGCGACACTTAGGGTTCAACAGGTGAGTAATATTCTGCCGATAAAAATAAATGTTTTTCTTGTTTTTTTGTGTGAACATTTTTCTTATTTAGGTAGGTTAGTTGAGAGTACAAAGAGAGAAGCTTTTGCTAACGAAAAGCTTTAATTGTGAGTATCTACAGTAGTAGCCTGTTGAAATGAACAAGATTTCAATAATCCAACACGAGATTGTTAAAAAGGTACTTTGAAGTAGGTAATTCTTAATTTAAAATCTAAGGGGAAAATATTTTTTTTTTGACAATATTAAAAAATTTAAGTAGAAATTTTATGGTCTCCTACTTGAAAAATTTGAACTCTGCTGCAAATGACTTTTTCTTACATAATGTTTGAGTGTGTTGAAGAATGCTGCATCTTGTGTAAATATTTGGGCATTCGAGGTCTAATTGACGTAAGGGCGGTAAAAATTTATTTATTTAAACCAACTTAATAATAACTTAACTAATAACCAACTTAACTTCTCCATATGGCTTGTAAAATTTGAATATTAAGTACCTACACTACACAATAGATGTCCAAGGAAACTAGTAAATTTTTTCGTTTTTTTTTTTTTTGCCGAAAGAAAAATTGGAGTAACTAAATTTTAGTTGCGGGAGATATTGTATATCCTAAAAACTCGAATTAATCAATAAATGAGATTGATTAATCATTAATAATTTCAATTGGACGACTCGTAAAAAAAAAACCCAAAAAATAAAAATTATTTTTTAAGTTTTCTTAGGTCTGCTTTCCCGATATGGAGTTTGAAATAAACAAGAAAAAATACTTGGGTTACATTAACGCAATCATTTTTTACGTTTTAGAAAACTTTTCACTTCATAAAGATGAACACTTTACTCAGGCTTTTGGACTATTATTGAGAACAAAAACAACTTTAAAAAAATGTGTATTATTTTTTCTTGGCTGGGGTGTTGTTGGAAGAGGAAAGGCATTCAACCTGGTGACGCTTAGTGTTTTAACTACTTCTACAACAAGCACATATGATACATTTGCGTGGTAATCAGCGGGTACTGGCCTTGTCTGCCCTTGAACTTAGCAAGCTTAACTCATAAGTGCGAGCGTTGAGCAAGAAGAGGAGAGCAACACTATAATTGTTCAAATTGGCTGGCTGATCGAGTCTGAGAAGTCCATTTTGAAGGCCTCAGAAGAAGGACATGCAGCGGAGGAATTCCGAAAGAAGAGTCAACGTTGCCGTCACGATCATAAGTACCTTATATAAGTACCCTCAAATTATTGGGGCTAGAGTCAGTAAGGACTTCCGCACTAGTCTAGGTACTGGAACAGAGATTGTGGCGGACGAGCCATTGGGTGCACTTAATCTGGTGCACAAGGCCCACTGTTCTGGACATGGACCCGGGCCTTCCAAGTTCAGGTTATGTACCGCATCGCAAACTTTTTGCCCGCACGTAAAAAAAGATTAGACAGAAGAGGAGAACAAGTATATCTAATACTAATACTCAAATAACAGCAAGAACCGGAACGTTTGAAGAGCACAATTTAAGAGTTTGCACCTGGAACGTAAACATCGTCAACATACCAGGGGTGATTCAAAAGCTTGAGTCTGTCCTCCTGTGGTATAAAGCGGACATTACTGCAATACAGAAGATAGATGGACAGGATGGACAGGCAATCGCCTTCGGTGGCCTGAGGTCATTGACTTCAAGCCAATTAAATATCACCTTGCTGATGGCCGCATAAGAGGCATAATATATGCCTACGACCCCACCGAAGACGCTGAAGATCCTGACAAAGAGGAATTGTTTGACCTTCTGGATAGAACCTACTGAGCCTGTTCGGACTCCGGAGTACGATAATAAATTTGCTCTCGTGGATTTGAATACAGGTTGGACAAAGGTAAAACGTCTTCGGCGGATTATGGTAAGCAAGCGCAGCCTCCACAAAGCAACAACAGACAAGCGATACCGACCAATAAATTTCGTAGCAGCTCGTAGCAATGTTTAAAGGTACAACAGGTTTCAAATGCTCTGAGTCCACAAGGCATCCTGGTGGCCTCAAGAAATTCAAACCGTCAACTAAATAGCGCATGGATTATCGACGCATGGCACACATCTTAGATCTTAAGAGCCTCTATATATACGAGCGCCGAACCAGTCGCCGTCGACAGTTACGATAGTATTGGACACAATACAGAATGTACCCAAAAACTGTTTCGTCACTCGTGTTAGGCCAGGCTAAATGAACACATTTTTTGAGGCGCAAACGTTGACTCTTATTATTTTCGATTCAACATTCGACTTCCCGACGAGAAGAACTATAGTGAGCTGTCGTGTAGAACGTCAAAAAAATTTTCGTGTCAAATTTATTTTACTAGATAGCAAGGAGGTTATAAGCCGTGCTTACTAAAAAGAAAAATACAGAGGTGGAATCCGCTAAGGTATTTTCTTTCTTTCCCACTTGTGTTCCCTCTTTTCTTTCATACAGGTTTCCTGGAGCAAGACGGACGGCCAGGACGCTCCCAACTGGCGATTCACGATGCCCAATGATGGACCCGATGACCCGGTAAACCACCATCAAACCGTGTACACAGGTCAAATGTTAAAGAACCCAACTCTAACAAGTGATGAGAGACACCACGGAGAAAATGCTGTGAAGTACAATCACATGATCGCTTATTAACCCTATCCACCCAGAGCGAAGATCATCAATGGCCGAGGGCCCATCTTGATAAATTCTGATTATGTAAAGAATTGGGGACCAGCAACCCCCCCTTCTGGGGTTGCTGGTCCCCAATTGGGCGCCTCCCCAGGTGGCGGATAGGGGGATGCCTACCAGATATGGTGGGTACCGGTATTGAACATATCCGGGGCGGACCAAAATCAGCAACAAACAAGAAATCCAGGAGCGTCTGTCTCAAAATGAGCGGCTTTCTGGTCGGCGTCTGTTATCCAGGTTAGGGTCGGCCGAATATTAAACGCCTCTTTCTCTTCCAGTATGCAAATAAAATGGACAACAATTAGGTGCATGCCAGATATTTTGAAGAAATACTCTCCTAGTTATATCATTGCTTTTCTCCGTAAAGGCATAACACTTGCGGGGGTAATCTTTGGTGTTTCTTTGCAGAGTTTTCATGTTCAATACTGGCTCATCATTGCGTGCTAGATTGAGAATTAGAATCTTTTCTCAAAATCTTTTCTCCACTCGCGATGTGCTACGCATCTTAAGGGTAGTTTGTAACCCCTTGATCGCGAGTCAATTATAAAAAAAAAAAAAAAAAAAAATTTAAAGAATGGCTTACTAAAGGTAGAGTCCTCTCCCCCAAATCTGCGCGAAAGTCCCCTAGAATGTAGAATATCGCGTGTTGATTATGGTAGTTCCTTCTTCGTTCTCCTCATTAAAATGTATAACACTATTCTCCTTCTGAGAGTAGGATTAAATGGTGTGGATAACTGAATGCTCTCTTTTCGGTCCGGCTTGAATTCTAGTCGATAATTCGCAGTGGGACGAATTGGTGCGAATTCTTGTGTGAGAGGAATGCAGCTGGGGTTCAATAACGGCAAGCATGCCCAGCAAAGAGCTGAGCTTAGCTTGAAACGCCGTGCCCGCTAAACACTGCACTGGTGTGAGAGGATTGGTTGAATGTGTGTGTAAATGAGTCATGGTTTGTGTGGGAAAAAGCCAAGCTAAGCTTGGGTGAATCACTTCTGGTTTACCAAGCGAGTTTGGTTTGGAGGAAGGAAAAGACAGCTGGAAGTAAAAAAAGATTATTTCTGAGGAAAAGATCCAGAGGTAAAAGTTTTGGAAGCGAAAAGATCCAGGAGTGATTTGCTATTGCGTTTGTGTTGAAGAAAATTGATTTGTCTGGTAGACTTTCGTTTCGGGAAAATCCCTTGGAGAAGACGGGACGCGCGACGCTTTAAGTTTTACCTGTTTTAAATATTCGGGACCCTATAGTGAGCCATTCTATCCCTACGGCGATACTTGAAATTAATCATCAAGATGCTCTAGATGATTAATTATCATAAACCCCATGACCAGCATATGCTAACGCTAGAAATAGCTGCTGCAAATACATTTTTTAATATCTTTTTATTTGATACTTGAAATTGTTTATAACTTTGCTTTCGTTCGGCCATTTTCTTTTGCTTGCCTTGATTCTTTTGTTTATATTAACCTTTTCGAGTAGTTCTTTTTATTCATCGGCCAAATCTTTTTGCTTAACTCTTTTTAATAAATCGCCCGCGCTATCCTTTTAGTTTTCGCAAATTGTTTATATCCGCGAGCGCATCGTCGGCGCACCTTCGTTATTTATTCTAACTCTGAAAAAAGTGTAACAATGCAAAATGCCAGCCCTAAGGGTATAGGCAAAAAACGAACTACCCAGAAATTTCGAATACTGGGGACCAGCTGATTTTGACGGTGATTGATCGAGAGTTGTCACAAGAAAATTGTGATGATCACAGGATAAGCAGACGAATTTTTGTGATTTGTGACATCACTTATCACAGGTGTTTCGAATCAGCTTCTGCTCATAATTATTGTTTAAAAGTTTTCCGCAAATTGTACTTTCGAAGTGAAGTTGGGCAAAGTAAATAGCTATTTTTTCATGAAAGAACAGTTTCGATAGATTGCGTTCATGCCAATCTTCATTTAGGATTAAAACATTAAAAGGTAGTTGCATTAATTTTAAGGCTAATAAAAGTTTAGGCAGACCTTAGTCATTTTTTAAGGGCGACCAATATTTTTGAAAACTTTGTATAATCTGCTTTCAAATTGTGGCGTTTAGTTTTCAACGCGGTGATTTAATCACCGTAGACCCCTAAGACCTTTCAGAGATATGAATGGGACCGACAGGAGAATCGATTAAGCCATATGTCCGTCCGTCCGTCCGTATGTAAACAACTTTTAGGCCTTAAATTTTAAGGTAGAGAGCTGAAATTTGGTGGGTTTGCTGGAAGTCCAGTCCTTCAGATCAAGTTTGAAAAAATAAGCTTAATCAGACACGCCCAGTGCAGGCCTGTATGTGCGACCATCTCTAATTATTTAAAAAAATACTTTTTCTTAACTTTAACTGTGTTACAATGGCACTAGCGCATTCATTTTTGGTATGTAACATTGCCTTGTAGTAACATGGCCTTCAAGTAACCAAAAAAGTTTAGCCTTTTCATTCACCACGATCGCTTTTTAAGGGGCTTTAGCTCAAAATGACTGTTTTTCAATAAATATATATGAAATTTGAATTTACGTGTCTGCCATCCAGCATGAAGAAAACTTTCAGCAACTGGAGCTTTTGCCAAAATTGATATGGAAAGATGGAATGCGCGATTTGTAACAGGAAAATCTTACTAGAGAGCTCGGAAATTTGACAACTATGAGTACTGCACCAGAATAAGGCGTCTTAACCGACATTGTTAAAAAAGCAAACCAACTTATCGCACCAAGGACTCGCATGAGCACAATATGTAAACAAAAATGGTTCGACAAAGAGTGTATTTAGGCTAGAGAAAGCTTATTTGCCCTACTGAAACTTTTGAGGAGAAACAACAACGACGCGTTCAAAACCCTTTACAAAGCTGCGAATAAAAATTTTAAAGATCTTTGTCATTTGAAAAAGGAAGCCTTTTACCATCGCATTATTTTGGTAATAAATCGATCAAGAAGTTCAGCCGATTTCTGGAAAGCCGTTAAAGTTATAAATGGAAAAAAGAATGTCATTGCCCCAGGACTGAAAGCAGAGCAGCTAAGAGTTCACTTCATGAATCTTCTCAACACACCACAGACATAACTCTCGTTTCAATATGCAGCGCCTCTCTACCATGACGAATTTCTTGATGCACCCCTTAGCTTAGAAGAACTCCAAATTGCCATTGATAAAGCCAAAATGAACAAAGCGCCAGGAGAAGACCGCAATACCTTTGAATTCTACAAAAATGCAACCCCAGAGTTCTTGCAAGTCCTAGTAAGAGAGTTTAATCGAATTTTTGAAACGGCGGCAAACTATAGAGGAATTTCTTTGCTCGGTAATTTTCAACAGGCTCACGAAATGGGTTGCTGCTAAAAAATTTTTAAATGAATGTCAAGCTGGATTTAGGAGGAATTATTCCACCATAGATCAAATTTTTCTTTACGAAAAGGAAGAAAAAGCTGTATACCTTCTTCATCGACTTCCGCGCAGCCTTTGATTCGATAGAACGTGGAGCGCTTTTTGACAAACTTTATAACCTTGGAATCTCAGCAAAAATCATTAATGTTTTGAAAGGATTGTATAAAAATAACAGAGCTTGTGTCTGGGATGGCTCCAGAAAATCTGGGGAATTCGAAACAACAATGGGTGTTAGACAAGGTTTTATCATGAGTGCATTACTCTTCACGCTGTACATAAATGACATGATGGAAGCTATTGGAGGAGGAGTCAAATTAAATGGAGCAAGAGTTTCGGCTCTTATGTTTGCAGACGACATTGTGCTTATGGCAGAATCTGTTGAAAGCTTACAGCTAACAATAAACAGGCTCGAAATTTACTGTAAAATCCGGAACTTGACAGTGAACCTATGAAGTCTAAGGTGATGATAATGAGAAGTGGTGGGGGCAGATATTCCAGAACGGAGAAATGGACCTTTCAGGGAGAAGTGATTGATGTTGTACGCGAATACAAATATCTGGGAGTTACGATCACGTCCAACTTAAACATGAGTAAGCATCTACAAAATAAATTAACGGAAGCTAAGCGTGCCATTTCCTCAATTTGGAGTCCCTGTTTTAATAACAACCATATATCCCACACAGCCAAGCAAAAAATGTTTAACGCGACCGTGGCCTCAATTTTACTTTATGGAGCCCAAGTTTGGGGCTATGGTTCCTCAGAGTTTGTGGAAAAACTCCTTGGATACTTCATCAAGCGAATTCTTAGACTGCCAAATAGTACACCTAATTATATGTTACACCTCGAGACGGGCGTCCCGCCGCTGTTTTTAAGTACTCTAAAGCTCCATTTAGAGTATGTGTTAAAAATTATGGAAATGGAGCAGGAGCGGATTTCGAAAATAGTGCTAGCCCACATGCTGGTCAATAAAGGTGGCTGCGTCGAAGAATGGATAAGGCTGGCGTCCGACTGCGACCTAGATATCCAGATAGCACCGAATGAACAACCGGCGTCTTTGAAGTGCAAATTCGACATCTTACTGGAAAAGATCGGACTGAAATTTTATGAAAAATTCAAAAACGAGGCGCATCTATCATTATTTCGGAATTACTACAGCAAAATTAACCACTTTCTTCAAGACAGATCTTATTGCGTCGAGGGGAACTCAACCGAAAAGATAAGCTTAGTATTTAAAATAAGAGGAGAGCTATTAAATCTGAACTATATGCCACACCGTCCGGATCTCCCAATTTTATGTGAGCTGTATAATTTGAAAGAGCGAGAAGATGTTTTCCATTTTCTGCCAGTGTGCCCAATTCTCAAAGAATTCAAGCTCAAGTATTTTGGATGCCGCACTTTAGAGTCAGACGAGACAATTAAAATATTAAACGGCGACCGAGGCTGGGAAGTATTATATTTATTTACAAAGAAGATTTTTGAATTGTTTGTCCTTAAACGAACCTACATAACTTTTAAGAGAATTTTGTATCATTGTTTTTGTCAATCTGGTAGACGGCCCTAAGCCAAACCAATTAGACTAAGTGAGAAAACAGATATGTATATAGAAAAAGCTTTTTATGAATCAAATAAATAGACAATAAAACTAAACTACATATATGAAATTTGACAAAAAATTTTAAGATAAAAGTTGTAGATATTAGCATTTTCTAGCTTTTATGTTAATATTGTATGTGTCTCCGCCCAATTTTGTGGGCGTGGCGTTCAAAAAAGCAATTTTTTTTTTGTTAAAAAGGCGGAGTTTTAGGCCGAAATGTATGCAACCACCTAGTATAAAGCATTCAACAGTTATATTTTTATCCCGCCAACTTTTTGGGGGCGTGGCAGTTTTTTTTTTTATTTTGCAATCCATCGTAGATGGACTGAAGCTTTTGCCTGCACACTGTTGCACTTTCCCACTTGTTTTTTGTGTTTTCAAAAATGCAAAAAAAATTCATTTGTCTGCCATCTTTATTTTGTTTCTTCCATGTTTTGCTACGTTCTAAAAATAGGTGTTCTGTGACGTTTTCTCAAGTGCTATGGGGCTTTGACTATTTATTTTAATCAACCTCTTAATGGCTTTTTTTAATATTTCTAAATTTAGCTAATTAAACAAATTGTTTTTAAGTAACTCAAACAAAATACTCTGACTCACTGTACTTTATTGCATGGTAATGTTTAACCAGTGATTTTTTTTTTCTTGGCCATAATTGGATGTACAAACATAAAGACTACGCATTACGACAAACTAGTTCTATCAATGTACCCAGAATGTATCGCATCATATCGTGACCGTTTGTCAAGCAGCTGCATGTTATTTCAGCCAGTGTCTCGCGCATTTTAAATGCAGTCATCACGAAGATCACATCAATCTTGAAAAGCACTGGTATCGATGTGAGATTGTATTCATCAAATGAAATTAAAAGCGTTTATACAAAGAGGATCAAAGGAATTTTAATTTCATTTCATATTTCTTTATGTGATAATTAAAAAAATTTTGAAAGTGTTTTGTTTGTACAATTCAAATCTGATTTCATTTGAGTCTTTTTTTTTGCACCACACATCGCTATACAATCAGAGCATTTCCACAAGAGTCTACATCTTTCGCTAAATTAGGGCTTTGCTTAATTATTTTATTTTTTCCCTAATTGAAGAAAGCAGATGTCATAAATGACTGCATTCAAGAGCCCGATCAACAATTTGAACGATCTTTATTTGGAGCTTGCTTCTGTAATTGAAAATTTTGAAAAAAAACCCCCCGGAATGAAAAAAATTTATTTGCGAAGTAGGATTTCAAAAACGAATTTGGTCGAACAGGCAGAGATCCATTTGTATGCTTTGATGCTGTTGGTTTGCTTTTATAAGCGTCACTATAATAAAAAAGGGTACGAGTTGCAGTGTTCAATGTGATCATAGTTCCAGCCATGCCCCGTCCATGTTTTCTTATAATATTTTTTATAGAATCGTAAAATGTTGTCATTTTTCATTTTTCAGTATCAAATGTAAATTTGTATGGCGAAAATAATTTCGGTTACGTTTTAATGAAAACATAGGTACGATAACATCGAAAAGCACATAAAAAATTAATCAAATTTAAGCTGTGTACAGAATTTTTTAAAATAAGATCACGGCCACGAATATTTTGGGGACGACCAATAAGACAGTACCCGACCCAGACTCGAATCAGTCGCTTATGGAGAAAAGCCTTTTGTCCATGGAGGTTCGCATACATGTTGGAATGGGCAGAGGTATATTTAAATTTTTACTAGTTTAGTTTAATTCAACTTAGAGCAGATGCCTGGAGTGTCATTGTGATTTTGAATCCAATACAGAAAGAGATAATGTGTCGCTCCTTAAAATGATCTCATTAACTGATCTCGGACAATGCGCAAATTAATTGGTATTAACGTACTATTGCAACTTAATTTCTTAAAGGTTTAATTGTCTATGCTAATGAAGCTAATTAATAGTCACAGAGTGGCTTCTTGAACTGCCTTGACTTCAGCTTAAAAAATAGGCACTATTTAATTTGTCTGACGATCACTAAACGTGAGTAAATAAATTGACAATTCTGCCGTGCAGGTAATTTTAAAATTTATATTGCTTTCCAAGTGTTTTTGCTAATAGGCCTAATTTTGTGCTTATTGGTACAATGGCAGCCTATGATACCTGCCAGGCCAGTTGCAGATCTTATGGCTTTATATATATTCTGTTGAAAACTATTTTTCGCTGTTGATCTAAACGCCAAATAATAGGTTAATTCTTCGAACATACCTACACTTCGACTGAATCTTTGGATTCGAACCTTTTGTTCGATATTTAACTTCCGTTCTCAGAGAACCAATGAATTTTGTCTTTTAAATCTTCTCATTGGCAGATTTGCGGTCGTAGTCCAAACTCTAGCCGAAGATTTTAAACGTCTTTTACAGTGAAACGAAATAACGCAAAAATAGGAAAACAAAACGTCAAATATTTCGATGGGATTTTGGTCCACAAAGCCTATAGTCGATTATGTTGCTGTGTGCACTTTTCAGTGTATTTATCATTTTGTACAGTTCCAACCACATCCACAGGAATCCTTTTATATTGTGTTTCCACCGGAAACTAATCCGCGATTAAAACAAATCACCCTTAAATCCCCTCTAAATCACGAGATTTACCATACGTATATGCATCTCTTCACGAGGAGATTAAAAATTAGTCGTGTATTTAATCTCTTCCACGCCAGAATTCTTAAATCAAACCTTACAGAATTCTATGTGTTCTATGCGTTTCCGAAGAAACAAAACAAACACACCTTTTATTGGAAGCTCAGTATCATCAACTCAGCAGTGTTTTTGTGTGGTGTAAAGGGATGCGCAGAACGGCTAATGTTGCTGTTGATGTGGCTTTTTCTGTCAAAAAAGTTAAATGAAATAAGATGTGTACACTGCAAAATTATGCTGGATGTTAATATTGATACTGCTGGTTGATGTTGAACACTTTGGTCTACTATCGACTTTTTGGACCGAAATTCGAACAATATATTTGACTTTCCAAATTTATTATTCTAAATTTTCAGAATTTAATGAAAATACCCGACGTTTCGACAAGATTGCGTTTATCGTGGTCACGAGCTGGCTGTCGAACCTCGTCAAAACGGCGAACATTTGCATTGAATTGTGAAAATTTGTAAAAATTGTAAAAAAAATGTCACAGTTTGTTTAGAATAATATTTTTACAATGTCAAATAACCGCGAAAACGACAGTTTAAAATATCAAATATATTTTTACGTTCTGTTTTTCTATTCTTCGGTTATTTCGTTTTGTAGATAAAAACCAGTGAGTAAGTGCTACAGTGTGTACGCAGAAGTTACAGTCCGTAAAACGGATCGTCGAATACCCCATCCTATCCCAGATTGTAAAATGATGATGGCATAGTTATTTTTTGACATTTTATGAGTAAGGCAAACTTCGAAAAGGGGCGTGGTCCAACCGCCCCTAGTTACAAACTATTAATTATAAGATATTTCCATAGATATCTCCAAGTTAGACTTAAATGTACGTAAAAATGCAATTTTTTGGTTTAAATTCAATAATTTTGAAAAATCGACCCCTAAAAGGGGGCGTGGCTAAAAACTTTATATGAACGAAATCTGGACTGAAGTTTAGTTTACCTAACCTGCTACTTTTTTTGTTTCATGCTTTCCTAAATTAGGCTCAAGGCCAGTCGAAATAAAGTTTTTCTGGAAAATTTTAGGTTTTTCTTCAATTCTGCCTCCGAAGGTAGGCGTGGCCCAAAGTCTTGTTTGAACAAAATGTGAAACTAAGCGTTTTTCACATAAAATTTTAAGCAATTTTTTTTCAATTTCGAGCACAAATATTGAGTAAACTGCATTTGAAAATTTACCCTTAAAATAGATGCCACGCCCACTAGAGGAGGTTTACCAATTAAATTTGTATTTTTTGTATCTTATATTCATCAGGAGATGCTAAATGTCAAATTTCAGCCTTTTAGAACGTCTTACAGTTTTGAAAACTCTGGAGGTAGTTGCACATTTAGACCGATTGTGGGCGTGTTTTCAAAAATTTTTACACTTGTACTGCTTCGCATGACTTGGACCTTACGTACGAGGTTTCAGCACCCTTGCTCAAAATTTAAGGCCTAAAAACATGTGACATACAGACGGACGGACGGACGGACGGACGGAGGACATGGCTCATTCGATTCAGAATTCGGTCTCGATCATATGCCCTTAAGGTCTTGAGGGTCTACCATTATTATTTCACCGTGTTACAAACTTAATAAACCTCCTATCCTATGGGGTGGGGTATAAATATCGGTGGCAATGAGATGCTCCTGAGATAAAACAATCACTTTTACAAGGAGATGCGCAGATGAAGTGATGCCATTAAGAAATATCAACATATCTCCATTAGGAAATATCTATTTCTTTATTCCGGTGGAAACACTTTGGGATTAACTTTTAATCTTCCTACGTTATTCTCTGCATTATGTACAATGGAAACAACCTATTACACAACACAACAAACACAACTGAGTTGATACCCAGCTATCAAAAAAGATTTGTTTGTTTTGTTTTGTTAGAAAGTGAACAGAATACGTCGAGTTCTGTATGGTTTGAGAAATGTGGTATAATATGTCATCTGTCCACATGTGAAGATTTTTGGATTTCAACATTGAGCTAGAGAGCTGAAACTTGGATTGTAAATTGACTCTCATCATTCAAAGAGAAAGAAAAAAATTGATTTATAATAATAATATTATTTATTACAAATAGTAAAAATTAGTAAATATAAATGACTTCAATAAAAGACAACCTCGAATTCTTACATTATTTCAAAAGACCTTCCGGCTAAGACATATTTGGTGCATAGAAATCTCCACTTAAAAACCTTTCACACAACGAAATTTGGACCCCCACACCATAGACTACGCCTACTTTTACCGTGTTATATTTTTCTTAAAGTTCACTCAAATCAAAAACATATTCTTTATCAAATATTAAGATATTAACATTCTCCGACGTCCAAAGTTTTGATCTCCGCCCACTTACAGGCGCGTTTTTTCTTTAAAAAGAATGTTTTTTTTGGCTTAAGTTTCCTCTTTTAACACCTTTCCTTATAGTTCTAACGAAATAATATTAAGGGACTTTGTTGTTAGCCAAAGCCCATTTTTGGGGGCGTGGCTCATGTTATATTGAAATGTAGGGGTGCAAACTTTATGACTTCGTGTAACAGGGTAAATAAGGTAGGGTGTTTAGAAAACGAATTATCGCACTTACTTGTTTTTTCTCGCCACAGCCGATACACTAGGGTGCTTCACCCCACCAACATCTTATGTAGAGGCAACGGCCGCCTACAAAAGAGAAGCTGACATTTGGAACTTGTTTGGATTTTTCTGATAGGTACGTTCTGTTCATGCCATTGTGCGAAGTCGGCCTCAGCATCATGTATCAATCCTTAGTTTATGACCTTTTGATTATGACCCCTCTGTTTTGTTTTGCGCTCCGGTAGCAAACCAACTCGGTCTCGGAAATATGTACAACAACAAGTCGTGGTCAGTTGTTGCCCCTCTTAAAACCCTAAAAGCAGTCTCCTAATCACTCAACCCAACATTTTATTTGATCACATAATAAAGCGAGCTACAAGGAAATCTATCAGTGATATCCGATTTAGACTTCAGTCGTATATTTTTGTATTTATTATTGTCCATCTAGGAAGATCACTACGATGCGGACAGGCCATTTAAGGAAAACTTAATTCGGGCAACAACTCTCCTCTTTGTGGTTCGATTCGAGTCACACTAGCCACATGAGCACTGAAGTCATTAATGAGGAGAAAGGACAAAGTAGCCCATCTCTCCCATACAATCAAGAGCAGCATATACTTAATCCAAGAAGCCCATATATACCTACTTGGGGATATGATTCGGTGCATACATACTTTTGGACGGTTTTTTCGGTTGTAGAACCTATCTACGTGGGTAGTCGAAGTAAATAGCTTCCTTAACCAGTTTGAGTTTTAAAACCCCCTAAGAAACGAGCACGAGTATAATTTTTTCTACTTGCCCTTTTTCGAGTCGAATTTTTTACTTTTTTCCCTTTTTGACTTAGGGCTTACCCTGGCTGTTCACGAGCGATGAAAGAGTTTTTGGGCTCATTGAGTTTTACAATGTCGTCGCCTGTCGTTGTCTGTCGCTTCCATAAGACCAAACGAGACTTAACCAGAGATCTCAAGGGATACTCGCCGCCGTCTGTTTTATCGTTCCTGGAAATAAACTCTCAGCTTAGTCCTCCTCCACCCCTCGTTTTCAGAAAAAATTGGTTGTATCCGGGTTGTTCGTAATTTTTGTGGGTGACACTTTCATGCCGAGTTCTTATACCGCTACAAAATTTTATCTAGGCAGTTCAACACACCCTGTGGTCAAGGTACAATCTAATCATAGCAAGTTTCGACCTTGTGGATAGTAAATCGCATCTCATGCGACAAAATATTGTCTGGATTTCTAGCACGAGACGATGAACTCAGAACGCGTGGGATACGTGGTGGAGAGTATTTGTTTTTTCTTAGTATGACTTCCTACGACTTATTAATACTGCTGAAAGCGAGTTTTTTAAAAACTTTTTTCCCATCAGAATATTGCCGGGCTCATGCTTATTTTTCCGTCATAATGTAGCCTTGGCAGGGAAGTAGATATAAGAACTAAAAGTAAATTATGGTCGCTAAAAACTTCCGTCCGAAAACAAACACTTCAGACATTTTTATCTCCAACACGAAGAAAAAGCAAAAGCAAACGCAGCAGACTGTCAAGGAAAAGAAGTGTCAACTGATCAAACTGTTTCCATTCCAAATGCGAAGTGATGATCCCCACCTCCAGAAAAAAAATTCAGGATTGAGTTTTTTGGCAACCATAGTAAACATATTCACGCCACTTTGTAAATAAAATAAAAAAAAACTGCATAACAACAAATGCGTCATAAAAACCAGATTAGCACAATTGAGTTTGGGCTTTGAGTCGATTCCCAATTTCGTTGCGATCGGCTGTTTATTTTTCGGGACATGATATAACTACTTGTGCAGTTTCAGAAAATTATTCAGTCAAATAAAAATCCTCACTTCGGACACAACCAGCAGAAAATTATAATAATCCAAATTTACAATCATGATGCAATTCATTGTAGGAAGTATTGCTGCCATCGTGGTGATCTCTGCCTGTATTGGTCAGTGAACAAATAACTACACTATACAGGATAAGAGCAATGTGTTAACATAATTTTAAAAGTTTAGGTAGCGCCTCTGCTTCGGATGGAATTGACAAGATCAAAGAAGGAACCAAGGACATTGGTAGCAAGATTGCAGATACCGCCAGGGACGCTAAGGACGGCACCGTTAGTGGTACCAAGAAGGCTGGCTCAGCCATTGCAGACACGGCCAGGGATATTAAGGACGGCACCGTTGATGGCACCAAAAAGGCTGGCCATGCCATTGCTGACAAATATCGTGACATTAAGGAGGCGGTCTTGAAATAAGCCTATTTCGATGGCGATTGTTTAAAAATATTTTAAGTGAAATGAATAAATTTTAAGAGTCTATTTTTTTTAAAAACAAGTTCTGTGTTGGATATTATCTTCAGATTGGATTCAAATGGCGAAATTATTATTTGGTGTAGAAAATTTAGAGCATGTAGATTATGTCTAGTGAATAAAATGGCATGGCTCATTGATATAATTGCTTATAGGTACAGCAGTCTGTCCACAATTGATGCATTTAGCATTTTTTCGATTTAACAATTGTTGACTTTTGTTTGCTAAGGGTTAGCCCAAATAAGGTAAAGTTTTTGATGCGGGAATAACTCAGATGTTGAGAAACATAAAATTATCAAACATTTAAGCAAGTTTATACCGCTTCGGTTACCCCTACCTCTCCTATACCGCCGCCCCCCCCCCCCCCCTACCTCAGCGTCCTCAATGAAGACACATTCTCCGGCAACGGTTACCCCCATCTGCGCTCCCCACATCCTTAGGGCTAACTCTCACTTAGGGGCAATAGCAAACTTAAGATCTAAATCTAGTAAAACTCGACGCAAGGGAAAGATACCCTATTTGCCCATCACACCACACGGGACGTAATTAGTAGTACTCCTACAGTAATTGCCATTCTCCTCATCTCTCCAGGGGACCACCAACACATAATTCTCACTGGTACGGGTTTATACTGCTTCGGTTACCCCTACCTTCCCCCAAATTCTAACGCGAGTCGCCTGTAGTACGGGTTTACACCGAAGACGGTTACGCTACATTAGCTTCTTGCGTGAGAATTCCCCCCTGCAGGGGTTCACACCGAATCGGTTACCCCTGCACCTTCCCATCCCCGAGGACAATCCTTAGCAGAAAAGCAACAGGTTCGGACTTATACCGAAATCGGTTGTCCCTGCCGGGCTTTCTCTCATATAGGAACTATCCCTCACCGACCCCCCACCTCCTCCTCGACCTCAAGCAACCCCCCCCTCCCCCCCCCCCCTCTCCCAATCCTTATCAACAAGACAAATTCCCATCTGGAGTCCAATAGTTACGAGACCACCCTTCCTTCAGGAAGTCTCTCACTGGCCCGCCTCAACTCTCCTGACAGCGGTTCACACCGAAACGGTTATCCCCCAGCCTTCATTACCCTCGGGTATGTCTCAACCAATCAAACATTGATCGGTGACCTTCGGTACAGGTCTATACCTTCACTGGTTGCCTAGACCCCTTCCACCCAAACGGTTAATCATCATTTCGGTCCTCGGGCTGGTAACTCCGGTCCTACAAGTGGTATCACAATGGACCTCCTTTGGTCTAAGTGTGTCCCTGCCCAGTGGGGACAGCCACCCAACCTAACTTAACCTAACCTAAGCAAGTTTATAGTGATCACCGCAAAAACTATAATGACGGCGGAGGCAACTACATAGGCATAGAGCATTCAAGATTGATCCTAGATTTTTATTGTTGGGCACTTAACATTTGTTGTATGGACATTTAATATAGACAAAACTCACTTACCGCGAGTGAACCGCGAACACCCTAGACTTATTCCTCCCCTCACATCCTGATAAATACGCGGTCGACCTTTTATCGTCTTTAGGCTCGTCGGATCACTGTGTAATACATTCTTGTTTTTTGTACACTAATCACGTGGTTAAAGATCCAGCTCCGAAAAGAAAAGTTTGGCAGTAGCTACGAGAACGCAAGCTGGAAATTTTGATCTTCCTGCTTTCTTGATAGAGTTGTTGATGCTGCCGCCGATATGCCTAGTGAAATAGTCCTTACAGAATCAAAAGTGTCAGGCCAAAGGAAAAATGTAGATGCGATTTGAGCTGCAGAAAGTCCATTGCGTCAAGGGAAGTTAGTTTTCGGTATTTCAAGGCCAACCCAGCTAAAGAAAACCGAAATCAATATAAGCGAGCAAGAAATGAATGTAACGCAGTTATCCATCTAGTCAAAATTCAGTATGACCAGAAGCTGAGACTAAAGGTCCTGCAATCTCCCAAAGGCACCAGAAATTTCTTGTCTTAAAGAACATAAAGAACTCGATGTCATCTGCCACACCATCACACGTCTGCAACAACACTCCAATTGTTAAGTCCTTAAATAAAGCAAATCTGCTAGCAGCTCACTTTGCTGCCAGCTCCACGCTTCCTGATTGTGATTTGTCTCCACCTGTACTTGAGCGCGTCTGAGTACTCTATGGGCCAAGTAAACTTTATTATTTTTAAGCCATTTAACTGTCTTAAATAAGACTTATCTTTCACTGTGTGTACACACTTGATACCACAATTAAGGAGCGTGGCCAACCTGTACAGTGTGAAATTTTGTACCGCCCAAGTCCTGCCACTGTACTTTCGCACTCGTACAGTGGCAGGAGTTTTCAGACAACTAAACGAACATAAATCCGCAGGTCCAGATGGCATATCCGCCGTTGTTCTGAAGAGGTGTGCCTCCATCCTAGCTAAACCTCTGCTAAGCTTTTTCATTTGTCTCTTTCCTTTGGCTTCTGCCCAACTGGATGAAAAACAGCGTTTGTTCAGCCGGTTCCGAAAAGGAGATGCTTCTTCTTCTTCTAGTGCACTTACATCCTTGTTTTCTTAGGTCATGGAAACATTGATTACTCGCCAACTAATGAAGTATCTTGAATCACTGAAGCTCTCAAATGACCGCCAGTATGGTTTCCGCAGCAAAAGGCCCACTGGTGATCTGATGACTTATCTCACCGAACAGTCGAACCACTCTTTCCATTTCCATGGTGAAAACAAACCTGTTACACTGGATATTTCTAAAGCTTTTGATAGGGTATGGCATCAAGCTCTTTTTTTTTAAAATGTGTGCTTATGGGATTGACAAAACTCTCAAAGAGTGGATAAGGGACTCTCTTTTGGAACGTTCAATGTGATATCCATCATATCGATGCAGGTGTACCTTAGGGATCTGTTTTATCTCCAACACTTTCTCTGATCTTTATAAACGATCTTTTATCCACCACATCCAATACAATACACTCATTTGCTAATGACAGCACGCTTAGCTCATCAGAAAGATATCCAAGCCCCTTGGATGTTGAAATGTGCGTTTGTAATACCATGTCTCCACCGACAATCAAAAGCAGATTAGCGGGAAACGATTAAAAATAAATCCCAAATTGCCTCCATCGGACAAACATACGATTAATTTGACACGAAAACTCTGTTTCTGTCACTTTGGCTCTCAAAAGCGAGTGGCGATGTCATTTTCCAGGAGCGAAAAACGATTTCCTATGTAAAAATCACAATAGAAAACGTACGTGTGACAGATCTGCCGCACGGGAACGATTTCAGTTTCCTTTTTTATTCTCGAACTGTTATAAGCGTGCAGAAAATAGGTTTGTGCGTAGGGTGATTGGGATTTATGAGAGGATTTATTTTTAATCGCTTGCCGAGAGGATTTAAATTTGTATGGTAAATCTCGTGATTTGTAGAGGATTTAATAAAGACTTATGTTGATTGCGGATTATTGCTCGGTGGAGACATGAAACTCTCTAAATTCCGATATAACAATCATATTAAAGTGGGACCTTTTAAACAGAGTGGAATTGAATGCATCTAAAACCCAGTCCTGCCTACTATCGTGCAAGCTTAACAGAAGTATTCAGCCTTTATCTATGAATGGAACTTACATCGCTGAGTCCGAAAGCTTTCTATCCTGTGTATGGGTGTGCCTGACAACCTGCGTTGGAATGACCATATATTTGAGTTGCAAAGAATGGTGCGAAAAGTTTAGGATTCTTAAAGCGGTGTAAGGAGTACTTAACGTCATTGGATCTTGCCAACATCTACAAAGCGTTTATTCTCCCTAAACTTGAGTACAACTCTCAAGAACATCGCTAAATTTACTTGATAGGATCCAGAAACGAGCGATAAAACTCATAGTAGACCCTAATATAGCAAAGTTACTTGACTCACTGGCACTTCGTCGCAATGTCTCCTGTCTTAAAACAGGCAGTTTTTCCTCGTAATTTTAGTTCGCAATAGTTCAAAACCAAAGTGCACCAGTACCTCCTTTCTCTCCCCTAATCATTTTCAGCTGGTAGTCATAAATCCTTGAACGCGCGTAAATTATTAAAATGCATAATAGAGCTTGCCTCACATAGAAGCAAATAGTGGGCGTGTCCAACTAATATTCACATTTTGTCTCTGCAAGAGAAGAAACAAGCCGCGCCCCAAGTTAAAGCTCTCAAGGTTGATTTTAATAAGGATGACCTTAGCCTTCAACAAAAGCTGACAGACCGCTCCACGTATTTCTTCATCCTTGACGGTCTTGTTTTTAGTTTTTAAAGGTGGAAGTATGTATTAAGACCCTTCTACAGACTAACCACATTTGACAGATGGCAGAGAAAGCTGGCACTAGAAAAAAAATAGATCTTTGATGAAAATCCCCGAATGTTCCCCATCGCTAGGTATAGAAAAGGCATTCAACCAAATCATCTACGGAGAAATGAAAACGTGTGCTCAGCCCATTCGATACAGCAGCTGATGATTTATTATAAATTATAAATTTGGAAGTCGTTGCATTTACATCCAAATGAGTGTTAGAGTCACTCATGAGGAGGAACAAGCTCAAATTTGCCACACTATCAAGATCAGCATTAACTTCATCCAAGAAGCCATATAGGTACCTTTACCGTTGATATAAATTCGGTGCATAAACGTGCACATGCGCCATAAGAGTTTTTTTGTATTGCAGAAATGCTTGCCACACCGAACAAATACTTCTTCGCTTTCTTTACCAGTTTGAGTTCTTTTTCCGTATTTTCTCCATGAGCGACGACCACGTTTCCTCCACGTGCCTCTTTTGAGTTGTTTTGCTTATTTTCACTAAGGTTGCTTGCTACCGACCTCCCTAAAAGGTTTTTTTTTGCTCACTTTTGACTCGCGCAAAAATTTTATCCCAGTGCTTCCATTATCTGTTGTAGACCTCTCTGGCGGTTCAATGTTCTCTGTTGTCGAGGTACAATCTAATCGTAAAAGGTTAAGAGTAGCAAAATAATGATTACACGAACCACTGTGGGCAAACATCCTGACGTCTCATGCGACAAAATTTGGTCAAAATTTATAGTACTTCCTACGGCTTTTCAGAATCTTGCTGGCTAACGATAATTTTCCTCTCATTAAAAATTACCATCCGAAAAATCATCTTAGACATTGACTGTCGAGTAAAAACAAAAAAAGTGCAGATTGTCAAAGTAGCTTCAATCGATCAAGGCTGTTCAAATCGAGAAGTGATGATCCCGCCCTTAAAAAAAAGTGTCTGGAATAACTTTTAAAGCAACCAAAGGAAACGTTCAATGCTAATGGGTTACAAATTTTAAACTACAGCAAAAACAAAAAAATGCGTCATGAAAACCAGATAACAAAATAGAGTCTGCTGGATTGAGTTCAATTTGAGTGGCTTTTGGTTCCTAATTTCGTTGCGATCGGCTGTTTTTTTTTATGCTTTATATAACTACCCGTGCAGGCAGCGAAAAACATTCAGTCTAATAAAAATCCTCCTTTCGAATACAACAAGCCGAAAGAAATCCTTACTCAAATAATCATGATGGAATTCATTGTAGGAAGTATCGCCGCCATCGTGGTGATCGCTGCCTGTATTGGTCAGTGGATAAAATAATTAGGATAAAATCAATGTTTTAACATAATTCTAAAAGTTTAGGTAGTGCCTCAGCTGCAGATGGAGTCGAAAAGATCAAACAAGGTACCAAGGACATAGGTGGCAAGATTGCTGATACCGCCAAGGACGCCAAGGATGGCACCGTTGATGGTACTAAGAAGGCTGGCACTGCAGTTGCAGACAAATATCGTGACATAAAGGAGGCTGTCTTAAAATAAATCCTGTAATAATGCCGAGTGTTTTAATATATTTTAAGTGAAAGAAATAAATTGTAAAATATAAAGTTTTTAACAAAAGTTCTCTTGTATTTCAAAATGGCGTAGATTTCATGTGTGCGTTGGTTTGTTTAGAAAAAACGCATTTTAAGCGTGAAAATAAAATATCATGTAAATAAGAGACGATTGCATAATGATTACTTTGACCCAAACTCTATTAATGTATTTAGAAACAGTTTTCAAGATGGAGAACTGCAATTCTTCGCTTGGCACTCAAAGTTGAGAAAATTTTGGAGAAAGCAGTTGGGAAAATTTCAACAGAGTGCTCTTTGGTTTTTGTTTCCTTAAATGATTTTGCGCCGGCTCTCTTAATTGTCCCGCATTTTAGACAACCATTGGTATTATTGCTGGTCCGCAATGGGGCACCTCGTCAGGTGGTTGACAGGGGATAGGGTTAGGGATAGAGGAACGCTCACCAAATATGGTAGGTTCCCGGATGGAAAACACTGGGGCCATTTTTTTTTTTTTGAAAATGCGTTAAAATGGTAGTATTTAAATTCTTTCAGAAAAAGAAAACTTAAGCACTTGGTTCACTTTGAGTTGCTTTATAAAAAAAATTAATAAAATAAATAGAGTGGCGCAACAGCTCGAGGTGAACCAGGGCCAACTTCTCAACAATGTATGCTGTGTGTGTTTAATTCCTTCACATACAAGGGGACCTACAATTTTTTGCCGAATCCGAACGGCACTTTGAGAAGTTTTTCAAGACAATTAATACTCTCGGAGGGCTTGTCAAACCCTCGCGGAGGTGGGGACCGTGAAAAGAACAAGTCTTTTTTTTTCAGGTGACGATGGCAGGATTCGAACCCGGACCTCCGGCGTAGTAAGCACACGCACTAACCACTACGCCACGCACTTGCTTTATACGTGTGTTCAATATCGTCTTGGTGCAAAAGGAGCTTAAAAAGTTATGGACTCAAACACTGTGAAAAAAGACCGTCAAGTATCAAGACATACGCGGAGCGGTCCGTCGGCTTTTGTTGAAGGTAAAAGTCATCTATATTGCGCAGTTTATGTAACATTTTATTTATTTATTAAAATTATTTCTGGATATATTTTACAATCTGTAATATACTTTTTTCGTCGTGTTCCTGTTGGGTTCTGTACTGTTTCCTACTGTTCTTATATTGGGTGATTTTATATTGTGTTTCGATACTCTAAAAAAAGGCTGGCAAAAAGCCTTACCGTTACGAAAATAGAGGGAAGGACATACTCTTTCTTGGCTTCTTTTAGGATTTTTATAATTCAATTCCCATAAAACAGCAATTTTGATTATTTTTAATTACCGTTAGACTTTTTGATCAATTTTACAACCACCTGTACTACCATTTGCCACTTTTCTCAAATTCTGCGGATATGGATTTCTGAGAAAACGGTAAAAATATGCTCTTTTTTATTTCGCTTGTTTGAATGGGCTTAAAAACTTAGGGTCGAAAACGGCAATTTCGCAACGTTTTTGATGCAGTACGCTTGCCTTTTAAACATTATATACTTCAGCCAAATTAAAACAAGGTGGTCATAGCCGTTAAGGAACTAGAAATCTTTAAAAAAAAAGTTTTCGAAAATGTTTTCACGTTTTTCAGTTAAATCTTCGAAATTTTTGAATAAACCTTTTTGAATAAAAGTTTTGTGTAAAATTTAAGAAGATGGACTATGCCCGGTGGTAATTTATAAATTATACTTTATACCGTTTGGGGGATAGAGGGGGGGGAGACATGCGTTCTTTTGACATTTTTTTTTATTTTTTAAATTTCAAATCCATAAAGCAAATATTTTTGAAGTTTTTTCCAGTTCCCGTTAGACTTTTTTCCAATAGCACAACCAGCAGCACTAGCCTTGGATGTTTGTTTTAAATTCTAAAAACTTAGGTTAAAAACGGCAATTTAAAAAAATTTTAATGCAGCCTTCCCTCTTTTTGTAAGCTTTGTACTTTGACCGAATCTGAAAAAGATCGCTTATACCGTTAAGCAACTAAAAGACTTAAAAAAATTGTTTTTGAAAATGCTTTTATGTTTTCTAGTTAAATCTCAGAAGATTTTGAAATTTCAAATTTGCATGAACAATTTTTTTCGAAAATGCGTCAAAACTGCAGTATTCAAACGGTTTTTGAAAAATATGGCCTAAGCACTTAGTTTACTTTGAGTTGCTTTATACGTGTGTTTAATATTGATTTTGAGCGATAAGCCGTTCAAAAGTTATGGCCTCCAACACTTTGAAAAACGTCATGCATTTTCGACTCTTCATTTCTCAAAAACGTTTGGGTATTTTTTTGAAAACTTTTATTTTTTGATTAAAGCTTAGTATTTCTTGAACCTAAGTTTCGTGTTTCTAGTTATTGCCTGCTAACCTTCTTGAAAAAAACACTAAAAAACATTAAGTCCATTTTCACATGCAATTTCAACCGTTATATGTTAAAAAAAATTGCCCTCTTTGGATTCTCTGACTAACCAAATTTTGTCTTTCTACGACTTACCGTTCAGGAGTTATAAAGCGATTGGACGAACGGACGGACAACGTAGCGATACCATAAGAGGTCCTTTTTCCATTTTTGGACGGACCGCTAAAAAGGAATCTATTTTCAGCTCTTCATTCGTGAAAAATCTTTCAGTGTTTTTAAAAAAACTAAATTTTTTTATATAAATTAAATATTTTCTAGTTCTTACCTGCAAGACTTCTCAAAATAAGTAGGGGAGAGCGGAGCTGGAAGTAACAGGGGTAAGAAATAGCAGTCAAAAGCGAAAAGGCTCCTCTTAAAATAAAGAATCGGGTGAGAGAGAAAAATATTCGTCTTCTGAATAGTCCTATTGGTCGTGCCAAAAAATAGGTGGCTTGTTACTTATTTTTTTTAATTTTTGGTCTTCTCGTAGCATGGAAGAGATACATTGGTAGATGTATTTTTTGTATGATGTATAATAATTGTGTGCACACCGTATTTATGTGCTCATTTCCGTTTTTTTGCAAGTTTTTTCTTTGTGCTGAAATCATGCCGGTTAATTTTTTCCGGGGTATGTTGAAACATGTTATAACCTAACCCGTAGGCTAATAAACAGCCTTCAGCTCAAAAACCAGGCCCACAGTCAATTCCTTTGACACCTTCTCGCTGTGCACCTGGTCTGCACCTGCACCTGGACTTCAGTTTTCGTCAGTAGAAGAGGTTCGAAGACCCACGAACGAAATTCAGTATAAATTTGCGAAAATGTACTTTTTAGACCAATAAACCAGAGAAGCAGGCACTTCAATAGAGGACTAAAATTAGAAGAAAAGGGAGGCAAACAAAGACAGCCAGCGGAGAGATAAAAAACAAGTTAAATAAGGTCTTACCCTGGTTATCTGAAGAGGAAGACGAAATGTATTTGTGCCGCATTTGCTCTGAGCCATATTGTTAGAGCCTGCCTACTTCTGGCATTCTATGCACTGGTGAAAGCCAAATGTATAAAATTTTATTATTGCATAAATAACTTGAAGAAGAAGTTCTTAATCTTTTATTTTTTACTACCAAATGAATTGTATTTTTTATATTGTAGTTTCGAAAATTAAAGTTACCTAATTTTACTGAAAAATTATAAGCTTTGCATTTTCTTCTTCTTCAAAACTTGTTGAAAACTAAGTGAAAAAAAAAAAAAAATTGATTGGTTTTATAGTTCCTGATACAACATACCCCGGTCTGTGCAACAACTTGTACCATATGCGGGGCAAGTTGAAACAGCACCTTTTTTTTAAAGACATATTCTGACATATTCTTAATAGCTGTTGCTGATCCTTGGAATCAATGTTATAGTTGAAACCTGACTTTTCAATTTAAAAAAAGTTTGACTTACTCATTACCAAAATTGTAGGAGAAGTGTACGCTATAGTAGAAAATGTTACTTTTAGCCCCACTCTCCCCTACTAAATCTATTTCCCCATGAAAGTTTAATGAAACTGTATGTAAAACCTTATGTATGTGTATAAAAATGTTGCTCGTTCTTTTACTATTTACGCATTTTAAAAGCACAAATTTTTTTTCTCTTACGACTTTCCGTTTAGAAGCAAAAGAACAAAGTAATGATACCCCATAAGATGTCCTTTTTTGAATCTTGGACGAGAACGGGCAGAAAAAAATTGATTGTACGCCTTCTCCTCATTTTTTTCGCAGAAGTGTACCCAATTCCACCTTTCTAGGCATGTCCTTCAAAGTTCACAATACGTGATGCGGACGGACAGCGAAGCGATATCATAAGAGGTCCTTTTTCCGTTTTTTGATGGACTACTAATAATGTGATGGGGAGTTGCCTCTGCCAGCCACAGAACTATCCATATTTTGAAGTACTGAATTCGGGAAGTTCGGCCTCACCAAGCCGCTTTATTCCACAAACATCTTTTTTTTTTACTGGGAATTGAAAAATACTGCCATTCTTCTCTTCATTCAAAGAATCAGCTAATTTTTCTTTTACAATATTTTGGGTGGTTTTTTAGCACGTCGCAATCGGGCATAACCAATATCGGCTACTTCGGTACTATACAGGGTGTCCCGTAACTCAACGTCAAGCGGATACCGCGTCACTGCGGAGGTTTTATCCGTACTGGAAAAAAAATTGAAAAAAATTATCTTGCTTGGTTAGTAATATTTAATAGGAATATTTAGAAAAATAATGAAAATCAATACCCTAGCCAACTTAGAAACTTCATATTAAAAAAAAAATAAATTAAAATTTTTTTTATTATTTTTTCCAGTATGGATCAAACTTTCTCTATCACCCGGGACACCCTGTATACCTGCTATAGTGGGCATATTGGTATCTTTGAAAGATTTTGCAGTCTTAGCCTCCCTCCATCTTCTTCTTTTAGAATATTTTCCAAAACGTTTTCTGGAATTGCTGTCTTTCGTACCGGCCACCAGTTTTGATTTCCACTTCCTCCGCAAAAAGATACTATCGCTGATCAGTGGAGTGATCAGTTGTCAGTGTATCCTCTTTCGAATACCGGATTTGACTATCAAATAATCATTAAACCCAGGGGCGGACTAAGGTAAAGTGCCACCCTGGACCCCACATTTTTGCCGCCCCCGGGAACATATACCAAAAAATACACTCAAAAAACTTGACCAAAATTTTGTGAATTAATTCTTTGATTTTCTAAGGCCACGTCCTCTGGGTGGCGCGTTTTGGTTGTATTTTTGTTTTTCGATGTAATATTTCGGCTTTGCATGCTATTGACGTAGTTTCAACGTTTTGTCAATATTTTCCAACAATTTTTCTGGTGGATCAGTGGGCGGATCAGTGGTCAGTAGGCGGATCTCTAAAACTTCACGCTTCTACTACTTCGGGAACTAAAAAATTCAGATATGTAGTTTCAGGCTGTCTATCTTGCAATTTAAGGCCTTTCAAAATATACGGCACAAAAACAGGCGGACGGACGGATATACCTTTTTTGACTCACAATGCCGTCTTGATAAGGCTTGGGGCATACGGCGACAGAAAAACGCGCGACAAAAAACATCGCGACTTTCTGCAGCAAGCTTACTTCACACACGAACAATAGTTTTCCATGCGGTTCCTGTCAGTTTTGATTAAAAATTAATTTTAATCGAAGAAAAAAAATAAATATTTTCAAGCCTTTCGTCAGAAACTCGGTACACAAACACTCATTTTCGGGGCGATTCTGGTGGATCGCGGTGAGAACAGTCATTTTTTATCGTTAAATAAAATAAAATTGTATTTTTTTGCGTGCGGCTTGAAAGAGTCGCAATTTGGAAATTTGTCGCAAAACGAGTCTCGCGACTAATTGTCGTGGCCGCAAACGTATGATGGCTTGTATATAAACGCGTGTGCTTCTAGTCGGACGGTAATTAGTCGCGCATTTTTCTGTCGTCGTGTGTCTCTGGCCTTATATGTCCGGTCTTGGGGTTTTGCCATTACCGCTTTAGTTTTACAAACTTCTTATTGGTCGCATTTGAGATGGTATAAGGCCTTTCGAGAGTTAAAACAAAACTCCTGTTGGACAGGCGACAGTATGCCCAAGAACGTGCGAAAACTTTCGTCTATTCGATAATCCAGAAAAATCAAAGGGTCTTCAAGGAGTTAAAAAAATACTAAAAAGGTTTGGCGTTTACTATGTAAAATGGTATTTACATATTTATTTTAAACAGCAATTGATTTTTTGCTTTTAATCTGTGTCTTCTTAGTTTGTCGCCCCCCAAAAGTTGCTGCTCTGGGCACGGGCCCCACTGAACCCTAGAACTAATATGTCCCTGACTAAGTCTAAGTTTTGAACACGCAATTAAACCACAAAGAAATCTTTCACCCTGTCGTACCCACATAATTATTGGCCTCATCCATGAGGAGGAAGGAAAACAGCGCACACTATCAAGAACAACATCAACATTATTCAAGAAGCCCGTAAACTTTGGCGCTATTATGCGATGCAGGCACCATTGCACCTACATAACAAAGTCAAAAACTCAATCATTCGTACTTGAATTGCAAGACCACAACCCTCTCTCGTAATTTTAAAGAACCCAACCCAATAACCGGAGACTCCTCTGCGTAGGATGCCAGAACAGAAGCGTATATAGCCTTTCTAGTCAACAGCCATGCTTTGGTTTCACAATCTCTTCACATAATCGGGGACATACTTGTTGCATCAATCTAATACCAAAAATATAATTCTTAACCAGTTTGAGTTCTTTTTCCTCCATGAAAGCCAGCCGAGACCTGTGTCGTATTAATGACGTTGTCCAATGCCAAAATTTCATCTTAGGTACCACTCCTTTGCCCTCTCCGTCCCGGGCAGGTAATGGGTGGTGTCTTTTTTGAGGGGTTGTTCGGAATTGTTTCGGCTTAAACCTGGTCGGTTGCAGAGCGGACATTCAATGGTCCCAGCTACGGCACCACCAAACGCTCACTGCTGACAGGCCTGCAAATTTTTATCCGAGTGTTTTTACTGTCTTTTATCGACTTTTAGAGGGGTTCAACAGTCTTTGTTGTCAAGGGGCAATCTAATCGTAACAAGTCCCGACCTTCTGGGCAGCAAAACACGATTACAGATTCCACTGTGCTCATCGGGCCTAACTTTACTTATGACAACATGCGACAACGTTTTACCAAAATTTCTAGTACGAGGGATCAGTGCACTGGGAACGTAAGAGGTATGGGCTTTTTTTCTACGGTGACTTCCCGCGACTGAGTGCTGGGACTGGGAGTATCTAATTATTTTAAAATTGCTTTTTCAGAATCTTGCTGGGCTAATTATCATTTTCCTTCCATCAGGCATTGAAATTTTCCATCCAAAAACAAACATCTCAACAGATGCAACAGATCGTCCAAAAAGCTTCAGCTGTCCAACACTGTTTCCATTCCAATCGCGAAGAGTGATGATCCCCACCTCTAGAATGATTATACAATTTCGGCATAAAAAAGTGTCGGGAATGAGTTTTTTTTTTCCTTTTTGGCAACCAAAGTAAACGTTCACGCCAAATTTGTAAACAATAGATAAAACTGCAACAACAAATGCGTCATGCAAACCAGATTAGACCAATAATTGAGCATTTTGAGTTTGAGTTTAATTTGAGTGCTGACTCGCGCGGTTCCCAATTATTTTTTTGGGACTTGATATAACTTAACTACCCGTGCTGTCTGAGAAAATTATTCAGTCAAGGAAATATCCTCACTTCAAACACAACCAGCAGAGAAAAATAATCCTAATAATTTACAATCATGATGCAATTCATTGTAGGAGGTGTTGCCGTCCTTGTGATGATCGCTGCCCTAATTGGTCAGTGAAAAAACTAAAAAAATTAAAAGACTTTTCCAGGATGACTTTAACATAATTTTGAAAGTTTAGGTGGCGCCTCTGCTGCAGATACAGCTGACAAGATCAAAGAAGGCACCAAGGATTTGGGTAGCAAGATTGCAGACACCGCCAAGGACATTAAGGATGGCACCGTCAGCGGTACCAAGAAGGCTGGCGCTGCAATTGGAGACAAATATGATGAAGTGAAAGACAAGGTTACAAAGTAGACAAAAACTATTTATTCCGATAACGATTTCATTCTGAATGGCTTGCATTTGTGTTAGAGAGGAAAACTTTAGGTGATCTGTTTTGTGATTGTTTAAAAATGTTTTAAGTCAAAGGAATAAAAATGGTGAAACTTTTATTTTTTTAAAAAAAAACAGTTTTGTTGTAAAGAAAAACCTTCTGAATTTATTTCTTAGAAGTATTTTGAAAATGTGACTTTTAGTCTAGTTTGTATGTCAAATGATCCATTTTGTTATATGGGCTGGGAAGACAGGAGAAAATGGATGAGGCTTCATCTGAGGGTATGCGACGAAGTACTTTGGGAACGTGAATATTATATCGAGTGAATACGAGAGGCTGACACAGTGATAAGATTCTTCGACCGACCCTCTCTGCACGGCACTTATGAGTTTAAATGCAATTTAAAGTGGTTGAGGGCGCGAGATTTAGTGGTGTATGACAGCTCTGTAGGCTAACGACGAATTTTACAAAAATTTTCCATTTCAAGCAAATAGAAAATATATGCCACAACCATAATTGCATTTTTGCCTCCGATTTTGTTAAGTTTTAGTGAACTTTTTTTCGGCTTAAGTTAAGTCAAAATGCGTCGAAAACCGTCGATTTTGGACAGCTTATAGGAACACAAGAATCTCATACGTTTTCTTTGACGTTTATACCATATCCAAGTCTGTTAATTGACATGTGCGCCGTTGGCGTTTGACAGAACTTGAGCTGGAGTTGCGTTGCATGAGCTAGCGCCCATTACTATTGGCCTTCAATGTAGCTATTGACCACGGCTCATGACAAAACCTGGTTTTTAACTAAGAAGTGGAGTTCTTTTTTTATCCTCAGTGACATTTCTTTGAAGTTACCGTAAAACATTCATTATTGCTTAAAGTGGTCCAAGATGTTCTGAGTTTCCACCGATGTGATAAGACAGACGAAGACTGTTTTTCGTCGTGTCAACATTCCGGTAAGCCACAATCTACCTATGGCTTGTTATTTGATGGTCCCGAGGAATCGAGTGTGTTTGAAATACATTTGCAATATTTAGGTATAGGCATCTGGTTTAAAAGGCGACTTTTTTTTAAATTCTGTAGGAAGCCCCGTGCAGCAAATGGCTAAAGTGTAGCACGTCTCTTCCAATAAGGAGTGCTCGTATAGCTAAGATCTAAGGACAAAGTCTCACTTGTAGCATGCACATAAGTGATCTTAACGACAAAACTTACTTATCAGGACTTTCTTAAAGGTGACCATGGATATCGGTGATCTCCGCAAGATTTGAAATGACAGGGCTGACAAGAATCGAAAATCACCGATATCGTAACAGAACAGGTAGGTATTCGCAAACTCTTAAATTACAATTTGGAACCAATCGAAAGGAATTCGGGGAAGTTAACACTTACCCGAAAAAGGTAAGATAAAATTTATCGCTTTTAAGCTAACTGACAACCTAACGATCGCACGAATTTCTTATGGTAAAAGTATCCCGTGTATTGAACTCAAAATGACCTTAAAGATAATGGCAGAATGCACAAATTTTGGTAAGAAAATATAATAAAGAAGATGACCTGTAAGAAAACAAGTGCCAAAGGACGCTACACGAGATATACCAAAACTAATAAAATAAAATTATGAATTAGTCTTTCGCACTATTCAAAATATTATCAGTTTTCCCATATAACCTATTATCCTCATTTAAACTGCGATTGCATATAAAAACTTTGCCTAAGAATATGCAATAAAAAGTTAACTGACTTAATTTCTCTTTAAAAAAAATGCATTTTGGATACAACACTGTTTCGGTGGTAAGTTGCGGTTGTGGATTCATTACTTCAGTCGCAAATATTTCAATATAATTCATAGGAAATATTGCAATGGACCATAGGTTCATTGTCAATTAAATATGTGCGGTACAGGCCTTATTGAGGAGCTATAAGCACATTATATCTGAGTAACCCTGCCAATTGGATTGCCTATACAAATGTAATAATTTTGTTTGGATTTCGTAAAGGGCTTTATCGAAGCTTTTTGCAGTTTCTAATTTAATAAAACCTACCTTTGAGGTAAGATTGAGAAAGATACGAACTACCTTCCCTTAACTGCGCATGTTTGATGTCGAAAGTATAGGAGTAGGTACTTTACTTTAGATTGCCTTGATTCCTATAGAAATAAAAAAGTATACCATATCGTTCTAGCTATACCTATAAGTCTCTAATTTGCTGGCCCTCTCCTTGAACCGATCTGTGATCAGAAACAGGATCAGCAGATGCTGACCCTGAGTTTCCATTCCAACCATGATGGTCGCTTTAAAAGGGGTTCAATTATTTTAATTCAACATCTGCCGTCTTGGTCTCTCGATTCTCGGCTATGTGAAGTGGACTCATACATGCACTCACTTGTGAACCATATGATCAAATCATGTGGCGGAATACGGAAAGGATACTGCGCAGCGCATACTGTCCCTGCATAGCTTACCTCAAATGAGTGAATTTTGAGCCATGATGGGCAAAAACCTATTGCGTCGTACAATAGTGGTTATGGCGTCTCGTGTGCGTATACACGCGTTACATAATCAAACTATCGTGGGAAAAGTGTGCAAGGCTTCGTTGTTGATATAACAAAATTAAGAGTATCCTCGTATGAGTGAACTTTCTTATGTAATGGGGAATTTCGAGACACGACCGGACACCAAACAGTTTTTTTTTACCACTTGTGTTAATAAATTAGTATTCTAACGGACGGGCTATCGTTCCTGGGGGGATCATTCTTGGATCACGACAACCACGAGCAACAACAACAGCATTTATTTGGCCTCAGTGACGAAAAGATCCAAAACCGGGTGGCCTGTCGGTATATTCTGAGGTCAAATCATCGTTCTCCACAAGCGGACCATTATATTAGGAATCAAGAATGCAGTAAAGTGGGAGGGTTATGATCCATCACTTCAGATCATAACCTCGCGTCCAAAAGAAAATAAAGACCAGTGAGTGAGTGCTACAGTGTGTACGCAGAAGTTACAGTCCGTAAAACGGACCGTTGAATACCCCATCCTATCCCACATTGTAAAATGCTGATGGCATAGTTATTTTTTGACATTTTATAAGTAATGCAAACTTCGAAAAGGGGCGTGGTCCAAGCGCCCCTTATGACAAACTGATATTTCCAAGTTACACTTAAATGAACGTAAAAATTCAATTTTTTGGTTCAAATTCAATATTTTTGAAAAATCGACCCCTAAAAGGGGGTGTGGCTAAAACATTTATATGAACGAAATCTGGATTGAAGTCTCGTTTACCTAACCTGCTACTTTTTTCGTTTGATGCTTTCCTAAATTAGGCTCACGGCCAGTCGAAATTAAGTTTTTCTGGAAAATTTTAGGCTTTTCTTCAATTCTGCCTCCGAATGTGGGCGTGGCCCAAAGATTTGTATAGACAAAATGTGGAACTGAGCGTTTTCTATATAAAATATTAAGCAAATTTTTTTCAATTTCGAGCAAAAATATTGAGTAAAATGCATTTGAAAATTTACCCTTAAAATAGGTGCCACGCCCACTAGGAGGTTTACCACTTAAATTTGTCTTTTTTTTGTCTTACTTATAAGGAGATGCTAAATGTTAAATTTCAGCCGTTTTAGAACGTCCTACAGTTTTGAAAACTCTGGAGGTAGTTGCACATTTAGACCGATTGTGGGCGTGTCTTTTAAAAATGTTTACACTTGTACTGCTTCGCATGACTTGGACCTTACGTACGAAGTTTCAGCATCCTAGCTCAAAATTTAAGGCCTAAAACATGTGACATACAGACGAACGGACGGACGAACTGTCGGACATGGCTCATTCGATTCAGAATTCGGTCTCGATCATATGCCCTTAAGGTCTTGGGGGTCTACCATTATTATTTCACCGTGTTACAAACTATGTGACAAACTTAATATACCTCCTATCCTATGGGATGGGGTATAATGAGAAGACTATCGGGAGGGTTATCGGATAGAGATGATGACAGTAAGCTGCATAAACGTTTGATTATACCATGTTTTCACCGGAAACTAATCCGCGATTAATATAGATCTTCATTAAATCCTCTATAAAATAAGCGATTAACCATGCAAATTGAAACCCTTACGCACGGCAAACGTTTAAAAATAAATCCCCTCAATAATCTCATGCACCCTTTCCACGAACCACTTTGAACCGTTTTCGAACACCCTTTTAACAGTTTGAAAATCGAAAAAGGACACTAAAACTATCCACGTATATGACAGATCTGACAGAATTACGATTTCTATTGGGATGTTTATAGTGCAAATCTTTTCTCGCTTGTAGAAAATGACATCGGAACTCTCTTTTGAGAGCCAAAATGACAGAAAAAGAGTGCTCATGTCAAATTAATCCTGTATGTGGCTGGTGGAGTGGAGCCGTTTTGGGATTTATTTTTAGTCGTCTAATCCTCGTACTATTGTCGGTGGAAACATAGTATTAGACAAAGGATTTTTGTGTTCAGTAAGTTGGATTCACAAACAAGCTTCGGCTTCGTCTTCGTCTAGATACAGAACGAAAGCTTTGAATCTAATATGAAATTTCATTCATAATGAAAAAATATATTTGTTTAGAAAGTTTAGTTTTTTTCTTCGCATTTTGAGTTCTTATTTTGTTTTATAATGTTCCACTTCTAAAAATTATTATGCTAAACGCCTACATAGTAGAATTTTTGATTTTGCCCTATTTTATATGAGCAGTTGAGACGAAGCAAGTGTTCATTACTTTTGAACTACAGAGCTTCGGATGTTAGTCGTATTACGTTTTTTCTTTACGATAGCCAAATGAAACGTAGATCCATACATTGTATGAGGGAATTGTAAATGTAGGACTGAGCCGAAGCCAAAGCTTGTTTGTGAATACTGCTTTAAGTTTGCTGTCTCATCCGGATAAGGCGGGTTGTTTCTTTCCTTACCTTCACTTTATTTAAAAAAAAGCAAAAAGTCTTTTTAAAGCAGAATATTATTGCTTTAGACAGAAATTTTACAAAGCAAAATTTTGGGAAATAGAATTACAGCAGTATTACGACCCGCTCCTGTTTCATTTTCTTCAGTGCTGTCTCTCACAGCCCACATGATTATTTGCTGTAGTCCTTGAATTGTTCGTGTCTTTTAAGGTCTCGTCATCTAAGAACGACTTATTTAGTGATTTTCCCCTGCATACGTGTAGGCGCTATATCCCCTATAATATATGATAATAAACCCGTATGTAAGTATGTCACGACCAATAACAATATCACAAACCTAATTATATGATTTGATGGCTCCCTGTGAGAGTGTTCCTCCTACTCATCGTAGTGTTTCCTAAAGCTCAAACCCCGTTAGCCGAGCTCCTTTTATTTTATTTCTTTGACAATTAGTGTGAAATTATTTCTGTCGAATGCCATCAGCTGGTTCTTTTAGTCCATCAGAGCGTATTTGTGAGAATTCGACAATTTTTCAGTTTTCAATCGTTGTAGGAGGACATTTATTTTAAATAAGGATGAAAAAAATGTTCCTCTAAAAGATCCCAACTATCTTTTAGTTTCGCGTTCCATTTTGTGACGCTGGGATTTTACTCCTATGAGCTGACATCTGTCAAATCTGTTGTGTCAAAATCATCGTCAACGTCATTATAAACTCATACTGAGTAAAAAAAGAGGATATCTTTTAGTTTACTCGAACCTGGCGGGTTCCAGATCTTGGCCGAGCAAGGAATTGAAAAGGCCGATCAACCTTGAAACTATGTACCAATTAAACGTTTTCATCTGAGCCCTCATCGCTGCCGGCTAGAAGATAAGGGTGCAAACACCTTTAAGGCAGATGCAAAACCCCTTTCATTCAGATTGATGGCCCTAAAGGTGGGCCATAGCCAGTGCCAGACAGTGGACTTAATCCTCAGCTGAATATCCCAAGCTTAATGCTCGGTTGAGGGTACGATACGAGTTGACATCTCTGCATCCAAAATCGCGCAGACTTTCGTAAATAAGCGGAGAACAGGTGGCATCCCTTTTAGAATTGCCTGGAGAACAGGGATGAATTAACGAAGGTGATCTGTGATTTTCACATTTTGTGACAGTCGGGATCGGAAAATATTGTTGTGAATAGTTGGTTTATCTAGGCTCGTTATGCAGAAACTACTTTTTTTATCAATGGATGCAGAAAATCAGCCTAAGTGTAGGCAAAAAGACCATTTCACCTGAAAGCTTGAAAACTGGGGATCAGCTGATTTGACGGCGATTGATTGAGAGCTGTCACAAGAAAATTGTGATGATCATAGTTTACGCAGATGAATTTTTGTCTTCATCATTTTCGAAACGCCGCTTATCCTTTAAAAGGGTCGCGGAGCGAGGGTGGCTAAATGGTCCTTCCATTTTTCTTGATCCTCCGCCACCAACTCGAGAGACTCCGGCGCAATCCCCAGGTGAGACTCAGAGAGGTTCTTTACCTGATCCCACCCACCACCTGTTTCTTGGCCTACCAGGGGGGCGACGCGCTCGCATCTCGGCTAGCATGACCTGTCTAGGAAGTCTGTCAGGGGGCATGCGAACAACGTGTCCAAACCATCGAAGAATCGATCGCTCCACTCGGAGAAGTAGCTGCTCAACATTAAGATTCCAACGAATACTGACGTTTCTCACTCAAGTCCCTTAGAGTAACACCAGCAACGCATCTCAGGAATCTCATTTCGGCAGCTTGTACCCGCGATCTTATTCTTTCGTCCATTACCCAAATTTCATGACCATAGATGCGGGTCGGAACGAACACTGAATTAAAAACTTAGATCTTTGCTTTCACTCCAAGCTCAGCTTTCTTGATAGCCGGCCGGCGCAGTTCCTTTACTATTGCTCCAGCTTGGCCAATTCTACAGGACAACTCAGTATCACTCCTCCCATCTTTCGTGAAAAAGACCCCGAGATACTTGAACTTCTCCACCTGTTTTAATGGAACTCCATTTATGTGCAGGATACACTGCACAGGAGTTCGGGAAACAACCATCACTTCCGATTTGTTCACGTTTACTTTCATCCCAGCATCACCACAGACGGCTGCAAGCCTATCCAGTGCTCGTTGAAGTCCCTCTTTGGATGATGCAAGGATGGCCAAGTCATCTGCGAAAAGCAGATGGCTCATCCTGATGCCAGCCGATTCGAAACATTGCTCGCCAAGACTGCGCTTCACCATCCAGTCCATATATGCTATGAAAAGGAGCGGCGACAGAACACAGCCCTGGCGAAGTCCAACGCGCACATCAAAAGGACGGGATTTGACGCCATTTATCCGTACACAGCTTCTGCAGTTTCCATACAAAGACTGGATGGCTCTCAGAAGAGGCCCACTCAGCGCATAGTCCTGCAAAACTCTCCACAGTGTATCCCGAGGGACTCGGTCGATTTGTAGAGTTTTTTAGGTGAAAACTCTACAAATAGACGAATTTTTGTGATTTGTGAAATTACTTATCATAGATCAACTTAGCCGATTCCCCACCAGGACGTTGATGTCTAGCCTAACTTCCTTACACCTTCATAAATCAGCTAAATCGTATTGAACGCTGATTCATTCGTGTTTGACGAATTCCTTCCCTTAAAAAAACATGAGCGGAAAATTTATACCTAAATTCGCATGGCAAGAAACTGATCCGACTCTACTTCAAAAAAGTTGTCTGCTTTTAAGTGGTCAGCATTAGCTCATCTTAAACTTTTTGCTGGATCAAATTACACTCAATTTATCCATTTGTTTGCAGATAGCTGACGCGCATTTGTATCTTTTCAAATTGGCGCAAAGTACGATGTCTATCTACCGGTGTGTCAGAGCAAAATAGTCCGAACTCTTCAAGTTAATTAAAATGTCGTACTTTTTTGACATGATGTTCAAAGCTTTGATGTGCGGACCATAGGGGGGACAAAGAGAACTTTTTGAATTCAAGGCAATCGTAGATATTGGTGATAATTTTAAAAAGGATTAACAAGAAAGAGAGAAATTTAAATTTATTATAATTTAGTAATATAGTTTTATATAGTTACTATAAAAAGTTTCCCTTTCTAGAAAAAAAGGGGGAAAATTTGTAATCCATCAGGATCTATTAGCTGTTACCCAAAATTGTGACTCGCATAACACCTAAAGTAGGTACTGATTGGATCTGCAGGAAATTAACAAGGAATCAATGTTTATTTGACAAAGTTTTTTAAACTTTATAAATTTCTGTTAGTTCCTTTACAAATATGAGCAATTTAGTGAGAACTTAAATTTATCTTGCTTTCAAAAGGCTGTGATCTTGAATTCTAATGTCTAAATACACTTCAATATGAGCCTTATTTGCTATTTTTTTTATGGTTTTAATAACTTTAAAACAAATTTTATCAGTCACATTTTAAAGTACATATAATCGGGGCTTACTTATACTACATTTTTAAATCAGGAGTCTATAAAATGTTAGTCCGGCACCAGCATTAGAAACAGCCCTTACATGGGTTCAAGTCTTATGGTCATCTTGTGGTCTACAAGTACGTGGTCTTTTGGGCTGTGTTGCCTGATTCAAGTCTACTGATTTTTAGAACAGTGCCCCAGCCGACCCTAATCCCAATCTCAAAGTGATCTCCACCTCCTCTTGGCTGATTAATTTTCGAAAAATAATTTTGTTATGCATTTGAAATTTTTGGCGGTCCCGAAATAAATTGCCACGCCAATTGGTAAACAAAAGATAAAACTGCAATAACAAGCGCACCTAATAACAAACATTATGATTAGCACCATTGAGACATTTGACTTTAGAGCGCGAAGTTCAAACCGAGTGTTAATTGGATTCCCGGCAGTCTCCTCGCTAGATTACTCGTCTCGTCGGATTTGATAACTATAACTACCAGTGCATTTTGGCAAAATTACTCAGTCAGCTCAATATTCTCAATTCGAACACATTCAACAGAAGAAAACAATAATCCTTAAACTTACATCATGATGAAATTACTTGTAGTAACTATTCTCGTCCTTGCGGTCATGTCGGTTTGTATCGGTCAGTGAACAAAAATAAAGATTTGATTGAGGATGGGAGCGTTTGTGCTAACATTTCTTTGAGAGTGTTTAGGTAGCGCCTCAGCTGCTGATGAAGTTGATAAGGCCAAAGCAGGTGCTGAGGATCTAGGAGGCAAGATTGCAGATGGCGCCAAGGATCTTAAGAAAGACACCGAAGATGCTGCCAAGAAGGCAAGCTCATCGATTGCAGACAAATACGATGATCTGAAGGACAAGGTCTCCTCTCGATAATGATTTGTATCTATGATTTCCTTGTAAAATGTGTAAGGAGAATGATCAATGATTTTATTGCGTTATAATTGATTTAAAGCAAATTTAAGTCAACAAAATAAATTCTCCAGTTTGATTTATTAATAAGAGCTCAATTCTTCATGTTATCGGTATATAAACTTCAGGGTGTCTAATGCAGAATATTCTGTGCACACGAAAACATTTTCAAGTAATCAAGAAGATGGATGAAAGCTGACATAACTAGAAATGCGCTTAGGCTTAACTTACCTTTTATAGTCAAAGATCCTACAAGCTTAACGGATACGGAATACCTCTCTATAACTTCGGGATCATTATCAGAAACTCTTAAAAGAAGACAGCTTCAATCCACACTAAGGTCTCGCAGTTAAACTTTGGCATACCTGATTCACCTGCAAAGCCTTTGAAAGGAGAGTTGTGATCTTCAACTTTGCGCCAAGATCTTTCCTTCAAATAACAAAATATTTTTTCGAGCTTCCTAAGGATTTTCTCAGTCTAAAAATTAAGATGCAGAATTTGCTCTGACTGGCAGATCTCGGAACAAGTTCTGTTGATCAAAGGAATTTTGGATCTCTTCTTGAGCCAGACCAGATCTTAAGGAAGATCTACTGTCGGAGCATTAACTGACTAATTAGATCCGTCAGACATTTCTACCCCAAATAACATAAGCAAATAGTACTGTTGCTGCAAAAAAAAGGATTACCGAAGAAAAGGATGCTCTTTCGCAAATAGTCTTCAGATTTTGAGCTCATAAAATAGCTTTTATGGCAGCCTCAGTAGAACAGTCGTTGTCCTGATGATGATGCCTGCTAGTGGTGTCAGCATTCAGGCACGATTTGTTTTAATGTGACTATGATCCCAGTCTGGGGGTGGGTTGCGGTTATAGGGTGGTCAGTGTGTTAGGAAGATCTGGGTTCAGTTTCTACCTCTGACATCTAAAAAAATATTTTTTTTATTACGGTCACACTTGTGTGAAGTTGTTTTTTTGCAATGTACTTTCCTCCCGTGATATCCTTAAGACCTTTGAGGAAAGGCTTTAGCCCTGGCCATAAAAGAAAACTATTTTGACTCCACTCCAAGTTATGCCGTTGAAGTAAGACGGAATAATACTTCGTCTTCTTTGCACACTCTCTGAGTAACGAACCTTGGAACTCTCTTCTACAATGATTTAAGTCTAAGCGACTAAATACGACAGTTGTGCCACGCAATGACGCTTGTGAGCCTAAATGTATCTGACAACTTAACCTAACCTGAAAGGGTAAATCTGTTTATAGAGTAACTTATAGACTACAGCTACTTTGAACAAGAAGTGCTGCTTCGAAACTCCTCGCGTAAGAATAACAGAGCCCAGGTTAGTTTAGGTACGGTTGGGAAGGGTTGTTTGCAATTAGTGCAAGTTCACTCGGTGGCCAGATTGGCCCATTGTGATTACCCTTGTAAGGTAGACAAACAGGGTTGGATATATGTCTTGCTAACTGAAGTAGCCTGATCTTTTAATGAATCTTTTTAGGTTTAGTAGTGATATTCCTGCCAGGTCATCCAGGCTAACAAAGAACCTGACTCCTTAAAAGGCTAGTCGTCGTTCTTGGAGAGCTGGACAGTGGCAGAGAAAGTGTTCTATAGACTCTATTTCTTCTTCATCATGAAGATAACAGAGGGCTCTGGGCCTTATCTTCATGAAGATAACAGAGCCCAAGTCAGATTTGTGTTTTATTGTTTCGCTCAGAAAAGCTGTGTACCGGTGTGTATAATGTCATCTTCCTGCATTGGTTCTTTGTTGACAGAAAAAGCTTACCACGTATCTTTTCTCTTCCTGCAATATCTGGGATTCCTTTCCAGGTTAGTAAGAAAATGCTCTTTTTGTTTATGTGAACAGAAGTTACTGTGAGTCCTTTTCGCTTCTGATCACCTCGTTTCATGCGATTTAGACTATAATCTTTCTGTATGTAGGCAAATAATGGAAAATTGAAGACGTGGTGGAGGACGCTTTCCAGTTCATGGGGTGAAGAAGGAAACCACTTTCTAAGACATTTGTGCTTTTGGTGTGACTGAAAGTCGTACGTACTGGCGTTTCATTAACAAGACATCGTAGAAAGGTGTTTTTTCCCTTTTCTACACGCGTAGAACGGAGCCAGGCCAGGAGAAACAGGTATAGCTCAAACGCTTAAAGCTCAACCACATCTATGTCAAACCATATTCTGTGCTGTAGGTTGGAGCTCAAACGATCACTGCCACCACCAGGTTTCTCGTATGGGCACGCTATATCTCTGGCACAAAATTGACGCATCCTTTGCATGATGCAGCTGTGTATCAACAAGCAATGCAGTTTTTCGCAGTAATTGACGTTTTGATAGACTTGGCTGTCTTGGCCATTTTCTGACAGTAGATAATAGTTTTTTCTGATATATTATACTTTTGAGTAGTTCCACTTTTCGGATATGACTGTCCAGATGCGGTCGCACTGGCCTGAGCTCTGCTGGAACTTCTTGGAACCGATGAGTTTAAGCTTTCCGTTTCAGCCTGGCCTTCAGGCTCGAGGGTGAAGCTAACAGTGTTTGCAGGCGATTGCTTCTTGGAAGAAACCAAAATAAACGTTTCTCTGAATCCTATCAAAGAAATTATTAGCGATCGTTTGTAGTTTAGGGAAAACGAAGTATTGGTCCTTGCAGACCAGAATTAGAAAATAAAGGCGTATGAGAAGTTGTTAATTTCCTATAAACATTGCGGTGTTGATTTTGTGTTTGGGGAGGGACAGAAAAGCATTTATTGGAAATAATTGAACTATTATTGGAAACAATGACTTTGTTTCGAAAAAGCAAACAAGTGTTTGCTGCAAACATTTACTATTTTTGGAAAGAGCAAAAAAATGTTTGCTGCAAACATTTTCTCTATGAATGTACGTACCAGTACCCTTGAGTTTACTTGCGTTGTGAAGCATTTCATCCACGTAGTCTTTTGAGTTTGTTTCAACAAGTATATTCGCTGTTTGGTGCTTCGAATTTAGAACACGTATGGAGCTTATTGGCGCAGGCTTATCCGGAACAAGTGAAGTTAGTAACTTGTTGACTTCTTTACCAGGATTTATGTTTATTTTGGCGCTTTTGGCAAGACGCACGATGAGATTCTTCTCAGTAGATTTTTTTGCGAGAAATTCGACCTCTCGTCTGAGTGAGTTGCACTGATCTTGCACTTCCTTCAGTTTAGTGTTAAGCTCAATGTTTTTGTTTCTAAGTTGTTGAATTTCTTTGTGAACGCATTTGATGTCATCTTTAGTGGCCAAGTTAGCATTTTTCTGGTCCAAAAATCACCCATACACGTATTTAGTTCGTCTAGTGACATTTGTCCCACTGCCATTTTCCCTTTGTTTGTGTTTGATATTTGTTGTTTTTTTGAGAAGTTAACGCTTTATTCTGGAGAAATCACGGAGAGGGGTCTTTTTCCACTCATTTGCACTTTAGTTCAAGATTTAAGTTTTGAATTTTATGTTTTTTGGTTTCAGAACTTGAGTATTGTGTTATTAATTAAGAGTTCAGTTCAATTTATTTTTTAATTTTTATATAAAATCACTTTTTCACTAGAGCTTTTGGATATACGTGTTGCTTTTACTTTAACCAGAGTTGCCATCCAATTATACAGTATTATTTCCATATCAAATGTGCTTTTTGTAAGGATTTTTTCTGAAAATATACCTTTGTGTGAGGCATTTAAAACCATGACAAATGCAAAAGTATTCGCGGCAAATGCTTCGTTTGAGAGATAGTTGACTCCCAGAGCTAGTTCAAGAGCTAAACTTGAAGTCGCTTTAGCTTTGTTTTTCTTGAAAGAAGAATGAAAGTGGATCACCTTAGGATCAGCTAGGCCTGGTCTTATTTCCGCTTCCTGGTTTTGAGGCTTCTTGTTGCCAATTGACATTACAAGGTGAATATGTTTCATCCTGGGACCTAACCCACTACTCCTCCAGTGAAATTTACCAAGAGTTTGCTGCAAAACAGCATTTTTTACAGTTTATGTAAAGCCAGAATAATCTCTTTTCGCCGCAGTTTCCAATGCTGTGTTGGGAAGCCATAGACTATGGAAAGTGACATTAGACAAAATTTTATCATAGGCATTATGACAATTTGTAAATCGTCATAAATATGCCCAACTAACCAAAGTGTCATAAGGCCAAATGTTGTGCGCATGCTGGCCCGCTGCAATTCAACTGCTAACTTTCTTTTTAAGTACCGATTGGTCTGAATGTCAAATGCGACCCAATGCCAAATTATGGGCTTACGTCCATACAAGGGCATTATGGCTATCCAAAGAGTAAAAAGTCGAAAAAGCTTATAGCACTAAAAGGGTCACCACTGGCCATAGCCACAAGAGTTATAACAGGCCACAACCTGTTGGGAAAACACTCTGCAAAATTAAGAATCATGAACACCAACTACATTTGCAGGGGCTGTCACGATCCCGAAGCGGAAGAAGATGTGAAACTCCTCCTCTGTCAATGTCCAAGTGGCAGAATGCAACGTTTTAAACTTCTAGGCAAATTCTTCTTTGGGAGCTGGACAAGCTTGCAAGAATGCCGGTGGTGAATATCGTGAAGTTCAGCAGGGACTCTGGCTGGGCCAATTTTCTCTTTGAAGCTCAGGATACTTGAACTAACTATCATAATATTATACTAACATTTCTATTCTTACAGATTGTGCCTATAGGGAGATGCTAAAGGCTCTCGTAGGCCTATGCGAGCTTTTGGCTTTAGCTGCTTGCAACCCTACTTAACCTAACCTATGGGCTTACGAACTCTCAAAAAAGTGTGACAATGTCAAACGACACAATTTGGCCTTATTACAGGTTCACAAAGGGAGTCAAGACCGAATTAAAGTTTTGACTTGTGTCGTTTGGCCTTATTTGACGACACTCTCTGATCATTCCAAATTTCTAGAGAATCTACCCAGTACGGAAAAAGGTCTTGCAACGTACGCACAATTTCATGTGTGAGAAGTAGAATTTCGTTGGCAGATTGCTATGGCTCTTCTTACTCGTGGTTCACTTCTTGAAATAGTGTTTCTTGCATCATTAGGAAGGGTTAGTTTGTTAAGACGAAACCTTCGAAGGATTCACATAGTGCACATGTAGCAACGCAATCAGAGCTACTAGTTGGAGCTCGTGGAACGAGTTACGTTACGTTTTTGTTGGAGGTTGCTACTATCCGATGGAGCACTCAGACACAACTACTGGTCCATTGTACTACCATGCAGACACCTTACATTAATGTATTTAGTTTACCCGTCTTTCGAAGAAGGATGAGAAGGAGCTTCAGTGATGAAGATCTTAGGTGTTCGGCACTCACCCCGTCAGCCCCAAAGATCCGCCACCTGATGCGAGCAAAGGCAGGGCAACTACAAAGAAAGTGTTCCGCTGTATCGTCGTCCTCTCCACAGGCAGGACAGGTGGTGGTTTCGCTTAAGCCTAACACATTCAAGTGTCTAGCAAAAGCTTGGTGGCCGGTAAGGACGCCTAAAAGAAGTCTGCAATCGATTCTCCTAAGAGATAGAAGAAAAGACGCTGACCCCTCGCAAATGTCCGGGCGTAGTAGGTTAGTCTGTCTGCACCCATTGCAGTCACGCCAGCGAGCCCTGTGCTCAAGAGAAACCCAAGTATCAATGGCAGACGTAACAACAGATACAGGCAGGCCTATGGCAGGTTCAGGTCCTGAGAAAACCTCTTCTGAGCCTAGCCTGGCAAGCTCATCAGATATCATTTCCCTGGATACCAGTGTGACCTGGAACCCAAACAATATTCACTGCATTTAGCCTTCCAACTAAGTTCAACGATTTCTTGAGTTCGAGCACTATCTTGGACAAGGTAATAGGGTTGAGCAAGGCTTGGTTAGAGCGGCTTGGCTGTCACTGCAAACGTTGAACGAGTAGTTTTGTTCAAGTATTGGTAGATCCTAGCAGAACTCGAAAAGGTGACACCGGCACCATCGGCATTATTGCGCATTTTGCCAGTGGATATTATCAGGTCCCGAGTTGCCACATTCTCTCCTCGGTGGAAATATTTCCTACAGGACATAGAGCCTTTTATAGTTGGTATAAGTTTTCTTGAATGCAAATCCAGAATCACGTTTTAATACGAATAATGCTGTAAGATAAAAGTGCCACCTTTAAGTGCCTCCTGTACAACTTTTTCTTCATACAAACTTCCTGACGTAATGAATCACTCATTCAGATCTGGGAGTTACGAGTTAAACAATTGGATCATGTTGGTTACTCATTCAATCGTAGTGGAGCACTTCTTTATTAAAAAAAAAAATTGTAGATACTCGGAAAAATTCTCATCAAAGCCGCATCTTATGACGCTTACTCGACTTGACTTTAAAGCTGTCTGCTTTCAAGTGGTCAGCACTAGCTTATCTCAAAATTATTGCCGGATCAGATTACATTCAATTTATCAATTTGTTTCCCGATCGTTGACGCGCACTTGTAAAGATTTTGTATCTGGATTGGCAAAGTGCCATACCGGTGTGTCAGAGCGAAATAGTACGAACTAATAAAGTTTAATTAAATACTCTTGAGATGAGAACCGCATGAAAGGCGTACAGACTTCAGGGGTTTCACGTGAGCTTCTTTCAAAATTTCGCAGTAATTGATATCGGAGCCTATTTTTTCATGATAGCCCGTGTGCTCTCTTGGTTAAAACAATAAACCTGGTAATTGTTACACAAACTTTTCTTAAATAACATTGCTCATCCTTTTAAGCCTTAAGAAGGAGGTCTGCCACACCGACTGATGCTGAAAAACTTTTAAGCAATTCGTTTTTCTCAACATCTTTTGGAACTTTACTTAAATATTGTCAGTGAAATTTATAAATTCTCTGAGAATTTTCTAGTTTTTTAATGACATTATGTACTTTTTTTCGGTGAGAGAACGTCGCCTCTCTGCAGGAGCCATGTACCAACCAACATAGCTATGAGGGGGGGTACTTTTCACTAACGTAGCTTATCCTTCTTCTGCTTTTTTTCCAGATAATGCAGTTAAGAAAATATCAGACGCCTTTACTATGCCTCAGCCAGCCCCAATCCCAATCGTAAAGTAATCCCTCCTCTGGTCAGATTTTTTTTTGAGACACAAATTTTGTCATTCATTCGAATTTTCGGGCTATCAAAATAAATTTTCACGCAAATTGGTAAACAAAAGATAAAACTGCATCAATAGCGCAAATCAGAATAAAACATGTGATTAGCACCATTGTGACATTTGTGACTTTGAAGTCGAGTGTTAATTCGCTGTCTTGCCGCTATATAGATTTATCGGTCTCGTCGGATTTGATAACTACCCGCGTGGTTGAAGAAAATTATTCAGTCAGCTCAATATTCTCACTTCGAAAACAGTCTGCAGCATAATCATGGTTAAATTCATTGTGGTAACTATTCTCGTCCTTGCAGTGATATCGGTCTGTATTCGGGCAGAATGTGTCGACGGTGAACAAAAGAAAGACGACAGCGACGAGAGTGATGTGTTGACATTTTTCAAAAGTGTAGGTTGCACCATAGCCGACCAAACCGCCAAGATCTCAGAAGGTGCCAAGGATTTGGGTAAAAAAATTGCAGATGGCGCCGAAGACTTTAAGGATGGTGCGGCAGATAATGCCAAGAAATTCGGCGATGCTGTTGAAGATAAATATGGCGATTTAAAGGATAAAATCGCATAGACCGTCGAATGTGGCACCTATGTAAATCCTGATGTACTAAAAGCTGGACATAAATACGGAAAAGGCTTCATTCTAGATGCCTTGCAGTTGTGTAAGAAGGGTCATTAATTGGCTTTTCTGTGTGGTGATTATTTAAGAAAAATCTTTTAAGTCAAAGAAATAAATTATTTAAATTTTACTTTTATGCAAAAGTTTTGTTTGAAATTAAACTGGTTGGTGAGAAGGTGAACCTCAAGGCTGCATTATAAGTTCTATGGTAAGTTCCTCTCTTCATGGACTACATTTACGAGACGCTGGCAGTAGGTATCACGTTTACTGAAATTGTCAAGAAGGTTCTCCTTTATGCTGATGATTTGGCATGATTTCTTACAACCCATTAACTCTCCAACTCCAAATAAACAAGCTTAAATCCTTTTGCGAAACTCTAGACCTTCATATCAACGTCCAGAAAACCAAGATCATTTTTTTGGGAGGCGTCAAGGAAGAAGACCTCGCGAAGAATCCTGGTGTCAGGTAACATGACCCGATTCAAAGAGGGAAAGGAATAGGAATAGGAAAAGAAATAGGAATAGGGATAGGAATAGAAATAGGAATAGGAACAGAAAAAGCAATAGGAATAAGAATAGGAACAGGAGGAGGAATATGAATAGGAATAGTAATAGGAATGGGAAAAGGAATAGAAATAGGAGTAGGAATAGAAATAGGAGTAGGAATAGAAATAGGAATAGGAATAGGAATAATAATTCGAAGAGGAATTGGAATAGGAAAAGGAATAGAAATATGAATAGGAATAGGAATAGAATTAGCAATAAGAATAAGAATAGGAATATGAATTGGAAAAGGAATTCGAAGAGGAATAAAAAAAGGAAAGGTACAAGGAACAGTTTCCTAGAACGAGCCCATGAATGGCGGTGAGGACATGGAAATGGGAGGTTTTATGAAATCTCCGACCAATAGTCCACGTTATTATCGGTGTTTATTGGGCCATATTTTACAAAGCCATCCCTTTAGTATGATCTTATCTACCCATCGTCTAGGTCTGGGTAGTCGGTGTCAAAATTATTCTTCAAATGTGTAAAAGTATCACAAAATGACATTCAAATTGCTTTCTGCAAGACGCCAGCAATACTCAAGATGTTGGGTTGTGTCAAGAATTTTTAGGGCTCCCTGTCTCACGTTTTTCGGTCGTCTTGAATACCAGGCCTTTGGTGACCTAAGGACAAAGTGTAAACTCAACGATAAGAAAAAGTTTACACTTCGTCCTTAGGTCACCAAAGGGTATTAAAAATAGGACCTTGTCTCACCATAAAGCTCTTAGTAGAGAGTTTTTACAACGATTTAAAGTTGTCGTCGTATTGTAAATAAAAAGTGTGGTTTTCGACATGCCACAATTAATCAGAGTAGTAAGGTTGGCTTTGGAAAAATAAGGAAATATGTAGATTTAAGACAGGACCGGATATGCTTAGAGGTAAATTTTTGGGGTAGGTAAGCTAAAAAGTGAATCTGGAGCTCCACTAATATTTGCCTGAAAAATGTATGTTGCCAGCTAAGTTAAAGTCGAGTTCAACCTCCATTAACACCCTTTTATTCTGGGATAGGTTCAGTGTACTCATCAGGCTGGATCGCTTATGTCGTCTGTTGATCTGGCTTTCATATAAGCCCAATGCCCGGTTTTTTGAGTAAGTAATTGTCACTGTAACGTCATACTTGAGAGAATTGTGCAGAACTCCCGCGCCAACACCAGAGCTACAATCCTAAAGTCCGCGAAATTACTCGCATAGGCAAACGACATTTAAGTAATCGGAGGTACAATGCGTGATGCAAAACTTCAGCAAAACCTTCATGAAGATTTGCAGCAAGCGAAAAAAATGGGTAAAGGAGTCAACGAGGAGTCACAAACGCTCGAGTTCGCAAAAACTTTGAGTTCGCACTGCAGACTCTGCGCAGTAGAGGAGCACCAAGCATCAAGTGACGCACACAAGTGGAAGGGGTTCTCAGTCAACATCGCATGGAAAACTGGAGACGGCTAGCTAGAAACAGAGCTGACTGGCGAAGCTTGTTGGTTGACGCGCAAGTCCAACCCGGACTGCAGCGCCACCTAAAGTAAGAAATTAAGATTGCTTGGCTGAAGCCTTGAGTAGAGCTAACCTACGTTGGACGGAACTCGATACTCGACACGTGCAGACTCACAAGGGAGTTATGGCCGGTTCGGTTAACAAAAAGAGATCATTATTTATGATCGGACCAGCCCGCAGGAATATCCGAGTACTCACGGGACTCCTTACGGGGCATTGCGCTGTGGACCTATCTGTCTTGTAAATATTGTCAAGAAGGTTATGTTCAAAAATACTGCGTATTGTTTCGCGAATATTTAAAATGTGCTTCAACTCACCCCATGTCCGCTGCGATAATACCTCCTTAGCACTGATTCGCTTAGCTGTGAAGAAATTTCAATGAATATCAATTCGTCGTACACCAATATGACCTTTCGCGACTTACAACGCCAATAAGCATACAAATCAAAGCATAGCAAAAAGCATTTTAATACCACCCCGCTGAGACCTTAAACTTTATGACGGACTACAATTCCAGTGAATTCGCATAAAGTGCGTCGTCGGTCGGTCGGTAGCTATTTCACTCAATTAAATGTTCCGTCCCCGACAAGACCAGTCAAGTAAGTAATGTCTCCCTACACTCACAATATCAGCCCACTTGGCTGGAACCGATTCGAACTAAATAACAAGCAGCACAAGCTTCTCTAAATTAGTCAGTCACCTTAAGAAACCCTAGTTAGTCGGTTTATTGTGAACGGAAAAGCGAAACAGAATCCCCAAAGAAAATGAAGAGACTACTCCTGGTCGCGAGTGTTTTGATCCTTGTTGTGGCTTCGGCCAGTGTCCGTGCGGAATGTGTCGACGGGGAGATGAAAAATTCCAGCGACAGCGACGAGAGCGAGGTGTCGTTGTTCTTCAAGAATGTCGGCTGTAAGCTGCAGAAGGGTGCAATTAAAGTTCAAGAAGGTGCCAAAAAGCTGGGCGGTGAGATCAAGGAAGGCGCCAAGAAATTCAAGGAGAGTGCCAAGAAATTTGGAAGCCAAGTAAAGACGAAGTTCGGTGAACTTAAGGAGAAGTACACGGATTCATCGGAGGAGGAAACAACGGTGCATAGTTTTTTGGCTAATGTGGAGCTAATTAATCCTGATGTATTAAAGGCTGAGCAGAAATGCGGAAAAGGATTCCTTTTGGACGCGTTGGGCGATTGCAAGAAAAACTAAAATTGATGTTATCGATGTGTTGTGAATATTTTGTTTTTTTAAGTATTAATTCAATAAATTAGAAGTAATCAAAATTGTTTTTTTGCAAGTTTGGAGTGGAGTGCTATGAAACATTGAAGTGTTATTACATCCCTGAATAAATAGAATCTTCCGCTCGACTCTCGACTGCTCTTTAACTGGTTTGTATATGAACATTTTCTTATTGTTATTAGACGATATAATCTCCTTAAGTAGAGGCCAGGTAGAACATGACCCTAACAACCTCAAAGTTATACTTGAAGCTGTCGATGGTGATAATACTTTGGCGAAGACGTTGGTATTATGGGTGTTTTTTCTTGATGCGCCCCGTTGGCTGCTTCGCCCAGTTTCGCTGCTCTATTCCTTATATTAATTTTCTAATTGTGCGTACTTTGGATGAGCCTCAGGTGTTGAAGCACGACAAAAAGCATGATTTAAAGGTTAAAGTAACCTGTTAAAAAGTTTAAAGTAACCTGGCAGCGCGTCAACCTACCTTAATCCTTTTTTGACATCAATTGGGTTCGGTGAGGTGACATTTAATGGTTGCTCATCTTGACGGAACAGCGTGAGGTTACACTTGTCTTCCTACACAAACTGATAAGCTTAGTAGGCATGACAAGAAACTTTTCGGATTAACCGCGTTAATAACTATTTTTAATGAGTACAATACTAGACTCACCCCGAACGTTTCGCTCAAGTTGCATTGAGCGTGGTCACCGGGAAAGTTTCCCGTTTTCTTTCTAGTTTTGTACTCATTAAAAATAGTTATTAACGCGGTTAATCCGAAAAGTTTCTTGTCATGTCAATTAACAACCGCGAAAGCCTTAAAACTTAGCAGGCTTTCCAATACTAGACGTTGCCCCAGCGCGTCTCTAGATGCTGTCATACGCGGCCTTTAAATCAACCCAAAGCTGGTGAGTATCGATTTGAAATAACTGGGCTTTTTCCAAGAGCTGCCATATTGACGATAACTTGATCAATGGTGGACTTTCCTGGCCTTAAGGACCCACTGGTATGGAGCTATAAAATTGTAGACTAAGGCCTTTAGGCGTAACCAGCAGTAACAACAACAGAAAAGATTTTGTATACTATATTCAGAAGACTGATGCCTCCATACTTACTTACTTAAGGTGGCGCTACAGTCCGGGGTGGACCTGGGCCTCAGCCAACAAGCTTCGCCAGCCAGCTCTGTCTCTGATGCCTCCATACCTGACGCAAATCAGAGCGAGGGTCGCCTTTCTTGACGATTGGGCGAGTGATGCTGAGGTTTTATTCACTGGGCGTGCTTTCCCCCTTTGACCATATCTTAGAGATGAGCTCGTGTATGCTCTAAACCATATTATCGTCATTGGACCAGTAAGTCGGCAGCTAGGATGTCATCTCAGGCTGCTTTGTGGCACTTGGAACACAGCTATACTGTCACTTCATCCAGATCGGGTGGGCGGTAGCGTTCGCATGCTTCGTCGGTGACTGGATGGTTCATTCTGCTTGATAACGGAATAATATTGCCTGCGCTATTATACAGCCTGTAGAAATGGTCCTAGCCAGAAGCAGAAACCTTTGGGCTGTTTCAAGAGGAAAGTCCTCGGGGCGATTTATGGTCCAGTCGGAGACATATAACGTTTGAGCATAACGGCTGCGGTGGCTTGGTCTGGTAAAGCGTGAATTAACTCCCCGGCCCGGAAAATCTTCGAATCTACCCCGCAGGAACGGCGCAGTAGAGGAGCACCGAGCCTGAGGTGGCACACGCAAGTGGAAGGGACCTCAGCCAACTTTGCCAGACTCGCGTGCAAGACTTAAGAGACAGAGCTGGCGATTCTTGTTGGCGTTCTGTTTACCATGTGAAACCCTGCAATGTTGCCACAGCTTTATAAACACTTGATGCTGATGGCATTGGACTTCGTAAAAAAGTTTTGCAAAAACTTGATTTGAGTAGAGTAGAGTAGAGTAGAGTAGAGTAGAGTAGAGTAGAGTAGAGTAGAGTAGAGTAGAGTAGAGTAGAGTAGAGTAGAGTAGAGTAGAGTAGAGTAGAGTAGAGTAGAGTAGAGTAGAGTAGAGTAGAGTAGAGTAGAGTAGAGTCGCTTTTTGGAGTGCAAGAGTCTTCTGCAGACTTGAGTGAAATGGCGTCGAGTTAGGCTTTCCGGGTTTCGTTAAACTCTCTTTAGATTTTGGTTAAAGCTTTGAACGAAAAATTTCTTCTGCATTAAATTATTCTGTTGATGTGTTGGTGCTACTATGATAAAAACCTCAGTGAGTGCTAAACTTTCTTATCGACTTCAGCAGATCGATCGAGATTTAATACTTCTGCCTTTTACTCCTAATCCTGATCGGCGGATGTCGATGGATGCAGTCGATTTGTATAATGACAAGTTTGTATAATGACATAAAATTTTAACTGCGACACTTACCTTACTTCACAAACCTAGCGGTGGTTTGTCGAAATTGGAATTAAGTGGGAAGGAATATGAACGTAGACCTGGGCAAATGTCAGTCTTATCAGCCCTTTTGTCTCGAATCTATTATGTTAATGCCATGGTAATTCTTGGGACGCTTTTAATTCGTTTAGAGGGGCTTAAAGCATTGGCCTATATTTAAAGTTAAACAATTTCTTTTGGATCATCCCGGCGAAAAAATACCTAAGTTCTAAGTTAGTTGGCCTATTTGAACCTTTAATAGCCTAAACAGCCTTTTAAAAATGAACCTTTGACACCTTCACAGCTTCATTACAATTCAAATCCGTTTTTCGAATGAGTCATCTTCTATTTTTGATAAACTATAACTCAACCCAAAAAATCTGTCTTTCCCGAACAATTTTCAACAGCTCCTTTTGAGCCAAAGTTCAGACTGCATTTTTATTGCGCATAAGCGAATGGCTAACACATTTTATAGCTAGCTCGTACCTCAATTTCCTAAGAACTTACTGGCTATGGTAAGTCGTACGGCATTGGAAGTTGCTTTTGGCGTACCCATACGAGAAGCCCCAACAAAAGTTCTTTATTGCTTGTGCTTTCTCAGCTCTCGTCTGCCGTGACTTCCCTCGTTTTGCATGCTTTCCCTGGCAGCACAATAAGACGACAATAATTATTCTTTGTATCCGCAGCTCGAATACGCGTTTTTCTGCCGAAATCTTTAATCTTGTTGCTTTCGGAAAGGTACATTGACCCAATTACAATTGTCTTGCGGTGTTCGCTCGTATCCATAGCTGCTTTGGGTGTAAAAAGAAGTGTACCTACTCTCGTGTATCTTTGTGTCTTTTATAAACTCAACTTCAAATGCTCCAAATGGTGCCATGGACCACATCCATTGAATTTCTTCATTAAGTTTGAGTCTTTTGTCTGCCAGCGTTACTACAGGTATTTTCACTTGTCGTCTTTTCCTTTGACTACGCAGCCATTATGGAGTCGCGTACAGCGTTTCATTCAAGACTTACCAACGTGAAATGCAAATAAAAGTTCTTGGTGCTCTGCTGCTCTGCGTCAACGCAAGAGAAAAAGAGGCTCCATGCGCTTCTGGTCGAAATATATTTGACGACTGGCCGTGGAACTAGTTTTAGTCTGCAGCAGTTCGTGGTTCAGTTTGGTTCTGGAGTCAAGTAGTGTCTACTCGAGATGATGAAATTCTTTGCGGTTCCATTGACCCTTTACCTAGTCGTGCTCGCAGTGGGCACCAAGGCGGATGGAGTGCAGGCTCCCTCTGCGTGTGGAGAAATCGACAAAGAAGACACCAGCGAGGTGAATCTGTTCTTTAAGAACGTACAGTGCACCCTGGAGAAGGCTAAACCGTGGGTGGACGAGATCGAAAAGGAGGCAAAGAAGCTGGAGGAGACTGCAAAGAAAATCGGCGAAGGAGTAATCAGTAGGCTGAGTGATCTCATGGAGAAATGGATTGCTGGCGACAATATTACAAGCAGTTTAACTGCAGCTACCGATGCCCATCAGGAGAGTATTGGTGAACCAGTGAAGATAAACGAGGTCGGGGTTGATGGGCCGGACAAGTGCGCTCCAGGACAAGTTCTCGACGTAGAGGGCAAGTGCCAGCGAGTGGTCTAAGCATAAAGTGTGATTAAGGTTAAGGATTCTTAAAATAAATGTGATTTTAATATTGAAAGAAGCATTGAGATTTGAGACTTAAAATTATTTAAATGTGTTGATTTGTTGATTGCATAGTCACTAAAACCACCAGCCGAACGGCTTTGCTTTGGCATTTGGGGAAGCGTTTTGAGCTAAGGCTTCCTTCTCCTCAGGATCATGGGGCGCGCCCTTGTCGCCACCATCTGTTGGAGTATTTATTGGAGGGTCTACTGGATAGTCCTCGTCCTGCCCATCATCGTTGGCATTTTCTTCCTCCTCGTATTCGGTATCCGGTTGGGATATTGTTACTTCATCTTCTGCTCCTGAGTCCTCCATCGCAGGAAGCAAGGGAATTTCTCTTTCTGGTGTGGGCAGAACGGTTGTGGTACTAAGCTTTGGCTTCACTGTTGCAGCAATTCCAGCCCCTTCACCTGAAAAATCGAATTTTCACTCAACATTCTCCTTGAGCATATTTAAAAATTTTTTTTTTTCTCACATCCAGGTAAGGTAGGATCATAATCGCAGCGCACAAATCTCGTCAAATCTTCGTCGTTTATAAAGGCAAATGGAGGAGGCCTTCGTCTACTGTGGAACACCTCAATAATTTCAATGTAGTGTTTATTTTTGGCGCATGGCATCGTCTTACGCTGTACATAACGAGTATAAACAATGTTTTTGACGGTTTGACTTATGGTACCTTCGACAAACACAACACTCGCGATGGTTACGAAAACCAGCGTCAAACACAGGAGCCTTGTTAAGGTCATGGCGTTGCAATACGAACTAGTTCAATAAATTCATTTCTAATTGTGTACAGCTAGTTATTGCGAATTAGAAATAAAAACCTTAAGCAAAAATAATAATATTGATAACCTTTGCACGAAATGGCTTAGAGGTTGACAACTTAATTAGCACTGCATAGTGTTAGGAGGAACCGAGTACAGTGGGTGGCAGGAAAAATACTACACAAATAATTAAACTTGAAAATCACATGTGGGTTTAAATACTTTTTTAATGCTATAAATTATTAAAATAATAAAAATTATGTAACAATAATATTTGGTCCATTTATATTATTATTTTTTTCTTATAATTCATTGTATCCTATGACAAAAAAAAGAGAACAAAGAGAAAAAAGTCAGTCAAGGCCGAAGATAATAAAAAAATATGTCATTTAACACTTTTATATCACCTTTTTTGTGTTATGTTTTTACGTTCAAGACAATTGTAAAACCATTTGGGGTCGGTTTTTCGATGTCGATGCTTAACGCCCAGCTCAAACTAAAATCTGTTAATCCCGTAATAAAATGGTTCTGGAGTTAGCCCAGCGAGCATTTCTTCAGTGCAGAGCTAACTCCGTAAACAAAGTTGTCAAAATCTTCGACTCTCGAAATAATTGCCTCTCCTAATTCTCACATAGAAAAACATAGAACATAGAAAAACACAGAAAAGAAATTTCGACTTATTCCCAGATGTAATTTTTCACAGAAACACGCAAATCAATTGTCATTCCACACAGAAAAAACACTCAAAGAAGTTCATACTGTTCTCCAGAGTTGATCCGAGATTAACTCACCAAATTTGGCGAGTTAAGCCGAAATTAACCCTTGATAAAAGTTCACTGAAAAAATTATTTCTGGGGTTAATCTCAGTTTAACTCGGAAACTCGGATGAAAAATTGATCTCGCATTGAAAAACCGGCCCTAAGTAGTTTAAGTCTGCCTGGAAGGGGAATAGGGAATATGGCATTTTTTTATACAGCTGTCAGGCTTGTAAATCAGCCGACCCTAGCCAGACACCGAACAAGAAGTGCTCATTAAATTCTGTTTTGTTTCTGGTTTTATTTCATCACGGCCTTTGATAAATTTGAACTAGTCCTCAGAAAACTGGAATGCCAACGTGTCGGTCTTAGGTCTTACTGTTATCCTGTTCCGATTTCATCTATAAAATAATGTGGATACCAGTTCGAAACTTTCTAAAAACTTTATAGACAGGGGATGTAAGCATCTCCTCACATCTCGGGGCACTGTTTCAGGGTTAAAGGTTCGCCTTTTTTAGAGAAGTCATTAAAAAAAAGGGCAACCCTACAAAGGGTGTTCGGTGTAAAAATGCACCTTAAAAAACTCAAGTAAGGATTTGCCTCGATGATAGGATAGGAAGGCTTAACAACTTGTGTTATGATACCCAAACCAAAGGGAATAAATATCGTTACTCCAGTGGGCGCATGCCATGGTGCAGTGAATAGTGAATTCGTACTACTGTGCACACGCTACATGGTTCGGGTACCGAACGCGGCAATACATTTTTTTTCATAGTCCCACCTCCACGAGCGTCTGATACATAAGCCATCCGCGAGACCTATGAACTGAATGTGTCAGATAGCTTTAGTTCCTACCTAGGTTAGGGTAAAACTTATTCGGTGTGAGCCAGTGCCAAGGCAGTCCTATGGGGCCAATTGCTGGCGAAAGAGTTGGGGGTGGAAGACTTGTGTTCAAAGAACCTTCGAATCCGATAAAGAGGTTGAGGGTAACACCCGATGCAGACTCAAGACCAAGAGTTGTGGCGTTCGCCAGTTATACGTTCAAAGAATTTGACCTGGATTTAAACTCATTGTCTTCTGGCTAAATTGCTTAGATCTTCGAAGTTGTATTTATCTAGTTGAGTAATAGAACTATGAACAATAATTATTCTTTCTGCTTTTTTTGTCTCTTTTTTTTTGGCATCTAGCATCCCTACCTACCAGTCAAAATGGCCCTTGAGGCTCCCAACTAAAGTTCCAAACTTCTTTAGAAGGTATCTTCATGTTTTCCTACTATACAGGGGTGTAATAGCATAAGGTAATCTGTGATTTTCACATTTTGTGACAGTCAATGTGATCAAACTATATTGTTCCGCATCGTTGCTTTATTTAGACTTTTGATGTTAGAAGTTTTGTTTTATGTATGAATATGAATGCAGAAAGTCAGCCTAGGTAGAAGCAAAATACCCAACTAATCGGAAAGTTTGAAAATTGAAGACCAGCTGATTTTGACGGTGATGATCACAGTTTACGCAGACGATTTTTTTCTGTTCTGACCAGGTTGCTGTAACCTTATGGCATTGTGATGGCTTTTATGCCCAGAGGAAAAACAAGGTGTTATTGTCTGTTAATGTCTAGCGCTGTTTAAGTCTGGCTCTGGTATTGGCTAAGAATATGATGTAATACAATGTCTCCACCGAACACTAATCTGCGTTTAATATACATCTTTAACTTATCTCCTACATATATCGAGACTTACTGTACAGATTTAGATCCTCTGGATAAGTAATTAAAAAAATCTCCTCACAAATTTCGTTTACTATTTCTACAAACCTCTTCTACACTTTAGGCTTTTTAGCACACCTTTATGACAGCTATAGACTCGAAAGAGAAAGCCGAAACTGCCCACGTATGGCAGGTCTGCCACAAATACGTTGTGATTTTTGCTACGAAATTGTTTTCTCGCTCCTGGGAAATATCATTGTCACTCCCTTTTGAGATCCAATAAGACAACAGAAGGGTGCTTGCGTCAAATAAATCATGTTACAAGTCTGGTGGATACACTTCGGGATTTACTTTAAACCATATCCCACTAATGGCATCAGCTTTACCGCTTGTGAAGCCATAATATTAACTTCTTAGAGTATGAACTGCTAGTAAGTGTCGGCCGTTTAACACTCAGCGCGAGAGCGTTAAACCAGAGCGGCAGCGACAGCACGAAACCAGAGAAATCGTTGGTTAAAACACAATGAGAGCGAGAAACCGCAACGACTGTTTTGACTGCACAGTGACAAAACATAACATATTTCTAAAATTTGTCGACTTTATTGCACATAAATAGTTTTTATTTCACAACAAGTATTAGCTTCTAGAAAAAAAGTCTATACAACAGCGTGTCATAACTCACAAAACCGATTGAGAGAATAATTTTCAACCTCCGAGAGGGTTTCTCAACTTTTCGAAAAGCCTGGCGGGCGAGACAGCGATCACGCCGGTATTGTGAACCACCCCATATATTGAAACTGGTTGAAATTCATTTGACAGCTCGCCTGAGACCTTTGTTCGCTCTCTCGCTCTTTATGTGAAACAGCCATGAGGCTTAGTCTTCATACACAAACGAAGTCAGATTGAAGGAAATAAGGCAACACAATTTGGATCCCGAAATATAGAAAGTAAAGTTAGCAGCATCGTCTTCATTTAAGTGGTTGAGAACCCTAAGAGCACAGAATAAGGGTTTCAGAGCTGGAATAAAAGGAAAAAGTGTCTCAATCACACAAGTCTCAGCACAAGGAAGCTTACAGCAGAACCCAAATTAGTTTTATATTCATTTAAAAAACGTCACTGATAGGCAGTTCCTAAGTTTCTTACCCGAAGCCATAGGTGCTAGAATAAGAAACAGCCAAGGCGGAGCACACGATCTAGCTTAGAGCTTGAGCTGAATAAAGGTGGCACTCGATAATGATTCAAAGGTGGCACTCGATAATGCGAAATCTGAAGCTCGAAGTGTTAGAAAATCTGAAGTCTAAAAAAATAAATCCATGAGACAACACACAACAAAAATGGCGGATGTTGAAAAGTTAAACGCCTTCGGGTAGGTACGAAAAAATTCAAAAACTATATTTCTGGCTTTCTAGCACGAAGGCAAGTTAAAACCTGTGAGTAAGTGCTACACTGTGTGCGCAGAAGTTACAGTCCGTAAAACGGACCGTTGAATACCCTATCCTATCCCACATTGTAAAATGCTGATGGCAAAGTTATTTTTTGACATTTTATAAGTAATGCAAACTTCGAAAAGGGGCGTGGTCCAACTGCCCCTAATTACAAACTATTAATTATAAGATAGTTCCACAGATATTTCCAAGTTACACTTAAATGTACGTAAAAATGCAATTTTTTGGTTCAAATTCAATATTTTTGAAAAATCGACCCCTAAAAGGGGGCGTGGCTAGAAACTTTATATGAACGAAATCTTGACTTAAGTCTCGTTTACCTAACCTGCTACTTTTTTTGTTTCATGTTTTCCTAAATCAGGCTCAAGGCCAGTCGAAATTAAGTTTTCCTGGAAAATGTTAGGTTTTTCTTCAATTCTGCCTCCGTAGGTGGGCGTGGCCCAAAGTCTTGTATGAACAAAATGTGGAACTAAGCGTTTTCTAGATAAAATATTAAGCAAAATTTTTTCAATTTCTAGCAAAAATATTGAGTAAACTGCATTTGAAAATTTACCCTTAAAATATATGCCACGCCCACTAGGGGAGGTTTACCAATTAAATTTGTCTTTTTTGTGTCTTACATTCATTAGGAGATGCTAAATGTTAATTTTGAAAACTCTGGAGGTAGTTGCACATTTAGACCGATTGTGGGCGTGTCTCTGGGCGGATTTCAAGAATTTTTACACTTGTACTGCTGCGCATGACGTGGACCTTACGTACGAGGTTTCAGCACCCTAGCTCAAAATTTAAGGCCTAGAAACATGTGACATACAGACGGACGGACGGACATGGCTCATTCGATTCAGAATTCGGTCTCAATCATATGCCCTTAAGGTCTTGGGGGTCTACCATTATTATTTCAACGTGTTACAAACTATGTGACAAACTTAATATACCTCCTATCCTATGGGATGGGGTATAAATATGCATGACCTACAGCAAAACGGGGAGGACTTGTCTGACTCACACCCTGATTTCGGAAATGTGTACAGGGTTTAACGTTAAGTTACTTCGCATTGCTTGTTCCACATCGTGATGTCCATGGAAGGCTGTGCCACATACGTGATGTTCTGCTGCAGGCAAAGATAATGTAAAATTTTAAACAGGCTCAAAATCGGTCTTAAGTTGGGTTTTTTCATTTAGGAGCTTTATGCCTTAGGAAAACACTAAGGCTGCAATGAGGGGTGGTAAGACTCCACTAGTGATCCCGAAGTCAAAAAAAAAAATTAGATACTTCCGCCAAGTGTTGCCATATACCTATCATTAAGCGATTTGGTTATGATGGTGTGAGTTTCCCGCATTTTTCCTCCTTGCTACATCTCACTCTACATTGGGACTTCACTGATGTTAAAAAGTAAATTTAGTACAATAGTACCGAAATTCTTTTCCCACTTCATCAAGTGGGTCATCCTTTTTCGTCGTAGATGGAGTAACTAAACTTTTACTGACGCACTGTTAAACTTTCTTAATATTTTTTGATAATTTCATGTTATGCGGATTTAATTAAAATCGTTTAAAAAACGTAGTTCGAAACACCCTTTTACACAAGGAATTTCGACTTCGCAAACATAATCAGCAAAAGTTAACAGGATGCAGAAAAAAGAAACTCTTCGAAAGTGACATGCGATAAAACGGTTTGTTTACTTCGATAAAACGAGGCAAAAATGTACACAAGAAATACCTCGCAAGAATACGCTAAGCTTAATCATCGGTTTGGTTCAGTGCTCTCAAAGCCTTTGGACTAATCACTTGAAGATAACGTGGTCATTGCTTGCACAATAAAATGAGTTGCTATTGCTGCCAAGAATGTAACGTCCTTGAACGTATTGTTTACATTTACAAATTTCAGTAAAGGCTGGGAGTCTGATAGCCCTAACGTTGGCATAGTAGGTACTTGATATTAAATTGGTAAAAGCCTTATCTTTCTTTAGACAGATAAATATATTGTTATCACCGAACCGTCTTATCACATGCGTAAATTATTCAATCCATCAGAACCGATTATCGATAGCAGCTGATAAATGCCTTCAATTGCACCGACTTACCATTCGTATCGAACACTTTCGCAAATGAGTCAGAAAACACCTTTGCTGACCACATCAACAAAATTTGTTACGCACACATGTCGAAACTAATTATAACTGATAAGTACAAATTTCGAAATTTATTTTAGCACCCCTGCGGGTGTTTCACAATAACATAAACGTTTCACAATTATCAAACAAAATTACAAAAACAAAACAGCACTAAACAGCAAACCGCACTCAGTCTCATCCCCATCGTCTGACCTGCAACGAGGGTCGAATAGATTCTCTGGTTAAACTCGTAAACTAAGATCACTCTGTTGCACCCTTACCGGACGGCAACGTCCTCTGAAATCAGTGCGACATCTTTGCGGAGCTACAAACAAGCTTGCTTCCTTAGTGGCAACAGTAACAGGCTTCCCGTAAAATATCACCTGTCGTGGGGCCGAATCCACAGCGGAGAGGCTCGCCAGCAGCGAAGCTATTAGCAACGCGATCAACCAACTGATCGCTTTGAAATCCATTTTCGGACTATGGGTTTTCTCGGAGCGAGGGTAGACGTAACGCAGAGCATTTAGCTGCTACTCTTATCGCTCCGCTTTTGCGCATTTCTAGCCATTCGGATGGAGGTCAAAAACAGTTGGATTGCAATAATGCTGCATACTTTACGGCAGCAAGGAACTATCAGCGAATGAACGAGTAAAAGTATGCCAAGCGTATTTGCGAAAAAAGCTACAAAAGCGTTTAAGAATTTTTAGCTACTTTTATGTGGGAATGTGTTGATTAGACATCCAATGCGCGAGGTGATCATCATCTGATCAGTTCGATTTGGCCGTTGGCTTCTGAAAGGAAAATAAGAAAGATTTTAAAATTTATTAGTGTCAATTTTTAGTTGTTTTAATTATTAAATCAATGATTTTTTAATTAAAAAAATCGATATACGAATTCCTATTATAGTTGCACCTCTCAAGATCTTGATGTTGTAGGAAAATTAAGCGTAATGAATGCAATATCCCCTCGTTATAAAAGTAAAGTTGGAAATACAAATGTAGTAGATTTCACCAATGTGCTGTCTTGTGATTTACATTGTCGCTGAATTCCTTTCAGTTTTAAACTATTGTAACAACTTACGCAGACCAAACACCGAGACTTTTTAATCCTTGGGGTTTACGAAAGAAAACTCAAAGCCCTTAAAGTAGGTAGCTGTAAGTCCATAGGACTACAAGTTGGTAGATTTGTCATTTTATTTTTTGTCACTGACGGATTTTCCCCTGACCTGAACGGAAGAAGAAAAATTTCGTCCTGCTCCATCGAGACTTAACTAACCGCTAAATTGTGTGTCTATTGGGCTTAGCCTACAATCCGCTTTGTAATCTATGCCCTGTTTCCACCGCCGCTAATAAAACAGACACTACTTAGTGAAAAAGACTAAATGTAAGTCTCTTATGGGCAGTTTTTTAGTGCGATATTTTGATCCTCCAAGTTCAAGCGTTCAACTGTGGTTAACTTTAAAAAAATTAGTTTATCAGTCAATTTCATTCTAGGATTAATCCTGACTTAACTCGCCGAATTTGGTAGGCTAATCCCGGATCAAACCCGGCAGAACAATTGGAACCTTTGCTTGCTTTGAGACGTCCGTTAAAAATAGCAATAGAACCTCTTATGGCATCGCTCCTTTGTCCGCCCGTTCGCACCTTTGCACCTTTTGAGCGGTGATTCGTAGGAAGATAAAATTTGGAACACTTATAAAGTCCAAAAAAAAAGCAGACAACGTTGAGCATAAATGCAAGAGCATTTGAATGTTGCGTCTTAAATTTTGATAAGGTAACAGTGAGCAAAACAGCGAGTTGGATTATCTTGATACATTTTACAGCCAAGGAAGCGGAAACATAAAACATGTAATAAATTTTGTAATAGAATTTTTCGAATAGTTGAAAAAATATTAAACAGCTTTTGTGGAATAAAGAAGAAAAAATGTGGTCATTGGCAGCGTGTTTGAGCCGCGCTCCTCTATTTGAGCCGATAGGGTTGGGGTCAAAATTCTACTGTGGTCAAAATTCTTTTTACAAAAAATCAGCTTTCAAAATTCTGTTTTTCAAATTTCTGTTTTACAAAATTCTGGAAATTCGTATAGGGGGCGTGAAGTACTCAGCAACCCTCCTGACTGTTTCTTTTTTCACGTTCGCTTTACTTCAAAAAAAGCCTAAAAGTTTTCTTAAAAAAAAATAGAAAATGTAGCCAGAATTTTATTGCTTGAGTCAAAATTTTGAAAAAGCAAAATAGTTCAGAGAAGTGGAATTTCGAGAAGGAAATTTATTTTTTCGAAAAAACTGAATTTTGAAACCTGGATTATGACCCGCTTTCAAGTCATATTATAACCATTTAGCAAAAAATTCCAGATGTAGTAAATTTTCTTAAATTTGAAGGAAAACTATAGTAGATCTGAAATATGTAATGGTTTTCGTGATGCGAAAAAGTCAATTTACTTTTATTGCAGTGCCAGTAAAATGCATAAACTTCTGAGTTCTTTATGTGTTTTCAAATGAATTTTTATGAGCACAAACCATTTAAGTTGAGAACCAGAAATTGTAAAATTTTGAGAACAGAATTCCTTTTTAGTTTTTATGACAAAAAAAATAGTTGTCACTCTGTAAATTTAAGATTCACCCAATAAGAAAATGCTTATCTAAATTGGGAGAGTTTTATACCATGTCTCCACCGAGCACTTATCCTCAATTAATATAAATCTTTATTAAATCCTCTAAAAATCACGCGATTTACCATACAAATTTAAATCCTCTCAGCAAGCGATTAAAAATAAATCCTCTCATAAATTCCATTTACCCTATTCACAAACTTATTTTCTGCACCTTTGTAACACTTTGAGATTCAAAAAAGGAAACTAAAACTGTCCCTGTGCGACAGATCTGACACAAGTACGTTTTCTGTTGTGACTTTTTACTGAGGAAACCGATTTTCGCTCCTGGGAAATGACATCGCCACTCTTTTTTGAGAGCCAAAATGACAGAAACAGAGTTTTCGTGTCAAATTATTCATATTCGTCCGATGGAGCCACTTCAGGATTTATTTTTAATCGTCTCACGCTAATCTTCTTATAATTGTAGGTGGAGACAAGGTATTAAGTCTCGGTGCTTAAAACTATTTTATTAAACAGGGTGACAAATAGCTTTTCCTAGAATATTTTTTTTTATCAAAAAACATTGAAGAAACTACTTGAAAATGTGGAGTGAATTTTGGGAAAGGCATTTATTTTTGAGATTATGATAATTTCGATAACTTTACTGACAGTGTTAACTCTGCACTAAAAAAAATTGATATTCTTGGTTTGACTCGGGGTGAAATCTGCACCAGATTATCCTGACGCAAGCACTCTCTTTTTGCTATTTTGACTTTAAAAAGATAAGGAGGATGGTATTTTCTAGGAGCAGCAAAAAGGTTCTGTTTTTTTTTTCAAAATCCCAATATAAAAAATAATTGTGACCATTGTACCCTATGAATTAAGAGACGAGGAAGTGGTGTTTTGGGAAAAAAGTGAAGCATCTGTTAAAGTTGTGTGAGTGGGGACTACCTATGGGCTCCACCAGGCATGTAATGAGAGACGGCATACGTTTATGGGAGCTGGCTCAACTTTTGTTTAACATTCCTTAGTTAAAATAACATTTGTACACCGAGTCGTGGCGCATACATTCACTTGTCGGTACCCGGTTTCAGGGAACTAATGTCAAAATAAATGCCTCAATAATGTGAAAGAAGAGTATATTCCTTGTCTCTTTTATCAATGATTGCACCATACGCAAGTTGTTTCCATTTTCTTTGTCTTAGCAAAAGGTGCGTTAAAAAGGCTTAAGCATTTGTGTGGAAATTAATGCTAGATGAGATTTAATAGGAGAATCATCTTGATTTTCTATTCGAAAAAAACTTCGGGAAAAATAAAAAGTGACGCGGAATGTCCGAAACTTCCTCGTTTCTTCTAATCGAAGGAATTCAAATTTGTATTGTTAGAGTGATTTGTAAAAGATTTCTGTTAGATGTAAGTTAATTGCCGATTTATTTCCGGTGGAAACATGGGGCTACTACTGGGTGGAAACACCTAATGCTATATTTAACCTGTCATAGACGATCAAAAGTAATTCTTTGCGCACTTTCACCGAACAAAAATTATAAGATTCACTTGAGTCCAGCAGTTTCCTGCTGTCGTTTTGTCTCTCAAAAGATAGTCGTGACGGCATTTCCTGAAATCTTCATAATTTGTTTGGACCGCTGATCTTAACCACTTAAGCAGGAATACCTACTGTACCCGTTAAGTTTAAGTAATACATACCCCTTAGACCCGTAGACCCCTTAGACGTTTTAGCGAGATACGATCGAGACCGACAGGAGAGTTGATTAAGCGCCATGCCCATCCGTCCGTCCGTCTGTATGTAAGCAGTGCTTAAATTAAACAGGACTTAAATTTGGCACTTGAGCCACTGACACGCCCACTGCAGACTTGTATATGTGTCCACCTTCATTTAAAAAAACACCTAAATCAAATTTTAACTGTGTTACTATTCCGTCAAAACTTTAGTTTTTCATATGAGACGCTGCTTTGGCATTTACTTTTAGGCGTTAGAAACAAATTTAACTCCAGCATTGACCTTGCCCACTTTTAAAACTGTTTTAACTAAAAACTTTTCTTATTTTTAGCTTAGATGCACAGAATTTGGAAAAAAATTATATCTCAAGAAATAGACACATAAAATTTTAAGAATTTTTTGTATACGCACTATTTGTCCCCGCCCACTTTTGTAGGCGTAGGAAGTTAAAATAAAGTTTTTTTTTAAGTCATAGGGTAGGGTCTATAGTCCAAAATGTATGTACCCGCATTGCATACAGCACTAAAAGCTCTTGATCTCATCCCGCCCACTTTTTGGGGGCGTTTTGATATCATTTTAAAGTAGGGCGGGTATTTTTAACTTGTACGACATATTTCAGACCCGCAGCAGCTGAACGTAAAACCTAAGCGATAGGAAAGAAAGAGAACATAGTACTCACAGTAGGTGAAATGGTATCGAAACGTGACAGGAGATTTTGGAGCTATGATTGCCAAGGCTTAGATAAAAAAAAATTGAAGAAAAATTTGAACTACAGCCAAAGTAATCACGTCAGAAGTAGGCCGGGATTCAAACTGCTGATCGGAGAAACTTTAAGTTTTAACGGAACTGCTGGCTGCCGCTTCTAGCTTCATTTACAAGCACAGGCTTGTGGAGTTAGGCACAATTTGAAAATAATTCTAATGAAGCCCTAAGACCCGCCGTTTGATATATGACAGAGAAAAGATAAACCTGTACAGGTGAGGTTTAGTTGAAGGGTACTCGGTGACTTACAAAAACACTCTTAATGTATGGTAAAATGGCATCCATAATTCATGTACCAAAAAAAGCTTGGAGGGTGGTAAAAGCCCAAAAGCCTATAAGAAGCCACCATACAGAAGTCCTGTTATTGCGGAAGCCATGGCGGGTATATTGGCGCAGTATTGGCTCGTGATGCTAGGCTGAAAGTGCAATGAAAATTTCTTTTAAAATCATTCGTAGCTTGTTTTCGAAGGTCCCCCCTAATGTCAACTCGAAAATAATCTACGTGCCACTTGTTTTGTCTCAAGACCTTACTATTAGCGCCATAAAAGAGAATTTTTTTTTCGATCTTGACAAAAGCGGAAAGGGCTTACTAAAAGGGTTTATTTAAATATATAAATTGTATGTACTTCACTTAGTATTTTGTCAAGTCCACCGCGTCTTCAGCTGAATATAAAAAATCAGTTTCATTGATTCTAGGATTTATAGCAATAGTAAAAATTTATTTCGTCAGTTCCAGGGTGATCGGATATAAAAATTAGTTTTATTAGTCTGATCACGGCCTTTTATTTCACGCCATTAAAAAACGGTATAAAATTTTCATTTCAGATTTATTGCCGCTGAGAATCGCTAAATAAACAAATAAAGATAAAAAAGTAGTGCCGGATTTTTAATAGCTCTAAGCATTAGGATAAGCGAGCAGTAGTTCCAAGGTCCTTGGCTCTCCTGAGTTTTGTGACACCAAAGCAACCTCAAGGCCTTAATTGCATCACATGATATATTGAGTATTTTTGGGACAAATTATTTAAAAAAAACTTTGCTTTGATCTTAAGAAAGATGGTCATCTGAAACTGTCAATGCATTGAAAGGGTTACAAATGCAATGATGTATTTCAGGCTGTAAAGAAAGTTGGAATCTCACTCTTTTATTTGGGATGATGAGGGGCAGTGACATGCGCATCGACACATTATTAAAAATGGCGAAAAAAGTGACAGAAAACTTGAAATAATACTCATCAGAGCAAACTTACGATGCAATGACGATTTCAAATGATCATTTTCTATTTTCGGATTCTAAAAGATCTGAAATCAGGCCTCCTTTTCTTCGCTAGGATAACCGACAAACTTTACGAGAGCACGTAATGCTTTCTCAGAATAAGAACTAAAAAATTACTGAGGTTGACTAGAATGTTTGAAAAATTAAAAGCCCCTTTATGCGTACAAAAAACACCTGAAGCGCACACAGAGTGCATAACTATAAGAGGCTTGGCAAGTTTCTGATCGTAGCTTAAAAGACACAAAAAATGTGTGTCAGTAGACTTTTCCCCCGTATACTACACTTACCCCCTTGATTTTGCCGCCAAGACCCAGTCTTTCGATGTCTTACAGTGCCGCTGTTCCGTCTTTGCCGCCTGTGATCCTCCTCGTCGGACGAAGAATACAAAAGGATATTGCCGTCACTGCGATGTCTTCGAATTGGGATCATCTTCCGTCGCTGGCGACTGCCATTGGTGTCGGCAAAACTGTTCATACTTTGACTCTGCGCACAGGGTACACCCAGATTAGCACCCAACAGCCCAGCCTGCTTGTAGGAACCGCTTTTCTGCACCGTAGAGCCCGTAGGGCTGAGGAAATTCTCACTCGAGGACATCTTTGGCGGCCTTCGTCGAACCCGTCGTTGTTTGAAGCTTTCTTCGGCTACCACTAAGGTGCCAGCTCGGCTGGTGCGCAAAAAGTATCTTGGTCCCATCTGGACTTGATGGGTTTCAGCCGTTTCGAATTCCGGCGACGACAAGCGGCACTTCATTGCACTGAGACGCTCGAGTATTGAGCCGGACGATGTGAGGGGTGGTCGGCCATTTGAAGAAGACCGTCGATAGCGACGCTTTTCCTTGGGCTTCTGTGCATCGTCGTCGTCAGATGCGGGGTGGACATTAAAGCGGACCTCTTTGAACGAGGACGCTCGTCGTTCAAACGGACTGGCCATGGGTTTTTGGGAGTTCAGGTGTCCACTGGAGTGGAATGGTTTCCACGACGCCTTCGAGACGAAGAGTTCGTCACAGTCATCGAACTCAATGGGTTTGGTAATTAAGGGCCCATTGTTCTCTAGATATCGCTTGTTTATGACAGGAGGTTCAATGATTTTCTCCTTGAGGCTTTGTTTTCGCCTCCAAGGTATGTTTATGTTAACATCGTCTTCAGGCAGTGGAGAAAACTTCTCACTCCCCGCTGGACTCTTTTGTGGTGACCGCTCTGAGTCGGTGGCCTCGCAGATCTGAAGGGATCCAAAGTCAATCTCATCGGGTACGGAATTCCTCCATGGTCTGTATCCATTTACTTTTCTCTCTCCTAGTACCACAGTTCTGGACACATCCTCTACGTTCGGTATATTCCGATAGCTGAGAGGGATCTCCTTCCTATGGAGCGATAGATCTTTCCTCCTCAGCGGTTTGTTGCTGATTTTCTCCGTCGAATCCAACGAACCCAATCCGGTGTCCTCGTCATCCTGCATGGCCCGCTCGATCTCCGCAGTGATTGTCCGCAGTAGTTTCTTGCTTCTCCGCTTCGGAGGCATCGGTGGCTTCCTTTCTTCCTTATAAACTGCGTCGTCCACTTGCTGATTGGCGTCAACCAACAAATCACCCTTATGGTTGTACAGCATGATCCTCGGCAAAGCAATGTTCGGCGACGATCGTGACGTTGTCAACTCCCACTTCCATGCCTTGGGCTTCTTCAACTTTATGTGCAGCAAATTGCTGTCCGCATCTGCATCGCAATAAATGCCGGTACCATCGCCGCTGTCAATCCATGAGTTTGACATTGCGCACTGCCGATGATGACTCAGGTTCGTTTGAGGCCTTGAAATCCCAGCGGAACGCCACCTGTTACACACAAAAGACACACAATTAGGATCGACACAAACACAGGAAGATCTCTTCGAAAATTGGTTGTATTTATTTCTCGTGATCGTGATTATCACGTCGGTCGACCTATACGGACGTATGGGCCTTTATCGAGCGGATCCAACAAAAGACTACCGAAAATAATATCCCGTTGGACGCGTGCCAAAGAATTTTGTTTATTTCAGAAGCGGTCTTCAAAGTCTTAGGTGTGAAACGGAATCGAAAAGAGTCTTGAGAATAAAAAAGAGCGACGACTCCAATAATCCGTAACAACAAATCATATTTAATTATTTATAGAACGGTATTTTACGATTTCCCCAATTGCGAATCTAGATCGATAAGTATCTAGGTTCTGCGTACTGACCGATATACACAACACGTTCGTACAATGAGTAAAGTGTTCCGCACTTAGTCAGCCAAGCAGGTATCCGCCGCCGTCGGCCCTCCCTTGTGGGAATAGAAAATAACGACGGTCTTGTGACGAAACGACGAGAAATGAATGACGTTTGTACCGTTACACGCCACTTGATTTCTTATATCGCTGGGAGGTAAGAGGTAGGTGGACAATAATTTCTCGAGAAAGCAGCCTTCGTTGGCAGAGACGTATTGAAAGACTGATCGGTTTAGCATTGCTCGGCAAGGCGGAGAATCTACTGGTGCCCGAGGTGTTGGTGAGTGTTCGTTTTTTTTATGCTTATGTTGTTGGGGCGCGTGGGAGAAGCTACAGATACATCCGAGTGGATGTAGATACACGGAGAGTAAGCTGATTCATTCCAATGTCATGAGAGATTCACACTGTTTGTGGGATATACTAAATTAGTTTGCGGTTACTAATAAAGTACGCACTGTACACATACGCACGCGACTGACGTAGGAATGCTTTTATGAGTCGGGATGATGGATTCTTTCAGTGCTGGATGTGTGCATCTTTTATATGCGCTCACTTGATGGATAGATTCCAATAGTGCGAGTGAATAATAGCGAAGATAATAATTGGTATGGCAGAGAGATCTAGTTGGGGCCATTCGAGTGCGTCTGAAGATAGGTGCGCTGCCCGCGAGGAAGACTATAAAATTCAAATTCTTGGGATGGATACAGTGTGTGTCACAAAGAATGATTGATTTATTTTCTTTGCATGTTTAGTTCAGAATTTGGTCACGGGGTCTAGTTGTCATGCGCAAATATCTAATTAAACATTTTTAGAACTTTTTGTTTTTGTTGATTTGTAGGCTCGTTATACAAAATTTATTGAGCGATTAATATGCGACACTGATCGCATAAAATGAATATTATATCTTTCAACACAGTAAATGAATTAATTTCAAGGTCTTGTAGGCTGGCTGTTAAGGGAGCTGTATTCTTATGGACCTACGAGACGAGTAAAATTTGTACTTTTATCAAACTGACGGGTGCCAGCCAGCAATCTTTCATATTGATAGGTGCACTGAGGAATTTTTTCATGCAAGATGAAGAGGAATCTTAAAAATGGACGAAGACAAAAATAAATAAATCAAAATCTAGTTTAAAACTTAAGGTATGTCTCCACCGACAGTAAAAACAGGATTAGCGAGAGGCAACTAAAAAAAGACCGCCAAGTATGAAGAAATACACAGAGCGCTCAGTCGGCTTTTGTTGAATTTTAAGCTCATCTTTATTTTCCTTTTCTATGTAAAATTCTATGATGCTTTAAGGATTATTGCCTGATATATTTCACATTGTATTATGTACTGAGAAAAGGGTGAAACATTATGCTTTTTGATTCGTTTGCTTAAATGTGCTTAAAAAACTAGGTTGGAAACGGCAATTTTGAAACGTTTTTAATGGAGTTAGCGTTGTGAGCTTGAGTTGTGGAGTTAGCTTGAAAACGTTGCATGCTTTAACCAAATTTCAAAAATATCGTTGTAGCCGTTAAGATACAAGAGAATTTGAAAAAATCGTTTTTCGAAAATGCTGTTATAGGTTTTTGAGTCAGATCTTCAAAGTTTCGGAATATTTAAAGTTTGCTATAGTTTTGTACAACATTTCAGAAGATAGATTTTGAATGTTATTAATTGCAAAATTATAATTTATACTGTTTGCGAGATAGAGGAGGCAACAAACGTTCTTTTGACCTTTTTTAGCATTTTTTAAATTTCAAATTCATAAAAAAACTATTTTGAATTTTTTTCCAATTGCCGTTATGTAGACCTTTTAGCAACAGCACACCCACAAGCTAGCATTGGCTGTTTTTCTTAAATTCCATGGGCATCTACTATTTTGTAGACGGTAAAACAACTCATTATTTTATTGTGTTTTTTTAAATAGGCTTTGAAAAACTTAAATTGCAAACGGCACCCCTCGTACCAAATTTAAACATGATCGCTTATAGGTACCATTAAGGTGCTGGAAGATTTTAAAAAACAATTTTTGAAAATGCTTTTATGTTTTTGAGTTAAATCTCAGAAGCTTTTGAAACTTCAAAATTCGCTAAAATTTTCCTTTTTCGTGAATTTTTGCGACTTTTTTTCCGAAAATGCTTCAAAACGGCAGTTTTAAAACTCTTTCGGAAAAATATGACTTAAGCACTTGGTTAACTTTGAGTTGTTTTATACGCATGTTCATACACTTGAAAAACACTTGGCATCAAACACTTTGAAAAATGTCATCCATTTTCAGCTTTCCATTTCTCAAAAAAAAAAATTAATATTTTCGAAAAACGATTTGCGTCCATTTTCTGAACCTAAAAACTTCTGAAGTACGTAAAAACTTTTAATCCATTTTCGTATGAAATTTCAAACTGTAATCAAACCGTTATGTGTGCCTGAAAAAAATTCCCCTATGATGCATTCTCTGCCTATTCCCGGGGCTTAGAAGCACACCAGATTTCGTCTTTCTACGACTTACCGTTCGGAAGTTATAAAGTGATTGGACGGACGGACACCGTAGCGATACCATAACAGGTCCTTTTTCCATTTTTGGACGGACCGCTCAAAAGAACCAAAACCAAAATTTTTCCACGGGACATAAAAAATTTATTTGATACGAGGACGAGCAATCTCTTTCTGTCATTTTGGCTCTCAAAAGATGGCGATGTCATCTCCGGAGCGAAAAAAGGTTTCCGTTGTACAAATCCCAAAAGAACATGTATATTTGTGACAGATCTGTCGTATAGGGACAGTTTTATTTTCCTTTTTATTCCCCATCATATAGGATAGGAGGTATATTAGGTTTGTCACATAGTTTGTAACACGGTGAAATAATAATGATAGACCCCAAAGACTTTAGGGGCATATGATCGAGATCGATTTCTGAATCGAATAAGCCCTGTCAGTCGATCCATCCGTCTGCCCTCCGTCAGTCTGTCGTTTCTAGGCCTTAAATTTTAACCTAGGAAGCTGAACCTGAGTTATCCGAAGCAGTACAAGTGTAAGAATTTTTGAGCTCCGCCCACAGACACGCCCACAATAATCGGTGTAAGACGTCTTAAAAGCCTGAAATTTTGTATTTATTATCTCCTATTTATTGTAAGATGCACAAAATAAAAACTTAATCGCTTAATTTCCCCTAGTGGGCATGGCATCGACTTTAAGGGTAATTTTTAAAATGCATTTCATTCAATACAAAAGGAATGAGGTTAGAAAGTTTTACCAAAGGATCAAGGGTATAAACTTTGAACTGAAGCCTGTAAGGATCATCAGGGGAATATCGTTGTAGAATCGCAGTCGGTGCTGAGGATTTGGAAAGACCACTTCTGCAGACTGTATAACGGCGAGGACGAACCAAATACCGCTGTCAGGCAGAACGAACCATTCAACCCGGGCGAAGACGTTACCGACGAAGCATACGAACGATACCGCCCACCCGACCTGGAGGAGGTGAAAGTAGCTGTGTCTAAGCTCCAGTGCAACAAAGCAGCCGGAGCAGACGGCCTAGCTGCCGAACTTTTTAAATCCGCTGGCGATGAGCTGGTTAGGAGCATGCACCAGCTCATCTGCAAGATATGGTCGGAAGAAAGCATTCCCGACGAATGGAACCTCAGCATTGTTAATCAAGTATCAGTCAACAATCTGATAGGCACATATCAGTGTGGCTTTAGGCCAGGAAAGTCCACCTTCGATCAAATATTCACACATCACACTGCGTCGACACCACTTCTTCATCGATTTTAAGGCCGCGTATGACAGCATCTATAGAGACGAGCTCTATAGCGCAATGTCTAGTTTTGGCATTCCTGCCAAACTCGTCAGTCTGTGCAGGATGACGATGGAAAACTCACGCTGTTCCGTCAAGGTCGGCAAAGACCTCACCGACCCCTTTGATGTCACAAAAGGACGTAGACAAGGCGACGCGCTGTCATGCGACTTCTTTAACATCATACTTGAGAGAATTGTGCAGAACTCTCGCACCAACACTCGTATACGCAGACGACATTGACATCATCGGTAGAACAAAGCGTGATGTCAGTGAAGCCTTCGTGAGTATTGGGACGGTTGCACTTACTGTTGAACTTACTCACTGGTTTTATATATATTTACGGATAACTTGACTGGTTTTTTTGTAATTGAGAAATAAAAGTAAAGAAGGAATGCTAGCCATAAAGAAGATGTCGAAAGCCTGTTGAGAAGACCCAAGGGCAAGCATGTTGTTGCTAATTGAACAGTACCTACTTCATCTGCTTTCTGATACTTTTAAGAAGCTGCTTGTAGATAAAGCTCGACTGCGACTAAGGGAATTTCAGCGAATGCCTCGTTAGAATATGGGCCTTGAAAACGTAATTTTTTTATTATTTTCAAACCTCCCTTTGCGGATAGGGTTTTGGGTAGCCTTAGGATACTCATATTTTCCATAATAACCTAAATCCCCTAACTTTTCACCTCTCTACAATGGTTATGTTTCTGTACCTTATAATATCCTGGTTTTCTGAATTTTTTCGAAGTCTTTTTATTTTTGCGTTGCCTTAATTAATCGCCATATAGTGTGGTACGCCAAGCTTTGTTCGCTAAAAGTCGAATATATAAATAAATTTATATATTTATTTATAAATTATAGAAATATATAAATAAATATAAAAAAAAATCCCAAAAATGTGGAGCAAAAATACCCGTTTCTAAAATTGAAGCGCTCCACCTTTGCAGGAAAAGAACTTGCTTCGAAGACTCGTTGACAGTAAGGCAAACTATTTTGACGCTTAAAAGAGAACTAAGAGTGCCAGGCCTCATATTCACAGCAAACTTAAAGTGGAATACCCAAATTAAAGACATCGTTGAAAAAATAAAATTAAAAAATAATGCCCTTAAGGCAATATGCACAAAAAGATATGGACCCCATATTGAAACCGCGCTAAAAATAACAAATTGCTTGGTGGAAGGAGCACTTCAGCATGGGCATAACAATACACAATTGGACTACAAAGAAGAACGTGATGAGCGTAGATGCTGCGATCAACGATTGCTACCGAACTGCTACTGGGGCACTGAAAACGGAAAGCAGCAGGATACGATTCGTTCCAACTTTTAGCCAACAAAAGAGCGATCACCCTAGGATCTAAAGCATTGGCAGACGTTAAACTCCCTTTACACCAAGTAGCGAGCAATGCTCTCAATAAAACCAAATCTAAACGTAAATTCAAATCTGCCATAAAAAATTTAGTTTGTGCACTCCCCAAATTTTCTGAAGACTGCCTATACACTGACCGTATCAGCCCGCCACCATGGAATCATCTCCATATCGATATTAAGCTTTCTGTCTTTAAAAAGAACCTTAAGAGCGCCACCTTAAGTAAGTAAGTCTTTAAAAAGGAAAACACACCAAATTCTATGTATCAAAAACTACATCAAGATATGCTGGACACGTCTCTACTACGTTATAACTAAAAAAACAGTGCACAAAATATGCCGTGTTGGTTGGTTTCAGAATCGAATCATCTTCTGCACCATTCACGGTATATAATAGAAACATCTGAACATCGGTTTATTTTTTGCACCATATTTCCAGAGAAATGTTGAAATTTTGCACAGAAAAGACACAGGCTTCTACCCCAAGCCGCTGGGAGCTATATAGCTGAGTTAGCGGCGGTTAAAAAAAGCAATCGACCTATCCAAAAACTATGCAGGGAATGTATTAATTTTCTCCCACAACTTAGGCATCCTTCAGGCAGGGTACCTCTTACAATTAGGCATGTCCTAGTCGAATGTCTCCACTCCAGAATCATCGAAGATATTTCAACGGATGTAAGCCAAAAATTATCCCAAGCTCTTAACCCGGCAGAACTGTCGACGCTCAAAAACATTAAAAAAGCCACTTTAATTCATAATTAATTTAAAGATATATAATAAATAATTTGGTGCTACTTTATAATTTTACATTCTTAAACCTTAACCTTAAAAATACTTTAATCTTTAATTTATATAAAAAATGCATGTATATATAATTTTTTTGTTATTAATATACGGCATTGCATGGTCTTGTCACCCTAATGCCTCTCTTTCTTTAAGAGTTAATAAATTAATTTTATATTCTTCTTCAAAAAATAAATTTGACAAGTTTCACACAAAAGTTTTACTCAGGCCATCACAAACAGTATGACGCATACCATATATCGCTGCAAAAGCTTAGGCGACAGGTCTTTCCAAACTCTGATGAGCCTGATAACCCAATTATTTAATTGGTTTTCCCCCAACCGCGTGCTCCCCTGACCAAACTAATAAAAAAAATTTGTTCACCCAGTTTCCCTTAATTAATTGATTTCCTTCGATCACACAAAGATCTTTTCTTAGAACACAGTTCGCTAATTGATTGTAAACACGGCAATGAACTAGGAAAACCCAGTTTACTGATTGCACCAACTCGCATGGTTCAAAAAGTCATGCGTATACAGCAACTGTGCGAGAATACCTCAGAAAAAAAAGCTCACGATCACCAAGATCCCCCATGAAGTCAGCGTGCCAAACGAACATCTTAACGTCTGCGCCTTGTAGGAATTCCCTATACTCTTGGTGGACAATGAGCTTAGAATTCCCAAGACTTATTGAAAACTCTCTCGACATATCATTTGCGCCCATCTGATAGAGGGAAGGCCAAGCTTACTACGCTATTGACAACCACGCGCTGCCTCGCAAATTAGAGACCTACTTTCGGTGCCAATTTGCAATCAGAGTCGTTTAACTCGGTTGAGTTGTGTGCGAAATTGAAATGATATTTCTACCCCGGGTGGCAGCACATCGCATTGCATTGTTCAGTTCAACGTTGCTGGAGTATCACCAAAGAAAGCATCATGGCATCAAGAGTATTATTCACACTGAGGATGGCTGTCATCGTTTTCTTGGCGTTAAGTTCCATCGGAGAGGTCCTGACTCAACCCATCGATAGCGGTGATATGACTTTCCGCAATTGGACTCGCAGACTAAAGCTCCTGGAAGCACCCTGCAAACTAGTGGATCACGTCGGCAAATGCCGACTGGAAAGGCTGCATCCGTACACATAGCCCACTGGATGAGGCGTCGCTGATAAGACAAAGCTTCGTCTTTGTTGTGTTTACCTGACCCTTGACCGAGGCTGTTGATAGCCAACTCGGAGTCGCAACTTAAGTGCGATAACAAAATTATAAGAATTCAAAGCAGATGGAGTGATCAATGATCAGTTTTACGTCGGACTTCATTCTAAAGCGTGCGTCGTCGACTCGAAAACGGCATCCAATGTACTCGAAAACTTTAATTTGTGTGTGCCTCATGGTAGGTCTCGTGCTTTTGTGCAGTACCTCGATGTCGTATGTTGTATCCACATATCGGAATAATACAGACTTCGGCATTGAAAATCGCATGTTGATCGAGACTAATCAGAGATGCCAGTTGGTGGATCACAGAGGCCGATGCCGTCAGACTGGAGGAGGCTGGACATGGCCTTCATAGAGAAAGTGAATTGTAGCCAGTGTTTAGTAATGTAAATAGAGTAAAAATAAGCTTATCTAATTTTAAAAGACAGTTTTTGCTTAAGGTTCTTAATAAAATAACACAAAGTTGTGTAAGCTTCCAATGAGATTCAATATTATGTTTCGGTTTTATAAATTTCATCATTTTATGAAAAGTCTGATGAATGATGTGGTAAGCTGCCAATACTCGGTTAAGGTTTGATAAGACCTTAACATAGCACGTGCATAGATTTGAGATGTGATGAGAAGTGATGATAATGAGCAGCAAGTGGTGACTGGAATTCCAACTTTCGTAAAGCTGAAACCCAAAAGTCCTTATCAAGCAAGACTTTCAAAACTGTTTGCATTTGGAAAATCCCGATGATGCAATTTTTTCCGAGTCGCCCCAAGGTTTAAGGAAAAGAATAGAATTTTACACAAACTGGCACAATTTGTTAGCCGCATATACAGCAAAAGCCAATGGACCGCTCCGCATATGTCTTCATACTCGACGGTCTTTTTTACTTAAATTTTCGATATTCACAATTTAATGGTTCAAGTACAACTGTGTCATTCGAGTCTTTCACCGGTGTATTTATTCCCATAAAATAATTTCTCGAAATTTTGCTTTAAGTTAAGTTCCATAAAAATTTTGCCCTGGAGCAATGGAGGGGAAATTTCGATACTGGAATATTGAATATCAATTTACTGACAGTTGACTGAAATTATATTTAAATGTGCTCGTTAAGTGGGTAAATCCGTTGGCTGCCCGTCTCTCCGCATATTGTTGCCACATCACAGTGTCTCCCTCTTAGCTTTGCTCTTCCCGGCATGTATATCGTCACTGCTTCTGTGGTAATAATGTAGGTGATCCACATGGGCAAGATCCACGGACAACTTTCCTATTCCATTCTCATCCTCGTTGATTAATGCGCGTTACTACTTGGCAGGGACCTTCCCAGTCCTGCTGAACCTTTGGTGATGTTGACTTTCCCTTTCTACGATGTGGATTGTAGCGCGTTGCATTCTGGTGCTGTTGCTCCTGTATCGCACCTGTTCTCCATGCGGTCACTCCCAATGTTTATATTACTTCTGGTTCTTTGGTGAATGTCGTTGATCGTTTCTCTAAGGTCGACCACGTAGTCCTCTTTGCATGTTGGGGCTTCACTTGAGAATCAGCAATTTAGCTTGGCTACCAAGCAGTTCGTATCCAAATAAAACTTCGGAAAGAAGATTGTATCCATTTAGGTAAAGGTAGGCCATTAGAAATAAAAGAATTCCCCGACCCCGATCCCGTTGAATCTCGTCCACTACTTCGAAAACATATTCCTGGCAAGGTCTTGTTCAAGCATTCAACCATCATTTCCGACTGTGGGTGTAGCGTAGTGGTTTGCGCATAACTCATATCTTCGCCTCGCAGTTTCCTCCTTGCGCCGAATGTATTTCCATAGGAAAACCGAGCCCGCATACCCCGTGGTGTACTATCTGGTCGACAACGGGTTTTACTTTTTGATTTGGGATCATAAATGACTCATGTCACTTGCTGAAATAGTCCGCAAGAATTTACGGCAACGGGCCTGCTATGTTGACGGCGATCTTTTCAAAGGAACACCAACGGCATTCTGGTGAATTTTACCTCACGTCCTGACTTTGGGTCCCTTACTACCCAAAGGTACTCCCACATTCTTACAAAGAGGTGGAATAGGCTAAGGTGATCTGTGACAGAAGCAGCCGTCTGTGTAGCGTACTTGCTTTAGGTGGCGCTGCAGTCCGGGATGGACCTGGGCCTCAGCTAGCCGTCTCCTACCAGTTTCGCACGTGAAGTTGGCTGAGGTCCCCTTATAATTGCGCGTACCACTTGAGTCCCGGTGCTCCTCTACTGCGGCGTCCCTGCGAGGTGGATTCGAAGATCTTCCGGCCGTGGGACAGGTGTCCATCCGCTGACCTAGCCAGCGGCCGGGGCAGGTGTCCATCTGGCTAGGTCGGTGACGCTGTACAGCCCGTACAGTTCGATGAAATATCTTTTCCTCCACTCTCCGTCTGTGCAGACGCGACCATAGGCCCGAAGAATTCTCCTCCCGAAGAAGCCTAAAATGTTTTCATCCGCCTTTGAATCCGTATGCATAAGGTGATCACAAAAATATTGCTTTGAATCATTGCTTTATGTAGGCTTGTGATGTTAGAACATTTTCTTTTATTTATGTGTGCAGATTGTCAGCCCAAGTGTAGGCAAAAAAACCAACTCACCATGAATAGTCGAAAACTGGGGACCAGCTAATTTTGACGGTGATTGATCGGAGCTGCCACAGAAAATTGTGAGGATCACAGTCTACGCAGACGAATTTTTGTGATTTGCGGCATCCCTTATCACAGATCCCCTTAGCCGATCCCATCCCAGATTCCGACGTCTGTTCTTGCACTTTGCCAATAAAATCGATCACGTACCTTTTCCAGTATATTGTTGAGTCTCAAGTGCCCGCCAGATATTCCATCGTGCATTTCCTTCCACACAGAGATTGGTTCGATTTCAGGATTTTCCTTTTTGCATTGCGAAATTCTTCAGTTTAGCCCTTTTTCTCTGGGCAGAAATACATTCATCCTTCAGCCCACGATGTTTGCAATTGGGTTCACAAGGTCTTCGGGATAGCATGACCGCCTTGAAGTGCACTCTTTTCTTGTGATGATTGTACCTCAGACGTAAGGTTGCAATCGTTCGACCCCTCTCTCTACTAGCTCCTCAGGATTTTTTAATTGACGCAATCATTTAAGAGGCTCGCGGTCTGTATGAAAGATAAATTTCTGGTCAGGTTTTTCAAAAATGTTTCGTCGCCAGGGCAAGCAGTTTCCCGCTCTGCTAGGGATTGAATTTGGCTCATACTTCAGCTACCACTTTCGTTCGCCCATACTTTTTCTGCGACGGAACTGCACCAAGCCAATGTTACCAGCACGTGGGCTTACAATAAATGTCTTGTCGGGTGTGGTTAGCTAGTATTGGGACCTTACAAAGTCGCTGCTTGAGATGCAAAAGCTTCTTTTGAACTTACCTGAACATTCTCCCCTTCTCTGTAAGTTGGTGCAAACACTATAATCCCTGCGAAATCCTTCACAAACCTCATGTAATACATGGCAAGACAGAGAAAGCTTCTCAGCTGGCGTTTGTCTTCGAGAACTGACTAATTCCAAAAAGCTTCAATTTTCTTCGGATCCGTTTATACTTCATTGGACGATATCACATGCCCCCAGGTACTTCACTTCTGCTCCTAAGTGGGCGCACTTCTTTCGATTTTGCTTCTATAGATGTGTTGCTCGAAGTTGTGTGAGCACCTCTTTTAAGTTGCCGAGATGTTAATCGATCGAACCTCTTTCCCACAACGATGACGTCATTCAAGTATACCAGGCAGACTTTCCATGTCAAACCATGTTCCATTAAAAACTCAAAGGTGGCTGGAGCGTTACACAGGACAAATGGTATTCCGGCATACTGCCATAGTCCATTGCCCATAGTGTAAGCGGGGTTTTCTTTGAACTTGCTGGGAGCCACTTTTCTGGTCAAGGGTGGAGAACCAATTTACTCCACAGAGTTTTATCTCGAGCCCACTTTCGGACGCACAATAAAGCTGAGAGGTTCTTTCATAAGTCGTACAACGCGAATGTGGAATGTCCTACCACAATCAGTCTTTCCTACTAATTACAGTTTACAACTTTTCAAAACAAGAGTGCACCGGTACCTCTTCTTATATTCCTTTCCGCTCGTGAAATGTCTTTCATTAAAAGGGAATAGGCTATTCCCTCGTGAATAAGGGAATAGGCTATTCCCTCGTGAATAAGGGAATAGGCTATTCCCTTATTCACGAGTGAATTATAAAAAAAGAGAGTGTTTGCCAGGTGTCATCTATTCGAGGCAAAGTGTCTTTCTTTGTAACATCGTTATGCCTCCAATAATCCACACAGAATCGAGTGCTAACGTCCTTCTTTTTCACCAGTATCGGTCTAGCATCTTCGGGGTTGTACTAAGTGTGATCGACCATAGCCTGCATCCTGTGATTCAAATATATCAGCAAACTTGCCCATGAAGTTTTCCGCTATTGAACTCGCCAATTCTTTCCAGGTTAATGTCGAAATGACTGCAATGGGTACGCATCTTCTTATCACCGCTTCTTGTCTGAGATCAATAGCCCTGTCAGTACAGTATTTTCCTTCGGTTCTGCAGGAATTTTTCCCACGCTGAAACTTTGAATCTTTGGCTTTCAGGATCACCCTCCAAACGCGTCCGAGTAAATGTCCCTGAAGAGGGCCGCAGAGTTTCATCGCTTCCTACTATAGCACGCAGACTTACATCGTTGTTGTATCTGCATACCATAGGGATCTCGATGCCTCTGCACCTAAACACCTGCATTCGAAGGTCTAAAATTATATCGTCACATAAGTCGGCTATCAAAAATGCTTATAAGAATCTCAGCCCCGCTAGATGATCTGTAGAAGTCCTTTCGCGTTTAATTTGACTGCTTGCCCTGTAGTTAACGTCATACGGTAGCAGCTAGTGTTAGCCAGGACGTCTGAACTAGGCCTATTCGAATGGTGAAGGCGTACACATTTTCTGTTGGCGATTACTGCCTCCACTGCCAGATTCTTGCTGCAGCATTTTGTTCCCGAAACTGGCTTTATACCTGCTCTCAGTCTTCCAGATCTATGGTACCAGCCCTTGCTGTAAAACATTAACAAGTTATTTCACCACATGGCGCCCAATGAAATTATTCTGCAAGCATGTAGTCACTATTAATTTCTAATGACTGACTTCTGCAAGTCACCTTGCTTTGCACAAATAATTTTATTAATAAATCCAAAATGTTTATGTTTGCAAACACTCAATGATTTATCATTCTTATCGGGCATAGATTCAATGTTAGTAAAGAAATTCATTCAGCACCCATAAGCAACTAAATTTTTTTCATTCTTTCGCTTGTTGTCATGGTAAATATTTAAAGAGTCAATAATTGTGATACAATTATCCGAATGTAAAATCAGCAGCTGGACAATTTCGCAATATTGTGTCAACGGTGTAAACCGAATGGAGAAAGCAATGAGGTTACGCTATAAAACTGCAATTTGCTTGCTATAAAAATTTGCAGCGCGATAAGGAGCACATCGACGCCGCACGACTCATTTCAGATCGCCACCACCTTATTCTGGGAAATCACTTGTCACTGGGTAATGAACTTTGCTTAACCCCTATACAAAATTAATCAAAATAAAATGTTATGCGGAATAATGGAAACACATAAGGAAGACCCACTGTGGGGCTGATACACCAGCTGCTGGGGAGCTGCTTTTTACTGGGTTGGATTCAGTCGAGCGGGAAGCCCAAGATTCATGACCACATCTCGTCGTTCTGCTCTTAAACTCGTAATTAGGTTAAAAAAAAACTGTGAGACAGTGCTCGGAATGTGACTGTTTTATTCGGTATTGTGACTTTGACGAGATGTGTTCAAAAGCATCTGCGGTGTGTTTCTTAATAATGGTGCTATTCTCGGTGCTGGTAGTGAGCAATAACGCTTTGAATAATGACACAAGAAGCAGTGGCAAAACCCCACGTCTTTTGAAAGTCTTAGAAGTGCCATGCAGGCAGGTTGATCATGCCGGAAGGTGTCGCGGTGAAAGGTCAAGGGGCTAAGACTGGAGGTTCAGCCGACAGTGATCTTTTAAATAAAAAGTGAATTTTATAAAGCTCATCAACTCATAAATGGAAATATAGCAAAGTTATTAATAGTTTAAGTAATTATTTTAAAATCTGCCGCTGGCGCCAAAAATTGTGTTGCTTGCTAATTTATTTGACAGAAGAGAAAGTGTAAATTTTTGAAGGAAACAATAAATTTCGTAAGGTGAGAATATTTTCATTTTTATACGCAAAATGTTGGAGTAATAAATTGCCTAAATTATATATTTTATCTGTTGTTGGCCAGTGTCGTTTTGGGTTGAACCATGAGTTCATATAGTGAGAGTTGCGTCTAAGTTTAATGAGCTGTGTTGCGTATTGCAAGGCATAATATTATTGTTTTATTTTGACACTCTATAAATATATGTTCCTGGTCAATTATGTCCAAATTTTCCACACTGATAGCAACCAATTCGTCGATGAAAAAGTTTATGGGCACACAACACCACAACGGGGGCTTGCAGATAACGTCCTCCAAAGGTGGATTTTCCCTGCCCGTAGGGCGTAAATGCGCGCTCGTTTCGTGGTACGATACCTGACATTTCGCATCCCTTCCTCCTCCTAAATCAATTTAAAGGAAAATTTTTCAAATGTATTTTACTGCATATTTTTGTTGCAAATCGATTTTTTTTTTAACTTAACTAACCCGCTGAATTTGACCTACCGACCGCGCCATGATCACATGTGGCGCAGTTAGTAGGTGAAACAATTTTTATACCCCACGTAGGGTATACTAATTTCAATGCAGAATTTGTAACACAATGAAATCCCCCCACCCACAACGTAGACCGCCCAGACCTTTCAGAGATATGATCGAAACCGATTGAGCCATGTTAGTCCTATTATATGTGAAAAGGTTTTGTCGGTCTTCAAAATCAAGTTTGGGAGCTAAAACATTAACACAAACAATATGTTAAATTTGGTTCAATCCACCGACAGCCGTGCCCACCATTGATTACAAATTGAACCAACCTCTCTCTAATTTACAATTTATTTCAAAAGATATTTTGACCAAGTTGAACAAGGCATTAGGAAGTCAAAATTTGGAGTACAGAAATTTCGGCTTTAAATCTTTAACACGACGAAAATTTAACCGCCCACAACATCGACCGTGCCCACTTTTACAGCGTTATATAATTAAAAACTTTATTTCCTTACTCTAAATTGGAAAAAATATTCCATGCAAATACATAAAATATAGGATTTCTCTAAGTTTGTTCTCTAAGTTTGGCCACGCCCACTACTGGCTTCAATGTGAGACAACCTCAATTTCACTATTTTTTTTCCAAAATGGCTTTTGGTCAATTTAGACAAGCATAGAGATAGTATATGCTGTCATCAAGAAAAGACACCCAACACCGACGTCTTGGACAAAACATCACCATCGACAGCTATAACTTTGAGGTAGTTAGGGACTTTGTCTACCTGGGTCCCGCTATCAATTCAGACAATGACACCAGCGCTGAAATCAAACGAAGGATTACTCTTGCCAATCGCTGTTTCTTTGGGCTAAGAAGGCAATTGAGTAGCAAAGCCCTCTCTCGAGCAACTAAAGTGTCCATGTATAAGACCCTCATCATCCCAGTCCTGCTTTACGGTGCAGAAGCATGGACCCTGTCAAAGGCGGATGAAAACACTTTAGGCTGCTTCGAGAGGAAAATTCTTCGGACGATTTACGGTCCCGTCTGCATAGACGGAGAGTGGAGGAGGAGATATAACATCGAACTGTACGGGCTGTACAGCGATACCGACCTAGCTAAAAGAGTCAAAACACAATGTCTACGATGGCTGGGTCATCTAGAGCGGATGGACACCAACGCCCCGGCCCGGAAAATCTTCGAATCCACACCGCAGGGACGGCGCGGTAGAGGAGCACCGAGACTCAGGTGGCGCACGCAAGTGGAAGGGGACCTCAGCCAACTTCGCGTGCGAAACTGGAGACGGCTAGCTAGAGACAGAGCTGGCTGGCGAAGCTTGTTGGCTGAGGCCCAGGTCCACCCCGGACTGTAGCGCCACCTTAAGTAAGTAAGTAAGTAAGACAAGCATAGACACTTAAAATTTGGTACTGAGCAATATTGGTCTAAAACCTTTAACGAGGCATAAACTGGACCGCCCACAATATCGACCATGCCCACTTTTAACATGTTAGATCTTTATAAACCCAATTTCTCGAAAAGTTGACTCCAAATCGAAAAAAAATTTATGACAAATATTGAAGATATCGCTATTTGCTAAGTTTGCTCCATACAAAATTTTAAGCTCCGACCATTTTTAGGAAGTGTTTTTAGGAAAAAAGTGTTTTTATCTGAAATAATGTTCGCTTTGACCGTATTTTCTTATGACTCCAACGAAATTACAATTAATTGATTTTAATTTTGAGCCCATGCCCACTTTTGGGGGCGTGGCCTATACAAATCATATATGAAATCGGGCCAAGAAATTTTAAGATTTGGTGTCACCTTGTATATAGGGTCGGGTATATAGAAGTTTGTCACAGACAAACTCTTGCACTTACTCATTTGTTTGTTTTTCAAGTTTTCATTTTTAACGCATATCCAAAGGGTTCTAACAAAATAAGTTTAGAAGATTTCAAGGTTTTTTCGGGGACGTGGGCCGTGTTAACATAAAATGAATGAATTCAGCCCAAAAAACTGTAAGATTAGGCATTGCTGGGCAAATAGTGTCGGGTATTTTGAAGTTCGTTACAGAAAAATTTTTTTCACTTATGGATTTTTTCTGTAGTGGGACTAAAAAACACCATAAATAGGTCTTATATTGTTTTCTTTAAGCAATGTAGGTTCATCTGTTGGAGTGTCCGCGTTTCCTGGCCATACAGGCTTAATTAGTCCTAGATCTGCACACTTTAATAGTGACTCTAGTTATTCAATGCTTCAGCTTCTCGTGTCTTTACAGAATTCTTAAGGTGTGTACCTATGTCAGTCAGAAAAGTCTTCAACTCGAAGGCAAAAAGTCGAAACTTCGTATTGACTACAACTTGCAAGGAATTCAGCAGACTAAGAAAACGGAAGAGGGCCATAATTCTGCTTTTAAAATACTGTTTTTAAAAAAAATTCTGCTTTTTCGAAAAAAGGCTCTTTTCAAAATTACGAATTAAGCTAAAAAAAATTCTGCTTATTCTGCCATTTCAAGCAAACTTTTCATTTTTTGAAGTAAAGCAATATAAACAATGGGAAAGTGAAACAGTGCGTATGTTAAAACTTCAGTCCATATGCGAGGGATTGCAAAATACCCAACCCGACCAAAAAAGGAAACTGCCACGCCTCCAGAATGTGGGCGGGATATAGAAGTATAACTGTTGAATGCTTTCTATTTGTTGGTGGTTTCAGACATTTCGGACTGCCACGCCCACAAAAGCGGGCGGCCTATGCTATACGTAAAAAAGAGTAAGAAAATGCTTATATAACTTTTCAGTTGTGGTTTTTAGATGCAAGGGAACCTAAATTTTCTGCCGAGTCCGAACGGCACTTTTAAGGCCCAACCATAATAGACTTTGATGAGCTTAAGTCGGCTTTCCGAAATGTCTCATTACACGCGCTTCGTGTTCCACGACCATAATAGCCTTATGCTGGGTTTCGTAGGGTTTTTATTAACTAGTGTTGGCTTAAAGTCCTGTTTTTGCTTGTCATAAGTTCACTCAAGTTCAAGTTCTACAACACAATCTTTTGGCAGAACTCGAGTGGGATTTTCGTTGTATTTCGACATAAAATTAATCCCGCTCAAGTCTATTATGTTTGGGCCTTTAGAAGTTTTTCAAGACAAATGTAACTCGTGGTAGGTTTTCCAGACCCACGCTGGGGTGGGAAATGTAAAAAAAGAAAGAATCTATTTTTAGGGCGCATAGGTAAGATTAAAACCCCCCATAGACGTCCCATGTAATAACCACCCAAATTAAATGACTTTTACCACAAGTTTTCTTTCGAGGTGAACAAGTAAAATTTAATTTGAAAAAAGTGAAAAATTACAACAATTTACAATTCTACAAGCATTATAATAATGGCCAGTCCTATGATCATTTCAAACGCTGCCAGTCGAACATCGTCAGGAACCTTTATATTATAATGATGCTGACATTAAGTGACAACTATTCCTACAGTTTCCCAAAAGAGAACAAGTATTTGAAAAACAAATTATTTAATACAAACAGTATTAAAACACACAAGTGTGGCTACCAACACTGCGAGTTACCGACTGCAAACTTAAAAAACACGGAAGACAATGATAAAAGCATTTTATGAAAAATTATAATACTGCTGCAGTTTTTCAGTCTTTGATCCATTTCTCTCTTCGAAACTCAAGTCGGAGTATTTTTCCAATCAGTGAGAAGAAGGAGAATTCTAAAGTAGATCAAATAGCCCATGATGGTATTTCAAGTAAATTATTTAAAAACCTGACCGAACGTATCGTTGCTTATATTTGGGAGCAGCCCCTATGGCAAAGCCATTCAAAATTAGATTTAACTAAAATTTACACTGTGTATACACATACAGGATGAGGCTTTCATGAGAGATGACAGCTTACTTGAAAGCGGACTAAATTTGTGATACTCACTAGTTTAGTGCCATTTTGGGGGCGAAGTAGCTGATTGCATTCAAGACAGAAATAAAGTGACGTCAAAAATGAACCTTTGATTTCTACCTTGTTAAAACTTGATTTTTAGTCGTCTGAAGATAACGGCGTGGGAGAGTCCGTAACAGAGAATTATTATACCTGCCTGTAATCTCTATACCGGACTGAGTCTGATAAAAATGGAGATTAGCTTCAATAAAGGCGCAATGACCAACGCGCCTGGCTGGGTTTCTCTAATAATCTTTTGTTGACGAGCGACATAAAATCTTTAATCTTTGACCTAATCCAGAATCTGCGAACAGATTTTTCGAGCAAGGAATCCCAGTAAGTTCACGTGCTAGATATGTTCTTCCAATTTTCTATTTGAACTGCTTGGGTTGACGCAAGGTGTTTTGTGTTGATCGAAGAAAGTTGATCAGTTTCTACTCTGGGGTATTGGAAATTCTTAAGCAAGCAACTTTATCTTCATAAGGCTACATGTTTCTTCTTATTCATTAAAACATTTTTTTGGCCGCGAGAAACAGGAAGACTACATGAAAAAGTTCTTATGATGATTAAAAACATAAGTGGCATTCAGCCTCACTTAAACTTGCGGCAGGCTCTTTTCAGACCAATAAGTTTATCCAATTTCAAAACCCTAGACTTTGTGATATGTACCTACTCGATAAGTGCTAAATATGTCCTCGCTCTCTCGATCCCTGAAAGAAGTAAACTTACACTGCAGCCTTCGACTTAATACTGTCGGTATCCACGATACTTTAAAAGAGTTTATTCTCACTCTCTCATGACCGTTCGGGGCTTGTGTAAGAAGATTCCTGCACTGTTGACAGCGACCAAGCAGTCTTCATCCATCGCACGCCGCCTGTCTGATTTTATAACTCCTGCTTTCACCCGATATATCACCTTCTGAGCTGCGAGAAATATGCATCTATTAAATTAAGCATTATGATTTTTCAGGGAAGTATGATCGATACTTATAGTGATCCTGTCGCTGATAAAAATTTGACCCCAGCAGATGATTTTTCTGATACATCTTTTGCGAAAGTTGATCGCAGTTAAAAAGCCTTTAAGAACGTTGGAGAGACACAATACTCTCTCTTTGCTTCCTTATACGTTTCCACGATCACCCACGATCTAAGACTTTTAAAACTTACGGTTGGTGTTTTGGGTTGATAGGGCCAACCAGAGCCTTCTAGGTGGCGAATAGCAAAATTTTTAAGGCGGTTCGACATGAGCAACAAAAATAAAAATCTAAAAGTGGCAACATCGATCGGCATCTATGATCCCGGTTAAGGTTGGACGATGGTTAAGCCTGGTAGCAGATGTGAAGGAGCAGTGTAAGAAAATAAATCAGTCGACATTTTAATATTTTGATCCCTTTGCTAGTTATACTATACCTACCATTGGGTTCCTCTTGATAAGGCATAACACTTGCGGGCGACAAAGCACAAAATGCGTGTTTTATTGCAATTCTTTTGAGTTTTATCGGCGGCTCCTTTTTACCTATTTGGTCTATTTTATCCTGCTTATGTTATCGACCGTTTCTGGTGCATATTTTTTTCGAAAACCAACTTGCGAAAGAACCTCTTACCCCATATTTCCCAAGTTTCCAAAGTGACAAATTCATTTTCAATAGAAAAAAAAAAAAACTATTAACAGCCCTTAACATTAGGTATGTTTTGTCAATGATTTTCCTAAAACTACTAGATAGTTACCTAACGCCATCATGCCGAACCAATTTTCGATTAGTTCCTCAAAAAACAATTATTGCAATTTCTAAGAAAACTGCCGGTACTTTCCAACCCACTTCTAACAAGTCCAATAGGTACTATTGACTCAGATGACGAGATTCCCAAAAATAATGATAAAGTTGCCAAAGATCCTCAAATAGAAGTTTGTGTGCGGAATTATTATCACAAAGCATGTAGATACTTGCTTTTTCTATTTGTTTTCGCAATGACGGCACCAGTGTTTGACAAGTCCACATAAAAATCTTTCTCCCCTGCATGATTCACTTGCGGTGGTGGGCATGGTGTCTCGTTACCAGTGACGTTGTTACTATGATGACGCGACCCCTGAACCACACGACCCCTAAGCCACCCCCTGACCATCCTCAAGAACTCACTTCGTCTAACTTGCATCAGACCACATAATGTTGTCATAGGCTCGAGTCTCAAAGTCCAACCTTATGTTGGTTGGCCCAATCAATCATAAACTATACGTGCTTACACTGATCCCCTCGCAGCTCGGAGAACATGTTAGATTTCACACCTCGTTGTCGTCACCTACGACTTATATTCTCACCGGTCCCAAAGATAACCAGGGTATATATCTATGATAGGCGCAATCGAAAAGTTGTCATTTGTTAAAATTGTCGAAAAGAGCACAGTCGCCGTGTTTTCTTATCAGCCCACCGTTTCTGTACAAATTGAATTGGATTGCGCCTTAAGTTACGGTACCAGCGAGAAAAGCTCCTTAGTTTATACCAAGTCTTCGGTCTAATTGCGTTTCGTGTAAATGGCTTCGTTGCAGCTCAAGTGTTTGGTGATTGTCTGCATTCTAAGTGCATTTGGTCTGTTCATTGATCCTTGTGAGTGCCGGCGTGTTATTTTTCACGCTCCGCGAAGCTTTGAGTTCAAGACCGGTCAGCTGTTGTCGAGCAGTCAAAGGGAGAAGCCCTGTCCAAAGTGCCATAAACGCGATCATCGGGGCGGTTGTAGGCGGCTGGTGTCTTTCCATTCCGGTATTAATAATTTAATCTCAGAAAAGCCTTTTTAGCTTAAGAAAAGATTTTTGTGTCATTTGAGGGTCTTAACGTCACTCTTTTGTTTTTCTTTCATTTCAGAAGCCAGATGCTGACAGCTGCCGCGGTTTTAGTGACAGGAATCGAAAATACAGTGACATGAATCTCTCTCTTTCTTTCCCAAGTGAAGCGAAAGTAATTTTACAATGCAGTGCGGTGAACTAGATTAAGATACAAAACACAATTATTATCCAAACGCAGATACTACAGTTCAGTATGCTGTTTTTTAAATTATTTTATTATCGAAATAAATTTATATTTTTACGATCTAAAAGAAGCAACGAGTTTGTGGAATGTGCGTGTGTGTTTTTTCGTTGGTTTTTCTGTTGCACTTGTTTACATGAGTGCTGAACGACAATAAAGGCGGTGGACTGAGGAGCTTAATGACATGGTTCTAAAAATATTTAAGAACGGTCTGACAATTGGTTACATGACCGATATGCCGGTGGTGTGGAGAGTACCTGTTCCATTATCAGGAGTGCCGGTGTGGTTGTGAAGGTTGAACTGATAAAATTCATTTTAAATTGGCGCCGGGGGAGCCTAAAAGTATAGCATATTTTATCTAGATCAGGTGACTGAAATATTGTGAACTCACCAAATAATTTGTGTAGGGAATTGCTGCGAGTAAAAATAATTGACGATTTTTCCGTTTCTTAAATAAAACTTAAAAAGATTCCGAGATTATTGTGAAAGTGATCATTTCTTAACTAAAAAGGCGATCATGTTCATATTTATTCTGCAACAGTCTTCTCGGAAGATGGTCTTCGTTCTGAAATGTCCAACGAAATACTTTAATTAAAATTCCTAAAAGGTAATTTCCTGGTATTTATTCACTTGTGAACACTGGACGGCATTGATTTCTATGATCGCGCTGCATTCCAGCCTTGCATGGTCTTTCGTCAGACTTAAGGAGATAGCTGACCTTGATCATATTAAGATCTTTGTAGAATATAACTTTTTTACTTTCGACGCCGGAAATGCTGGATATGACGATTACAGTCATCATAACCGTGATCCAAAGTAATAGTCTCATGTCAGATTCCCTTCTATCACTTTTGATCTCTTTACACTTGAACCGATCTTCATAAACTGAAGATGGGTTCTAGTTTCTTTTACGATTTCTGACACAAAGAAGATACCAAACGCAAATAATTTATTCAAGAAGTAAAACATTTACGGCTGGTTTCATAGAGAGGACCGGTTGGTTTGGATGCAACGAAATCAGTGAGAAATATAGGATCCTCTCCACGATCGACAGCACTCTCTCAGTCCACAGTACCTGATACGTAGATTCAAATTGCAGTCGGCCTAATGGGAGTGACGGAGGCAGATACATTTTCGAAGTTGACGCGCACCTTTATCTACCAAGTGGCCTACAACAGCCAGCGACAAATCCAATCACAACGACAAAATAAATTAGTCTATCGTATAAAGAAGGCCCAAAGGTGATTTTTCTTACAAAAAGAAGCAATCAAACAAGAAAAAGGTTGTTGAGTATTCTGTTCAGTTATGGGTAAAAATAAAAGCACACATCTAGACTCTTCTTTATTTTTTTTTAATTTGTATAAGAAGACGATATAATGACAAGTGATTGAGGCATTTACATACGGGAGAGTACCAACAATTTTGCTGGTAAAAAATCGATAAATCTCGTGATCTAAGTAATGATCTGGAATTCATGGTTCATTAGTGATTTATGACTTTATTCTATGTCTGGGGGAATAATGATTGAATAATGATTTCATAAACTAGTTTGATAAGGATCCGTGTAAGGAATAAATACAACTTTTGAGGAATGGATTTTATTTTACAGAAAAAATCAAATTAAGAAAACACAAGAATGAATCAGGCCATTTGAAACAAAATTTGGAACGAGCAGAATTTAAATTTTTATTAAGATTCGAAATAATCTGGCTGAACTTAAGCAATGTTAAGCTGCCTTCATTAATGGCGCAGTGTTTAAATCTTAAAATTATATTTTTCAATAAAACTTGGCTGACGAACCTTCAAAGCTTTTCGGACTCTGCAACGACTCATCAGATTAAATTCGAAAGAAGCTTGGCCGGTCTGTTGGACCAAATGTGTTTTAACCCTCCTGTACCTACAGCACATCAGCACGCCATCTGGGCGCCACGCTGTAGGTGTAACGCAGTGGTTAGTGTGTCGAGGTTAGGACCATCTAGGTACTGTTGCTGTCTTCTATACTTCTGTTTAACAATCTGATTAATTTGTACTGGATAAGGCTATAACAGATCAATTAGTGACAGGTTTACCTCCCAGTTGATGGAAGTAAATTATAAAAAAAAGCCTTGAAAAAAAGAAATACGGAAGACTTTTCTGGGAAATTAAAAACGAAATACAAAAATGTCCAGATTAATTTTTTTAAATCTAAATTTAGTGTTTTAAGTTATAAGAATGTTGAGTTTGTGGCGGAGGATCGAAGAAGATGGAAGGACCATTTAGCCGCCCTTGCTCCGCGACACTTCTAAGGATAAGCGGTCACGGAAAATGATCATGATGTTGATGATGATGAAAGAAGAATGTAAATTGGTTGAAAATTACCATAACCCGCGTTTCACTAAAAAAAAAAATAAAAAAAAACCTTGCAACTGTTGATCGATGGTCAAATTTTTCGGATGGATTATATTTGCGCTCCAGAAATGAAGAAATCGAACTTGACTCCATGCGAATAACCTCAGTCTGGGTAAAACCGGGTAAAACGCGCCGAGCTAATTGCCTTTGCAGTATCAGCTGGCAGATGACGATATTGTTTCCCTCTTTGACTCGCTTGGGTCAAGCTTTATCGGCTTCATCGGCGGGGACTTACAGGCGAATAATACTCTTTGGGGCTCACGGAGCAATTCAACAAGGGGGAAAGTCCTCTTCAAAGCAAGTACGAGCAGAGATCAATGAACGCTTTCATCTCTGTTGAGATCACTTGGCAGTTCTTTCGAAAGAGCGCCCAGATCAACTAACAATAACACTACGCCGAGGGTCTGGGTTCGAATCCTGCTATCGTTAACAAAAAAAAAGACTTGTTCTTTTTCACGGTCCCCACCTCCGAGAGAGCCTGACAAGCCCTCCGAGAGTATCGTTTGTCTTGAAAAACTTCTCAAAGTGCCCTTCGGATTCGGCAAAAAATTGTAGGTCCCTTTGTATGTAAAAGAAATTAACACACCAGCATGCATTGTTGGCTCTGGTTCACCTCGAGCTGTTGCGCCACTCTAATTTATGTTGCGCCACTCTTTTTTTTTATAATTCATCCGCGTTCAAGGGGTTATGGCTACCCTTATACTGAGTTAACATAACGCGAATGGAAAGAATCAGAGGAAAAAGAAGAAAGGAACTGATGCACTTGGGTTTTGAACTGTTGTGGACTGTAGTGACAAGGAAAAACCTCCTTCGGAAGCCTGTTCCACATCCGTGTTGTTCGGCTAAAAAAAAGAACTCCAATACAAGTTGCGGTTCGTCCGAAATTGGGCTCAAGGGTGTACTGATGAGCATTCCTTCTTGCGCGAGTATTGCAGTTGAATTCTTTTAGGGGTTGAATGCAACTGGCTATTTCACTGGAGCACTCTTTATGGAAGAAACGATAAAACAATGAAAGACAAGAGACATTGCGACGATGTTGCAAGGAGTCATCAGGAGTATCAATTTCAATGCTCTTTTTTGTATCCGATCGAGTAGGTGTAAATTTGTCTTAGGAGCTCCTGCCCAGACTCCAGTTTTGGTCGTATGAACGATTTATAGATGACAGCCAGATCAGAAGGTGTAAAGTATTTCTTGCATCGACTAAGGAGTCCTAAGCATTTCGCTGCGTTCTTGGCGACGTCGAACATGTGGTCATTCCAACGAAAATTGTCATTAACACGCATGCCGAGGATGGAAAGCTTTTCGGTTTCAGTGATGCAAGTGCCGTTCATGGATAACGGCTGAAGATTTCTATTCAGCTTGGATGACAGTAAACAGCATTGCGTTTTGGATGCATTAAATTCCACTTTATTTAAAAGCCCCCATGTTGATATGCTGCTTAAGTCGGAATTTAATGAGTTCAACATACTTAACCGTTCCCTTTCGACGTCCGAAGGAATGGAGCGTTTGCAAGGAAACGAATATGAAAAACTAAGATAACTGTCATCAGAAGAAGAATAAATTGGATAAGATGTGGCAGACAAGAGATCATTTATAAAGATCAAAAAGAGTGTTGGAGATAAAACTGAGCCCTGTGGAACAGGGTGTTATAAATAAAATTATTTATTTATAACACTGACTGGGACGGCTTTAGAAAAATGCAAAGAAAACATAGCTTTGAATTTACAACTCAAAACGCCACTTGAAAAAGGACATTAAATATGTGTCTGTGAAATAATGTCTGTGGCTGCGTATGTGTCTGTGTCTGTGTTTGCGTCTGTATCTGTGTCTGTATCTGTGTCTGTGTCTGTGTCTGTGTCTGTGTCTGTGTCTGTGTCTGTGCCTGTGTCTGTGTCTGTGTCTGTGTCTGTGTCTGTGTCTGTGTCTGTGTCTGTGTCTGTGTCTGTGTCTGTGTCTGTGTCTGTGTCTGTGTCTGTGTCTGTGTCTGTGTCTGTGTCTGTGTCTGTGTCTGTGTCTGTGTCTGTGTCTGTGTCTGTGTCTGTGTCTGTGTCTGTGTCTGTGTCTGTGTCTGTGTCTGTGTCTGTGTCTGTGTCTGTGTCTGTGTCTGTGTCTGTGTCTGTGTCTGTGTCTGTGTCTGTGTCTGTGTCTGTGTCTGTGTCTGTGTCTGTGTCTGTGTCTGTGTCTGTGTCTGTGTCTGTGTCTGTGTCTGTGTCTGTGTCTGTGTCTGTGTCTGTGTCTGTGTCTGTGTCTGTGTCTGTGTCTGTGTCTGTGTCTGTGTCTGTATCTGTATCTGTGTCTGTGTCTGTGTCTGTGTCTGTGTCTGTGTCTGTGTCTGTGTCTGTGTCTGTGTCTGTGTCTGTGTCTGTGTCTGTGTCTGTGTCTGTGTCTGTGTCTGTGTCTGTGTCTGTGTCTGTGTCTGTGTCTGTGTCTGTGTCTGTGTCTGTGTCTGTGTCTGTGTCTGTGTCTGTGTCTGTGTCTGTGTCTGTGTCTGTGTCTGTGTCTGTGTCTGTGTCTGTGTCTGTGTCTGTGTCTGTGTCTGTGTCTGTGTCTGTGTCTGTGTCTGTGTCTGTGTCTGTGTCTGTGTCTGTGTCTGTGTCTGTGTCTGTGTCTGTGTCTGTGTCTGTGTCTATATCTGTGTCTCTGTCTTGCAGTTCAGCATACGGGAACACCTATACAGCAACACAATGCTGTGTCTCTGATTTTAGGTGAAACATAAGGATCACAGTAAACATTAAATAATTTTCAGATGTTTGGCTTTAAGCGATTTTAAATTTTGAGATTTTCCTGATTTTAATTTCACGAATTTAGTCGGAGCGAATTTTCGCCGGGTAAGCCTATTTTTTTGAAGAAATGTTTAAAAACGAGGACACGGACATATTTTTAAGGCGCAACATTTAAGAAACGTTTTTACATATTGCAAAACTTAAATAAGTAAATAATAATTTTAAGAATTAAGAAGAAGTATTAACTGTCAAATGTTTGCAAAAATTTTGATAAGTGAAGTTTGACAATGCTTGAAGAAAACCAAAAAATCTATCGTCAGTACTGAACTGTGATGTCAGCATAAAAACAAGAATTCCTATTCACCGACGTTCAAATCTTAATCAAATAGATTATGTCGAGAATGTTAGACCACAATGCAGGGTTTTGCGAAGTACTCGATATTGATTGGTGTGGTAAAACGGTTTTATCGCGACAGTGCTTCGCATTAACATTTTTATCTGTCAATGTCATACAAAACGTAGTAATAAATGGGTGCAAGTAAAGTTTAAAAATATTGGTGTGACATATAGCCCAAAACCGGTTTTTATGGCTAAAGATTAGTTTGTTTTTTATTCTTTCTTTCAATTAGTGATAAGAATTAATAGACTAAACACCGAATTTTGCCCATTGGCTTCGCAGCCCAGAGATTTATAACATCCATTTTTATGAAAAATGGGGTTTGTGCGGGCAGTATACGGTTGAAAACAGTCTTTTCAAAACACTTGTCATTCACATCCATATCTTGCAATTCAAGTACGAAAACGAATAGCAAGTCACCGCGATTTCACTGTAATGAAATCGGTCTGACCAAGACCGATAAATGAGTGACGGCTAAAATTCCCAAGAACCATGCATTTGGTTTTGTCCATCGAATTTCTGTTCCTTGATGCAAAGTAGAATCCCATAAAAATACTAAAAAAATCCTCTTATTGGAAATAGTTTTTGAACCGTGTTGTAGAAAGTAATTTCTCTTCTTTTTGGATTTTTTTTTAGAAGCCCGACATACTTGCGCCCGTTTAACCTGGTGAAAAACGATTCATGACGTTTACTCAATTTTTCTCTTTAAGGAAGAGAACTTCAGAAGAATTTCTATTTTGTGGCCGTTGTACTTCCGGAAATGCTGCTCCAAAATCGGCGCCAAGATTATGATCGAATGTTTTGGGTGTCGTGCTGGGGTATTAGCTTTCTCATAAAAGTATCTAAGGCCAAGGGAATTTGGCAGCTCTTAAGATGATCTTACCTTTTTTCGAGTAAGCTTTTTCACCCTCCTCCTTCCGTATTACTAGGTGGCGCATTAAAGCTCTTAAGAATCCCATTTTGAATGGAAACTTGGGCCTTATTGCGATGGGACGACTTTAGATCTTCATGAACCTTGTCACGCCATCATGAAGGTATCGTCAATAAAATTTGGGTCAGTTGTTTTTTGAAGCTATCGCTGTTAATAACCTTCTGTGAGGTCGAGTTGTTAGTGTTTCTCACAACTTTTTTTCCTGTTAAGGCAGCTACGCTGAGAGCCGCAGCTCACGATCACTACTTTAGCACTGAAATAGCTTTTCAATTTGGGATCTGAATTTAAGTATCAATCGAAAAGAAGAAGAATAGTGAATAGTCTGCTTTTCTCGCCCTCTGAGTGCGGAGATCGATTGACACTTGACAGATCTTGAGTAGTTGGTCATCATAAGTTATATTTCTGGCGTTAACTTGGTGATTGACTGTTTTCACATGATATACTGATGGATAATACCATTTGACTGATGCTCTTTATTCTTGCCAAAAAGATGCCAGAATAATGCCGTCATAATGCTGTCCTAAATTAATAGGAGAAAACAATTTTCCAAAGGCAGTTTCTCCTTATGCTGAAGATAGTATTGTCAGCTCTAACTGCATGTCGAATTGAACCTCTGAGCACCTTGGCGTTTTAGCCAGAATCTCTCCAAGTAGCCCCAAAATAAATCCGAAAATATTTTGGATCATCCCAAATTAGTTCTAGTTTTTAGCACATTTATCAACATGCTTTCATCGCCAAAAGCAAAAGTCTTCACGTTTGCCCATCAATGTTCGTGTTTTTCAAAATATTTGCACAATATTTTCGAATAATTAGTGTCGCTCAAAACGGCCAATTCACGTGTAAACAATTTCATGCCACCCCCAGAACCCATAATAAACCGATTAAACGTACACTTCCTTCGTTTATCACGTACCGGGGCTCGTACTACAATTCGCGATTCGGAAAACTTTATTTTTAGATCGTTCAGTCAACAACAAATCCGCATGCTACGCGATAACGAAATCCATCCACAATTGAAACGTTTGTATTCATAAATATTTTATTGCTTAGTACTCTCGTAAAAAAAAACAGTTGAAATAAATAAGATCACGCTTTAGTCACACACACACACACACAATCATTCACACAAAATTAATTTTAATCCTCTTGGCTTGAGTCTCCTGGATGCATTTCCAGAATAGAAAATTCTCCCAGTCAACGAACTTCTTCACCAGATGAGATCACGATCGTTTTTCTGTAAACAAAAGCAAAACTTAAGTATCGGCCTAGAGTAGGAGCACGTGCGGGGGGCCAGCAGCAATAGCGCAATCTGGCTTATCGTCACGAAAATATCGGTTAGGCTACTTACTTCTCGAGAAAGTCACCAAGCGACGACAGCGATCGTTGTGATCGCGCTTCATGCCGGGCCCGCACGGCTTAGACCTCTGGACGGTGATGAAGAGATTACTCTGCTTGATTGTCTCGTGGTCGTTGTAAAAGATGACCTTTTTGCTCTGGACGTTCGGCAGGCTGGTGATGAGAATTAGAGCTGCCGCCAAAAGTGTGATATAAATCGCTGGTTTCATGTTGATGTGTCCCGCTTTTCGTTTTGACCTCTGCACACTCGAACTGATCTTCGTCAACTGAAGTTTGGTTCGAATGGCCGTCGTCGATATTGTGCGATTCGGCTTCATAACCGCGACGACAATTGGCTGAGGAATTTTATCAGGCAGCTCTGGCTGGCCAGATAAGCCAAGCCCGGCTATTCGCTCTTCGCGGCAAGTTCGATTAGTAATGTGAACGAGCCCAACATGGAGTCGATGCCGGCGCGGCGTGCTCTTATGAATAGTAAAATTGATTAGATTTGAAAAGAATGCGGCACACGGCAAGTGACACTCAACGATATGAGAGTGCCTCAAGGAATTCCTTTTAAAGAGATGACGTATTCCGTCATCGGTGATGTTGCCCGGAATCCAAGGGAATGCCCCTTCAGATTTGCAGTCATACGAATGGCGTCTGTAAGTGCTTCCGTTGGACTTTGGACACATTTAAGCATGATAAATTGTGGATGTTCTAGGTGGGGGGAAGGTCAGAGTTTTCAAGTAAAAACTTCACCAAGTGGGAAACTATTTGGTCATTGCTTTGTTGTCACATGGCAACTGATCTAGGCACTATCTGTAAGATAAGAATGAGAAAGTGATTATCAATGCAAGAACTAGGGAAAACCTTTCACATGGTTACGGGTTAGGTTATGACGTGGTGAAATCTTAATGTGCTGTGTCACACTAGCCGTGTGTTGTCAAGAATATAAAAAAAGTGTGTAATCTTTGTGTTGGAAAATGAAATTTTTCGGTATGATAGAGCCTGTGACGCCTATGCGAACATATAGGAGCTAACGTATTAAAACTTTTGAATAGTAGATCTTGGGGAGTCGAAATTTCAAGCCTTAAAAATGGTAAAAATATAATTTGGTGAGCCATTTGCCTTGATTTAAAAAATAAATAACTTTAGACAGGTAAGGGGCGCAGAAGACAAAAGCACTTAGCTAAATCCCGCAAGAGTTTCGAGCCGAATTTTATATATTGCGATGAGACAAACTACCTGGCAAGCTCATGCCAAGTCTTCGAGCATGGATCTTGTCGGTACTCAAGACTGAAGCAAATCTAACCCAATGGTAACTCTCGCTTGGAACCCGCCCAGAAGTGATCGGACTAGATGCATTTCCGAAGGTTAACGTAAGCCACTTACCGAAGTATTTCTGAACTTTAGATGAACCCAAAACTTGGCTACCCTTTGTTCTTAGCTTTTCATATAATTAAGCTGAAGCCCGACAGTTTTGGGCTCCCGATGCAATTTAACACGTTCTCTAAAAAGGATTCTTTGCTATGAAAGAGTTCTTCGTTCTTGGTTGACTCTGATGTCTACATTTGTCAGGGCTTCGCGATTGAATGAATGAAGGCAGTTGTTGCTTCATCATTTCTGCAAAATAAGCCAAGTTCTCAATGGTTGCAAAACGCTTCAGGCAGCCAGAACGCTAGATCTGGCTGCCTTAATCAACGTCAGTTCTTTTGGCATGGTTGCTCGTCGACAAGCTGTTGCTCAAATTAAAAGCCAATGTTTGAAGAGTCCTTCACATAGCTGGTTCGTTGCTTGGATATTTTGGATCTTTGTACAAGAAGTTTCCATGTGTAGTGTAGTGTCAAAAGGATTCGTGGTCGTTTTGCTTAAAGTTGCTTTTCACAATTAACTTGTCCTCAACTGAAACCCCTCATTTTAGAGTTCTTTGAAATTTCTCTTTGTTTTTGTGCTAATACATCAGTTTCATGGGTTTTGCTTTTACTCCCGATATTGTTCTCACCAGACAGAATCCTTGCCCTTATACAATCCCTCAAAAGAACGGCAAAGGCCCAACAGCATAATCGTGAGTATGAGCCTTTTGCTCGGTTTCGTTAGGTCTTCGTTAACTCTCTTAAGTTTAGTCCCACTCAAGTGAGAGGTTGAGCATGGAAACTCGACAGCTGGGTAGATTCGACAGCTATACGATTTCCAAAACGTCTTTTATAAGCACCGTCAGCATTTGGCAGAACTTGAATGGGATTTTCGATGTATTTTGCCAATAGGTTAAGCCCCCTTAAGTCTATTATGGTTGGGGCTTTAAATATCTCTCCTGATCATTCAGGTACTTTGTTTGATTTAGAGTCGGTGTTGCTGGTTTTCAACCCAACTTTATTATAGCCTACCTTTGCAATATGCTGCCATTTTATAGGGGTGGATGTCCCCGCTAAGCAGGGACACACTTATACCAAGGAAGGTCTATTGTGATACCACTTGTAGGACCGGAGCTACCACCCCGAGGAACTAAATGATAACTACCCGTTTTAAGTGAAAAAATCAAGCCAACCATTAACGGTGTAAACCTGTTCCAAAGATCACCAAACAATGCTGGATTGGTTAGTGACTTACCCGAAAACGGTTAAAGGAATTTGGAGAAAACCGTTTCGGTATGAACCGTTCTATGTAGGCAGAGTTGAGGGTTCCAGTGAGAGGTTTTAGGAAGAAATCTCTTGTCTATTGGACTCCAGAAAGGAATTTGCCTTGTTCAGGCGAGGGGAGGATCCGGTTTGAATTTGAGGAAATAAGTTGAGGTCGAGGGTAACCGTTTTCGGGGTGAACCTGCGTCAAAAAGGTGGGGAGTAGTTCTTTATGAAGACACAAAGCAGGGGCAACCGATCTCGGTCCATGAGTCCATGCCTATTAATCCTCGAGTTATAATTGGCCTCAAGGATGGAGAGTTCTACGGGGGGAGAGTTCTTAGACAAGACGCTGATGCAAGGTAACCGTCTTCAGTGTAAACCCGCAGGAGCGGCACATGCTGGAGCAAGTAATTTAGTGGCAGGTTGGATAATGGAGGCTTCCGAAACGTAAGACGCCGGCCGAGTCCGTATTCAACAGGGAGATGGATTAAGCTTGTAGAGATGGATTAAGTCCTCAGCCTTGCATCCTTCGGTACAGTTTGCTGTATACTCACACCACCACTGGAATCAGGCTTGGCAGAACTTACTTACTCAAGCCTCCGCCTCGGCGCCATTGAACATAATGCTTAAGTCCAGTTGTCTGCCTCTACGGAGAAGCACCTAAACGATTTCTTGATGCTGATTTGAGATCATTTAAGCCCTCAGTAAAATTGTTGGCAAAAGCTTTGTCAGCGACATTAGGAGCGCCTTTTTTGATCTTCAGTTAGTCCTGCTGAGCTTAAACTTATTCTTTAGAGTTTTGATCGCAAATTTTGATCGTATCGATCTTCGGACTACTCGTTTTTTACTTAAACCTTCATAAATTGAAAAAGCAAATTTGAAAGAAATGTTGCTTTTCCTTTTTCAGCTGGTTTTCACGGCACGGATCTCTGTTTTCATCTGAAGAAAACAGAGATCCGTGTTTGCCTCTGACCGAGTTCTGAATTGAGTGGATATCTGACAGCCCTTTTGTGACTCCGTAGGCAGTCCTCCCACTACCTCGCTGCATCTTCTGCTTCTGCAGTCTCTTGTGATACAGGGACACCAACCCATTTCTGCGAACTTTCAATTTTATTCGGTCATCGATCCGCAGTTTTCTTCTGTTACCCTCGCATTATGCCTTCTCTGGTGATCGGCCAAAAAATTAGATTCAGATCGATTCTGAGAGTCACTTTTAAGGCAGCTCAGGAGTCTTTGACAAAAACTTTATGATATCCTTTTTTAGCACCTCGTTTTCGTTTCCTACGGTAGCATTGAAGGCTTCGATTAGCTTGACGATTAGCTAAGAACCAACCAAAAAGGACTGTAAAAAACGTTGGGTATTTAGCGCGTGGTTTACTCTGCACTAAAAACCTAGACCTAATCAAGTCTTTGTTTTTAGTGACCAACGTTCAAGTTCTGACTTAAACGTCCTGCAAACTATACAATTATCGGGAACACTGAAAAAAATGGCTCACTTACTCCTATGCTTAAATACCCTACCCACATCTATGAAACGTTCAGTTAGATAATTCATTTCAAGCTTCTTTCAGCCTCGAATTCTTCCTGCAAAATCTTATGATAACCAAACCCCTCTTTAAGAAAAGGTTCCACACAACATGGTTCCAGAATCAAAATAGTATATCCTTAGTTCAAAAGTGTCCATCTCAATCGGAGGCTATCTCTTCTCCCATTAAATAATAACTGACAAACTTCCAACTCCCCTAAAAAGGAGTAAAAAAATAAAAGGATGGCAACTTTCCTTCCAAACAGTTTAACTTCTCTATTGTTGTGGAAGAAAACGGAAGACGAAACGATATCTCTATCAATGCAATGAGGCCATCATCATTATAACAATACCAACCAGATATCAGGACCTTTTATCTGCGTAAAGTGAGGAAGGAACGAATACGAAAAAGCAGAAAAAAAAAACGAACGGTATATCGTAAACTATTCTTCTCGTTGTGTCCTAAGTAGACAATGATTCAGTTCCTGTCCCATTCTAGGGTGCTTCCTCTTGGCCAGATTGTTTGGGCCAGAAATGAATGCTGCTACTACATCACCATCACGAACAGGCCACCAGTTGCATGCAGGCTCCAAGCATAGCACTCGCCTGTCGCTGGGGCTATGCAAAAAGTGTCAATGCACAGAAAGCCAACTCACAACGATGACGACGGCTACGACACCAATGATGATGATGAGGACCACCGCACCCAGCTCCACCGCACACCAGCCGACCAACAGGACCAACAAGAGGAAAGACTACTCAACTCTCAACAGACAAAAGGAGGAAGCTTTGGGTGCCATCTGCTCGAAAGGACCTTCCCTTATGCATACGAAATTGTTACAATTGGGCTTCTGGTGCACATAGTGTGTCTAATGTTGCTGGTAAAGCACAACCTCCCATGGTTTTGACTTTTGAGGCGAAGATAAAACTCTGCTTGGGTCGGAGTGGGTGCGGGTGCATGGGTGACAGACGCACGAGTGTATGCTATCACTTGAACTTCCACTCCCGGTTGCCTGTAAAAGTTGGAAAACTTTAAATTATCCCATTTCGGTGATCACGACTATATGACGTTATGGCGGTTGCAGCAACAACTACTTTACTCGACTGACGCACACTGGTCTTCATATATAGAGACGGCCTGATGGCAACAATGGCCTGGCCAACCTGCATTTTATGTTCACCATTCATTCAGGTTCGGTTAAATGACAAGCAAACTGTAAGGGACAAACTTTGTCGACTGTCACTGTGTTGATTGGCTACAATCGGTTGAATGACTTAGATAGCAGAACAAGGTAGTGTAACTTTGTTTCTGCGGTGAAAGGCAAAATGCAAGCAGGCCAACATTAGGGAAGCAATGTAGATCAAGTGGGTGATAGTTGATTCAATTATATGATGTAGAGGTTGGCAAACTGGTCTGCGTTTCGTGTGCACCTTTTGAAGTTTAGCGAATTAATATTTGGTAGCAGGAGTTACCTTTTGACACCTTTGAATTGATTTTCTACTTTCTCAAGCCTCATTAAAGTTTTTAGCATGTTTTTAATGCTTAAGGTGGTTCTTATGTGAAGACAGGCTCCATTAGTGGCATATGAAGCCTGTCAATATCCCTTTAAAAGGCACAAAACATATTGGTTAAAAGGAAAGTCACATAAATTCTTTAACCCAATGTTCTCAAACGCCACCCTTTGGCACTTGACTAACGCTACATGAAATAGGTCACCTTACTCTGCAGCACTTTAACAACTACTTTCTGAACAGAAGTGAAGCATAAAAGCAGCATTGTCAACTTGCAACATAGACGCGTTGGCCCGTATTGGCTGAAAAGTGACGTGTGAAATAATTGGCGCCTAACGTGGGGCCATGAACTATCATAAAAGAAGTCACTTTACTCTGCAGTACTTTCACAACAATTCGACGAACAGTAGTGCAGCATAAGAACTGCTTCATCAACATGCAACGTCGACGCATTGTCCTTTTCGTATTGGCTGAAAAGTGACGTATGAAATCATTGGCGCCTAACGTGGGGCTAGAACACGCAGCTCTAAGAACTTAATGCACAAAATTCTTGCTTTTATGGCTAAAAACGTTTTTGTAAAAGGACGAAAACATTTGTATATCCCATAGGAAAACAGAGGCACTCACGAGAATTTTAAAGTTATTCTCAGGCGCAAATTTTATGATTTCGAAATTTTGCATTTTACGTCTAGAGATCTCTAACTAATTTTTAGTCTAAAAAAACAAAATCTAATTTGTTTCTCCGGATCCTTAATCAGCGTTTTTGCTCAGACTTAGGATGGCCTATACCTGGAAGCTACAGAATAAGGGAAAGAAAGTTTCGATGCAGCATTGGTACTAAGTCAGAATGGAATCTGAAAACTCTACATAGAAGATTTACCCGCAGGTGTTATGCCTTTTCGAAGGAAAGCAATACAAGCAGACCATTGCTTTCCTTCTATTCCGACATCTGGTTGGGGCTTTCCTATCTGAGATTTGGAGCAGCACACAATCGGAAAATGGGAGTTTCTTGTGAGTAAGAATTTTAACGACTATAAGCAAGCGCGGCTGGTCCTCATAGTGCCTGTAAAGGTTTTCACCTACGCACGGAGAAAAAAATCTTGTCTGTCGCGATGATGGTGTTCAGTTCAGTTCCTTAGCCACAGATAGCCAAGAATATCCTTAGCCACATACCATTCATTCGTTTCTAGTTAGATTGAGCCATCTGTTGCTTCAGGGCTATTCTGGATCAAAGCGAGGTTTCCTGACTGAGACTGCATTGGCGGCTGCCATAAGGAACATTGCCTCCTTGCTCCTCCTTAAAGCCTCCAAGGCTTTAGTTCGCCGTCGTTCTTTGTCAGCATCTTCATGCGTATCTATTCTTAACCATACCTTTAATCCTTCTTGAAATTTTTGCTGTTCCGGAGTGTGTTCCCTATTCGATCCCTTGTAAGTGCTTTTCACAGCCTTCTGACTTTTCCGACGGTTGCTTATGCCTTAAGGTGGGAAAAGTAGTTCGATCAAACATCTTCCGCCAGACCTCTTAAGTATATGCTCCTCTCTATTTTCTCAGCATAACTGGTGAAAATTCTGTATATTCTGATCCCTGGCCGGCGATATGAAGATGATTATGCCTGTCTAGTAAAAAAAAGTTGCCCCCCCTCATAAGACACGCCATTTCTTGATGTTTTCCTCGCCCTTTTGTCAGCCGGGTGTCCAGATTGTCGTGGCACAGCTTGAAACCTTCCACTTCCTTTACTTTCGGTAGTAGCCATGTCTCCGAGTCCTTTGATTCCTTGTTCAACGGTTTGTGATTTAAACCAAAAGATTCCCTTATCCCTTAAAGATTCCGTACAGAAGGTGTATCGTATAATAAAATGACTATCAAAGCGGACACTACGGAAAACTTAGCTCTTTTTCCATTCGCCATTTCATTTAACGCTGGGATACATGCAACGAATGTAACACGCAGCTCTTTATGTCATATTCTTTGCATTCTCTTACTGTCCTTAACAATAAGGACCTGGGTTAGGTTTTATGTCGAGCTTCGCCTTTCACAAACTTTGAACTTCCCGCAAGCATCCTACTCAAATTTTGGCTTTTTGATTTCTCTTTAGCTTGAACATGATAGTCCCACCATTTCCCGCTTTACCATGCCAGGCGCGATATCCTGCACTGTCTTCCTATTAGTGACTGGTGTTTTGTGAATTCTTCCTTTTCCCATAAAGGCATAACACTTGCGGGTAGAAACTTTGGTGTTTCTTTCCACTTAGGGATTTTTATTACAACCTGACTCACCAATGTTGTCTTCGATATGTCAGGGTTATTTAGTAGCGTGTGTCGTTACTTCTTTAGAGAAACTTTCGCCCGTGACCTTAAGCCTAGGAATTAGTTTCAAAGGTCCTCTATGCTACATAAAATTTGTGTATTCGATGAAGATATAAAAAAAAGAGCTTCAAGCCAGGTTTTTGGCTGTAGGTAAAACTCCCCTACTATTTCTTATTTTGAAGCAAATTTATTGTTCGCGTTTTCCGCAATCTTTTTAAAAACGAGTAGATAACAAAAGCTTCAAAACCAATCATACTTCCGCCCTCCAGCTATATGCATCCCTACTCAATAGCAATTCAAGAATTTCATTAGTTTCCAAACATATCGAAAACGTCACTCAAAACACTCATTATGACGAACCACACAGGTTCGACAGAATGCCCCACGGTTTCGTGCGAAGAAAATCAATTTCGTAATGCCGCCTAATGAAAGCCTCACCCTATCTAAGCCAGCCGCCACCATGAATCATATTGACAGAAGCCGAACATCATTACAGAACTCACGCGCTAGCCGCCCCAAAAAAAAAAAACTCACACATCCTGTTGTGTGTGTCAAAAAACCACTATAACCAATGACACACGCGCCAAAGACAATACGTGCGAGAGATACTTTGACAAATGTCTTTCCATTGCGAATCGTCGTCTGCTCGCATGATTGCCAAATATTAGGCCACCCGGTTACATGACAAACACTTCTCATTACTGCCTCATATATGGATGTCCTCCTGTCAATTGATTGCTGACACTCCAAGGGCGGTTTGGCTGTATAGGCTCATGTTAACCAAAACCTAGGCGCCCCCGCCAACCCCCGGATCTTAGGTCGGTGTCAAACGCCATGACGTTCGCAGAGTGTAAAGCGAGGCAGGCGAAAGTGTTTATGGTTATGAAGCCCAATGAACCTAATAACCCACTAAGGACTCGCGCTGAGTAAGTGTGAGGAAGGAGAAACTTCCTCGATAACCGTTAGGCTAATACTCGCATGCTGCGTACGTGATTCGCCTTAGACATCGACACGGAGCGTAACACACCACGACGCGAGGTGCGGGAGCAAGACATACGCGTCGCGTTGGGTTACAACAACGCGCCATGTAAAGGACTCATTCGATTTTACGACTCATTATGTCAGAGCGATGTCGTTGCGGCTTGGGTGTGTATGTCTGTTTTTGTCACCCAAGTATTTTTCTACTTTGGATCTATCTGTACCGGGGTGGTAACTACGGTTGAGCACGCATCCGTTAACGATTACTTTTTCCGTGTTTGCTAATTTTGCAGCTCCTTATTCCGGGTGTGCTTAGAGGTGGGTGGCATATACAGCTGGAGATTGACATGTTGATGGATGTGACGGGCAAAGTTGTATATATACTTGTCTTCCACTTTTATCTCGTATGGAGTAGGTGTCAGAATGGAGTCTAAAGGACCTCTTTTGCCACTGCAATAAGCATAAAATGGAAACTGAATTCTAATTGGATGGCAGAAGTGGTGTTCGCACCTCTATTGTGGCAAGAGTATACATACGTACCCAACCTAGATCATGAAATTTTCGTTTTGTAGTTCACACTTTAAATTGTAGTATTTCAAGACGTTGTCATTGTGTCCTTTTCTTCGTGCTTCATGTGACTATAGTGCTACATAGTGAGCACTTAGCTCAAATGGACAAGCACCCTTTCAATGAAGGATCAAAATTACTTTACTGCCGAGCATATTGGGGAAGTTGTTGCTGCTGACGTCTATCCGTCGTATTTCTTTTCTTGTGCATTTTTATGGGTAAAACGTGAGGCAAGTGGGAATATCGACTCGCCCAGTTTTATTCTACGGTTAAAAAATTTACTCATCTAAGGGAACCCATTTTTATTAGGAGATTGAATAAACAAATATGCTGCGCCTTACATCTTTCGACACCATAGTTAAATTGCGTAAAGGCTGTTTGTTGATCTTCAAAAATGTCTTCCAAATTGAGTTCGACAGACCTCGTTTTTGACAGCTAACATCCACACTATCTGATAGCTCAATATTTGCTTGGTTCGGCCCTAATTGACTGCCAAACCAATATTGTTGCCGTAAGCAGGGATTTGGACAAACTCTTTAAATATCGTGCAGAAAACGTGCATACCTTGATGGGACATGGTATATTCTTTTGTAATCCTCCACATGTATACGAGTGTGGATGGAGCCTCAAAATGTTGACGACTTTTGTTAAAATGTTTAGTACGTCTTCTTAGGTGTTGTCGTACTCGGTCTTGAAATTAATGGTGAAAGTCTTAGGTTTGAACTTCGTGGGGACATTTCAACTGGACTTTTCTGGCCATGAACAACACTAGTATGAGCATATCACCCAACTTACATTTTAGCTCTAATAAAATTCTTCCAGAGCCTTAAAAGAGTAACGTCCAAGAGTAAAGCAAATTCTACTCTTGTAGAGTGTTTTAAGAGTTTCCTAAGAGCCTTACAAGCGTTATAAATGGCCTTATTATAAAAAATTTTCAAACTCTGATTAGGAAACTATACAACTCTTGTTTTAAGAGCTGTTTTCCCATTGCTGCCTCTGACAAAAAGAAAGGAAGATATAAAGCTGTAAGAGAGTTTTAACAAAAGTGGATGTAAAAAATAAATTATTTTTTTAAGGGCAATGGCCGAAGAAATGAAGTTGTCTTATGAGACCAATGATATTGTTATCAGAGTAAATCTCTCTTTACAAGAATTGCTTTTTACAAGATTTAAGCTTTTACAAGTCTCTTCTTACAAAATTTAAACTCTACAAGAGTTGAAGTCTTATAGCAAGAGTTTTTTAAGAGCTAAATAAACTCTTGTTATAGGAGCAAAGCGCTATTGCGTGATACTCCTGAAAGAAGGGTGCTACAAGATTTTTTTGACCTTTTAACAGGAAGTTGTTATAAGAGTCCTTTAAGAGCTATTTTGACGTTTTTAGAGTGTAATTCTCAAGCATGTGTTAGTTGGGCAGGCTTAAGGCGAACAGTTAATGAAAGAATTTAAGGAAATTGATGCACCTGAATTTGTGGCTATTTACAGCGTCTCCTTTCCTGTGGGTCGAGCGAGTATACTATGGTGGGGTTCAATTAACGAATTTTCCTAGCCTTGTATATGAGCATTTGCTTGCTTCTAACCAAATAATATCAAGGGGCTTTGAAGAGCTGGGCAGCAGATCCGATGTTGACCTATACGAACATGGCATCATAGATTTCGATTTATAGATTCGGTCACATGAATTCCTTACATTCAAGGGGACTCAAATTTTTTTTTGCAAATCCGAACGGTGCTATTTTCCAAGACAAATTTTACATAGGTTTGTTGGACTCTCATGGAGGTGAGGACCTTGTAAAGAATGAGTAACTTTTTCTAGATGTCAAAGGTATTACTTGAACCCAGACCTCACATGTACTAAGCACACACATTGACAACCTGACTTTAGATTCGACATAGCTACTTTCAGGAACATAGCCAAGGGGGGAGGAGGGCTAGTGGGGTTCAAGCACACAACACTTCCATACCCCAAAATTATATAAAAGAAAATTTAATGTTCCTGTACCTAGTGTTCATTAAATTGTATTCGACCAATGTTATGATGGAGCAGCAAATTTGAATGCAGCTTTGAGGACAAGCCAAAAATGTGCAAACTGTGGCTCTTGTCATATTCTTACATATGGTGTCAATACCCTCGTTGTGCAATAGGCTTTGTGTAGTAAGGGAAATGAGAAACTTGCTTGAAATCTCTTCAGACTTTCCCAAACGACAAACAAAACAAGTGAGTAAGTGCAAGTGTTTGTCTGTGACAAACTTCTATATACCCGACCGTATATACCATGTAACGCTACATCTTAAAGTTTCTTGGCCCGAATTCATATATAATTTTACTAGGCCACGCCCTCAAAAGTGGGCATGGTGGGCAAAAGCGCCGCTTAAAAGTGGGCGGAGCTCAAAACTTTGTATGGAGCAAACTTAGCAAATAGTAATAACTTCAATATCTATCATAATTTTTTTTTTTTTCAATTTGGAGTAAACAAAAAATCGAGCTTTTAAATGTCTAACATCTTAAAAGTGGGCATGGTCGATATTGTGGGCGGTCCAATTTTCGCCTTGTTAAATGTCTTTGGCCAATACTAAAATTTAAGTTCTTGTGCCTTGTCTGACTTGACCAAAAGGTATTTTAAAAGAAAATGTGAAATAGAGGTTGTCTCACATTGAAGCAAGTAGTGGGCGTGGCCGTTGACAGATAAAGCCAATTTTCACACTTTTTTTGTGCTACAAAAGAATCAAGCCGTGTGTCAAGTTTCAGCTTTCTAGCTTAATTTTGAAGACCTAACACCTTCATACATACAGACGGATGGACGGTCGGACATGGCTTAATCGATTCACCTGTGTCTCGATCATTTCTCTAAAAGGTCTTAAGGGCCTACGAAGATTATTTCACTGTGTTAAAAACTATGCATTTAAATTGCTATATACCCTATATATATAAGCACGCACCAAAAAGCAGAAAAAATTACTTTTGCGCCTTTGTCATACAAGTTTTACTTTAAAAGTATGACAGCATTGTATGAATTCTAATCTTGTTTGTAATCTCTATCAGCCTTATCTTTTCAAATTTACTTCGATTACTCTTGAAGAAAAATGCATCAAGATGTGGGCGCTGTGTTCAACTTACTTACTTACTTACTTACTTAAGGTGGCGCTACAGTCCGGGGTGGACCTGGGCCTCAGCCAACAAGCTTCGCCAGCCAGCTCTGTCTCTAGATAGCCGTCTCCAGTTTCGCACGCGAAGTTGGCTGAGGTCCCCTTCCACTTGCGTGCGCCACCTGAGTCTCGGTGCATGCCCAACGAATGGAACCTCAGCATTGTTTGCCCGATCCTGAAGAAAGGAGACCCTCTGAGTTGTGCCAACTACAGAGGCATAAGTCTTCTTAACATCGCATACAAGATCTTTTCTGCTGTACTGTGTGAACGCCTGAAGCTGTTTGTCAACAATCTGATAGGTACATATCAGTGTGGCTTTAGGCCAGGAAAGTCCACCATCGATCAAATATTCACACTGCGGCAGATCTTGGAGAAAACCCAAGAATTCCAAATCGATACACACCACCTCTTCATCGATTTCAAGGCCGCGTATGACAGCATCTATAGAGACGAGCTATATAGCGCAATATCTAGTTTTGGCATCCCTGCCAAACTCGTCAGTCTGTGCAGGATGGAAAACTTACGCTGTTCCGTCAAGGTCGGCAAAGACCTCACCGACCCCTTTGATGTCAATAAAGGATTTACACAAGGCGACGCGCTGTCATGCGACTTCCTTAACATCATACTTGAGAGAATTGTGCAAAACTCTCACGCCAACACCAGAGGCACAATCTTTCAAAAGTCCGTTCAACTACTTGCATATGCAGACGACATTGACATAATCGGTAGAACAAAGCGTGATGTCAGTGAAGCCTTCGTGAGTATTGGGACGGAAGCGGCGAATATGGGTTTAGCAGTCAATGAGGGCAAAACCAAGTATATGCTGTCATCAAGAAAAGACACCCAACACCGACGTCTTGGACAAAACATCACCATCGACAGCTATAACTTTGAGGTAGTTAGGGACTTTGTCTACCTGGGTTCCGCTATCAATTCAGACAATGACACCAGCGCTGAAATCAAACGAAGGATAACTCTTGCCAATCGCTGTTTCTTTGGGCTAAGGAGGCAATTGAGTAGCAAAGCCCTCTCTCGAGCAACTAAAGTGTCCATGTATAAGACCCTCATCACCCTAGTCCTGCTTTACGGTGCAGAAGCCTGGACCCCGTCAAAGGCGGATGAAAACACTAAAGGCTGCTTCGAGAGGGAAATTCTTTGGACGATTTACGGTCCCGTCTGCATAGAGGGAGCATGGAGGAGGAGATATAACATCGAACTGTACGGGCTGTACAGCGATACCGACCTAGCCAAAAGAGTCAAAACACAACGTCTACGATGGCTGGGTCATCTAGAGCGGATGGACACCAACGCCCCGGCCCGGAAAATCTTCGAATCCACACCGCAGGGACGACGCGGTAGAGGAGCACCGATGTGTTCAACTTCCTTGTCAGAAATTCAAGGAAGTGTGGTTAGCCTCTTGGTAATCTTCAAGGAAGTGTGGTAAGGCTTTGGTAAGCCTCATTATAAGCCTCATGGTAATCTTCATTGTATGCAAAAACAATTTTAATTTAATGGTAGACTAATCAATTTTTTTCAAACCCAATCTTTGAATTTCGGGTCTGCGAACTCAATACAAGTCTTAAAATCTTGTCAAAGCATAAGAGACTTTTCCCAAGACGGTTTTCAATCAGCTTCCAACATGCCAACGTCAACAATTTTTATGCAGAATACATTTTTCGGCAATGTCCAAGCCATTTTCTGACACAGATTGCAAGACTTAAAATTTGCTTATGAGTTTAGTAAGGTTCCTCGTAAGATACGCTCCTAAATATGTATATTCATTAACCACTTGGATATGCTGTCCATTAAATATCCTTTTATATCCTGCGCGGTTCCTGCCGGTTACATTTCCTGGGATTTATTTAGGTTGCCCGTGAGATTGCGTAAGTTACAGTATTCCTGCAGTCTAGTCGATTTAACATAAGCGGCAAAAGTTCCAATGAATACGTGACAACCCAACTAACATTTTTCCTCCCATAACACTCTACGAGAGTCTTATGAGAGTATTCTTCCAGAGCTTGCCTCTTGGAATTTGCCTCTCATAGAGTACTACGAGAGCACTTAAGAGAGTCTTACGGGAGTTAAATGGCCCCACTTATCACTTATGGGAGTTATTTGATCTGATAAAAAGTCTTAAACTCTCCTTGCAAGAGTTATTCGGTCTCATAATAAGACAATAAATTCTTCTTATGGGATGTGAAGAGTTAGTCTTGTTTGAAAGAGAGAGAAACATATAACAAACAATTTTCGTGCCATCAGGGTAAGGAGTGAAATAGGATGTAAGAGGATATGATCGCGTCCAAAATGTGAGTCGAATAAGCCATGTGCGCCCGTATTTAAGTACATGGTCGATTATGTATTCGGTCTCAATCAATAAAAATGCAAAGTATGCGATTGCGCGGTGATAATTTACTGTTACAAACTATACGTTTCAAAATATATCCTAGTTTTAGGGCATAATAAGAACCAAAATACAGCTCTTACCATCCTACGAAATGAGATATTAACATTTCTTCGTACATTCATAAAATCTTTTCGGTATATATTTTTTTTTAATTCTATTTATAACAAACGAATGCAAATCAACTAGATGCGTATATACCTTGACGTTGGTAACTCTAAGAGGTAAGAAATTAAATGGCGGAAAAAATAGTTTTCTAATAAGAGTAATTCACTTTTTGTGAGCGATTAAGCTTTTTTAACGGAGATTAGAACTCCTCGTGCGAGCATATTGGCTGTTTTCCAGAATTTTACCCTTTTAACCAGAGTAAAATTAGCTTTGTCTTCCCGAATCAGAGTAAATAAACTGTTTTTTAAGAATTAGCGTGCACATGAATGAAGGAATATAAAGATTACGGCATAAGCATGTTATGACATTTGCTCGCAAAAGTATATGTAAATCTGACGTCATCGGAGTTGATTGTGAGTTTGTTTGCGTGTTGAAAAACCAGCCAATCTATGCAGGCCAACCAGACCATGAATATGTTTTCAATGACGATTTGTGCTGCAGAGATACCTACACTTTTTTCTCCATAAGGAAATGCATTAAATTAATTAAAAAAAACTTCTGTCACCGCAAGCACACTACATACTGACAAAATTACTTTTGACGTATGGTGGGACGCAATTATTTTGAATTGACATAAAAAGGTATTTTTATCAGCCATCCGGTTTCAAAACAAGAGTGTTAGGCTGAAAAGAGTATTTATATTTTTCAAACTTCACGCCTCCCGGGATAAAGCCTACAAGGTCTTCCAGGAAGAGTCCAAACCAAAAGAGGTACATCGCCCTAAGTTCAGGTCGAGGTGCTCTCGTAGCTTAACCTGGCTAACTCATAAAACACGGCCTTAACTGTCTGATGACATATTTCGTACCCTGGGTCGAGTATAAAAATAATTGAATTTAGTTGAAAATTAAATAACTGTCACATTAGCTTAGAATTGGGTTTCCTGGTCTTCAATCGGGCAAGAAAATTACTCGGCCGTTCAAAATCGCAGCAATTATAAGGGAAAGTCAGGAGATTGAGTGTCTTAAAACTTCTAGCTTTCTTGTTAGGTTGGAATCAGTCTTCGTCGAAATGGCAGCTTTTGTGTAGTTGGCCGTAAGTGATAAGTCAGCCGAAAACAACTGTGTTACCTCCTTAACGTTACACACGGGAGGCATAACACTTGCGATAACAAGTTTTAGTGTGTCTAAACACAAACAGCTTTTTGGTTTCGGGTTATGCTTCACAGCTTTTGCTTATCAATTTTTCTTTACTTGTTCAAAATAATGCTTGTTCGACTTGCTTTATCCTAACTTATTAAAAATTACTTACAAAAACACTGCGTACTCCTGCATAGAATACTTTCTTAAACTAAAGAGCCTTTCCTGCTTTTTGCCTGGGTAGGTATCAATATTATATTCTAAAATACAATTAAAAATTTAAATCGCGGACTCAATATCTATTTACACAGGACTCTCCACACGTTTCGGCCCCTGTATTAAACTGCCCGTGAATTTTCGTACTTTTCAATATGCTGCACACTCGGATTGAAAGGATCTATTTATTGGCGTTTTATTGGAGGCGCCATAGATGTGACTACGGATTATTGCTACTATTCCTATCAACCCCTTTGGTCATTTATGGCTGCAGGTGAAATCAATTTGGCAACGTGCGGAGTGTGCGAAAGCAATTACAATCGGGTTAATTACAAATCTCTCGCTCCCTCTCTATGGACTCTGCAATTGTCGGGATGTTGTGCGGAGGAATTAATTAAACCGAGCAAGCAGTAAAGGGGGTGAAAATAAAAATCCCCAGGATTGAAAATAGTATCGAATGGTGGTTGGCTTCCGAACACCAGATAGAGCGCGCGTACAGACCATTTTCGAGCGATTAAATGATCATCAGCGAATAATTATTGCAATGGTTGTAATTATTTTTATTTGTGTATGAGTGTGTATCTACTCGGTTCGAATTATGCGGTTGATTAAGGCTGGACCGACGGGAAGCGATTTCGCTCTGATTTGCGGTGTGTGCAACTAACGTATACCGAACGGTCCACCAGGACGTATGAGTGTTATTTTTAATTTACTTTTATGCAACCGTTGGACAAATGAATTTATGCATGAAGAACGTGTTTTTTTTCTGTTTAGTGGGGGGGGGGAGTGCACTGAAAATGAGTCTGCAAATTAATAAAGAAAATATTTAATGAGTAATTGAGTTGGAATGCGACTGGATGACGGGCTTTTTGTTCGTGCGCGGTGGGCGTGTGATTAGATAGGCGGTGATTGGCAATACGCTGGGACTGATTAGCAATTATTCGGACAGAATGTGAATGACAGACAGTTATTTGGCGGATGTAACCATTTTTGTGGATAAGATAAAAAAGGTGCTGAGTTTTTAAATTGTAAATTTTTTGTCAGTTCAATAACACAATTGGCATTGAGGTATGAGTTCCGAAATGAAAACAAGCCGCCGTGAATGCAGAAAAGCCAATTTGATTTTGACAGTTTCAACATTTTATACAGTTTTGATTGGCGTTAAAAAAAATTATCCGTCACATAATATTTCATACAAGCTGATAGATGATTTTGTTTTTCATACATATGCAATGTGTGTAAGATTGACGCTAGATTGACGTAAATTAAAAAATATTTTTTAACACCAATGAAGAAAAATTGATTCTGAGAATACTTGAAAATGCGGTCGCTACGGAAACTAAAAGAAATAAAACCAAACATTTTTGTAAATAGATTTAATTTAAGCGAAGGTCAATCAACACGTATACGATGGTTGACATCAATCGATTGGTAAGGTGCGAATTCATGACTATACGACCATCTTACTTACTTACTTAAAGTGGCGCTACAGTCCGGGGTGGACCTGGGCCTCAGCCAACAAGCTTTGCCCAACAAGCTTTGCCTGTAGATCCGTACGACCATCTACTGGAATGGAATTTTTTGTTTTAGAGGCAGGTATAGTAAGTACTCTTGGCTGGTCTGCTGGATATGACTACTAAGAATACATATCATGTGCTCGCAGCCGGTTAAAACCGCATTTTCTGTCAGTAATTTCTTATAACCTTCTCTACAGGAATGGACTACATTAAGCTTGATCTTGGCGAAAGTTTAAAAAAGATAGAAGATGTAACCCGCACTAGATTTTAAGGGCATATGACTTAGACAAAAATCCGGAGTCGAAAAAGCCATGTTCGTTTCTCGCGTCGGTCCATATGTTACCAATTTTTAGGCCTCACTTTTCAAAAAGGTCTTTGACATTCGAAGCAAAAGAATTATTGTTAACTTTTTTCAAACGTTAATGCTTCCAATGCTTTGAAAACTGTAAGACGTCGTTTAGAGACTTGCAATCTGTAGAAAAAACAAGTGGGAAAGTGCAACAGTGGGTATGCAAAAGCTTCAATCCATCTACGACGGATTGCAAAATACCCGACCATACCAAAAAGAAAACTGCCTCCAAAAAGTGGGCGGGATATAAAAATATAACTGTTGAATGCTTTATACTAGGTGGTTGCATACATTTCGGCTTAAAACTCCGCCTTTTTAAGTCAAAAAATCACGTTTTTTAACGTCACGCCCACAAAAGTGGGCGGAGGCACATACAATATATGCATTAAAGTTAGAAAATGCTAATATCTACAGCTTTTGTCATATAATTTTTTGTCAAATTTCATATATATTTAATGAAAAACAATCATTTAAAGCTAAAATCCCTTAAAAAGTGGGCGTGGTCAATGAAAAAGCTAAAGTTTTTCCGCTGCCTTAAAGACAATTATAAGGCAATGTTAGGTACCAAAAATGGATGCGCTAGCGCCATTGTAACAATGCTAAAATTTGCAAAATGTATTTTTTGAAATTAGAGATTGTCGCACATACAGGCCTGTAGTGGGCGTGTCTATGGGCGGATTCAGCTTATTTTCAAACTTGATCTGAAAGACTGGACTTCAAACCAACCCAAAAAATGTCTGCCTTAAAATTTAAGGCCTAAAAGTTATTACATCAAACTTAATATACCCTGGGTCGGGTATAATAATCGTCAAAACCCCCCGAGGGCATGGCATCGATTTGTAGAGTAATTTTTCAAACGCATTTTATTCAATATTTTTGTTCAAAATCGAAGAAGTTTTACCGAAGTATTGTGTAGAAAATACTTAGTTCAACGTTGTGTTTACGCAAGGTTTTGGGCCACGTCCGCATGTGGAGGCATTATTTTAGGAAAACTCAGAATTTTCCATAGAAAAGCTCTGGATTTTGAGTAGCTTTAAGCCTAATTTGCAAAAAAATAAGAAATAGGAGCTAGCACCTAAGAAAAATCGGATTTCCTTCATGATTTTGTTCATACAAAATTTTTGGCCACACCCATTTTTACTGGTCTATTTTACAAAATTATTGATTTTGTACCAAGGACTTACATTTTTGTCGATAAATTTTCGAGATAAATTGACGCCACAACCTTAGACACTCCTAAAATAAATTTAAATTTAAAAATTTAAGAATTAAAAAATTTAAAAAAATTTGAATTAAAATTAAATTTAAATTTTAATTTAAAATAAATTAAAAAATGTTATAAGGAATAAACGCAAAATTTTTAGGAACAATAATAGGTATTACATACGAGCCCTTGTATGATTTTTTATGCCTAGTAAAGAAGGGAGGGCATATTTCGTCACAGAGTAACAATAAGCACAGCCCGCACACGACACGACCTCAGAAAACGGATTCAGGTTAATACATTTTGCTGTGGGCGCTTCTCAACATTAAGCAACAAAAGACCAGACCAGACTGACCAGACCATATTGCGATCGACGCATAACGTTGTTAAAGTATAATGGGCCTCCGAACTTTCCACAAGGGTTCACTACCTATTTATAGCCAAAGTACAACTGCGGATAGTGTAAAAAAATGAAAATAATGTGAAGAAGTTTGACGTTGAAAGGCAATCGTGCAAGAGATCACCAAATCCTCCTCAATCGAGTCTCTCAATACCTTTGACGGAGTCCTATGCTGCCAATATCATTGTTAATAACTAGTTTCAACATGGCCAAAACGCTATCACAAGTGCTGCCGAACCGGATGCAGCAGGCAGGTAGAATAAACCATTCAATTTGGGTGAAGAAGCGACCGACGTTGGGCCTAACCGACCTGGCCGATATCTATGACTGGGGCACTGGGCACTAAACCACATCAAAGCAGTCGGATCTGGTAGCATATCTGCCGAACTTTTCAAATTCGCTTTCGAAGATCTGGTTAGGAGCATGCACCAGCTTAAATTCAAGATCTAGTCATGCAGATTCATTTGGTCATCACTCAAGCCCGATTGGTGAAATCTCAGCATGTTTGCCCGACCTTCAAGAAAAAAAAAAACACTCTGAATTATGCAAATCACTGAAGCATCAATCTCCTTAGCAACGTATACAAGATCTTTTCTGTATACATTGCTAAGGAGATCGTCCAGCATCGATCAAACCCTGCGGAAGATCTGGAAAAAATACCAGAAATTTCAAGTCGATACCCCCCACCTTTTCAGTAGTTTCAAGGCTGTTTCAAGACACGAGCTATATAGCGCATCGCTTACTTTTAGAAACCTTTCCAAACATGTCAGTCTATGCAGGAAAACGATGGTGAACTTAGGTTGTTCCGGCAAGATCGGTAAAGACCTCATCGACACCTTTGATGCCAAAAACGGATTGAGATAAGGTGACGCACTGTCATAAGACTTCTTTAACCTCATACCAACACCAGACTTCAAGATCATACCAACACCCATCTGCGTTGCTGGTCCCTGATTGGGCTCCTCACCAGATGGCGGATAGGGGAATGCTCCCTAGATTTTGTGGGTACAGGTATGGAAAATATCCGTGCCGGACCAAAACCAGCAACAAACGAAAAAAAGCGCCTGTTTTAAGGTGAGCGCTTTCCTGGTCGGCGTGCGTTATCCAGCTTAGGGTCGGCCGAATATAGAACACCTTTATTTCTTCCAATATGCAAACAGAATGGACAACAATAAGATGCATGCCAGATGTTTTTATGAAATATTCTGCTGGCTTTTATTGATTTTCTCCGTAAAGGCATAACACTTGCGGGGCTAAGCTTTTGTGTTTCTGAGCAGAGTTTTCAAGTTCCGTACTGGCTCATCAGCATTTTTTGGGATTGAGATTGTGCAATGCGCTGTACATCTTAAAAGTAGTTTTAACCCTTTGATCGCGAGCTAAATATATAAAAAGAGAGGCACACTCTTTCAAAAAACTGTCAAATATCCCGCATACGCAGATGACATTGACATTGACGGAAGAACACAGCGTAATGTCAGTAAATCCTTCGTGAGTTTTAAGATGCAAGTCGTGGGCCTAGAAGTCAACGACTCCCACAACGGCACCCACACCATCTTGGACAAAACATCACCAAAGGCAGCTAAAAATTTGACATGACTAGGGTCTACTGGAGTTCGACACCCAGTGACGTGACTAGGGTCTACTGGAGTTCGAATCTCAGACAACGACACCAACGTTCAAATCAAACGAAGTCTGGCTCTTGTCAATCTCTACTTCCTTGGGCTAAGAAGGCCATTACGTACCAGACCCCTTTATCGGGCAAGTGTTTATTTATAGAAAACTCTTCATCACAGTCCTGCTTTACGGTGCAAAGGAACCCTTTCACAGGTTGATGAAAATCATTAATTCTGTTTAAAGATAAAAATCCTACCAATGATTTTTGGAACTGTATGCAAGGCAGAGGCTGGATGAGGAGATACAACATCGAGTTAACAGGCTGTCACCGTACACCGACCTATCCAGAAGAGTCTAGAAACATTTGATGCGATGGCTGGATCCATCTAGAGCGGACTGACACCAACGCCATGGCTTGGAAAGGGATGGTGCAGTAGAGGATCATCGAACATTTGTAGTTGCCCTGCCTTTGCTCGCATCAGGTGGCGGATCTTTGGGGCTGACGTGGTGAGTGCCGAACACCTAAGCTCTTCATCACTGAAGCTCCTTCCCATCTTTCTTCAAAAGACGGGTAAACTAAATACATTAATGTTAGGTGTCTGCATGATAGTACAATGGACCTGTAGTTGTGTCTGAGTCCTCCATCGGATAGTAGCAACCTCCAACAAAAACGTAAAAGTAGAGGATCATCGAAACTCAAGTGGAAAGGGAGCTCAACCAACTTCAAAATCAAATCCAATCATTTTCGGTGACCACTCATCCTTAGAAGGGTAGCGGAGTGAGGGCGGCTTAACAGACCTTCCATTGTTCCCGATTCTCCGCCACCAACTCAAGAGGCACAGGTGCGATCCCCATACGAGTCTCGGAAGTGTTATTTACCTGATGCAAGCATCTGTTTCTCGGCCTGCCAGGGGGGCGACACGCTCGCATCTCGGCTAACATGACCTGTCAGTTGGGGGGCATGCGAACGACGTGTCAAATACATCGAAGAATTCATCGTTCCACTCGGAGACTTAGTTGCCCAACATTTAGATTTTTACGAATATTGAAATCTCATTTCGACAGCTTGTAACCGCGATCTAATTCTTTCGGTCATTACCCAAATTTCATGACCATAGACGAGGGTCGCAACGAACGCTGGATTAAAGACTGAGTTCTTTGCTTTCACTCCAAGCTCAGCTTTCCTGGTGACGGGCTGGCTCCTACTATTGCTCCAGCTTGATCAATCCTACAGGATAAATCAGTATAATTTTCGTGAAAAAGAACCCGATATAGTTAAACTTCTCTACCTTCAATGGGTTTTAATGGGACTCCATTTATATGCAGGGTATACTGCTCAGGAGTTCGGGAAACAACCATCACTCCGGATTTGCTCGCGTTAACCATCATCCCAGCTCCACCAAACATCGCTGCAAACCTATCCAGTGCTCAACTTGGCACCATTTATCCGTACACAGTTTCTGCAGTTTCCATACAAAGACTGGATGGCAGGCATTCAGAAGAGGTTCACTCAGCGTTGGACCTTTTGCTTTAAAAGCGGTTTGAACCTCACTAAGCAGCGCTCGTGTTTAAAAATATTTCAATATCTGACAGATCATCTGATTTTCCATGACCTTGGGAACAGTATTTGATGTTAGTGCGGCGATTGTAACTCACTTGTCGTAGAACAAGAAATGAATCTTTTTGAGCACGGGGCTAACAAATATGATGTAGTACATACTCGGAAAGAGATCTTAAGTGTAGGACAAATAAGCACTTACAAAACCAGAGCTCCTGAAAAATGTATGCCGGACGATTTAGGATCTGGTAATAAAGTTAGCCGCAAGCTAGTAACTATGATTCCTACCAGCTGAGTAACCTTGAATAAAAAACTCCATACAAGCCAAGCAATAAATTTATCGCAACACTATTTACAAGCATTCTTATATTTTATTTAAATAATTTTACACAATTTTTCTATTATGATGAATGAAGTTACTTTTTTATACAGTCCATTTCGATATGTTACCTCTTTATGGATATGTTGCCTTCATTTGATTTTTTAATTAGTTTTAATCTAGAGGGATTAGAGCTATATAACAGTCAATTAACTTTATTTTTACTTTCGCGCTTTATATATATATCAAATATAAACAGTTTACACAATTTTCCTTACAAAAACTTTTAGCCATTATCATTAGGTTGATTGTGTTCCTCCCGGAACTAACGGGTGGGATTTTAGCTTCCTCTCTCGCATTCTCTAAGTTTTGATCATAGTTTTTCAATCGTTGATGTCATCGTTAAAAATGTCATCAATTCTGTACAAGTTTATCGATTATGATTTTTTTTTAATTTTATTTTTAACCTTCTTATGCTCTAAAGCTTTACTATTATTTTATTTCTTTTTAATGCAAATTGTATATATTTATTTTTGTTTTATAATTATGTATTTATATATAGGTAGGATATTGTATTTATATATTTATAGTTTATGTATAATGGTTTATATAGAGGAAGCTCCAGTTTCAGTGTTTCGCTTTCAGTGCTGTTTCCAACTTGTTGCTGTAAAACGAAGAATTTTTTTTTTATAAATTTAAGTTAAATTTTAATTTTTAGGTGTGATTTTTTTTACCTTTATAGTGAACCTCTCTGTACATGGTGGGGCATGCTTTGCCGTTCACTTTCGATGTTTTAAAGTCAATATTCGTTCGGACCGGCCGATGTAACAGGGGTTGCGGAGGCCTATAATTATTGCCCAGGGGCGCCTTTGGATGGTCGGGCGCTCCTTGCATTAGGCGCCGCAGAGCATGTAGCTGGGTATAAAAAATAGGAAATATATTTTTGTTAAATAATTTAAATACAAATCGTTTTTTCTGACTTAAGACACTGAGCGGTTCTACAGGCACCAATGTTAAGAAAACAAAACTTTCGCAGCAGCCGTGTACTGACAATTTTTGTGTGACAAACTTAAGAGGGTCTGACTTTAAATTTTGCATTCAAGGCACAACAAAGAGAGCGGCTAGTGCCATAAATTGTTTCACTGGGATACGTAAGTTCAAATCCATGAAATCCCCTAAATAGTTTGCCCTTATTGCCCTTTAAGGTAAAATGTGTTAATATGTCTTCAGTCTAATTTCGATGGGCTCTTTAGTGTAGCTTTGCTAACAATCTTTTTTCCTCCAACTCGCAATCTGTGAAGCTTAATGAAATCATGGTAGAGTCGTCTTTCGGGCTCTACTACTTTGTATGCAAACTTTTAAAAATAATGTCCTTCCTCTGAAGCCTCAGAAAAAAATAGTAAATCCCTCGCAGAAACCTATTAACAAAAATCCGCTTAACTTTGATCTCCCCTAAGTTCTGGCCCAAGCCACCATCCGACAAGTTCAAGTAATCGCCTCCGCGTCCTTGGACAAGCATGTGTACACATGTCTACACGGGTGTCCACACTCTCGTGTAAGCAGTCTGTCACTCTGTACAAACTTCCTCGGAATTCCCACTGATGATTAAGTCACACTTACGACATGCTACCAACACTCATTTGGATGTGTCTGGCTCTGGAATTCACTCCAGATCCCAGGGACACGAGTCTGGCTATAATAAATTTTCCCACACACATAAAACGCTCTGTGCGGGAATGTCACATCACTTTGCAGATTCAGTTTGCTGTGGGTTTGCTTGTGCAATCCTCTGGATTGTCGCGGACTCCTTTTTTTTTCTTTACGGTATTTCTAGGGAAAACGAAACATTCGTGCATCCTGAATAGATAATTTTGAAAAATTACGAAAGCCCAAGAGTTGCAAGCTGCCGCACCGTGCGGCGTCACCACTGTCGCACCAGCCACACACAGAAGGGAAATAAAACTTCGTCCAAAAGTGTTCGTCGGTACCAAAGGGGATTGTCCTTCTCATTTCCCCGCATGGAATTATTTTAATTAAAATGGCTACAGTTTTTTTTTTTGTATTTTTTTTTTCTTAATACAACTCGGCCCGAGATGGTAGATGCTGCTGGTTTCTTTTGCAAGAACTGTATAAGCCCTTCCAGACCAAATGCGATATCCCGGCAGCACCGTAACCGAGAGTGAAAGCTCGAAGAATTTTGAAATCCTCCTATGGCGTATAGTTGCAGATAAGTGTCCTTTGGTACTCACAATAAGGGCCAGTACAGTGAGACATAAAAAGAATAACTAGTCACACAACAGATGTAAAAAAAAATTATAAAACTATTTTTTTAATTCCCACAGGAGACACGGGAGTGTGCATACTATATACGATTCTGTCTGTGATAGGAATTCCGTTTTTATAATCGGCTTGTGGGGAAATTACAAATATCACAGAAATTTCTTGCGGAAATTACGCTGGCGGAAAGGATAATACCCGAGATTTGAAAAACGCACAAAAACTAAATAGTAGAGAACGAGGTCGTGAGAGAATTCATAGCGCGCACCACGAGAATCTTCTTAAGGAATGTGGAGGTCTTATCTTGTGGAGGTGTGAGCTGATTACAGATAACGCTTTAGCCTTGAGTTGCTGCTGGGGTTAAAAAACCATAATAAAAGCAGATTCTTAGTTGATCCTTAAATTGATTGTGTTCAGAGTGGCACAAGAAGACTTTTTAGACTTGTTGCACGCTGCTTGTGTCTTGCCAAAGTAACTTTGGGTGCTGAAGTATACCTTTCGAGGGAAGTAAACCAGTGAGTAAGTGCTACAGTATGTACGCAGAAGTTACAGTCCGCAAAACGGACCGTTGAATAACCCATCCTATCCCACATTGTAAAATGCTGATGACATGGTTATTTTTTGACATTTTATAAGTAATGCAAACTTCGAAAAGGGGCGTGGTCCAACCGCCCCTAATGAGAAACCACATATATATCCAAGTTACACTTAAATGTAGGTAAAAATGCAATTTTTTGGTTCAAATTCAAAATTTTTTTGGCTTAAAACTTTATATGAGCAAAATCTTGACTAAAGTCTCGTTTACCTAACCAGCTACTTTTTTTGTTTCATGCTTTCCTAAATTAGGCTCAAGGCCAGTCGAAATTAAGTTTTTCTGGAAAATTTTAGGTTTTTCTTCAATTCTGCCTCCAAATGTGGGCGTAGCCCAAAGTCTTGTAAAAGCAAAATGTGGAACTAAGCGTTTTCTACATAAAATATTAAGTAAATTTTTTTCAATTTCGAGCAAAAATATTGAGTAAACTGCATTTGAAAATTTACTATTAAAATAGATGCCACGCCCACTAGAGGAGGTTTACCGATTAAATTTTTCTTTTTTGTATCTAACATTTATTGGGAGATGCTAAACGTTAAATTTCAGCCTTTTAGAACGTCTTACAGTTTTGAAATCTCTGGAGGTAGTTGCACATTTAGACCGATTGCGGGTGTGTCTTTGGGCGGATTTAAAAAAAATTTACAGTTGTACTGCTTCGCATGACGCGGACCTTACGTACGAAGTTTCAGCACCCTTGCTCAAAATTTAAGGCCTAAAAATATGTGACATACAGACGGACGGACGGACGGGCGGAAGGACGGACGGACGGACATGGCTCATTCGATTCAGAATTCGGTCTCGATCATAAGCCCTTAAGGTCTTGGGGGTCTACCATTATTATTTCACCTTGTTACAAACTATGTGACAAACTTAATATACCACCTATCCTATGGGATGGGGTATAAAAACGAGGAAATCTTTTCAAATTCAGGCTGAAAACAAGCTTGAAGTAAAAAAAAAGTAAAAAGTAAAAAGTAAAAAGTAAAAAGTAAAAAGTAAAAAGTAAAAAGTAAAAAGTAAAAAGTAAAAAGTAAAAAGTAAAAAGTAAAAAGTAAAAAGTAAAAAGTAAAAAGTAAAAAGTAAAAAGTAAAAAGTAAAAAGTAAAAAGTAAAAAGTAAAAAGTAAAAAGTAAAAAGTAAAAAGTAAAAAGTAAAAAGTAAAAAGTAAAAAGTAAAAAGTAAAAAGTAAAAAGTAAAAAGTAAAAAGTAAAAAGTAAAAAGTAAAAAGTAAAAAGTAAAAAGTAAAAAGTAAAAAGTAAAAAGTAAAAAGTAAAAAGTAAAAAGTAAAAAGTAAAAAGTAAAAAGTAAAAATTAAAAAGTAAAAATTAAAAAGTAAAAAGTAAAAAGTAAAAAGTAAAAAGTAAAAAGTAAAAAGTAAAAAGTAAAAAGTAAAAAGTAAAAAGTAAAAAGTAAAAAGTAAAAAGTAAAAAGTAAAAAGTAAAAAGTAAAAAGTAAAAAGTAAAAAGTAAAAAGTAAAAAGTAAAAAGTAAAAAGTAAAAAGTAAAAAGTAAAAAGTAAAAAGTAAAAAGTAAAAAGTAAAAAGTAAAAAGTAAAAAGTAAAAAGTAAAAAGTAAAAAGTAAAAAGTAAAAAGTAAAAAGTAAAAAGTAAAAAGTAAAAAGTAAAAAGTAAAAAGTAAAAAGTAAAAAGTAAAAAGTAAAAAGTAAAAAGTAAAAAGTAAAAAGTAAAAAGTAAAAAGTAAAAAGTAAAAAGTAAAAAGTAAAAAGTAAAAAGTAAAAAGTAAAAAGTAAAAAGTAAAAAGTAAAAAGTAAAAAGTAAAAAGTAAAAAGTAAAAAGTAAAAAGTAAAAAGTAAAAAGTAAAAAGTAAAAAGTAAAAAGTAAAAAGTAAAAAGTAAAAAGTAAAAAGTAAAAAGTAAAAAGTAAAAAGTAAAAAGTAAAAAGTAAAAAGTAAAAAGTAAAAAGTAAAAAGTAAAAAGTAAAAAGTAAAAAGTAAAAAGTAAAAAGTAAAAAGTAAAAAGTAAAAAGTAAAAAGTAAAAAGTAAAAAGTAAAAAGTAAAAAGTAAAAAGTAAAAAGTAAAAAGTAAAAAGTAAAAAGTAAAAAGTAAAAAGTAAAAAGTAAAAAGTAAAAAGTAAAAAGTAAAAAGTAAAAAGTAAAAAGTAAAAAGTAAAAAGTAAAAAGTAAAAAGTAAAAAGTAAAAAGTAAAAAGTAAAAAGTAAAAAGTAAAAAGTAAAAAGTAAAAAGTAAAAAGTAAAAAGTAAAAAGTAAAAAGTAAAAAGTAAAAAGTAAAAAGTAAAAAGTAAAAAGTAAAAAGTAAAAAGTAAAAAGTAAAAAGTAAAAAGTAAAAAGTAAAAAGTAAAAAGTAAAAAGTAAAAAGTAAAAAGTAAAAAGTAAAAAGTAAAAAGTAAAAAGTAAAAAGTAAAAAGTAAAAAGTAAAAAGTAAAAAGTAAAAAGTAAAAAGTAAAAAGTAAAAAGTAAAAAGTAAAAAGTAAAAAGTAAAAAGTAAAAAGTAAAAAGTAAAAAGTAAAAAGTAAAAAGTAAAAAGTAAAAAGTAAAAAGTAAAAAGTAAAAAGTAAAAAGTAAAAAGTAAAAAGTAAAAAGTAAAAAGTAAAAAGTAAAAAGTAAAAAGTAAAAAGTAAAAAGTAAAAAGTAAAAAGTAAAAAGTAAAAAGTAAAAAGTAAAAAGTAAAAAGTAAAAAGTAAAAATTAAAAAGTAAAAAGTAAAAAGTAAAAAGGAAAAAGTGAACAATTTCTCTGTCGTATGTACAAAGCCGTATGTGCAAAGTTATGACACGTGGTACGTCACACGAAACCACGAAATGACAACTCCGTGACTAGATGTGCTCGCGTCTCGTTGGATGGGGTACAAAATGCAAAATCAGCGAAAATAACTTGATCAGTCTTTGGTGGAGTCAGAATTGGTGGTCAATTGTAGAGTTGTCCCACAATCATTTTTATACCCGAACCAGGGTATATTAATTTTGATGCATAGTTTTTAACGCAGTGAAATAATCAACGTACACCGCTAATCTAAGACCTTTTAGAGATATTAATGGCACTGACAGGAAAATCGATTAAGCCGTGTCCGTCCGTATGTAAACAACTTTTGGGCCTTAAATTTTCAGGTAGAGAGCTAAAAATTGGTAAGTGGGTTGGAAGTCCATTGGACCAGATCAAGTTTGAAAATGATCAAGCTAAATCCGCCCACAGCACGTTCACTACAGGCCTAAATGTGCGACCATCTCTAATTTAAAAAATACTTTTTCCAAATCTTAGCTATGTTACAATAGATCTAGCGCATTCTTTTTTGGTAAGTAATATTGCCCTGTGATTGTCTTTGAAGTAGCTTAAAAAGTATGACGGTTTCATTGACCACGCCCACTTTTTTAAGGGATTTTAACTTAAAATGACTGTTTTTCAATAAATATATACGAAATTTGACTAAAATTGTGTGACAAAAGTTGTAGATATAAGCATTTTATAACTTTTAAGTATATTTAGTATGTGCCTACGCCCATTTTTGTGGGCGTGGTGTTAAAAAAAGTAATTTTTTTAGTTAAAAAGGCGGAGTTTTAGGCCGAAATGTATGCAACTACCTAGTATTGAGCATTCAAAAGTTATATTCTTATATCCCGCCCACTTTTTGGAGGCGTGGCATTTTTTTTGTATGGTTGGGTATTTTGCAATCCGTCGTAGATTGACTGAAGCTTTTGCTACGCTCTGTTGCACTTTCCCACTTGTTTAGTTTAATTCTTTTGAAAGTGCTGAGGTCACATAATGATTGAAATATTTTAGACTGCTTTGCAATCCATCACTTTTGAGTGCCACTTGAAGTCCCTGAATGCGTTCAATTTGTCGAAGTCATTTGAAGTCTTTGAAGTCTTTGAAGTCCGTGAATACATTCAATTTTTCTAAGTCACTTGAGTTGTTTGAAGTCAGCGAATGAACTCAATTTTTTAAAGTCAACGATAAAAAAGGCTTTCTTAAGTTAAATACGCTCCTGCCGTCATCTGCGGCTGTAAAATTATATTTTAATTCTTTACATGCTCTGACATACTCTGAAGAAGGCAAGCAACCCCCGTCGGAATGTCAGGCAAAACTATGAAATAATCTTTTAAAAAAAATTACATCTTGGGCGAAAAAGCCAACACCAAGAACACTGAATAAAGCCCCTTGAGTTTGGCCCACTCGAAGGAACTTTGTATCAAATTCTCCTCAGGATTCAAGGAAAAAATTGTACCGAATTTAGGCGGAAGTACTTTTTCGTCACTATGAGATTGACTTGTTCAGTTTTTGGACAGGATTTCAATTGGGTGCCTAAAAGAGTAAACAGCAAAAATCCATTTTGACTTTGTTTTACGCGAGACTTTGAAGCTATAATGTCATGCCAGTCAGCAGGCTATCAGCTATGCCATCAGCTATGCTAAATAGAAGGTATCTAGAGATCACCCAAACGGAAGAACGCCAAGTGTCCTTATTTATCTGCCATGTTCAAATTAAATTCAGCCAGAAAAAAATACTCTTCGCTGTATCTCCGTAGGCTTATCTCTAAAAGAATAATGATAAAAAAAAATTGGCAATATTTGTTTTACAATTTTAAGGACGATAAAGACCCTTAAAAAACGAATCAAGCTTCATTACTGCTTTATTAGTTCAACGAGGCAGCTTACATCTTTTGAAAAAACACTCTTTGAGTTGTTGCACCTTATTTCTCGGAAAGTCGAAGTAGGGCTCGTGTTCCTCACTCATCATTATACTTCCAAAGACCCCTCACGACTGCGATTCTTTTTAAGGTCTTAATTGAAAAAAAAAGCTAAATTGGTCATCGTAAAACACCGATACATAAATCCCGGCTCTAATTGGCATTTATACACAATGTTAAGGCATTAAAATTGATTGTCCGTACCTACCTGTAAGTTGTTCACTTTGAACCTGAACCCTCGCACTGCATCCTTTAATGAAACGAGTTTCCATCCTGATACATCTGATGCACCATATGGCGATTATAGCCGCACTACAATCCACCTGGGAGTCACACATATTGTGCGTCCCAGGTCAGCAGTAAATGACCCTCACGCTGCTGCTCCTGGAGTGATGGATGCAACACTGCATGGAACACTGCACACTTCATGTCATTACGGTGCAGTTTTAATTACAATTATAAATTACATGCAACATTTCACAGGCAGCACGACCAGGCTCTGTCACGGCGCAAAGTATGACCTTTAATTAAAGCGAAAAGGGCACGGAGTGCTCCGAAAAGGTAAATAAGTACTCGATTATGCAACATCATCAACGGCCGAGCGACTCGAGTGTGCTCCGATTCGCATGAAATATATGCAGCCCGCGATGAAGCCACTCACAACGAGAGGTTTAATATTCATCCCGGAAAGATGCACAATAAAGGACCCAAGATAAAGCGCGAACAGTAGTACCTTCCGCCAAGCTTTAATTAACCGCTGACAACTGTTTATGTTGTCCATATATTTCTGTACATTAACTATAGTTCATGGTTAATCTCCCCATTCAACCGAGACAACTTAAATTTACCTAAAGTCCCGCATTAAATGTCAAGTGGGTGGCGCTTTGGGTGCGCAGAACACTGGGCCAAAGAAGAAAACATCCTTCGACTTTGTGTACGGAAGTAAACATTCGACGGCTAGCGAAACGCATTCAGCCACCATCTTTCCATTGTGGCTGGAAACATTTCCTGAACATAAACAAAACGCCGCAAGGGGTTGAAGACCTCCTCTTCACAGAGATGCTGCCTGGGTGCTAGTGACGTGCACTAAAATAACACAACAACAGCAGCCTCACCGGAGACGACAACTATACTCAAAGGACGAACAATGTTATTGTGTGCTACCTTGTCGCTGGATGAAAGATGAAATGAAGTTGAAACGCTTGCTGGCTCATTTGCTTACGGACCGGGAGTTTAAAATTTAAATGGGAATCGTTGTCTGGAGGGGTTTAGTGCGCCATGGTTGGGAGTGGGAGTGGTATAGCAGGTACTCACCTGCTGTTTTGTGATGTAGATGGGTTTGTTGAGAACTATCCACGTGACAGTCTCGTGGCAGGCTGGTGCCGTCGTTGAACCATCGTAGGTCATGTAGTGATCGGTTTCGGGTAGAAGTCCTCGAATTGAGAGACGCTTTATTATCGCCTCATCGCCACCGAAGCGTATGCGCTCGAGTTGATCGGTGAGCATCCGCAGCTCGGCGTTTGAAAGGTCACCAAGCTGTTGAATGGATTGGTCAATGTGGTGAAGAGGAATTTTTGTTGTGTTAACTTACCTGCAGCAGTATTGCGACACCGACGATTCCCTGTGCTCGATTCAGAGCTTCCGAGAAATTGGAGTACAGTTGTGAGTTGTAGCCAAATATTTGGATCTGAAATTAAAAATTAAGTTAATTATTTAAGGTGTTTTTTTTCACACTTTTTTTTTTGTTAAAATGATTCCATTTACGTCCTTCAAAAAAGTGAAAAAGTCTTAATTATTTGACCATATTTTTAACGATTCCTTCGATTCTGTCACCCATGGCTATTAAATTTTTAATAGATGCAAGTTGTTAGCGGAGAAGTTACGTCTATGAAATAGTAGACACAAAAGAGACAGTAATGACACCAAAGTGGCCCCAAATCACGGAATTTTTTAGATGCTGCTCGAATGTTAGGATAAAAAAAGGATTAAGAAAAAAGTTCACGTGAACTCGTCTTAGACATCCTTTGGACAGCTTAGGTTTCTTTTCATCTCAATTCACAAGAGTCAGTTGATATAAAAAGGTCGAGAATATTTCTTTATAACCCATAAAAGAAATTGTTAAAAAAAAACTAAGAATTTGACTTTGGAGCGTCGCTTTGTGCTAAGCTTTTTTTTTAAATATTGAAAACGATATTTTCCCGAAATCCTCTCTATCGGTTATGATGAATGAGTTAAGAGACATGGAAATATCATCATCATCATCATTTTCGAAATGCCGCTTATCCTTTAAAATTGGCGCGGAGCGAGGGTGGCTAAATGGTCCTTCCATCTTTCTCGATCCTCCGCCACCAACTCAAGAGACTCCGACGAAATCCCCAGGCGGGACTCAGAGAGGTTCTTTACCTGATCCCATCACCTGTTTCTTGGCCTACCAGGGGGGCGACGCGCTCGCATCTCGGCTAGCTTGACCTGTCTAGGAAGTCTGTCAGGGAGCTTGCGAACAAAGTGTCCAAACCATCGAGGAATCGATGGCTCCACTCGGAGAAGTAGCTGCTTAACATTAAGATTCCTACGAATATACTCACGTTTCTCACTCAAGTCCCTTAGAGTAACACCAGCAACGCGACTCAGGAATCTCATTTCGGCAGCTTGTACCCGCGATCTAATTCTTTCGGTCATTACCCAAATTTCATGACCATAGATGAGGGTCGGAACGAACACTGAATTAAAAACTGAGATCTTTGCTTTCACTCCAAGCTCAGCTTTCCTGATGACCGGCCGGCGCAGTTCCTTTACTATTGCTCCAGCTTGGCCAATTCTACAGGACAACTCAGTATCACTCCTCCCATCTTTCGTGAAAAAGACCCCGCGATACTTGAACTTCTCCACCTGTTTTAATAGAACTCCATTTATGTGCAGGGTACACTGCACAGGAGTTCGGGAAACAACCATCACTTCCGATTTGTTCACGTTTACTTTCATCCCAGCATCATCACAGACGGCTGCAAACCTATCCAGTGCTCGTTGAAGTTCCTCTTTGGATGATGCAAGGATGGCCATCATCTGCGAAAAGCAGATGGCTCATCCTGATGCCAGCCAATTCGAAACATTGCTCGTCAAGACTGCGCTTCACCATCCAGTCATAGGCGCCCGGAGGGGGGGGGGGGTGCAAGACGGGGCGCTTGCCCCCCCCCCTGGCTCGGTACGATTCATCATCAAACACCAAGAAATACGACTGTTTAATTGAATTTTTTTGTCTGAGTCCATGGTTTGCCCCCCCTTGGGAAAAATCCTGCGGGCTCCTCCATATATGCTGTGAAAAGGAGTGGCGACAGAACACAGCCCCGACGAAGTCCAACGCGCACATCAAAAGGACGGGATTTGACGCCATTTATCCGCACACAGCTTCTCCAGTCTTTGTATGGAAACTGGAGAAGCTGTGTGCTCTCAGAAGAGGCCCACTCAGTGCATAGTCCTGCAAAACTCTCCACAGTGTATCCCGAGGGACTCGGTCATATGCCTTTTCCAGATCTACAAAACACGCATAGACCGGTTTGGCATATTCCCAGGCCTTCTCAAGAATAACCCCTATAGTTGACGCAATCTCTCCTGTTACCTTTTTTGAAAATGGGCACTATAACTCCCGTTTGCCAATCGCTAGGTGCCTTCCCGCTATCCCAGGCCACCTTAATGACATGTGTTAGCCATTTAACACCCTCTTCACGCATTGCCTTGAGCATTTCTGGCCGGATTTCATCAACTCCAGCAGACTTGGCAACTTTTAGCGATTTAATCGCTCCAGTGACTTCATCTACTGTGGGACTATTCTCCGCCCTTATCTCGTCAGCAGTGGGAATGCCATCTTCAGTACCCTGTTGGGGGTTGAGCAACTCCGAAAAGTGCTCAAAAACTCTCTCCATCTGCGCAAGACATCGCTCTCATTTGAAAGAAGCGTACTGTCCTTAGATTTAACCCCCTGAATGATATTCAACTTCCTTCCTCTAAGCTGGCGAATGGTCTGCCAAAATATCTTGTTTGCAGATCTGTAATCGTGCTCCATTTTCTCCCCGAACTTTTTCCATGACTGTTCCTTGGCTGTTCTGACTGCCAGATGGGAAGTCCTTCGCGCCTCATTGTACCCGGCTCGAGAAGTCGAGTTTCTACATTGGATCCACGTAATGTAGGCTCTCTTCTTCTCTCTGATGGGTTCTTGAACTCCAGGCGTTTTAAACCAAGCAGTTCTTTTCTCACCAACAGCCGCTACCCCAAGCCGCTTCACTCTACAAACATTTCCTGCAGAGGCAATGACTGCCGATAAAAACAGCTGCCATTCCTCCTCTACATTCAAAAGGTCAGTTAGAATTTGTTCAAACTTCTCCGAAACATGCTGTGCGAAACGCTCTCTGAAATCAGAGTCAGCATCCTGCAACCTTTCTCACCGTATGCGGGTCACCAGTCTTGGTTTTCGGAAAATGACGGAAATATCATTGCCGATAGAATTCAGATAGTCTGCTAATTTTGGTAATTTTGTCTGGTAATTTTCCAAAGACCACTGACCATCCATTAACATTCCATATTAGTCATCTACTACAATCACTACTGGTGAGGCTCAAAACCGCCTGTTTAACACCGGATAGACCCATATCCTGAGTGATAATTGGTTTTGAATCGTTGACTTGTGAACATGAAAAGCGATAAAAGAAAAAGTTTCATGCGAGACAGAATAAAAAACGCAAAAATACTAAACGTCATTTTAATTGTGAGTAAGTGGTAAAGTTAAATTATTGGAATTTGAACTTTAAGAAGTTGTGTGTGCAACTAACAAGGATTTTTCTGTTTCCTTCGAAAAAATGTTTTGAACGTCTTTGAATTCCTTACATATAGCACGCTCATGCGACTTCTCTTGCTATCTGTCTCTTACGCCCAGTCCGAATTCGAATCAAAGGGTAGTTTAATCGTCGGCCATCCACAATTTTCATCAGCCTTGTGTTTGAGTTTTTTTTTTAACCCCATTCAATTTAGGCGGATTTGGACACGTCATAGCTTATAACACAGTAAAGTAATGAAGATAGGCTACCAAGAGCTTAAAGGAAGAATGAGACCAACAGATGAGTCGACTAAGCCAATTCCTTCCGCCCGCCTATCACTTATTCGTTTGTGTCAAACTGTTAACAAGGAACTAAAAAATTTATTTCTCTATTTTAAAGTGCTAAAGCAGTGTGCAGAAGAGAAAAGCAGGAAAGCTTACCTACATTCTTACTTACGGTGGCGCTACAGTTCGGCCCTCAAGCAACAAGCTTCGCCCAGCCAGCTCTGTATCGAGCTAGCCTGGCTGTGCTTTGGCTGTGATTTTCTTCTAGTTGCGTGTGCCACCTGAATCGGGGTTTTCTATACTACTTTTCTGTACCTGAGTGGTGGATTCACACCTTTTCCTTGCCTGACGGGACTAACGTCCCAGTGTCCATCCAATCTAGATGACCCGTTATATGCTTACACTTTTGGTTAGGTCGGTGTCGCTGGTATAGCACGTGCAGTTAAATGTTATATTTTCTCCTCTATTTTCCGTCAATACAGGCGGGACCATAAAAGCCCCCCGAAGGATCTAAAATGTTTTCATTCCCCTTTGACAGGCTACATACATGCTTTCGCACCATAAACCAGGACTGGGAAGATGAGGAACTTATAAATGGAAACTTAAGTAGCTGGAGATGCAGCCTTCTTGTTTGCCTACATTTATTTTGAGCACTGGAGTTGTTGTCTGAGCTTACAGCGAAACGCAGGTAGACAAAGTTCGCAACTACCGCAAAGTTAAAACTGTCAGCGGTGATGTTTTTTCCAAGACGATGGTGGTGGGTGTCTCTTCTTGATGAGAGCATACACTTGGTTTTGCCCTCATTTGCTTCCCGCTTTCGTCCAACTACTCGCCAAGGCTTCATTGATATCACGCTGTGTTCTTGTGATTTATGTCAAAGTCAAAGTATGCGCATGCGACATTGACATAATCTCATTGATATAAACTCATTGACATTGAGTTATTGTTAGGACTTGTGAAAGATTAAATGCTTCTTGTATTGTCGCGGGAGTTCTGCGTAATTCTCTCAAGTATGATATTAAAGAAGTCACAAAGGGATCGGTACGGTCTCTGCCGATCATGACGGAGAAGCGGGAGTTTTCCAACGTCCATCTGACGAGTTTGGCAGCGATCTCAAAACTTTTGCTTTATATGGCAAATGCCTATGCTATCAAATGCGGCCATCGGATATGTTGGGTATCGGTTCGGAATCCCTGGGCTACATTTTTTCAATGTCTGCCGCAATGTGAATAGATCGATGGGGGACTTTATTGGCTTAAAGTCGCGCTGATATGGAGCTTTTCTCTGGCGTTCAAACTGCACATCAGGAAAGATTTAGTTTGCAGTGATAAGTAAGGAGACTGATGCCTCTGTAGTTGGCGCAGCTCGAGGGTCTCCTTTCATAGGTTTGGGCAAACAATGCTGAGGTTCGATTCATTGAGCATGCTTGATCGTCCTTATAGATGTCAGTTCGGACTTTCCTACCCTTGCACGTTCTTTGGACCCCTTGGTAGAACTTTTGAACCTACCTCATTCGTACTTCCGGCTTTTTATTTCTTTTCCGCAGCTGTGGTTATCCTGCTCTTTCTTCTTTCTTTGAAAACCCCGGTGTTCTTTTCTCCTGCTCTTGGCTTGTAAGGATTGCGAGCGGTTCTTATCCTCCTAAGCAGAGCCGCTTTATATGTTTCCTCTTTATCTACATGGCTTTACCGGCATTGATCGTCAAACCCAGGGCCTTCTTATTGTGGCCGTGTTAGAAACATCACATCCAAAGCGGCATTTCGGATGGCATTTTACAATGATGCGAATGGTTTTCAACACCATCATTCGGGTGGCAAAAGACTTCAAAGAAGGTTTTGAGAGATTTGACTGTAGAAGGACCTGAAGATCCCTTTGCGTTTGTTGCCTTCTGACGTCAAACTTCCTCGCAGTTTTTCTACCTCTTGATGCTGGTCATAAGGTTGTACCTTGGCTACTATTAAAAGGTGAAACGTGCCAATGTTGGCCAGAAGGTTCTTTCTCTTCTACATCAGTACATCTATGATACTGGATGGGTGTCTTCCATGAGTCGTGGGATCACATAGGTACCTGAAGCTCAAGCGTCTGCCTAAAAGTACGAAAACACATCCTAATAAGCGGTTCTTTTGATGACGGGTGCCGTGTCCGTAACTTAGATTGCAGTTTTACGACTTTATTTTTCCCGTCCCGTACCAACGCGTTTCTTGGAAGCCAGTATATCTGATTGCACTCCAGACATGTTGAGGGTGGAGAAAGGAACGTGTTCGCTTAAAAAATGATGCGGTCTTCCGAGGAGGCATTAAACTCATCGAAAAAGGTTAAATGATTTGCTGACACCAAAGGAAGCCCTGGAGTTAGTGTTTGAATAGGAGCCGAAACATATTATCAGGACTACTTTTTTTGTCATTCACAATCCACCTGCTACCACCACAAAGGTGGAAAGGCAGTTTCCGCTCTCATACGCAGCTAGTGAGGTTAGTCTTCTCAACCTAAGACACTCAGGCAACTGATATCGTCCCGTAGGTAGAGACTACAACCCATAATGAAAGGTAGGACAAACCTCCATCAGATAATGATTGCCTCAATACAAAGTATTCGAAGCTTTTGTAGACAGGCATTGAATTCATCTTTTTTAGAGACACTCATATAAATATTTTGCCATCCTTTCATCTTTATTGCATTAAACACATGTGACCGCTCCATTTCGAACTTCGAAGTCTAAAGGACTGGGACGGTTTCCTTGCAAGGAGTACGAAAAGTGGAACGTACTGTCATAGCCGAAGGAAACCGGAGTATTGTTTTAGATGTAGTGTAGGCAGTCAAGGGTCATTGATGAATATGAAAAAAAGTATGGGAGATAAATCTGAACCCTGAGGCACACCATATTCTGGATGTCAGTGTTGATTAAGTGGTTCAAAAGAGAGTTTGTTTCATATTGAACAGACAGACTCATGGATTCCGACTCATGGCCTCTATGGTCAAAGCCTTATAGCCAAATGTAGCGGGTCCTTCTGAAGTATTCTAGGGCTTTTACTTTTACTTGTAGATTGATGTCTGGATCAGACAAATTTAAAAGTTTTTCACTTTTCTTCGAGTATTAATCGTCTTGGTACCAATAGTTTACCAAATCTATATTTTATGCAAAACATGACCAGATAAACAAGAACCGAAAGGATATTAAGAACAACAATTTTACTGCCAATGAATATCCAATCGATTTCGATTGAAGTCCTTAAGCTAATTTAACTAGTTTGCATCACCTTAGCATCACAATAATCCCAAACTAAACATTTCCACTGCTCAAAGTCTACAAGTCTCTAATGCGATCAATTACTCCACATACAAACAGTCTAAATGAACCCTTTTTCCTTGCGAACCACACGCTTATGCGCTCGGCATAATAATGAAACATGGAGAAACTGCAAACAACACCGAGAGCGTATTTGCAGAGGATTAAGGACTTTATGTCTCAGCAGCAAATAGCAATTGTAACACTCTCGGGTGAATAGACCAGCTGCTGCTATACTGCTCCCCAGACGCCCACACATCACATACACACATCCACACACACAGCATAACAAAATACAAATTAATTGTCCTGCAAATTGCCAGCGATTTGTTACGATGATTCAAGCACAGCCAGCGAGTAGTTTGGGGTCCTGGACTATACATTTGCTGAGCATAATGAAATCCTTTCATTGAACTGGTAAAATCGACTGAGGGGAGCTATACTGGCCAACGTCGAATCTACCACCACCACCACCCAACCGGGTGTGTGTGGCAAATTTTCGAAAACATATCACGGATAGGTACGCTCTGGGGAAATTGATTGCAGCAACAGAAGCTGGCAGTCATGTTGTTGGCGGCTGTTTTCGAATCCAAATGACGGACAATTAGTGCCGCATGAATGGCTCTCGACGTTCCATTGGGAAACTATACACAATTATGGATGAGCCAGCGGTCATTCGAGTTGACGGAGCGTTATTGCGGAGCCATTTCACTGCTCGACATCACTTTTGACACCCGTCAGTGGCCTAGCCCGAGGCTATACCATTTGAATGTGTAATGGACATCGGGAGCTTTAAGTCGCCTCTGACAGGGACTTTAAAGCAAATTAGTTGAAAGGTGATGGGGCGACCTTTCATCGGCCGACAACGGAGTAGCTATAAACTGTCAAACATCAGTCATACAAGCCGTATCCGCAGGCAGTAAGCCCTGTTGAGAATAATTCATTTACGTCAGAAGCACATGTTTTATGGCCTTGACGTGCTCCATTTTTCATGTACCTACTCTGGAGCGACGTTTATGTCCCAATTCCTTTCAAAAACCAGAAAGCATTCAATCACACATACACAGACAGTGGAAATTATTTGGCGGAGAAATGGCAACCCACATCCATCGGAGGAAAAATGTCATCAACACACAAGTTACCCCAAATCATCCTGTGCAACGACGACGACGACGGGTAATCCTGTCAAAAAAGAAGGCAAAAAATACAATTTTATATCCCGTTCCTGTTGACTTCCAGAGAATAAAGAAATTCGCTGACGAAAATTAATTGAAGTCTCCTAAAAGATTTCCGACTGCCGCCGACAATTATTCGTCCTCAAAACTGACACCGAGAATGCCAACAACTTATTCACATGGCCAACATCCCAGAGTCGCCGCACGCCAGCCGCCTCCATCAATCGACACAACGAGGATGCCAACGAGGGCTGATTGGAGGAAGACACATTTTCCGACGAGCTCCAATGAATTCTCAATGAGGCGAGTTGGCCCGCTTGTCCTTTTTCGTAAATTTGACCTCATGATTAATTAAGCGGACACACAAAGTGAATTAATTTGTCGACCCCGAAAAAGGGATAAATCGATTCTGGCTGCCTTTGAGGTCTCTCGATTAGGAGTTTAAGACTCTTTAAAGCATTTGAGGCATCCGAATTTGCCCTGAATGGAACTTACCTCAGCTGGAAATGTGTATCCTTCTACACTGTGCTCCGATCCGAATTGGTCATGCAGGCCGTAGTGTATGTGAATCTCATGGAATCGATATCGATACGATAGCGGTCCACCGGTTATATTGACTGGGATCTGTGAGCCATCGTAGTTCGCGACGGTTTCGTTGCCCGCCGTGAATATGACACTGTGTCCGGTGTTCGCGATTATCCCACTTATCTGAAAAAGCGGAGGAAAACCCATCAACAAGGCCCGAAAGGATATGTGGGGCATGCATGGCTATACTCACTCTATGCTTATCGACGTGTAAAGGCCTTAGATTAGGATCGAAGAGTAAACGTTGGGGCTCCAGATTAACCGGAGATTGTCTGCGTCCTTTGTTGCAAAGCGACCATTCAGGATTGATTAGACCCCAAAACGCTGGACCTGAAAAAAATTCGACAAAAAAAAAATTAAATGGAAAGCTTTAAATGTGACGAAAGTATTTTTCTCTCATGCACCTTAACACTGGTGCTTTAAAATGCTGCTCCTGGCATTTGAAAACAAAGGACTGATCAATTGACAGGTATCCTTATCAAGAAAGGCGCCCGGGCTTTTGTTTATTTTTAGGAAATATCAATATTTACTTCAACTGTTATGATAACTTGTGTATTTAATATGTAAGGCGAAGGTTTAAACTTCGCAACAAAAGGATGCTGGGCTAATATTTCACTAGGCCTGAAATAAATAAACAAACAAGGGTGAAGGTCGAAGACATCGATTGATTTGTGCTAATGCGAGAGTGGAACCTACGGCAGAAACGTTTTGATTGATGCGTTTGGGCGTGATGTTAACAGGAGGTTATATAATACCCAGGACCTGCCAAATTTCATCCGCTATTAAGATGTTTGTGTAGGACAAGGACTTTATGTGAATGACTTCAGGCAACAAGGAGTAATAATAGACATTCGGGAGTTTTAATATTATACAAGCAGGAAATGTATATCGTCCTTTGAAAACAAATTTGATTTAGAGACGGTAAAATGTCTGTCATTTCAGCCCTCAGTCCATCACTGTCAAATTAGTCAACTTTATTATCGAGCCTGGAGAAGCTCTGTTTGTAACTTCTTAGATTTAAGGTCTTTTTAAATGGGTCAACACTAGAAAAACACTCTTCCTTAATCTACCTAAGATGATTTGTTATCCAAGACTCAGTTTTTCATGACGAGACATCCAGACACTAAGAAAGAAGGGACTCGTTCTTCGTTAGGAAGTACGCTAGTCTACGCACTTTTGCGCAAACAGCGGCAACTCTGTCGGCTTTCCAAATTATTTTGTCGGCGCAGGACAAGGAGTAATAACAGCTATTCGAGAGTTTTATGTTTATACAAGCAGGAAATGTATATCGTTCTTTGAAAACGATACCCTACGTCCGTTCGTTCGGTCTCCCACCAAATTCGTGATAGTGTCCAATCCAAATAAGGCCCTAGAAGTCTGTTCGATCGATATATCGGGAATCTTAATTGAAAGGGAGAAGCTGCTATCCGCCGAGCACTCTGATGGTTCCACCGAGAAAAAGTAACCAAGCCAGGGAGCAAATCCAGAAGGATAACTCCCGGTCTGGAGTGAAAGAAGCTCTATTCTCTTCTCTTCACAGCATCTTCATAGCCAAGGAATTATCCTCTCTCTCTTTCTCAGAAGCAACTATATTTCCTAGAGTGGGCCTAGGAGACCATAGCAAAGGAGCTTGCTACGAGGCCACCACCTTAGGCAGCCCAATTTGCTTAGGGTACGGCTAGCAAACCGGACAAGTCTGGCAGGCCAAGTGATGTTGTCGCTACTTGGACATCCCTCGTCAACAGAAGGCCAACAGAAGGTCTTTTACCAGAAGTAGTACTGCGACCCAAGAACCCAGTGACAGACTGGGCACAAGCAAGTTGCTGAAAGGCAATGCCGAAAGGCAGAGAAGAGAGGCATTTGCCTCGAAAGTAGCACTGTCCTCCGGAATCGCGGCAAGGATGTCGTAGAAGGCGAAATGGAGTACTACCATATTTGAGCCATTAGTACAGCGTGGTAGCAGGTGACCAGGAATTCCGTTACTCTGTTATTCTGTTTACTAGTCACCTCCAAGAAACCTAGCGGGCAGTACACTGTAAGTCTTCCTACACGGTGTGGTAGGAAGATTGAACAAGTCAGACATTATTCTGAAAAACATATGGATACTAGTGACCCGACCTATGGCAGAATGAGTGGGTCCAAAGGCATCAAACAAGGACCAGGCATCAAATGAGCTGGCCAAGTCACTAGTGGAAGGACTAAAGCTATGGGGACGGTGTGTGTCTGAAGACCGTCTCCATAGACCTACTCCCAAAAAGGGCAGTGATAAGCTATTCCAGAGATGGGAATCCTCAACGTGCTGCATGTACAGAATACCAAAATTCCAATGGAAGATTCGGAATTTATCAGCGAGGAAGTGCTGAGAAACGGTGAATGCCCGGGAACCCTAAGGCAGACAAGCAGTTGCTTTTATCCTTCTCAGCTAGCGAGGTTACCCTCGAGTTGCTTAGGTGAACAACGGAAGACATTAAGGCAACAGACGCTGTGAAGGTGGTGGGGACTACAGAAAATGATAAAAATTTTCGTTTGTAACAAACTTCTACACACCCGACCCTATATACCGTGTTACACCAAATCGAAAGGCTTTTTAGCCCGAATCCATATATTATTTGTACTGACCACGCCCCCAGATATGGGCGTGGCCTAAAAATTAAAATCAGTTAATTGTAATTTCCTTAGCATCATGACAAAATGCGGTAAAACCGAAAATTATTTCCGAAAGAAACGGTTTTTTCGTAAAAACGCCCCCTAAAAATGGGCGGAGCACAAAACTTTGTAAAAGGCACACGTAGGAAATAGTAATATCTTTAATATTTGCCGTTTATTTTTTTTTTTTTCGATTTGAAGCTAACCTTCCGAGAAGTCGGGTTTTTAAAGATCTATCATGTAAAAAGTGGGCATGGTCGATATGTGGGCTGTCTGATTTTTGTCTTCTTTAAGGTTTTTTATCTTCTTTAAGGTTTTGACCTATAAATGCTCTGTGCCAAAATTTTAATTCCTTAATCTTGCCTAACTTGACCAAAAGGCATTTTTAAAGGAAATTTTGTATAGAAGTTGTCTTACATTGAAGCCAGTAGTGGGCGTGGCCGTTAGCGGATTTAGCCAATTTTCACATTTTATCTGTTAAGAATAAGAGCCAAGATATACTCCAAATTTGAGCGTCTTAGCTAAATTTTAAAGACCTTAACACTTCACACGTACGGACAGACGGACGGACGGACATGGCTTAATCGATTCACCTGTCGGTCTCGGTAGTATCTCTAAAAGGTCTAAGGGGTTTACGGTGATTATTTAACTGTGTGACAAACTATGCATTAAAATTAATATATCCTGGGTCGGGCTATAGCCAGAATTTTATTTAATTAGTCAGAATTTCGAAGGCCACATTTTTCAAAAGCTGAAAAGCCTATTCCTTGCCATTTGACCTATGTTCGCCGACGTTGAAAATGAGGTACGCTGCATTAGAACCCTAAAGGGTTGCTTTGTCCTTCAAAAAAATATTAAATCATTGCAGGAATAGTTTTGTAGGAATCTGTTGCTATTTAATGCTAAACCGATACTTCTCGGAATATATAAAATATATCGTTCGCATTCTTCACCTCTAAAAAATCAGTGTCTTTTTTTGGAACAAGCTGAAGAGAGACTTTTTAAAGTGAAAAAAACTCAAAGCAGCTTAAAAAACTCAAAGCTTACATGACTTGTCTAGGAAGTCAGTCGGGGTGTATGCGAGCAACACATCGCATATCCAAACCATCGAAGAATTGATCGTTCCACTCGGAGAAGTAGCTGCTCCAATAACTGCTCCGAAGATTCCTACGAAAGCTAAGGTTTCTCACTCCCTCAGAGTAACACCAGCAACGCAGCTCAGAAATCTCATTTCGGCAACTTGGAATCTTGTTTCGGCAACATAGAAAGACTGGATGGCTCGCAGAAGGGGCTCACCCAGTGCATAGTCCCGCAAAACTCTCCGGAGTTTATCCCGAGAAACCCGGTCATAGGCCTTTTCCCAATCTACAAAACACGCGCAGATCGGTTTGGCATATTTCCAGGCCTTCTCAAGAAAAAAACCTCCAGAGTAAAAAGCTGATAGATTATGCCTCTGCCACTCTGCCAGGCCTAAAGCCGCATTACTCTTCCTGCAACAAAGGCGCGATAACAGCTCTGGAACACGCTTCCAACACCTTCGCAAATACTTTTTCCGGGAACTTTCTTTTGAAAATGACTACTACAACTCCTGTTTGCTAACCACTAAGTGCTTTCCCGCTTTTCCAAGCCTCGCTAGCAACACGTATTAGTCATTGAACGCCTTCAAAACCCTTTGCCTTGAGCATTTCTGGGCGCATTCCCTCAACTCCAACAGACTGAGAATTTGATCGCGGCAGTGACTTCTCGTATTCCGCCCTAAACTAAAAGTGGAATTGCCATCTTCAGTGCCCTGTTAAGGATTGAGCAGTTACGAAAAGTGCTCGCTTCATCTGTGTAAGACGTCGTTCTCATTTGAAAGAAGTGTACTGTCTTGAAACTTCTTTCCTCTGAGACAAAAGATCTTGTTAACAGATCTGTAATCTTACTCTTACCTCTCGCCGAACTTTTTCCAAGCCTGTTTCTTGCCTTTTTTGACCACCGTATTGGAAGTTCTTCGCACCTCAATGTACCGGGCTCGAGAAATAGGGTTCCTTCATTGCTTCCACACTATATATAGGCTGTCTTCTTCTCCCTAATGGCTTCCAGGAGTCTTAAACCACGCAGTTTTTTTCTAACCACCAGCCGCCACACCAAACCGCTTCAATCCACAAACATTTCTTACAGAGGCAATGACTGCTGATGAAAACAGCTGCCATTCTTCCTCTGCATTTAAAAGGTCAGTTGGAATTTGTTCAAACTTCTCCGAAGCGCGCGTCGAGACTAAGATTTATGAATCCCTGAAGGAGACCCATTTCCTACACACAGGGGTGCTCTGATGGCAGATTGTTACAACGAGATAACTGTTTCGACAACATCCTAGCTTCCTGATGACTGAAGCGTCATTATATTGCAACATTCTGCAACGTGAAACTTTGCAAATCCTGACACTGCGAACATACTTCCTGCTACAGATTGCTTTTGAAAAGTCAAAATCTCGTTGTTTAATTTATCAACACTCCTGCTAATCGATAATGTTTCCTATCACCTACTTAACCGCACCCGCATATCTTCAACAGTCAAGGACTCTCGAAAGTTCATTCACTTTACATCATTCTTCAATAGCTTCAATGACATGTTGACAATATTCCTTTGCCTTAATAAATTCTATATTGAAAAACTGATGTTGGCATAGTTTCTGCAAAAAGGACTCTCACCCAACAAATAATAATGGGATAATAGTCATCTTGTTAACATACAACCGAAACAACTTAGTCCTCCCTGGCCAGATAAAAGCGATAAGGCACGTACTCAATCCCTTAGTTTTCGCAAACGCACACACCATCGACAGCACCCGCTCTCGCTCTCTAGGTTGATAGCCAAATTGCGGATGCTTTTCGAACTCGACCCCAATCACTTCAGAATCGTAAACCTCCCTTCCGGAGTCAACTGATTATGTGTTCGAGGCAAATCTCTGGCAATCGGATTGTAGTCTTAAGCTAAACAGTTTCCCCCTGATCGAGTGTCATAGGTAGGAGGGGGGGTTGAAAAGTTGACGCATAATCACTGTGCAATACAGGATAAAAGTTATAAGAGTGATGCCACCCACCCTTGAATACACTTAAGCGTGCTCTTGCAGTGTAGTTGTTGCTATCACGTCTTCTGCATCCATCTATTGTGCTGAGGAACAACACTCAACACAAAAGAAACTTCCATTCTATCGGTCCCACTGCAACCCGGACTGGATGTTGTGTTACCAAATGGTAAGGTGCTCCGGCAGGACCTAGTGCCATTCGTCTGCATCTTCTATGCCATCTCAGGGCAATAACAAACGACTTTAGAGCGCGGCGGGATAGATTATGTGCAAATGGGTGGATAGCTAATCGCAAAAGGTGGAACATTTTTCGCTGCGCTTCCTTTCCTTATAGACGTCGAAAAAAAAGGATACGAAAGACACCATCCAGACAGACTTTTTCCAATGGCATCTTGGAGAGCGAATCCTTTTCGCTTTAAAGAGCAATTTTCCGTATTTCTTTCGGCAGACAAGTGAGCGATTTATTTGACACCCGTGTGCAAGAGGATTCACAAGGACTGAGCTGAGAAAGGACTTATATTAGCACTCACCTGAAATTCCATCGTAGGTCCACCATTCCTCCCAGCTGACGGCAAACAGAACTGCAAGAAATAACAAGAAAAACAAAAAAAGTTGAGAAAATTGTGTTTTTTCTAGCAAAGTAATGTAAGTGGCTGTAGAAGTAAAAAAAAAGGATCCAAAAATAGTGATTTCAGCTTTCATTTATTAGCATCGCGTTCGCGCCTCCTTCTCCATCCCCATACGGTAGAAGCCGCACATGTCCATTAATTTTAATCATGGACCATGACTCTGCTCTAAGAACACCTTCCCACATTGGTGAAAGATGATTCCAAAGAAAGCTCGGCTATTACTATCACAATAACAAAGGACCCTGTACACATCCGAGTGATAAGTTTTCACAAGCAAAAAGGACACTCAACTTCCGCCAGCGACCATTATTGGCCAGGCCTGGTCTGTCGGGCGGTCGGTTGGCGCAATGTTATTAATGACACGGCAAGGCTGTGAATGACTTTGGTTCTAAACTTCTAAAAGGGACTCCAAGTTCCAAGTAATGGCTGAATGGAGGAAAAGTTTTTCCTTCGCAAAAAAAAAAAAGAAAAACGTCCTCCAAACAATGCATGACTTTTAAAGTGGAGTTCTCAATTAAGGGAGAGCTTATGGCGGCGCACTCTCGCTCTCTTGAGGCGCATACACCCATGTGTACCTGTGCATTAACGGTTTTTTTTTTGTTAATCCCTATAAAAGTTTACCATTGTTTGGGTACAACATGCTGCTGGCATGGTGGTTGTACAGGATGTAAGCAAGGCCAAAGGTGAGGGCGGGCTACAAGAATGCAACACAGAAAATGAGAATGGCACAAGTACCATGGAGGAATCATTGCACTCGGTGTAGGTATGCACAGCAGCGCGCGCGTAGTGGTTGTGACTGTGACAGTGAATTCCAGCTCTTGGTTTATGCATGTGATGGATGTGAGTACATATGTTTTGCCTGTCAGGCATTCAGACAAAAGCCAATTGGAAGCTGAGTTGAAGCGAAAAACCGCTGCAATAAAGTCGACTTGACATTGATTTGTGGGTGAATGGATCTTAAAAGAATTCCCAGCAGAGGAGAGCTCGCACCAGAGACGAGAGCATGGAGCTCCTCGGAATCAAGTCATTCAGGGATGGTGCGTCAAAGGAAATTTGTGATGACAACCACTTTGGGTTCAGTAAAGCAAAAACGGAGATGGAATCTCTAAGGTTTTATCATGGAAATGGGAAAATAGGACGGGATGTTAACTCAACCATCTGCGAGTTTTGTAAAGCCCATTTAATGCTTATAGGTCTTTTGTGATGTCCTGATTTGAAGGAAGTTCGACAGAAAAAATAAATTGCATCAGAAGTGATTCTGCAACTTCGACGAAATGCTTGTTTATTATAAATTTAATTTTATAGGTCTTACGACAACTGGAAAGAAGACTCAACGAAACTCAAATGGAATTTAATGATCTGTCTGGTATGGCAGAGCAGATTATTGGTAGACTTTTGACAAAATTGAATCGAATGATGGAGAAATTTAACAGAAAAAAGTCTAATACAACATTTTGAATGTTGGTAGAGGCAGAAGTTTAAGGATTTGAATATATTTTTCAATAGATAGACTTTACAGAAGTCAAAAGTTAGAAGGCTTATTCAATTGTAAAAAGTTTTCCCTGTCTGTGTCCAGCTTACTTACTTACTTAAGGGGGCGCTACAGTCCGGGGTGGACCTGGACTCAGCCAACAAGCTTCGCCAGCCAGCTCTGTCTCCAGTTTCGCACGCGAATTTGGCTGAGGTCCCCTTCCACTTGCGTGCGCCACCAGAGTCTCGGTGCTCCTATACCGCGCCGTCCCTGCGGTGTGAATTCGAAGATTTGAGGGACCGGGGCGTTGGTGTCCATCCGCTCTAGATGACCCAGCCATCGTAGACGTTGTGTTTTGAGTCTTTTGCCTAGGTCGGTGTCGCTGTACAGCCCCTACAGTTCGATGTTATATCTCCTCCTCCACTCTCCGCCTATACAGACGGGACCGTCCGAAGAATTTTCCTCTCTTAGCAGCCTAAAGTGTTTTCATCCGCCTTTGACAGGGTCCATGCTTCTGCACCGTAAAGCAGGGCTGGGATGATGAGGGTCTTATACATGGACACTTTAGTTGCTCGAGAGAGGGTTTTGCTACTCGATTGCCTCTTAGCCCAAAAAAACAGCGATTGGCAAGAGTTATCCTTCGTTTGATGTTAGCGCTGGTGTCATTGTCTGAATTGATAGCGGAAACCCAGGTAGAAAAAGTCCCTAACTATCTCAAAGTTATAGCTGTCGATGGTGATGTTTTGTCCAAGACGTCGGTGTTAGGTGTGTTTTCTTGATGACAGCATATGCTTGCTTTTACCCTCATTGACTGCTAAGCCCATATTCGCCGCTTCCGTCCCAATACTCACGAGGCTTCACTGACATCACGCTTTGTTCTACCGATTATGTCAATGTCGTCTGCGTATGCGAGTAGTTGAACGGACTTTTGAAAGACTGTACCTCTGGCGTTGGCGCGAGAGTTCTGCACAATTCTCTCAAGTATGATGTTAAAGAAGTCGCACGACAGTGCGTCGCCTTGCCAAAATATTTTTTGACATCAAAGGGGTCGGTGAGGTCTTTGCCGACCTTGACGAAACAGCGTGAATTTTCCATCGTCATCCTGCACAGACTGTCGAGTTTGGCAGGGAAGCAAAAACTAGACATTGCGCTACATAGCTCGTCTCTATGAGATGCTGTCATACGCGGCCTTGAAATCGATTCCTGGGTCTTCTCCAAGATCTGCAGTAGTGTGAATATTTGTTCAATGGTGGACTCTCCTGGCCTAAAGGCATCACTGAAATGTGCCTATCAGATTGTTGGCAAACGACTTCAGGCGCTCACACAGTACAGCAGAAAAGATCTTGTATGCGATGTTAACAAGACTGATGCGTCTGTAGTTATCACAGCTCAGAGGGTCTCCTTTCTTCAGGATCGGGCAAACAATGCTGAGGTTCCATTCGTCGGCCATGCTTTCTTCCGACCATATCTTGCAGATGAGCGGGTGCATGCTCCTTACCAGCTCATCGCCAGCGGATTTAAAAAGTTCGGCAGCTAGGCCGTCTGCTCCGGCTGCTTTGTTGCACATGAGCTTAGACACAGCTAATTTCACCTCCTCCAGGTCGGGTGGGTGGTAACCTTCGTATGCTTCGTCAAGTGTCTGGCAATATGAGAAAGGAAATTGGGATGTCCTAAACAATATATTAGAGAGTTTTTACCAGATTACAAAGTGAAATTATAGACTCAATTCTCCTAGGAAACGAGATCTTTTATCCCCAAAGAAAAATTCATGACATGTGAGGAGTCGATCTAGTTAAAGGAGATTAAGTCTTACTTTTGGTCTTGCAAGGCGAACCCCTATGTAGCAATCTGGGAAAAGCTCAAGCAAGACAGAAATGATTGCAGCGATCGTGTAAAAATTTGCACCAAAATCTTAGAGAGAAAATTCTGCATTCAGTTTTTGTACCTTATCGCAAGTTCAAAAATGTGAAAAACTTGTCTCATCCTGTATCTGAGCCCTAGTCTCCAACGTACTGCTGTCAGTTCCCTATAGGTAGACAAAGCCAATCACTTTGCCACGCAAATTTTGCTGCTCCTAGATTGTGTCTGGGTGCGTTGTCCTCGGTGCGTATAAAGCTATCATTATAATCATCTTCTAACACCGCTTTTTCATTAAAAGGGTCGGGGAGGCGACTTAGTGGTCCTTCCAGGTTTCATGATCCCTTCACACTTAAGAATTCAACAACTCTCTTTGTGATCTCCAGACGAGTCTCGTAGAGATTTTCTATATGATTCCACTCCGTACATTTTAGCCTGCCAGGGGATGATGTTAGGATGTTAGGGTGCCTTTTAGAAATTCTGTTGTGGGATATGCAAATTATAACTCCAAACCAGCAAAGAATGGATAATTCCACTCGGAAAAGTAGGTGATCAACACTTAGGTTAATAAGAATGCAGGCGTTTTTTTTTATCCCTAAGAGTAACACAAGGAAAGCACCTCGGACATACCTTTGGGCCACTTTTTCAGTGCAAGATCATCCGAGTTTCCGAGCTAAACTGAGATTAGACCCAGAAATGACTTTTTCAGTGAACTTAGATCTGACGTTAATCTCGGATTAACTCGCCAAATTTGGTTAGTTAACATGGGATGAACTCTGGAGAGCAGTATTAAATTCCTTGAATGTTTTTTTTTGTGGGGAATGTGTAAATGACACCTCAGATTAACTCGAACTTCTTTTCCTGTGTTTTTTTATGTGAAGTGAGAGTTGGGAGGGTCTACAATTTCGAGAGCCGAAGATTGTGACAACCTTCTTGACGGGTCTAACTCAACACTGAAAAACTCTTCGCTGGGTTAACGCCAGATTCGTTTTGTTACGGGACTAAGAGATTTTGGTTTAAGCTGGGCTTAGCTCAGCACTGGAAATCCGGGCTTTACTGGTGTTACTCCTGCAACAGTTTCCATAAAAAATAACTGACAGGCACTTGCAATTCAGAAAGGCCATCGCCTTACCTCTCACATCCATGTGCCCACCACAGACCGCACCGCATGTGTGCTTTAGAGGTGTACCTTCATACATGGAGGGGACCTACAGTATTTCCTATGCTGAGCGGTGAATTGGGAGGTTTTTCATGACAATAGATATTCTGCAGGTCAGGTAATGCAAAAAAGCTTTTATTTCCCCCGGTGCACAGTAACCCGTCCGTCCAGATTACATACAAGGGCCTTATTGATTTTAAAAAAGACTTAAGCTATGCTTACACGATTGCCTTATCTGACAATATTTTTAGATCTGTCATGTTATGACAATGAGCTTCGAATTAGATAACAATGAGAAACTTTCTTACAACGCTGAATTGCAAGTTCACACGGTTGCCAGAATTTGTCCCAAAGTCGGACAATTTCATTGTCATACGAGTGGGCTGACAATACATTTTCTAACAACGTTGTCAGGCTGAACGTTGTCCGTTTACACGGTTGGCACATTTTTGACACAAACAACTGAAAAGCATTCGACAGCTGAAATTAATTTAATTCAGGAAATTTTGTCATATTTGTAAAGTGCTGTGGAGTGGAATGAAAATAAATAAAATGAATAATAAAAATGCGCTTGCAGTTATTTTGGCTGCGTACGTTTTCGAAAGTGACGATGAAGAATGGCCAAGAAAACATCGAAGTGTTTGGGCAAAGAATTGGTTAACACGCCGTCAGAAGGAGGGGCTTTACGCCAAATTGCTGGTGGGATTGCGTGCTGAGGAGCCAGAATTGTATCGAAATTTCGCATGAATGCGAAACAATTCGAAGAGCTTCTTGCTTTGGTGGTTCCACACATAACAAAGCAAGATATTAATATACGCGCGAGCGTTTCGGGCCCTGAGCGACTCGTTATAACCTTAAGGTATCTAGCTACCGCTGAGAATTTCCGGTCGATGCAGTATCTTTTCCGTATTCTAGTTTCGATGATTTCGTCAATAATTCTAGGTGCTCTGGACACCCCCTATAAAGTTTTTGTAGAGAAATATCTGAAGGTAAATTAAGTTCAACATAACTATTCGAATTTACACACAATATACGTTACGCCATTTTAGACGCCGAGAACACCAAAGGCCATGTGAAGCTCAAAATCACGGCAGATCGAATTGAAAACATTACAGTTATTTTTTTCCCGATTCAAAGCGAAAAAAATATGTGACAATGAATAAATTGTCAGCCTCAAAATCATATTACATCTGGCAATTGAAAAGGAGTCTGCAAATGTCCTAATGTCTGACAATAGGCTGGCAATGCCACATTTTATGTGTTCAGACGTTTGCCAAAGATCTGACAATTTTATTGTCCGGTTGATGTCTGACAATGATCTGACATTTAGTTTTCTACAAACATTGTCAGACTGAATTGCATGTCCACGATTGCAAGACATTTGGGACAAATTTTTACTGAAAGCTCCGACAATATTGTCAGATCTGGCAATCGTGTAAACATAGCTTAACTCTGTTTAGAGCCCTGTCAGAGTCAGAGTTTAGACTAAGGTCAGAGTTTGTGCCAAAGGGCCCAGTCCTACGCCTTTTTCTAATCTACACAACAAACCAGTCTACGTTTGGCATCCAAAGCCTTTCCAAGAGAAACCTTGAGAGTGAAAAGCTGATCAGTGTTGTCTTTTTTAGGAGGAACGCCGCACTGCTCTTCTGTAACAGCGGCTTAATTACAGCTCTAAATCGCGAGTACTTTCCCTGGAAGTTTTAAGAGCGAGATACTGCTGGTGGCGCTGGAGTATTTGTGCGTGACGTATATTGGTACGTTGAAGAAAGTTGCTCAGTGTTCCGACAAAGTTTTGGAACCTTTGATTTGATAGAAATTTCAATTAAGGTTTCCGGCACTCCTTTTAGTTCTTAGGGAATTTATAGACTGCAATCTTCGCCTCGCTTCCACATGATTTTTAAGAGATTTTTCGAGTTTTCTAACCAATAAAAAAGGTTCAAATATTGTCATCTTCGGTGATTTTAACATACACAGTCTGAGCAAGTTACTAGGCCGGTTTCTGGAACGTGCTTTGACCATGTTTTTGGGCGTTTTGCGACGACTCTCTCAGAACAACGTTTCGGTGTTAACTTTGACTTGCGAATTACAGACCTTTGTATGACTGGTATTTTGCTTAAAGCGATATTTGGTCAGAAAATTATTCTCTATTGTTTTTCATTTTCACTTTTTTTTATACTCTCAATTTTTGAACAAACCACAGCATAAATATTTGTAATTTTCTAATCAATAAACAATAAATAAAAAACAGTATTCAAACAGATTTTTCTCCTCATTACATCATACAAGAGGCTTCCAACTCGTCAGTTGAGATAACAACCGCAAGCTAAATTAACCATCTAACAGACAGTTTAATTGTAATATGTGAAGCAAACTTTGTCTGGAAAATCAATTTCTGGAAATTTCTAGAATTTTCTCGAATCCGAATACCCATGCTGCTCATTCTCGTGTGGCGGAGCTTCGTTGTGAACTTAGACTGTGATCTCAAACTGATTAAAAAGCATGAAAATTCAAGGAGTTGTTTGAAACGAGGAGGCCGATGTCAGATAACCTAGAAAATGTTTTTTTGTTGTTGATCTTCAGACAATCAATAAGAAGAATTAAAGCTTGTAGTTGATTTAATATTCTTTTTTCACAAGGAAAAACTGTCAAAGCAGAGATAGCCCGCAGTTGTTTATTTGAACCCACCAAACTTGGAAGAATTTTAACATAAAGAAGAATTTCCGCGTCTCTTTTCATGCGAAAAAAAACCTTTCAACATTACAATTTCATTATACTGCCATGAAAATCAATATCCCATCAACTGGTATCTGGTGTTATGAATTGTTCATTATATTTCCATTAGCCCACATAACCTCAGCCACAGGTCCTGTCTTTAGCCGCACCAAAGAACCCCCACACATAGCCATTCCACAAACGAATATATTATTACAACTTCTCGCATTTCATTTACCAAATGCTCAGATGTTCGGGTCAGAATGAGCAACAGAGTCGTAATAATAAACCCTCATCCACCCAATGCGGAACGCAGACCCCTAAGGCGGTAAAACGGGTGACACAATATTAATTAACCTTTTACCACATGACATCCATTGTGGTGTGTAAGAGTTAAATGAAATTTTAAACACCGAAACATGTTGTTGTCGCTCTTAAAAGGGCCTTCGCAAATGAATCCTCTGTTCATGTGGTGAGGACTTAGTCCATTTTATGTGTCCATATTAGGTTTCCTTTGAAGATAGGAAGAGTTCAAATCAAAATCGATATCCCTCTGCAACAGGTCCTGTGTTTATACAGTTTTGCATTGAACCATATACATACAACACCCCCAAGGGCTTGGTCTATATTTAACAGTCCACGCCCAGGAATTCAATACTTTCATTGGGAACAAACAACAAAAAATATTATGGCCAAAAGCTTCATCGATAATTTGATTATACTTTTCGAAGCTACCATGACGAAGGAGTGCCTCCTGGCTGCTATTAAAAACGCCGAACAGCTACACTCGCACAAACTTGTTCACGAGGAAGGATAGTTCCATCATGAACAGCGCTGAGTGATCGGTGTCAATGAATGGTTGATGGGACAACTATAAAAATCGGGGATAGGAAGCCATTCCAATTTGCAGTTTTAGGGTTGGACACTGACACTGACAACAGTTTGCCAATAAATTCGCTTCGGTGTGTGCACATCCTTGTGTCACTGGCAAGGAATTAACTGACTTTGTCGCTGTTGTGCCATGGAACAAGTAAATTAAACTTGTCGCCCCAAGACAAACTCATCAGCGGCGGGCGGGCGCACCTTTGTTTGCGGTTAACGAAAGGTTTTTGTGGCCAACAATAAATCTGTTGTAGAGCTTTAAGAGGCTATAACCCAACCCGAATAAGGGTGACGTATTTTTAATGGACTTATAATAGGGGACCGAGTCCCACAAGGACTTTATGAGTAATGGTGGATTATTCGCATAGAAATTATGGATGATGGCTGGGGGGGGGGGGGGAACAAAAGATCGAAATGTTTAGAGGGTATAATATTTTTACTCGGCTTGAAAGAAGGGATTATTGTTCAGAGTTTGCGGTAGAAAATTGGAAAAAGTTGGACACCGATTTTCTTACATATTCCGACATCCTTTCGCTAGCACCTCCAGACCCCCGACCATATGCAGTTTCCTATCGAACGTTTTCCTTGATTCAATTCCAAATCAAAATTGACGAAATCTAGATGCCTTATGAGCATCTGCTATGCTTGCTTTTGGCAAAGCTATACTTTTCCTGGAACTTTTCGATAAAATCAATTTAAACTTTTCATTCGGAGGATATCTGCCTTTGAAGGACGATCAACGTTTTCATCCTAACAGCTAAAAATACCTTTCTGCTCTGATAAATTATATTTTTGTTATCTAAGCTTCGCAATCTATCATCACTGGAGTTCAAAAAGTGCACCAGTTAGATGCCTATGCACACCACAACAGAAACGCAAAGAAAGGATACTGCTGCCCGTTCTATCCATTACAATTGAATTCACATAAAACACAGCATCCTATGATCTAAGATTCAAATGATAGACCAAAGGGATGAACCACACCAAAAACAAATCCTCAGTCCACACTCTGGCATCAGGACACCCACTTAAGGGGCAAGGGAAGGGAAGGTAAATGGGAAGGTACACAAAATGTGGTCACTGGATATGGTAACACACTTATAATTCTGGCCAGCTGGTTGTGCCCGCTATTTGAACAAATAATGGTAATTCAATGAAGACAAGGAGGAGGTAAAAGGATTAAAATGCATTTTCCACTCGATCGGGAAAAGGGAATTTCCTTGTGCTCATTTCCTTTACCAGAGGGGAATCCTTGCTTAGCTCGCCTCCATATAAATGCGAAAGCGAAGAGCAATTGCGGGATGAATATTCGATTTGCACAAGGATCCATTGGGGGTTTCTTGGAGAGAAGGGATTTACGTAATGAATGCAACGATTATGCACGATTGGATGTAGACAAAGTTTTTTTCTTTCCTTCTATCTCTCTGCTCTTTCCCCGGATGATGGGGAATAATGTCTTCCCTGTCGAGAGAGACTAGGAGCGGAAATTAATAATTAAAATGGTTTGCTTGCGGTATGGTGCTATATCTGGTTCATGGCCATAATCCCTTTTGTGGGGGATACTTTGAATTAATCACAGGCTTAATGAGGTGTCAACCAGAGAAATGCATGGTGGTACTCGAAGGCCATGGCAAGAACTTGTTCATATGAAGATATGTGTAGGTTCAATGTCTGTAATGTTGAAGAACGAGACCGATGTCTGGCAAAGAAGTTTGAAAAACATCGAAAATGTTAGACTTTTATGCTCAGGCAAATTTATTTGCTTTTGACAGCTTGCTTGTTGTATGCTTCATAGATTGAAGAAAATTATTTGAGAAACTTATAAGTCACTTTAATGTTAGTCAAAATTATTTTAAAACAGTTTCCCTGGCTATAATACTTGTAAGTAAAAGACACCAAATATTTTAAGCGAATGAAAATTTTGTAAATTTTTCATATTACTGGGGAAAAAACTGGGGATAGATTCAACGAAGAGGTAAAATCCTTACACAACGAAAGTAAGACATTAAAACATGCCGCATACTCACCACATTTTGTGACATTCGCCTTGTTCTGTTCCATGTTTATTTATAAGAGCTAACATATGGAACTTTTACTGCATGGAAACATGCTACCTTTTTCGCATGTCGTATAACTCATATGCATCCAGTTCACTTCTATGTGGATGAGGAGGAGGAAAGGACCTTACTTTGTCTGCTTTCCAAATGCCTCTTTCTTTGGAGGAGCATTTACGTTGAAACTTTCTTCCGCATCGATCTAATCATTCTTAACACGACCAGACCAATTCGTCTCTCATGCTTCAAAAGTTTTAGAGCCTCAACGAAGTTCAACAATTTGGTGTTAAGAATGGGTGCAAATTAATAATCGCTGTTTTTTATCCATTTGTTATTAGTTTAAGTATCGAATACTCGAGTTTTGTTCGGTGCTCAGTAATTTAAGTACCCACTCTATGTCAGGTGAGTACTCATTGAGACACGCATTCGCAATGCAGATGTCAAACTTACAGCCAAACAGCAACATGCCAGCTTTAACATCAATTCAAATATGTACAGTATGTACTATAGTAGGGCTAAGAACAGCTTCTTTGGGCACTTCCAGAATAAGCACCAATTCTACTCTTGAAGGACTCTTGTATTACTTTTCCTAAGTTTGGAGCCTTTAAGAGCTTTTTAAGAGCTTAAGAGTTTTTTTTTCAGATGAGCAAAGTTGGGAATCGAACTTAAAATTTCTCGAGAGCAACTCCCTTCTATACCCGTCACGGAGAACCAAAGGGGAAAGGACTTGTCGCCCAATATGGAAGAAAACCCTTTGCTAAACCAGGTATAAACATGATTAAAAGTTTATTAGTGCTATTCTGGGTTTTTGCCTGATCCATGCAGGGATCCATCCCATTTAATTACGTCAACTGCAGAAGCATCAGTCTCTTGAAAGGCTTCAAAGGCTAGAAAATAACTCCCTAGGAAATAAAGCCCCAAAGTCAAAAATGCACCCCAAAAAATCGACGAAATGCAATAATTTCAAGTTCCTGAAACCCTGGTTTGGGCTCACTCTTCGAATTCGGATGGGTGCGCGGTTATGCGTATGAAAATTTTAAATGCAACCTCCTGCCTCCTCCTAGGTTCTACACCCAAACTGGGAACTGCAACCCCGGATTGTGCACTCGATATACACGGTAGTCCTTAGGCCCACACTTAAGTATGGAATACTTGTCTGGTGGAAGGCACTAGACAAAAGTAGCATACATAATTGCTATATTAGAGAAAGTTAAAAGACTATCCTGCATCTACATCACAAATGCTCTTAGAACACTATCTCTCAGCTGCTCTTGGTAGAATGCTCCACCTTCTTCCCGTCGACATCTTTGGCAAGGTGATGGCAGCTTAAGGAATACGTGCAACTGGCTCGTGACAACATGGGACATGCAAGCATCCTGAATGGCCACGATACTAGCCTTGGTGACTCAGACTACTTTGTCCCATAGCTCATCTTCTATGTCAAATTTACGACTAACTTCCCAAACGGAAATGCCTGGGAGTCAAGTGAGGTTTTAAATTTAATTACAATAGAAATCTACACCGACGGATCAAAAACAGCTTTTAGAACAAGAGCAGGAGTCTTTTCCAGTACTCTTGACCTGAGTACCTTCAAACGCCTGCCGGACTTCTGTAGCGTTTTTCAAGCTGAAATAACAGCTGGTCGTGAAGCCGCGGCCTGGTTTTCAATAAACTCAATAGAATGCAGCGCTATTGTTTTCTATAAAGACAGCCAAGCTGGAAATAAAGCCTTGGAATCGCTAACGATACGATCCAAGTTGGTAAAGCAATGCCGCAAATCACCCCACGAGATTGCTGTCCAGGTGCTACGTATTTCTGTGCTGGGTTCCAGGCCACAGGGATATTCCAGGCAAATGCAGAGCCAACGAACAAGCTAGAGAAGGTGTGCTGATGCCAGTCCGACTCATATAATGGAGCCGGCAGCACCCATAGACTCGATAAAGATTCACCTAAACATCAAAGCCATCATAATGGGAAACAAAAGGTGGAATAACATCAACACATTTCTCTCTTCCAAACAAATCTGGCCAGCGCTTGATCGTAGGAAAACAGAAAGGCTCATCTTGTTTAATAGGCTAAACCTTAGAAAGATAGCCGGGGCCTTCACAGGCCACTATATGGTAGGGCGACATGCCAGAAGACTTGGTGCTCTTTTTAACAATTTTTTGCAGAAGTTTCAGAGGATGAGGAAGAGAAAGAAACCATGGTTCATGTTCTGTCTAACTGTCCCATCCTATCGACCCTGAGAAGGAAAACTTTGGGGGAATACTTCTTTGATGATCTAAATGATCTCATAATTCTGACTCGCACAATCCATCCCTCCACCATATCGACTTTATGTGTGGGAGACAGCACATACAGGTGAGCGCCAAATATCCCCCATCAATCAAACTAAGACTGTGGGTGAAACTATGGGGAAAACTATGGGTGTAGTTTGACCCCCCACTATACCCTTTTTTTCCGCTACGGTTGCCTTCACCTCCTCGCTCTTATGTGAATACGGTACCAATTCCCCCTCTGGTACGGGTTCATTCCGCTTCAGTTCCCCTACCTCTACCATACCGCCCCCCACCCCAAAGCTTAATTCTGACTTACGTCGGTTGAGGTATAGGTTTACACCGAAACGGTTACTCTACATCAGCGCCGAAATCGGTTACTCCTACGCACTCCCCAATCCTTGATGCTAACTTTCACTTTAGGGGCAATAGATAGATAGAAGATCTAAAGATCTAGTTACACTCGAGGTAAAGAGGAATAGGTACCTAATCCCCGGTTAATAATAATACCCGGGAACGATATAGTAGAATGCCTATAGTAATTGCCATACCCAACCCCCCCTTCCCCCAACCATATCCCAGGGCCTTCCTTTACAGGATTGCACTGGCATGGGCTTATACCCTTTCGGTTGCCCTTACCCCTCCACCCCCACGGGATCACCAACACATAATCCCACTGGTACGAGTTCCTACCGTTACCCCTACTTTCCCATTCCCCCACCCGATACTAAGGTGAGGCGCCTGTAGTACGGGCTTACACCGAAGACGGTTGCCCATCAGCTTCTTGCCTAAGAACTCCCCCCGGCAAGGGCTCACACCACATAACAATCCCCCGTCCCACCCAACCTCATGGCAAAAACCCATCTGGAGTCCAACAGTCATGAGACCACCCTTTCTCCAGGAAATCTCTCACTGGTCCCCTAAATCTTGCTGACAGAGGTTCACACTGAATCTGTTACCTCCAGCTTTCAATACCCTCTTCGGTTAAGTCCCCAACCAATCAAGTATTGATCGGTTGGCCTTTTCGATTGACCTTTACACTGTCACCGGTTGCCTAGACCTCTCTCACCCAAACGGGTAGTTATCATGCTGAAGCACTTTTTTGTATAAGATAAACCCCCTTCTGCTTGCAAAAGGCCGACACAATTTCGCCTAACACAAGGCTTTCCATTTAATACTTTTCTTGTCGGAAGATAGTTACCTTTTCCGGCTGCAAAAGACCGAGAAACCTCTAGCGCCACCCAGAGCAAGACTATCAAACAATTATTGTAAAGAATAGTTTGTAGGTATCAACATTAAAAACTGGTGCAAAGGACGTTGAAAGTCAAAACTGTACTCTTCATTGGTTAAGCCCTGGATACGACATGGTCAAAATCCCAACCCCCCCAAAAAAAACGCTTACAAAGCCTTAATAGCATTGTTTAGGAAATGGCTACTCTTCCTGCGGATGCTGGTACCTCCTCACAAGGTGGCAGATAGTGCTCTCTCATGAGGCATGGTGTGGGTACCGGGACACAAATAATTTGGATGGGCCAAAACCAACAACCAAAAATAAAATAAAATAAACAATCGTCTGTCAGCAGATAAGTAACCTTCTGGACTGCTGTCGAGGCTGGGTCTTCTTCATTCTGGCAAATAGGGGTTGCATGTTTTAGGCTGCAACTCAGTAAGCCACTGTATTTAGTCTTAAAGCCCTTTTTCCTTATAGAGCCTGCAAAAGGCCTTTACCAGATGGATTAACCTAGCGTCAGACTAAGACTTGTTGATCTCGGATTAAAAAAGATCTTGGTTTAGTCCAGCAGGCAGCAGTTTTAAGTGAAGGGGTATATCCAACAAAAAGTAGATACCGATATTTTTGACTGCATTTTGGTTGCATTTGCTTGAATGAAGAACAATTCAGGTTTTGAAGCAGTGGCGGGATGTCCATAAATTTTCGATTTGCAATTCCAAATCGTCCTCATTAAAGCTGTATTTAAACTATTATTCCTCGAACTAACCTCGTCCTTCACATCCCCCTCGCCCCATCCCTCTTGGTTCAAAACAAACAAGTCATTCGAAACAGATTACAACGCAGAACTTGTTCACGGCCAGCTAGTCCAGTCAAGAAGACCAGAGAATGCCCCAAATTTAAGTTCCCATAAATTTCAATGTTCACATAAATCAGCCGCAGGGATATCACAAGGCACAAACACACACACACACACACACAGAGTAAAAGTACTTTAAATTAAAGGTGAATATGCTCACGGGTGCATTTGCTTACCTTGTGTCCTTAACATTAGGATAAGAAAGGAGAAATTGAGAATTTGCAGGATTTCCATGTTTTCTCGGAGCTTTTTCCTTCTCGAGCTCACAGTCTCTATCTCCCAGCAGCGTGTGTCTGCCACCTGCCGTTGTGCTCTAAAATAAAGCTGCTGCTGCTGCAGGTGGTGATGCTGGTGGTGGTGCTGTTCCTTCAACTGGATGTTGCATTCGAATGAAGTATTTGTGTATCGTTCGATATTCTGGTGGAATACATCTGTACCGATTGCAGACTGTCAAAATTTCAATTCGATATGATGCATCAGAATGCAGCGTGTGTCCTTCTTCTAGTCGATATGGTCGGGGGATATAAACGTATTTGTTGGTGGTGGTGTTCTCAAAAGAACTTCCACTCCTTTATCATATTTTCACGTATCCTTTGAATTCGTTTACGTTTTATCCGAGCGGTTGATTTGGTTTGCTGCGCCAATCGATTCGAACAACAATGTCCGTGTACGGGATGGCAGGTGAGCAGGAGCTGAAATGAAATGAAAGAGAGCGTAAAGTCGATATGAAATATGGAAATTTTCTTGGTTACTTTCGGGGAATTGAATTTAAGGGGCGGCAAAAATGTGTTGCTCTGCCGAGGGATATGGACGAAGCAAGTAGTGGTGGTATTGGGGGAGGGGGTATGGTATGTCGTTATATTTGCAACTTTTTCTCTTAAACATTGTAAGTTAGGATCGGATGTCAGTTTTGGAAAAATTTTAATACAACGTCGGGAGTGTTATATAATGGACGCATGGAATGGAAGGTTTGAAAAAAAAGGGTGGCTGTCGATTTGATGATGTTTTGGTAGTTGCTGGATGCTGGGTTTTGGCCACCAGACTCGATATAGTTTTTAGAATTTGAATGAGGGCGCTTTTCTGTTCTGTAAGCAGAAACCAACCACAAAACCAAGTGCTCCATGCATCGGTTTCATTTACACAACACACAACCCCCATGCAATTAAAAGATACTTAATCCTAAACATGAAAACTTTACAGATTGCCATGCCTATCATGTCGAGATAACTATACGAAGCTCAAAATAGAAATTAGTGAAAGTAGCATTATTATCCTAATCATTCCAGACATAATTCTCCAACTCTTCGAGTAAACAAAACTTTGTCCTTGCTTATTCCCTCACAGGGTATTTCTCAGTTTCTCGCTCTGGGATCGGAAGTTTAGATTCGGGTGTTGTAGGGATTGTTCAAATGAAAAGTACACCGAACATTAATTTCTGGTTGGTATCTATTCGTTGTTTCTTAAATAAGTTATGACAAATTTAATTGCTTCTGCCATTGGCATGGTCAATGGACAAAGGAAACTTTACACAGAAATACGTCAATTTCCAATGTCAACTCTTTACTTGTGGAAGGTTAAATTTTGAGCAAATACATACAAAAGAGTTTAAATTTCATTTTATTGTCAAATGGTTTGAATAATTTATGCAGTACTTGCGGCAGCTGTTGAGAAATGGGGTTTTTAAGCAAATATATTGCTTGTGCATACGGATAGATTGGAGTTTAAAGTTTATTATTACCTTAATTAATTATGTATTCTTATGTGCATGGAAGGCAGATAGAGCAAGCAAACCTTTTCCCTAATTGCAATAAGGTTTTGTACTTCCATTTATTTGAAGATGAGAGTTCTTTTCACGATATCCAGTTAATGGCTAACACTTAGGATTTAAGTTTCATGCTGAGATTCTTATGAATTCTATTGCTTCCAACTCATTCTGCACGTGATAAGATCCCCTGCAATGATTAAGCGAGAACAGGCTTAAGGTAAACTATGGTCCTTATCATTTATTAAGGAGAGACACTTGCAAGAGACAAAATTGTCCATCTGAAGGACAGGACTTCCAGCCAACCCAGAAAGTTGTAGTTCTACCGTAAAATTTAAGGCTTAAAAATTGTTTACATACGGACGGACGGACGGATGGACATGGCCTTATCGATTCTCCTGTCGGTCGCATATATATCTCTAAAAGGTCTTAAATTGAAAAACGGTTCTATGGGTTACTTCTCCACCTGTTCCATTGAAACAGGGTATGTTTAGTATCTCGTTTAGTTTAGTATGTCGGGGTCTTTTTAACGAAAGATGGGAGGTGTAAAACTAAGTTTTCCTAGCGGCCAAGCTGGAGCAATAGTAAAATAACTGCACCAGCCGGTCATCAGCAAAGCTGAGCTTGGAGTGAAAGCAAAGATCACAGTTTTTAATTCAGTCTTAGTTCCATCAACCCTCATCTACGGTCCAGAAATTTGGGTAATGAGCGAAAGGGTATAAAGCGAAAGCTGGCCATGATCTTGGGGATATAGTGGAAAATGCCAGTATTTGTGAGAGTCTAAATGTTGAGCAGCTACTTCTGTGAGTGAAACGATCGATTCTTCGGAGGTTTGGGCACGTTGTTCGCATGGCTCCTGACAGACTTCCTAGACAGGTCATGCTAGCCGAAATGCGAGCACTTCACCCCCTTGGAAGGCCAAGAAACAGAGGATGGGATCAGGTATAGTACCTCTCCGAGTCCCACCTGGGGATTCCGCCCTAGTCTCTCGAGTTGGCGACGAAGAAAGGCCATTTGGCCACCCTCGCTCGACGACCCCTGTAGAGGATAAGCGTTCTTTTAGAAAATGTATATGTGTATGTATGGTTTGTTAAAATAATGAAGCAAGTTTTTAGGACAAGTGGTATAAAGCAGAAAAATTGCATTAAAAAAATCGTTCCTTAAAGAATATTTTTCATTGGAATCGATCCCGAGGATGAAGTAAAATGCGTTTGAATAAGCAAAATTACGTGTTAGATACGTGAAAGTCTTCCAAAATCTCTAGTTTACAAGTAGTTACCTATTTTTTTCTCGTTTTAGGTTAGGTTGGAAAGGTTGTTTGCATCTGCAAGTTCACTCGGAGGCCAAAATTGTCCTATTGTGATTACCCTTGTATGATAGACAAACATGGTTGGACATATTTCTAATAAACTGAACCACCTTGTTCTCTTAATAAATCTCTTAATCCTGGCAGTAGTGATATTCCTGCCAGGTCGTCCAGGCCATCAAAGAACGTGACTCCTAAGAAAGTTACTTGTCGTCGTTCTTGGAGAGCTGGACAGTGGCAGAAATTGTGTTCTATAGACTCTTTTTTTTCTTCATCTCTACAGCTTATACAGAAGTCGTTTGCAAAGATTCCCTTCTGTGTAGCCATGACACCATGACACCTGTGCGTAGTCACAAGAACGAGTGTTCTTATGAAGTTTCTACTGAGAGATAGAAGGGTCGTTCTTAGGTCAAGCACTGACCATAAGCAGTGAGTTATGATACAATCCTTAGACTGTTGCAATCGTTCAGCGGCTAGTTTGATCGTGTCTTGATCTATTAAACTTTTGGCTGTGTCGAAAGGAGGATAAACCTGTCGATCAGCCATCGTTATGTCCATATCAGAACCTTTCCTGGCCAGTTCGTCGGCCATTTGATTTCCGGCCAAAACAACGTGTCCAGAAACCCAGCAGAGGAGAACTATGTGAAGGCTTATTTCTCTTAATGCCCTGAGGCAGTCCTTGACGCACTTGGAGTACACGAGGTTAGAGTCCAGGGCTTTAAGTGCTGCTTGAATGTCATCATATATAGTGATTTCCGTTGCCGGAAGATCCATAGATTGAACTGTCTGCGCAGCTCTCTTCACCGCATAAACACTGCAGTAGTCATTTAGTCGAGAAGACTCCTGAACCTGTTCCAAGCTCTGTCTTCGATCCATCGGTAAAGACAGCTATACCTTTGATGTGTACATTTGTCTCTAACCAAACCAGTCTTGTCTACTTGGTATAATGACTTTGAATCTTTTATCGAAGTCAAATTGAGGTTTCTTATAATCTGTACAGGCTACAAACCAATTTAGATTTAAGATGTGCTCGAGTGTCATAGATATTGTGGCATTGTCTAGGCAGCCACAATGTGGCTGTCCTAGACATCGTGGCTTCCAGAGGTTGTTCTATCTTAGTCTTGTAGCTGTCTTTGCTGCCACATTTCTTGTGAAAAGCTCCAGAGGTTGGAGGTGCAGCATTGTTTCCAGACCTGTTTGCGTGTGGATCTTAATGCACCTGTGATACCTAAGCAAGCCAATCTTTGTACCTTCTTCAGATTGATAAGGTTAAATTTCGTCAGCAATCTTCTCGTTTTAATCTCACTATTCTAACCACTCCAAGTCTAAAAAAAAATTCCTTAGCACATTCAACTCCTCTCTCTGCTCAATACAGTACCTGCTCTTTTATTCCTCTTCTCGGCAACACAATTTAATTATTTTTTGAATATTTTGTTTGTTCATTTTTTAGTTATTTTATTTGTTTTTCTAACTAAGGTTTCGCTAAAAAATCTTACTCACTTGGTAAACGCTACCACAAAGTGTTGTCTTTTCTTTTTTTAAGTATTGTTTCTTTTTATGGTAAAATATGTCAGTAAATGCACCAAATTTACAAATTTCTATTATGTAAAAGTTTACATACCCGACTTATATTGTATAAAATTTTGTCTTAAGCTCAATTATGTTATCCTGTAAATAAGCTAATGTAAACACATGGAAAAATTAAGAAAAAATTATTGAAGGGATAATCACAAATTATTAAAGCATGTAATTACTAAGCATTACATAAAAGCTAACAAAATTCATTTTTAAAAAAAACAAACAACCAACCAATTTTTATTTTAATTGTTGTTTAATTAAAATCATTAAAAAAATTTATTTTAAGACATTTTAAAATAAACTTAGTTTTTGGACATTTTTTACCGTCTGCAACTTTATTATTCTTTTTGAAGAAGGTGGTTAACACTCTTAAAGTAGGCACAAATTATTATTTTACAAAAATTTACTTTTCCTAAAAAAATGTACAAGAGCACTTTGATAATTAAGGCAAAAGTTGTTTACCCAAAACCAAAACAAAAGTAAGCAGCAATAGTATTAATGTTGGAAAAAAAGGTACAAGAAAAGCATAAGGCATTCACACGGGAATCTGCCAGCTGGTTAGGTAGTTCCCATTGAATCGTTGTAGCATTAAGCAGTTGAAAGACGTTAAAGTTGTGAAAAATAAATAAAACAATAAAATCTTATGAAGCGTGTTTTGTCTTACTGGAAAAAGCGGTGGAAAAAGAGAAAGACGACTAGAGAAATGAAAAAATAAAGAGGAAAATTGCTATAAGCCCGAGAGGACACAACAGATTTTCATCTAATGTTCATCTAATCAAAAAATGCTAAAGCTTCAACTTTTCTTCTGTCTGGGGTTGGTGGTCCCCAAGTGGGCTCCTCTCCAGGTGGCTCACCTTGATATGGTTGGTACTAGTGAGCAAAATACCTGAGGCCGACTTAAACCGGCAAGTAATAAAATATCCGGTCGCCGCGGTATCAAAATGAGCAGCTCCTGATTGGCGTCTGTTATTCAGGTCAAGGTTGGTCGAATATCAAACATTTTTTTCTCTTCCAACAAACAAATAGAGAGGAAAACAATTTCATGTATGCCAGATATTTTTATTGAATTCCCTGCTGATTATATCACACTTGCGGGAGTAAGCTTATATGTTTGTGTACAGTGTTTTCATGTTCCGTACTGGCTCATCAGCAGTTTTGTTGGGTAGAGAACTCCTTTACCCTACTTTCTCTTCTATTCTCTAATTTTTTGCGCTCGCGATATGGTACGCGTTTTAGGGGTAGTTTTTACCAATTTTATAGCGCGCTTATTAAAAAAAATTTTTTTACCCATTCTCGGTGATTCCGAAAACGTTAAGTCTAATTTGAAGTGGTTGCAACTTGGGTAAACAAAGTACCATTTTTAAGCAAGCACTACTATCCGAAGCTAAACTCAAGAATTGCCAGGCTTTCTAATTTGGCATCATCGCTTGAAATACCCTTATTTAAAAAAAAACAACAGATTGTTAGTTACGTTACCACTCTAAACATCTACTGTGGGCTCTAAAACTAAGTTTTTTTTTTTCAAAAATAGACTCGATGTTGTTAGTTTTCTTCGTACAAATGCAGAGAATATAAGTTCTCTGTTTAAGTTTTCCCAAGAGAGATTTCTGCATACGTTAGGCAAAAAGTAGTAGGGTGATCGAATTTGAGCGAAGAATAAATTGCGTAAAACCGTAGCTTAATTGGTTCGAGCAGTATGTAGCCGCGAAAGGTTAAAGTAAACTATCCCAGGCACAAAATAAGCGATTTCTGTCTTTTTTGCAGAAAGTTCTGAAGAGATAATTACGCTGCACCTACCGACGTTTTGAGTCATTCCTACCTCAGCTGAAATAGGTTAATCATCCAAGTAATACTATTGTCTAAATCCAATTGAGCCATCGTAATCAAATTGTTTCTTTGTTTACCCCATCCCGTAGCATAGGAGTAATATTAACCTTGATTCATAGTTTGTAGCATACAGAAATAATCATCGGCCAATTTGTGAGTCCAATGAGACATGTCTGTTTGTCTGTCGGTAGTCTTTTCGCCATAAATTTTGAGATAGAAACTACAAGTCTTGTTGCGGTCCAAAATCGCGCAACAAAGAAGATCTTTGTCTGTCCTTTTGTTCCCATCCTTCCACTTTACTTTTGGGCTTCCCCGTCTTTCTTTCCCACTTGTGTTCTCTTTTCTTCCGTACAGGTTCCTTAGAGCAAGACGGACGGTCAGGGCCAACGCGCGAGTCAAATTAAATCCAGATGAAGGATCCGGAGACTCTAGTTTATTTAAAAAAAAAAACAATGAGTTACGACCATGAGCTCAAACACCAAAGAGTCCAACACTTGAGCACCACTACCACCAACAAATAATAAAGAGAGATTGACCTAAGTCATACATCCACTTTGAGCGAAGAACATCAATGGCCGAGGGCCCATCCTTAAAGAAAAATGGCTTAAGGTAAAGAATGGCTTACTATAGGTAGAGTCCTCTCCCCCGAATCTGCGCGAAAGTCCACTAGGGTAATGTAGTATGTATATCGCGTGTTAAGTATGGTAGTTCCAATTCTCCTTCTGAGAATAGGGTTAAATGATGGATCACTGAATGCACTCTTTTCGGTTTGGCCTCGAATTCTACCCTATAATTCGCAGTGGGGCGAATTGGTACGAATTCTTGCGTGAGAGGAATGCAGCTGGGGTTCAATAACGGCAAGCATGCCCAGCAATGAGCTGAGCGTTGCTTGACACGCCGTGCCCGATAACCACTGTACCGGTGTGAGAGGATTGGTTGAATGTGTGTGTGAATGAGTCATGGTTTGTTTGGTAAAAAGCCAAGCCAAGCCAAGCTTGGGTGAATCACTTCTGGTGTACCTAGCAAGTTTGGAGGAGGTTTTAAGAAAAGAGAGCTGGAGAATAAAAGGTTTTTGAATTTGGAAAAAAAGATCCCGAGGAAGGATAGAAAAAAGATCCAGGAGAAAGGACGAAAACACGAGTTACAAAAAGGAAAAGGAAAAAAGAACTGAAGGGAGAAAAGGAAAAAATGACGAGATTAGCGTTTATGTTTATTGTGAAGAAGATTTTATATTTGACTAGTTGACTTTCGTTTCGGGAAAATCCCCTGAAAAAGACGGGACGCGCGACCCTTTTAGTTTTACCTATTTGAAATATTTGTGACCCTATATAGTGAGCCATTCTATCTCTACAGCGATACTTGAAATTGTTTATAGCTTGCATTCGTTCGGCCATCTTCTTTTGTTTGCTTTGATTCTTTTGTTTATATTAACCTTTTCGAGTAGTTCTTATTATTCATCGGCCTAACCTTTTAGTTTAACTCTTTTTAATAAATCGCCCGCGTTCATCTCTGAACGTTTATAACGACCCAAACAAAAGTGTTTACTTCCTTAGTTCGGACCCCTTATTCATTTTCAGCAACCCACAGTGTTGTTGTTTTACTTATAAAACAGCTGGCGCCCACTTTAGCCTACGTACCAAAAATCCTCGAATTTATCAAATCGTAAAAGCACACCGCGTATCATAATATCAATCGTTCGTCTATAGGAACCCACCCCCTTGCTGAGCAGCCGGGAAACACAGCAACAACTTGCTGTGTTGTTGCACTTTTTCGCCGCGCTTGTCTTTAGTTCTTCCCAAATCGTTTTGATCCGCGAGCGCATCGTGGGCGCACCTTCGGTCTGTTTATTCTACGCTTTTAAAGCGCTGGAGCAGTACAAGTGTAAACATTTTTGCGTGAAGAATTTTTTTTTTAATATCGGGCTTTGAAGATCGTTTTTGATTTATGTGATTAAAAATTAAACAAAAAAAAACTCCTAATCCACATTTTTCCCGGGGTTTCGTTGGGGATTGCCAACTTTTTCAAGGGTATATTTATGGTTGTAGACAGATGAAAATTTGACACATAAATGTTGCAAATAAATGAATAGATTAAATAAATAAATAAGTTAAATAAATATGAAATTACTTTAAAAACTGGCTAAACGAATTTTAGCATTTAATATATGCTAAATGTTAAAAATCATTCATCATAGAAGTTGTAGGTCCTATTAAAAGGCCATATTGTAGCCTAAACATATTTGAAATCCATCCACTGACTTAATATATTAGCGTGAAAAATAGAAATTGTTGAAGGACGTTGAAATGTGGTACACAATATGCTTGCTTAACTGTTTTGTGATTGGCATTTCAAAAAACACCCAAATGTGGTCGCATTCGCAATCTTCCAAACGGCAGTGATACAATGCAATGCTTTTTAAAAGGGGTTGATGATATGCTCCTTTTTAATTTAGAAGATTTCAAACCGCGGAATTCTTAATTCGATTTAAGTTATACATGTAAATATTTGACATCGGAGTTATATAACGCGATTCAGAGTTTGACCGGGGACATCGTAACCCACCCACAAATGACTTGTTTCCCTTCTCAATTATGCATGAATTTTCTAATTTTTTGATCTCTTCATTATTTTTTCATACCCGACCAAGGGTATTTTAATTTCAAGGCATAGATTGTAACACAGTGAAATAATCATCGTAGACCCCTAAGACCTTTCAGAGATATGATCGAGACCGACATGTGAATCGATTAAGCCATGTCCGCCTGTATGGGTAAAGGATTTAGGTCCAAAATCAAGACAGAAACCTTAAATTTGCCGCTTAACTCTTCTGTTGCACAGGCAAGGTGTAAAAATTGTTTCAATCAGTTAACGGCCACGCCCACTACTGGCTTCAATTTGAGACAACCTCTATTTAACATTTTCTTTCGAAATGCCTTTTGGTCAATTTAGACATGGCGTAGGAGCTCAAATTTGAGTATTGAGCAGTATTGGCCCAAGACCTTTAGCAAGGAAAAAAATTATGAACCACCCACAATATCGACCATGCTCACTTTTAACATGTTAGATTTTTAAAACCCCCATTTCTCCGAAAGTTCACTCCAAATCGAAAAAAGATTTATGAAATATATTGTAGATATTACTATTCGCTAAGCTTGCCCCATATAATCTTTTTTACAAAGCTACTTTTAAGGGGCTTAACTTAAGGTGGCGCTACAGTCCGGGGTGGACCTGGGCCTCAGCCAACAAGCTTCGCCAGCCAGCTCTGTCTCTAGCTAGCCGTCTCCAGTTTCGCACGCGAAGTTGGCTGAGGTCCCCTTCCATTTGCGTGCGCCACCTGAGTCTCGGTGCTCCTCTACCGCGCCGTCCCTGCGGTGTGGATTCGAAGATTTTCCGGGCCGGGGCGTTGGTAACTTTTAAGGGGCGTTTTAAGAAAAAAAACCATTTTTTTTTTTCAAAAAATTTTACCGTATGTTCTCATGGCTCTTACGAAATTACAGTTAAATGATTTTAGTTTTAAGCCCATACCCACTTTTGTGGGCGTGGCTTATACAAATAATATATGAATTTGGGCCATAAAACTTTAAGATTTTGTATTACACGGTATACAGGGTCGGGTACATAAAAGTTTGTCACAGGCGAATTTAAATTTTATATCAAATATTTATGAATAAAAATATAATTAATGAGCTTATAAAATACAAAAGGCTTAAACGCAACACAAAGCAGCAAAATTTGATTTTGTTATGCGTGTTAGTGGAGTACAAAAACGAGTTTAAAAAAAAAAATTATTTACTTATTTATTTATTTTTTTGTTTATATTTCCGTTTTTTTTTATTTAAAAAAAATCTTTCAATATTTTGTTTCTAAAACAAATATATTTCTATAAACTTTTCAATATTTTTTAGCCCCTTAAAAAGCTTAAAAGATGTACAGAATGGAAGAGATTTTAACATTTTGGTTTTCATAAATTTTGAACTACAAGTCCAGTTTTTCTAGACCAATTTTTATTTTCTTAATTTTTTTCATTTTAAAATTTATTTAACAAAAAAATTTTCTTACATATTTTTGACGGACTAATTCATTTTTTTATGTTTTTGAATTTTTCTTCAGAACTGCTTGAGTTATGAATTAAGATTTTTTGTTCAATGTTTTTTTTTTCGTTGTTATAAGTTTTACATTGTTAATAGTAAGTTTATTACATTTCTTATCTAATAAAAATGAAAACAAAAATAAAGTGCTAAAATATTAAAAAAAAAAAAAAATACCTGCCATTTTGTATTCCCTATTTTTTTTAGAATTTAAAAATTTTTATCTTAAGCCTACTTTAGAATACTTGGCATCAATTTTTAACAAAATTTACCAGCTGCAAAAATTATAAAGTATTTTTTCTATTATTTCTTTATGCTTGTAGATGAAAGGCATTTCCATAGCCAGCATAGAAAAACCGTCTAAAGTTGATTTTTTATTTACAAAATAAAATTTGAAACATACAACTACAATTTATTTACAAAGTAAAATATTAAAATTTGAAAAATTATCTAGATTCTAAAAAACGTATCAATAGATAAACAGCTTTAGTTGATGTCGGATACTTCCAGTTTTGTATAGATATTTTTGTCTCTTATCAGACAACTTTACTCCTAACTCTTTCTTGCCGACTTCCTTCAACTCCTTTTCGTCTCCCCGCTTTTAAAACCAAATAATGCTAATGCTTGTTCCTTTTTGAGTAAAATCAAAACCCACACCCGTTATAAGGTAACTAAAAATACAAGAGCTAATGAGTTTCAGCCACTGTGGCATTTGTTTTTGTATCCATATTTCTACACCTCCTTAATGATTAAAAAATCCAAATCGAACCATATCCTTTAACTGCGGCCAATTATTCATATCCCCCAGGTGAAAAGGCTCATATACACATCCCGACTGATAAATATTTACATGCCAACACATTCGATAATTCAAATACCCGCAGCTATGTTCAGGTTCACATCCATAAATCAGAAAACACAGCTTTTCCGGCAATTTAACTCAACTCCTCCCAGCCGATAGACGCGATAGTGAGCGGGGAGGAGGAGAAAAAGAAACACCGTGTCCTCGATTAGAATTCCACCTTCGGAATTTCTGAATTCATTAGATTCCATTTTCAAGTTGGGGAGCCTACGGCTATTCCCGTGGAAACATGAGCCACCCCCCTCCCATAAATTTACGTAAGTCATAAAAAAAGACGAACGAACGTCATTTGGAAGTCGTCGCCATTTAAATTCCATTTTACCCGCTCACTTATATATATTTTTTTTTTTTTTTGCTTTTTTTCCCGAAACGAAACAACCAAAAGCAACAACAAAAATTATTTATTCCACAATATTAACGAGCCATAAAGCAGAGCACATCGTATAGCCGCCGCACCGAGCAGAGGGCCAAGGACGAATAATGGCTTTAAAATTGTCATCGTAGACCCTAATTAAAATCATTTTTACTATCATCAAGGAATTAGGGTTTGCTGATGGGCGTTTCGATATTAAATTTTAATTAAACAACGCACCAACCAACCCTCCGGAAGCGGCCGCAGATATTCATAAAGCGATCGCCTCAGCCTACCTGTGTTTCGTCCTTCTATGCACATCTATTTGCTGGATGGAGAGAAGTTGCGACTTCATTAAGGTGGGCAACCACTTTGCAACTTTTTATTTTTTTTTTTTTTTTTGCCTTTTAGTAATGTGACCCGTAAATTCGACCTCGCTTACTTTCGACACTTTTTTATTTGGTTCGACGTTTGGGGTGCTTCACTATTGCATGTTGCTACAACAACTTCACCCGGGAGGGTGAACAACAAAAAGCCGGGAAGGTGCATCACTCTTGAACACTGAATCCAATTCACAGGATATCCGTTTGTTCCTTTGCTTCTTTAACTCTTGAGCACACAGGAACACCCCCCGTTCTATACACAATCTGGCGTGTGGAGTTATATTTCCAGTGATTCCCGTTTAGAGCACAAGGGTTTCATTATCAAACGCGACGCGGCAAGGATATGAAGCTTGAAGTGGCACCGACTGAATTCTAAATTCATTAAGAGTCCTCCGTGTGGAAAAAAATAAAAATAAATGAAAAACCGAAAAGCGCCAAATGAAAGCCACTAGTGGAGGAGCCAGACGCAATTAAGGCCACGTTGTGTACGGGGGTGCTGTTGGTTTCTTTTTTCTACCGAATAAAATGAACGAATGGCTAGACTAAGTAATTCAATTTGACTGCGTAGAGGAGTGGATTTTTTTCTCGAAATTCACTATCACTGAATGGACACTGACCGCACTTACACTGCATGTATTGAAGTATGAAGGGTTTTCACCGAATTATGATAAGGATAATGCGTATCCTTCGCCCGAACACGACCAACAGCCAGATACTACTGATTTTTTACGGGAACTTACGAACTGTTTACCTCTATCAGTGTTTGGTAATGGGCGAAATAGCACAGGACTCAGGACAGGACATGTACTGCGCAGGTGAGAGAGCACAGGAAATTCACTGTCGAGAATGAGTAGAATATTTGGATGAACCCATGACAGGAGGAATTATGAATTTTTAGTACTAAATTCAGAGAGAGAGAGAGAGATAGAGACTCTCTCTATATTGAGAATGTCAATTCAGGATAAGGCTGTTCTCCTTCGGCAACACGTGGGTAAACAAATAAAAGTAAATAAAAACAAAATAAGGAAATGAGAACAGCTGACTGTCAGGCTTTGACACACTGTTTGGGGAGACTGTGCAGCATGATTTTCTGAAAATGAATTTTATCACTTCTTAAAGCCTGGACATAAAGGCATGTATCGTTTTGGACAGTAGGTAAATCTATTTATGGGAAAGGAGAATATTATCTTAACCCACATATTCCACAACAAACCTCTCCGTTTGCTGGGATACATTTCTCTTGATCGATAGATTATACCCGTTTTCTATAGATATACTAACAGAAAGAAAAGTTTTGATATTGACTTTGTATGGAAAGATGATTCAAAAATGTTTGCTAGGACTTAAGGACTTCAATACAAGGCATTTACTTTATTTTTACTGGGTCAAAAAAAAGCCTGATGCGGTAGGAAGGCTAGAGGTAGAAACTAACTTACATCATACAGCCAAGAATTTTTAGGGCTGAATTTTTTCCCAACTCTTTACCTGAAAATAATATTCAATGGGATTATTATTGCGTTTCGGGTATGGAGATGCGAATTAATAATTGTTACTTGGCGTTAAAGGCATTCAGTTAAGCAAATCTGCAAGCCAGTTCCCTTTTGGGTTTCGTAAATGTAAAGTAGGCTCTACAGATTATCTGTGTGGAACTAAGAAAAGTCGTGATAATATGGTCCTTCGAGCCGCAAACCCTTTGGATTATATGATCTTCAACTAATTTCTTCAAATTTATCCTCTTGAACTGAATTCTAGGTCCTACTTAAGATGCCTAGTTCTTTACGTTGTAAAAAAGTACGTCGGAATCGCTGGGTTTTTAATAATACAGAGTGTGATTGATACTAATTAAATAACAAAGTACTGAAATATTACCTCAGCTTTTTCAAACTTTTACGTTGGTAGAAAAATTAGTGGAGTTGACGGAAAGACGTTGTTCACAAAAAAGGTCATATTTTTGAACGAATTATACGTGTTTCCATCGAAATTTAAATTTGTGCCTATCAGATCCAAAAACTAAATAAAGAGCGGATTTATTTTACCCAATTGAAGCAATAAGAATCATTTCTTGTACGCAAATTATAAAAAACCAGTGAATAAGTGCTACAGTGTGTACGCAGAAGTTACAGTCCATAAAACGGACCGTTGAATACCCCATCCTATCCCACATTGTAAAATGCTGATGGCATAGTTATTTTTTGACATTTTATAAGTAATGCAAGCTTCGAAAAGGGGCGTGGTCCAATCGCCCCTAATTACAAACTTTTAATTATAAGATATTTCCACAGATATTTCCAAGTTGCACTTAAATGTACGTAAAAATGCAATTTTTTGGTTCAAATTCAATATTTTTGAAAAATCAACCCCTTAAAGGGAGCGTGGCTAAAAACTTTATAAAGACGAAATCTGAAACGAAGTCTTGTTTACCTAACCTGCTACTTTTTTTTCACGCTTTCCTAAATTAGGCTCAAGGCCAGTCGAAATTAAGTTTTTCTGGAAAATTTTAGGTTTTTCTTCAATTCTGCCTTCAAATGTGGGCGTGGTACAAAGTCTTTTAAAAGCAAAATGAGAAACTAAGCGTTTTCTACATAAAATATAAAGCAAATTTTGTTCAATTTCGAGCAAAAATATTGAGTAAACTGCATTTGAAAATTACCCTTAAATTAGATCACAACCACTAGAGGAGGCTTACCAATTGAATTTGTCTTTTTTCTGTGTTACATTCTCTAAGAGATGCTAAATGTCAAATTCCAGCATTAAAGAACGTCTTACAGTTTTGAAAACTTAGTAGTCTTAGTAGCAACTTAGGTAGTTGCACATTTAGACCGAGTGTGGGCGTGTCTTTGGGCGGATTCCAAAAATGTTTACAATTATACTGCTTCGCATGACGTGCACCTTACGTACGAAGTTTCAGCACCCTAGCTCAAAATTTAAGGCCTAAAAACATGTGACATACAGACGGACGGACATAGCTCATTCGATTCAGAATTCGGTCTCGATCATATGCCCTCAAGGTCTGTGGGGTCTACCGTTATTATTTCACCGTGTTACAAACTATGTGACAAACTTAATATACCTCCTATCCTATGGGATGGGGTGTAACAATATTTTTAGTGAGTAAGAATGTCTCACACGAGATCCTCGTTTTTTTAAGGTTTCTTACCTACCCACAGAGAACAAAAAGATTATAAAAAAAACTAACGGGAATAGCAATAAATAGCTTTGGATTCTTGGCTGGAAACTGAAGACTATAGAGGCTTTTTTATGAAGTTAAAGATCGAGTGTGCCTGGTTGTTGATAGTGGAATTACTTACCTTTAAGCTTACCCTAAACTATATCAAGCTGAGGTTCCTTTCCCAAAATATTAGGTAAGATATTATAATATTGAAAAAAGCCATACAAATTGTGCCTCTGGTGTTGTCCCGTGATTATTTCTTTTATCTCGTTGTCTTTTTTCCCTGAAAGAGTTTGATAAAGGCCCAGTATCCAAAACCTAAGTAGGCGACGTACCTGCAAAGGCTTATCAGAAGGCCTATTGACCATTTGATCCTGAAAATTCTTGGAAGTATTTCAAGAGAGTCTTTAAAATTTGGACGAGACCGTGTGGGGGAGGGGAAGGAAGATATTGATGAAAAGAAAACACTGAGCTTAAGTTAAAGTCAAATTAATTAAACTTTTGTTTAAATAGAATTCAAAGGGTTCAATTCAAATGAATGCAAATGGTTATTTCAAATTCTGGGCAAAGTGACTAAATTGATTAAAAGTTTTTAAAGACTTAATTAATGAATTGTTAAAACAGTGTCGGAAAATATCAACCCTACACTGAAGCTACTTTTGTTGGTGTAAATAAGAAATTCAAATGTTCCGTTATCAAAAGGGAAAAACCGGGATGTTACTTAAATAGAGTTTCACTAAAGGCACTTTCACAGCCGGCGAACTTGCAACCTGCGAACTGGCGCTTAGTTGGACATTGCTCTATGGAATTGCTTAAAACTGAAATTTGTTAAATAGAAAACTAACAACAGTCCTGAATTCTATAATTTGGCATCGTCAAAACCTTGATTTTCAAAAGCTTTGTGCAGATATTTACAATTCGCTTAGTAATTGGAAAAAGTCGCTGCGAATTCGTTTTGAAATCAGCGAACCAGCGATTTTGTAGAAGAGTCGAGTTATAGATTATTGAACCGTTTAAAGATTTTCGTGCTGCAATTTCAATTCTGAAACAGTATTTTGGAGTAAAGTCATTTGTTCGACAGTTTGCTGGTCGCCAGCTTTTTGGCTATGAAAGCCCCTTAAGTCAGTGCCATCAAAATTGGGCCGCTGGTGTAAGCTTATGGTTGTTTCACCCATTAGATTCCCTGAAAAAGCTTTATGGTTTCCGGGTTATCTTAGCTGTTAAATTTTTTTTCATATACTTTGATACAATAAATGTTGTAAAAAAGTTTTATAGTTTTGAAAAAGTCATGATTAAATCGAGATAACCGGGTCGATTAAATGAACAGAAAGTAGTTTTGCAAGAGTCATTCAAAATTGCTTGTCCATTTTAAAATACTTTTGAAAGCGACTCATCAGGTAATAACTACTTTTTCAGGCAGTAAGACATGAAAACTTGGCGAAAAACTCCTTGACAAAAAGCAACTTAGCGATGAGAAACCATGTCTAAAATCATAAAGGCTCAGGCCGCACCGGTCCAGTTGCAAGGCGTAAGGCAAAGTAAAGGATGGCACATCGATTTCAAATGCAAGCATTTTCGACAAGGGCCAAACTCTGTCAAATGCTTTAGAAATATCGAGCGCAACAACCTTGCTATCACCATGAAAATGCAAGGAGCGGTTCCCATTTTCAGTGAGATAAGCCATCAGATCACTTGTAGACTTTTTGCACGAAAGCCGTATTGATGCCCATTGACAGATCTCCGTGATTCTAGATATTTCGTAAGCAGACTATTCATCAGCGCTTCCATGACCTTGGAAAGAATGGATGTTGGTGCGATTGTTCGGTAACTGGTCGGAGAAGTTAAAGCGCCTTTTTTTGAAACGGGCTGAATATATGCAATTTTCCATGAAAAGAGACCTCGGAAAGAGACCAGAAGAGTAGGACATATAGAAAAGCCTACGCAGTCGTTTTGCCAGCGTGGAAGAACACCCCTTCAGAACTATAGGGAAATGCCATCTGGACCAGCGGATTTGTGTGTGTTGAGGTTTTTAAGGACTCCTGCTATTGTACGAGTGCGAAAATGAATTTGTCCCATGGTATGTTCTACGCTCTCGAGTACAGGTGGAGCCATGGCACAAGCAGGGAGCGAGGAGCTGGCAGCAAAATGAGCTGCAAGTAGATTGGCCTTGTCTATGGAGCTGAGAGCTGGGATGCATTGAAAACGAGTGTCGGGATAGAGGATGAGGCACAATCTTTCATATTTTTGACTTATGATCAGAAACTTTTGCTACCTTTGGGACACTGAAGTATTTTTGGCTCAATCTTATTGCTCAACGGAGCTATCAGCATTTCAGACATTTCTGGTTTGTTTAAACTTTTTCCGGTTTTCCCCGGTAAGGGTGGAATTATATGACCGAAAACTAACCTCGTGTTGGATTGGAAGCGGTGAGTATGGGCTTACCAGTCAATGAGGGCAAAATCCAAGTGTATGCTGTAATCAAGAAGAGACAGCCAAAACGTCTTGGAGAAAACATCACCGGCAGCTATTGCTTTGGGGTTGTTAGAGACTTTGTCTACCTGGGCTTTGCTTTAAATTCAGACTTTTGCTCTTCACTGTTTTTCTAGAAAGAAATTGAGTAGAAAATCCCTCTCCCGAGAAGCTTAAGTGTCCGTAAGAATAAGCAATATAGATAGTGCTGAACTATGACTCATTCAAGCCTCATACACACCACATTTTTTTAATTCATACAAAATGCAGCAACAATCATCCGTGCCCAGTTTTCAATAAATACAAAAATCAATCAATTTAAATACCTTCAAGCAAAGTCTTACAAGTACACTCAGCCAAATTAGTCTGATCAAAGGATCAGATAATATATAGGGTCACATAAAAGGTTACTATGCCTTGAACCTATTCTGCTCCATCTTGAAATGGAAATTACATTTAAATAAATGTCCTCACTAAACTTTCGATGTCGACATTGCCAATTTCGTTCATACCTACATACAAAGATGGCACGTACCTACACGAGGACATTACTTGGTTTTCCTCTCCATTATAATTCTGTTGTCATGCATTTCGTTTATAAGTCCACAGATGCATTCGATTTTCCAGAATTTTTCCTGCTCCGCACCATGGGCGGAAGAGAGATTGAGGATTAGAACGATGGCATTCCTTATTCGAATGCAGGCAAAACAAAAGCCTTCTCTCTGCATAATCCCATTCCTAGTCGTAGACTTTCGTAGCTACTCCGAGAAATGCCATAAGCTCTCCTTTGAAAGGATCTTTAAAATCTCTATGGATATACGAAAAAACTTAGTTCGCTGGTATGGTTTGTCCTTCAGAATGCCTCTAGCTCCATTTATAAAATCCTCATCGTGTCGCAGAATGAAAAAAGATCAAAAATACGAAGAATATCCAAATCTTCTCGGCGACATAACCAGGGATGAAATAAAATCAAATCAAATCAATATCCTTTGGCAAATATAGTAACAAGAAATTATTTGCTTCCCGGCACGGCATCGGCAGTCAATTTTCACTCAATCGAGTGGAAAATCCAGCTCCTTTTGACTGCTCGCTCATACGTGGCATGTGTGTGTACACACACCTCCGACGGAACACACATGAAGCGCTTAATAGACCTTGAGACTGGCAGAAGTCAGTGTTAAGGAAGAAATTTCTTCTTGATGTACCTTCTCCTTCCCAGTGCACCATACACGATTGTAAGAATTGTGTTTATGCCGGCAATTTTTGGCGCCTTGTGATTCTGTTGATTTTCGTACATTTTATGTTCACTGAGGATATGAAAAAAAAAAAAACAGTAACGCAGTGTTGAAACAAGGTCCTTTAATTCTAGGAAGCCAATGTGCGAACGAATCCGTTGCCTTTATTGAATTGTTTAACATAATAAATTAGATGAAAATTTTTGATTTTATTTACACTTGACTTCCGCTGCAAAGATAAAAGGTTATGGGTATGGGTATGGGTCTGGGGTACTTACATCCTTAACCAAAAGACGAATTTTTTAAGATTAAAAAAGAAGCTAATTGTGTTCCGATCTTAAAGAAAGGGAGAGTTTAGAGTAAGTTTCAAAAAACCTTGCAAATGTATTTTTTTGGTTTCTATTCCACCTTTGCTGCACAGGATCTTAATGCTATTCATTAAAGGACTACATTGTCAAAGAAAAGTCAAGTCTTAGGGTACGAGAAGAACAAGAAATAATTTTCTTAAAACTCATTAGTTCAAATATCCTTATCATGTTGGTTTCCCTAATACCAACATAGTTTCTGCCTCTTATTGCTAGCAATACTCTGGAGTCTATAATTTCCAAAAACCCATCATCATAAGTTTTTATTCAAAGCAACACCAGTGACAGAGAATCCTGTTCAAAGCAACACGTTTACGTTAACTTAACCCACAATGAGCCCTTAAGGACTCAAAACGAATACATTGTTCAATTAAAATAACTACACCAAGTTTTCATTCGCTTACAAACAACTTACCCCATCCTCCCGGTAAATTTGCATGTTTCCACAGCAATTACTTACTGTCAGAACGAGTAACATTTAACATTTTAATCGTGGCATTCACCGCGTAAAATGCCAAGTTCTTCGCTCCACCCCACCGAGGAATCATACAAATTTACCCACATTCACGTAAGCACCCCAAAAATCAGGCCAGAGGCAACATCAAAAGTAAACCAACATCACCGCGCAGTCAAAAACCCCTTTCAAAAGATTCGCGCCATACCACCCTACAAATGTTGGCCTGTTTTAGAAATTAGCTCTGTGGTTTCGGCACACATCACGTCAGCCCTTAGCTTTTTGGGGTTGCGCAAGTAATTCACATGCCGCCAGTCCACCGCTAAAAACACACACAAGACAGCGAGTCTATTAAATTAGATTTGGTTTTCTAATTCGTTAATCTTTGGGGTTTTGCGCGAAGAAAATCCTTCACATCAACACCCAGGGATATTATTTTAATCCTTCGCCCGTAAAGCTCATATACGCGCACCCGACCATCGGGTGGTGGGCGGGTATCCTAATTAAATATTTGCGTTCGGATTTAATCGCTTACACAGGGATATGTCGTAACAACACAGATAAGCTATCAGCCCACCTCTCACACCATACCATGATGCTCAGCCGGCCGTAAACATTATTCAATTAAAATTTACGCAGGAACCGTGTGCTGCACCAAAATGTCAATTATCACAAAAGGATTACTTGACAGAGAGATACCACCGCGAGCACTCAAAGGCAACACGGGACTCGCTTCTAAGGCGCAAAGCTCGTTTTTGATTCTCGCACACAGCACACATGGAAAATAATTGAGCAAAGCGTGCGCCACGCCCCCTTATGTGCGACATGTGCGCTTTGTGTCTGTTTTATTGTTTCATCGCTTTTGATCGTTATTTCGTATTTAATTTAACATTAAAGTCGGCATGTTCCATGCCAACGCAGATTATCCAATTTTGCTTTATGGGCAATGCGATATACTGTGTCACAGATGTCGCGCGACAGGATATTGCCGAGGATGGGAACGAAGTTAAGAGATAATCTGGGATAAAATCATGTGGGATTAGGACGTGGTGTATATTATATAGACAGGCAATGGAACAGAAAAAGTGGAGCATGCTGCAAGGACGACAAAATCAAAAAATAAGCAAACCTTTACACCAAAGCCCCTTATCGGTGTCAATTTTCGTCTATGGCTGAGGAGGGGTTTTTACGTCACACAGGGGGTAACATGAGCAGAGGAGCTACTGTATATTGCGAGCTCAATGTGTCATGGGGCTGATTTCTTTTCGCTTGACTTAACAGTTTGTTTATCTCTTAAGTGAGCGGTTGAGTCAGTGCTTCTGATCCTGATGAACAAAGTGGATAACCAGAGTTTTACTATTCAGTTGTATCCTGTTTGATAAAGCTACTTAGTTTTAAAAAGTCTTGACGGTTTTGAAAACTATATCAAGAATATCTTCTACTTTCGCCTCTTTGGAGCTAAAAGATGGCCTTACAGATCAACAATATTGAAATATAAGAACCTTTTTTTTGATGATCTTGTAACTGGGTAAACGTGAAGGGGGTGTTTTTTCCATAGTTCGTTTTTCCCCCTAAATTTCAAAAAATCTACTTTTTAATTAACTTTAATATTATAAGCCAACGCAGAGAGTTCTAATAGCCTTTAAACCTAAAGCTTGGGAAGATATACTTTGCGATCAATCGATCTGTCGCCGTTTTAAAAAAAAAAATTTGGACCTAAGAACCCAAACTCTCTCAACCGTCCTAAGATTCCTAGAATAAAGCTTGAGTCCTACTGCAAAACTGCAAAAGATTTAAGTTTCATTCGTCACATGTTTCTAGGATTGATAAATCACTAAGATCAAGCCTGATGAAGATCAAAGACTTAAGTCTGATCACGATAAAGATCAAAACTCGGATAGAACTAAGTTAGAAGGAAAATTGACTAGATTTGCAATCCAGTGAGATCTGTACATAATTTAGTGATCATTTATGAACGGCATTGATCAAACATAAACCGTGTCAGATAATTAACAAAAAGTAGGAAGCAATGGTTTCGAATCAAGGGCTAAGAAATGAATAGTTACCAAGAGACAGTGACATCAAAATATTAAAAGTGATCAAGTAATCAAGTGATCAAGTGATCAAGTAATCATGTTAGAAAGATGTGTCTAAGTGGTGGTTTTCTTCTTGGATCTAAATCAACATTTTAAGTGACATACAATACTATTAAGTGAGGGCAATTCTTATGAGGGCGATCAACCAATATTTTTGCAAATTTTTGAGAAAAATTTTAGGTTTGAGAACCCATTTCAGCTGGTCTAGAAGATAGCCGGAGTCCTCCTGCAAAGCTCCATATGGTTGTAAGTTTCAGTTGTAAAATATTTCTATAAATCTCTTTTATCACGTATGATCGAAACGGATCAAGATCAAGGAAAACCAGAGAGTAAAAGCTACAGTGTATACACAGAAGTTACAGTAAGTAAAACCGACAATTGAATACCATATCGTATCTCACATTGTAAAATGCTGATTTTATAGCAATTTTTTGATATATTGTAAGTCGTACAAGCTTTCAAAAGGGGCGTGGTCCAACCGCCCTTTATTACAAACTGTCAATATTAACGTAGATATTTCCAAGTTACCCTTAAATGTACGTAAACATGCAATTTTTTGGTTCAAATTCAATATTTTTGTAAAATCGATCACTTTGTGTAAACGAAATCTTTAATCAAGTCTCATTCACCTAACCTGCTAATTTTTTTGTTTTATGGTTTCCTAAATTAAGCTTAGGGCCAGTCGAAAGTACATTTTTCTATAAAATTGGATGTTTTTCTTTAATTCTGCCTCCAAATAGGGGCGTGACCCAGAGTCTTCTATGAAATAAATGCAGAATTACATGTTTTCTACATAATATACAAAGCGAAATTTTTTCGATTTAGAACAAAAATATTAAATAAAATGCATTTGAAAATAAACCCTTAAAATCGATGCCACGCCCACTTGAGGAGGTCAATCGATCCAATTTTTGCTTTTTATTTCCTTTATCTATTAGGTGATGACAAGCGTAAAATGTTAGACTTTTACGACGTCTTAAAGGCTTAAGAGCACTGAAGGTAGTTACACATATAAACCGATTGTGGGCGTGTCTGCTGGCGGATTTAAAAAAATTAACACTTGCACTGCTTCGTATGACAGGAAACTCATGCAACAATATTTCAGATCTCTGGCTCAAGTAGTAGATCACCTTCAATGTGGATCACTTACAATGGCTGCAATGGCTAGAATTTTTTGATTTACTGAGGGATCACACTGTTTTCTCGATCGATCGTAAATGATCACATCAGGAAGCAATAAATTCTCAATAAAAGTTGATTCTCAATACAAGTTGCTAAGAACATCCGAATGAGGAATCGAGCCCAACGTTATTACAGTGATCAAGATAAGAGGAGTGATTGAGGTATATTTGGACTGATGATCTACACTGATGATCAGAAATATTAACTTTTAAAACTCGAACCAGAAGTAATCACAGCATTTAGCTATGATTTCGGAGGGTTGAAGTAGCCAAGCCAAGGGTCTAGCGGAGATAGGAAAATGTCAGATGGGGGGAGCACTTTTTTAAGAAAAATAACTTATAAGAGCTGAAGGCAAGTGCTTTCAAATTTGGCTGGTAATGATAGCCTGTGGGCGTTTATGACGATTTTTAGTAACTTAGTGACCCAGCGGAAAAATAATTGACAAGACCGGGAGACAGTCGCTCCAGAGCATTGGGACTGATCCAGGCAAAGGTCATGAGCATGCACGCTAAGAGACTGGATAATATAAGCCGAAGAGAACTGGGCTTTTAATTCGAGCAAGGTGGCGCCTAATTGGAAATCAGCAACCTAAGAAGACGAACCGATGTCTGTATTGAATTTTTGAGCTAACGTTAACCAAAAAGAACTAGAGTAAATGACTCTAATAGAGGAGCGATTGTGGGACAAGAATATGAACAGATTGTGGGATTTAAGGCTAGCGACCTTGTTGTCTTCTATATTTGAACCCGTCCACGCAAAACTCTTTTTTTCGACGCTGGCATTTTTTTTATCACAAATTTTCACTTAAGGCTTTTCGGATACCCTTAAAAAGACTTAATATTGCTCGAGTGAAACCGTTAAGTGGAGTTAGGAGAACTGGTGCAATTTGAATTGCTGGGAACTTTGTTGCACGATGCAATACTACAGAAGCCAGGATAAAGATTGACAAATATGACAAAGCAAAGAACATTGCGACGGCGTTCCAGGGCTTTGCTATGCTTAGGTTCCCAATGAGTTTAATATTAACCCATCACTCCAACTGATCACTAAGCCTTGAAAAACGTAGCCCAAACTAGAACAAAACAAAGAAGTGTCATTAGCATTTTGAAAACTCAATTAAGGACAAAGTTCTGGAAAGCGTATGTAAAACTTTCACTTCCTTAAAAAAACAAACACAGACATTTAAAGAAACCACATGGAAGTGAACAAAGCAAGCCAGGACCAATCTTATCTGGAAATTACGTTCTTCTACCTCAAAGACAGTAATTTTGCACGAATTCACTCTTCTTTAAATGAATTGTCATAGATAATTGCCAAAACAAATAAAACACCTGCTCAATTCTCACCTAATAACATGGCGGGTCTGGCTGGCACACAAACTAACTTCATGCTACAAGTTCGTGACATGTTGCTCACGCAAGCGAGTCTAATGCTCACTTAGGCCAATGCCATCTGGTGCCTAACCTTTTCCAAGCAATTGACCTCGACAGGAGCAAGTGCCAGACAATTACTTTTGCGTTGTGGCTGCCTCAAAAACGACGCGAATCACACTCACCTCAAATGACACACAGACGAAACGCATTAATATCAATTAGAGTACAATCTCTGATATAAGGATATGGTGTGAAGAGATACGGGGAGGATTCTGCGACAAGCTCGGAGAATTCATTTCATATGTGAGTGGTGCAAATATGCGATTGAGATCGACAGCTCTTAACGGGTTGAGTGTGTGCTTAAGCAGTTTAATCAGGGACTTCTTACACTGAATCAACATGTCCTTGTAATGAGATTTGGCACTCAGATGGATGTCATAAGGCGTCTGAACAGTGCAAATCGTGGTGGTGTTTTATTCTTATGACAGTCGACAAAGGGGATAAGAAAGTGTAAATGTCCTTAGATCTTCTTCGTTGATGGCAAAAAGTTTGCCAAACTAAATATTTACGAAAACTAGATACAACTCATTTGATCCACATATCCAGGGCATAAAGCCAACTCGCAAATGTGATTCCTGTCACGTTTGATCATCAAAACTCCTGTTAACTTGTTAAATTTACAGAAAAAACAAACCAAACTACCCTCGTTCCATCGTCCTCTCCTTATCTGTCATCGCTAAACGGATGTTCAACTCAGTCAAAAAAAAGGGTTGACATAATTTGATGCCTTCCGCTCTCCTCTTTTGCAATGTTTGCGGAAGAAATGCTTCATCATCAATTAGAAGGATGATATGTTGATGTTTGTCTTTCCTTTCATGCCGCCACATGACACGAATAAACATATGCCACTGGGTCAAGGGATATCGATCTGTAAGCAGTATTCGTCGAACGAATGGTTTTTTTTTATGGTAAATTTAATCCTCACAAAAGGTTGAATCATTTTATAAAAATCCAAGCGAAAAATCAATACGAAATCGTCGTGTGACAAATTTTAGGTGTGTATCCTGTCCGCCCACATAGAAAATTGACTGCCGACTTTGGGTGATTTATAGCACAAAAAGAAAGAAGAAGGAAAAAAAATACATAAACAGAAGCTTTATGGGAAACAGTTGTCACATTACCATCCCTTAGGCTCACAGCGGGGTGTTGTTGTTTTCTTTTCCTGAAAAATAGACACCTTAGTGCCTTTCATTGTTCCCATTGTAACGACCTACGGCACACCTTGGAAATTATAATCAAATTATCAATAAAGCTACATGCCCTCAGGGTGTGGACTAGCGTGAACGGTGAGTATCCTTAAGGTCAGAATACTTAGACCTATTCGGGCTGATGAGGTGTCAATGTACAGGAGTTTTGTGTCTTCCCCGAACCTGTTGAAGTTATAAGGTCATAAAAAGATATCTGAGGAAAAATTAGCCTAACTCTATTTTGGTAGCACATAGGTGATGATGTCCTTTGCGGCGTCTGATCCCTTGGCCGGCGAAAAGGCGTGCAGAAGCCAAGGGGTAATTAATGCCGTGTCGTTATACAAATGCCTCCAGAGTCCACTTGATTGTGGACAGAGTGTGCACATACAGAGCTTTAATCTAATTGAAGTGTGCATATAGTTCCATTGTGTGTAAGGATAAAGTTTGCGTACCGGCATTAGCCACATTGAAATGGGGAGGTTCGACATGGAGCACCACCCTAAGTGCGGTTGATTCAGAGTGACAATTGTTTGGGGACTCTCGTATGTGACTGAAAAGGCAAACACGTTCGTTGGCCGGATGAATAAGATGAGTCTGGTAAATGATTGTTTGGGAAAAGTATTCGTGCACAAAATTAATTATTCACACTTTGTTATGCAAAGCTGGCTAAAAATAAGGATAACACCAGTGATAACCTGAACAATTGCTTTTTTGGCGTCGATTGTACAAAACTTTTAAGCAAACTGGAAAGGTTGACAAAAAAACTCAAGATTCTTCAGAAATATGAGCCTTTCGCAAGAACCACCACAGTTTTTCGAGGACTAAGGATTAAAGAAGCATTTTTCTAAATTAATCTTTGATTCCAATTCACACTCCACCGACAAGCTAGCAAGTATTTTAAGATACCAAAAACAATAAGAGACTTGCAGACACTTTCATCCTTTTGCAAATGACAAACACTCTCAAATGAGTCCAAATGAAACGAAGAAGTGATGAGTTACGTGCTTCGTATCGTTGTCAACATGACTCCGGACAATGTGCACTCAACAGTTTATATAGATTTAATGGAAAGTTTGAACTACTAATGTCACTTGTGTTATTCACATTGAAAACTTTTACTTTAATGTTAATAAACTCAGAAGGTATGCAAGGTAAAGGTAGAAGAAGATAGGACTGAAATAAGTCCTGCACGACTAAGGAATAAAAGTCGTACAGGATGCGTAGGATTTTTGTTAGGCGTAGGATTTTTGAAGCACACATTTTTGGTCGAAAATTCAAATGTGTAAATATTTTGTGTTACTTTTGGACTTTTGTACCGAAATTTTGGCCTTTCAATTCACCTTACTGCAAAGTGCCTACTCCTCGCATTTTATTAAGACAGAAACGAGACTCATATCTTTGCCATTCTATTTTGTTGGAGCCGATTTGGAAGCTTTCTAGTTCTGGCTTGACGATGTTTTTACGTTTTGAGTTTGAGCCTGATAAGAAGCTTGAATTTTGATAAGCCAGCAATATATTTCCGGTTTGGTAAGAACCACGAAAAGATCAAGTTAAGTTTTTCTAGTTTATAAGACAAAGTACTTATTTACGTTGCAAAAGAATATTATGGATTTCACAACTGAACACAACTGACCAACCGATCACTCTATGGGTTGCGCCTGAGATGGACTTAAAAATTGGAATATGCCATAAATAAGTTTACATGTTTTTTGTATATTGGGAAAAGACTTATGACCGGTTGCCTCGGGCAAAACTTTGGGCCTGGATAATGAAGCGCAGTCTAGGTTTATTCATCTGCCTTTGAGGGCGTAGTTTAAAGGGCGTAAAAAGTTTAAAAAGCGCAAATAATGGTTATTTCCCGAACTCTCCTATACCCTGACCATAATAATAGTCCTTTTAAGGCAGGTGGAGAAGTTTAACTTTCCCAGTGTCTCTTGCACGAAAGATGAAATTCAGTTATCATTTAGGTCTGGCCAAGTTGGATCGATTTTAAAAGATGCGCGCTAGTGAATCATCAGGAAAGCCGAGCCCTCATCTGTGGTAAAGCAACATGCAAAAGCTACCAAAGTTAGATTTTTGAGGCGTTTTTGTGGTGCTTCTCAAAGGGATAGTTAAGAGAAAAGTCGGTACTTGTGAGAGTACTCTCCGAAAAGACCTTTCACACGTATGTCATGAATTTTGTAAACCAATGGAGGTACCACGTAAGTAGGCTAACAATATGAGGTGGTTGGACCATGCGGAGGATCATTTTTGGACCGGCCTCAATGATGGAGCGATTCAGCCTGATAACTCGACTTGGACGAACGATCGAGGAAGACTAAGCGACATTTTCCTTACGATGTTAGAAATAAACTTCGGCGAAAAGTGGAAAATCTCCCTTTTTTAAGTTGGCGCTACATGCAGTCTAGGGTGGACTTGGGCCAGACAAATCTCGAAATCGCCCCCGTTGGTCTTAAAAAAATTCCGCAAAAAATATTTTTAGTGCGTCAACCATCCAAACTACTACTTGGCTGAAAAACGAAGGAAAACCGACCATAGCATCGGTTGGGTTACTGAGTCAGTTAAACTTTATACTTAAATCACCCTCTGCAATAATCCAGAAATGTCCCGTTTTACTGACACTAGATCTAGAACTGACACTAGAGAATGAAAAAGGGTATGACTAATCGTACATGGGTTCTCAGAAACATTTTCCCTCACTTCTTCAATTAGTTGCTCAGAGAGGTTCATATAAGCTTGTACAGATTCACTATTTTGGCGGGATGTTTTATTTTTACTTGACCCATAATAAAAATTGTATTTTCTCGATATTTTCGAATTATGTATTCTTCAATCTATTGCTTCGTAATTGTCAAAGTTAGTCAATGTTTAGAAACCGACATAAGAAACGGCGCACCTGCGATAGTAAAGGCCCTTTTGGCATATCTCATTGGTAGTAAACTCGAGATTACCATCGACCACATTTCAGCCATCTAGACCTTTGTTTCAGGGCCAAAAATACAAAATCTAACTCCAGGACCTTCCTTTGATTAGTCTCATCAGCTTTTTAGGTTTTAGTGCCTATTTTGCACCAATCGAATCGGTCATTAAGGAACATGATCAGATTTTTCTGCTTTAAGTCACCAAAAGGCGAAAGTTTTTAATCTTAGTCCATTTGTACCCTGGTTCGCTTGTTCAAGTGCTACTTGTTAGTAAAATACAAAATATGCGAAAGGTTTGTTAGTTTACCCCAAACCATAAATGGAATCCCATTAAAACAGGTCCTTTTCACGAAAGATGGGAGGAGTGATACGGAGTTATATTCTGTAGGATTGACCAAGCTGGAGCAATAGTAAAGGACATGTGCCAGCCAGTCATCAGGAAAGCTGAGGCTGGAGTGAAAGCAAAAATATCAGTTTTTAATTCAGTGTTCCTTCCAAACCTCCTCTATGGTCATGAAATTCAGGCAACGTCTAAGAAAATAAGATCGCAGGTACAAGCTGCCGAGGTAAAATTTCTGTTACTCTTAGGGATAGAGTGAAAAACGTCAGTATTCGAAGAAATCTTAATGTTGAGCACCTAATTACCTGAGTAAAACGATCAATTTTTCGATGATCTGTTGACACGTTGTTCGCAAGCCTCTCGACAAACTTCCTAGACAGGTCATTTTAGCTAATATGCGGGCAAGTCACCCCCCTGTTAGCCCAAGAAACGCGCGGTGTTTTATCAGCCCAAGTAACATTTCTGTTGCGGTAAGGTTATATACAAGCTATTTCCCCTCCCGCAAATAGTTTGTATAAAGCCTTAGAGAAGCCAATTTTGCGCACTTACAGAAACTATTAAGGCCTTAACAGCCTGCATAAACTTCCTGTTAGGTTTTACAGAAACCGCTGTTTGTATAAAGTTCCTGTTAGGTCTTATAGAGGCTGTTACTTGGATTAAGATTTTCTGTTGCAAGTTTTACCGAGGCTGTTACTTGTTTACAGTTTCTTAGCAGGCTTGTATAAAGTTTCCTTAGAAGCCATATAGAAGTAATAGCATCTATAAGGCCTACAACAGGAAGCCTTATACAAGCAACAGCCTGTATAAAACCTGCAACAGGAAGCCTTACACAAGCAGTAGCCTCTATAAAGCCTGCAAAGGGAAGCCTTATATAAGTAACAGCCTCTATAAGACCATCAGAAGGAAGCCTTATACAAGTAAAGGCCTCTATAAGGCTTGCAACAGGTAGGCTTATACAAGTAACAGCCTCTCTAAGACCTGCAACAGCAATCTGCAAGACCTTATACAAGCAATAGCCTCTATAAGGCCTGCAGCTGGAAGTCTTATACAAGCAACAGTTTCGGTTGTGACTACAAGAGGAGGCTTTTATGCATGTAACAGTTTCTGTAATACTTGAAACAGGAATATTACGACAGAAAACAAGATTCAATCTACAGTTTCGGTAAAGCATTCAACAGGAAACTTTATACAAGCAACCGTTTTTGTTATGACTGCAACCGGAGGCCTTATACAAGTAACAGTTTCGAAAGGGTTTGCAATAGGAAGCTTTTTCAAGTAACAGCTTCTGCTTGCAACAGGAAGCATTATAAAAGTAACATTTTCTGTTACGTTTGCAACAGAAACATTGCAGCAGAACTCTACATTAGAGTTAGAGTCTCGATAAGTCATGCAATAAAAAATCTTATACAAGTTACACTTTCGCTAAGGCTTGCAGCAGGAAAGTCTATGCAAGCAACAGTTTCGGTGGAGCCTGCAATAGGAAGCTGTTTTCAACAGTTTCAGTAGGGCTTGCAATGGGAAACTTTATACAAGCAACAGTTTCGGTTAAGCTTTGCAGAAAGAAACCTTATAGAAGTTTCTACAGGTATAATGATACCGAAACTTATATACGTCCTTATAAAGGTAGTTCACATTCTGCACTGAAGTACGGAAGCTGCTATAAGGCCTTATAGAAGTAGTAGACTTCTTACAAAGTAACAGAATCTTATCCCTCTGTAAGACCTCGTTTAGCTTCTTTAAGGTCTTATACAAATTGTGTCAGAAATTTCTGCCTCGGAAATAATGGGCAAGTGTTATAGAGGCCTTATAGAAACAATAACTTCCCAAAATTGAAAATTTAAGCCCCACCGAAGTAAAATTGTTACTTGGGAGGTAAACAACATCTTTGAGACCCATCTGGCGCGATTGTGCCTATGTACCTTGAGTTGGTGGTGGAGGATCGGTATCGATGGAAGAACCATTTAGCTGCTCTAACTCCGCGACCCTTTTAAGGATAAGCGGTCACAGAAAATAACTGACTGATCCCAAACTTTTGCATTCTTTTCTAGGTTTTAACAATATTTTCTTTTCCATTTACAGAATTCTTCCTCTCAATGAAAATATTCCATTTTTTTTACAGAATAGTTAAAGTCCCGTGAATTGTGTTCCTAATCAGTGTCCTTGCAAGAAGTCTACAAGCTCAGTTTGGCTTAAATATGTCTAGTACAGAGAGGTTTGGGTAAAGGTGGGGTGAAGAATTTTAAAAGCTCCCTGAACAATCTTTATATTTCGGTATTATACGACTGGAAAAATGCAAAAAATTCTGGTTTAAGTGCATATTTCTGCGGGAAGAATCCTAGAGTAGGACAAAAATAGTATGTTAGTCACTTTTCAGTATTTTTTTTCTTGTGCACGATTTTTTATTTTATTTAAGTGCCTTATATTAAATTTCTTCAAAACTTAAATTTTTTAAATACCCATCGTTAGGAAAAGACAAACGGGGGAGCTCTGGCCTAGAAGAAATCGAAGACTGCTCTAGACTTTCAAACCTTTTCATGTGGTTCTCCCTAGGCAGTAAGAGAGCCCAAGGCAACGTTTTGTCTAGTGATTTTATGGTTTCTTTGATGGCTAAAAATCTTTAAAATTAATAACATTGGTGCGAACTTAAAGTCCACTTATAACATGAAAAGCAAAGTCAAAATAGAAATTTCTCACCGCTGCTTCTTTGGACATCAAAAATCTAAGCTTTTAACAGCAAAACTCAAGTTCCCCACTCTCTTGACAGGCGACATCAATTTATTGTCCCCAAAAGGTAAAATAAAATCCCCCTCATCCTGTAAGGATTCCTCTTGAAGAACAGTTCACCTCATTTGATGTCAACACAAATATAGCCAATCAACAAATAAATGTCACCGAGAATAGTCCTTATTTGCCCTGAAAATGACACCTTTCACCTTTCAGGTTAGGCAATCAATGTCAATGGCGTTGTGTAGTTGTTTGGCTTCCGCCAGACACACACACTTGACCCAAGAGAGTTGAAGAGGGGACCAACTGAATGTTTTTTTCTCTCTCGACCGATTGTTGTAATGTCCCTTTTTGCGTCCCTATTGTCAGCATATTTATTGCAGTATCTTCGATCTATAGGGTGAAAGTAATCATTATTGGTAATCATCAGAAGGGATGAAGGGTATATGATTGGTCATTTTCCAATTCACTGACCCTGAAATATGCCAATTGACAGAGAGATGGCAGGTGGAAAAAAGGTATAATAAAATGCCTTCGATATGGAAAGGTTTAGTCAGGAATCTTTTTTTAGGCTGGCTTCATATGCATAGGAACAATTTGAGTATGTAATCGAATCATGCAAATAAATGGTACATATTGATGGGAAAAAAGTAAATTAGGGATGACAAGTCAGCATTGAGTAGGCTTATTTAAGGAAAAGGACCTTTTCGGAAGCACTTGAGGAAATATAAGAATTTTCTAATGTCAACTCGAGATAGTCATAAGATTGGCATTCTGGAAAAGTCCTATATGCAAACCTGTCGGCATTTGACTTAAGGTAAATTTTTATTTTAATTAAGTGTGAAATGTCAAACAAACGACAGAACAGTGGTTGATTAGTTTTACTCTTTTATTTTTAAATTTCTATTTCTATTTCTTACCTTTACAAAAAAAATACCCAATACTCTTAAAGTTCCCTGTATATTATGCTTTTCCAGGAAGATTCTCACAAATTTAAGGATCTCTATACTTCCTTTCCTCTGCCGAGGATAAAAATCTATCGCATCTGTTCAATGGACAAGAAAATGCCAAAGAGCAGCTAAAGGAAGAAAACAAAAAATATACGCCGAAACATAAAAACAGCTTTTGTCCTGTCACTTTAAGTGGATTTTATTGTAAGTTTTAATTTTATGAGTAAATAACAAGTCCAGGACACAAAACACAGAAGCCAGAGTCGAAAAGTTTATCGCCACGCCGTGCAGCGTAGGCAGGCAGGAAATTCTTTCCCCATATCGCTTTTCTACAATAGGGAAGGTACAGCGAGCCGCACACACAAAATTCCTTATGGAAACTTTGCGTCTCTATTGTCCTTGCGTCCTCTCTTTAAGTGAAGTGGATTCCTAGAATGCGGGCTGATGATTGACAATCGTCTTATCTGGTGGCGGATTTTATGTAATCCTTAAGAGGAAGAGAAAAAGTTATGCAAATGTTTTGGTATTTTTTTTCCTTTTGCTTATTAGGCTCAACAATGGCGAGACATGCTAGAGGTTATTTTTTCTTCTTTTTTTTTGTCCCAAAATACTTTTCGTAAAATTTTAATGAAATCACAAAGTTTACGAGACGGTAATTTGCATTTTATTGCGTTGATTGTCGAAGGATGTGCGTATTTTATTGATGGTCGTACTGTGTTGGGCTTAAAAATGTGGGGTCTGGACATTCTGCTAACTTGGTGACAAGATAGGCGTAGGGTCCTTTTTATGTATCTCACTTCAGAGGAGTCACTCAAAAATCCAAATATCAGCAAAACCCGAAAACAGATTTTCAAAAAAAAATATACACCAACCATGGGACACTGTGGCGTATACGTAACATTTTTTTCATCACTTTCTCATGCCAAACGGCTGGTTTGCAGCACGTGCACCAATTAGGTATTCATCAAGTATAACTGTGTTTGCTTAGTCTTTTGGCCACAAAACTTTTGCAATAAGAAATCCTTCCAAATGACAGCAGCAACAGAACCTTCAAGAGAAAGCTCCTTTCGACCGGATATTACTCACTGAACAACTGCCAACTTGATGTGGTTTCTGTGCGTCGCCCTCACAAGCACACACACAAAGTTGGCGAAACTTATCAAAACCATCCCCACTGCTGTGCGAAAATCCCCAACTAATTCCGCCGCATTAACGCAGACCGTTTCACCGCACAATTGGAGCCATAAATGCGCCTGGCATGGGTGCACTCGTAAAACCCACCAAGGATGCCATAGAGAGCGAGCAACTTGTAGGACAATGTATATTTGTGCGCTTTCTCGCCCTCACTTTGGTTTTGGAGTGTTTTCGAGGGTGGCTTTGGAAGGTGTTTTCGGCTGATGCGTACAAAGTTTTTCGGCGTAAACAGAAGATTGTTTCGAAAGTTTTAAGGACACTTGAAGCCGATGGGTCAATATTGAGTGTTAAGTGTGGGCGGGCCTATAATTTGCTTTTGTCTTTGTGAACGCCTGTTAGAGTTTGTACACTGGGTTGGTATTAAATTCTTAAAGTTTGACAACCGCCTCTGTTAGGCCAGTCAGGAAGAAACAGTCTCCGATTGATAATTTAACGATTATCACTAGCGATAACAATTCCATAACACAATTCGATTAAAGTGCAGCGCTTCCTGTGAGTTTTTTGCTACAGCCTCTCAAAATGACCATCCGGACAAGGATATACAACACCAGAGCAGAGGCCATAGTCATCATTGAGTTCACTTGTAAAGCAAACATCAACATAAATTTCCACTTCAATTAATGCTCCGTGAAATATAACAAAAAGCACAAGCCTCGCCTCGCTTCGTCCCTGTGCTGTACTCTGGTGGACAGGACCTCAAACAACAGTTGCATTGTTTCGTTCTGTATACTATATATACTGTTCATTTCCACTTCCGATGTGTTGCTTCACGATGAACTGTTTCCTCGTTTTATTTTCTCGTGTTTGTGCTCTTTTGATGGTCCAGGCGGTCCGGTTGGTCAGAACAATGTTGTATAGGAACATTTTTGAGGTCACCACGTTGCAAGTTTCAACTCCGGCCGAGAGGGACGCGACCGTATGTTGTAGAGCGAAATTGTGCAAAGTATTCGGGAGTAAATGTTTGTGCAGTATTGTTCCAGTAGGAGTCCGGGCTCTTTAAAGCATCCCAAATTCTGTCAGTTTGACTGGAGGCTTGAGGCAAAAAAATTGTTGACCGGTCCCGGTATGCATGTGTATTTTTACCCAGTTTCTCTGCGGAATTCGGCCGTTGGGCGGCTCGATCTCGAGGGTGCATTGTTGATGGTGTGTTCTATGGTCTTTTTTTCTGCACGTCTAAAAGGAAAATGAATGGTTCCGCTGTAATTAAAAAGCTGTAGTCACGATTTTTCAATAACTCCTATAAATCAGGCAAAACGGATGACAACCGAGTCGCAATAAATTACGATTTCATCGGACAAACGAGTGCGGGACAGGACAGTGGTCGACGGCGGCACAGCAATGATGATTTGTGTGGTAGCTTTAACCGACTGGGATCTGATGACATCGTTGCTGAACGCATTATGGCTGAAAAGTAAAAGTTTGTCAATGAAGCGTTTATTTCTGAGCCATGCTTTCATCTGAGGTTCCACTTCAGAATATAGCCAAACAGTCCGATTCCTATTACCTTGAAAGTTGACGTGGTGTCGTATTTTGACCAGTCTATCCTTAGGAACCTGTCACTAACCATATTTTTGTTATTAAGTTGGAATTTGCACTGCGCCCTATTGGCCATTGCGCCCGCTACTAAGCCCTGGAGGGATAAATTGCTTCAAAGGGTCTCTCCTCGCACTATAATTCATTACCATATTATATCGAGGGCGTGGGCTCATGTTTGGCCATGGCTGAGAGAACTCATCCTTAGAGCATCTTTAATAAATAAATAAATAAATAGACTGGCATAACAGCTCGAGGTGAACCAGGGCCAACTTCTCAACAATGTATGCTGGTGTGTTAATTTCTTTACATACAAGGGGACCTACAATTTTTTGCCGAATCCGAACGGCAAGTTTTTGAAGACAATTAATACTCTCGGAGGGCTTGTCAAACCCTCGCGGAGGTGGGGACCGTGGAAAAGAACAAGTCTTTTTTTTTCAAGTGACGACGATGGCAGGATTCGAACCCAGATCTCCGGCGTAGTAAGCACACGCATTAACCACTACGCCACGGCACCCCATCATAGAGCACCTTCTCTACTCCCATTTCACACAGGAATCTGAGAATGAAAAGTGAGTCCAAGGTGGGTTTCTCTCTGTCTGGTATCTGGTATTTGCCCAGTAGTTTTATCCTTTTGTAGTTCAGAGCCCCACAGGATAGATAAATGTGTTCGGGAGCATCACTAGCCTCATCAGAAGGGCTCCTATGTTCACAAGGCTGTAAGGATGTGCAGGTTATGTTTACTGAGGCCGAGGCAAGGTTTGAGTCTTCTCTGGTTGTTGTTCCCTAGATATTTTTTTGCTTGCCTCAGACCTTGAAGGCTTTCCAACATCTTCGGTTGGTTTACCTTCTCTGTGTTCCTGAATTATTTCCTAAGGGTGTTTTCCCTTATCCTGCAGAAAGATTCAGGGCCTATGAAGGGTACTGCAGCTCCTCCAAAGAGTTAGCTGCTTCATTCCATTCTATTCAAACTTGGCCAGATATACCTACCAATGAGTTTGTGTAGTAAGTCTCATTGTTGTGGATTCATTCAGCTATTTTGAGTGTTGAGCTTCACGATGGAGTTCTTTCTCAAGCTGTCATCCTTAGAAATAGCCATGGCGGAGTTTATGAAGAAGTGCGACAAATTCCTTCGACTCAATGCACATCTCTCCCCCAATCCCATCCTTAACTGTCCCAGGAATCGTTTTTCTTGCCGTTTTCTCAACCATGATATGTAGTGGTGCTGGTACCAAAAGCACTTTAATGGCAGCCCCGGTTATGCAGAGGCACACCAGTCTTTGCACTCTTTTAATTGTTTCACTCGTTGTGCGAAGACTTGTTCATTTTGCTCATGCTACTGCTTCGTAACTGATCATTAGCCTCATTATGGTAGTGTAAATCCATCTTATAATGCACGGGCTACATCCCCAAGACTTACCCGCAAGGCTCCTGCATAGCATAAGAGCACGAGTAGCTTTTACGGAGATCTCTTCTGTGTGTGTTTTCCAGATAAGTCTACTGCTAAGGATTAATCCTAAATTCTTAACCTCCTCGACTGGTATTAGCATCGTGCCCGATAGTCTTATAGGCCTTTTTTAAGTATTTCTTTTTCTTGTGATGGTTCTATTGTTGTCTTATCCGGTTTGGACTGCCTTGAGTGCTCCTTGAATTATTTCACAGAGTGTTCCATCGAACTTTCCCATGGCAATTCATACTATATACCATCAGCACCTTACAGTTGATGCCTAGCTTAGTTAATCTATCAAATGGTTCATCTAAAACAAGACTCCTGATTAGAGGCGACTCCTTTTGGGTACCCTCTTTATTGTGCTGACCTTTATCTTTACTGATCTTGTGCTCAACAGCTCTTGCATCTTATGAAAAGCCTGCTTTACTCTTTTCCTATCTAGGGCTTCCCTTATGGCTTCGTGTGACGTATTGTCTATCATGTCCCCTCGATATCTAGGGGCTTACAGGAAGGCGCACAGACTACCGCTTCTTTGGTGTCAAGAGCATTTTGGATAATTTCCGTCAGCTGATATGGAGCGGTCTCGGTAGATCAGCTCGCTTCGTACGCATGCTGGCGATAGTGAAGAGGGAAGTTAGCACTTCTTCTCTTAGGTTATTGTCCACTGCGTTTTCGATTGTTTTTAGAAGCGGATCAGTCCATAGGACATCGATTGCGTTGGGTCTTTTTCCCATTTTTGGAATAAATACAACATTTGCCCGTCTATACTGGTTCGGTATGTATCCCAGGACAAGACTCCTTTTTGCTATTCTTACTAAGTGTATGAGAAGCATTTCTTGCATTTCTTGTTTTGTAATAGGGCTGATGGTGAAAAGCCATCTGCACTTGGTGACTTGAAAGGTTGAAAAGAGGTTATGGCCCATTCTATTCGGCCTCTAGAGCAAATGGCTTTCGCTAGTCTTACCTCTGAGCTCTCGATATGTTGCTCGTGCTCCAGACTTAAGTCTAAGGAGTGCTTCTGGGGAAATTAGTTTCTAAGAGCAGCTTTTTGTTCCTCATTCTCAGTGTGGCTTCCATCCATTTTTTTAAGAGACGTATTAGGCACTCCACCCGATTTTGGAAGAGCCTCTTATGTTCTTGTGATATCTTCGACTGCGTTTTGCAGTCTTGTAGAGTGAGATGGAACTTGTTTTGCGTAAATTGGCTCCAGATTTTTTTTCCAGGTTTTCCTCGAAAGCTTCCCAATTCACCTTTCTGGATTTCTTACCAGATTTCCAATGGGACCTGAGCTATCAAGTTCGAACAAAATTATTCTACGAGCCGACAGTGATGGTTCATTCGATACTTTTTGTGTTCAGACCGTGAGATCAAGAACTTTTTGTTTTTCCCTAGTCAGAAAAATTGGCATATCTCCTACATTATGTATGTCAAAAGAAGGGCTAAGTATGAATTCAAGGAAACACTTACCTCTATTACTAGTGTCCGTGCTCCCCCAGATAGTGTTATGCGCATTTGCATCGCACCCGGTGAGCAATGGCATATGGAGCAGTGCTCCACTAGGACCTGCCGCTCGGTAGGCGGTGCCGGTTCATCCCCAGCAAAAAACGCGAAGCAATGATGATGGTGCGGCGAGCTCCCTCCATGTCCAAGCTCACTTGAATAGGCACCACGTCTCGTAAAGGCTGTTGGAAATAAGGCCCCAATGAAATAAGACCCCAAAAGAGAAAATGCAATAAGGCCTTAAATTTGGGGTGTTGTTAGATTACGCAGAACTGGAACATAACTTATTCTATTTTTGTATTGTCTCCTCATCTCATATAAAAGGAACTGGTCATTGTACTGTTCACTATGAAAGGAGGATCGGCTACCGGCCCTTACGAGGAGGGCGGGGGGTGGTTACGAGGTTGTGTATATGCAGGGTACGAGGTTGTGTACGATATATGCAAGTTTCGAATGTGTATGGGGGGGGGCATGCTTCCCCCCTGCAACCCCCCTGCCTGCTTCTCCTTTTTAGGAAAAAAGACCCCAAAAAAGGAAATAACACCCCAAAATCTACTAAAAATTGTTGTTGTTGTTTCCTGATAATTTTTTGGGGCCTTTTTTCTTTTTTTTTTTTTTGTCTTATTTCATCGGGGCCTTAGTTCGCATGCGTCTCCTGACCCGCTCCATAAGCTGAACGAAAAGTTTCCTCTTTTTGATAGAGGCAGTTGTTGGAAGATGTATCTGGCTAGCGTTAAGACTAGTTGAGACTAGTTGAAGGCATTGACATATTATTTTTTATGTTATTTTATAGGGCCCTAGGTTAGGTTAGGTTAAACAAGGGTGGTGAAAAGGACCACGCAAACACTAGGCGCCAAAACGAGCTCATCGCGATCTTTGGGGAAACAGTTGAACTTAACATTCAAAAGGCAAAAACAACCTAAACATTATCCCTCGTGACACAGCCAATTTCCCTGTAAAAGCCAAGGAGGCCTTTGAAGTTTGTGCCGTCTACTTCTTCTAAGCTTTCGAAGAAATATTCCCCTAAAAATTTCCTGCGCATACGCGAAATTGCTTCACATTCGCACAGAATTTGTGCTATATCCTCAACCGCATGTAGATCACTGCAGAAGCGACAAATATCCGTGTCAGAAAGCCTGAGCCTCTTTGCGTGTTTACGCAGGAGGCAATGTCCTGTCAGAATTCCTACTAAAGCCCTTAGCTTGTCCCTGCCCAGTTTTAATAGTCCCTTCGATCCTTTTTCGTCTAGTCGTGGCCAGTGAGCCCTAGATACCCAGTGTCCAGTCAGACGAGACCACCTTTGGTTGGCCATCGTTTTAATTTTCTCCCCAATAGTGCCTCTTACTACGCAGAGGGGTGGTTGGATGTTAGAAACCTAACTATTTGCAAGGATCCCTCCTCTTCTTGCAAGCTCATCAGCCTGTTCGTTTCCCTCTATACCGCAGTGTCCTGGCACCCAGCGCAGTCTCACCCGGTTCTGAATGCTTTGAGCATTGTGCGACAGCCCCTGACTATATCAGATTTGATGTTGATTATAGGGCCAACTATTATAATTTCAACTATAGTTCAAAGTATTTTGTCTGATGCAGGTTCCGACGACAAATATTTCGATATATCAACTCGGAATTACAAGTTCTTCATTGGCGAATGCATGAAGGATTTTTGGTTACCACTCAGAACACCACCATCAACCCTTTCTAACTTCTAATTGTCTAACTTCTATCGATCTGTGTACCATAGACTTTTTTAATGCCTGGATTAAGTTTATCCACCCATCGTTTGGTAGGTTTAGTTTTTATGTACCACCAATTAAGTGGCCCCTAACAAGACAGTCATATCTATAGTCTTATGGCGGCCACAGACTAAAGAAAGGGTTCTTACTGCTTAAGCCTTTACACACTGGCTTAATTCTTAATGCAATCGATTATTGAATTTCTCCCTTCAACGCCAAGCTGCTTAAAGTTTTGTGTGATCCACGATAATAAAGTATGTTTGCATTAAACTAACACTTAACTTACTTCGCAAATTCCCTGCCAGGCACAAGAAACTTTCCAAGTTTCTGTGGAGGCAAAATACAACTACTTGCATCCTGATTCACGTTCCGTTTTGCGTAAAGTTTTGCTGGCGATTAACCCACCAAAAAAATACATTTTATCACGCTCAAGTGTTTTGGATTCCAGAACGTACCGACTTTACTTCTGTTCATATCCTCCTTAAAATTGTTTTGAATTTATTCATTCCCTGGGAAAAGGCAGACACTCTCTGGGAGTGGATTTAAAGTATTTTGCAAATCGCTAAGACAAAAATATTTTCGAAAATCTATTCAGACGACTGAATCGTTTCCTGCGAAAAAAACCGCAAAGTGTCTCATTGCCATCAATCTAAACTTTATTCGCTAGTTTTAAATTGTAATTCCAGCTGCATACGCGAGCCCCGAGAATGGCAGCGGGTTTGAGGTAAACCTTGGCAAATTATGACACGTCGCTTTATTCGAGGGGATAATAGAACAAATTTCCCCGAACGTGACGTTGCTGATGCTGAAGCAGAAAAAAAGGAATCGAATTCGCAGCGAGTGTAGGTGTAGCTCTCGAAGGTAATCAGCTTTTTCTCATTTAAAACCCCAGACATGCAGACGAAAATAATCTCACGAACTCGACTAATAAATCGCACGATTTTGGGTCATTGCCAAAGCATCGCGATGGAATGTTTCACTTCAAAGGATTCGGGGTATTATATTGATTTTGCTTTTTCCCCTAAATGAGTCTGAGTCTTCTTTTGATAAATAAGTCCTTTCGAGACTTAACAAGGACATCCATAACTAGGTCAATCTGATTGAAGATCATTCAAAAACATACAAATTGTCCTGCTGTCCAGTTTTAACCTCAACCATTTTACACTCACCCCAGCTGCCATCAGTTACCACTCCTGTTATAGTCCAGAGAATCCTTGAAATCCTTTTTTATCTCCATTTAAGAGATCTTAATCCAAATGAATTGTCTGTTGACAAGCGCCAGCAATGAAGGAGAAGCCAACTTTCATTAACCTCTTCCGGCGTTTGTCATGTTTTGTCATTTTGTCGACAGTTCCACTGTTTCGTTTTGACAGACACGAAGACTGTGCGGTTGTGTCCTTTCGGAACAATGCTGGCGGTTGGACTTTTTTTTTTCTTGCCATCGTCCTCGTCCGGGTAGTCTATTAAGAGTTGTGTAACGGAGTGGACGGAAGTAAATTCGTTTGGCTGATTGAAATTTGATTGAAGGGCAAATTGTGTTGATGGGACAATAGATGCCTGGAATGGGTGGTTGCTGGTTTTTTATTTCTTGGTTGTGTAAAAGGATATTTATTTTTGTTCGAATTTTTTTTTAGAGCAAAACGGGTGCGAGTGCTGAGTTTTGTGCACTTTTCTTGGATGGTGAGAATTATGTGCAAATTTGGGCAAGCAATTTAGAAAAATTCGTGTCTATTGAATCTTGTATAGCTCCCTTTTCTGCTAATCAGCAGTTATTATAGATTCATCCAAAAGACTAGTTTAAAGGCAAAAAAACGATAGTTTCAATAAGTAAAGTTTATCTAAAGCACTCGATCGGGTGCCACAATAAGTCAATTAAAAACTTTGAAAACAGCGAAAGAGAGCTAAAGGCACCTTATCCGTTAATTGATAAAAAGAAAAGAAAGATAAAACTTCCACCGACCAGTTTATGAACACAACCACTTAGGTGAATAACCAGCCCGGTAGATTCCCAGAAACAATGACCAGCCACCATCATTTTTTCTATTCCTCCCCGCACGCTATCATGTAAAGTAAAGACTCATTCATTTCTATATGAATATCCTTTTAATAATTGTTTTTTCTTCTCTTCTTTTTTGCATTTTCTCACGAACACCAGTCGGCGAAATGAAAATATTCACCAAGTTCTGGACAAAAGAGCTGAGGATTGGTTTTACGTTTCGGCGAGTGTAACCTAAAATGTTTGATTTATAACACACAGGACGAGAAGGGAAAAGTATTAATAATGAAAGTTTGCTTTCTTTCGTGTATATAGCTAGCTCTTTCCATTCCGTTTAGTCGGAGGAGAAAAATAGTGGAAACTTATTAGAAGCTAAATGGCATTGTTGGAGGATATTACTCACGAGTGAGTTTTTAATTAAAGAACCCGCAGGAGCAATGACTTATGGATTGGGATTAGTTTCCAATTGAAATGAGTATTGGCGGATAGTTTTCAATTAAATGAGTATATCCTTTGGTGTGCTCTGCTGGGGAGTTGGTTAATTTGCAGGACTAATTAAAAGTGACTTGATTGAATAAGACAATAAGGAAGTCAGAGACTCTGAGAAATTTCCTTTTTGTTCTCAGAAGTCGGAGCATCATCTCATTTTTGCTGATTTAAGGGTTAAGTGAACTCGAAGGTAACTATTAATCAGCCCGTTAGTTCTTCTATAAACTAAGATAAGTACCAGCCATCTTAGACGTAAAAAGATAAAACGTCTGTTTTAAATAATAATAATGAATCTTCTTCCTTACGCCTGGTTGTAAGGCAGATCTGGTGTCTTATTGAAAATAGAAAGATTGACATAGAAAGTTGACATGAGTTTTCATTTTTTCAAGAGTCATCGTGGGAAGAGAGTTTTGTAAAGTGCTTTTATTTTGTACCAAGACCGAGTCACACACCAAGCTTCTTTTCCGTCCAAACGATAACAGCGCAACATTTTAGGGCTTACTCCGGCACATCCTTTTCTAGTTCGATATTTGCAGCTTAGAGGAGTTATCGCCTGATTCTTGCATGATTATATAAGACCGTCGGGATTTGGATCCGGGATCTCATGCACAGTTGTTCAACACACAGCACCAAGTTGTCCACCCATATACTCCTTATGCTCTTTATGCCCCAGCTACTTCATTGAGCTCGTGAAATTATATCACGGGCTTAAAATCACAATTTTCAGAGCATTGGCCAGTATTGAACCTACGTTCAACCCTACTTATATTGTCCGCAAGGTTAAATAAAGCTGCGCATGCATCCCACATGATTGAATTCTATCTGATCGGCTATTCTATCAGAGATTTGTTTTTTACTTTTCGCGATCGCTACATTATAAGCCCCTAACGTCTTTGTTGAGCTCAAATTTTCTAAGCTTTTTTACTCTAGTCTGTAATCGTGTGGGGTGTTGTGGCGTAGTGGTTAGTGTGTGTGCTACGCCGGAGGTCTGGGTTCGAATCCTGCCATCGTCACCTGAAAAAAAAAGACATGTTCTTTTTCACGGTCCCAACCTCCGCGAGGGTTTGACAAGCCCTCCGAGAGTATCAATTGTCTTAAAAAACTTCTCAAAGTGCCGTTCGGATTCGGCAAAAAATTGTAGGTTCCTTTGTATGTCAAGAAATCAACACACACAGCATACATTGTTGAGAAGTTGGCCCTGGTTCACCTCGAGCTGTTGCGCCACTCTATTTACTTATTCTTCCTGTTGTAATCACATTTGATCTTTTAAAGTACAATTATCCTCCTCTGATCGCCTAACCTCTGTTCGCTATTCAATTTCTCCTTCTATCGAAGATAGACAGATGATCGGACTGACGGATGGGAACTGAACGGCACAGGCTCTCACTTGGGCATGAGTCCAGGAAGCGCGCCAATTGTTGGAGCTACCCATGCACTGGTATTGTATACTGGGCAGAAGCAACAGCGGGCAGAACTTGGATCAACACTTACTGTTGCGTTGAACTTGTGTACCTGGTTACAAAAGTTCCTGGCAGAAAACTGCTGTCATGCTGGAATGTTCCTGAATCGAGCCTTAAAATCTTATTAAGTAAAAGATTTGAATCAATATCGACCGAAGCAAAAGGATCTTAAGAGACTTATTCCCAAGTCGACAAATGACTTTAAAAAAAAAAAATTGTAAGGAAGTCGGATCTCTAAGAGAACCTACAAGACTTGTGAAAGTTCTTCACAGGAACAGACCAAGCAAACTTGCTTCAATTTTTAAGCTTTATGGCTCGCTCATTCATTGAGGCTAAGCCGGAAACTTGCAACCTTTTCCTAGAGACTCAGCTTCCAGGAAATTAGATCACCACAGACTCTTCAGTGGTTCCGGCAACGTTGGCCTTTCTAGAAGCAGCAAAAATCAACACCGCTTCACTGGTTTATTGCATCCAGAGTGATAACTGAAGACACAATCAAATACGCAATTGCATCTTTCGACAGTGTCAACTCACCTCTGGTCTAGATGGAACCTACCCAGTTATGCTGTTTGAGTCAGCTGTTTCGTACGCTGAGAAGAGTATTCACGGCAAGCCTTGCTTTGGCTTACATTTCCATCTTTTGGCGTATGGTTAAAGTCGTGTTCATACCAAAACCTTTGACTTTAGCCTAGTCTAAAGTTTCAGATCCAAAAACCTGTTTTTTTTTCTCGCTGAAAAGCTAGGAGGGTATGGTTGAGCTGCGCGTTCGAATAAAGTTGCGGGTCAAAATCTCACTATTCTCAGACAGCCAGGCAGTTCTAAAAACTCTAAGTAGCTTCAGGTATGACTCCAAGGGTGCTTGGGAATGTCACTAAACTCTAAATACACTGGCAAGCAAAAACAGTGTTAAACAAAGGCCAACATGTAAGCTAAATGGGGAACTGAGATTCCTTCATTGGACCTTTTCCCCTCTTTGGTTTCTTCACTGAAAATTTGTCATCAAATAAAAAAGCTAGACTACTAGTATCTCTTAGCAAAAACGGAATGACCTGGAAGGTCACAAACGCTCCAAATTATTTCCCAGGTACAACCCCAAAAAAACCAAGGAAAGCCTTAGAACTCAACACATCTCATCTAAGACTGCAATGAGGAGCTCTCGCTGGACATGCAGCATGTAACTAACACCTGCTCAAAGTAGGCCACAGCAGCCCTGAAACCTCTAGACACTGTTGAGAAGCAAAAGCGACTATGGAACATCTTATGGTAGGTTGTCCTGCTCCTGCTTTACACAGATTTAAAATTACTGGGAAACCCAATTTAACAGGGAAAGACTATAACAACATCCCCTCTAGGTAGGTTATCTAATTCGAAAAGAACGAAGCCCTAAGACCCCAGATCAAAAGGGGGTGTAATAGATCTCTTAGGTCGCAGTGCAAGTGGAGTTTATACTTGCGCCCTCTACATTCAATTCATTCGGGCAATGCTAATGCACAGGACGCCAATAATCAAGGCAGGTTGTATCAAGTGCGTCGTAACTGCAGTAAATAGAGGCTGCTGTCAAGGTCGTGTTCTCATTTCCCTTTTATGGTGCATGGAGCTGGTCTCCCTGCTATTGGCTTTCAACCTTCCTGAAACATACACACCTACGCCTATGTGGATGATGCGTAATTTTTTCTGACAGGTCCACTCCATGGTGAACTGTGTAGTCTCAGGCGCAGAGATCGGGAATTGTTGCACTTGGGAATGAGCGTTCAGTGGATCCTCTTTAACCTACGGTTGTTTAACCCAGGTCAGTCCAACTTAACTCGTGCTTAAAGGTGTCACTATCCCGATGTCCGATGAAGTCGAATATTTAGGATTGGTCTTTGAGAGAAAGCTTCTTTCGTCCAAAAAATCACTGTGTCCAGTTTCTGGCAATGTAAAGGCATTTTGGGCCAGACATAGGACCTATCTCTGAAAAGGGCACCTTGGATCTGTACGGATACAAAATATCAATCCTCTCATATGCCTTGGGTGTTTGGTGAATCAGGCTCTGGCGTAAACGTGTTACTGCCTCTTTTGACGAATTCCAAATAACGGCTTTTGTTGCTGCACAGGGGCCTTCGGTCAATCAGTGCTAAATACAAAGAACCTTGTTTAGGTCCCAGACCACAGGAAAATGAGATGTCTGATGAGATATACAAGGTTCAGAAAGGTTTTTCCTGTTCGCAAACCTGCGCTAGACTTGCCTGTATCTAATGCCTTTTCTGCCATTCATAACAGGGGATAACGTGAGCACAGGGCTGATAAGTGTGACTGAGCCAACTTGAAAAATTATGCCCGGAAATAAACATGAGGTCAGCGTCTTTTCTTCTATTTCTCAAGAGAATCTACAGCAGACTTCTTAAAGGAGTCCTTGCAGGCCACCAAGATTTATCCAAACACTAATATGAGTGTGGCTTGAGCAAAAGCACCACCTGATGACGATACAGCGAAAAACTTGCTCTGTAGTTTTCCTGTCTTCGCTTGCATAAGATGGCGATTCTTTAGGGTTGACGTGGCGAGTGCCGAACGATATCTATCGGATACTATACGTAAAGCCTATGAAAAAAAAAAATCTAGAAAAATGCTCGCATGTCTGTCATTATACTGACTTAGTCAAAAGGGTCTACATTGTTTTGTTTTGTATATAAAAATATGTTTGAGGACTATTTATTATTATATTGAGGATATAATTTGAGGACAAAATATTTGCCTTTCAATTTCTAACCACTTATCAATAATTTCGAATCTAAAGACCTCTTATGAGAAAATCATGAGAAAATCATAATTTTTCATCCTTGTTTGATTTTCTATTTAAAGCACTTGAAGCCTCAGGCTATAAAAGAGATAATCTTTAGATATAAAACAAGGTCGTGTGTGTTACACTTATTATAACTCAAGAACGGCTGAACCGATTTTAACGATTTTTTAATGTTTACATTTGTCTTCACCCAGAATAGGTTATAGGCTATTAAAATTTAAAAAAAAAGTTCATGGACAAAAATTAATAACAAATTTCCACCTGTATATATAAAATAAACAAAGTATACAGCCTGTCAGTAAATAAAATATAAATCAGAAAACTGGGGCACAGAAAATAAATTAATGAAAATAGTCTAATAGGGTGTTTCCAGCGCACACAACATAGAGTAGGAAGATTAAAAGTTAATCCCAAAGTGTTTCCACCGAAATAAAGGAGATTAATTTGACGTGTGCATTTGTTTTCTACATTTCTCAATGACAACACGTCATCTGCGCATGAACTTTTTTTTATCTCTCGGACAACTCAGATTCAGAAATATTGAAATTCATTTTTCATCGCCACCGATTTTTTTAATCTACAAAACAAAATGCCTCAAAAATAGAAAAACAAAACGTTAAATCAACAGATTTGACGTTTTGTTCGTCAAATCTGTTCATTGGTCAACATAAATATCCATCAATATTTTGCAGTGTGCACACATTAACTTTTTTGACAGGAACAACCACATCAACAGCAGCATCGGCTGTTATATGCATTTCTTTACACCATACAAGAAACATTGGTGAGTTGATGACACCCAGCTGTCAATAAAAGGTGTGTTTGCTTAGTTTTGTCAGAAAACGCACAGAATACGTAGAATTCCGATCGGTTTGATTAAAGAATTCTTGCGTGGAAGAGATTAATTACGCCATTAATTTTTAATCTTGTCGTGAAGAGATTAATATTCGTTTGGTAAATCTTGTAATATAGAGTTGATTTATGGACGAATTTTCTTAATCGCGGATTAGTGTCCGGTGGAAATACCCTATAAGAGCTGACAGCAAATGTTGGGACAGGAGGTTTAACCAAAATTTGGGTTGAAATTGGGTTGAAAACGGTGATTTTCCAGATTTTTCTTTAGGAGGTATAACCACATTTAAACAAGCACTAGGGACTTGACGTCTATGGTCAAGTCCCTAGTGCTTGCTTAGAAACGATTTTTGGTGAAGTAGAAACTTTGAAGCACTCCCTTTACAATTGAAAGACAATCATGCTTTGTGGCAAAAAAAAATATATGGCAAGGATCTTTAGTCAGCTTAAGGTGATCGATCGTTTTACCGATTCGTGTTACTGCTAGGCTTAATTGACAAAAGCGGCATTATGCTAGCTCTAATCACAGCAAGTAAAAGTGAATGTCACCTCGCATTCAATGATATCAAAATAACAAGTTAAAAACAAAAAACAAATTAATATTTTGATGTCAGAAGGGAAAATCTAAATTGAAGGGGGAAATCCCCAAAGCTGAACTATTGATTATGAAGAGATAATTATGAATTATAAAAATGAATGAAATGAATAACGAGCTGCTGTATGACAGCTGCCTACTATCACAGTCAGTTGCGACCAGTCAATCGACTTACTCGGAAGTAAAAGCTGTTTCGAGTCATTAAGTTGTGAACTTTTTTTTTAAGAAAAATGTTTTTGATTTCGAGTTTGCGGTTATTTGCACTTTTATTGAGCCTTGCTCTGGCTATTGTTAGTTCATTTCATTTGCCCGATCTTTGGGTAGCACAAGGAGGGGTACCCAGTCTTCAACTGTCGCCGCAACGGACTCATAGAATCTTTGAAGTTGGCTGCATATGGGTTGATCATCATGGAAATTGTATTGGTCAGAGGGGCTAAGCTATCTATTAGCCCTTAAGACAAATAAAAAATTATAAAAGATTTCTACTAAATTAAAGTTAAATAAATTTGAAGATTAAAATGAATTTCTTTCAATCATTTTGTCCAACTTAAATTAAAGTTTTTTTTTTTTCAAAAGTTAAGTAAGAAAACATATTTAAGTAGTGCCCATAGCCCCTATTCTTACTCTTGCGCAATTTAAGTATTTCGTAGTAAATTAATTGCGGGTGACGTATGGAGATCTGATCAAGAAAAGATCTTATCAAATAAAACGGCTTCAAAAAAGTCAGAAAAAGTACAAACATTGTTTAATATCGATGTTATTGACCGGTATAATTTGCTCAGCAGTCGGTGTCTCGGACGATCGTGGATCATCAGTGGGTGTGGTCATGACTCTTCATCCAATCATTTTTTATCGACCTATTTTGAGCAGACTCAATCCTCGCACTGGGGCTATACTATGCGCAGTGCAAGACAATATAATTAGCTTCAGAGTCCTCATATTATATGAAAGCTTTGAAAAACAGCCAGCGGCTTGGTTTAACTCTCTTTTGGAGACTAATGAAATATCCTTTTTGAATCTTCTAATTTAATCAATTTGAAACAAGCTTTTTGACATTTTGTCCTGCCCATCCTTCGTAGCAAAAAAAAAACACACGAATCTGTCTGCATTAACAACATTACTCAATTGAATTTAGAATTGGCGCAACACATTGTCACACCCCAGACAAAACAGCTAAAAGGCAAAAAGCAAAAAATTGAAAGCAAAAAATAAACACGAGACCTGCAAATCCCCCATCAAACATGGAGTCAATATCCTTGTATCGTCTTTCTATCACAATAACTCTGCAAGACCAACAACGTGGCAACATTGGGGGCGAGAGTTTACCCCTACGGAATTCATTATCGCCCCGTTTACTCAAAGTTTAACGATAAGAATCTACCCGTTCCTTGTGCTCCTTTAATTTTCCTCGATGGAACCTCCGTACCCGTACCCCCGTATCCAGACCCATAACGCCTGCACTTTGAAGACTTATATATGTATTTGTTTTCATTTTATTTTTTATATCAATAAATTCTGATCACGTTTTGCAAAAATGTTTTTCTATAAACGTTCATGACACCCCCGGGGCACAGAATCATCGGTTTCGACATGATGCCACATTTAAGAGCTCTGTGCGAGACTCTCTTATAGTGGGCATAGCAGTTGGTGTGTGTGTTGGTGCTATACATACGTTCCTTACCTTTATTGGTGTTTCATTCTTTCTTCTTTTTTTTTTTGTTATTTTATTTACACTTAAGAGGATTGTAGGGAATCAGGGAGTCCGTAAAAGGGAATGAGTGGGTGCTAAATTGCAAAAATATACAATGATCACGAGATTTGCTGTGAAAAATTACTGTCAATGTGATTAAATTGCTGAAAATGAATTTCTTTTGGAAAATAAAATTATGCGAAAAGGGTTGCTCGTAAATTTTATCTTAGATGGTAGTTATTCAGGTTAAGTTTTTTATTTTTTAAAATTGATCTGGAGCTTAATAAATTTTGTTTGACAATGCGAATAGGTGATGTGCTTCAAAAACTTAACCTATATTAAATTTATTTGGTGGCAGGGAATATCCTTTCAAGGATTTCTTTAAATTCCAAAATTAAGTATCTTTAGTATGGAGAATACACTAAGAAGGATACTAGAATCAGAATGTCCCATTATTCAGACTCCTTATAGCTATGTTAAGATGGCAGGCCTAGGCCTGGAAGACTAATTCACACGATAGTCCTAATCAGAAAGGGAACTTAGGCCTTATGCAGATTTCATCAACGTCTTTAAGTAGCACGACACAGTTTTTGTGCTGAATGACCCTGGTGGATTGTATTGACCAAACTTAGAATAATCAAGGGCAAATTTAAGGGCAAGATGCACTACCAACAAATAAGGGAAAAATAACCAATGATTAAAAGCAGTTGCGTGAAAAACACCAAGGTCTGGCAGATTTTAAATTTAGAAAAGTCTATCTTATCTGGGCCTGAAAACTTGTGTTTTCTGCTTTTCACAGAGATGGCTCCTTAGTTAAAAGATTTTTTAGCAAAGTGGTCTTAGCTCTTCGATAATATTAGATTCTTACCTTGGTTCCGGAGCATAAAAATCATTTTTTTCTACCCAACTGATCTCTTTTTATACTTTACTAGCTACAAACTGGAATGCGGAATCGAGTTTCAATTTCAAGTTAACACACAGAATCCATTCTAATCTTTTCCAGCTGCAAATTAAATTTGAGTTTTCTGTGCAGTCATAACCCAAGTAACACAGAAGCTCTTGTTATGGCCACCGTTACGTTTAAAGCACCACATAATAAAACCTTAGGTTCTTGAAGTAGGTTCTAAAGAAGTAATGGGACCCCTTACAAAACCCCTATAAGGGCGATTTGGCACTTTATAGAACTTATTTTGGGTGCAGAAAGGGTTTTACTTGAAACCCTTATAGAACTTATTTGACAGCCAATATATTTTTAAAGAATATGTAGGTAGATAGACACAATTTCGTGGTGCGGTTTTTTTTACTTGAGTGTGTACAGACATTCTTTTCTTATTCTTTGTAAGTGTTGATATTTTTGCACAAATAACTGATGAAATCAACGAGTAAATAAAAGTTTATTTATTTAACAGAAAACAAGGTGCGCATTAAATTTCTTCGAATGATTTATTAAAATAGGACGAAAATAAACAATGCGCTTCTTGAAATATTAAAAATAACATTAAAAAAAGAATGCAAGGTTTTATGTAGAGCTCATATAGCACCATTATAACACTTGAGATGTTCTGCATTATCTTTAAGAAACTTTGGGTTTTATATAGCACTGTCTAGCTCTATGATGAACTATTGTAAGGTTTTGTGCATTTTTGTCAAACATGGCGCTAATTCTTTTAGGGTTACCATCACTCCCTTTTCATTTGCTTATGGTTCTAGAGTGTGCTACTTGGGAATAAAGGTCTGATGGTAGCTGATAGAAACTACAATTCAAATTTTTGTTCAATTTTTGTAGCAAAACCGAGCCCCTTTTACATTCGGGTAAGCGCACTGTATTGTTGAGTTCTTTAGGCTATTGGCTTATTAAAACTACCAAACAGTGAAGTTTGAAACTACCAAACAGTGAAGTTTAAAACTACCAAACAGTGAATTTTGGTAGTTTATAAAATACAGAATAGCTCAAAATGAGTTGAAAATGTTTCCACAGTTTATTTTGCCGACTCCGAACAACTTTTTGAAAAGATTCGAAGCTTTGTCAGACCTTTGTGGAAGTTAGAACCATGAAAAGGATAAGGTAGGTGGCGGTTCAAGAGCGTAAGCAGCACCTGATATGCCTTTTTGATACAGGGTAACCACGACTTGGGGGCGCTGTGGTGCAGTGGTTAGTGTACAGAACCACTGTGCACGAGGTCCCGGGTTCGAATCTCGAACGGGGCAATAAAAGTTCTACGGTGTTCTACCTCCGCGAGGGCCTAACAAACCCTCCGATAGTATCATTTGTCATGAGAGACTTCTCAATTCGCCGTTCGGAATCGGCAAACACCTGTAACGCATACATCATGCATAATTGTAAGAGAGGTCAGGCGATGGCTCTTCTGAGCTGCAAGTGCCAATTAGTTTTTTAGTAGTTCAACCACGACTTGGTTACCCTGGTTTGTGTTGGTTGTTGAGATCGTTATGAGGTCGGTGCCTATATCCGATATTTCTCAACCAATGGAGTTGAGAAACTGGATAAGCGCTTATGTCCCTTTACTGGAAATATCACCAAGGTCAGCCAAGAAAGGTTGGTTCGGGGCACGCAGTCAGGCTTTTGCTAGTGCCCGACATTTGCAAAGGAAGTGCGAGGGAATGTCTTTCTCATTCAGATTTCCGCAACTTCGGCAGTGGGGGTTGAATGGAATACCCAGCTTGGTTGAATGGTCTTCAATTGGCTTATGCCCCGTTAGTACCTCTGTGATTCTGGCCTTGTCAGGGCGGGTTCTGTTGAGTAGGTCTTTTGTTGTCTGCCTGGATATGGCGCAATTAGTCAGCCTCTCCATTGGGAGTTGGCCTTTTCCAGGAAATATTAGTGTATTTATTCCTTAACTATTTCTGGCGGAATGTGGACCGTTGTCGCGAGTGAGGCGTATAGAACCCTGCCTGGCCAGCTCATCTGCGCATTCGTTTCCTTTTATGTCACTATACCCTGAAAACCCACAGAAGTGTGACCTTAAAACGCTCGCCACAACGGTTAAGCTCGTGACGACACTCCTGCATTAGTAAAGGGTATATTGTGCCTGAATCAATAGGTTTGATGGTTGCTTGACTGTCTATTAAGATGGCTACGTGAGGTCAATGCAAAGAATTAGCTCATTGGAAGAGCTTTTTCTCGGACTGAAAAGCACACGTTATTGATGTCAATGAATGTGTTGGTGTAGATGTTGAGCACGGTTGCCCTCAGGGATCCATATGTGGTCTAGATATCTAGAACTTCGTTATGAACTCCCTGTAGTAAGCGGCTCAATGACATTTGTGAGTGCTGGGCTTTTGCCGATGACCTTCGGCTCACGGTTCGAGGGCAGACTCGTTTTGAAAATGGATAATAGGGCCATGGCAAAAGTAAGCGAATGTGGTCAAAGTGTAGGCGTTTCAGTAGCTTACGACAAGACGGTAATGATTCTTCTCAAGGAAAGATTATCGGCGAATCGTCATCCATCAGTTGTGTGACCCTCAGAGATGTAATAGAAGTTAGATATCTGGGAGTCACAATAAGTGAAAGATTGTGATTTTTACCTCACCTGAGGTGAGGGAGAAGCTCATAAGTTTAGTCAACAATGGTCTTTTCGTAGCATGTGCATCGTATGCTGCCCCTGTTTGGGCAGACATACTAAATACGGATAGGACTAGGCAGAAGGTTCTCTCCACTCAGCGTGCCATGCTGCTTGGCTGCTTGCTGGCCTTTTTCACTGTATCTACGGAGGCCCTACATGTGTTTTCAGGGGTTCCCCCGCTTGACTTGGAGGTAAGGTGTCGTCGCTCTGCCTTCAAGTTAGGAAGAGGTTTTCCCTTTTATCATCAAAACTGGTAGTAGTGAAGCAGTTATAGACATGGGTAGGAGTGGTGGCAGTTCGATACTGTTCCTAGGGATTGGCAGAGTAGGTTTTTTTTAATGTCTTCTCTCAGGAAAGGCGAACCTATAACACTGAAACACTGCCCCGAGATGTAAGGAGATACTTGTTCACTTAATTTTTCAAAGTTTGTAGTGTATAAGTGTTAGCAAATATGTAAGGTGGGATGAAAGCGAGTCAGGCAGAATTACCTTCAACTTTCTTCCAAATGTTGTGGGATCAACAAGACGTATTGAGTATGATTTTTCACTTTACATGAAAAGCTTTTTTACTGGGCATGGTTCCTTAAATGCATTTTTGCATCTGTCGTGTGTTCTTGTCGACTTTACGCTGATATAAGGGATCTCACTTCTACGGGTGTGAGGTGGTCTGGCGACACATGGAATGTCAGTTGAGTTATTTTTTCTTTCCTCCACAGTTTTTCCAAAAAGGAATTTAGTGGGAGTAGAATAGTGTTAGATTGGTAGGGTAGTTTGTTTGAACGTTCCTACTTTTAAGAAGCAATCCTAATGGAATTGCAGTTTCTCCCCTTTTTTTAAGCAATTCTGGGTTAGTGTCGTGCATGTGGCTGCAAAACCACGGCCATTTTAAGCATTTCAGTGATCTAAGAAGTGAATTTCACAATTGCCAAGCTCCAAGGGAAGCTATATTTTAGTAACGGCAGGGAGTACAATAAGGGCGTCGTTGGGACAGACCTCAGTGCACACTTGGTGCCTATGCTGGCTGTTCTTTCCAGTCTTTTGAGTTTTGTGAGGTTATAACCTTTACCCAACGGGGACGACCATGCATAAGTGGCCCATATGAAAGAAACAGATGCACTACAGCAACCATCCATAATCCATAAGGTTAACTTTGGTTGAAGTCCCCACTTCTTTCCCTTTATGGGCAAATTTGTTTGAATGACTCTTACCTAGTGTTGCCTGGATAATTCTTTTTCCAACCATAGACGCTATCTTTATTGTTACTTACAAATTCCTCAATAACCAGCTCGATCAGAGATTCAAGAACAGCCTCAGTATGATCGCTGTTGAAAGCTTCCTTAATGTCTTCTGGCTGACGGAAAATATGTCAACGCTACTCAATATTTTGTAAATTTTGTAACTGAAACATAACGAAGAAAAAAAAAAAATATAATCTTATCTAATCTGGAGCTAAGGCGTATTTTGTGTAGTGTATGGACCTGTCAATTATCCGCAACACCACGTGGAGAGCCGTTTCCGTAAATCGGCCTTTATGGTAGGCATGTTTTGATTTGGAAAGCCATTATTTTTCTAAAAAGCTTCGTATGTGGATGTCTAGGACACGCTCGAGGGTTTTAAGAACAAAGGAGGTTAGACGCATAAGCCTGAAATCCATCGCGGGTTCATTACCGCATTTGCCTACCTTGGGTATGCATACTCTCTTGGCGTCTCCAAGAATGGAACACGTGGTTTAGTATTAGGCAGCTTCGAGCGATTAACATCAGTCAAGGTATTTTTAAGTCCTGCGTCTTCTGTAGCATTATAGGCGGTATTCCGTCAGGGCCTGGAAGCTTAAGCGGTAAGAAGCCCAGGAAATCTTTTCCTCGGAAATTATTGAAAAAACATTGTAGTGTGGTACAGGTTGAACTTGCCGAGACCTCACAGCCTCCGTAGTAGTCTCACTGCAACCGGCAAAGTGTGTGTTGAAGTGAGCCCCATGCTTTCCGCTGGTTATTCTGTCCATCCTCTATCTGAGCTCCTTAGAAAGGCCTCTTGGAGTATTTCTTGGACAGAATCTTGCTAAACTTAGTGGAGTCCTTGAGGTTGGCTGCTTTTTTTGTTTAACTACTTATATGAACTAAGCTTCCAACGGCTTGATCTAATAAGCTCAAAATCTTGGAACTTTTTTTTTTTAAATGCGGACTTAAGGCCCCTTGATGATACAATCTTGTAGTCTAGTATGGGTTCATTTGCTTGCTTTATTTACAAAGATTTTATTCTAACCTTCCTTGAGTCATTTTTGAAGAACAAGTACAGATCATCTCAATGGCGACACATGCCAAGTGTTATCTGAAGCCTTTTCCATCAATTTGTACTTAAGGACACTCGCCTTCATCTGTGTAAGGTAGACTCAAGTTGCTGTTGAGTAGCATGAAGAATTCTCTCCTTAAAATACGCAAAGTAGACATAAATTCCAGAGTTTTCCGTATGGCTTACAATTGATAATAGAATCATTACAATTTATTCAGTACAGGTGTCTGGATTTTTAAAAAATTGTTGTAGCGTGTTTTTGGACTCCAACTATTTTTTGTACTCTTCAATTTGTACGCACTATTTGATCAATTATTTAGGAAACTCGAATTAAATTATTGAATTTGCGTATGTATGCGATATGCAAAATAAATTTCCTGACCCCATAAATGAGTTTAAAGGTGTTTATCGGATTTCGAAAACTAGGCCATGTTTTCCGCGTATCAATTTGGCCTTTGGTGTTTGAATTAAATTATTTCACTAAGCGCACAAACAATAATTAAATGTTAACGATATCATCTTGATTGAATCAACTGGGGTAAAAGCTCATTTTTTAAATAAACTCATGTTCGTGGAACCCTAGAATGATGATGTTTTTTTTTAATATATTTTTTCTCAATATGATTGCATTTTTAATTTTATCATCCCAGAACTCAGGACAGGTGGAAAACCCGTGATGTGAAGCATTATGCTAATTTTTTGATGTATTTGATGCCCCCAGGGAAAAGTCATTTAAAACGATACATTTCAAATTACTAAGCCGGTAAAAGGGTGGCGCAACGCAATTAATTAAATTTTTAACTTAAGCGTGAGCTCCATCTAATTTGTTTATTTACTCGTATAACGTGGAATGAAAAATAATAACAATTTTTTAAATAAGCAAACTTTTTATTATGACTTGATTAATTTTAAATTATCTCTGTAGTTGGGAAAACTCTAGTAAAGCACTGCTTTTGTGGGAGATATATGCTCAAAAAGGACATCAGAAACAACAAGGATGCAATCAAGTACTAAACACTTTTCACTGTTTATAACCGGTACCGAACCAAAAATCCTTTCTACAATAAAGCCACTGAAACACTTGGTAGGATTTTAAAGATTTACTCCTTCAAAAAAACTTTATCATACTGACGACTTAACCTAGTTTAATGTTCATAAGTCCCTCACTCTCTATAGCACCACACGTCTTCATGCCAAAGAAGTGTCACTCCGCAGAGACAATTGTTATTGGCCAGTATTAACATCTTAATATACTGTATGCGGAAGGGATAACTGACATCCTTTTCTTGACTAATGACCAATAAATTTCGTGATTAATTACATCCGAACAAGGAAGCTGCTCAATCGGCTAAGGATGGGGATGCAGGAAATTAGCAAATTGAGGTGACTTTGCCGGCACATTGTGTTGGTGTGTGTGTTTAAATTTCGGTCATCCGTTTCGATGCGGTGTTGTGTAACCGAATCAATTTAAATTCCCATACTATGCGGCAAAAATAGACCACACAATCAAGCAACCGCACACAGTGACAAGTCGAATGAAAAATGCATCAATCGAAGTGAGGTTTCTTCTATTGATGTTTGTGTCCTTGTGTAGTCTTCTGTCCAACATGAAGAAGGATGGATTAAAAGCATTGGGGGTTTGCTTTTTGTTCGTCCTTGCACTAATTGATTCTATATAGTTCCTCAATGGCTGGCTTGGAAATCAAAAAGGGATTGTGTGGAACAATGAGCTTTTGGCTAAGCTGATGGAGGATATGAATGGAAAGTCCTAGACTCCAGGAAGTTTTGCCGTTAATTCGATTCTTTGCTCGCAAGCATTTTTTAATGGCAAGAAAGAGATTTGCGAAATGTGATTTTGGTCAATGGAGAATATTTAATTCTTATCATCCTTGAGCAGCGTCGTTAGATAAGTTTCTTTTGGTGTTCGATTTTGAGATTTAAGATTTTTTTGTTTTAAGTTTTTATACAGGGAAAAAACCCTAAGAACACGCATTTTTGTACAATAAAAAATTTAAATGAAATGTTTGACAAAATACTGACTCTTGGAAGTAAAGAAGGAGATGGCCTGATATACTTTCTGCATTGATTTTACATCCAATTTGATCCGCGTATAGTAACAATATTTTTTCTGAATTTGAGGTATATTTAGTCTTCGTAACTTAAGGGAAAGTTACAAAGCCGTGCCTGTGCAGCTTGATAGCCCAGAGGTGTTACCAAAACCTGAGAATCCATCGGCTCCGTCGTAGCCATACCAACAAGTCTCGTATCTCCTAATCTCAGCTTGATAGCCCAGAGGTCTTACCAAATCCTGAGTCTCGTATCTCGTAATCTCAGCTTGATAGCCCAGAGGTGTTACCAAAACCTGCGAATCCATCGGCTCCGTCGTAGCCAAACCAACAAGTCTCGTATCTCCTAATCTCAGCTTGATAGCCCAGAGGTGTTACCAAATCCTGAGTCTCGTATCTCGTAATCTCAGCTTGATAGCCTAGAGGTGTTACCAAAACCTGAGAATCCATCGGCTCCGTCGTAGCCATACCAACAAGTCTCGTGTCTCCTATTCTCTGCTTGATAGCCCAGAGGTGTTACCAAATCCTGAGTCTCGTATCTCGTAATCTCAGCTTGATAGCCTAGAGGTGTTACCAAAACCTGAGAATCCATCGGCTCCGTCGTAGCCATACCAACAAGTCTCGTATAAATACGTATACGAGCAACAAAAATATCAATGGAAGGCTTTGCCAAAAGGTTCGAGCCCTGGGATACATTTTCTGAGCCACGATAGGCAGGCTTGGACAAATCTACAAAAAGAAAACCTTTTCTTCTATCTCTCATGAAAATCGAATGCAGATCGTTCTGAAGGCGTCCCTTTGGGTCATCAAGCTGTTGCTTATGTTCTTAAGTTAGGCCTAATGAAAGAAGCACCTCTTGCTCAACCTTTAGGGAGGAAGTCAATATAGTAGACCATCAACAATACAATGAAAAAAGGACCTCTTATGGTATGACTACGTTGTTCGTCCGTCCGTCCGCCTAATCGCGTTAAAACTTCTGAAAAGTAAGTCGTAGAAAGACAAAATTTGGTGTGTTTTCAAACTGCGGAAATAGCTAAAGAGCCCAACGAGGGCATTTGTTTTTGAAACCCAAATAACGGCTTAATTACTCTTTGAAATTTGATGGAAAAATGGATCATATGGTTTTCTCCTCTTTTGGCAACAAGCTTAGTAGGTAGCAACTAGAAAAACTAAACTGGGGCTTAAAAATACTAAACTTTATTAAAAAAACAACATTTTTGAAAACATTGAAATTTTTTTAAGAAATGTAGAGTTGAAAATAGATGACGTTTTTCATAGTGTTCAGCTTTTGAGCCACTTTGTCCTTGAAGTCGATATTGAACACACGTATAATGCAACTCAAAGTCAACTAAGTGCTTAAGTTAGATTTTGCTAAAAGAAGTTTTAATATTGCCGGTTGGACGCATTTTTGAAAAAAAAAAAATGCAAAAATAAATGAAACCAGTGAGTAAGTGCTGCAGTACGCAGAAGTACCCTACATTGTAAAATGCTGATGACATAGTTTTTTTTTGACATTTCATAAGTAATGCAAACTTCGAAAAGGGGTGTGCTCCAATCGCCCCTAATTAAAAACCACAGATATTTCCAAGTTGCACTTAAATTTACGTAAAATTGCAATTTTTTGGTTCAAATTCAATATTTTTGAAAAATCGACCCCTAAAAGGGGGCGTGGCTAAAAACTTTATATGATCAAAATCTTGACTAAAGTCTCGTTTACCTAACCAGCTACTTTTTTTGTTTCATGCTTTCCTAAATTAGGCTCAAGGCCAGTCGAAATTAAGTTTTTCTGGAAAATTTTAGGTTTTTCTTCAATTCTGCCTCCAAATGTGGGCGTGGCCCAAAGTCTTGGAAAAGCAAAATGTGGAACTAAGCGTTTTCTAAAACGCTAAAAAATAAAATATTAAGTAAATTTTTTTCAATTTCGAGCAAAAATATTGAGTAAACTGCATTTGAAAATTTACCCTTAAAATAGATGCCACGCCCACTAGAGGAGGTTTACCTACTAAGCTTGTCTTTTTTGTGTCCTACATTCATTTGGAGATGCTAAATGTCAAATTTCAGCCTTTTAGAACGTCTTACAGTTTTGAAAACTCTGGAGTTAGTTGCACATTTAGACCGATTGTGGGCGTGTCTTTGGGCGGATTTCAAAAATGTTTGCACTTGTACTGCTTCGCGTAACGTGGACCATACGTACGAGGTTTTAGCACCCTAGCTCAAAATTTAAGGCCTAAAAACATGTGACATACAGACGGACGGACAGACATGGCTCATTCGATTCAGAATTCTGTCTCGATCATATACCCTTAAGGTCTTGGGGGTCTACCATTATTATTACACCGGGTTACAAGCTATGTGACAAACTTAATATACCTCCTATCCTATGGGATGGGGTATAAAAACGAGTGTGTCCCCATATCTTTACTTCCGTTCTTAATTGGAGAAATCATTTGAGAAAGATCCCAAGTTTCAAAAATTATTCAAAACTTCAAGAAAACCTTTGCGAATTTTTAATTTTCAGAAACTTCTGAGATTTAAGTCAAAAACAGAAAATCAGTTTCAAAAACTATTTATTTTAAATCTTCTAGTGTCTTAACGGTAAAAACAATCTTGTTCAGATTTGGTAACAGTACAAAGCGTACAAAAACAAAGCAAGTTGCGTCAAAATTTTTTTTAGTTGCCATTTCTAACCTAAGTTTTTCTCAGACTTCTTTTTCTTTCCATTCCTATCTCTCTTCCATTCGTTTATTTTTTCTTGTTTTCCATCCCCGTCCCGTTACCATTTATGCATCATTTTACATAGAAAAAAAATTTTATTCTTCATAAATTTTTGTTTACTTTTTTTAAGAAAGGGCGTGGCCCAACTCTTTTTACCGAAAATCAATATAAGCATAGAAATATCCAAGTTTGCGGCTAATATGTACCCAAAACTGTAATTTTTTGGTTCGAATTCAATAATTTTGTGTAATTGACCTCTAATGATGGGCGTGGCCAAAAACTTTGTATGAACGAAATCTGAAATAGTATCCGGTGTACTTTTTGTGCTTAATTTTATTTCTTATTCTATCCTTAGTAAAGCTGAAAAGCAGTCGAAATCCATGTTTTTCTGGAAATTTATAGTTTTTATGGAATTCTGCCTCTAAATGTAGGCGTGGCGCAAAAATTTGGAATAAACCAAATGTAGAACCAAGTATTTTTTATATAATATATTAAGTAAAAACTTTTCGATTTGGAACAAAAATATTGAATAAATCGCATTTGAAGGTTTACTTTTTAAATCGATGCCACGCCCACTTTACTAAAGTGGTCTGCCGATTTCGCTTTTTCTTTATCTTATAAAGAGATGCTAGATGTCAAATTTTACGACGACTTTTCACGACGCCTTAAGGTTTTGGAAGCATTGGAGGTAGTTGCACATTTAGAGCGATTGTGGGCGTGTCTGTGGGCGGATTCGAAAAATTTTAACATTTGCCTTGCTTCGGATAACAGAGAGCCTAGGCATAAAATTTAAGGCCTAAAAACTTGTGATATACAGACGGACGGACTAACGGACGAATGGACCTGGCTCATTCAACTCAGAATTCGGTCCTGATCATATGTCCTTAAGGTCTTGGGGGTCTATCGTTATTATTTTTCCATGTTTCATTTACGCCTGTATCAAACTTAACATAATCCATTCCTGTGGAATAGGGTATAAAAAGATCAAAAGAAGGCATCCCCTCTTCTATATCCTAAACGGTACAAGGTATAACTTTGATATAAATTACGCACATAGTCCATCATCTGAGATTGTATTCAAAACTATAGGAAGCTTAAAATATTCAAAAACTCCAAAGATTTGACTCAAAAGCGTAAGAGCGTTCTCGAAAATGATTTTATAAAGGTTACTAGTCTGTTAACGGCAATGACGATCTTATTTAAGTTAGGCTGAAGTATGAAGCATTTACATCGCAAGCTAGCTGCATTTAAAAGGTTCCGAAATAGCCATTTCCAACCTGAATCGTTTGAACCTATTTAAAGAATCGAAATATAAAACAACAAGTCTTACTGTTTTCTCAGAAATCCATATCTGCTGAGTTTAAGAAAAGTTGTCAGTGGAACGCAGCTGATTGTAATATTGAAAAAAAAATGCCTACCATTAGTTGAAAAAAACTAAACTGCTGTTTTATGGATTTTATGGATTTTAAAATGGTAAAAAAGGCAAGGAAAATGTATGGCCCCTTCCCTCAATTTTCGAAACGGTAAGAAGGCAAAAATTTGAAGTAAATAACGAACAGGGATCATCTTTTGAAATTAAAAAAAAACACTGAAGCAGTTTTGAAGTAGTGAAACCTGCAAAATAAACTCAGGTTCTTGTGAAGTAAATTTTGACTTCCATAAATGTTCTTAGGTCCAAAAATTTTCTTAGGTATTATGGGAAAAATCACAGGTATTCAGCGCCTTAATATGGAAGCAGTGTTGAGTAATTTTTGGAGTGATTACAAAGCGTTGCTAAAAAAAATGCAACCGAATGTTAGACAGCAATTAAACCGCATCGCAAATCTATTTTAAATCGAAACATGTATGATTTTTTTTTTGAACAAATAAATAGACATTTCAATATCAAAAATGTTCTGAAAATTTAGAGAACCATTTCAAATGGACCACATAAAATGCCAACTTTTTTCCACTACTGCATTTGAATTTTTTTAACCACAAAACAAGTCCATGGATAACTCTCCTGCGGGCAGTAGTTGAAAATCCTTGCTGCATTTTTGGCTTTTTTTTATTTGCTGCAATACAATGTCGAGTCCATCTTGTTGTCCCTGCTGTATACGGATTTACCAATTTTTTTCGTTGCTGCCTTTCTATCGATTGACTTTTTTTGTATGGCTTAATGCTTGCCTGCAAGCCGATGTTTTAGGCCTTAATTAAAAGTGCATTTGTGTTCATGTTTTTAAATGCACTGAGGCATAATGGACCTGATTCAGATCAGTTTGACCTGTGCGTTCATTTGTGAAACAAGTCTATTTCCAGTATCTCATCAAAAAAAAAAAAAAAAAAACAGAAAATCACAGAGCACACCTTAAACGAACTTCCCCATGAATTCCACCAATACCCATGAACGCGCCAAGGGATTGCCGGCGTGAAAGTGGGTATATCGATTTAATCTCCGAGAATATGACACCTCACTATGATAAATCACCCCCAAGGTGTGGCAAAACAAATTACTCGTGCTTCGGTGCCTGTGGTGGCGGAACGTGCCATAGTCGGCATATGCGGCACAGACCCTACCAACAGAAATCTATACTCAAAAGTGTCCACGTCCCATAAGGAGGAAGCAGGCGAAACTGATTTACCCACGATTAGGTGTCATTGCTTGATTGATAGATGTCCTTAGAAGGCTGTGTTGTCGCAACCAGAGAGCATCGCGCTAGTTCCAGTTGACTTGTCAAAAAAGTTTCACCCGTAGATACAGGTGCGCTTAGCGTTTTTCTATAGACTCATACTATACCGAGAACATTATGATGTCTGTTGAATTCGCAGGAACTTTGCGGCATGCCTATTACGGGCAAATCTCTGTTCCTGTACCTGATTTTGGTCAGACCACATGGCGGCATCCGGCGGGCAGCAGGTATGTGGTAAAATCAAATTAGCATCAAAATTTGGCCACAAAGTTGCAATAATTAGGTAAACAATATTGAAAATATGTGACGTCGGTCGATGTTGGCATTCGGAATTTGCTGGCTCTGTGATAACAATATTATTGCAGACCCTAGTTTGGGGAATACCTTTGAGCGGTTTCAGGAATGACGGGATTAGATAGATACAGATGTAATTAATTGTTTGCTTTGAAATTTCGAAATTGAGTGCCACTTGTGGGGGTATTATTTGGATTTATTTGAATCGATATACTCCAATTAGCCGGAGCTTCATCATTTTTGGTAAAATTATTTTGATTGGATTGATTGGATTTGTTTGCTGTGACCTGTCGAGCTGGATTGTGTTTTTTGGAGTTTATTCCACTGGCACCTTGAGTTATTAGGGCCATTTTTGGATTTGTTTTCATAGTTTTATTGCCAAAAAGTTAAATAGTGTCAAACAGTGTTTAATTGATGCTGATAGCATGAATACTGCAGATGAGAAATTATTCTAATTAGAGGACAAAAAAAGTGTGCTTGACGGCGACATCTTCCAAGCGAAAAATATTTTAATAAAAAGTGATAGCAGACATTTTAGGTGGCGAATCTGCTGTTTTACATTAAGTTTCAAATGTTAACGAGTGTCACTTTTAAACATGTTACAAAAGCTAATTTGACTCCAATTTCTTTGCAGCCCACACAAAAGTGTCCTTACACAACTGAATGGATCGAAACACCAAATGAAAACTGGATAATATTTAGCAATGAAGCTAAGTAGGTATCCTTAAACAGTAAGCCTCTATAATGGCGTCAGAGCAGATTAAACCTACACTCAAGAAAACCATAACAAAGACCAGTTTACTGTGACCGAGGATGTTTTCACTCCCAAAACGGAGAGAGTGCGCGATGCACTCCTCCCGTATAAGTCATTTGGACTCGATGACATCTTAAGATTTCAGCAAGGTTTCGGCATAAAATAATCTGAGGGAGCTGTTTGAACTTCAGTATCACCCTTAGATCCCGAAAGAAGACCAGAGCAGTATTCATAGCAAATGCTGGTAGAAGTATCATTCATTCTTCTCAAGTATCATTCATTCCACCGGTTCGCATATCACTGTTCATATTAAATACCATGAGACGGGTGGTTGAATCTCAAAATGAGAAGCAATCATTTATCAATATCAAAACACGAGAGGATACCGATAAATGATACCAAATTAATGAAAAATTGGAATAAGCAGCTCTGCACTCGTTGGTGAATACCATTGAAGAATCCTCAAAAGAAAGGATTTGGTAGTATCTGAATTGAAGCATCTGACAGTATCTAAATTTCAACTAGAAAATCTTGAAAGCAAGCTTAGCTACCGTGTTGTCTAACCAGGTCGTCGCTGTGCAGGAGTATAACCCAGAGTATTATTGCCATATTAAAATGGCTCCCGGCAGTAGAAGCCTCTCCTCCTGCTCTTGGAAAAGATGGTTTCAAAGTCGTAGCTTTCGCTGACGACACTGCGATTATTGAATCAGGCAAGGTTCTTCCAACTGCTAAGGACCTCATAAAATAGCTCCAAGAAATCTCACAAAATGAAGGGGTAGCGTCGGTTTTGATGATAATATATCAAAGATTGAGAAGAAGGTATGGAATACCATACTGCAATCAATATATTCATCCTCATATAAGGAGTGCTTGTCTCGTTAAAGGTACAGACCAGAGAAACAATACGGCTACACTGGAAAAGGTTCAAAAAATTATCGAGCATTTACATCACAGGTGCGCCCTTTTAACAAATTTAAAAGTCGTCTAGAAACAATGCTTTGCGTCCTTTCGGTTGACATCTTCCCCAAAAACAGAAGGTTTTCCTTTGAATTCTTCCAATTTGGCTTGAAAGCTTATCCCTAGTAATGTTGACTTGTTTTCTCCTAGCTTGAGGCCAATATTTTAAGTAACACCGCTTAGGAGTCGACTGCTCTCTTAGACTAGCTTACAATAACTTTTTACGCTGATGAGATAAAGTCCACTTGACTTGAGCACCAACCTCTTGACTTGTGGACCTTCAAGTCTACTTGACTTGGAGTTGCATAAGTCAAGTGGAGTTGAAAGGACTTTTGCTTCCCCCTTCGTTCAAAATGCTCTTTCTTATCCATCTGCGCCAGTGTCTACAGAATTTTAAGCAGAAGTCCAAGCTTTTCGAGAAGCCGCGTTATGGCCTGCAATTAACTACGCAACAGACTGCAGCGCTATTGATTTCTATCAAGACAGCCAAGCTGCCATAAAAGCCTTGGTTTCTCCAACAATACAAGGCCCCGGATCTCTTAACAAAATTTTTGTCCGGTTCGAATTATTCCTGTGCTGGCTTCTAGCCCACGGAAATGTTCCAGGCAACTCACAGGTTGAATCTTAGATGGGTAGTTTGGGCTCCAACAGGCCACTCTCTGATAGAGAAACGTACAAGAAGTTTTGTTGCTCCCCTTACCAATTTCTGCTACTGCTTCAAAGACGAGAAAAGGGAAGGTTTCCCATCTGTGTAAAAATTCTGCTCCGTCGGCCTTGAGAAGGAAAACCCAGCATCGCCAGTAAACAGTCTTGCCAGATTTGACTTAACTAAGTTAATTCGACCTTCTTCCATTCAAGATTGGTAAAGCGTTAATAGCATGCAAACGCGGAATATACCTCTTTTGCACAGGTATCGTACAACAACCCCCAAGTCTAATAAGGTACCTTCAGTACCTTCACTAAAACCGCCCAACTAGCCACCCTTTACCTTTGTCCATTCTCATGGCAAATTTTAACAAGGGTAGGAGTTAGGCTCGGAGTAACAACGATGGCGCTAGCCCTGCCTGGGCCTCGATTTTAAGAAAGTCACTACCTTAAAATGAAAAGCCACCCTTTACCTTTGTCCATTCTTATGGCAAATTTTTACAATGGTAAGAGTTAGGCTCGGAGTAACAACGATGGCGGTAGCCCTGCCTGGGCTTCGATTTTAAGAAAGTCCCTAACTTTAAAAGGAAAAGACTTACACAGATACTTTTTGCCTCGACCTTTTCACCCAAATGGGGGAGTTGTACCCGGTGATGACTATTACTAGTTTTCCAAACAGAAGCATCACAAATGTCACCTTCCCCAATCTAATCTACACACATGAAGGTGACATGAATATACTCCAAATGCCGAGCTTCGAAGCCTTTCATGACAAATCGTACTCTCTTAGGCTTTTTTAGCCCCTTGTGGAGATATTGCTGATGTTAAAAAGGAACTCTTATGGTCACAATTCGAGCCTTTCATTTCGTTCCCATTAGGTTAGTTTAGGTAAGGTTGATGGATGCCCTTTTGACAATAGTCACGGCTCACTTAGATCAACAGTTGGGTTCATTGTGTCCATATTGGGAACCTTCTTAACATCTGGAACGAAAACAGAAATAAACCGCTGTTAGAAGCTCAGAACTCCGCCCTCTTAGACCCATCCGAACTTTCATACAAATCTCAAAAGGTCCTTTAGATCTACATTATTTTGATCTTCAAGCTCGTTGAACAAGTAACTGCCGAGGGTACTACGCCTGTTTAGGGCTGAGCATTCGCAAAGCAGGTAACGAACAGATACGATTTCTTCAACGTCCCTGCAGCTTCTGCAGTAATCGTTATGCGGTATGCCTAGCGCCTAGTGTGTAGACCCACAGCGCAGTGAGGATTCCCGTGAGTAGTCGGATATTCCTGCGGGCTAGTCCGATCATCCTGCCATCACCTGAAAAAAAAGACTTGTTCTTTTTCACGGCCCCCACCTCCGCGAGGGTCTGACAAGCCCTCCGAGAGTATCATTTGTCTTGAAAAACTTCTCAAAGTGCCGTTCGGCTTCGGCAAAAAATTGTAGGTCCCCTTGTATGTAAAAAAAAAAAAAATTAACACACCAGCATACATTGTTGAGAAGTTGGCCCTGGTTCACCTCGAGCTGTTGCGCCACTGTATTTATTTATTTATTTATAGTCCGATCAAAAATAATGACCTCTTTTTGCTTACCGCTGGCCATAGCTCCCTTTTGTGTCTGCACGTATCAAGTTTTGTCCAACGTAGGTTGGTTCTACTCAAGGATTCAGTTTCTATCCTACGTGCTATCGAACTCAGCGGGATTCTTATAGATTTGAGGGCTAGAGATGCATTCATCCCAGACCCATATCTCGCAAGCTTGTCCGCTTCTTCGTTTCCCGATATATCGGTGTGACTTGGCAACCAACACACAGTTACAGGGTTGCCAAGTGATAACTTGTCCAGAATTTCCCTGCATAGTTTCACAGCCCTTGAGTTCACTACGTCTGATTCCAAGGCTTTAACTGCCGCTTGGCTATCAGAGTACATGGTGATGGTCTTGTTTACGAGGCTGTGTTTCTCCAGCTCGGAGGCAGCTTGGGTTATGGCTGCCAGCTCCGCCTGGAAAATGCTGCAGTCGTCATTCATCCAAAAAGATTTACTAAGTCCCAGAGCTTCACAGAGGATGCCCGCGCCATCTTAGAGCCGTCAGTATATACGGCAATCTCGTCATCACCTGTAATGGTCTTTTCTTCATATTCACCTCTTTCAAATCTCCTGTTGAAAGCGACTGTCATAGGGAGGTAATCCGCGACTGGGATATCTATGGAGGCAGCCCATTGAGTTTCCACAGAGGCGTGTCCATACGATCTTGAGGACCACAGTCCGGATTCCCTTAGGCGAACAGGGAAACAGAAAAATGCAGTTTCAACCAATCTGCTTCTCATGTACGCATGCTGCGATTTTGATAAATAGTTAACACCAATCAGCTCTCTCACATACATGTTCGTTCTCATTAGCCTACTAAACTTACCAATACGTCACGTCTCCTTAAAGTTAAAAGCACACCAAATTTGGTCTTTCTACAACTTACCGTTCAGAAGTTGTAACGCGATTGGATGGACAACGTGGTGATACAATAAGAGGTCTTTTTACATTTTTGGACGGACCGTCAAAACTTTAATTGGAATACCATCACATCCCGGAGCTTTGTTGTTCTTCATAGCCAGCAAGGAAGCTTTAAGATCTCCTAAGGAAATCGGGCAATTGAGCTATAGATACCATTGTGTTTTGTACTGCATAGCTACAACCGTGAAGGCCGGAAGAGTAATTACTCCGGAAGAGTAATCAGTACTCATATTGGATTTGATGTTGCGTATTTTATTTTCGTATAAGTAAAAATGTAAAGGAAGACAATTTACAATATATTCGGCCGATTCTTTCATGGATAGCAGGTCACATCCTGGAGGCCAATCATTTAAAGAGAGAAATGCTCCTTTATTTCGCTCTTTTTGCTGATTTTGGTTCGTTGCGAATATCTTCCATACCGCTTGAAAGAAGAAAAATCAGCGACCAGTATCTTTGAAGAAAAGCCGCTCGTCCTGAAAGAACCTAAACGTTTGTCTTGGATAAAGAGAAAAGAAATTAGAAAAATAATTATAACCTCACTGCTGGACCTCTAGTCTTTCCAGGTAATGAATGCTTAAAGAAAATTTCAAGTTGCTTAAAGAAAATTTGTCAAGAGACTGCATAGCCATTTTGTGGAAAAAGAATAAAAATAAAATAATAAATTACTCGGTAGTTAAAATAAATTAATAAAATTTATTCTCAAGAACCCATTGAAAATTTACAACCCCTAAGTGGAAGCAGTTCAACATAATAGCTTAAAGTTTGAACTAAGGCCAGCGAAAGTTAGACAACGGAGGTAGAAGCCCACATTAAGGTATATTTTGTAAGAGTAGTAGAATCCTCAATTCTCTGTAATTTCTTTCATGGGGATTTTTTGATTTCACAAAATATGAAATCCTCTTAGCTACAAAATGTGTTTATCCATATCAACTAAAAATCTTACACAAATTATTATCACAAATTCGATGTAAGTCCTCTTTTATCCCTGACGTGTTTCCTTTTTTTTCCAGATTTCAAATCCGCTTTCAAGTTTCATTAGGTACATCACACAACGTGGCAAGTAATTGCTGCCAACAAAAACTCCTAATAAAATAAAAGCAACCAAACCTTGTCCAAGTCCTTTTTTGCTCATCCTTGCCTCAAATACAGCCACAATGCACCCTCGTACACATGGTTTTCCCTGTAGTCAGCGTATAAAACATTTTAATCGCGTATACGCCATGTCGTCCCACACGTTGTATGTATTTAGTTTAGCGATAGCACTTTGTTTGAGCTTTAAACCAGTCAGGAAGCAAGAGGTTTAGAGGTGAACCTTAAAAAGGAAATGGGTGCATATGGGAAAAAAACGTACCTACTTTTTTCTAAGGGGAAAAGGAAGATTTAATTTGGCATAACTTCAGTGTTGTGCTAAGTTACCTTTTCGGCGTGTCTATTAAATTTTGTTTGGGTTTTGCGTTAAGGTAAATATTTGCGCCTAAGTGACTTACACACCAGCACCCTTTTTGTGGGATAATTTAATTCATCCACATGAGCGAGTGTGTGTTCGGAGTCAAAAATAAAAGGATGCATGTTGTCTTAGGCTCGTTTTTATTATGTGCCGTGATGGGGAGTATTTCTTTTTTTTTTAATTAGTAGGAGTGTAGCTTGTTAATAGGCTTTAATGAGCATTTAATAGAACCAGAGTATCATTCAGTTGCTCCACAATATTGTCAAAGCAAACAATGCCTTTCAGGATTTGTATGCAAGCTCAACAAAAGGATTTATTAGGAAAAGAGTTTTTCATGCTTGTGAGCTTAGCGTGAGCCTTTTTGTGCAACTTTATTGCTTTGTTGTCGCCTAGTATTTTCATGAAACGAATTTATGATTCCTGTGGGAAACCAGGTCACGAGAGTGGTTTGTGGTTCTAATATCACAGAGATAAGCAAAAATAAAAGGCGTGATTGATACAGTCAAGTCACCACCACGATTATGTCTCACGATTGTTTTGATTTTTGTTTACAAACATAAGAAAGGAAAAGTATAAGCAGGATTTCATTTTTTATTTTTCAGATCAGCCAACAACGCCAGCACAAGAAGGTCCACTTCAAAAGAACCTCAATGCTATTACTAGCAGGGTAACTTGTCACTACTTCAAAGGCATTCAAAAGTCTCACTCCAGTATGTATCCCCATCATTTGAAATTTATCAGAGTACGTTTTTCTCTGTCTTGTGAGAATGAAAACACAAAACAAACACCTTAACCACTTTTATCTACACAAAGTGAATAAACCACTTGTTCAAAAACAACATGAAAAACATGAATTTTCACTTCGGTTAATAGCTCGTAAAATACTTGGAATTACAAAAGCAAAAAAAAACTATTCGCAAACAAAAGGACCATCTGTAGAACAACACCAAACAGTTGCATTGTACCACAGTGAAGATGTTAATCCCCCTCACAACCCTTCCGGCAATAGTAGCAGGATTCGTTTTCATTCCCTAGGACAAGTGCATGAAGAAGAGAAATTTTCTCCGGACAATCCCAATCATTCGACAGCCAGCAGAGAGCCGACTCCTCAAAAGCCCTACGAAGCTTCGCTAAAAATGTACTCCGGAAAACAGTTATGTATTTTCCAAAAAAAAAAAGAAGAAACTTCCTTAAAGTCTTTGAGCACAACAGAACCAATATCCCAAAAGATTCCGCTCCACTGTTGCCTTTGGCTTTTTTTCGCCCTCCCTTGCAGGGCGCTGGTTATATGCACGGCACTGGCTTGCCCATAGCCCAAGGGGGTGATTCCAGCTTTTTTTCTGCGGTAAACTTTTCAATACGAGCAATTTCAGGAAGTGTGTTTGCCGCTGAGCTCTTCCTTCATGGCATAGGATGGCCGCGTGGCTATGGTACTCTGTAATTAAAAAAAAAGGAAGAAAAATAGAAAACCAGCACCGACTCTGAATGGAGTTCCAATTTTTCAATAACTGCAATAAATCATACGCCATGACCGACATGGGAGTACCCATAAATTACTTTTTCCTATACCAGCAGCACCGGCGGCAGCACAATGGGAGTCGCGCATTCAACACTTCAACAATGCTCTGGTAAACTGGCAAAATGGATGGTTAATTCCGGTTGTCAGAAATGTGCCTGCATTTAAAAAATATCAACTCAAGTGCTCGGGTGTTTACAAACACAACATTAAACCGACCTTTAATCCACTTCACGTCGCGGAGGCAGCAATGCGAGGTCAGCAAAAATCGGTGCGTTTCAAAACTGCAGTGCTCACAAGAGTGCCTTTTTATTTGCATAAGGCTCGCGGCACGGGAGTGCAGAAATTTAATGCAAATCACAATGACAATTAGCTTGCGCTTGAAAATATATTAAAAACTAAAGAGGATTATCGCAAAGTACAATTATACAAATTTATTTGAGTGCTGGAAATTGTAATGTTTCGCCAATCGAATAAAATATGGAGGCGCTTTTGTTATTTTTAACTGAAGGTTATGGGAAAGCGTGGAAAATGTTCGCTATTTTTTATATAAAAGGATTAAGATTCAATCCCTGTTTCAGCTCAAGCACGGACAAAAGGTGGTAGAGCATAAACAAAATGTGAACGGGCAAGGAGCTTAGCGCTTAAAACTTATCTACTTGTGTGCACCATCTGAGAGTTACTCAACTGCGATGTCATTGCGTGGCTGCCCTTTGTCATCGCAACCTTTGTCCTCTGACTCTTCTGACAAAGTTGGTCTTGTTGTACAGCCCGTACAGTGCGATGTTATATCTCCTCCTAAACTCTCTATCTATACAAACGGGACGATAAGTCACCCAAAACATATTCCCTTCCAAGCGGCTTGTATGTACCCACTCATCATTATCATATATACGCCAAGCACAGGCTCTGATGTTAGGGTACGTACCTTGGAACAAAAAGCCAAGAGGTTCTGATTTAAAGTCGACGATCTGGAGAAGAAGGTACTGCCCCAGAAACTCAAGGAGTTGGGTACCATGCTTGTAGCGTCGGTTCGCGAGGTGCCGCGCAGACTCTGGGAGGGAGTGTGCCAATATGGCGCCGCGTGACATGGCTAAGAATTAAAAATTGCCCCACCTTTTCAAAAACGATGGACATGTAAAGAAAAATTAAAACTGGACATATGCCGCGTAGCGGCGCTCTGAGCGCCTGCATGTGTGCTCACGTCGGCCGGCGTATGAGTCGAAGAGACGCCCGGAGTCTTTTTTTTTAAGAATCACCCAAACGCTGTTTGATCTCCGGTATTTTGAATCCCGGCCGGTGTATGTAAGTCGAGGAGATACGCGGAGTATCTTGTTTATAGAACCACTCCAAGCAATGTATGATTTGCGAACTCAAAATACCGGATATCAAACATTGTTTGGGTGATTCTTACAAAAAAAAGACTCCGGGCATCTCTACGACCCTATGCGGCATATGTCCAATTTTGCATTTTTTAAAAATAAAATTTTTTAACTTTTTTGGGGCGATTAATCATTAATTTGGAGTGATTTTTCATTTTTAAAATTTCATTATGAAAAATCACCCCAATTTTGGGTCTATTTTTCATTTTCAGTTTGGGGCCATTTTTCATTGGAGCCTAATTTCATGTAGCCGAAAGAAGACCCCAAAATCAAAATGAAATAAGGCCCCAAAATTGACTAATATAAGGAAGCTAAAAGAAAAAGCAGGCAGGGGGGTTGCAATGGGCAGCATGCTCCCCATACATGCATTACATGCATATACACAACCTTGCACCCCTCCGAAAATTATGAAAGGGCCAGCGGCCGGTCCTCCTTTCATAGTGAAGAGTACAAAGAAGAGTTCCTTTTGTATGAAATGAGGAGACAAAACAAAAATGAAATAAGGCCACAAAAAAATAGAAATAATTCCCAAAAAACTGAAATAAGGCCCCAATAGAAAAATTCCTAGTTGTTGTTGCACTTCGTGCTTCTTTTTGGGGCCTTATTACATATTTCGTTTTTCAGTTTGGGCCGTTATTTCATTGGGGACTTATTTCCTAGCGCCGCTTTAGTCCACCTAAAAAGCCATAGAATTCAGCGATGACTGTTGGCTAAGTAAATACTCTCAGTCTCATCATCGTTATACCAACCCCCAGGTCCCAAGAATGGGGTCAGGAATTCCAAGTAACATAAAAATATTTTTAAAACTTTGCTCGAATTCTGCTTGATCAAGAGTTGACAAAGCGCTGTTGGCTTTGGGTCCCGTTGATTATCCAAAGTCATCCACTCGAACTTTTCATCATTAAAGGGTCAATAATTGCGATTTCGGCATGTCCTTCGCTAGCATGAGCATTAAGTGATGCGGTCTAGGTGAGCAAAAATTTACTAACCCTGGTAGTATCAGTTGCAAATCCAAGAGGCAAAAATATGACGGGTACCGCAGAGAAGCTCGCCACAGAGATTAATGGCATTTAAAGACATCTTATAGGAAGAAAACGTGAGGTATAGTAACTTTTATCTTAATCCACAGGATGGCGGGGCAATTTATATCAACCAAAATGGGGAAAAAAAACTTTAAAAAGTCTGCTCCCCCTTTGAGTACAGGCAGGTTGCACAGGTGAGGGTCCAATCGAAAATGCGTCCAATACGAAAGTCTAAGCCGACTGCCGTGGTGTCAAAAGTGCCTATTTCGGTGCCATAGACAGTTGGAGAAGAGGATCTGGTTTAAGCTTTGAAAGCTACTGGAAATTTTGGAGATTCGGCTGGCCATCGACCAAAGACGCCTCACCTAATGTTGTCTCCTGAGCGTTTTTCTACTGGCATATACACGGGGACGTAATTTTTTTCGCATTCAAGCTCTAACGACGGTGATACCATAACTTGCCGGGAGTAGTGTTACGTTAAAGGCCCTCTGCAAGATGTTACTTTTGTTTAATCCTCACGAAATATTCTTCATATTTTTCCCATGAAAACTCTCAGCTGCTGAAGGTTTTTATGAAAGCGGAGCAATTGACTGAGTGCAGAAGAGAGGCTAAAAATTTTAATAATTTTCGACTCCAGAAAGCATACTTAGACATGTCACTCGTGATAGGTGAGAGTATTGCTTCCACACTTGAGGTAACCACATGACCACAATCATCAAAGCATTCCTTGACATAGAGGGTGCATTGTACATTTATCAATATAACCACTGAAGCCATTAAGAATGCGCTCAAAGACAGTGAAGCCATCAGACAGGTATGTGACTGTATAGTCACAAATACTAGGCGACTGGATAGAAAGAATGTCTACTGTCAGAAGGTTCACAAGATGGAGTGCTTTTCCCTTTAGATAGCTTCTATAAAGAGGAATAAATATTTAATGAAGCTCAGAAGCTAACCTCATTTTGAGGTGATCGTGCTCAAAGTATTCCTGGCAAATTCCTGGCAACACTTGTTGATATGATGGAAAATGCACATCCACGTAGCCTCAGCGTTAACCCGTTTAAAACAAAGCTTCTTCTCTTCACAAAAAGGTAGGTCGATTCAAGATGAAGCTGCTAACACTTGAAAGGCAGGTCTTAAACTCTCTAAAAGTCCTTAATATCTGGGTATCATCTTCGATAGTAAGCTAAGCTACCAACCCGCAAGAGTGCTTCACCTATATGAGGTGACGGGAGTGGTGACCCTGCGGACCTTAGTTTGTTTTCAGCATTCAACCTCAAACTTTGAAACCAAACGCCTCCACCTATTTTGGAGGCCCCAACATACTTATACTTTGCGACCATGCTATACTGCCGTATAGGTTAAGCGATAAGTGAAGTGTGTTTTCCCCTTGTGCTGCACCGGTTTTATTTCCTGATTCTTGCATTCAAAGGCTTCGGTTAATTTAGCTGTTCAGTGACCTTTTAATTACTGTCGTTTAAACAGATGACGAAGTTGCTGTGTACACCACATTATTCCTCACTCAGCGGACCGGTCACTTATATCCGCGATATGTCTTCGATCGTGAAGTTTTAAAAATTCCGGGGCCGATAGATCTGAGCTCTTTCTGATCTGAACTCTTTCAAAAAAAAACTCTTCAGTTTGGCTAACTTGCCTCGTCTGTCGCTAAATATCCTGAATTCGCTTGACGTTTTTCGGCATCCTCGCGGCTTTCGTGCTTTTTAACGAAGGCCGGTTTTAGTCGATTGATGGTTGACGTCCTAACTTTACCCCTAATCAGTAGCATACAAGAAAATTCCGCCTTGCTACTATGCGAAAGGTGCTACGTAGCGTGGGTCAAGCACGTTTCTTACTGTGTCCATTCTGACAAAGGCATACTTCCAAATAAAGAGAACAAAACTTACTGCCGCTTACAGCTCAGAAGAGCCGTCGCCTGATATCCCTTACAGTCATGCATGCGGTGTGCTTTACAGGTGTTTTTACACACATGAAAGGGATCTAAAATTTTTAACCGATTAACCGGTGAACTGATAGGTCTCTTATGACAAATGATACTCTCAGAGGGTTTGTCAGACACCATGAAAAAAACCTTCATTGCCTAGTCGTGATTTGAATCCGGGACCTCGTAGACAGTGCTCCTGCACACGAACCACTGCACCACGGTGCCCACGCAAGTAAAGAATAAAAATAAATAGAGTGGCGCAACAGCTCGAGGTGAAGCAGGGCCAACTTCTCAACAATGTATGCTGGTGTGTTAGTTTCTTTACATACAAGGGGACCTACAATTTTTTGCTGAATCCGAACGGCACTTTGAGAAGTTTTCAAGACAAATGATACTCTCGGAGGGCTTGTCAGGCCCTCGCGGAGGTGGGGGATGTGAAAAAGAGCAAGTCGTTGTTTTTTTCAGGTGACGATGGCAGGATTCGAACCCAGACCTCTGGCGTAGCACACACACTAACCACTACGCCACGGCACCCCACCGCAAGTAAAGACACTTTAAGAATAAAAGTTCTTTGGGCTGCGTGATTGCTTGGATGGGGAGGTCTAACATCATAAACATGTTCTTTTAACCAGAGTGTATGAAATTTCCTCCGCCAAGCTCTCATTTCACAGGGTTTCAGTTATAATCTGTAGCATAAGGGAGGTGGAAGGGGACCAACTAAATATAGGTGCACTATCGTGAGCCGTGCCGCGGCATACTCAAAACTCCCTAAAGGACTCAAATTTCGAGCGCAAACACGGTATACAACTACATGCACACAGGCGGATACCTTTCTTTACTAAGGGTTAGGCCATGCCTTTATGCGATTCCTTTCAAAGTTGTTCTAGCCCCAGGGTGCGCGATTTGATGAAAACTCTCTTTGACAATCTTTCGGAGGCTTTGGATGGACGAATTTTACCGGTAGAGGTTTTTCACCAAATCCTACCAACTGATTTCAGAGTCGGCATCTCCAGAGTTCACAAACTTCAAACAGGGAGAAGTCTCTCGCTGATTTTTTAGCTCCCTATTTTTTTCCCATCCTTCTGCTTACGGTACGTAATCTACGGCTGAGAGTATACATATCTCCTCAAGCCTAGACAGAGCGTCTGCCACTGTGTTTTGTGTCCAAGGCGTCTTTAATGTCAGTAGTGAACTGCGCCAACAGGTCTAAATGTGGCTGTTGGCTCGGGGGAGCCTTATCAAACGTTTGCCTTAAAGCGAATGTAAAGCGCTTATGATTGGTGTTGCAGGCGAATACGTGCCCCTATGCCAGGAAATTTTATCCGCGGAACAGCTACCGATCGTAGGCAATGCTCTTATGCTGGGGTTCCGGTAGAAATACGAAGAAAAACCCTAATGGTTGCCAAGGCCCTTTACATCGCTGCTGAACACAGTTGCTCCTATGGCAACGTCAAAAGCAACCACCACCAGCGGCATTTCTGCATTTCCGGTGGTAAGGGTAGAAGGGCAGCTTGGTTCAGTTCCATTTTTCAGGATTCTATTCGATCTTCTTCAAGTCGGTTAAATTTTTTCTTTCGCCTAAAAGACGGCCTAACCATAGGCTGTAGTTCGTCTAAAATTAAAGGCTGGTCGGTAGAAATTAAACATTTCTAAGAACGTACGCAACTCCTTCACTGAGTTGGGCTTGCTTTGATTGAGTATTGCTTCTACACTGTCATCTAAGGGCTTAAAACCAGCGACGTTAACTGAGTGAACCAACAAGCCCACTGTTTGCTGGGCAAAATCCCACTTAACTTTGTTCACTATGAGCGAGTTGTCTGTAAACTCCTTGAATACAGTTTAAAAGAGTTTCAGATGCTCAGCAATGCTTCGCGAAGCAATCAGAAGAACGTCGATACACGGAATACAGTAGTATATTAGCTTTAAGCCTCTGAAAAGTTTTGCAGCGTTGCGTAAACTAAATGCAATAGTGTAAGCTCGAACCCAAAAAGGCGGGGATATAGTTGTCTAAGGGATATCTGACGCTTCGGCCGTTGTCTGGTGATATGCTCGCTTGAGATCTTTTACCGAAAATATCATGCAACTGCCTAGTTTCTGAGAAAATCTTGGAAGGCCTGCTATCGAGGTTGAGTAACTGCATTTAACTCGCAATAGTCCCGGTTAACTTTTAGATGATCAGTTCTATCCGCCATCTTTAAGGAGTTATAGGTGGAGACCAACTGCCCAAAAACATTCATATATCATTGGCTAAAAAAACAACAATACTTGTCACATTCGTCATAGTGATACTTCTAATTTTATTGCATTTCAACTTTGCATATTCAGCAAAACATAAAATTCACATTGTTTTTTTTTTATTAATTTTCAGAATTACAAATATTTTCATATGTCGCCATTATGCGTGAATAACTTCATCCTGGACGATTTGTTGTGCTAGCCTGAAAATAAAAATAAATTTTATTAAATAAACTTTGTATAAGAAAAATTTGTAAACTTAAAATTTGCAATTTAGTTGCGAATTTCGCAAATTATGCAACAATATTCGTAAATATTTTAAATTTAGCCATAATGAAGGCATAAATCAAACAAAATCAGCCTCAAAATTTTATTCCCACATAGAATCGTCCCTGTATCAAATTTACTGTTCAAAGTGGACCCTACCCCTTCACTATATACGGATTGTGCTCTTGAGAAATCCCGCAGTTTTGAACTTATATTGCGAAACGAGTGTTTCCGACAATTTCAAATCAGAAACTGTCACTATAGTATATAGCCATTAATTTCCAACTCAAAACTGGACATTGGTCGGTTTTGTTACTCTGTGGTCAAGTGCATGTCTATTGCAGAGTGCAACCGCAATCGCAACCATTTGCAGGAGCAGTCATTCATTTTACGTACACAGAGCTTTTGTGCATATCCATTGGATGGGTTATTGTTAATGAAAAAGGGTTGTCGTCGCAGCATCCCCATACAGCTTCCACATACAGTTGGGTGTCCCGAAATAAACAACCCATAGTTTTTCTCTCTCCCTCTCTGTGCTCTAATGATAGAACGATTCTATTATGCGGTTCGCCACATACGGATGGATGGTCCTTTGGTAGTTTTAGATATTGTGGTAAATTTGTACACAATCTTATTGTACCCTGTCTCTGTCTCTGTCTATCTTTGGACGAGTCACTTAACAAAAACCTCACCCAGCTTCCATCCTGCGTCCAAGACATGCCAATCATTGTGAGGATTACCTGAGATTTCTTGTCTATTCCAGGTGGTTGCCTGGTTGTTGTGTTATTTAATTATGTTCAATTAGGGTCTCACTTCAGGAACACTTTATCTCGTGTTTAAAGCTGTCAGCTTGGCGTCTTTGAAATTCAGACAAACACACACACATAACCAACTGGGCTTTGGGTCCTGGTCATGAAGGCGATGCTAGAGATATTGTGTTACACAATCTGTTGGTGGATTTCTTGGAATCCGAGTGGCAAACTCATAAGTCAATTACATCCGAAGTTTGCATGTTTAATCCCATTATCCTGGGTGGTGGTTCAGGAAAGTTTGGGGCTGATGGTATTAGTTTGGGGAATTTTCAAGCAATTTTCGTATGGAGCTGGAATTTTGTCTACAACAACAGGTATTCGGAAAATATTACGCTCAGGACGACTTGCTCGTGAACTTAATTAAAATAAGTTGTATACGTGGCCATCTTGCAGGTAGGCGGAACCTGATAAGAGCGCCTGAATCTGCATCGTTCGCAATTACCAATCTGCAATTTGTTATAAGTTCATTACTTATTTTCTTAGAATTTGACTCACTTCTGTTTCAGGACAATCGAGGACCTGCTTGAAATAAGCAATCCCTACTTGAGGTGTAAGAGTTGAACCTCTCTTGCCGAGAAGAAAAGAGGATAGATAACCTTTTACTTTCTCACTGACAACAATCAGCAATTGAATCGCACAAATAGTGTCTTCTTTCAGAGGTCTATCCCTTATTGACTGTTTTATGGAGAGGCTTTAATATTTTTCAACTAAGCATAGCTCCTGTGACTGCTTTCGACACAGTTCTTTAACCCCTCTGAGACGCGTTGTGTGCCCTGTGCCAGAATTTCACTCCTTGCACTCATCCACTTTACTTCAGGGCATTAATGAACTTGTCTTTCTACCCCACCAGACTGCTTTTCTAACACAAATTAATTGCCATCAAAGTTTCAATTGAGCCAACTTAATTTCCACTTACACCCATACTTCCCGAAGCACGCCACAACCTCCGTAAACAGGAGCTGCATACACCGCACTCCTTAACAGGTACTCCTCCCAACTTTGGCATTAAATCAAACCATCCATGAAACCAACCCCCCTAACGTGCAACTAGCAAATGCAAATAAGCCCGCTTATTGACAAAGCTTTATGCCTGCTAATGTGAGCCTCTGGATAAGTTTTCTTTATGTACCTCTGGCAGCATTCATTACTCAAAGATAGCTGACATCCCATTTAGTAGACTGTACGCAAACACGCAAATTATGTGTGGCGGGTTATAGAGGGCTCTAGCTAGACCCTGGATTCCGCAAATACCCACCCTCCGCGGATCAACATCCACCCCGTTGATTTTATTGTTATAGCCTGCATTCGTTGTTCGTGTTTATGCGTTCGCGGTAATCAAACTCAAAGTGCTGCAAGCCCATTAAAGCAAATCAAATGCAGTGTACAAAAAAATATAATCGATTGCCACAAAACCGACATCAACCCGCAACAACAAGCCTTAAAAAAAACCCCCGAGAACAACAGGGGAAAAAAAACACATCCCTCGGAAACGGCAAATCCAATTGAAGATTGATTGGAACGCGAGGTGGCTTTATGCGCGGCTGAACTTGGATCCATGCACGCCGCACTGTGCAATAGTGTAAAGGTAGATATTTAATTAATTCCGTGCCATGCATCCTTCAGCCTCCTGGGGTATCTACCGCGCTACACGTAGCTATACGCTGCTCCAATTGGCAATAGTCTTGTTTGGTAAAAATCGAAAAGAAAAAAAAAAATCACTCCATACACTTGTAAAATTTGTACAATTGCACACTGAGCTGGATGGGGTGTATGCGGCGGGTACACTATTCCCAATCCCCACTTTGACACAAACGTACATTCAGCCGTATATGCCTATCCCTGAACGCAGCGTGTGTGAGTGAAATAAAATGGAATTACCTTAACCACCGACCGACGACGTATACCTCTATCTGGGATGAAATAAAAATTTCACACAGAACTGCCATATCCCTGTTGCGGGTGTAAACGGATTTCGGGTGGATTGGCCGGAAATCTAATTTCGGTACGGATAAAAGCCCACCCTGTGGCGGGTTATATACCCAGTGCACCTACCATTTCGAAAATTTTATTAAGCCATAAAGTTTTATGGCCGCAACTAAAATGTTTAAGTGGAGCGAATGTTCTGTGAATAACTATAGTGTAACCAATTATATGGTAAACAGCGAAAAGGTAAAAAAATATACAAGGAAATTTATACGAATTTGTTAGAAAATCAAGAACGTCGTAGAAAGTGCACAGGAAAGACTCTCAAAAATCCTTAACATTTAAAATTTGAAGCAATTTGGTATAGCTGTGTCTTCTTTGCCGATCACCGATCTTGTCGAATGCAATTCGTTTAACCCATAGTCTAGAGAACGAAATTTCAGTCATTCAACTAACTTTCAGTAAATTTGTTGAAAACAATTTTAAATCGTAGGCAAGGATCACTGATCTTGTAAGTAGCCACAAATTTTGTGTCCTTGCAAGCTTTGTTTTATTGATCATTGATATTAAGCAGAGGAAAATGTTTGGCACTTGTCTGATGTGGCTAAGGTAAAACTTTCAAACTTGTAGAGATCAGTGATCATCCAAAGATCAGTTATCATTTGTTGAACTATAGTTAATTTTTTTGGAAAAAGGAAGTGAGTAAAGTATTGTTAGTGCTTGAACTAAACTGCTAAGTGATCATGAGCATAGGTCTGATAGAAAGCTTCAAAAAGATCAAAAATGAAATTTCAGTGAAGTCATAAGTGGTTGAACTAATCTGCCAAGTGGTTAGTATAGGTCTGATCAAAAGCATCGACTGACAGGTGGCAACTTCAAGCCTTCTTATCAACTCATTGTTTTGGAACTCAAGCTTCGCCAATACTCTTTCCACTGAAGTTAAAAATATACACTAGAAAATTTATTGGACTGATTTATCGACGAAAACAGATCAACAAATTTTTGACTGCTGTTGAAAATTGAATTTGCAAATGCGTTCCAATGCCGCTTGTTGTTGAGAAAAAAAGGTCCAAGAAAATCTTGTTTCAAAATGTGGTCGCCAAACGTCCCTATTGTAGAAAAGTCGCCTACCGGTGACCCTGCTAACAACTGATCGTGCGGGAACATTTGTTCAAAATCGTTAAAAAGTCAGGAAAGAAATTTGAGTAAATTCTTAAGAGGTTGAACTGAACTACTAAATTCAAGGATAACAAAGATTATTCTAAGAGATCGTTCAAAGAAATCTTATCAAAATCTTTTCCAAATGCCCGGAATTAAATTTGAGGGAATTCATACTTTAAGATTCGTTTTTAGATACATTTCGTATATCTTCTCAAGTTGAATATTTGGCTTTTTAAAAGATTTTTGATTTTTTTTTGATTTCGTAGCTTAGCGCACGATCGCTGAGCTTGCTTGAACTCAGCTGCCTAGCGATCGTGCGCTAAGCTATGAAATCAAAAAAAAAATCAAAAATCTTTTAAAAAGTCAAATATTCAACTTGAGAAGATATACGAAATATATCTAAAAACGAATCTTAAAGTGTGCCATAATCTTAAATTCATTATTAATTAAAGTGGCAGTGATCATGATTTAAGGCTAGATTTTGCGTAATTGATCAGAAGTACTTCAAAACTACTTTCACTCTTTCGAAAAAATTCAAGAGAAATAATGAATATTTTTGATCGCGGATCACAGATCTTGTGTTTGTAAGTGCAAACTTTTACCTCGGCACTTAGACAATCGAATTCGCCTTTGAACGCAGAGCTGCATTCAAATTAAAAACGAATTGAAATATCGCTAAATAATTACCTATGACACCGAGCTGCCAAGATCAGTGGATCAAAAGATCTCGTTGAAACCATAACGATGATTTTAAGATCAAATACGAAATCGATACCAGAAATCCGTAGTTTTCTTTGTCTAGAATGCATCAAAGGCAAATTGATTCAGCGATCACCGGTCTTTTCTTGTGCGGTTTTTTAGCAATCGTGCTGAATAATGTAATACAATATGTTTTAACCTTTATTCAAGAATTACAAATGAAATTTTAATCTTTTTTTCCTTTTAAGATCAGTGAACTTACATAAGTATGTTAGAGGCACCGAAATTTCCAAGCCAATTGCACTGATATTGTAGCAATAAAATTTGAAGTTAGTATGAAACTGAAGTTGAGTTTAAGCCACATTATGGTCAATCTAAATTGCCAAGATCAGTCAGTGATCGAACCAAGATCCAATCGAATTCTCATCTAAAAACCTAGAACCAATGAGTGATTAAAATTAAGCCTTCTTGCGGAAAGCGTAGAAGTATTCACGAAAAACGGAAAAATATCTAGTGATCTTCTTTCTGAAGCATTAAGCAATATTAATTGCATTGATATGCGTTAAAATAGAAACTTACACTTCTCTACCCATGAAAGTTGAGCGAAATTATCTTGGGATTCAAATCCTATAATTTTAAGTTTCTTATTATTGCTCCTGTGAACCTCGAAAGGCTGCCAAAAAAAGCAGCCAAAAAAATGTATAAAAATCGGAAAACTAAAATGAGGTGAAGATCAACTCCGATAAAATCGGGCTGTTGACTGACGACTTTAAGGTTTGACATAACTTATTGGAAAAAGGCGCCAAATAACTAGGACTTTAAAAAAGATAAGAATAACACATAACCTATAACTCCGACCAGCTTAATTCTCAGAGGAACTCTCTTGCTTTTCGGGCTTATACTTTGTGTCTCCACTGGGCGAAAAATTGCGAATGAATCTAAGTAAATTTTCAAGTGTCTCCACCGGACAAAATATAAGATTTATTTGACATGACTACCTTTAATTAATTTGGGTTTTCAAAAGACATTTGAGAACCAGGCATTTGAAACAGACTATGACATTCCCTAGGAGCTGGAAAAAAAAATTTCGTTGTTGAGATCCCAATAGACAACGTATATGTGACAAATCTGTAATATATGGGCAGTTTCTGTTTTCTTTTCCAAGTATCAAACTGTTATAAAGGTGTGTGAAAAGGTTGACTGACATTCATTGGGGGATTTATTTTTTAACCGCTTACCGAGAGGATTTAAAATTGTATGGCGGATCTCGAGATTCTAGGGAGATTTCTGATTTTCCGAGGATAATTGGTAATCCCGGATAGGCTTCCCAGGGGAGATATGTCATTGGAAACCTTAGGGTTCTTGCATCGGATAAGCATTCTTTTCGGTGTCAGCGTATTTAGCAGAATTCTTTTTTCTAATATTGAGTGCCCGCTGGCAATAAAATGAGGATTAGCGGGCGACGATTAATTATAAATCTCAATGTGGTTCCACCGGACAAACTATGGTTTATTTGACAAGACTACTCTTTTCCTGTCATTAAAACTCTGAAAAGAGATTTCCGTTTTAAAAAATAACCAAATAGAAATCGTATTTGGGACAGATTTGTCATTCGTGTACAGGTTAAGTTTTCTTTTTCAATTCTCAAACTGCTTTAAAGGTGTACAAAAAGAGTAAAAAGTGGTTTGTGAAAAGGTTGGATGAGATTTATGAGGGAATTTATTTCTAGTCACTTAAATAAATAAGTAGAGTGGCGCAACAGCTCGAGGTGAACCAGGGCCAAGTTCTCAACAATGTTTGCTGTGTGTGTTAAATTCTGCACATACAAGGGGACCTACAATTTATTGCCGAATCCGAACGGCACTTTGAGAAGTTTTTTAAGACATTTGATACTCTTGGAGGGCTTGTCAGACCCTCGCGGAGGTGGCCGCCATGAAAAAGAACGAGTCTTTTTTTCCGCATATGATGTTATCTCTGCACGAAACTTAAGCCTCGTGGACCTTCAAAGGTAAAATAAAAATTCTTTTAGAGGGTGATTAAAATGGGTCCATCCTCTCATGGCTTTCATAAGGCCCTGAAGTACTGATAAGCACATTTTTCTACTTCTTTAAATTTTTAACTAAGGGTATCTTGGTTGGTATCAGGTGGGTTCTATCCAAAGATGACAAGGAGTTAGAAATCCTTGATCAGAAGCCAAATCGAATCGTACCTAACGTACATCATAAAGTAGAAAAGAGAGTAGGAACTTGCAAGATCTACACTCCGATGGGAAAGAAGGCAACAGCATGCGAAGAGTCAAGTGGTACAACAAAGTTTCCGAAGTTTCCAAAGTTTTCTTTTCCGATAATTTATATTTTAGTCACACAAAAAAATTGTTAAGCCCTTTCTAGAACGAAACTTGAGGATATTCACAAAACATAAATAATTTTTGTGCATTGTACTGACATTTTTGTACCGGCGCTCTATATTGTTATTACTAATCTCAAAAGAAGTTTTCAAAAAACTTTCTTTATATTTTTGGAATCCTTCTTAATTGATGCGAATGTTTGTAAGGCCTGGTCAGGCCTTGTAGTACTGCAGACGCACAAATACTTCCAGAACATACTTCCTTCATGAAAGCAATTCATTCCAAATTGGCTAGATAAAATATTTGCGTAGCTTTAAGAATCAAAAAGGCCTGGCCAGACCTTATACTGCATCGAAGGGGCAAGTGCCTTATGAAGAAATCTTACTTTGAACTAAGTTCGGAACAAGTACTGAGTGAAAGAAAAATATTTGGAATGTCAGATTGCATGTCGTGTACTACTGTGGTACATACCGCATATACATGCGTCTTTTTGGAATGTGCCACATGCAGACAGTTTAAATGGAAATTAAAGTTTTTCCAGGGTATTGACAACTTACATTTTACATGCGGGTCAGGAGCTGACATGGAAAAGATCTTTAATGAAGCTAAGTCATCTTCTTGCTGGATGAAACACAACGAACCTGTGGAAAAAAATTTTATTTTTTCTTTTGCTTTCTCGGTTAGTACCTCAGTTTTAGTAGGTACCAGTATTCTATGGGCATTTTGGATCACACAAAACTTATAACCAAGTTTTTGAGTAGGTAATTTTGAACAAAAATGTCCTTGCTAACAAATTTTAACTCAACACTTTAATCGTTTACCTTCACTCCATCGCAACTACGGACCCCGTCTTTCTCTGCACCGGCCCCTGTGATCAAGTTGACACTTCTCAGGCGATATAAAAACACTTCTTAGACCAATATCAGGGACAATAGCGGTAGGATCAAGGGACGCCTTCTTATTCTTGGAAGGTGAAAGCGATTTTGGATGGACATTTTGAAAAAACAATGCCACCAGTATCACAGCTAGAAACCACACCGATCGCGAAAACATTTTGAATGCAACTGATCACAAAAAGCAGGTCCCTCGAGTATGACGACAATGAAATGACTGCGTTCTTGTAACAGGTGCTATTGAACTAGTTTTTATCACAAACGAGACAAGAAAATTACTTAACAAAAGAGAAACTGGTATCGGGCAACAGGTAAATAATATTTCGTTATCTCTTCAGGTACAAATTGCAAATTTACTTTGTTTACCCGCCGTTGTATCTGCCTGCCTCCGACAGACAACTCAATTGTAATTAGTCGCATCTTTATAAGCCCTTGAGAAATCAAGTGAGTGTGTGTAAATAAAATAACTGTCGAGATGTGATTTACCCGATGGGAAAAAGGTTTTTGATAAAGTTTGACGTCACTGGAAATGTGATAACATGGAAGAAAGTGTTTGTCTTAAGATCAAGATTTCAAAAACAGAATTTGGTATTTTTTTTAATGTGTTGTCAAAGTCATAAACTCTCTCGATGAGAAAACTGTTTGACATCGAACATAATTTGAGAATAAATATAATGAGAAAAAGGACCTGATCTGTCTTCCAGTGATCTTTAGCTTTTCTCGTCGAGAATCAGCGTCTATTTGTAAAGTGAACAAAAATAAAAGAACGGATTCCAAAAATCATATCTGTTTTTAAAAGTTGACCAAAAGAAGAGAAGATCAAGAACTGATCGTTAGTGTGGTAGAGTTCATTTAGCACCTTATTAAATTGGGTCTATCGGGCACATTGTCCCTTTCATGTCAGAATACAATGAAATCGAACCCGATAACAGAGTCGTTCCATTGATCGCGAGGAAGGGTGTCTAGATTGACTTTACGTCAGTTGTTCGATGGATGTAGAAGCTGAAAAGAAACCATTTCTTAAACGAGTAGGACGGTTAATCAAATCTGGAAGTTTTCGGGAATTTTCTGAAGAAGCAAGAGGTACGCAAACGTGTCAAAAAGTAAATGCTCAGAAAATTATAATTTTTTTTTTTTCATACCACTCTAAACGTTTCTGCATTTTCCCCTGTGATCAAGTCGGCATTTTTCTGAAGAAATGAATAGACTTTCGAGTCTATTGTTGGGGCTGTCAGTTGTTGGATCAATACTGGTATTGTTAGCTCTTAAACCGACAATTTTGTTTGCCTCGACATTATACAAAAACAAGCTCACAAGGAGCAAAACGAAAAACACAACCGACCGAAAGAACATTTTGAGTAAAACTGAATTAAGCAGGGTGACATAAGCTTCTATTTATATGCATATACCAACATGTTTTGTCATGGGTTAAAAATTTTAAAACCTGTTGCAGGTAAAAGCGGCTTAGATTTTTTTATGAGCGTATTAAACTAAAGTCACACCTTTACCGATGGTTAATAATTATGATTAGATGCACTATTTTGTATACATTTCGGTACCGGTTTTTAGGCATAAGGATACAGGTGTGTAGTTAATTTTAAGACCCTCCCTTCACAGCCGAACAACAAAATAAGATTTTGAGGTAGAAAGTTCTGAACATGCGTTGCTCGAGTCGCCGAAGTTGTTCATGCTATGAACACCTATTCAATAACGTGGAATAGATTTAGTCAATCCTTGTTGTAAAATATAATTCCTAAAAAACAAGCATGCCTCACCCCAAAGTTCAACGTTTTAGCCGCTCTCGAGGGTTCAGAGCAAGACAGTCTAAAGAATTTGGGCAATAAAATCTGTATCTTACAGTAAGTGAAAGGGAAATAACACCAGCAGCCTATAGCCAGATCAAAGTTGATAGCAACAACGTCTAGAGAACTAAGGTGCTCCACGATTCTATACATACAGCTCGAGGTGAACCAGGGCCAACTTCTCAATAATGTATGCTGTGTGTGTTAATTTCTGCACATATAAGGGGACCTACAATCCGAACGGCGCCTTTAAAAGTTTTTCAAGACATATGATACTCTCAGAGGGCTTGTCAGACCCTCGCGGAAGTGGGTACCGTGAAAAAGAACAAGTCTTTTTTAGGTGAAAATGGCAGGATTTGAAACTAGACCTCTGGCAGAGACCCTAGAGGAGATTATGTCCAAATAATTACCCAAAAAAGACTTTAAGATTTCAAAATTGGCAAAATAAGTGGTTTCAAAACAAACAAAAAAGTTCAAGCCCTGAAAAAACCTTCCAGAAGTTCTGATTTAGAATGAGGTGTGTAAAGGAAATTAAGAGGAACTAAGTTCTATTCAAGTGAATTATTTTGCGGATAATTGTTTTCCCTATGTCCTGGATGGAAGAATAATTAAGTCGTAAAATACCTTGCGAAGAAACAATATCAGGCTCATTTGATAGTTAATGCAGACCAAATTGCTTAGGAGCCACTCGATTATAGAGTGAAACTCAAATTGGAGAGACAAAATTAGATGGCTTAATTTACAGCTACGTGTTGAATTCCGGCCAAAGTTGTTGTCTCAATGCACCGGCTGGGGGGGGCCTATAAAGTAGCCAGAGAAGGACCCTCAATGCCTCAAACATTCTGGTCGTCAAGGGTGAGACTCAAACAAACATTCGTATTTTACACCCTTATCCAATGTCGCCCTGACATAATTCTCTTACCCAATCAGCTCCCCTTCTAAAACCAAGGTCATCGCGTTTATCGCCGTTCGTAGGATTTGTATGAACAGGGGGCTCATTTAATACCCAGTCGCAAACAGTAATACTCCGCAAATCGGGTGTTTTCCGGTTTTAATTTCAGTCTTGCCTGCGTACTACGGAACTCTGCGCTGATGGACCGTTTTTCCCACGTTACTCGTTTGATCCGTAATTCCAAAAATATTAATTGAAAACCTTCATTAAGGTTTTGAGTAAATATTAAAAAACCTGCAAAAAGGCTGATTCCAAGGTGACCTCCCTAAGCCTTGATCTAGTCTGGGTGGAAAGAATAGATTCTGCACAGCGGATACAGCGGATTCGGAGGAGGAAACAGTGGCAATTCTTCAAAAGGAAGAACTTCTCAAGGATGATGCAGGCAGTGCGCTGTCCAGAAACAGTGCCATGAAGTCATCAAGTGGTAGGCGTCCTCCAACAGTGGCCGGCTACTGCTGGATCGAGTGATTCAGGTGATTGCGGGGCCAATATCAGGCAGCTCTCTGATGCCAATAGACCAGGAAGATCTGATCTTAGCATTGAAACCGGGTAGCTTCCGGGGTCGTTCCATTAACGAGCCACAACCTATGGGGCGGATATTTGGGTGGGAGGAGTTTAGGCAACCAGTTACGGTATAAACCTGTACCAAAGGTCACCAACCAGAGTTGAGACATACCCGAGGGTAATGAAGGCTGGGGGTAACCGTTTCAGTGTGAACCGTTGTCAGCAGAGTTGAGGGGGGCCAGTGAGAGACTTTCCTGAAGAAAGGGTGGTCTCGTAACTGTTGGACTCCAGATGCGAATTTACCTTGTTGATACGGATTGGGGGGAAGATTGCTTGAGGTCGAGAAGAAGGTGGATGGGTCAGTGAGGAATAGTTCCTATAAGGCAAGGCAACCGATTTCGGTATAAGTCCGAACCTGTTGCTTCTCTGCTAAGAATTATCCTCGGGGATGGGAAGGTGCAGGGGTAACCGATTCGGTGTGAACCCTTGCACGGGGGAATTCTCAGGCAAGAAGCTGATGTAGGGTAACCGTCTTCGATGTAAGCCTACTACAGGCAACTCGCATTAAAATTGGGGGAAGATAGGGGTAACCGAAGCAGTTTACACCAGTACGAGTGAGAATAATGTGCTGCTGATCCCGTGGGGGTGGAGAGGTGAGGGTATCTGAAGCGGTATAAGCCTACACCAATCCAACGCTGGGAAAATCACTGGGGTATGGTGGTGAGGGGAGAGACGAGGAAAATGGTAATTACTGTAGGAGTACTACTAATTACGTCTTACGTCTGTTGTGAGGGACAAATAGGGTATCTTTCCCTTGCGTCGACTATAACTAAACTTAGATCTTTGGTTTACTACCGCCCCTAAGTGAGAGTTAATCTTAAGGATTGGAAAGTGCAGGTGGAGTAACCGATTTCGGGAAAGACCGTTGGCGGAGGATGATTCATCATGCAGACGCTGAAGTAGAGTAACCTATTCGGTATAAACCCATACCTCAGGTGACTCAAGTCAGAATTAGTCTTGCGATTGGGGGGGAACAGGAGTGGTAGGGGTAACCGAAGCGGTATGAACCGGGGAATGGGTTGGGAGAAACTTGGAGGAGGTGTGGTGGGGTATATTTGGCGCTCCACTGTAGGTGATCCCTCGCCCAGATAGAGTTTCCATGCGCGGCAGGGATGGGTTGTGTGATGGGGAATGCCGTTGATACCTCCATTAACACGATCGTGGAGTCGTGCATAATCATGAACACGGATCAAAACGAAACGGGGGTGAACGAAAATAATTCTGAATCGCTGAAAACCACTACAATAAGTACCATCGACAACTCAAGATGGAAACTGAGACGTCTGATACGCCATTTGAAGGAAATCGACCCGCCATCGCAAATTTATCGGGATAAGCGCCTTCTTAGCAAAGCTAGCGATGTTGTAGACGTTTTCTTAAAGACAGAAAAACCAGTAACGCCGGAGCGCAAGATTTCTGACACTCTGCCTTGCCAAAGGAATCGCTAGCAGATCTAAATCAGACAATTGCGGGCTTCTCGCCCTCCTTTGTCTTTCCGAAAGATTCGCTAGCAGACCGTTCTTAAGTGCAACTAATTCCGTACACTCAGCCCTTTTCTAAATGGCAAAATATTGTAGTACCTATTGTTTCTAAAAATAAATTCTAACAAAATCATTGTCGAATCCTAAAGAGAACGGCCCAAATATCTACAAATACCATCGAGCTCACCATTTCAATTACGACACTTTCCAGTGTGATCGAATCTGCACTTGGGTGAAGTTATAAACAAGCTCGTTAAGCCTCCTTCGGGGACCACTGCATCAGAAGTCTCTTCTGTAATTTTAGTCTGATTTTTCGATACAGGAATTGAACTCGAATACACAGAGCCGAAAACAATACAAATGAACACAGCAGTGTAGATCAAAACCGATCGGAACAACATATTGAATAATACTTGACTCAAACCTTCGGAAACCGCATCTTATAAGTACGATTTTGGCGTATGAATTTTCGGGATTTTTTAAACTTGTACCACAAACATTGGAAACTTGTAAAAAGTGCAAAGTTTATTTTTTTTTTCAGTCTTGCCTACATATGGTCTGGTAGGAACCAGAATGTTTGTTAAACATTGCTTGCAGCGAACTTAAGTTCAGTAGTTAAGTACCTGTTGTTACTGCTTTTCTAGACATGTTTTGGAAGTAGGTACTTATTTAAAACCACACTTGTAGGCCCTTCGCAGGTATCTTCAGAAAACTTTTTAAGCTATGCATTTTTTCGTTTATGGTTGGGTAAGTACTAGATATTAAGACATCTGACTCGTTTATAGTAATGAAAACAAGTGAAATGGCCAAAAGCAAAAGAAAAATCAGGCTCTGCATTCAAATTACACAATTCAAATAAAAAAAGAGAGCAAACTCGGTTTTAAGTTGTTTTTTCAATTATGCACACCCATTTTTGTGAAGTAAACGTAAAATTTAATTTGTTAATAAGACTTGATCTAAGTCCATTTTTCAATAAAGCACAATATTGTCCAGTTCATGTTGACCAACCCTTACAAATCCGCATAATCTATTGGCTCACCCTAATCCCAATGTAGTAACCGAATTCAATGCTTAATACACTTGCCTCTGGGCTTAGTTCACTGAAAGAGAATTCTGGTTTACACCTGCATCTTGCAGGAGCTTGGAGAACAGCGCCTACCACTGTTTATGAGTTGAGTTTATTAGGTTGCTATAAAAGGCCCCGCCTTGTAAGGGAAATGGATGCCCCAAGGCACTAAAAATGCACAAAATCACACAGGACCCCAGAACCATAGAACAACCGTACGAAAAAACATTTTTGCGAAAACTGTTCACCAGATTATAGATTTTAACAGATTTTGATTGACAGATCGACTTGGATTATTATCTTTGTTTGGAGTTGATAACCAAACGTCAAAGTAGAAATTGGTTTTACTTAAAGTCAACCGCAATGCATTGAAGTTGTTGAGATCGATTTGAATACCATACCAGAACCAAGGTTGCAAATTCACGGCCGATCTCTACATCTTCCCAAATGATCGAGTCTACATCTCATTGGCGTGTTGAAGATACTGTAGTATATTTGCGATGTTGAATTGTTTGATAATGCTATTGTCTGGTTTTTCAATGGGGTGAATTTAATTGAATTTTTATTGGTTAAAGGTTGCGCGCAAGCATAGAAAAAACACAAAACTATACAGGACCACAACACAACCGCACGAGAAAGCATTTTTGCAAAAACTGTTTAAGAAATGTAGAAGCAAAAACTCTGCTTGATGAAATTATCGCGCAAGGGTTATCTCTGTCTGACACAGAAGACACAAAATGCTGGAATCTAAATAATTTTTAAGCGGCATTTTATGGCTACATTTATTTTTGTTTATTATCGCGACAAACATAAACATCAATATGCTGGTCAATTTAGCCTGACGCGTGCAAGCTCAGAGTATTACTGGTTCCCCTTTCTGTATAGTATTATAACGATTTTTTTATGCTTTTTAAATTCACATTGACCCTTGTGCAATTTAACAGAAATAATCTACCCCATTACACTTAATTTTAAGGTATGCTGGCCCAGGTACAATGTGCTAATTTTTTGTGTTAACCACGCCTTCGAAATGAGCGGCGTGAGCTAACAATAAAATCCTTTAATTTTTATCTCGTTAGAATGCGGAAAAGTGTTAAAAACGGAAATTAATGTTAAACAAGTGCGAAAACCGCGTGCTACGAATTACCTACCCGAAAAAAAATCCACGCCTCCAAAAAGAGGGCGGGATGAATGTTAGGTAAGGTAGGGTTTCTGGCAGCAAAGGCCTCCAACTCGCCTACGAGGGACGTTAGCGTCACCCTATTGAGGCGTTACTACGACACTTAGTCAGCTTAAGTATCCTGGCTGCGAAGAGAAACTTGGCCTAGCCGAAGACCCTGCTGAACTTCACAATATTCGCCGGCGACGTACTTGCAAGCTCGTTCAGCTTCTCAAAGAAGTATTGGCCCAGAAGTCGAAAACGTTGTCTGCTGCCACTCGGACAGTGGCAAGGGAGGACGGGGTGGAAGTAATTGCTTTTACATGCTTTATGCAATGTGGCTACATGTTTTTTGGCCGTAAAACTTGGCTTTTTAACCCAAAAATCTTTTTTCTCAAAGCCACGCCTACAAAAAATAATTATTGCAATCATTTTTTCAAGTTTCAGTCATTTTTAAAACGTTATTTTGAGTTAAATCCAATCACAAAGTAGGCGTGGTCAATGCTAAGTCGTCATTTTTTCTATCACGTTAAGGACAATTACAAAACTGGTGCTGTATGCCAAAAGTTAATGCGATGGGTCTTATAACATCACTATTTGTTGATTTCAGTATTTAAAAAAAAGAGGTATTCGTACATTCAAGCCTGTAGTGGGCGTGTCTGTAGGTCGACTCGACAAATTTCAAAGCTTGATTTTGCAAAATGGATTCAAAAATGACGGCCCCGCAGGTTGTATACATAAGGACGGATGGATGGACATGGTTTAATCAATTCTCCTATTGGTCTCGTTCATATCTCTAAAAAGTCTTATGGGTCTATTCACTGCGTTACAAACTTTTCATTAAACTTCATAAATAAGTTCTCTTAAATAAAAAGTAAACAAATTTTAGTTCAAGTTATGAAATCCTTCTTCTGTTATCCAGCCTGGGCTCTGGCACAATGCAGTCAAGTTTCTGTACTGGCGTTTTCGAAAAATATCTTGAACTTCTCCACTTTTCATCCTTTAGGAACTACTAAGGAAAGACTTATTCAGGTAAATCTTAACCCAATGTTCCTTTAAATAGACGGGGCCCCTTTGCCTTTACACTGGCGACAAAGCATTTTCATAAATGCCAGCGTCCTGCATGGCCAGAAATTCATCTTAAGATCAGATCACGTAGCTCCTGAATGGTTGCTTCCGTTAAAAATCCTGGGAACTTTGTAACTCAGAGAAACAATATTCCTAGACCCCTAAGACCTTTAAGAGATATGAACGAGACCAATAAGAGAATTGATTGAGCCATGTCCATCCGTCTGTGTATACGAGGATGGATCGAAAGATTGAAGACTTACGATTTCGAAGCACAGCATAACAAAGAAAAACTGCACTGCAACGCGCAAACCCCCGATGTGACCCAATATAACCCAATGTGACCCGATGTGACCCGATTGCAAACATTGTATGCGAAGGTGTTTCTGTTCAGAAGCTAAAAGCAGAAACTACAGTAAGATCAACAACTGAGGAGCTTCGATATGAACAACAACAAGATCCTGACTTAGAGTCAATCCTGGCATGGTAGGAGTCTTTGGAGAAACCTAAAGCAAGGGACAAATCCTATAAAAAAAAGCTACCTTAAGGACTGTACACATGAGCGCGAGCGAACGAATTGAGAAATTGCGAACAAACAAACCAACAGCAGAAAAATGGACATTTTGGAATGCTAGTGGCAAACTGACAAAATATTGCATTTCAAACTTTTTGACGCGAACAAACAGGCTGACGCCGCTAACTGTCAAAGTTTATCCACAATTCGCAGCGACTGCCCACTTTCCAAAAACTGTAAGAAAAAAAGTATGGAAATTAATAGAGTATTTGTGTCCATTGTTGTGTTCGTAAATGACCGTAAAATTGATTTTTTCGCAATGACTCATTTGTTCGCTCGCGCTCATGTGTGTCCTTTAAATGTATACAGGGCGCACTGGGCCACCCTTCACGTTCTAGATTGCGTTTTGTGGAGGAAATGGGAAATGCTGGATGGAAGATCCTTTTAGATCCAGCTTTTGGTGCCAGGATTGAAAGACCCTGTCAAAGGTCTTGACAGGGTGAACAGTGACAGGACCCTGTCAAAAGAATCAACAAGACCCTGCCAAAGGTACGGAAACGCTTTTATTGACTGTGTTCAGGAAATGAAATTCAAATCTGGTGTCAAAAGTGTTCCACGTGCGCTACAAGCAAGGCAGCCAAAGTTAAGACAGAACAACGTGGGTGTACTATTTGGAAGGACCGTCGTCGACATCGCAGGTCCGTTTCCGAAACCTAAAACGGTAATTGTTATATCCGATCCCAAATCAAGAAGCGAAAACCGTTCTCAACTATGAGAGTGAAGCGTTGGGTGTAGACCAAGGACGAAACTTCGTGTCGAGATATTCCAAGAAAGTTTTTTTGTACAAATAATATCAAAGAAATGTATTTGTCATCCTGCGTTTCGATAAAAATTTGAGTACCTTAACTTTAAATACGCCTAAATTTAGTATAAAAGGTTTACAAAAAAAAATTATACCAGTAGGTAGGGGAAAGCGGGTCTAGTTGGGTGCCTAGTTGGTTAAGTAGACTCGTTGGCATTTATTTCAAAAGTATGATATGAAATGCATGTCCATTCCTGCGTTTACATGCAGCACGACTTAATTCAACACGACACTTATAGCATATTCTTTTGAACACCGAATGGCTACCCCGAGCTGTCAAATAATACTCGGTGTTTGCGACAATTACAGCGTGGTGTACACTCGGTTTCATTGTGTACAGATCGACAAATACTGCACCGGTGAATTCATCACGCTAAGTGCCAAATTGTTTTGACTTCATTTTGTTTAATGTTTTCTATTTCGTACAGTGATTTTGTTGCCGTCGGTTTTTTGTACTTTTTACTTAAAATGAATTTTTATAGCTTTGAGTTTGAGATATTTATTTATTTTTTATCGATTTCATACAATTTCAATCGCCTTGTAAAAAACTACGAATTAACATTGAGTCGAAACGTCACCTCACATACACAATCAAAGCTACACCCAGCCTCCACCGTCAAATATGACGGTGGCGAAATTTCGAGTTCGGTCTCGACACCGAGCTAATTCGAAGTTCAAAAGAACATTTGCATGAGCACGATTCCGTTCAGGTGTACGTGAAAAGAACAAGTTTTTTCTGCATTCCACACCAGTTTCACGATTCGGTGCTGAAAAGAATTCGCCATTAGTTTCTAGTCTGTAGTGCACGTGTTGGCAGAAATATTTTATGAAAAAATTTTTTTGCAATTATGAGTAATTTATTGCTTTCTTAAATTTTGCTTTATGACCTAATTTTTTCCCAGTTAGGTTGAAACGTAAATGTACTTCTTGGAATGAGTGTTGTTTTTCCTTTATAAAAGTCTTGTAGATCGCCAAATGGTCAGGCGGGGCTAGTTGACTAACTCCTTTTGAGGTAAGTTGACTCTTTACTTTTTCAAAAGCTTCCAAATGTATAAACCTTGAAAATTAAAAAAAGTACTCCTGGTTGGTTATTGGCTAAGAAATTAAGAAATTTGGTTCAGAAGTTAAACGACTCTTCGTACCAGTAGCTGCTGCTGTTTCAGTGGTCGAAAATGCGATTTTTCACTTTTATGTCAAAGAATATAAACAAGCCTTAATTATTTAGTCCACTTTTATACCTGACCCAGGAAATATTAAGTTTGACGTATAGTTTTTAACGCAGTGAAATAATCACCGTAGACCCCTAAGACCTTTTAGAAATATGAATGGGACTGACAGGAGAATCGATTAAGCCATGTCCGTCCGTTCGTATGTAAACAACTTTTAGGCCTTAAATTTTAAAGTAGGGAGCTGAAATTTGGTGGGTTGGCTGGAAGTCCATTGGACCAGATCAAGTTTGAAAATGTCTGCGGGCTGAATCCGCCCACTACAGGCCTGTATGTGCGACCATCCATAATTTAAAAAAATCCTTTTTCTAAATTTTAGCTTTGTAAGAATAGTGCTAGCGCATTCAGTTTTGGTATGTAACATTGCCTTGTAATTGTCTTTGAAGTAGCCAGAAAAGTTGGGCTTTTTCATTGGCCACGCCCACTTTTTTAAGGGACTTTAGCTTTAAATGACTGTATTTCAATAAATATATATGAAATTTGACTAAAAATTGTATGACAAAAGTTGTAGATATTAGCATTTTCTAACTTTCATGTGTATGTCGTATGAGCCTCCGCCCACTTTTGTGGGCGTGGCGTTAAAAAAAGATTTCTTTAAGTTAAAAAGGCGGAATTTTACGCCTAAATGTTTGCAACCACCTAGTATAAAGCATTTTAGAGTTATATTTTTGTATCCCGCCCACTTTTTGCAGGTGTGGCAGTTTTTTTGGTACGGTCGGGTATTTTGCAATCCGTCGTTGATGGACTGAAGCTTTTGCATACGCACTGTTGCCCTTTCCCAATTGTTTTTTTAAGTTTTAGTAAGAGTTTAGTGTTACGGGGCTTGAGTCTACATGCCCCATTACGTGAGTCGACTTACCCCAGCAATGGAATTAATTGACCCACTAGAGATGATTTTGTAAAAATAAGAAAAAACTGTCTTTAAAAACTTTTTTTTGCTCGAACGGTCACTTTTATGAAGGCCAAAAGACACTTTTTCGATGTAAGCTTTAACTTTTTTCGTACCTGTCATAGGTGAAAAAAATAAAAATAGAAATACATTTTTTGAGTGTACTAACCCCGCTCTCCCCTACGTTCCTTCCTCAAAATTAATAAAAAATAATTTTTCAGAATTTTACTCCCAAAATCGGGCAAATAGTCAAAGAGAAATGAGGAATATGCCAGAAATTTGCCACTGCGATGGCAGCATTTAAAAATTCGTATACACAGATCTTATGCATACATCTCCTTAAAGTTGCACTGGACATACTTTAATAAGCGAAACAAATGAGTTATATGGATGCGATTGAAAAAATGCGATATAGTCAGAAATTGTCATTAAAAAAAAAGAAAAACATAAAGTCGCAAATATACTAAACAACGTTTTACATGTAAATTGAGCAATAATTGTTCTTCGTGCAAGTATTAACACTTGACGGTCTCTGTTTTGGTTTTCATTTTATTCAGATTTGAAAATTCATAAGATCAGCTCACAACCACGCCCACATTTGTCTTGGATGTCTCGCAACCTCAAATTAATATTTTATTTCGAAACGCGTTTTGGTCGAGTAAGACAAGGCATAGGAACTAAAATTTAATGAACCTGGAAGGGACTGCCTATGGGTTGGAAGCCCAATATATAAGTTAGTAAAGAAATATTAAAACATCGCGTTGATTTTAAGGAATCGGAGTGTAAACATTTATAATTATTGCTAAATATAAATCTTAACACTCTGATGTTTAAACCAGATCACTTACGAGCCGGCAATCAGCCCCGCCTACAGTTGCCTCGATGGTCCGTATTACATTTCCGTGGAACAATAAATACACTTTTTTTAAATGACGGCACACTTTTCGTAGCTGGGTTAAGTGCAAAAGCACTGGAAAATAAAAAGAACATAAAAAATACGAAACACACAACCGGTGGCAAAAACATCTTAGAGTTAACTAACTTTAGACCTCAAGCACATCACACTTGTCACTTGAAATAGAAATAAAAGTTTGAAAAAAATTGCTATAAAAAACGAAACAGAAATAAAAAAAAAGTTATCTGCATTTGAGGTTATCTGCATTTTGTGCAAAAGTAATTTGTTGTTTACAGGGCACGTTTAAAAAAAGCCTCTCATGATCAAGTCCGATCGATAATCATTTGTGCGACTTATTCTTAACATATCATCAGCCTAGCAAATTGAAAAAAGAGCCTTCAATCTCTACTTGCATAGAACAATGGCAAAGCAATAATGGGCCTTGGTAAAAAAGGGATTATGACGCTAACCTTGGCGAATATATGGAACTTTTTAAAAGGCTCGTGTGCTCCAACCACTATTGGAACACCTTCTCTAAAGGACTTGACACAGCGAAAGAGAATATATTTTTTGAGAACACAAGGGCTTATAAGGACGACCTTTTTCTCTTACCTTTTTGATTCGTCATTGTACTCCTCGTCAAGTAAGTGCATTTCTAGTTTCGTAATTTTTATCAATTCCTAAGAGTCCACATTTCACCTGTTTTATTGTGATTGTCTAAAATAAAACCGTTTTCAGAGCATCCTCGTCCTTTTTATTATCTTATTAATCATTTGGTGACCAGTGGCTGATGGTCACTTTGTAAGACTCCAACCTTTTTTCATTTTTTCCTTTAGTTTGTTTTGCAATGAGCGGATAATTTTTTTTCAAAATGATAAATCCTAAAGATCCAGCATCTGGAAAATAACTTTATTAAAAACTGGCACTTAGCTTAGAAAGCAAATTTTACAATTGTATTAACCACTACGTCCTGCATCTATTCCTGTGATCAAGTCTGCATTTCCTGGGCGCAATAAAGATACTATGAACTACAACAGGTTGTGGAGGAACTTTCTTTATTGGCTTTCTATTAAGATAAACCGGAAGTGCAACAGTACTGGCAATTAAGAAAAATGTCACAAGTATCAAGTTAAATGTACGAAGTAGCATCGTTCTACTCAATTGAAATTCAAACTCGTTACGACGGACAACTCTGAAGCAATAAAAGCCAAAGCTGTTGAAGCAAAACGCTTTGTGTTTCCAATTCAGATAAGCTGATTATTTTCTCGGCGGAAGCTTGAAAAATGCGACGATATTTTTGCTTTGCTTTTACGTCTTGAGTCTGATTAAACAAGATTGGACGAGCTAGACGATCTGGGTTTTCCCTATAAAAAAGCGATATCTGGTAGTCAATGGAATACATGTCTGAGGGACATCAAGCAGACCCCACAAGAAACAAGGTCAAGGCTCTTGTGGAAGAGTGAAAACTTGTAGGGTTTGTTAAAATAGTTTTTGACTTGATTCGATAATTAGCAAATTTATTGGTTCAACTCTTCATCATGACAGAATGCTTACAGAAAAAACTAACATTGAATATGAGCCCCCTTTTTAATGTTCTGCTCCGATAACAACTAAAAAAATAAATTTGTAGAGTTTTTAGTCAGCAAACTATTTAAGCATCTTAAAAATTGTAAGAATTACATACCATTTTGGTGGTGGAAATTTGTCTTTTGAAGCGCCTACATCTGCCTCGATGATCAAGTCTACACTTCTCGGGTGCAACCAATAATTTATTACCCATCCTGCGAGGGAGGGAAATTTTATCACTAAAATTGCCCGTGACAAATATCGAAATTGCCATGACATTGGCAACTAAGAAAAACACCAAAAACACTGAGACAAGCTTTCGTGTAAGCATTTTGCTGGCAACTATAACACAAATTCAAACTACGAAATAAAATTCATTACTTGGATGCCTTAGAATTTCGAACAATGCTGATAACTACTTAAAATTTGAGATAAGCGCGGTTTTAAATAGTCTGCAGCAAAGAATTCGCAAGAGGTTGTTATTGTACTTCTCTATTCAAAGCAAATTTTTTAAATATTTTTTTCGAGTCTCGTCATCGTTACTCAAGGCTAGCCTTGGGAATTTAATCGACAGTTGAGCTGAAATGCAATGGACTCACGTTCCGAAATGCCTCCAAGTATGCATTATAATGGCGACTTAAGAGTTTCTGGTTATTTGCTATGACTTCTTTATACCTACGAGCCTCACTATGAAATATGACGGCTTGAATTAAGTAAGTTGCTCATTTCTATGAGGGTAGGAGTTTTTTAAAAACAGTGCGAACTTTGGATTAAATAGTGACTTGGTAATTGTGTCAGAAACAAAGTTCCACAGTGGATAAGAAAAAAGTACCTGAATTAAATCGCTTAAATTTTGCAAATCTGACAACGGTCACGGGCCGGGGGAAAAAAATCCAACTGGAAATACTAAGGGTGGTGGATACAGAAGAAGTCGCATCGAAGAATAGGTAAAGGCTTATAGAAGGGACTAAAACAGAAAAAAATATTCAAATATTAAGATCATTTGATCCGAGCCCCAGTTTTGGCATTCTGAATATACTCTTCAATGGGTGTTGCCAAGAAAGTCCATCCAGACACACATCTTTTTCGACTATTGCCGAACATCAAAAATAATTTTTGTTGAAAAAATACACCGTGAATTATAATAACTGATAAAGCATAATTTTTTCTTTCGCGATCAAGGGGATATGATTACGCGGAAAGAATTTGGGATAGAAAATATAGAAGAAGAAATAATTCGCGATCCAACAAAAATGCTGATAATATGCTCGAATTGATCATCTGTGTATTGGTAATTCTAATTCACGGTGTACATTTTTATCAGACGGATGAAACGTATATCAGGGCGGTGGGTTAGGTTATTTTAAGTAAATGCTTGCCCCGGTGACAATAGTCACGGCTCACTTAAACGACTTGGGTCCCTCTTGTATCCTTTCTTAACACCTGAAACGAAAACTGGAATGAGCCGCTGTTAAAAGCTCAAAGTGGCGTTCTTCTGAACCCATGCGGATTCTCTATGGGTTCAAGAGAAAAGCACTCAGGGTGGTACTAAAAAATTTGTAAAAAAAAAGATTAGCCTGGGAAATCAGTTTTTCCGTATTTCCTCAAAGCACCAGATACAGTACAGATCAATCAATGATTTGTAGTGGAGGCATCATTCATTTCGTTTTAGCCTAACAATTTTATTGCTAAAGTAGTGCCGACAAGTATAGGTCCTGGAGTCAAAAACAGTTAGGGAATTCGGCAGTTGCGTTTCGTATTTTTTTTGCCTACACTTACATTGCGGCTAACATCAAAGCGTCATAAAATTGCAGTATGCGCGCAGGATGACTCGTTTTCGTGCTGGCCTTTCTTCAGCTTAGCAATGCCCATGTACACCACTGCCCTCCCTCCTATTGCAAATCCTCGACCGATCCGCTCTTATCCGCATTTGTCGCATGCTTTGGTAAAAACAAGCTGATAAGGGCCTGAGAGGAGATTCTCATGCGAAGGAGTTGAGAAGTGTTATTTACCCACGCAATTAGGTACGTTTTTTTTTGATTAGTGGAAGCATAGTGCGAGCAATATGCAACGGTTACCGGGGCTTGGCTTGCTTACGAGTTCGAGGTGGAAAATTCAAAGAGGCAGTTGGTGAAAGAACGTAAACAAGATCGGTCGAAAAAAAAACCTCGTCGTTTGGGGGCGACAGTGCCCACTTAAATCAATTCAATTTATTTAAGCTAGTTATACCCCATCCCATAGGATAGGAGGTATATTAAGTTTGTCACATAGTTTGTAACACGTTGAAATAATAATGGTAGACCCCCGAGACCTTAAGGGCATATGATCGAGACCGAATTCTGAATCGAATGAGCCATGTCCGTCCGTCGGTCCGTCCGTCTGTATATCTGTATGAGCTAGGGTGCTGAGACTTCGTACGTAAGGTGCACGTCATGCGAAGCAGTACAATTGTTAAAATTTTTGAAATCCGCCCAAAGACACGCCCACAATCGGTCTAAATATGCAACTACCTCCAGATTTTTCAAAACTATAAGACGTTCTAAAAGGCTGAAATTTGACATTAAGCATCTCTTAGTGAATATAAGACACAAAAAAGACAAATTTAATTGGTAAACCTCCTCTAGTGGGCGTGGCATCCATTTTGAGGGTAAATTTTCAAATGCAGTTTACTCAATATTTTTGCTCGAAATTGAAAAAAATTTAGAAAACGCTTAGTTCTACATTTTGTTCATACAAGACTTTGGGCCACGCCCACATTTGGAGGCAGAATTGAGGAAAAACCTAAAATTTTCCAGAAAAACTTAATTTCGACTGGCCTTGAGTATAATTTAGGAAAGCATGAAACAAAACAAGTAGCAGGTTAGGTAAACGAGACTTCAGTCCAGATTTCGTTCTTATAAAGTTTTTAGCCACGCCCCCTTCTAGGGGTCGATTTTTCAAAAATATTGAATTTGAACCAAAAAATTGCATTTTTACGTACATTTAAGTGTAACTTGGAAATATCTTTGGAAATATCTTATAATTAATAGTTTGTAAATAGGGGCGCTTGGACCACGCCCCTTTTCAAAGTTTGAATTACTTATAAAATGTCAAAAAATAACTATGCCATCAGCATTTTACAATGTGGGATAGGATGGGGTATTCAACGGCCCGTTTTACGGACTGTTCTGCGTACACACTGTAGCACTTACTCACGGGTTTTAACTAAAGTGAGCTTCAATGGCGACTTAGGAATTTTGATAGTTGATGGCAGCCATATTGTTGAAGCTGCAACTGTGAAAACTATATGTTTAAATTTTATTTGTTTTGCCAAATTACCGCGGTTTCTCAGGTAACTTGCTTTATCCTCCTGTGTCCAACAAAACGTAAAAATTCACGGAGATCTCACGGGCTCAAATTTCTTAATTGAGCTAATTGGTCATTGATAGCAGATTTCTTTAAGCCATAACTAAATGATATGGATACCAACGATATCGATTCGTGATTTAAAAAAAGCAGTGCTTAATGCCGCACAGCGCACGCTCACTGTTAAAAGAGTTTGTTTTAACTAAAACGGCTTTCAACAGGGACTTTCAATCTTTGACGGTTGAATGCGGGTATACAGTCGAAGCTATATCTGTTAGTTTGGGTGTCATCTATTCAATCTATATTGCCAAATAAGTGTGAGTGAAAAACAAGTTCAAAAACATGTGCTTTAATAACTATGTACGTTCGCTAGGCTGTCACTTTCACCAGAGACTGTACATCGCGGCAAACCAACATCTTTTGGCCTGAATTAGATGATATAGACTCCAATGTGGTGTAAAGTGTCAGTATGAGGTGGCAAAGAAAAATTATAGTTCAGGACGTTACTGAACGTGTAGCTGCTTATAATTGTGGAACGACCTCTGTGTACGCAGAAGTTACAGTCCGTAAAACAGACTGTTAAATAAAAATAAAATAAAATAAATAGAGTGGCGCAGCAGCTCGAGGTGAACCAGGGCCAACTTCTCAACAATGTATGCTGGTGTGTTAATTTCTTTACATACAAGGGGACCTACACTTTTTTGCCGAATCCTAACGGCACTTTGAGAAGTTTTTCAAGACAATTAATACTCTCGGAGGGCTTGTCAAACCCTCGCGGAGGTGGGGATCGTGAAAAGAACAAGTCTTTTTTTTTCAGGTGACGATGGCAGGATTCGAACCCAGAGCTCCGGCGTAGTAAGCACACCCACTAACCACTACGCCACGGCACCCCACTGTTGACTGAGACTGTTAAATACCCCATCCTTTTCCACATTGTAAAATGCTTATGTTATTGTTACTTTTTGACATTTTACAAGAAGTGCAAACTTCGAAAAGGGGCGTGGTCCAACCGCCCCTATTAAAACACTATTAATTATAAGATATTTCCAAGTTACGCTTAAATGTATGTAAAAATGCAATTTTTTGGTTAAAATTCAATATTTTTCAAAAATTGACCCCTAAAAGTGGGCGTGGCTAGAAACTTTGTATGAAAGAAATCTGAAATGAAGTCTTGTTTACCTAACGTGCTAATTTTTTTGTTTCATTCTTTCCTAGATTAGGCTTAAGGCCAGTGGAAATCACGTTTTTCTAGGTTTTCCTTAAATTCTGCCTTCAAATGTGGGCGTGGCCCAAAGACCATCCGTCCAACAAATTGTAGAACTAAGCATTTTCTACATAAAATCTAATGCAAGTTTTTCTCAATTTGGAGGAAAAATATTGAGTAAACTGCATTTGAAAATTTAAAATAGATGCCACGCCCACTGGAGCTTAATGTCAAATTTCAGCCTTTTCGAACTTCTTACAGTTTTGAAAGCTCTTAGACTGATTTCAGCACTAAGACTGATTGTGGGCGCGTCTATGGGCGGATTCGAAAAATCACAACACTTGTATTGCTTCAGATGACAGAAAGCCTACGCATAAAATTTCAGACTTCTAACTAAAAATGTATGGCCTAAAAATTGGTGACATATGGACGGACGGATGGACATGGCTCATTCGACTCAGAATTCGGTCTTGATCATATGCCCTTAGGGTCTTGAGGGTCTTTCGTTATTATTTCTCTATGTTACATTTTCGTCTGTATACTCCATAATATACCGCATTCCTGTGGAATAGGGCATAAATATGTCGCTCTTACTATCAGTTTGCCGTATACCCTGTCTAAAACCTGTTTTATAAAATTTCAGGACAAAATATTCGATCCTTAATTAGTCACATGAGTGACCTGAAGTCGTTTAATAAAACGCGTCAGGTCACTGATGCGACTTTTTGTTTATCAAAACAAACCTAAGACGTAAACCTGCAGCTCTCCATAATTTTTCGCATAACTTTTGGGTCAAACCTGTCAAACTTAAGGACACCAAAAAAGAAAAATTTCTATTTATATCGAATTGCGAGAAAAGAAAAGCAAAACTTTTGGACCAATTATTTAAATATTATTTTCGTTCTATTTAAGTTGATTTAAGTAACTTCATAATCGCTGTTAAACATGCAGAGGTTACAAAGAAACACCCTAAGGCTTATAAAGTATTAAGACATGAATAGAATTGAGAAGTGTAAGTGAATATTGTGGGGTCTTTGGGCCCAAAATCGTCATTCGAAAAGTTATGTTTTTACCTATTGTGAAGCTGTGAGATAAGTTGTTTACCATGTCTGCGAGCACCAACAAAGAAGTTCGTCATTCATTTTCAAAAACGAAGTGTTTTCAAATGTCTCTTTATATCGAGACAGTACTTTGGCAACAAAACTTTGATGAATGTCCCAGGAATGTTTTCGAATTTTAGCATAACCTCAGTAAATTGCACAACCTTAAACGAAATGCTATAAACTGTATTTAAAGGACTCCTTTCTCTCCGCTGCGCTGCCAACTTTAAGTTTACGACGTAAATATTTAATATGCTTCCTTCATCGCAATATTGTGTCTAGCAGCATGCACTTAATGCCATTGCATATACGGAAAGGCATTTTGCATACCTGTCTAACATATGTTACGGCACCTGTCTGCAATTTCAGCTGACACACATTCACAAATACCGACATTGGAATGTCACCGAGCGCACACACACTCCGACAGGCGTTGCTACAGATGGCAAAGTATCTGCAAAGTTCGTTAAAGGGAACTTGCACAGCGGGAAACTTTCCAACATCCCTGCCAAGGACGAGGCATTTGCATAGAGATGAGAGTCCGGGTGTAGTTTTTTGATATTGGCGTTGGTAGCGAGTGCTGGTTTGTTGGCTTTCAAACAAATTGCTGGGTTTTTGTTTTGGGGATTTTTCAAATTCTCTCAAAAACTCTATTTTCTTTTTCTTTGGAATACTCGATCTGGATTGAGTTGGTTGTGAACTATGCGAATGTTGACCAGAAACCTTTAATAGGTTTAATTGAAGGGACCAAGCAGCTCAGGACATACCTCTCGAGCTTTGTAAACAAAACTCTGTCACGCTTTGTTGGAATAAATTTCATTCTTCTAAGAATATTACACATACGCCACCGATACCGGTTTCACAACACCCGCACGTTGCCGCCAAAATATGTTTTCGTTTCTTGCAATGATTTATTGTGTGCGCACTCCGGAAAGTTAAGACTTCCTCGGGTGGAACAAGTTCCACCTTATGGGAATAGGAAAACTTTTTGCCACTAAGAGCGAAAAAAAAAAATAGAAAACCTACCGGAATCGGTAGTATTGCTATCGCCGCCGCTCAATCATCTCCAACAGGACGATGCCTCGAAGGAAATATATAAGTGTTTGGCGAAAGTTTCCCTATCGGTGAGCTGGTATTGTGCGAACCAAGCATTCGAGTGCAATCAGGAGAAAACCAATTAAAGTGATAAACACATCGCCGCACAGTCTCGGTCCGTGCGGTGTACGAGCGTGTACACTTCTCGGGGAAATAAGTTTTCGAAATGCCAGGACCAAAGTCAAATCTGCATGCGGAATGTGCAGACTATGCAGACTACACAGTTAGTGTGGCAGAACTAAGCCAAGGCAGTTGGCTCATGGATTTTATTTATTTTTTTCGAACTTCCGGCTATCTGCGGTGAAACTTTTCAAATTATGAAGTGCGGGAATCATTGGAGCTCATCTGGTTTCGGTTCGGTTATTTGCAATCGCAGGATTTTCTTTAAAATAGTGTGCTGCGCTGCAAGTACATGCATCTGGATGGAGAACTAAAGTACTGGGAACTCACGAATTTGTACTCAAGTAGTTGCTGGGACCAGAGCAAGAGGCTAAATCAAGTCGTTTGCTTGTACGTTTCAACAATGAATTGGAAACGCATCTGTTATTTTTTCAAATTATCCGAAAGTTAAAGGAGTTTCGTTCGTGATGTGAGTTGAGTTTTAAAACATAAAATTTGTCTGTTTTGTTGTAAGTTCCTTGAGTGTCGACGCGCGAATGTCTGCAACAAGAGGCTTCACACTTTAAAAATTTATTTGGAAAAATAAAATAAAATGATTTTTACTTTTGCTGATAAAACGTAGCCTTTTCCAAATAAATGTTTGAATTCAATCTAAGACGCGCAACATCATTTTGCGTTTCTCTGAAAACCTTTTCAGATTTGTGTTTGGGGACTTCCCGACTAAGACAAAGTAGCGACCCATACGGCATTTGAGTTCCCTTACATTGTATCGGATCTTTGCCGTTTAATTGCTGGGCTGAGTCATATATGACGCTAGAAGTGATTATCGATGGACCTAAGTTTTTTGACATGGCCAAAGCATAAAAAAAGGGAATAGATAGACTGTGTCAGCTCACAGGGTTTTAGATATTTTGATAAATTGTTTGACCAGATTTTCTTCACTTCATCTCTGCCAAAAGCGCTGATACACTTGCCGCAACCATTGCTAATGTTTTATGCGGCAGCCAAAAGTGGAGCACCGATAAGAAATTAAGCCCAAAACGCAATGTTACGTTGCTGTGTGCGTTTGATGACAGTCAGAGTTGAAACAACGGGCGAATATGGGGCAGAAATGTTGCTTCAAAACTTCACCCCGCATTAGATCGTTAATTACGTAGACGCCTCTACAACGCAATTGTAGATCTACTTTCTACTTTTGCGTGCGTTCATTGTGTGGTGAGTGAGTATATAACTCTCTTGTCGTCATTTTTTTGTGGGGATTTCGTTTTGCGAATTTGCTACGTGCGTTATTTGACTTAGAGTATCATAAAGTTTTGGAAAAGTATGGAAACGCACATTAACGTACCAACGCAGCAACGCAACATTGCGAGTTTAACTTATGCTGTCCTTGTAACTATGAAAATTACGGCATAAGCCCCGTCTGCTGACAGTGCAGGCATTTAGGACCTCATGCGATGGGAGGTTGTCTACGCCCATGTGCACGTTACATAGTCTTTGAAGCCCTGCGAACAAATATGGCTTGGTAGGTTTTAACTATTGTATGTGACCACAGTCAATGGGCCCGTACAATACACATCAGCGGATAAAAAGAGTTGAGTAGCGTTGGCCTTTTTCTGTAACGAAGTCATTTGTTGCGTTAAGGTTGCACCACGCCGAAAGATAACGCATCAGTGGATAAAACTACACACAGCTTGCCAGGTATATAGAATCCAGTACCTCGTGCAGAAATGAAAGTGAACTGTGTGCATGCAAGACCTGGTGCATAACTGCCTGACGCAATGAAGAGTTCTCTGATGGGCTTGCTGAATGAGCAACCAAGTTAATGCGTTGCACTGTGGCAAATTGATTGGAAAGCGAAATTGATTTTTAATACTGCTGAGTTTGTCAAAAACCCCAACCCAACATTATAAAAAAAAAAACCTGCGTCATTGATGAAGGGGTTCTGCGAGGGTTCAATGGAAGCAATCGACTAGAACTGTAAAGCCGATGACCTTTCTGAATTCTGTAAATCTCTGACTGAAAAGTGGTGGTCTGCTCGAATTAAATAAGTTGATTCAGGTCTCATTGAGTGCTGCGCTGATAAAAAGGTTCCACAAGTAGTTACGGTGAGGACTCCAGCGGAGCGTCCACACTGACGTTTGTTACAGACGGGCCAGCAAACTGAACAGGCGGTCACCTGGCTGCCATTAGTTTTATCATCCTTTGGCAAACTGCACCAGCAGGCATACCTACGCTTCTTCTTGAACAACGTTTAACTCGTCATCTGAAGCTCGACATCTTTGTTTCTTAGTTTTAAGGGAGTTCAGCCAACAAGACTTCAATTAAATGTTCCAAAAAAACAAAAATTGATCCAAACCGCCTTATAGTCTTATTCTTTCTTAAAAATTAATTTTATTTACGCGTTTCAGCTTCGAACCGTCATCAGAATCACGATCAACCAGTTGATATTTGTTTGTATTTGAAGGTACTGGAGTACCTCTGGATCGTTCCACCACAAACGATTCGATTCGGCGACATCCACACTTCCTAATTTCCCCTGAGATACATCGCTGCGATGAGAGGGACCTTGGTACTGACCGGCTTGCATAATTTGTATGCTTTCGGCAAAACCATCTCGTCAACTAGAGTTTTAAATGTGTTTTTGAAAGCTAAAAAATTGCGCCATCAAACGTAGGTATGAAAACTGGCTCCAATTTGAAGTCGAACTTCTGCGCTGCCGAAGTAAATTTATCAGCTTCGTCTCGATTCTATGGACTAGGTTTCTGTTGACACTCCAGGATCTTCAGGATCAAGCAGTTTGGTTTGATGCACTGCACACCCTACCGTTCCACGCCTAAGCCCGCTACCACAATTGAGTATTTGATAAGAGCTCAGTTTTCGGAGCCTTCCTGTGATGACTTTCAACCTGTGATGACTTTCAACTCCTGATTAAGCTGGGAGACATCAACACATCGAAATTCACAACATGGATTCGGCCATGAAAACGTTTGATTGAATTAATTGCCGTCTTGCATAAGTAGCCTAGGCCTAAACTCGTAACAGTGAACCTAATTGTATGCCTGATTGTACGCCCAAGAGCGGTTAATCGACAGTGTCCAATGTAGCTTAGCTATGACGCCAAGCGCATAGCCATAAATGAACGCCCAAGCGGGGAAATCTAAATGGGTCCAATATAAATCCAAATATTGAAAAGTTTTTGAGAAATGAAGAGTTGAAAATGGTTGACCTGCTTGAGACCATAACTTTTGAGCAGTTTAATGCACGAATCCGATATTCGGGCACACGCATAAAACCACTCAAAGATAATCAAGTGCTTAGGTCGAATTTTGCTGAAAAACTTTTGATACTGCCGTTTTGACGCTTTTACGGAGAAAAAACGCAACAACGCATAACAAAAAACGTGTGTCTGTGTCCCCTTATCTCCGGTGCTGTTATGGGAAATCCAATCAAAACAAGTGGGAAAGTGCTGTCCAAAAAGTTTCAGTCCATCTACGACGGATTGCAAAATACTAGACCATACCAAACAAAAACTGCCACGCCCCCAAAAAGTGGGCGGGATACAAATATATAACTGTTGAATGCTTTTTACTAGTTGGATGCATAAATTTCTGTCTAAGACTCCGTCTTTTTAACTTAAAAAAATCACTTTTTTTAACACCACGCCCACAAAAGTGGGTGGAGGCACATAGAACTTGTACACGAAAGCTAGAAAATGCTAATATCTACAACTTTTGTCGTACAATTCTTAGTCAAATTTCATATACATTTATTGAAAAACAGCCATTTTAAATTAAAATTCCTTAAAAAAGTAGGCGTGGTGAATGAAAAGGTTAAAATTTTTTGGCCACTTCAAAGACAATTATAAGGCAATGTTACACACTAAAAATGAATGCGATAGCAATATTCCAACATAGCTAAAATTTAGAAAAAGTATTTTTTTAAATTAGAGACGGTCGCACATACACGACTGTAGTGGGCGTGTCTGTGGGCGGATTCGGCTAATTTTCAAACTTGATCTGGTTCAATGGACTTCCAGCCAACCCACAAAATTTCAGCTCTGTACCTTAAAATTTAAGGCCTAAGAGTTGTTTACATACGGACGGACGATTCTTCTGTCGGTCCCATTCATATCTCTAGAAGGTCTTAGGGGTCTACGGTGATTATTTCACTGCGTTACAAACTATACATCAAACTTAATATACCCTGGGTCGGATATAAAAATTACACGTGTCAGAAACCGTTTCCAACCTCAAATTTTTAAGCTATTTTGAACAAACGCAACAAAAAAAAGACCGTCAAGTATGAAGACATACGCGCAGTGGTCCGTCGGCTTTTGTTGAAGGTTATGGTCATCTATATTGCGTAGTATAGTTTGTGTAACATTTTATTTATTTATAAAAATTATTTCTGGATATATTTTACAGTCTGTATTATACTTTTTCGTAGTGTTTCTGTTGGGTTCTGTACTGTTTCCTACTGTTCTTATATTGGGTGATTTTATATTGGGTTTCAATACTCTAAAAAAAGGCTGGCAAAAAGCTTTACCGTTACGAAAATAGAGGGAAGGGCATTCTCTTTCTTGGCCTCTTTTAGGATTTTTATAATTTTAAACCCATAAAACAGCAATTTCGATAAGTTTTAATTACTGTTAGACTTTTTGTGTCCACCTGTGTTTGCATTTGCCACTTTTCTCAAATTCTGCGGACATGGATTTCTGAGAAAACTGTAAAAAAAAGCTGTTTTTTATTTCGCTTGTTTGAATGGGCTTAAAAACTCGGGGTCGGAAATGCCAATTTTGAAACGTTTTTAATGCAATTCGTTTGCCTTTTAAACATAGCATACTTCAGCCAAATTTAAACAAGGTGGTCATAGCCGGAAACGAACTAGAAATCTTTAAAAAATAGTTTTCGAAAATGTTTTCACGTTTTTCAGTTGAATCTTCGAAGTTTTTGAATATTCGAAGTCTGCTATACTTTTGTATAAAATTTAAGAAGATGGAATGCGCCCGGTGTTTACTTAAAAATTATACATCCTACCGTTTGGGAGTTAGAGGGGGGGAACCATGCATTTCTTTGACCTTTTTTATAAGTTTTTAAATTTCAAATCCATAAAACAAATATTTTGAAGTTTTTTTCCAGTTCCCGTTAGACTTTTTTCCAATAGCCCAACCAGCACTAGCCTTGGATATTTTTTTTATTCTTTGGCCACCGGTTTATGCGCAAACGGTAAATCAAGCTCCTTTTTTATTTCGTTTTTTAAATAGGCTTCTAAAAACTTAGGTTAAAAACGGTAATTTGAAAACATTTTAACGCAGCCTTCCTTCTTTCTGTAAGCTTTGTACTTTAACTGAATCTGAAAAAGATCGCCTATACCGTTAAGCTACTAGAAGACTTAAAAAAATTGTTTTTGAAAATGCTTTTAGGTTTTTCAGTTAAATCTCAGAAGATTTTGAAATTTCAAAATCCGTTATAATTGTCCTTAAAATTTTAAAATATTTCTGATACGTGTGATTTTTTTCATAGAATTTCACCAGACAGCACAGCAGATAGGGTACACGTTTTTTCATTCATTTTTGTGATTTTTTTTTCGGAAATGCGCGAAAACTGCAGTACTTAAACTTTTTTTGAGAAATATGACGTAAGCACTTGGTTTACTTTGAGTTGTTTTATTTATTATGAGTTGTTTGAGTTTATACGTGTGTTCAATATTGACTTTAAGCTTGAAAAACAGCATCCATTTTTGACTCTTAATTCCTCAAAAACATTTCTATATTTTCAGAAAGATTTAGTCTCGTTTTTCTAGTTCTTGCCTGCTTAACTTCTTGAATAAAACATTGAAAAACTTCAAGTCCATTTCCACATGAATTTCAAACTGTAATTAAACCGTTATATGTGCTTTTAAAAAATCTCCCTCTTTGGATTCTCTGACTATTTCCACAGTTTATACGCACACAAAATTTTTTCTTTCTAAAAAACGATTGGACGGACGGACGGACGGATGGACAATGTAGCGATACCATTTGAGGTCCTTTTTCCATTTTTGGACGGACCGCTAAAAAACATGTTAATTTCAAGCTGTTGTGCCATTCTATGAGTGACTTAAGCCCCCGTAGTCTTGAAGCACGTGTAATCTACTGCGGATAGCTCTCATGCTACTCTCGAAGCAACGATAGTAACTCGCAGAGAGAGACTTTCACGGGAGCCGGGAAGTTGAGAAGTAGAAAATAAACTCTCCGCGAGCAGGTGCACTCGGAAAGAAACATTTGCATAACATTTGCTTGTCTTACGCGTCTCGTTTCATTATAACTTCAAATCTCAGTGCCCTTGTTAAAATGAAGTACACCCTATAACATAAGGCCTATAGTATAAACTCGGCCTTTTGGATTAACCCATTTCTTACTTACTTACTTAAGGTGGCGCTAAAATCCGGGGCGGACCTGGGACTCAGCCAACAAGCTTCGCCAGCCAGCTCTGTCTCTAGCTAGCCGCCTCCAGTTTCGCACGCGAAGTTGGCTGAGGTTTTCCGAAGACTTCCCGAGCCGGGGCGTTAGTGTTCCATCCGCTCAAGATGACCCAGCCATCGTAGACGTTGTGTTTTGACTCTTTTGACTAGGTTGGTATCGCTGTAAAGCCCATACAGTTCGATCTTATATTTCCTCCTCCACTCTCCGATTTACCCACATAGACCGTTTTTTTAAGATGTATGCCTCGTTTTTTTGAAAACCTATTATAAAAACGACCACATTTTTCCGCAAAACTACCCTTTAAGTTAATGGGGAGTTTACCCTTTTCGCATTCCAGAAATAGCCGTCGCTTTTCCATACATAAATTCTCAAATAGTTCCTGTATGTCAGCAACTTATTTGTCACAAATAATTTAATTACTTATTCTAAGAACTCATCAGATAGGCGACGCAATGTAATCAACAATTTTCTACTCAGCCTTGATTATAAATAGAAAGTTTCAGAGTCTATATCCCCAGTTATAAAAGCTCTGTTGGCACACAAGCATAATTTAATCTTCATACATTTAACAATAATCATAAGAAAAAAAAGTAAAAAAAAAGTAAAAAAAAAAAATAAAAAATAAAAACTTGCATTACAATGAATCTCGGGAGATTTTTCGCCTTTGTGGCTCTGATCCTTTTTCCATTTAGCAAGCCGTATCTAACATCAGGAAGTCAAAATTTAATGATTTCGTCGGGTGCCAGTAGCCAGGTTACTAGTCTTTATCAAAAAAGATGTTTAATGGATCATACAGGCCGATGCAGAAGTAAGTAAAAAAAACTCTTAACAAGTAGCTTTAAAACTGACCCAATTTTTTTTTATTTCAGGAAACTAGAAAACTCCTTCTTGCTTGGAGATAATTTCAGGTAATTCTGTCAATGAAGTCTGATCATCAGCCATAGTCACAAACATTTCCAATAAACTTGAGTTGACTAAAAAGGAAACTTGAATTTGATGTGTTAATTTTATTACTAATTAAATTTTGCAAAAAATCATGTTTATCACCAAATTTCCGAACCAACTCTTAATCCTTAATTGCAGGTTTAATTTAACCCACCAAACATCAAAAGTTGTGTCTTCTCTATACAATCTTCCTTCGTAGGATTTTCGTCTGATCAGCGTCTACAGACTTAAAAAAGTTTTCAGTTATTTTTATGTTATAAATTGAGTTTAGCAAAAGACCCTCCAAGGTTTAAAGTGTTCCTAAATATAATTTATGGAGCCCAAATCTTCGAACTTTCCTAAGCCCGAGCCTCTCAAAATTGAAGCCATCAAAATTGAAAAACGACAATTTATGCCCGAAAACGCTCAAATAATGTCCACCGTCCTCGACGAAAAAATGCTGACAGCGCAGCATTAAATTCACGTTTTTTGTTCGATTTTGTATGTCCCTGGCTCCGCCCTACCACAAATGTGGTTTTGACACAAAACACATTCATCCGCCTTTCTGGGTGCACCTTAAACGTTTTATAATATCCCTGGTGTGTAAAATTTTATTAACCTACATACTATAACACATATTGCTGCCGCATGCATGAATATCAAGTACGGAAAGTAGGTGCTTTGGCACTCGCCAGGACATCGTACCAGCTGCTTGTTCTGGTACAAAAAAAGGAAAAAAAAAACTTTTTGTGGCGTCATTATCCCAGTCTAATGGTGTTTGAAAAATGTTAAAGGAATAACAATGGCTGCAACAACTACCTAGCTACATATGCACACTGTTATACCGCACCACACAATTGCAAAAATATTTTCGGTAGCCGCAAACTGCCGCCAGATAGGTAGCCTAGATATTTTGCATCCTGGCTCTCCCGCTCTGCTCCGCTTCGTCTTTGGCTTCGACATTGTTTTGCATAATAATGTCGCAGAGGTTATGAGATGAGTATTCAGAGCACGATGCAGTGGAAAATTTAGCGCGTATTGTTCCAAAAGGATAGTCTTAGTTGTAAGGGGTTTTTGTTAGCCGGTTTTTTAAGGATGCAATTCCTGCATGATCCAGTTTTGGGAGATTTTCATTCTACCGCACAAACTTTTATTCGTGTGGTTTAAATGTGGCAAAGAAAATTAGAAGCCTTCTGGCTAATAAAAATGAAAGCTCGATTAAGGATTCGGTGATTTGTAAATTAAACCATCAACACGCTGCCCAACGCGCACAATTATAGCACGTTGCTCCGCTTCCTTGTGGACAAAATGAACGCAAGACTAAATGAGGGTTAATTCCGATGTGGGATAATCCAGCAGCCAAAATGACCTGTTTCACTCGAAGCGGCAAACAATGAGCCTCAATTTCTTTATCCGCACCGCAACAGCCTTCCGATCTCATCAATGCGCCGAAATGAGAAATCCTTCCTCAGAGGATTCCCTCCCACAATCACACAAGAACATTGCGCCAAGACAATCGCTTACTCGAGCAGGAAGATGTGCTTGATTACGGGAAGCTGTAGATGAATTTATATTCTTTTTTTTTTGTTGCTACAGTGCTTACTCCTCCGATCCGCCATTACGAGGTGGCACGGGGAATCCCCTCATTAAAATAAATTATGTGAATTTTACAGGCTTGTTGTGGGATTTCGCATTTGTCTGGCGCGTTTGCCGGGACTGAGACCGAGACTGTGAGCGGCGAAAAAAAAAATCCGACTCCTTTCAGCCGGAATTATTGTGGGAAATTCGTCGGGTGGTTTTTATCACTTTATCTGGAATTAAAGGATCACATTTGCGCGCGTGGAGAAATGCTTCTTAGTTTTTTGTTTTTCTGCTTGCAGAGTCCCTGAGCCAATTAGGACAACGACGTCGTTGCACTAATTCGAATGCGCTCTGAAAAGGGATATTTTTCTGTTAATTAGAAGAGAGATGCTGTGTGCTTCGCTTGTATGACCCCAATACGTCCTTTGGCATAGGGAATAGGCAGAATGCGAACTAGGCCATGTAGAAGCGAGGCATGTCAAGAGCTAGCAACAGCACCAATGTCAAAGTCTGGAAAAATAATCGCGGGGGAAGCATGTTGAATGCTTGCGTATGTATCTATAGGAAAGTGGAAGTCCTATAGACTGTGTCGTCTTGCAATAGGCAATACGTCCTTGTCCCACTCAAGGTTTAGCTGCGCTAAAGGAAGCTCTCACGCAACCTCCTGTGCATTCATTACTTTAATTTCTTTAAATAAAATCACTGATGCGACCTTACACAGGCTTTTCAGTGGTTGCGGTGGAAGAAAGGCGAGGAACTCTCCCAGATTGTAAGCTCGTTTCAATGCAACAGCATCTCGCAGAAAGACCTCATAATGGCATCCATAATCTGATACAACGCCTTAACACCTTGCAGCAACAGTTTCCTGATTACACAGCACAACAATCAACAGCCATTAAGTTAATCCCATTTGCAGATCCAGCACTCAACAACAAGACCCTAATCTGTAAACTTTTCCACACAGTTCCGACGACGCAATGCCGCACCAGTGTCCCCAGTGATGTCCCTTGGACGACGACGACGCGCGATGGCAATATCCCACCATTGTTTCCACAAATCTCATTTCCTGCCGATGAAGCTACTTCTCAACACACAGTGTTCCGCCACTCGCCTCGCCAGAGCTCCCCGAGTGAGACATCATCTGGGTGGTGGTGGCACTCGCCAGCCCCCTCCGTCACCTTGCGAGGACAAAATGGATTTTCGTGTTCGCATTTTTTCATTTGACGATAAAATCTCTTTGCCGGCTATACCATGGCAAGGAATCGGAATAGGAAATGACTAAATCACAGGATATCCTCACTGGGGTGAATCATCGTCGTCGTCGTCGTCGTCTTGTCGATGGGGCTCTGGCTCCTTAGGGAGACGCTACAAATCACAACGTATTCCTGACCATTGACGTTTTCCCTGGTTCGTTATTCTGTTATACGCTCTTTGGGTGTCTCCACGCCGGTCGCCGCCTCTCACCGCTGGGGGGTGGTTGGGTGTTTGTTTTAAGGACACTTGGGTATTAAGTCAGCATGCTTCCTGGGTGCTGTTAATTGAAATTGATGCGTTTTGCGTAAGACCGTAAAAATGGTTTCAGCATCGCTTCAATGGAGGAGCGAACGTGAAACGGAAATTTCGTTTTGTGTTGCGCTTTTAAGTGGTCTTCTGTTGAGGGGGCTTAAGGTGTGAAGACATTTAAGGTAGACCATTAAAGATTTTTATGGGAGATTTTTTTTCGCCCTCATCGTCGAGAAAAGGTTTACATCTCTGACCCAAATATCCTTCAAAGAGTTTCCGAGATTTATCATTGGGATGTTTGCCTTTCCAAATCAAAAGCTTTTGTGCAAAGCATCTCGAACATGAAGAACCTTCTTCGTCCGTTTATCACACCTTTATGCATTGTGAAAGCCGATATCCTGGGCAAATATTTCCAATTTAGCATAAATCATCCATATAAGTCAAAGGAGCACAGGATTCCCATCATAAATCGTTTAACCACACACGCACAGCGCATAAATTCTCATCATCCAAACAAATGTGGAATTATTTTAATTTCCCACAAGGACGATGACCATGAGGTGCACTCTATGTGTGTGTAAAGGGACATCGGTTTCTGTTTATTATGGTCTAGTGACCACTTGCTGTAGTTTTGCAGCAGGTGGGACAGGAAAAAAATATGAAAGCAAATTTGAACAGATGATGTCCATGCGGCTTGTACCTGGGATTAGAATGCAAATGTGGATGATTGCTATATCTGGGTGGGAGTGTTTTTGTTGTGGATTAAAAGGATATATTGTTGCAGTGCATACATTTTAGAGGCCGCTGTATTGTTTGTATAATTGTCTGCTGAAGCTTTTTTCGTCAGAAGAAAATTCTGAAATGAATGAATGTTAAAGCACAAAGAGCGCCAATCAGTGGCATAGTAGTACCCAAATACCAATAACTTATGCACCAAAAGCCACCCTATATTCTGGATCCAAAAATCCTTGAAGAATGGAGCACTAACTTCTTGTTGTAATAAACACATCGCTCGGTTGAGGAACAGGCAAAGCGACAATCTCTCTTGAACCCTTAGAAGAATGGAAAAAGGGCCTTACTTTCCTTGCACTACAATTTAAAGAACAGAATATCGTGAATAGAAATGAAAAGAAATAAAGGACTTCTTAACTTTCAAAGGAAACTTTTAGATCTCATGACACTAATCAGGCGGAACCTTAACCGGGTGTTTAGTAAGAAGGTTTAATCTATTCTCTTCTCTATAGAAGAATGGAGCTGGTGTTTAAATTTTAGAACTGGTAAAGTTGTTTCACTAGAGAATAGTGAAAAGTAACACATTTTCTTCACAGACCCTTCCAAGTCCTCTTAACGTATACTTAAGACACATGTATTGATCAAAAATCCAGATAAGAAAAAATCAATAATGAAAATCTCTTTCGTCCAGTACTTTACCTCGTCCAACGTTTTTCACAGCTCACAAATCCATAACGTCCCACTCCTCGGTCAAGTAGTGCATAATCGCTTGCGGGCGTATCTTCTCTTGGAAAACCTCGATCAGCATTTCGACAAGTCATTTCTGGATGGCTGTGACTTGATTCACAGGACAGTAGTCGTCCTCGGAAGAACGTGAAATTGTCACGACCACTGGTGGGCAAGGCAAACTTTGTAGAAACCTCTTGAACCTCTTGTAATGCTCCTCAAGTTCCTCGTCGGTCGACACATGATGTGGAAGTGCCTCATTGTCGGCTGTACAGCAAGCGTTGTACACTAACGACCATTCGACCTCTTCGGCTGTGTAATGTTCGCCCACCTTAGCGACCAGAGCTTTCAGCGCCTCGAATGTATCCTCCTGCAAAGTAGTGTTTTCATACGTATCCAATGATTTGTGCTCATCGATAGTTGCCGACCAGTTGTCGGCGACGTCGCTTTGACGCCTCCAACGAGATCTGAGTCTTGTCATATTTAAAGATTGTCTTGAGTTGCTCATAGCAGTTGGCCGTTTTGTAGGCTTCAAGGAACGGATTCTTTGTGCTGAAAAAATCCAAGTCAATATCTTAAACGTACCGTTCCAGTTGAAGTGGTGGCACGCTTTCGTCAACATTGTACACGTCGAATTGAATGGCGGTTCTCTTTGGCGGTTCCAGGTATTGTGCTTCGCAGTAACTGCCCTCGGAGGTAAAGTAGTCCACCGGCAAATCAACATACATGACGTCTTGGTGTTCGGCAATATTGAAGGCATACTTGCCAGTAGGTATCTGTTCACACCACGAGTTTTTCAGCCAAACCAGGTGCGTGAATTGTCCCGCGTAGAGTGTGGGCATTATCCAGTTCTCAGTTTTGAGCTCATTGAGAAGGAAGTCCTTGTTTTCCATCACATCGTTGTGGTAGTCCACGCAGAGGTTTCAGTTCGATGTGGGAGCGTTTTTCCTTGGGTTTCATTCGTTCTTTTTTCTCCATTTTGATTGTGAAAATTATGCCAAGGAGTTGGGGATTTTCGCAGTTTTCAACGGAAATCGTGATAACGCGAGTGAGGAATTATAAACAAAACTGAGCACAAAGAATACAGCTGACTGACATATATTTAGCCTATTTCGGTTTTCAAGCTTGAAAAGCTAAATTTTTTACAAGTTTTTATCGTGAAAGACATTAATTCAAGTTTCTTGATATAAGACTCAAACAAACTTCAAATGTACTGCAAATTTACAAGGCAGAGGGTCCTCTGCCGTCCTCTCTAAACTATGCAGGCTATGTGCGTTATTGGTGTAATTACATACATGGAGGGGCCTACAATTCTCAGCCGATTCCCAAAGCCTATTTACAAAGCCTACCATGACTGATAGCGCTCAAATTGGTTTAAAAGTTTCTTTTGCACAGGATAGCAGCACGGCAACCACCACTCAACCCAATTTTCCTGTACTTTTCTGGGCAACTTATAAAATTCAAAAAAAAAATATTATATCTTCGCATCTCCTTAGAGCGCTACTAGCGGTTCCAGTTACCCCGTGAGTTCGCTTAATAAAACTTGGCGAAACGGTTCAGCATGAGCGAAATCGAAGCTTGGCGTGAGTACAGTCATTTGGTTTTCGTAATAACGGTTAATCTAAAAGCCGTCAAAGCCTTAGAAATTATACATTGGAGCCTTTTGTGAAAGGACTGAAAATTAATATGCCTTCAGGGACCCGGCGTCTTAATTAGAGCTTAATTGTTACTCCAATCACGAACTTGTACATTTACCCGGTTCCGTGACTATTTAATCATAACTGGTGGTAAAAAATTTAAAGCCTGTGCGGCTGAGGCTCTCTGACAGTAGCTGGCTTTAACTGCCGTATTGGGAACCCGGCGGGTTATTTGAAGCTTTTTTGTTACGCCAACCACGAATTTTATAGCTTTACACGGTTCCAAGACTGTTTGATCATAATTGATGGTAAAAAAGACAAAAAAAATGTTGGCATTTATTTTGAACAGACTTACAGCACGAAAAAAATAAATGGAAACATAATACCTTCACAAATATTGAATTTTTTTAAAAGATTCTAATTTTTGCAAATATTGAAAAGTTTCTAGAAATAGACCAGCGAGGAACAGTGTGATCACAAAAGTTGAAGTGCCTAAAACGGACCGTTTAATACCCAATACTATCCTCATCATCATCATCATTTTCGAAACGCCGCTTATCCTTTAAAAGGGTCGCGGAGCGAGGGTTGCTAAATGGTCCTTCCATCTTTCCCGATCCTCCGCCACTAACGAAAGAGACTCCGGCGCAATCCCCAGGCGGGACTCGGAGAGGTTCTTTACCTGATCCCATCACCTGTTTCTTGGCCTACCAGGGGGGTGATGCGCTCACATCTCGCCTAGCATGACCTGTCTAGGAAGTCTGTCAAGAGGCATGCGAACAACGTGTCCAAACCATCGAAGAATCGATCGCTCCACTCGGAGAAGTAGCTGCTCAACATAAAGATTCCTACGAATACTGACGTTTCTCACTCTGTCCCTTAGAGTAACACCAGCAACGCACCTCAGGAATTCCTCTTTGGATGATGTAAAATCATCAGGCCAAATTATTTGCGAAAAGCAGATGGCTCATCCTGATGCCAGCCAATTCGAAACATTGCTCGCCAAGACTGCGCTTCACCATCCAGTCCATATATGCTATGAAAAGAGCGGCGACAGAACACAGCCCTGGCGAAGTCCAACGCGCACATCGAAAGGGCGGGATTTGACGCCATTTATCCGCACACAGCTTCTCCAATTTTCATACAAAGACTGGATGGCTCTCAGAAGAGGCCAACTCAGCGCATAGTCCTGCAAAACTCTCCACAGTGTATCCCGAGGGACTTGGTCATACGCCTTTTCCAGATCTACAAAACACATATTCCCAAGCCTTCTCAACAATAACCTTCAGAGTAAAAAGCTGGTCGGTTGTGCCTCTGCCAGGCCAAAAGCCGTACTGTTCTTCCCGTAACAAAGGCTCGATTACAGGTTTTAAAGGCTCTGGAACGCGTTTCCAACACCTTCGCGAATACTTTTCCCGGAAGACTCAAGAGAGATATGCCCCTATAGTTGGCGCGATCTCTCCTGTTCCCTTTTTTGAAAATGGGCACTATAACTCCCGTTTGCCAATCGCTTGGTGCCCTCCCGCTATCCCAGCCCACCTTAGTGACACGTGTTAGCCATTTAACACCCTCTTCAACCATTGCCTTGAGCATTTCTGGCCGGATTTCATCAACTCCAGCAGGCTTGCCAACTTTTAGCGATTTAATCGCTAAAAGTTGACTTCGTCTACTGTGGGATTATTCTCCGCCCTTATCTTGTCAGCAGTGGGAATGCCATCTTCAGTGCCCTGTTGGGGATTGAGCAACTCCGAAAAGTGCTCTCTCCATCTGCGCAAGACATCGCTCTCATTTGAAAGAAGTGTACCGTCCTTGGATTTAACCCCTTGAATGATATTTAACTTCCTTCCTATGAGCCGGCGAATGGTCTGCCAAAATATCTTGTTTGCATATCTGTAATCGTGCTCCAACTTCTCGCCGAACTTTTTCCATGACTGTTCTGACTGCCAGATTGGAAGTCCTTCGCGTATCGTTGTACCGGGCTCGAGAAATTGAGTTACTACATTGGATCCACGCAATGTAGGCTCTCTTCTTCTCTCTGATGGCTTCTTGAACTCCAGGCGTTTTAAGCCAAGCAGTTCTTTTCTCACCACCAGCCGCTACCCCAAGCCGCTTCACTCCACAAACATTACCTGCAGAGCCAATGACTGCCGATAAAAACAGCTGACATTCCTCCTCTATATTCAAAAGGTCGGTTGGAATTTGTTCAAACTTCTACGAAACATGCTGTGCAAAACGCTCTCTGAAATCAGAGTCAGCATCCTGCAACCTTTCCCACCGTATGCGGGTCACCAGTCTTGGTTTTCGCCTGTTTGGCAAAGGAATACTGCCACTGAAAAACAATTTACACAGCACTAAGTGGTGATCAGTTGACAACTTAGCTCCCCTGAAAACTCGAACATCACAAATCATTCTTTGAACACACGATGGTACAACAAAGAAATCAATCAGTGACTTCTGATTTAAACTGTGCTTGTACCATGTGTATTTGTGAATGTCTTTGTGTGGGAAAAAGGTGTTCATGATGGACAAGCCATATGCACAGCAAAAGTCCAACAACTTCCCTCCGTTCCTGTTTTGATCCGGGTCACCGTGCCCCCCGACAGTATACTCCTCCAAGTACTGTCGTCTGTACCCACATTTGCATTGAAGTCACCCATCAGGAGAAAGAAGTCCATTTCTGCCACTCTGTCCAGGGCAGCATCAACTTCGTTCAAAAGGGACTCATACTCTGACTCTCGATTTGGTGCATAAACCTGAACCAGAGCCAGAGTCGATCGTTTGAGCTTAAGCTTAAAGATCAGAATCCTTCCCCCTAACGGAATGACATCGAATCCTAACGGAATGACATACAGAATACGAAGAGATGTTGAAAGGCAAAACGCGACCCATACAATCAAATGTGTTTGGACTTAAGAACAACAAGCCCATTGTTTCTTGTGTGCCTAAAAGGGATGATTTCGTGATTTTTTTATGAACGATGTACCACAATAATGTAGTTGCGAGCGGTAAAAGCAAGCCGGAGATCATTTTTTACAACAACGACGCTAAGTGCGGAGTGGATGTAATAAATAAAACTCTCAGCCACTTCAGTGAGAAACGCGGTACTAAACGGTGGCCAGAAGTATTGTTTTCCAACACCCTGGATGTTCGTGGAATCGCTTTGTTTGTTGTCCACTCAAAAAACAACAGCGATGTTGCCGTGAGACGAGATAAGCGACGAAAGTTTCTCCCAGTACAAAAGCTGGGAAAACATCTCTGCATGCCAGGCATTTTGCAAAGATCTGAGAACGCTTTTATCCAGAGGTCCTTGAAGACGAGGAATGGTATTGAAGCGATGCTAACCATATTATGCCGGACCATATTTTGTTCACGTACATCAATACCATCAATACCAGTCCACGATGGGACTGGGCCTTAACCACCACGTTACTCAAGGATGTCATTTCATTACCTTATAGGTGTGTATAACACACTTTTAATAAAGTTGACACATACTGGAATTATAATCTTAACGCCCACACCTCTCGTGCAAAACTAAGCCACAACCGCATGTTCACATGATCCTAACCAAAATAAGAACCCTTTACTTAACCCCCTTTAAGAACCCTTAGTTGCTTATACAAGAATAGCTTCTAATCACAGAAATTAGTGTTCTACCCTCTTGCGGTAATTAATGACGATCCAGAAGTGCCGTAGTCCGCTTTGGAAGTCCAATTAAGGATGCTCCGATGTAGATATACACGCTGCAACAAAGGCCATTGCCTGTGTTGATTCGGTCATTGTTTGCCGCATTTCAAGGCGGAACAATAAATCGATGAGCCAAAATTAAGCGGGAATAGAGTCCCATTCAAAGGCAATTTATCGACCACACCAGCACTACCATCCCACCGCACCGACCGGTGCACGGTCGAAAAGAGCTTCAAAGCAGCCGCAGTGTGTTCGACGTTTCACTAAATCAATTCCATTCACTGTGACAGTTAAATTGTTCATTAAATGCGTATATCCTGCAGCCTTTGTATGTGTGTGTAGGAGCAAAAACCCCAATTGTAGTAGAGTGGTTAGTGTGCCCTAGGCCAAGTTTTATTGCAGCGATTGTGGCAATAGATTAATGTCCAATTCGCGTCTGATAAATGACCATCTCGAGGGTGTCTGGTAGAATCCTTAACACACACACACACACACACACAAAAAAAACCTTCGAATTTAAATTAAAACTCAGACGAAAAAAGGAAGGATAGTTTGCATAACTTTCGCGGAAGTCTTTTTTTTCTAAATCAAGTTGTTCGTGCGGGCACTTACGAATATTCGCAGACACTGCCTTTTTGAAATTGCCGGAACGTGATTCGCAAAGTTTATCCATACCAGTGGGAAGTGAAAGTTTTTAATTTGCAATTATGTCCTCGAGAGACTTTCCGGAGGTGTGTGGCAAAAATAGAGACTTGAATAGTTTTGCTTCGAGCTGACAGATGGATTAAGTAGAGAAACAAATCAATTTTACGTTCGTCCTTGGGGCGATGAAAAATCAATCAGACCTGTAAGAAAATATTCAACAGCATTTTGTATTGATTTCCAATTGCTCATGTCACAATAGAAATGGATTTCATACAAAACCAAAAACGTCTAAAGCCCCCCTTTTGATATCCTTGGCCCTCTCATCTATATTGGACTGAAACTTATGGTGAACCCTGTTGTAGCAATCTATCCGGCCTGTGTGTCTATCAGTGTACACATTGTTCAGATGCACTTTATCCATTATTTCATGTTCCCAACTTGTTACGGCAAAGAGCCTGATGGCCCCCATAATTCCAGTAAGGATACACCATTCCATCTGGAGATGGTGATGGGTTTGGACACGATAGACATGCCATGCAGCACACCGAGCGGTGCGATGACAATTTGTATGTGTGTAGCGGAAATCCATTTTCCGTGTTCCGTTGCATGCTGTGTGAATGCCGAGTTGTGGACTTATCCTTAAAGGATTTGTTTTTCAGTATAATAATTATAGCATGAGATACTCGTCGTTGTTTCTTCCCCATGGACTGTGATTTTCTGTTTGCACTGAGTAACTAATCAGTCGCTAGCGCGGTTAGACGTTCATTATGGGGTAAACTGTTTTCTGTTTTTCCTGTAAGTCCATTTTGCACCACATCCTTGGAAATAGATTAATTTCTTTCGTTCGAGATAAAAAAAAGTAAGGGAAACTGATCAAGGATAGATTCGGGAATCTGCTTTACGAAACCTTTCAATGCAAAAAAAATCATTTGAAAACGTTTTAACGTTATTGAATCACCATTATGTGCTTATGTGGTAGATTGGAAGTTGTAAGCTGATTTTAAATGGAAAAGGACATTTGTTCGACTGCTGAATATGCTGCCGCTAATGACTGTGTGTGGGTGTTTGCTTTCGGTGAATTATCTCGTCTTTTTTTTTGTTCGTTTGAGTGGTTCATTAAATTCAAATTAAATTAAAACAAACTCAAATAAATTAATATTTCGAGGGATGGATAAACTTGCTCAAAGGGTTTTTTGGTATTTCAGTATTCAACCCCTGGATAATGTTTAGTGATTGTGTGCGTGGGAGATAATGACTAAAAAATTCCGAGCGTCCATTCAAAATTTTGGGATTTCTAATTTATGTGAATACGGTAGTCTTCTTGGAGAACAGTGGAACGGAAGATCCTTTGTCACAAGAATTCTCAATTGAGAGTCACTTCGAGGTGAGAAGGTGTTTTTTTACTCCCGTTGATCACGTTGCTCCATCACTCAATCCACTTTGTCAAAGTACTTAAAGGAGTTTGGCATGGCTTAATAGGAAGTTTTTTTACTCGAGGCAGGTTGGGCTCTGAACTAGTTAAGAAGGCTTAAGGCAGGCATAACAATTTCTGATACCTGATCACGAATACGCGTGCTATATTTGGGTTAATGGAAACATTGTCGGCATCTTCAACTCCTTTGAGTGGCAGCATAAACTGTCTTCGTTGAGATGAAAAAGTGTTTCCACCGGACGCTAATCCGCGATTAAAACAAATCTTTGCTGAAACCCCTCCAATTTACGAGATTAACCACGCAAATTTTAATCTCTTCAAGAAGAGAGAATTATTCGCGTAATAAATCTCTTCCTTATATGAATTGAAGAATTCTTAAAGGATATGTCACAAAGCTGCGTTGCGTCAACGTTGATATGACAAATAAATTCAAACGCATTAAATTCATTCACCACAACGTTGCTGCTATCTCATCCGTCGTTACATTGTTTTTTTATTAGAAAGTTTTTATGAAGGCTCAAAATTTCAACACTATGATTTTCTGCGTACGTTTTGACATTGCAATGAAGCAGAAATTATTGATTTTTCGCGGTGGATTGTGTTTTTGTGGGATTGTTGGCATTTTCTATGATTTTAAATAGTTTTTTCTAATGGTATATTTTCAACGCGATTGTACAACAAAGGCCACGCAACCGGATAAAGTAAACGGAGCATTGTGATATAGCCTCAAATCAAATGGTACAGATTTCCACGTGTTCTCTTCGTTTTCTGATGAAACAAATCTAACAAATAATTTTTTTTAACAGCTGGGTATCATGAACTCATCTGCGTTGTATAAAGGGATGTCGATCTAGCTGTACCTGTCAAAAAAGTTAAATGCACCGAGGAGTGCATACTGCAACAGATTGATGGATGTTAAATGTTTATACTGCGGGTTGATGTTGATCAAGTTGGTCTACTATCGGAGCAAAATCCCATCAATGCATTTCACGTTTTTTTTTTTTTTTCTATTTTTAGGTAATTTCGTTTCGTAGATTTAGAAAATCGATGCCAATTAAATAATGAGTTTGATTATTTTTGATTCTGAGTTGCCCGGGAGCCAAAAAAAACACAACTTTACAAGGAGATGCGCAGAGGTCATGACGACTAGACATTGCCATTCTACATCACATGACGTCTCCTCTTGATTAAAGTTAATCTTCTCTTTACCGGTGGAAACACTTTGGGATTCATTTTTAATCTTCCTTTGTTTCTCTCTGTTTTATATGTGATGAAAACATCCTATGAGAAAACATCAAAGTACAAAGTTTTAATTCTTTGTAAATGGCCCGAGCTCTCAAAAGGTTCGGTAACCCTGGCCTAGGCTAAAAAGGCGATATATTATCGTCGCAAAGAGTTTAAGGTCGTTGGAGCACATCACACTGCAGTAATCTATTATGCTCCTGGCCACGTAGACGTGAAATGGAATGTTTAAAGTGATGACTTTGCATGTAAAAGATAGGATAACAGTAGGCTTGGGCATACGCTCCTCGTTGTCAGCCTTTAGACTGTGCGCTTAGAAAAAGAGTGTTGTTAAAAGCACTCTCATCCGCAAAGAGAATACTTATACAATTCAATCCTTTGCCGATGAGAGTACTAATACCCTTAAGTTTTCCTATTCCTTTCTATTTCCTACTACTGCTTCTGCTACTGTTCTTAGGCGACAAGAACTGGTACTGCAGGCAGCGTCTGTCAAACTTATTGAGCTCTGATCTTGACACAATTTTAACATGGGGATCTTTAAACAGAGTGGAGTTTAATGCTTCTAAGGCTCATTGAAGCAAATCAGCAACACCCAGCCGTTATTCAGGAAAGGAACATTCATCGAGTCCTTCTACCAGGTAAACATCTTGATTAAATTTATTTTCGACAATTTAAAGAAGAAAACATTATCCAAAAATACTAGAATCGATGAAACCAAAAAGCTTTCCATCCTCGGCAAAGCATTCCAGCATGTCGATAAAATCTTAAGTTGGAACGACCACATGCTAAGTATACCGCAAAATGCCTCTTAGGAGGTGCATGGAAGATGTTAACAACTTCTGATCTGGTAATTTTATATAAGGTGTAAACATACCCTCGCCCTACGCTGGAATATAGTTCCCATATTTGGGCACAATACTGAACTGCACCTGTTGGAGCTGGTCCTCCTACCTTCTCTCTCTCTCTCTCTTAGTCTCTACTGTCAGTGGCTCAGCTGAGGCTCGGCTCATGGACATCCTCCATCTCTGAGATAATGCAAAACCAGTTGTTTTACTAAGACAATTTTTTGTTGTTCTTATAAGTCCAATGTTGAAAAATCTAAGCTTATGGTTTCAGATTGTGCTACTTCAATAGTTTGGCATCCTTAAAAAACTTGTCCGACGTCTGATCTAAAATCTGTAAAATCTGTCGCAAGCTTCTTCAATTACCAATCAGGTTCGAAGAAGAAAGATTACCTATGAGGGGTTGACCCAGCCTTACATCGAGCCTTCAATTCGTTCCGTCTTTTTTTTTTACAGCAGCCACTTTTTTGATATCAAAAAAGGATTTAGACAAGAGGCTGTACTGTCATGCGAATTTTTGGACACCATATACATAAAATTATTGTTCAGAGCAACCGCGTCAGCACCAGATGTGCGGACTTTCAAAGGCCATCAGTAACGCTTTTATAGTGCTGAGGTAGAAGCGATTTATATGACTTTAATAGTCAACGAAGGTACAGCCAAGTATATGCTGTCAAGAAAAGATACCTAAGACCGTAGTCTTCTGGCAAAGCATCAGACCCAAATCTTCTAGCTAATAGATTTGGGGTAGTTAAAGACTTTTTCGACCTAGGCTAGGCTATAAGCTCAGGCAACAAAAGCAGAGCGCAAATACTGAGAACGAATACGGGTGGACGGTGGAACGAAACCTACTCTAAGTCCTTAGTGTGCAGAAAATCAGATCTAGGACTAGGATCAAAAGACTGCAACTTATGTTCCAACCCGGAAGATCTTTATATCCATCCCGAAAGAAATAGCGTGCCAAACGAACGTTCTAAGCTGAAGCAACCCAGCCATAATACATATCTACTCCTACATCTGGCTATGAAGAGGCGTATTGCTTGAAGCCCACGTCGACTCTGCGTACTTAGAGTTCTTCCTCGCACCCAAAATTTTGTTTCTCAATCTTGTGTGGTGACAGAAAGTGGAGTGCTTCTGGATAAGGTCGATAGGCCTTACGTTTTGCAGTTTTCTTTTTTGAAAAACACATTTTCAACATTTTCGAAAACATTTGCATGATAAACGCTCCAATGAGAATTTGGCAATGGATAGACGCCGGAGTAATTATGTTTCTCAGTAGAAGCTAACTTCCTTACTTACTTACTTAAGGTGGCGCTACAGTCCGGGGTGGACCAGCTCTGTCTCTAGCTAGCCGTCTCCAGTTTTGCACGCGAAGTTGGCTGAGGTCCCCTTCCACTTGCGTGCGCCACCTGAGTCTCGGTGCTCCTCTACTGCGCCGTCTCTGCGGTGTGGATTCGAAGATGGCGTTGGTGTCCATCCGCTCTAGATGACCCAGCCATCGTAGACGTTGTGTTTTGTCTCTTTTGGCTAGGTCGATATCGCTGTACAGCCCATACAGTTCGATGGTACATCTCCTCCTCCTTTTCCTCTCGAAGCAGCCTTAAGTGTTTTCATCCGCCTTTGACAGGGTCCATGCTAAGTAGAAGCTAAAAATATAAAATGTTCTCACGCGTTTTGTAAGGAACCTTTTATTTACCCATATAAGGTACGCAAATAAGAAATCCTGAGGTCAAAAAAAAAGCATTCTTGGTCCGGAGTAAGTTATCCTGCAGTCCGTCAGCGGTGTTAAGCTCTGTATATCCGAATCAACGTGTCACATCCCATTAGTTCCGTTAAGAGTTTACGCGTTTCTTTCCGACAAAAGCGTCCAGTATGGGTGAAGAACTATTGTCTGTCGAAAACTTTTAAGGACATCTTGCCACAATCAATGTTTAAGGTATACAGATTTGACGTTATATCTGGCCGGAATTTAAAGAGCTTTTTGTCTCACTTCTAAAGGGTTTCACTTAACTCTCACCAAAAAATATAATATTTTCCTTGACGTTTAAGGTAACCGCCATTAAACCATCCACGTTACTTTAAACTTTCTCGGCAATACCGAGAAAAATGAAACCTTTCTTCGCAGAAAAGTGTCCTTAGCCCTTAAACTTGCAATAGTACCTATACCCACCTGAAACTTTCCATTTAAAATCAAATTTAAAACTCTGCTCAACTTTTCTTAAAGATTTGCAAATAAAATCCTGGAACAAATTTAAAATGAGCCATCAGAAAATACTAACCTGTAGAATGTCCTTGACGTCCTTCTTTCAACAATGCCTTGCATAAAAAGAAATAAAAAAAGAAACTATTATATTCCATAATACAACTGCAGAGTTTTTCTTCTGTGTGTCGGCACAATGATCCGATTCAGTTGTTGTGTGTGGCTGTGTGTGTCCTTGTGTGTTTCATTCATAACTGAAAAATTTCCACAGAAAGGAAACCCCCAGGGAAATATACGAGCCAAAATCACATAACTTTCCCGCAAAACGACAAAAAATTGTACAAAATCAAAAAAATAAAATAAAAAAAAGCGCAAAAGTTTTTCTTTATACAATAATCTCTCGTTTGTTGCTTCCTTTGAATCCTCGCAGGAGCTGTTGATATCCTCGACTTTTTTCTTTTTATTTTTTTCTTTGTGTGTGCCGTGATTTTATTAATAAATGGTGAATGACAGTGTAAGCTTGTAATGTTAGGTTGCTCGTAGCTATGCTCGTAAATATTTTATGCGTATATCAACTTGGCGCATTTTACGGAGTAAACACAAAGTTAGAAATGTCAACGAACATAGTAGGGGATGTAGGGGTATGTGTGAGTATTAACTGTCGCGTAACATGCAAATGCAAAAAGGAATCGACGCAACTTCCACGCGTGAACAAACGCAAGACATTACTGACCTTATCCGAGCAGGATTGTATTGTATCGTTTGGAAATTTAGGAGGCGCAAATGAAGGCGATTCTTAAATGCGCAGGTCCTTGCTCTCTGTGGAGAATGTGGTGGATTTGAAGTTCTCCTTTTTGTTTCGATGAACAATGAAGAGACGAGTAATGAACTTGTACTAAAACTATCTCAGCAAAATTTTATGCAAAAGGTGGTGAAATGGTGAGGCAAACGAATGTCCCTTTTCGAATAATACAAAATTCCAAACCCGTCTGCTGCTTTGACGAATTCTCCCTTGTCTATCAATAGGTACTTCCATCGCACCCCCACTAATCCCCCCGGATAGTCCTCAGATAAGGACAACACAAAAAAAAGCAGAAAAACAAAACATAATTGGAAAAATCCATGCTCGCATTGACATTCATGGCTCGTGGGAAATCAAAGAGCTCACCATCACCTTGTGGCTTTAGTTCCTCGAACAGCCTAATGCCCTTCGACGCGCACTGTTTTGTTCGCGGCGCGCCTCCACAGACACGTCACATTATCTCATTGTTATTCATCTCATTACCTTAAAAGTCACCCAAACAGCAGCCGTTTTGAAATCATTTCAATACTCCTCAGCTTTTGCTCTGAAGTCTCCTAGATCTATAAGCAGTCGTCATCTTCAATCAGATATATCGACACGATGATGGCGCACAGCACACACCATGCCAATAACCTTGTATCATTTCCAAACGGAGGATCCTTGCTATCGTATCATCGCATTCACTGTGTGAAATAAGCATCAACACGACTCGGCTGCCTCCTGCGTTCCTCGATGGCATTGCCATGTCTTTCTGTCCCCGCCGGGGATCATTATTTTGCTCGAGTTGTGCAGACGTTTTATTTTCCATCACCCAGTGTCGACTGGAGGGAGGGGGGAATTACACATTTCCATCGATGAATTCCCAGCACGTTTGTGTGAAAATGTTTTCCTATAAGCGTTCATGGGACCCGTGGGCTTGTCGCGCGATATCTCGATGTCCTACCCGCCCGCCCCCACAAACACTAAGCAAGCACACAAACCTCTGGCGCATCAGGGAAGAACTTTTCCCAGCTTTGTCGACGACGACGATGACACTGTCCTTCTGTATATAGGTCCTGGAGCGGCTCTCTACTTCATTGTTTGTCAACTCCTCGACGCTCGGCACACACTCATATACAATTCCCTGATGTTATTTCACCTTTTGTGTTTGGCTGCCTGTTCTATTTACAGTTAAGGACTTTATGGGGAATCACTTTTCATTCACAGTGATAATCGGATAACGGCCGTTTGGGGAGTACCTATATAACGAACCGGAGCGAGGTGTTGTTGGTTTTGAAAGGGAGGTTTGGATGTGTTTCTTTAAAAACCGGGATCTTTCCTGAAATTAACTAATTAAATCCCGTATCCTTGAGAAAGGAAATCAATGATGGGAAGTGATAAAACCTGTGTTTTATAGTGTCTTGCAGTTCTCAGAGATGTTTGGAAGTTTTTACGCAGGGTGAACAGAAAAGTTGTATAGAGATAAGACTCAAGATGAGTTCAAAGGAAAAATGTCAAGGTGTTCGCAGGCTTCCTTATTTAAGGAGCGTTCCATTCTATAAAAAACCTGACTGTGGAGGGCATAAGGATTTCTGAATATGACTAACATAAAATTATCTGGCGTGATGACCTTAAAAACCATTCTGAAGCCATGTATATTTTTCCGGGACTAGAGCTTCTGCCTTCAAAGCTCGTTTTTTTTGGGTTTTGTTAAAATAATACGAGCGAATGGTATCAGAGGGGCAAAAAGGAGAGAAGGTGCGCTTCGGTTTTTGAGATCTGCTTTGAGGAAAAACAGATTCTAAAATCATAAAGGTCTTTAGACCCAGTTTTTTGACCAGTGTGTTTCGGAAAGAAAAATGACTCGAGGAAGCCTGTCCCACATTAGTTGTTTTACTGAACTCAACAATAGCTTCAAAACAAACGATCTACATAATAAGAAAGGTCATCAAGACTAAAGAATCACCTGGCAACTCTTTTGCTTAGGGATTGAAAATTAAATTAAAGTCAGTAAAAATGGGTAAATCATGTCTAAGACAACCTCTGTGCCAACGATTTCATCGAAGTTTGCTGGAAGATTCCATATTATGGCCTCCAACAATACAGAAGGTTGGGGTTAAACACGTCATTTTTCTCGCCGCCCGCCGCAAGTTCTTTTAAACTAGATGGTGCCAAGAGTCGTTGTCCCTATATTTTACCAAAGAATCCACCTCGCAGCTCGAACTATTCGAGCATGATCCTCGAGCGCAAAGAAGCAAGCGAGTAACAGTCTCTGGCGAAATGTCAAATAAATTTTAATCATTGGCAGCGTATGCGCGATTCGCAATGTCGGCGTTTTTCTCGCACGCGCGCCCGTCATTGCGATTCTAGTAGGCCGAATTTCGAAAATTTGAAAAGCGCTCGCAAAAGTCAACGATTTTTTTTAACATTCGCTGTTATAAGCTCTGCAGTCAAAACTGTCGCCGCGACTTTTCGCTTTCATTGTTTATTAACAAACGATTTTTCTAGCCCCGTTGACGCTGCCACTCTAGTTCGACGCTGACTAGCTGATTATAAGACAGGCATGAGTCGAAAGCTGGTACAACCTATTGCTAGTACGCCACTTTGGATAATTTTAAGATGCATCCGAAACTTAATTTTTTAGGTTGTCTTGAAGAACACAAAGTTAAGCTTTTCTCTTCTCTGCCGAGGAACTCAAACAAGTCGGTGAAATAGCTTAGGTCTACTTGCAGGACCACCAATCAGTTTTATGGCAACTGCCTCGAGTTCACTTCTGGTTTTCGAACCGAGTTCACCTTCCTGGTTTTGTGAACGAATAGAATTACATTTTCTACTCATTCTGATGCCGAGTCTATTTATGATATTTGAATCGAGTCCATCTGTCTTTAGTATGGTAGCACTATTTTCTTGCAAAAAGGCCATTGAAAACAAGTATAGGGACTTCAACACAGAATCACTCACTGGCTTATATCTCTGTCGTAAGACCGATACGACGCATAAAACGGTTGTCTGGTGAGTTCCTTTCGATAAAGCGGAAATCATGACAAGCTAAGTAAAGGCCAAAGATCAGATTGATTTTGCATAAGCGGAGCACTTCGCACCACTGCCTCAGCAGCACTTGGACATCCTGTTCCTGTTCCTTGTAATCTTCAGCAGACAAACAGCTGCAGACACGGCTACTCGCCTTAAAACAACCTCTCAGTAGACTGATAGTTAGATAGGCCACTTCGCTTTTTTGAACGCATTCGGGTTCTCTTCTAGAAACATTCAGACTCCACCATACCTCACCAGACTCCATCATACCTCTGGAATGCTAATCGATCCACCTTCAAACCAATGGATCAAAGAAAAATTATTGGGTAGGTGGGGTTGTATTTTCAGAAAGACTAAATCTTAGTCTTTCTGTTCGTCTTCCGGATCATTTTAGCTTCTCAGTCTGAAATTATAACGATAAAGGATGTCTTTTTCCAGCTTAAGAATTACGTTATATTCGCCAAGGACATACGAATCTTTTCCGACAGCAGGCAATTAGTCTCTTTACACTCTTAAGTAGCCCTAGACTGCCGATGATTTCTAAAGGTGATGCTACAGTAGTTCAACATTCATCTGTGCTGAGTTCCAGGGCTTGGCGAGATTCGAGCTAACGAACTCGCCAAGTTTGGAACTAGTCGCTCAATCTTGCCTGAAAAAAGCTCCTGAGGCATTCCAATTGCTACGTGAAAACTCATGCTGAATCTAGACGCAATAGAAAGAATAAATCTCAGATGGCAGTGAGTAGTACCTGTCTATAGTGACAGATATGGCAAAAGCTAGAATTTAAAAGCTCTAAGAATTTGATCGCTCTTAACAGATTGTACACGCGTGCTACAATCGGCTTGTCTGATAGGCAAGCATGCAATAGGGCTTGATATTAATTCCAACGACTTCTGCAGGAGCTGCATGGATAAGAACGAAGAAGAGACCACTCTCCACCTTTTCTGCACGTCCCCGCTCTGTCGCTAATAACCGAAATCTTCATCTTGGAGGATCCTTCGTCTAAAATGATCTTAGCGATCTAAACAGGACTGACCCAAAACGTGTCTCACACTCATTTAATAGCTCAAAATAGTTCGACGATTAGGAAAAATTTCCAGAACCATGCGCGGTATCACAATGGACCTTTATGTATCTAAGTGTGTCGGTTTCCTCGGGCCTGACTGGTACTTCAACCTAAGCTAACCTAGGCATCTTTCTTTTCATAAGACCGAGCTTTTTTTCTTTTCTCACATTTTCTGGCAGATGTGCCGGCTAAGTCCAACTCTGGCTTACGAATCAATTCCAGCTTCCGGGTACTGTGACCGAGTTTATTTAATTTTTTGACATCCGTGCTGAGTCCTTTACTGGATTTTGGACCGAGTCTACCTTCGTGATTCTGCAACCGAGTTTATTTATAAGTTCTGGTGCCTTTTCCGAGTTCATCGTAGAATTCAAGGATCTTAGTGTATGCTAAGTAAGAAAATGAAGTGAGTTTTGTAAGTGATGTATAAGACTTCGCAAACCCAGAGTTACAGTAATTTCTGGGAGCAACGCTGGATTTGGCAAGCCAATCTCAAGCTATTGACAACAAAACGCTTCCTAGAAGGGGAAAAGTGTTTTATGAATGCCCTTCAACTAATATAGGGACGACAGCGGAGGAACTCTTCAGATGGATTGCTGATCTTGTAAAATTCAAAACTCTCGAAACCGTTTGCCTGGAAGCCAAAATCCCAGGTGTCAAAATCTCGACATTTTATTTTGGAAAATCCCAGAAAAAAATCCTGGAAATCAAAATTTCGGAATAGTAAATTTCTTCAAAAACCTCGAAAATCTTCATGACTATAAATTTTAAAATAAAATTGAACATACGCCACGTAGAAGTTTTCAAAGCACCTGTATGTGAGGTCAAACACCGGCCAAAGCAGTGTTGCCAAATACACCGATTTATCGTATTTCTCCCGATTCTTAAAAGCTATCCCCGATGCCCCGATCTCCGACGAAAACCTTGCATTTTTCCCGATTTTCCAGCCTAGAAATAACATTGAAGTATTTCCCAAATTTCAGTAACATTTTTTTAAAACCGCGTAGTGAAATTTCCTATTTATCAATATGACATAACGCCTGAACTTCTGTGCTTACGAACTTATATGTATGTAAGCCCAAACCTTGCAAACCTTATTTGTGCCTTTTATACTTTTCTTTATCCTGCTTCTCTTAGGAAACTTTATTTGCTTAAGATCACTTAAAGCTTACATAATACTATAATACTATGTCTCCACCGGCCATAAAACTGCGATTAGCGGCAGACGATTTAAAATAAACATCGAAGCGGCTCTACCGGAAAAAATAGAATTCATTTATCACTTTTGATCATTTTTTTTTTGTCATTTTGGCTTTCAAAAGAGAGTGCAGATGAGATTTCCCAAGAGCGAAAAAAGATTTTCGTTGTAAAAATTTCAATAGAGAACGTGTTTGTGACAGATCTGTCATACGAGAAAAGTTTCACTCTCGTTTCCCGATTTTCAAACTGAAATAAAGCTGCACAAAAAGGCTTAAATGTGGCATAAAAATGGTGTGTGAATAAGGTGAATGATATTTATGACGGGGCTCGTTTTTAATCACTTGCCGAGAAGATTTAATTTGTATAGTTTAACTCGAGATTTAAGGGAGATAAGTTGAATATGAGTTGGCATAAAAAAAATGGTTTCAACTGACTTTCCGATTAACATCCGTTTTCTGATGCGCTAATCTTCCGATCCGAAAAAATATTTTATGGCAACACTGTGCCAAAGAGACGCGGCACAGCTGATACTATTTTTTTATGAAGCAAATAAACACTGATTGATTTTCGGTATTTTGACATTAATGAAACGGGATTTCGACATTCGGGGCTTTCTTTTCCGAGGTTTTGGGGGCCAGATTTTGTAACTGGGATCTGGAATACCGTCTCATTGACCTTATCGCAAAATCTCCAATATGTTCTGTACGAATGTTATTTTGACAAGGTCCCGATGCATCCTTTAAATCTACTCCGATTGTAGTTCGCTTACAATAATCGGTTCAATTTGCCGTTAATTCGAAGATTGTCCAGCTAATTTTTATGGTGTGGGGAAAGGACCAAAAGAGGATGTTAAGCATTCGTCCGGCTAGAATCCGTATAACAAGCATAGTTTGGAGGCAAACAATTCTGGAACTTTCTTTTAGTTTCTGGTTTTGGTCCACCGCGGTAGATTCCTATGCCGGTACTTACTATATGTGTTAAGCCTTCCCCTATCAGACGCTTAGAAAAGGGCCCAATCGGGGACATGCGACCCTCCCTTCTTGTATGATCTTGAGCCATACTCAATAGGGTTTTGTAGTGGTGTGTAACGGTCTTAAATTTAAAAGCACTTCCATGGCTGCGGTTGGACATGACAGCCAAGTCTTTTGCGGCAATAAACTATTTTCTTATCAACAGGCATAACACCGAGTCGCTTCACTTCATCTGCTCGTTCTTTTTATTCAATTATTGAACAATTCGAATTTACTGAAAATTCTCAAAAGTCGCTGTTCAAACAATTTTTTTAAGTTGAAGTTAAAATCCTCGTTATATGCCCATCCTCTGTGTAATACTGTCCCTGTAGTAAGCCTTGCGCAGCACCAAGCAGTGGTTAGTTCTCATCTTAGCTGGTCTCAAAACTTGAATATCATAGATAATTTTTCAACATAAAATCGTAACATAATCCTTCAGTAATCTCTGAATTAAACTTTGTGGGAGCGGTGTATCTAGAGCAAGATTATCTCTATTAAAGAAGGACATCTGCTCTGACTTAAAGCATTTGGTGTGAAAAACTTTGGAAAAACTAGCGAGGGGGAGTTCACATTTGTGGCTGATCAGGGCTGCTCGGTGATTGATTACTGTCTTGCTAAAGGTAAATGGCTGGACTTAGTAAACGATTTCGAGGTTTTGACTGCTTGTTTCTCGTCTCATTTGCCAATTTCACTATCGTGTGAGGCCAATTCACCGGTCAGTAATGCTCAGGCACAAGAACGTACAAGTGGAGGTCTTAGATGGGTTTCAGCAAAAACAGATCAATACAGACAGAGACTGGGCTTAAGAGTGAATTTTCTACCGGTAATATCGAGGTTACTGTAAACGCTGTTTTTAATGTAATAAAAGACTCAGCAATCCCTGGCTCGGCGCCGCGTTCAAGTATAACAAAGGCTGTGTGGTATGATGCTGAATGTATCAAACTTCGGAAAAAATCGTTTGCTTTCTTAAACCTCTTTAGGAAAACAAATAACAGATGGTTTAAAAATCTTTATGTACTATCAAACAGGGTATACAAAGAAGTTTGCCAATGCAAAAAAGCTATGTGTATCAAAAGGTCTGCCTCGAAGCTTCTGCTGTGTAAGGACTCCAAAACGTTCGGGAAGACCGTTCGTTCTGTTGCCAGCCTTGAAAATAAAACTTATCGGTAGTGTGCGTAGATCTCCTTGCTTCACACTTTAAGAACCTATTGACTTCGGACCCCAGCCAAAAACACATAAGTTTTGCGCTACCAAACTGTGTTGTTCCCGAACTAGATGACGCTTTTGTAATGTCGGAGTTATTAACAGCATTAAAAAAAATGAAAAATTCAAAGTCGCCTGGACCTAACGGAATCCCTGCAGAGTTTTTCAAGAATGCGACCGCTGAATTCCTCAGCTACCTCTTCGAGCTCTGTAATAAGATTCTTCAAGATGAAATAGTTCCCGGAAGCTTCTTGTGCTCAAAAATGTTTGGTATTTTTAAAAAAGGTGACCCGAGTGTCCCGGAAAATTACAGGGGTATTTCAGTCCTTAGCTCACTCAGGAAGATATTTACTCAAATGCTTTACCACAGGCTTGTAAGCTGGGTTGAATCAAATAATGCACTCAGTGCTTTTCAAGCAGGTTTTCGTCCAGGCCTGTCAACAATTGACCAAATTTTCACCCTAACGACAACTGCGAGTCATTTTATTGGGAAGAAAAAGAAGCTTTACTCCTTTTTCGTCGACCTGAAAGCAGCTTTTGACACAGTAAATAGAAATCTACTTCTTTATAAATTGTCAAACCTAGGTATATCCTCCAAATTTATTAGATTATATGAAAAACTGTTGGCTAACAATTGTGCCTCAGTTTGGGATGGAAGTAAGAAATCTTCGGAATTTCTAACTAACTCTGGAGTCCCACAAGGCTGTATTTTGAGTCCCCTGCTGTTTGCTTTGTTCATCGATGATGTAATAAATTTCTTGCCAGGTGGAGTAAGATTTGGAGATACTCTAATAAAGGTACTTCTATATGCCAAAGATCTTGTTGTCTTATCAGATAACCCTCTTACTCTTCAGCTTATAATAAATAAGCTGAAAGATTATTGTGATCTTTGGGACCTAAAAATTAATGTTTTAAAATCTAAAATTATGATTTTTAGACATCACCACAAATTCAGTAGGAGCGAAAGGTGGACCTTGGACAACGACAACATTGAAATTGTGAATGAATTCAAATATCTAGGCTTCCGCCTGAAATTCAATTTAGACCTTCGTCCTTACATTAAAGAAAGATCGGTGGCAGCTAAAACTGCGATCAATTCGATGTGGAACAGATTTTTCTCCAACAAAGATGTTGACTTGCGGTCTAAATTCAGGGTTTTTGAGTCGGTAGTTAACACCTGCTTTCGTTATGCAAGTGAAGTCTATGGTCACCGAAAGCTCGACGAGGTTGAAGCTATCCAACGTTTCTTCGTAAAAAGGATTTTCAGGCTTCCTCGATCATCGCCAAACTACGCAATAAACATTGAAACAGGTTTATCTCCAGTTTTTGTAAGAAATGCCAAATCAAGTGCCGACTATTTGTCCAAAGTTATTATAAGATCTGTGAATAACTTGCAACGTAGAGTTCTTTTGGTTGCACTAGAAGGAGGCTTTTCACCATTTAAGGAATGGCGTGAGCTTGCTGGCAACCATAATTGTCAATTAAATCTTGACGAGAGAAATTGCCACGAATGGCGAAGTACATTCTATAACTGCCTGGCAGCCATTGACGAAAAGCTCTATCAGCAGTCCTTGTGCAGAGCGAGAACATCACTTACAAGAGAACTCTATAAAAGCCTCACTCACGATTTACACACCGCCAACTATTTTTGTGATAAGCTGAACGCGTCCGAAATTAGTTTAGTATTTAAGGCACGCACTGAAATGCTTGATCTTAACTTCAGACCATACCGAAATGACTTAAACCCGCTTTGTAACCTCTGTAACCTCAATCAGAACGAAGACACCTTCCATTTCTTAGCTTTATGTCCTATCCTTCAAGAGATCCGAAGATTATTTTTTGCCAAGAGCTTTCTCTCGATCCAGGAATGTCGCTCCGTACTAAACGGCGGATTTGGTTGGAAGATACTTACATGCTATCTAAAAGAAGCAATTGCTTTTTGTAATTTGTATCAGTCTCCGTGATCAGCAAAGCAAAATCAGATCTATCCACGAAGAAATCCCTTTTGTTCCGTTTTAAGCTTAACCAAAAGCAAACAAGTATAGATGACAAAGAAGTCACAATCTTTTCTTTTGTATTACAAACTAAATTAACCAAAAAAAAAACCTAATATAAGCACTAATTATTAATTAACTTTCTCGGTCCTATCATTCAACGGCAGACGGCTCTAAGCCATGTTGTATACTACTTTTTGTAAAACTTATCGAAATGAAAATAAAAAGTTCTTTGAATTGAATTGAATTGAATTGAAAAACTTTGTTTGAAAAAATTGGTCGATTCAGAAAAGGAAGAGAAGTGGTAAGCTTAAAGCAAAAAACAAAGAAATTTAACTCATGATCGACAAAATATACTGTCTTGTTAGCTATGCAGAAAGGATCACACCTAGTGCCTTATAGCTTATAACATTCGAATTGTCATGTCCAGCGATTATGCTAAGAATTAAATGTGTGTTTTTTAAATTTATACTGCAACTAGAATATAAATTAAGCGTATTTTCTAGTATTACTTTCTAGTATAAATATTGTAAAGTCTCTCAATGTCTACCGGTCGCATTTTAAAGAAGGATTTTGAACGCGATAAGTAAAACTCAACATTTAAACTCCGAGCAAAGAGTACGGTGCTAAAAAGCCTTACATTTAAATTTCACCCTGTACTTGACCCCCCGCGCAGGGTTAAATTAAGATCCCCTTAAAAAAAAAAACACCTCCCATCTGGTACTCTAATGATGATGTTAACGATGATGGGCTCCCATCGACGGAGGTGTAAAATGACCAACCATCTGTAGAGTCCTTCACCACCACCACGAACCGCCCAGGTAAAGATAGTATTTCTCCTATCTTTTGATCTCCTTTGTTTTGCCTAATGCACACCTTTTCGTATACGAAACGAAACATAACCCCCAGCCGAAAAAACATCAACATCAAAATCACCCCTTACAACGGCTAAGCTTGGCCATTAATTTGTGCTCTTCCTGCTGGATAGGTTCGTTTCCCTCAGTTAAGGGTCACAAGGAAAACTTTTCACCGCCCTCCAAACTTTTGTGGTTCCATTGTCTCCCAGTGTTCCTTAGAGCATGGCGCACAGAAAAAAAAAAAATCAAAAACGAAGAAACACCAGGGGAAAAAAGAAAGCCTCTCAGTGTTTATTAGCCGGTGCTTTAAATGGATGTTCCCTCACCATTCACACCCAAACTTTCCCTTCTCCGACGACCGACGACGACGACCGACGGTAACGGGCGGGGAAGGCGTAAATTTGTTTTGGTTATGTTGTGTTGTGATACCACATCAACTGCACTTGAGGGGGTGGCACAAAATATCTTAAGGGAAAAATAAAACTTTTCTTGTTTTCATCAAGTTTAATGTCAGGGCATTTATCCCGTCAACAAATCACCATGTGGAGCGAAACAAATTTCTTTTTCATTGGATCCTATTTCAAGAAGATTCATCTTCTGTCTTCATTGCGCGCGCGATGTGAGACGTCGACCTGAGGTGTGAGGGAACTCGAAGTTAAGTTTTTCGAGAAAAACACATTAATTTTCTAACCGGCGCGCGGTGGTCATTTACTATAGATGGAAGCACACACAATTATTCACATGTGTGGACTCTGGGGGTTTTACCTAAGTTTTCCAAAGTGCTTTTGAAAGGATACTTTATTGTGCTTTGGGCGGTGATGAGAGTTAATCCCAGGAAAATAAAAGTAAGTAATAGACTGCGGATTTTGGTCGACCCTTTCAATGGCCACATTTGTCTTTCTTAAGTACTTGATCGGCAGATTTAAAGACTTTCCAAAGAGTTCTGAGGATAACAGATTCGTATTTTGTTTTGAATGAGTTCAAGGATTTGATAAATTTATCGGTGATTGATTTTACTGCGACCATCAGGACCATGCGAAGGTTCTGCTTATTGTATCAGTCTGACTTGAACCCCAATTCTGGAAATGTAAACTTAATAATAAGTAGCTGAAAAGGCTTTAATTTATGTTTTGACTAATCTTGCATTAACGGTGCTTGATTTATCACGCGCTTGTCAACGGGTTCCACAACACATTTCTAAAAGGGTAAATTCCAGACAAGCCTACAACTTGAGTCCAATTGACAATATTTTCTAATCCTGTCTCGGAGAAAAACTTTTTTCTATTTTTTCTATTCCAACTTCTGGTCTTATTATTTTTCCGATTCCTATTCCTTTTCTTATTCCTATACCTATTCTATTCCTCTTCATGTTCATATTCCTATTCCTATTTCTATTCCTATTACTATTCCTATTCCGATTCCTATTCCTATTCCTATTCAAATTCATTTTCACATTCAAATTCCTATTCCTATTCCATCCAATAGGAGTCATAAAGAGTCTCTTATTATCATTCACTGGCACCATCCATGAAATTTTTCACAGTGTCCTTTTTGGCATCTGTTATGTGGTAACTATACTTATGGCTGCCCGTCCATTGCAATGACATAAGCTTCGAATCCATTAGACCGTAATAATTATGTTAACTGGTAAAAACTCTCCGTTGATGGTATGTAATAGCTATGAAAAGGCTTATATTGTCTATCGAAAATTGAAGAATGCCTTCTGTTGCCTCAGCTGTGTGGCACGTAGTGCTTTCCTTTTAAAATCACCTATCTTTTTAGTGGGTTTCCTCCAACTTGGATCAAACGAAATTCTATAAATGTATTTGACAGCTAGCACAGTCACTTAATGCAGTTATTGTAATGCCACGTACATAATTTCGAGTGTCTTAAGGGATATCAGCTGTGTGGAACGTAGTGCTGTACAGTTTCCCTCACATATCACCTGCATCAGACTAGCCTTATTGGTGCAAAAAAATAATTGGTGATCGTCGTTCGTTAATATCTCTCTGCGATTTCGGTAATGATAGATTTTTGTTGCTTTCGAATAATTTCAGAATCTTGTCCACTGTTGCTTCAGCTGTGTGGCACGTAGCACCGCTCTATTGAAGCATTGTCTACGCTCATTTAATCCAATATGAGGTAAAAAAAAATTAAATGTTCTCTAGCTACTCTAAAAAAAATTAAATGTTCTCTTGCTACGAACGTTGATCGTGACGACAATACCATTATCGTTTTCGAAGAAAGCCAAAACGATGTCAACTGTATGGCACGTGGCTACGTCCTTTTAGAATTACATCATTATTATTACAATTAAGGCCAAAATATATTCGTTATCATCGCTCAGTTTTGCTTTCTGTAACCGCGATCACCAAACCCCTGCTTATTTCGAAGATTATTAGAATTTCCACTATGACATGAGCTCTATGGCCAGTAGTGGCGTCTTTTTTAAAGCTAAATGCTGTTTTATAAATTTTTTGTTATTCGATTTGAACCAAAAGAAATTCGTCACCGTCGATAGCTAAGCAGTCTCTGTAGGTGTTAATGACAACGCCCATGTCGTTTTCAAAAATTAACAAAATGCCCACTCTTTCATCAGATGTGTGGCACGTAGTGCACGCCGCCGTTCTGCTTAAACCACGCGTTTTCTACATTAATTTCATTCAATTTAGTTGCTAACACCTTCCCCTTGGTGGTGCTAACAAGACTAACGTTTTCGAAGAATTTCAGAATTTCTACTTTGACATCAAATGTGTGGCACGTAGTTACCTCCGTTTGAAATCACATATCGTCTACATAAATTTCATTCAATGTGGGTGAAAATAAATTCGTTATAGACGATTGTGGAGCTCTGCATTGGTGGGTCACAAGCCTTATTGAAGAAAGTTTGCATGTGAAATGTGTCAATCTGATTCTGCAATGTCCCCGCCTACACTTGAGCGCGTCGAATATACCATGGGACAAATTCACTTTCGCGCTCGTGCAGTCAAAAGAGTACTTCGAGATCTAAACATTCACAAATCCGCTGGTCCAGATGGAATATCCCCCATTGTTCTGAAGAGGTGTTCTTCCGCGCTGGCAAAACCATTGTGTAAGCTTTTTCATCGGTCCTACTCCTCAGGTCTCTTTCCGAGTAGATGGAAAACAGCATTTGTCCAGCCCGTCCCTAAAAAAGGCGATTCTTCTTCTCCCTCTAGCTATCGTCCAATTGCACTTACCTCCCTTCTTTCTAAGGTCATGGAAACGCTGATTAATTATCAGCTTATGAAATATCTTGAAACACGAAAACTTCTTAATGACCGGCAATACGGTTTTCGTAGCAAACGGTCCACTGGTGATTTGATGGCATATCTCACTGAAAAGTGGAATCATTCCTTGCATCTTCTAGGTGAAAGCAAGATTGTTGCGCTTGATATTTCAAAAGCATTTGACAGAGCTTGGCACCAAGCTCTCTTGTCGAAAATGCGTGCATTTGGAATCGACGAATCTCTTATTCAGTGGATTAGTAATTACCTTTCGAACCGTTCAATTCAAGTTGTTTTGGATGGCTTCAAGTCCGCAGTTCATAAAATTAACGCTGGGGTTCCCCAGGGCTCTGTTTTGTCTCCGACACTCTTTCTCATTTTCATTAATGATCTCCTGTCTGCTACAACTAATCCAATCCACTCCTTTGCTGATGACAGTAACCTCAGTTTCTCATATTCGTTCTCGGTTCCGCGCCCCTGCTCTTCGGACGTTGAATTGGAACGGCAGCGTATGTCAAACTCATTAAACTCTGACCTTAACAGCATTGTATCATGGGGATCTCAAAATAGAGTAGAGTTTAATGCTTCTAAAACTCAATGCTGTCTTCTGTCATTGAAGCAAAACCGAAACACCCAGCCATTGTCCATGAATGGTACTTGCATCGACGAAACCGAAACGCTTTCCATTCTCGGTATGTGTGTCAATAACAACCCTAGTTGGAATGACCACATATTCGACGTCGCCAAGAACGCTGCGAAATGCCTAGGCTTCCTTAAAAGATGCAAGAAGTATTTCACCCCCTCTGATTTGGCTATTTTATATAAGGCATATATTCGCCCCAAGTTGGAATATAATTCCCATGTCTGGGCTGGTGCTCCAAAAACAGCACTGCTCTTGCTAGATAGGATACAAAAACGCGCGTTAAAACTTGTTGGAGACAAAAACATTGCGAAGTCTTTTGACTCATTAGAACATCGACGTAATGTATCTTGTCTTTCACTGTTTTATCGCTTTTTTCACAAACAATGTTCCATCGAAATAGCCAATTGCATTCCGCCCCTAAAGACGTTCCACCGTAATACTCGCCAAAGATCGAATGCACATCAGTTTACCCTCGAGCCCACCTTCGGACGCACAGTAAAGTTTAGAGGTTCTTTCATAAGCCGTACAACGCGAATGTGGAATGTTCTCCCACGGTCAATCTTTCCTGCGCAATACAACTTGCAACTGTTCAAAACAAGAGTGCATCGGTACCTCTCCTCCTTTTCCTCTTCTTTTAATCCTTTCCGCTCGTGAGATGTGTAACATTAAAAAGGGTATCCAATCCCTTATATTCGCGAGTGCATTATAAAAAAAAAAAAAAAAAAAAAAAAAATCTGGTGTGTGGCATGTAGTGCCGTCTCTGTACATTGCAAGGAAAAATCTTTGAACTATTTTTTTCAACCGGTGATTTTAAAAAACCTTTTAATAATATCCATACAATTTGAAACCTTCTGAATCGCATTTTCACAATATTTAATGCCTTCAAGTGGCCACGAAAAACTCCAGTATTAGGCAGGAATTCAAAACACATCGTCAAGCCTTTCGACTGGCCTAAAAACAAGATTAAATTTTAAGAAACTACCTGCTTGGAAGAAGAAAGCAAGTCTCCTTCCAATTTTTCTTCCTCGCACAGTTGCTTGCCAAACTTAAATCAGAGTCTTCATTCCTTAAAATAAGAGCTTGTTCTGCCTCCGCCCAAGAGCAACACAAATAATAATCGTTACTCATCATAGTTATAATCCTCCCGGAACAAACTCCCAAATGAATAATGTCCTCCTGCAATCATGTCAAATGCTTCCAAAAGCACTCCAAATAACTCACACAGTATTCACACTTAAGGATTCCACAAAATCCTTTCGAACTGAACACAGCCATAAAGAGTGGCCTGCTCTGCTTTGTGGAAGTATAGTTGAGCAATTTATTTCAAAAATTTTCAAAAGAAATTCCCAGACAACAGGTGAAGGGGTGGATACAATATTAGAAGTTATTCGCTAAAAGTACAAAACACAAGCCAACAGAGCGCACCATAGGGAAGTGAGATACCTGATACCTGATACTCCTCATGTGACCAGGTAGTCCTTTTTCATTTCGTGCAGGAGGTGGCATTTCCTGTGTTTCGCAAAACTGCATCTAAATTCCAATTTCAGTGATTTAGTATAATTCAAGGAGTGGAATTTCGAATACTTCTCGTCGCTGCAGCAGGGTTCATTCGACTCACCGCAATCGTCGGGGGTAGGAAATCTCTTTTTGTCGTAGGCGTTTGGCGGCATATTAATGTGCGTGACCACTCCCCATTTCGCTGGCCGGTTGCATGCTCGGGGGATTAGCACCCTGGTTAACAAGCTGCCTTCGCACTTTCCAGCAATCACTGTTTCACACTTCATTTGCACGACACTCTGGACTGTGATTTGTGTCCAGATTGATGGCGAATTGCGATAACAAATTTGGTGTGTGTTTCTCACATCAAGGACACACAAATCACACACACACACAAGTGCTGACCATTTTAAATAATCATTGAAGAGCTCAGCAAACACTGTGCGAAATTAATTAGCAAAATTTCTGTTATAAAAGTTAAATAAGGATTTTTACTATAAATATCCGGTTTGAAGGACCAACAGTAGGTATGTGTGAGAGTGCACACGTATATGAGCAGCATTAGTTACACTTCCAACGAGTATTATGCAAACACTTATTCGACAGAGGTTTCCTTTCCACTTTGCAGCAGTTGAAACGTTCATTTTGGGACGAGTTAGAAATCCAATTGAGTTCAGTTCCTGTTTTTTTTTTTTCACTTTGTGCTTTGAAAGCCTCTTGACCGTTGGCAACTATAATACTGCCGAGCGGAAGCATGTCTGGTGGACTATAATGTTTGCTCTCATGCGGTTGCAGTTTTCGACTGCGAAAGGCCCTAAAGTTATCCAAATTTTGGAAAATTTCAGGTACTTGCCACACATATATGCAGTCGAAAACTTCCGTGTTTACTTTGCTCGAGTGCAATGAATTTGGAATTAAGTCCACACTTGAACAAGTGGAATAGTTTTCAGTTGTTGGTTGTTTGGTCTCTAGAGTAAATACAAAGCGACCGCAAACTTGAATTGCTTCGAAAACTGATCAGCAAATAAGATGATATCCAAGGACTGACACACAAATGGGGATTTCAAAAAAAGTCCTTCCGAACTGCTTGCCTGTGCAATTATGAAATTTACCCCCGCCACAAAATTTCAGCTAATACCCGCAGCTATATGTATCTACTTACCGCAAATGTCGGAATAACTCTATCCTCTTAACCAACATTATTACAAGACAATTAAATATAAGGATTGCTGGTATACATTCCTTACGCCCACATGAGCGCAGGTGTGTTGAAGTTTGCTTTTTAATTTCCCACAGCTCGAGGCACAGAGATAACGTGAGTCGGGCGTTTCATATCCAGTCGGCTTATGCGAAGGATTCCTGAGCTATTGCCTCTTGATGTTGTATAATTTGTGGTTTCATTATATTGGCAGACAGCGGAGGGCGAAGAGATTTCAACTTAGCGGTTTAGTATAATTTCAAAACTTCTTACAGGATAATATTATGCCAAACGACTGTCAAAAATCGTCTGCAGGATAAGCATAGATTATTTTACCTAAGGAAATAATGAGTAAGGGCTGGGATAAGTATACTGGAGAAGATTCCTACAAACTGAATGTGTAGATGATTGGGAAGTGTGTGTCTTTTTTTTTTGTAGATCCTTTGTGGTGAGCTAAGAATTTGCATAGGTATGATAAGCAGATAACTACACGCATTTATTGCGGAAACTGTGGTGCTGAAGGATTCACGCTGTTCTTTGAAGTTTGTTACAATTGAAACCAAAGCGTATTGTGGGTAGAGAAATGTACCTGACAGCAAAGACACATATTTTTACTGGGTTCAAGCGTTCATAAGTAGGCTTATGGCTTAAGCAAAACGTCACTATATAGGCATAGCTTTGTCTTTGAGCTCGTCTAGCTCTCTATCGAACTTGTTGATGCCACGTTCTCTAATTACAACATCTCTTTATGGACTCGGATAAAACTTCTGTACAAGCTTCAACTGACCCGCGACCTAGGTTCGGCTGGCCGTAAGCTCAAGGAACCGGAAAATGGGCGCTTTGCAATGCAGGTTTTCGTATATTCTTAGTCGCCTTCTGAGAAGAAAAACTCGCTTGGATCTTTGGTCCTGTTCCCCGTGAATGTATATAGGAGAGGCTGTTTTAAGTAATTGTCAGAAGCTGTGCATAGCCCTGCGCCTGGCAAAAATAACGCTCCTTGTGGCGAGCCACTACGTATAGCTATTCCTGCAAAGAGATTTTCGACGCTTGAAGTGTTAAAACAACCCAGTAAGATGGACTAGGTACTATTATCCTCTAAAAAGGCCCAAAAAGTATTTTTTTTTTTAATTAAAATGTTTTTCATTAAAAATAAGAACGCTTTAAATACCTCAGCAATATACGGAACGATGGAATGCAAAAATATTTTTTGGATGGAGAGCAAAACACAATGCTTAACAAACACAATGCTTAAAGGCATTACTTTAAAACAGGAGTCGAACTTACAATTTTACTTCCTTGACAAACAACATGGAGTAACAAAGCTAGTATCAAAGTGTGAGTCTCTACTACTTATCACTGTTTTTTACTTTCTTTTGTCATTTACACTTTTTAACAACCCCGATTACCTATTAAACTTTTAAATGGCAGTGGTAACGTTCGCTTAAGGGCTGTATCACTGCTGACAGCCTCAACGATTATTTTATTTGACAGTTGTTTGTATTTGACAGTCGTTGTTTTTTGACAGTTTTATCGTATTTGACAGCTTCTTGTGTTTGACAGTTCTTTTTGTATTTTTGGCGGTCATTATAAAGTGTGCTTCACAGTTGTATCTATTTTCTAGTCTATCAGCCGACTCAGACAAAAAGGGGAAAACTAAAGTTGATCAAATGGCCCAAACGATAGAGTTTCAATGACATATATTTATGTATGATCAAGCCACAAAACAGGAAATATGAAAACCTTGAATTTAGAGTCATCAAATCAATATTTCTTCCTTTTTTATAACGCAAAAAAAACATCCAAAAAAATATTTAACGTTATTAAAACTCCCATATTTTTGCTTGTTTTCAATAATGAGGTTACTATCTACTTAAATTCGGCCAGCATGTTTTAAGTTGGAAATAGTTATACTTTTTCTTAAAAAAAAAAACGTATGAGAACTTTACATTATTATTTACGCATTTTTACTATAAAAAAATTTTTGTGGGGAATTTTGATGACAAAAGGTGAAAATCAAGTTCAGTGATGGAGAATTTCCACTAAAGAAGCTGGCAACACTGCTGGCACTGACTTCTGGAAACTTCAATGAAGTATTCCCATTACAGCTGAAGCAGTCTTGCATCATTAAATTGAGGAGGGCACGCGACGATAAAATGTGGAACAATCTTCGCACCAGGGAAATTAATTTACGGGGAAAATCTTTGACTACCTGGAGAAGTCCTTCTTTTGAATCTAATTACACCCAAAGAATCTCCAAACTTTGCTAAATTCAGATTACACAAAAGGACAACTCTATAAGATCAACGGGCATCCTGAACAGACGGTCAGGCGTTTGCGCGATGCGGCAAAGCCAAAAAAAACGTTGAGAGTATCGTATGATGGATCATATCTGATTTTGAACAAAAGCGACAAGTTTTTTTTACATTGAATCTTCGAGGATCTCGGTAAAATGCCTCCTTATACTGTGTCTCCACCAGCTATTAAACTTCGATTAGCAGCAGATGATTAAAAATAAATCGCGAAGTGGCTCCACCGGACAAACATAAGATTGATTTGATACGAGCACTCTTTCTATCATTTGGCTCTCAACGAATGTTATGATGACATTTCCCAAGAGCGAAAAAAGATTTCCGTTGCAATTGTTCCAATAGAAAATTTATTTGTGTCAGATCTGTCATACGTGAACAATTTCAGTTTCCTTTTTCGCTTCTCAAACAAGAGTTTAAGAAGCACATTCAAAGGTGCGCGAAGGGTTGAACGTGGCAAAAAAATGTTTGTGAATGAGATTTATGAGGGGATTTATTTTAAATCGGTTGCCGAGAGGATCTATATTTGTATGGTAAATCTTGAGATCAGAGAGAGAATAGTTGAGGATCTATGTTAATCCCGGATTAGTGTCCGGTGGAGACATGGTGATAGCCTAGACTGGGTTGGATTTATGTTGTTGCTTCATCTGCCATGGCTTGCAGTTGTCTCTTTTGTCTTGTCGACTCAACATAGAGAGCAATAACGATCAAGAATATGTGCAAATTATAAAATTCAATGCAAACAAGCGTTAAAATATGCGAACGGTTAAATTCCGAATGACATAAAATCATTTTCAGTCACGAAGCCCATTTCTGTATAATCTTCCAAACAATCTACAAGAGGATCTTCCAAATTTGTACAGCCTTTGGGCATCATCATGTGGGCGTGGCGTTAAAATAAGTGATTTTTTTAGTTTGAAAAGCGGAGTTCTAGGCCGAAATGTATGCAACCACCTAGTATAAAGCATTCCACAGTTATATTTTTATATCCCCCCCACTTTTTGGAGGCGTGGGGTTTTTTTTTGTGGTATTGTCGGGTATTTTGCAATCCATCGTAGATGGACTGAAGATTTTGAATATGCACTGTTGCATGTCCCACTTGTTTGACTTTAAGATTTTTGTCAGAGTTACAATCTTTTTCAAAACGAAGACCCTGAGTGGTTCGATTCTTGCAACATCACTTTGAACATCATAAAACTATTTCTCCAGTGGTTTCAGTGGGCCCCTATGATAAAGGCTATGCTAACCCTGTAAGCTACAAGCGGCTACACCGTTGACGGTGCTATGCCATTGTACATAGTGAATGTGTAAAGCAGACTTAGAGTACTTTTACAACTCTGATCCTACTGCATTAGAGTTAGTTCGTCTGAGGTTGCTTTATCAAGAGTCCTGCTAATAAAAGTCAACTTATTAAAGTCCAAGGTGTGTTTCTTTTTTATAAGCTATATAAAACTTGTGGTCATGCTACAACCCTGACCTCTCGGGGGCTTATCTATGAATATTATTGATGCTTCGTTTTTTTAAGCCCCACGTATAGACCCATGTTCACAGGCCATTTTTATGACCGCATTTTAAAGGAAAATATCCAAAGAGCTGGACTATTATCCTTTTTTGAAACCCAGAAAAAGCACGCTATCGATTGTATAGCAACATGTCAACAAATGTCAAAGGCAATTTTATTGAACTCAAGCTGAACTTGCTTAAAAGTGATTTTATAATGATATGAGACCCCTGTTTGGACAGGAGACCACAAAAGTTATCAAACGAATTATTACACACTGAAAAAGTTATTTTTAATTTTTTATACATTTACAGGGCGTTACAAACCACCCGCCAATTCATAACAAAAATTCCTATTCCTCCTTGTTCCCACTTTGCTCCACAGTAATTTCAAAAATAAAACTACTGACAAAAAAAGGACTCATTCGAAAGTAATTTAGTGGAAGCAGGAACTAGCCAGCAACTTATGTTTATCGAGAATCTCATTACGGTTCCTTGGTTCCAGCCCACTTCTGTAAAAAAAAAATGAACTCAGTTGAGCTCCGAAAAGGGTGTGCTCTTCCAAGAATTGCGGTCTATAAATTCCCTCTTTGGCGAAAGGAGGTCTTCAGGTGCTTCATCAGGAAGAAACACTTAGTTGCCTGCACCTTGGTTTCGTAAGTAATTATTGTACTCTTCTTTTTCCGCCTTGTGCCTGCATTCGGTGTGGGCTATTTTTTCTCCTTCTCCTTCTTAATTTATGATAAGTTATTAAAAATGTAAACCTTTTTCCATAACGTGTTTTTCAACCAACCCCCCCAAACACCCGGAAAAAAAAATAAAACCCAAAAATCTACGCATTGAGCCACGTAATACTATGATTTTCAGGGCTCATAGACTTTCCGATGGAAAGGAAAAACGAAGGGTCTGCATACACAGACTGAACGAGGAGCAGCAAAAAAAAAAGAAACGTAACACCAGGACTTCCTTGCGATACAATCACTCAACATAATGCCCTTCCGGTAGATTAAATCGAAAATTGTATCACACTCGGCAGAGTGGTGCTGTTGGTAACTACAGTTCCGATTGGATGGAGAGGCCTATGATAGGGCGGCCAATGAGGTGGAATAAATTCCATAAATAGATTTCTTGTAATGTCATTATCCTGAAAGTTGTTTGTAATAACATTACGAGGATATGATTTTATTTTCGGCGCTGGAAAGGGATCCCTCTCTCGTGAGAGGCAGGATGCTTGTCTATGCTTTGTTGATTTTAGTGTAATGGCGGTGATTTCGAGTGAACTCACATATGGCCAGTGATGTTTCCATGTCAAGGGATGGGCTTCTTTTTTTTTGGGGGGGAATAATCTGGGTGTGGAGTGAGGGTTAGTATTTTCGCATGAATAGCTTGAAGCAAATTCAACTTAAGCTTTCGATTCAAGGATGTTTAAAGCTCGATTTGCTTTAAATATGAGTCTTGTAAAGTTTCTGCAGATCTGAGTCCAAGAAGGGTAAATTGTTGATGAACAATTTTATTTGACTTAGAACTTTTTATTTCCCAGTCCTTTGAGGCCTACATTTCATTTAAATGGATTAAGCTTATAATTTACTGTATTAAAGGAACAACTCCACATAAAGGCAAGCCACTTCACAGTTTATAGTGTGTTTTCCATTTCATCTGGACTTCCAATTTAATACAGCATTAAAAGAGACACTTTTTTGGCCGTAGCATCCCATGTCGACCCGGCCAGACTTTACGAGATTTCGATGCCCTTGTAAAGGTCTAACTCATGCACCACATGCTGGTCGCAGGACGCTGCCTGTCAAAACGATAGTTTAGATAAATGCATGGATGTCCTGGATTGGGGGGAGGACCTATAGCAAAAAAGACAACATTGGTTTCGACTTATCTCTTCTCTGTGGATGTCAATTGGAGTCCTATGACCGAAATTCCCCAGCGCTTCCTCATATCATCGTCGCAGCATCATCCATACGAGTGGACCTAAAATTACATCAACGAGCAAATTTAATGGGCCATGAAGGAAAATTTTTCGCCCAAAAATGTGGACACATACGAATAGGAACGGTTCGCTTGATTTGACGCTGCAAAATTAGCCTTTGGGTCGATAAGGTTACTGCGGCGATATAGTTATCGCTGACATTTCGATTTTGCTGCGACATTTGATTTGGATATGTGTGATTTCATATAGAACATGGTCGCTCATTGTTGCTTAGAGGGTCGATTGAATCGGAGTTTGAATAAGAACGACTCGTAGGTTTCATATCTATAATATCGATTGGTTTTGCACGAGAGGGATTTTCATGAAATCGGGATAATCCTGTACAGGTTTTCCGAGAAATTCAATTTAAAATGTTGCATAAAATATGCAGTCAAGCGAGGCAATTTACATGATGAAAGTTCCATAGAAACGAGGATCGGGGTTCTATTCCATAATTTCATAGTGCAATGGTCAGCGTATGACGATATCAAGCTAAAATAAGGAGAAAGTTTCCATAGTTTTTCACTATCGAGAGTTAATGGAAGCCCTTCACAAATTTCTTCTTCTGAATGACGCACGTAATGAATTTATGTACAAATTGAAGCAGAAAGTCAAAGAAAAATAAATCATCCATCGTGATTGAGAGATTCTATGAAGATTTATTTTTTTTAAAACATGAGGCCCAAATTTAAAAAAAAAATCTATTTCTGAAATTTCTTTAAAGACAAAAATAAAGACCGTCAATTATGAAGTCATACAGTATGAACAGTCGGCTTTTTTGAGGGCTTAAGACGTGATCAGAACGCGTAGCTGAAACTAACGCTGACGCTGTAGCTGAAGTTGAATACCGTGTATTCTCACAAGAGCGAACACAATGTGAAGCTGAAGCTGACAGTTGTAGCTGAAATTATTCAACTTCAAGCATGACATTTTTTAAACATTGAAAATTTGTCAAAAGTGACAAAAGCTTCAAGGAAAAATGAATGCTTTTCAAGAAAGAATAAATGTTTTTATTTCCCGCCTTTGTTTTAAGCGTCAGTCTAATGAATTTTTTTTTTGTCAAGCCCTAGTAGTGACTTATATTCCCATAGGATAGGAGCACATGTTTTTCTTATAGGAAAGCTTCAGCGACAGCGTCAGCTTCAGCTGAGCATTCTGATCAGGCCTTTAACGTTTAATTATTAGTATATTTGTGACTTTTTTGTACCCCATCCCATAAGATAGGTGATTTATTAAGTTTGATTCATTGTTTGCAACATAGAGAAATAATCACAGACCATAATAATCACAGAATGAGCCATGTCCGTCCGTTCGTCCGAAGGTCGATTTTTCAAAAATATTGAATTTGAACCAAAAAATTGCATTTTTACGTACATTTAAGTGTAACATGGAAGTATCTGTGGAAATATCTTACAATTAATAGTTTGTAATCAGGGGCGGTTGAACCACACCCTTTTTCGAAGTTTGCATTACTTACAAAATGTCAAAAAATAACTATGCCATCAGCATTTTACAATGTGGGATAGGATGGGGTATTCAACGGTCCGTTTTGCAGACTGTAACTTCTGCGTACACGCTGTAGCACTTACTCACTGGTTTCTTATACTCACAGCACAGGCTTTTTAGTTCTCGGTTATAAAATTGAGTTATTTTATTTGTTTTTTTCAACTGATTTAAAAAAAAATCAAGTTGGAAACGCCATATTTGAAAGTTTTTAAACGTTTTAGAATTCACTTCATGCATTTTATATACAAACCAAACTTAATTATAATCGGTACCAAGGCTAAGATTCCAAAATATTTTAAAAAATAGTTTTTGAAATGTTTTTTTGAGTTTTCGAGAAAAATCTCAGAATCTGCTTAATATTCGAAAATTTCTTTAGTTTCCCCAAAAATTACAAATAATTTTCTGATATGTACGATTTTTTCCAAAACATTTAGCCGATGCTATATCGGAGATAGTGGTGGGACAAAATTTTTTCACGATTTTTTTTTCGATTTACGCCAAAACTTCAGTTTTAAAACCGTTTAAACAAAATTTGATTTTAGCCTTTGCTTAGCCTTGGCTGTCTTATTTGTTAGCCCAATATCGGTTTTTTAAATAAAGTGATGAAAAACTTATGACCTTAAAAACGTTTAAAATAGGAGTCTATTTTCTATTCCTTAATTCTCAAAAACTTTTCAATATTTCGCAAAAACTCGAATTGATTAAGAAAATCCAATATTTTTTTTAGTGTATGTTTCAATTTTCTTTTCTTCTTCTACTTTTTGGCTTTTTTACCATCAATATTCAAACTAATCAAACCGTTATGTGTGTATATAAAAAAATTCTCGTTTATGCGTTTTAATTTTTTTTACAAACTTCAAAAGTGTACCAAATCTTATCTTGTTTCGACTTACAGTTAAAAAGTTGCAGGTACGGACGGACGTACAACGGAGTGATACCATAAGAGGTCCTTTTTCCATTTTTGGACGGACAGCTAAAAACAGACAGGATGGTTGCACATATTTATTTCACTGTTTGCACATAAAAACTATTTGGATGGGAAACGAAAATAGAATAAACGGTATTTCAATCAACGGGGTATTAAAAAGCGGGATTGTAAGAAAAGGGAAAATAAGAAGCGGGAGTTAAAAAGCGGGATACAGTACTCAACCCTTTGTCTTTCTCACCATCAATATCTAAACTGTAATTAAACCGACGTGTAAATGCCCGACAATGGTGCCGCTATCCATTACGGGGGGCGGAGGGGGACAGCGCCAAGTCAAAATGAAGGCTTAGGTGGAAACTCTACAAATCGTCAAGGGCACCAACTCAAAATTGGCACGTGGAATGTCTCGTCGCTAACTAGGAAGGAACTTAAACTGGTTGAGGCGGCCAACCAGTAAGCTCGATGCAACTGGCACCTCCTCAACTAAGTGGAAGGGTTTTGAAACCAAAGACTTCGAGGATGGGTGGAAGCTCTTCTGGTCTGGCGTCCCAAATCACATGACTGCACAGGCGGGTGTGGGGATACTCACAAGCCCCCGGTTGTCAGAAAATGTATTCGATGTCATTCCGTTAGGAGGTAGGATTCTGATCTTAAAGCTTAAGCTTGAACGATCGACTCTGGCTCTGGTTCAGGTATATGCACCAAATCGAGAGTCAGAGTATGAGTTCTTCTTGAACGAAAATGATGCTGCCCTGGACAGAGTGGCAGAAATGGACTTCTTTCTCCTGATGGGTGACTTCAATGCACATGTGGGTACGGACGACAGTACTTGGAGGAGTGTGATCGGGAGGCACGGTGGACCCGGATCAAAACAGGAACGGAGGGAAGTTGTTGGACTTTTGCTTGTCCATCATGAACACCTTTTTCCCACACAAAGACATTCACAAATGCACATGGTACAAGCACAGTTTAAATCAGAAGTCACTGATTGACTTCTTTGTTGTACCATCGTGTGTTCAAAGAATGATTTCTGATGTTCGAGTTTTCAGGGGAGCTGAGTTGTCAACTGATCACCACTTAGTGCTGTGTAAATTGTTTTTCAGTGGCAGTATTCCTTTGCCACCCAGGCGAAAACCAAGACTGGTGACCCGCATACGGTGGGAAAGGTTGCAGGATGCTGACTCTGATTTCAGAGAGCGTTTTGCACAGCATGTTTCGGAGAAGTTTGAAAAAATTCCAACTGACCTTTTGAATGTAGAGGAGGAATAGCAGCTGTTTTTATCGGCAGTCATTGGCTCTGCAGGAAATGTTTGTAGAGTGAAGCGGCTTGGGGTAGCGGCTGTTGGTGAGAAAAGAACTGCTTGGTTTAAAACGCCTGGAGTTCAAGAAGCCATCAGAGAGAAGAAGAGAGCCTACATTGCGTGGATCCAATGTAGAAATTCAACTTCCCGGTACAACGATACGCGAAGGACTTCCAATCTGGCAGTCAGAACAGTCATGGAAAAAGTTTGGCGAGAAGTTGGAGCACGATTACAGATCTGCAAACAAGATATTTTGGCAGACCATTCGCCGGCTCATAGGAAGGAAGTTAAATATCATTCAAGGGGTTAAATCCAAGGACGGTACACTTCTTTCAAATGAGAGCGATGTCTTGCGCAGATGGAGAGAGCACTTTTCGGAGTTGCTCAACCCCCAACAGGGCACTGAAGATGGCATTCCCACTGCTGACGAGATAAGGGCGGAGAAGAGTCCCTTAGTAGACGAATTTTAAATCGCTTAAAGTTGGCAAGTCTGCTGGAGTTGAAAAAATCCGGCCAGAAATGCTCAAGGCAATGGGTGAAGAGGGTGTTAAATGGCTAACACGTGTCGTTAAGGTGGTCTGGGATAGCGGGTCTTATGTGTATAAAAAAATTGCTCTTGTATGCGCTGTCATTTTTCACGGAATTTATTTAAGCTAAGCTACCTAATGAATGAAAGATGAATGCGTCATCTTTCGATGCGTCAAATAGAACAAACTTAACAACTTTACCATCCAATGAGTCTTATTCGATTCATAAAATCGGTATTTTTTCTGTGTTTCCTTCGTCCATGACTATTGTCCTATCAGTCGATCTCTTTTATAAAGCTACAATATTAAGTCGCCGCTAGTTGCATTTATGAAAATATATTATAAATGAATAGGATTGATCATTAAACAGGTGCTTAATTGGTAAACAACCAAAGGTATAACTTAGAAGCGTTTCACTTTGCGTTAGGTAGATATTTGGCCACTCAGACTTAGTCCTGTGTGCTGAGCATAAAATAAGTTGCTCTTTCATTTAAACATTGCTAATCCAAATCGAACTTTGCTAAACTTATTTTCGGGACATAAAACTTTATACTGTTTAAAGTTAAAGCAATAAAGACGTGCTAAGTACAGACCCTTATTGTGCTAATAGTTCCTTCATTATTAATATATCATTTTCATGACAGACGAAAGCCTTTGGTAAAGGGAATTTTAAGGGCAATGCCCCCCCATTTAAATCTTATATAGGCAATTTCATTATGTTAACTCCTTATAAAGCTCTAAAACGTTTAATTTTGATGCCATTCGACAAAGGAAAACACACATTTTAATCAATTCCCTCCAACTACGCGGTGTCGGTCGTAAAACTCGCATAAGACTGCTCTAAACTGTGTTCCATCATTAAAACGGCAGCACAAGCAATAACTCTTGTTCAAAGTTTCACTTCCAGTACAATATAATAAAACCCACATCCTTTTGGCTCCTTTTTGGTGTACCCTTGTAGATTTTAATAGTTTCTTAAGCAGCTAAGCTCTGCGGTTCCTCTATATATACCTTGCGACGAATTGTCGAACTTTCGCAAAGATGTTCCATCCGCTTCGGGATGGTGGTTGATGGAAAGGTATATCCTCTCATTTATCGCACGCTTAATGAGAATCTATTCCCAGAGGGGGAAAACCAACAGAATTTTCATGCATGTCCTTAAGTGTCGAAAGACATTTTTTCGTACCTACCTAATTTTCAGATGGGATTTAGTTAAATTAAAAACAACACTCTTGCATTCAGGCCAAACTGTCCAACTCATTTGTTATATGCACGTGCTCTAGTTCTAGTCTCGACAATACCTCAAGGATACGCGAGGCTATTAAAATTTGCTCAAGAAATGAGGACGCGATGCTATTTTTTTTTTTTTTTTTCATCCTGCTCTTTTTAATCTCACTAATTCGAAGCAAGAGTGGAATTCAATTTGAAAATTTGTTTAATTAAAAAGAGGTTATACCCGCCTGGTGGGGCTATAAACATTAAATTTTTACAACCCCTTGAAACACGAAAACGGGGTTGGCGCAAGGATACATTAATATAATATACCAATACGTTTTTAGGTCATGCATTGTAAGGCCAAACGCGAAGCTTAGGTTTTCATGGTTTTTCAATTGAATTACATATTTTAATTTGTCTCGTAGTGGATGTGTGCGTCTACATGACGAACACAATGTTCGTATTCGTTCCGAGGATAAAACCTCGTTGCAGCACATTGAACTGAAACAATCCCAAAGGACGTGATATTGGTTTCCATTTGCGCGCTGATGGGTGGAGCGCGCACAGGAAGTAATGAAAAGCGCTGATTTTTTCGCAAACCCACAAAGGAATATACAAATAAAAGGAACTGCATGAAGGCTTCCATGGCTCAAAAGGCCCAACCGGAGACAATTACTCGTGGCCATGTTTTAATCATGAGCTCGAGCTGATGATTTGCGGTCGCTCTCCTGTTGGTTGCTAATGGCTAGCGAATGTGCTGAAGAAATCGATGAAGGGGGTGGCGTTCCATTTTCAGAATTGATCATAGACAAAAAGGATAAAGCAGAACGAAATAATTGAGGAAATTTGAATAGGAAAACCTCAGAGGTATGATACGAGACAACGTGGCAATACCGATTGCATATTCGAATCTTCGATGACGTGTTTGCTTATGAGAAATGGGAAAATTTGTCACGTCTGAAACAGTCAACAGACACTCCTGTTCCTACATCCTTTGGCTTATTTTATTGTCAAGGTCCGGATTTTTCGTGTCACCGTCCTCCCAGTCGAGTGTAACCAACACAGCTTGTGCCACAAACCCACCACTCGAGTGCCGATCTGGAATCCAATAACAGCGCGGCTTACATGGCACGACACGCGATTAAAAATGTTACTCATGTTGACATCTCTGGTAATTACTGCAGCAAACACCCAGGGATGGCTCGCACCCACTAGATTGCGAAAATTCACACACAACCAGTGCAAAAAAAAAAAAAGTTCGCAAAACACTTAATTGCTCCTCGGATGTTGAGCTTTTGCTTTAACCGACTTATATGGATTACAATCCCATTATCCTTGTACATTCCATACAGGATTCTGTAAATTTAATTTGAATCAAATCTGCTCGGAATTTTTACATTACATGCGCCCACTTGAGTGAATTCCATTATCAAAACTGATCGATTTCCTAATGCCGCTTTTATTGCGCACTCAAAATCGAATTCGGAGTTCCTTCGTCCATCCAAAGGCGCTTGCCATCGGAGCCCTAATGGTCTTTTGAATTTATATTCTGGCATTCCGACTTGCATCGCATCATGCGGCTGGGTGTATGTGTGTAATTGTGCAACAACTTTTAAGTGGTCCATTTGGCAAAGTTTTTCAACCGAAACTGCTGCTTTAATGTGTACAGATTCGTCGTCATCGTCCTCGTTCTCTGTTCTCGCAGTTGACTGTGTCATGGTTTGTACGACTGCAGACCAGGAACAAAGACGACACGATGGCAACTGCACCAGGAAGGACCACAAACAAGTTCCACATTCTTCGTTGGTGTGGTGACTGAATTGTCTCGTTGCCATTGCAGCCAAAACTGCTCTGTTCACGAATTTGTAGTATAATAACACTGAGCCAGGGACCGTGCGTCGTTACATGTAGGGAAAAGGACACCATGCAGTTACAGAAACTGGCTGCCTGAGCTCTGGCCTGGTTTTGATTCGAAGGAGACCGCGCGCCGCCGCCGCCCGAGAGTGTACGTAAAATGAAAGTTTGAAATCCAAACTATATGCGGTTGAGAGGACCTTATGATAGGCACGCCGGGTGGTGCTGGTGACTGGGACAACAAGGGCGGGGTAACTTCATCTCCACTCCTGTGCCAACCAAATAAATGGATAAGTTTACTTTCATAAATCCTTGTCGAACAGATGTCTACGCTGGAGCCAGTTGCAACCCCTCGGTGAGGAGCATTCCTATACACTCGTACCCCCTGCTGTCTTCTGGAGTTTTCAGCTTTTGTTCAGTCCCAGATGTAATAATAAAATGGATGCCTCGTCATGGTGCATTATATGCTTCTAATGTTGCACTCTGTGCGCGCTGATGGGACAAAAAGGGATAACAAATTGGAATGATTCTATAAGTAGACAGTGACCGACATAAATTCCAAATGGAGATCCTTCTTTGATGGCATCAATGATATGCTCTTGGTCCTGGGATCTCTATGCAATGCTAAGTGCTACTTAAGGAAAGAAACAAATGGTCAGAGCTCTGTACCTATACGTAAAGCGGGTGAGTACACAGGAGATTCCTGTGGAGTCGTGTATGGTAAGCAATGGACCCAAAGATATTTGAAATTTGCTCGCTCAAAGAGAGTTATGGTCAGTAAGTTTAACTATTCTAGGGTGAATATGGAATGATATTTTTAGGGGAGGTTGGTTGATACTTTTAAATAAAGATATTTAGTCGAATGCAACTAAGTTGCACTAGTTCGGAAGGTTCGACTGCAGTGTGAAAAATGTGGGATTTAAGGCCTGTCTTAATGTTTTATGCGGTGCATCCAAAAATGGCAAAGGAACCTTCTAAGGAATCGCTTTGTTGTCCATCCTGTTGTAACTTATGAAAGGTCGGAAAAGGATGAAATTAGGTAGGTAGGTAGACTCCTTATACGTCTGAATTTCGTAAAATAAAAACTTGAGGCCTTTTTATACACTTTTCCTGACATTTTTTTCAGCCTGAAAGAATAAAATTAAAATCACAAAAAATAAAATTGAATTTTTTTAGAAATATGGAATGAAATTTTCCCTTTGACAACGTGTTGAAATTAATATCATTACTTTTTAACCTCTTTCATTAATATATATTAGATATTAGGCCCGCGTAATAGGCAAACATATTGACCACCACGCTCAGTCACCCCCAAGTCAAACTCTGTGTATATGTTCATACACAGTTCTTGAACCCACGATACCAAAAAAATATCAAGTGGCCGTCATCTGGGCTCGATATCCGGTGACATCCTGAAAATATCCTACGGCAAATTGGTTGGGAATAGGGAGCAACAGTTGAAGAATCCACTCTTTAAGGACGAAAACAATTATGCATGCGGAAATTACAATGCAATGCCACTGTATTGAGTGTGAACACCGCAACTCCCGCATTACTTCAGACCAGTCATCGCAAGGCCTGGTATTCGTGACGTAGTGAGTAAGATTTAAGCAAAATTCAAAAATCTCTATAAAACAAACCACACGGGATGAACACTGCGATGTTGGGGACACGATTGAATCGAACCCTACCAGCAGGGACATCATCGCAAGTATATAAAACAAAATAAGGGCAAGTCAACACAACCAGCCATCTGCATAAATCTGGGGCCGAGCCTAATTGACATCCTTTTATTAAAAAGGCTTATGTAACAGGTATTTGTAATTGTAGCAGATTTTTATACCCCATCCCATAGGATAAGAGGTATATTAAGTTTGTCACATAGTTTGTAACACGGTGAAATAATAATGCTAGACCCCAAGACCTTAAGGGCATATGATCGACACCGAATTCTGAATTAAATAAGCCATGTCCGTTCGTCCGTCTGTATGTCACATGTTTTTGGCCTTAAATTTTGAGCTAGGGTGCTGAAATTCCGTACGTCATGCGAAGCAGTATAAGAGTAAAAAAGTTTGAAATCCATCCAAAGACACGCCCACAATCGGTCTAAATGTTTAACTCCCTCCAGAGATTTCAAAACTGTAAGAAGTTCTTAAAGGCTGAAATTTGACTTTTATACTATGTCTCCACCGGCAATAAAAAGACAGGAGACAATTTAAAATAAATCGCAAAGTGGCCCCACCGGCCAAATATAGGATTAATTTGACACGAGCACGAAAAAAGATTTCCGTTGTGAAAATTTCAATAAAAAAACGTATTTGTCGTACAGGGACATTTTCAGTTTCCTTTTTTGATTCTCAAACTGTTCAAAAAAATATATAAAATAGGTTTGTGAGTAGGGTGAATGGGATTTATGAGAGGATTTATTTTTAATCGTTTGCCCAGAGGATCTTAATTTGTATGGTTAATCGGGTGATATGTAGAGTATTAAATGAAGATTTATATTAATCACGGATAAGTTCCCGGTGGAGACATGGTATAAGCATCTCCTAGTAAATGCTATGTCTCCACCGATAATTAAAAGAAGATTAGCGGGAGACGATTAAAATTAATCCCAAAGTGGCCCCACCGGCCAAATATAGGATTAATTTGACACGAAAACTCTTTTTTTGTCATTTTGGCTCTCAAAAGAGAGTGGCGATGTCATTTCCCAGGAGCTTAAAACAATTTCCTCAGTAAAAGTCACAATTGAAAATGTGCTTGTGACAGATATATCGCACAGGGACAGTTTCAGTTTCTTTCTTGGTTCTCAAACTGTTACAAAGGTGCAGAAAATAGGTTTGTGAATAGGGTGAATGAGATTTATGAGAGGATTTATTTTTAATCGCTTGCCGAGGGGATTTACATTTGTATGGTAAATCGCTCGATTTGTAGGGGATTTAATAGAGATTTATATAAATCGACGATTAGTGCTCAGTGGAGACATGGTATAAGACACAAAAAAGAAAAAAATAATTGGTTAATCTCCTCCAGTGGGCGTGGAATTTATTTAAAGGGTAAATTTTCAAATACAGTTTCAATCAATATGTTTGCTAAAAATTGAATAAATTTCATCTTATATTTTATGCAGAAAACGTTCAGCTCTACATTTCATTTATACAAGACTTTGGGCCGCGCCCATATTTGAAGGCAGAATTAAGGAAAAACCTGAAATTTTCCAGAAAAACGTTATTTCGACTCGCCTTGAGGAAAGCAATTTAGGAAAGCATAAAACAAACAAGTAGCAGATTAGATAAACGAAATTTCCTTCCAGATTTCATTTGTGTAAAGTTTTTAGCCACGCCCCCTTTTAGGGGTCGATTTTTCAAAAATATTGAATTTGAACCAAAAAATTGCATTTTTACGTACATACATTTAAGCGTAACTTGGAAATATCTGTGGAAATATCTTTTTAATTGATAGTTTGTGATCAGGGGCGGTTAAACCACACCCTTTTTCGAAGTTTGCACAAAGCCATCAGTATTTTACAATGTAGGATAGGAAGGGGTATATTCAACGGTCCGTTTTACGGACTGTAACTGCGTACACACTGTAGCACTTACTCACTGTTTTTCTTTTAAATATGCTCGTGATCCAGGGGTTATGACTACCCTTAAAATGCGTAGCACATCGCGAGCGGAAAGAATTTTGAAATTTTCAACTTTGAGAAGATAGAAGACGAAAGTAATTATCAATCTAACACAAACGATGACCAACCAAACATTAAAATTTCTGAACAGATACACAAAAGCTTACCCCCGCGAGTGTTATGCCTTTACGGAGGAAAAGCAATAGTGTAACCAGCAGAATATTTCATCTGGTAGAAACATCAGGCATGCATCTAATTATTGTCCACTCCATTTGCATATTGGAAGAGAAAAAGGTGTTTTTTGTATTCGGTCGACCCTAACCTGGATAACAGACGCCACGCCGACCAGGAAGCCTCTCATTTTGAGGCAGACGCTTTAGGATTTTTCGTTGGTAGCTGGTTTTGGTCCGCCCCGAATATTTTCCATACCGGTACCCACCATGACTGATGGAGCATTCTCCTATCCACCGCCCTAGGAGGCGCCTTATCGGGGACCAACAGCCTCAGGTGGAATTTTACCACCTAAGCAGTAACTGCGGGACCTTAAACTTCCAGAACTTCAAGGTTAAAAGTTAGGCGTGACAACATTTGGCGCAAATGTCCTTTTCGATTCTATTTTTTACCGAATTTTACGACAACATTGCACCTGTGGAAGTTCATAAGGTGCATGGAATTACCCCACTACAATAACCACAAGAAATATAGAAACACAAGACTTAGTTTCGGTTTTATAACGTTTTAAAATAGACAATGTTGTGCCTTTCACTTTTTTGCTATGATTTTCAGTTGACTGAACAATTGAGTCTCTGCGTGAGTGGTTATACTTTCTCCTTGTTTAAAGTCCAAGCATTTGGTCCTTCGAGCCGGATACAACTTTTTGGTAAATTTAATATTCCGTTCAGCTGATCACTCCAGTACAAAATGTGTTGCTCGGCTCTCTTTACTGGCTGAAAATCTAAGCACTCCAATCGGCTCATTGGCGGTTTCTATGATACGGGACAGGTCAGTTCAATAAACCACCTTATCAGCTTAACCCTAAAAGCAAGGTGTGACTGCGGCCTCTAAATCTAGAGATAGGACATATCGATAAACATTTTCCAGCAGTTTTCTTAGGCACCATGTCACGCAGCGCAGGATTTTTGTCAGAAAGATTCGGTTGGTCCCCCAAAATATAAAAATAGGATTGAGAAGTTAGTGTTATACATTTTACTTACAAAAATGGACTTCTTCTAGCGTTCAATTTGAGTGCATACCTAATGATATCTCCAACGGAATTCTCCTCTACTCCTGAGTGGGTAGATCATGAACAACATAAACTAAGTTTCCTCAGGCTTAAGTCTATTGGGCAGACCGTTGCCATAAAAGTTATCCCATACATCCTTGATTACACTCGAATCGTTTGGTTCGTTTAATTTTCCCTTTCGTAAAAGTCCGGGCACAGCACTATTTTACAAAATTGACATTCCCTATTTTACGATTCATAAATTCATTTATTCAACCATTCAAAAGGACCAATTTAATAAATTCCCCAATACATACACACACACACACATGCAAAAAGACCGAAACAAATAACTTAGTTGAACATGATCACAGCTCAGGAATTTTCATAACATAAAAACATAACATCCTTTACAACAACTATTCAGCCTGCTGTATTACAGCGTCGCTTTCTTGTTGCCGAGGATATTACTCCTCTTCATTACACACTCATAAGGACGCTCCTGGTACGTATGTAGGTATGGTGGCAACGCATGCACGCGTCCTGTATAGGCAATGTCAAAAGTGATAAAACCCTAACTTTATCCTGTTGTAATCATAAATATCCGTCCTTGGCTCTTCTTGCCAAGGAAGCAAAAACGGAAACAAAGCGAAAAGTCTAAAAACGTCCTTAAACCGGGCAGCACCGAACAACAACGAACAACAAATGAAGCTGTAATGCATACATAAAACTTGCTTATGTCTCCTGGCCAGGCCCTCTGTATGCCACCATCAGCACAGCACATTGATGCGGTAATGTTGAGGAATGGAAATTCTCGTACAAAACTTTGGAAGCGTGAAATTGAGAAAGGACGACAAATGTGTGTGTATGAGCCATAGCTCCGAACGTAAGGTGACCCTTCAGAGAACATACATTCCGCATTTTGTGGAGATTCGAGCCCTCTGCTTCGTCCTCAATCAATTTTGTCATTTTGTATAATAGACTTGTTACTATTATACTACTCCATGGCACAGTGGCGTGGAGGGGCTTGGCCAGGCCAATATGCGAACTATTTAACTTCATTTAATCATATTTTTATTAAATTTCCCGGATCACGTATGGGGGAGTTAACGGCAGCTTTCGTTTATAAATCAAGTCAGTTGGGACTTGGGTTCGTTACGTGGTCGGATGCCTATCTCCCGTGTTGTAGTCCTTAATATTCTTGATACCAGTGCTCGTTCATAAATCTCATTAAACATGAAACTTATGGCACATCTACGTGTGTTTCATTAATTAATTTAATTAATTAGGTGTGTAATGGTGGAGGTAGCTGGAATATGAATAAGATAATTAGTTGTAATACGGCGCGCGGAGTTTCCCCGTTGTTATGTTTCGAATTAAAATGTGGTGTTTTCCCAGACGTATGTTTCGATTAGATAACTCAAATCTGCTATTTTGAGTAATGAATTCCCGGTTTCTCGTATTCTCTTTTTTTAGCATGTCGGTGTTTCTCTCCCTCGCCAGCAGCTCCAGTTCTTCTATACAGAGCCATTTTGTATGCCTTCCTTTTAGTTGCATGCGCTTTCCGGCATTGATCGTCAAACCAGGGGATGACATTTTGGCAGTCTCGCCACTGGGTGTCAACACTTAATGCAGGCAACTTAGGACTTAGCAGGAGGTTTCGAGAGATTTAATCTCTGAAAAAATTAGATTTCGAAAGACTCAATCTTGCAATCTCCCGTGATTGTCCGACGTCAAACTTCCTCACAGTATTTCCGTCTCTTGGCGTGTAAGTCAGCCTTCAGTGATGTAGTGATCCGAGTTAAATTTCTCGCCTTGAAAAGATCAACGATCCAGCGATTGTAAAGTTGGTTGAGTTTCTTGCGCTAGGTTAGGTTGGGTGGCTGTCCCCGCTGGGCAGGGACACACTTAGACCAAAGGAGGTCCATTGTGATACCACTTGTAAATGGTGACTACCCGTTTGGGTGGGAGGGGTCTAGGCAACAAGTGACGGTATAGCATTTTTGTCTGAAGTTTTTTTAAAGTTGTTCATAATTGGTCCATCCACAATAGAGCCGGTTTTGTTGGGATAAGGCACTAATATGACAAGCCTTGCAAAGGGCACTTGAAAGAGCTCATTCGTGACTGATTTAGCCCTCAGCCTTGCCTCCTTCGGCTCGGTTTGCTGTATGCTCACGCCAGGGAGGGGTCTAGGCAACAAGTGACGGTATAGCATTTTTGTCTGAAGTTTTTTTAAAGTTGTTCATAATTGGTCCACGAGTAGGCCGGCAAGGAAAACATCCATCCACAATAGAGCCGGTTTTGTTGGGATAAGGCACTAATACGACAAGCCTTGCAAAGGGCACTTGAAAGAGCTCATTCGTGACTGATTTAGCCCTCAGCCTTGCCTCCTTCGGTTCGGTTTGCTGTATGCTCACACCACCACTGGAATCAGGCTTGGCAGAGCTTAGTTCGCCGCACCTCTCAGCCGACTGAAGCCGGTTGAGTCGATGCAACTTAAGCCTCCGGACCGGCGTCATTGAAAATGGCGCATTTGTCAAGGTGTCTGCCGAAAACGGAGGCTGAGTTTCTTGCTTCGATCGCAATATATTTTGATGTGGCGAGAAGACACATGCTGGAGTCGCTGAATGCACCCATCGATTCACTAAACGAACGCACCCAACTAAAATTCAAGTCATCTGACAGCAAACTGTGGTTCGAAGTTCTAATTTCGGTATAGAATTCCCCCCCAATGGAAAATTATCAAAAGGAGAAATACAAAAAGTGCCAGAAGGTGCTGAACGGACAGATTTATTTGAAACTTTGACTGGTGAAAATCGAACGTTAAGCAAAAAGCGGTTAATTTGAAATTATGTGTCCAATTCTAAGCAGCGAAGTTGAATTAAGTGTGATTATTTGAATTTAGATACGTTTTTTTCGATAAACCAAGTGTTTTTTTGTGTAATACCATGTCTCCACCGGAAACTAATCCACAATTAAAATAAATTTTCATTAAATCCTCTAAAAATCACGCGATTTACCATACAAATTTAAATCCTCTCCACAAGGGATTACAAGGAAATCCTCTCATAAATCCGGCTCACCCTAGTTACAAACTTACTTAATGCACCTTTGTAACAGTTTGAGCATCAAAGAAAGAAACTGTGTGACAGATCTGTCACAAATACGTTTTCTCTAATAGCCTTATCACACTGCATCATAAACTAAGTTTTTGCGTAAACTCGATGAAGATTCTCATCAAAAACATGAGTTATCCCATATATTTTTATAAATTTTCGGTTTTTGTAACAACCTAGTTTTTGGTAGTTTTTGCGGTTTTGCTTAAAGCCACTATGAACGTCACGAGTACCACGTTGTCGGTGAGAAATAATAATTAAAATTGCAAAGAATGTCACTTGCCTCAACTTTGGATACAAATAACTACGAAACCGAAGGCTCTATCTTAAAACTGCTTGCATTTTTGAGACCAAGGTAGAATTCTTGATATATTTCCTTTCAAGAATATTAAAAAGCGCTTCTAAAAATAAATATGGGCTTAAATTATGACAATTGATGTACTACAGACAAAAAAAAAACAAACCCCAGTTTCCGATTAGAAGTGTGAACGGCTAAACGGTTTTGTATAAAATTTTTGCTCAAAAAACACAGTTAATGATTTAATGTGAACGGCGTACATATAAGGCATTTTACAACGAAAATCTTTTTTCGCTCCTGGGAAATGACATTGACATCACTTCACCACTCTATATTGAGAGCCAATATGACAGCAAAAGAGTGCGCGTGTAAGATTAATCCTTTATTTGTGTGGGATTGTGTCACAGGCATAATTGTGTTTCACGCATAACAACAGTAGAAGACAGAGTACATCCTGTCAACAAATAACCCTGACAGGACTAACGGTGGCCACAGATCACGCCACTGCTATGGAACCAACCAGACTCGACAAGCAACAGAACGGACACGCACACATTCAGAACCGCACATCGCACAAGCGATAAAAGAAAGGCGAAACGAAGCTAGCGAGAGTCAGTTGCATTAACAACCCCGAGAAGTCAAGAACTAGAAAATTCCTTCGCCACGAACCGTCATAAGAAAGTGTGTTTTGTGTCTCCATCAAGAGGCAAATATTGTACGACCTAGTGTCAAGGAAAAGATACGTGAAATAAAGAAACTGAATAGTGAAGCATTTTGTTTAATTTGTGGAGCAATCCCACATTTATTAGGTGAAGCCACTTTAGGATTAATTTCAAATCGTCTCCTGTTAATCCTCTTTTTACTGTCGGTGGAGACATAGTATAATTAAAAAAGTAAAATTGAGTTTTATTCACCGAACCCCAGGAAAAACATTACGATATGGTTATTTCGTTGACTGCTCCTTTGATCTATCGATCAGCCTGAATAGGTTATCGTACAGGTATCGTTAAGGCTGTATTTTCCCACTGTGCTACCAAAAAGGACCAAATATGGTACTAAAATCGGCTAGGACGTTCTTATTGTCCTAGCTAGGGCACTACTCATGTATTTGTTACAGAGCTCAAAAGAGGGTACATGCGAGCCTTATGTTGGCGAACTACAGTAGATTGAATTATTGATTGGGAAAAGTTTTCCTAGAGTTCTGGCACTGCGGTGTTTTAGAAAGGAGCTTATTGTGCCTTCCATAATGAAATCCCTCAGCTTAATCTTTTCAATCTAGAGGCAGTCAAGAAGACAATGATCTTCTCCGGATATTGGTCAAGTTTGCAATATATGACAATTTCTTAGCCGAGGATATTCTTTCTGATATGGAAGAGGACCGGACAATCCCTAAGAGGATTCATCTGCATGCAGAGATCTGTGAAAGGCAACAATGGCCGCTGAAAATTTCAGTGACGATTTTCAATTCAGCCCTGTTCATAGTGATCAGAGTATTAGACCTACTGCAGGAGAGTCTGGGGAAGATGTTTTAAGCCAGACCTCGTTGTATTCTTTTTGAGCTAGACTTTTAGAAAGGTTCTTGAAGAGTCTTTTACTGACTCCACAAAATGGTTGAGGACCTTTGAGTGGTGTAGCTGCACAGAGTCTTGACAAGATGTTGACTCTCTTGACAATCTGGAAAACCATGACTGTTTCCAAGATTACTTCAATTTTATGGCAGGTGGATCAAACTCCAGCTGGGCTGTCCGAGAAGATGGATATTGTTCTTCGTCGTGTGTTAGATTCATTCTAAGACTCAACAACTGTCTTGGATACTGGCTAGGATCTCAGTATGAAAAATTGATAAAATTTTGCCAGGGCCAAGCGAATTGTCCGCTGAGGCAGTTCTTCGTGACTACCAGACTCGGTCCCTGCCTTAATTTTAAAGCTATGAGTGCACACGACAAGGTGAGGATTTGGAATGACCATTTCTGCAGACTGTATAACGGCGAGGACGAACCAAATACCCCTGTCAGGTAGAACGAACCATTCAACCCGGGCGAAGACGTTACCGACGAAGCATACGAACGATACCGCCCACCCGACCTGGAGGAGGTGAAAGTAGCTGTGTCTAAGCTCAAGTGCAACAAAGCAGCTGGAGCAGACGGCCTAGCTGCCGAACTTTTTAAATCCGCTGGCGATGAGCTGGTTAGGAGCATGCACCAGCTCATCTGCAAGATATGGTCGGAAGAAAGCATGCCCGACGAATGGAACCTCAGCATTGTTTGCCCGATCCTGAAGAAAGGAGACCCTCTGAGTTGTGCCAACTACAGAGGCATCAGTCTTCTTAACATCGCATACAAGATCTTTTCTGCTGTACTGTGTGAACGCCTGAAGCCGTTTGTCAACAATCTGATAGGCACATATCAGTGTGGCTTTAGGCCAGGAAAGTCCACCATCGCTCAAATATTCACACTGCGGCAGATCTTGGAGAAAACCCAGGAATTCCAAATCGATACACACCACCTCTTCATCGATTTCAAGGCCGCGTTTGACAGCATCTATAGAGACGAGCTATATAGCGCAATGTCTAGTTTTGGCATCCCTGCCAAACTCGTCAGTCTGTGCAGGATGACGATGGAAAACTCACGCTGTTCCGTCAAGGTTGGCAAAGACCTCACCGACCCCTTTAGACAAGGCGACGCGCTGTCATGCGACTTCTTTAACATCATTCTTAAGAGAATTGTGCAGAACTCTCGCGCCAACACCAGAGGTACAATCTTTCAAAAGTCCGTTCAACTACTCGCCTACGCAGATGACATTGACATATTCGGTGGAACAAAGCGTGATGTCAGTGAAGCCTTCGTGAGTATTGGGACGGAAGCAGCGAATATGGGTCTAGCAGTCAATGAGGGCAAAAGCAAGTATATGCTGTCATCAAGAAAAGACACCCAACACCGACGTCTTGGACAAAACATCACCATCGACAGCTATAATTTTGAGGTAGTTAGGGACTTTGTCTACCTGGGTTCCGCTATCAATTCAGGCAATGACACCAGCGCTGAAATAAAACGAAGGATAACACTTGCCAATCGCTGTTTCTTTGGGCTAAGAAGGCAATTGAGTAGCAAAGTCCTCTCTCGAGCAACTAAAGTGTCCATGTATAAGACCCTCATCATCCCAGTCCTGCTTTACGGTGCAGAAGCATGGACCCTGTCAAAGGCGGATGAAATCACTTTAGACTGCTTCGAGAGGTCATCTAGAGCGGATGGACACCAACGCCCCGGCCCGGAAAATCTTCGAATCCACACCGCAGGGACGGCGCGGGCGCGGTAGAGGAGCACCGAGACTCAGGTGGCGCACGCAAGTGGAAGGGGACCTCAGCCAACTTCGCATGCGAAACTGGAGACGGCTAGCTAGAGACAGAGGTGGCTGGCGAAGCTTGTTGGCTGAGGCCCAGGTCCACCCCGGACTGTAGCTCCACCTTAAGTAAGTGCACACGACAAGGTTAAACCGAAATGGAGTTGGTTTGAATTTTTCCCATTCATTTCTTGGAGGAAACATTTTCGATCTAAGGCTTGATACAAACCGTTGTAAGACACTCGTTCTAGCAGTTGCAAAACATTTATTTTGCCTAAGACTGCCTCCATATACGAAAGTACACCCAGCTAAGCATTGGTTTTGAAGAAGGTGTCTTAGTTGGTATGCTATGATCTTTCTTCACTGTGCGTATGTCCTTCACTTCCTTACAATAGACATGAAATGGAACCCACAATACCCTTAATGGCTTGATCTGAAATAATAATGGTTCACGGCCTGAACTCGCATCTCTTTGAATTTGATTTATCCGGAATCCACACCAAGTGACAAGTCATTAATTCCCCACTGATTGATTCTTCATAGAGTTTGATTTCCGTGTTCCACCATTGTGTTTATCACTCACTGATTGCATGGTCCATACACCCCCAGAAACTCCATCAGTCAGAGAGGAATTCGGATTCGATGATCCCAAACAAATTAAAGCGTCAAAGCCGAAAATTTCCATAAGATCCGGAACCAAGCAGATGTCATCGATATATTCGGGTGGTAGTCGCACCGAGTGTATCATTTATCACAAATCCGATTTGGATTTGTCATCGAAATTGATACATTTGACAAGAGGTGTATTAATATCACAACCCCTGCAACAATTTCAATCTGGTATTGGTATTCAGAGTGGCGTGGTATAAGGGAAGTATTATAAATAACGCACTCTTCTACACCCCCTCGACTATGACTTCCGTGTGTGGGTGTTTTTGTTTTGCTTGGCAGTTTTTTTTTCCATCCAACCTCCTGGCGACAATCGATGTCATAAAGGATATGATATCGTGTTATTGGATATCTGGGAAGTGCGGTTAAGGTGTACGCTTAGGTCTGTCGGCAGACTCACAAGTAGTCCTAATGGTGTTGGGTATGGCACTGCCGTCTCAGCTATTGAATTCTATGAATTTTTATTGGCGAATTATGTTAAAGTGATTTCAATTTTGCATCGTTAGGTCGCTGCACAGGATCGCTCTGTGCGAGTTGGTGTGTGTGAGTCTGCAAATTATCCTAAACGCAGGTGTTCAATGGCTGCTGCGGAATTTTAAATCGAACATTTTACGCCCCGCAATATAATCTATGGAATGGCTAAAGTGTCGTTTTATGGCCATTTTAAAATTATTATTAAAAACATAAAAATTCTGACAATGAATTTCAATAATTTGCTCACCACATAATGGCGGTTGCGTTTCAGACGAAAACCATCAATCACCATCGCTGAGCCGCTTTATGCTTGATGGCTGGTTATTGATGTGCGCTTTATGGTAAAGTGATTTGCGTTTGATAGTCGCTTCGATTCAAATTGAACCTAATTATAAGCTTTTTAAAGTATATTGAACGACTTTTTTGCAGGTCTTGAACGGACCAGTAATCCCACGTTTAGTTAAACTACCATAAAGCATACGTGTGGATGCTTTTGACAAACAGAGAAGCCACAAAGCTAAGTAAAAGGACTCTCACACGCAATTAATCATTCCCGACTCGGGAGTTACGAGCACAAGTTGAACAGACCCATTTGCCTAGAAAGTTTAGACTATACACGAGTATCTACATACGTTTAAGAATGAATGTTTCAAAAAGTAATTTGCACCGCAACAAAGGCGCACCAGCAGCAGCAGCAACAATGATCTCCACTGTGTAATCGTTATTTTCGAAAAGTTGTTCTGCACCAAATTTAAGGTGATTATCCTTGTGTTAACGATACTTTTGTGAAGTTGGTTTTTTGTTTTTTTTTTTTGGTTCCATACACCCTCGATGAAGTACTTTTTTGTTGTTGGAATTGTCTCGGTTGGGTGATAAAAAGAGTAATGTGTAGTTAAATTCGAAATGGAAGGATTTTTGTTTTTTTTTTTTTCGTCGGGTTGAATAATTGCTGAAGAACGAGCTTTAAGAATTGAAGGCGAAATTTTAGGGGGCCCTAGGGATCGGGGTGAAAGCACTTTTCTATCTTCTGTTTTTATGTGATTTGTGGTTGAAGCAATAAAATTTCCTTTCAATACCCGAGATGTTTTTGTCGTCGGGCAACAAAGCCTTAAAATCTCTTTAAATTAGAAAACGGCGGAAATCCGATTTTATGGGCTTTTTCAATTAAAAATTAGACTACATCAATTATTTTTTCAAAAATGAACTAACCAGTTCAGCTGCATGAATTTTCCGAAAAATCTCCCGACAAAATCGACGTAGAGAAGGATGTTTTAGGACTTTCTCATCTATGGGAACTTTTTTTTTATTGTGGAATTTGAGCAAGTGTTTTTATTGCAATCTGTTCTCTTTTCTTTTAAGCCCAATTAGTGCTTCATTTGGGTTAATCAATTGCAGCAACGACCCCGATGACTCTTATTAGAGCGAACTTAGTCGCTGGTGTGGATTTCGAGCTATGTCTCTAGGACTTTTAGAAGTCTAATTTACTAAATTAGTTGACTGTTATGGCGTAGTGGTCAGTATGTCCCGAAGTTGACCATGGTTCACCTCGAGCTATTCCGCCACACTTTTTAATGGTTCAAGTAAAGCACCATATGAGATTCTTCTTCTTTGTGTTTTTCGCCGAAAGCCTATGAAAACAACGTTTAAAATCCTTCGGTTACACTGACGAGCAATCCACCTTGACATACTGCTGAGCTCTTCGAGGCCAAGAGCAGTTTTTTTTGGTACGATGTTCAGCAGCCCCCTTTAAGAGCTAAGGTTATGAGCTAAGGCTATGATACTATTTAAGCCCCCCGCGACGTGTCGCTCTTTGAACCCAGAGTGTTAGGACTGACACTTTCGATAGTAAGAGTCTTCCTTAGAAATACCGAAAAGCTTAAGGCAACTAGATCGGGAAGCTACAAAAAAATTAGAGTACGACTTGGTTGACAGTCAGAACAGCCAAGGAATAGTCATAAAAAAAATTCGGCGAGAAGTTGGAGCACGATTACAGATCTGCAAACAAGATATTTTGGCAGACCATTCGCCGGCTCAGAGGAAGGAAGTTTTAATATCATTCAAGGGGTTAAATCCAAGGACGGTACACTTCTTTCAAATGAGAGCGATGTCTTGCGCAGATGGAGAGAGCACTTTTAGGAGTTGCTCAACCCCCAACAGGGCACTGAAGATGCATTCCCACTGCTGACGAGATAATGGTGGAGAATAGTCACTAAAGCGATTAAATCGCTAAAAGTTGGCAAGTCTGCAGGAGTTGATGAAATCCCGCCAGAAATGCTCAAGGCAATGGGTGAAGAGGGTGTTAAATGGCTAACACGTGTCATTAGGGTGGCCTGGGATAGCGGGAAGGCACCTAGCGATTGGCAAACGGGAGTTATAGTGCCCATTTTCAAAAAAGGGAACAGGAGAGACTGCGCCAACTATAGGGGCATATCTCTCTTGAGTCTTCCGGGAAAAGTATTCGCGAAGGTGTTGGAAACGCGATCCAGAGCTGTAATCGAGCCTTTGTTACGGGAAGAACAGTGTGGCTTTCGGCCTGGCAGAGGCACAGCCGATCAGCTTTTTACTCCAAAGCTGGTCTATGCTGGATATGCCAAACCGGTCTATGCGTGTTTTGTAGATCTGGAAAAGGCGTATGACCGAGTACCTCGGGATGCACTGTGGAGAGTTTTGCAGGACTATGCGCTGAGGTGGCCTCTTCTGAGAGCCATCCAGTCTTTGGATGGAAACTGGAGAAGCTGTGTACGGATAAATGGCGTCAAATCCCGTTCTTTTGATGTGCGCGTTGGACTTTGCCAAGGCTGTGCTCTGTCGCCGCTCCTTTTCATAGCATATATGGACTGGATGGTGAAAGTTTCTGAAAAGTTTCTGAGAAATGAAGAGTTGAAAATGTCTGACGTTTTTTAAAGTATTTGGGACCATAACTTTTGAACTGCTTAGTGCGCAAAGACAATATTAAACACACGTATAAAGCATTACAAAGTAAACCAGACGCTTAAATAATATTTTTCAGAAAAAGTTTTATTACTGCCGTTTTAAAGTATTTTCAAAAAAAAATAAAAGCGCAAAAATTCATGCAAACTTCGAATATCAAAAAACTTCGAAGATTTGATTCGAAAACGTAAAAATATTTTCGAAAACGATTTCTTAAAGGTTGCTAGTCTGTTAACGGTAATGAAGATCTAATTGAAATTGGGCTAAAGTATGAAGCGTGTATAAAGCAGGCTTACTGCACTTAAAAATTTCTGATATTACCGTTTCCAACCTAAAGTTCTAAAATCTATTCAACAAACGAAATAGAAAACAACATGTTTAAGACAGTAAAGAGTTCCTCTTTTGACTTTCCAGCGTAAAAAATTTTTTTCCGACGTTGAAAGTTGCGCAGATATCTTTAATTAATAATTTTGCATCGCTTATCATTTTGTTTAAAGGCGATTTGTTAAGAATTTTGTAAACATCTTCTGCAATCGACTTGTGCATTCTTTCTTCATAATCCACTTTTTCATTATAACTATTTGATTTCCTTTAATGCTAGACCACAAATTTGGTTCGTTCTTTTAAGTGTTTAAATTTAAAAGTATATTTTTTTCCCCCAGAAAACAACATGTTTTGCCATTTGCTGAGATATCCATGTCCGCAGAATTTAAGAAAAGTGGCCAATGGAACGCATATGTCCGAAACGGTAAGAGGCAAACATTTAAAATAAATACCGAACGTAGTCCCTCTTTCAAAATAAAAACAAAAAACCGAAGCATTTTTGAAATAGTTTATGGTTTTTTTTAGATGTGCTTGAAAACACTTTAATTGACTGACTCAAATGCAGTTTGCAAGTATGTATATCTATGGTTACTTCCGGGCCTCTTATTTTATATGAACCAAATTTGACGCAGGCGCAACCACATGAACGTGAACCAACACAAGAGCTTTTAAAAGACAATAAGCTTATAAGTTCATTTTTAGGAAAAAAATATAAAAAAAAACGAGTGTGAAGTGCAAGACTTCGTCTGTGACAAACTTCTATATGCCTGACCCTATACACCGTGCAACACCAAATATTAAAATTTTTTTGTCCTGAATTCATATATTATTTGCATAGGCCACGCCCCCAAAAGTGGGTCTGGGCTAAAAATTAAAATCAACTAATTGTAACTTAGAGATGACGAAATGCGTTAAAACGGAAAATTATTTCAGAAAAAAAAAACAGTTTTTTTTAAAAAAAACAAAACGCCCCCTAAAAGTGGGCGGAGGTCAAAACTTTGAATGGACCAAAGTTAGCAAGTAGAAATATCTTTAATATTTGTCATATAATTATACCCGACCGAGGGTATATTAATTTTAATGCATAGTTTGTAACACAGTACAAATAATCACCTTAGGCCCTTAAGACCTTTTAAGGATATGATCAAAACCGACATGTGAATCCATTAAGCCATGTCCGTCCCTCCATCCGTCCGTCCGTCCGTGTGTGTAAAGGTTTTAGTATTCAAAATCAAGCTGCAGGGCTGAAACTTGGTACACGGCTTGGTTCTTTTATTGTGTAGCGTGTACGAGCGATAAGCTACACCGGCAACACCACCATTTCTTTTTTGCCTAATCATTCGATTCACAAATCAGCCGGCACCTACGGTACAGTTTTTAATATACCGCACGTAAGCTGTTCTAAGCTGTGGACAACAACTAGGGCATCGGTATAAATGAAGTCCAACGTGGAATCAGAAGTAACAGTTTACGCCTACATCTCCTTGCGAAAAATACAGTCGTTTTCTATTTGAGTTTGTATCGAAACAACAAAAATTATTAGCATTTCATTTTTAATGTTAAGTTAGTGTGTAAGAACGTAAAAAATAAATTGAAGTTTTCTTTTTTCGAATCGGAAATTTGTTCTTATTCGCTAAAATTGCACAGACAAACGGTCAACGGCCACGCCCACTACTAGCTTCGATGTGAGACAACCTCTATTTCACTTTTTTCTTCAAAATGCCTTTTGGTCAAGTTAGACAAGGCACAGGAACTTAAATTTTGGTACTGAGCAATGTTGGCTTAAGAACAAGGCAAAAATTGGACCGCCGACAGTATCGACCATGCCCACTTTTAACATGTTAGATCTTTAAAAACCCGATTACTCGGAAAGTTCACTCCAAATCGAAAAAAAATTAAATGACAAATATTAAATATATCGCTGTTTGCTAAGTTTGTAAACAAAGGTTTGAGCTCCGCCCCTTTTAGGGGCGTTTTTAGGAAAAAACTGTTTTTTTTTCTGAAATAATGTTCGCTTTTACCGTATTTTCTCATGATTCTAACGAAATAACAATTAATTGTTTTTAATTTAATCCCATGCCCACTTTTGGGGGCGTGGTCTATACAAATAATATACGAACTCGGGCCAAGAAACTTAAAGATTTGGTGTTACATAGAAGTTGGTGTTATAGAAGTTTGTCACAGACAAACTCTTGCACTTACTCACTTGTTTTTTTTTTTTTTTGACTTGGAGTGAACTTTTCGAGAAATCGGGTTTTTAAAGATCTAACATGTTAAAAGTGGGCATGGTTTTTATTTTGAGTGGTCCAATTTTTGACTTTTTAAAGGTTTTGGGCCATTATTGCTCTGTTCCGAAATTTGAGCTCCTAGGCTTTGTATAACTTCATCAAAAAGAATTTTGAAAGAAAATTTGATATGGAAGTTATCTTACATTGAAGCCAGTAGTGGGCGTGGCCATTGACCGATATAACGAATTTTCACATTTTGTCTGTACGAAATAAGAGCCAAAACACACTCCAAGTTTAAGCATCCTCGCTCAATTTTAAAGACCTAAAAAATAGAAGACTTTACTTCGATAATGTCCACTTTCAATATGTTAGATCTCTAAAAACTTGATTTTGTCGAAAAATTCTTTTTAAATCGAAAAAAAATTTTGTGACAAATATTAAATATATAACCAATTGCTAAATTTATTTTATACAAAGTATTGAGCTCCGCCCACTTTAAGGGGGCGTTTTTGGGGAAAAGCTGTTTCTTTAAGCAATAATTTTCGCTTTTAAAACATTCTCACATAATTTTGACGATATTAGAATTAATTTTTAGCCCAAACCCTTTTTTGGGCGTGGCCAATATAAATAGTTGACGTACAGCACATGAAGTCAGGCCAAAAAACTTTTGAAATTGAAGTTTCTAGAAGTTTGTTGAACAGACGAACTCTGGCACTTACCCACCTGTTTAGTTTTGAATTTAACACTCAGAAAAAGTCCCTATAGTTTTCCTAAAAATAGCCAATGATTTTTGATGACATTTCTGATCATTTTAAAATCATTTGGACCGCTAAAAATTATAGAATGTGAATAGCATGGCGCTTAAAAAATGTATATTGGTAATGTTTTCTGATACATCTGTCTTTTCGGAACGATTTTGACTTGCTGTGGGTTTTAAATTCATCGCTTTTTACTCTAGACATTGAAACAGTTATACAAGTCCTGTCCCTGATGCACTCCTTTTAACTGTTTATGTATGGTAAGAAGGTTAACTTAAAACAGCTTAACTTATAGATCTTCTTAAAACGCTCCCCTATGGAATTTAAGAGATTTTCCTTAGTTCACATCAAAACGAAAGGAGTTAATAAACCGCCTCAACGTGCCATATAAATTCGTCTCAACTACTGCAATGTATTCATTAACGCGTTTCTGTGGTGTCGAAAACGGACGAAAAAAGCTATCGTCCCGAAAATATATTCATTCGACTCTTGACAGACACAAAGTAGTCATCCCCATACATCCACAACCAAAAGCTAAAGTTATTTCTGCAAGGAATATAAATCCTTCGGTGGACGGTTCTTAGCAGCGTAAAAGAATTATACGAATTCTTTTCCTGCTTTGTTAGGACCAAGATTTATGTCTGTGTGGTTTAGGAGCCGATATAAAAGGCCATTTGCCGGGTGGCAAACACTCACCCGCCCGAAGCCATTGAACTTCCTAAATTGGGTTAATTCAACGTCAGAGGAGTGTGGGTGAATGTTATTTCAACCAAATTCCTTAAATAACCTTAAATTGTTCGTCCAATTTCAGGCGAAAGCAAACCACAATTTCCCAAAAACAAAACCACTCATTCTATCTAATTTTAAATCAGACTCAAGCCGGATGGATGACACCACATCCGTTGGCTCTCGCTCTCTGCTCTATCCAAAACGGACTAATTAATAGCCCCGGCTAGTTAGGGGACACCTCCCGGCCGGATGGTACTTTGTGATTTTAATGTGAACACAGATAACGGTTGTGTTAATATTTACCTAAATTGTTGGACTATTGCCAACGACGAACACCATTTGGACGTTAAAGTCCGCCCACCACTCGAAGGGGTGGGCCTGGGCACAGTTTATGCTGCTAGGTGTAGTGCGGCGATACCCAAACAAGGCTTAAATTCTCCCCCAAAATAGGCCATTACCATGTCTGTATGTTTATAGAGGAACATTAATAGCGGCTGTGCTCCGACTGAAAATAAAGTATTCCTTGGGATAAATATTGAAATGTTCTCTCTGGCCTCGGCGTCCAACCTTCGAAAACTTTCGCTCAACCCATTACGGCATCTCGGGCAGCAGTGGCAGCACGATACTGGGGCCTTTTTTCAGTTATGGCTCCAAGGGCTCCATGAATATCATTAAGAATTCCAGAGATCTAATGAATAAACAATGGATCCCTCAAAGTTATTAGTTTCGGTCTGCTCTACTATGTGGTCCGTGCGGTGGGGAGGGTGCGGGTTTTCGAAATGAATTTTCAATTTTTTGAATGGAATCTGGAAATGCCAAATGTTTGGTGAGATTTAATTGAAATATCTTTATTTCAGTTGGGAAATATTTACATTATTCGAAAGTAATATGGCAAGTGGGTGGTTTTTATTGAAATTGTTTTGGCATTTAGAAACGTCGATGATGTAACAGCCGTCTTGTTTGGGACCTTTTAAAGAGGGACTATTGAACACGATGTCGTATTGTCAGGTGAGCCCCAGGCCAGTGATTTCAAATGACATTAATATTTCAGCTTCTTTGGGGCTCAAGACAGCATCCATTAAGCTTACACGAACATCATGTCATCTCAAACATATTCAAAGCACAAGTCCAAATCCTAATCCAATAAGTTTTGAGATTCCATGTCGTCACTAAACACATTCATTGCAATAATCTGTTTTAATTAAGTCGATTCTGTGTGAGGACCCGCCCCCAAACACCGCATCCCCCCATTATGTTGCAATTACCCTCTGCTTTTGCTATTAATTAAGTTCCATCTTCAGTCATCTTCGTGTAGCCTAGTGTCTTCCCGTCAGTGCTCTTAGAGTCCTTAAATCAATTACAATAAAACATAACACCAACACATACGTACATACCCCATCCTGTTGCTGACTGACGTCGACGATTGACGACTCATTCGCATAACCCTCACTCGGCAGCTCAGAGCCATTTCATTGCGTTTCGAATTGATTTGCCCTGCCAGAGCCGGATCTACATTTCTATTTATGTTTTGACATCAATTCCAAATTGTTGTCATATGGATGAGTTGCCTCTGCATCCTTGTGGCATATATACGTTATATGTAAATCCTGCCCACCCCACACAAGGATATGTCTCATTTGCCGAGCTGTACTGTAGTTTGTACAGCTCGGCAAATGAGACATATCCTTGTGTGGGGTGGGCAGGATTTACATATAACGTATATATGCCACAGCATAATGCCAGGATGTTGTATTGTCACTTTGTGTGTAGACAGCTCCTTCAGCTGTTGATCTTTGAGTGGGATTTATCAGCTTGAACCCAGCATCAGACGCAACATGGTAATTGAAATAATTAAACAAATCAACTTGCCTCGTTATTTTTAAGGAAAATCCTTTTGTCGGAACAAAAACAACCCCCCCATCAGTTTTATCCTTCCCAAAACAAGAGTCTTAATACCCGATTACAATCGTAATTGGTATCTCATTAGCACGAGGTTTTGTTTGGCAAATTAATCTGTTTTCCCTGGTTAAGCCTTCAAAGAGCACCAACTGCGACTGGCTGGGGCTGCCAACCACCCCGACCCGAAGAGGACGACTATCATGCCTCTTAACGATTTAATTGATTCGAGGAATTTCTTGTGTTTTTTTTTTTCTGCTTCTTTGCCTTCGGCCTGGCTTGCAGATATGGTTAACCGGGTTTAAGAGACCGACCGGAGTGCGAGAACAGACCTGTGTGAATGGGATGTTTTCGCGCAATGAAAGCCGATATTATGATAAAACAGGCGAATTAATTAATGAGGGAATCACATTTCCGGTAATTTCTGGGGTTAGTTTTGCGTTGAAGGCTTGTGGTTGTGATATTAATCAGATAAGGGAAGGTGAAGTATGCCTATTTCGGGCTGATGGAATTAACCGCCTTTGATTGGATTGAAACGAGGGAGAAAATTAAGGATTAAAGCTATTTTTGTGGGTAGAAAGTCGCGTCAATTTAGTTAAGACCAGCCGATTAGGAGCCACTGAACAAGGCTATAAAAAAGCGGTGTATCTAGGCAGTAGGAATAAACTCATTGGCTTCCTTTTTAATATTTTGTATAAAGAGAAGATTTTAAAATTACTTTGATGGACCGGTTTTTTTGCCGGTTCCAATCAAATTATAAAAAAAGCCTTATAGGCAAAAAATCATGCTCTCGAAATCAAGGACCGACTTGCTGGTTTGGTATTGATGTGCTTCGTATTCGGTATTCCTCGTATTCGTTTTGTTGTACGGTTCTACGCCAACCCGCAGTCGCTGTGTGGTCGCACAGACAGTGTATTGTAATGTGGCGACAAGAAATGAAACGACATGCAGGAATCGCTGAATGCACCCATCGATTCACTTTACAAACACACCCGCTTCATTCACTTTACGAACCCACCCAACTGTCATTTCAGTCAGGTGACAGCAAAATGATATTCCAAGTTCGAATTTCGATATCGAACATTTCCTCTCCATGGAATTCAGCGGAAGAGTACCAATGGAAAATTCCCAAAGGGGACGTATGGAACGTTCTAGAAGGTGCTTAATTTTGTATAAATACACTGGTGACAGGCTCGTACGGGACTGCTATATTTTAAACGTTCACTTGTGAAAATCAGTAGTAAAGTAAAAAGTTAATAAATAGAGTGGCGCAAAAGCTCGAGGTGAACCAGGGCCAACTTCTCAACAATGTATGCTGGTGTGCTAATTTCTTAACATACAATCTTTCAAACTCCGCGAGGGTTTGACAAGCCCTCCGAGAGTATTAATTGTCTTGAAAAACTTCTCAAAGTGCCGTTCGGATTCGGCAAAAAATTGTAGGTCCCCTTGTATGTATGTATGTAAAGTAAAAAGTTATCGAATTGAAATAAAGTGTTGAATTCTAAGTAGCGAAGTTGACTTAAGTGTGATTTGAATTTAAATAAGTTTTGCTTGATAAATAAAGTGTTGCAATGATTGTAATAAAAGTGAAATAGAGTTTAATTCGACGAACCCCAGGTAAAAACATTAAAGTATTTTTACACCCTACCTACCAGAGTTCTGTCGTAATCAACTTCGTATTTGAAAAAGGTGAATTTTATTGCAATAGGTCAGGGCTCAACTTACTTACTTACTTACTTAAGGTGGCGCTACAGTCCGGGTGGACCTGGGCATCAGCCAACAAGCTTCGCCAGCCAGCTCTGTCTCTAGCTAGCCGTCTCCAGTTTCGCACGCGAAGTTGGCTGAGGTCCCCTTCCACTTGCGTGCGCCCTGAGTCTTGGTGCTCCTCTACCGCGCAGTCCCTGCGGTGTGGATTTGAAGATTTTCCAGGCCGGAAAGTTGGTGTCCATCCGCTCTAGATGACCCAGCCATCGTAGACGTTGTGTTTTGACTCTTTTGGCTAGGTCGGTATCGCTGTACAGCCCGTACAGTTCGATGTTATATCTCCTCCGCCACTCTCCGTCTATGCAAACGGGGCCGTAAATCGTCCGAAGAATTTTCCTCTCGAAGCAGCCTAAAGTGTTTTCATCCGCCTTTGACAGGGTCCATGCTTCTGCACCGTAAAGCAGGACTTGGATGATGAGGGTCTTATACATGGACACTTTAGTTGCTCGAGAGAGGGCTTTGCTACTCAATTGCCTTCTTAGCCCAAAGAAACAGCGATTGGCAAGAGTTATCCTTCGTTTGATTTCAGCGCTGGTGTCATTGTCTGAATTGATAGCGGAACCCAGGTAGACAAAGTCTCTAACTACCTCAAAGTTATAGCTGTCGATGGTGATGTTTTATCCAAGACGTCGGTGTTTGGTGTCTTTTCTTGATGACAGCATATACTTGCTTTTGCCCTCATTGACTGCTATGCCCATATTCGCCGCTTCCGTCCCAATACTCACGAGGCTTCACTGACATCACGCTTTGTTCTACCGATTATGTCAATGTCGGAGATAGGACTTTTGAAAGATTATACCTCTGGTGTTGGCGCGAGAGTTCTGCACAATTCTCTCAAGTATGATGTTAAAGAAGTCGAATGACAGCGCGTCGCCTTGTCTAAATCCTTTTTTGACATCAAAGCGGTCGGTGAGGTCTTTGCCGACCTTGACGGAACAGCATGAGTTTTCCATCGTCATCCTGCACAGACTGACGAGTTTAGCAGGGATGCCAAAACTAGACATTGCGCTACATAGCTCGTCTCTATGAGTTGCTGTCATACGCGGCCTTGAAATCGATGAAGAGGTGGTGTGTATCGATTTGGAATTCCTGGGTTTTCTCCAAGATCTGCCGAAGTGTGAATATTTGATCGATGGTGGACTTTCCTGGCCTAAAAAAAATAAATAAATAAATAAAGTGGCGCAACAGCTCGAGGTGAACCAGGTCCAACTTCTCAACAATATATGCTGTGTGTACTATATTTTTTTCACATACAAGGGGACCTACAATTTTTTGCCGAATCCGAACGGCACTTTGAGAAGTTTTTCAAGACAAATGTTACTCTCGGAGGGTTTGTAAGACCCTCGCGGAGGTGGGAGCCGTGAAAAAGAACAAGTCTTTTTTTCAGGTGGCAGAGGCAGGATTCGAACCCAGACCTCCGGCGTCAGAGGCACACACACTAACCACTGCGCCACGGCACACTGGCCTAAAGCCACACCGATATGTGCCTATCAGATTGTCGACAAACGGCTTCAGGCGTTCACACAGTTCAGCAGAAAAGATCTTGTATGCGATGTTAAGAAGACTGATGCCTCTGTAGTTGGCACAACTCAGAGGGTCTCCTTTCTTCAGGATTAGGCAAATAATGCTGAGGTTCTACATCGCCGCCTTGCAGATGAGCTGGTGCATGCTCCTAACCAGCTCATCGTCAGCGGACTTAAAAAGTTCGGCAGCTAGGCCGTCTGCTCCGGCTGCTTTGTTGCACTTGAGCTTACCAACAGCTACTTTCACCTCTTCCAGGTCGGGTGGGCGGTATCGTTCGTATGCTTCGTCGGTAACGTCTTCGCCCGGGTTGAATGGTTCGTTCTGCCTTACAGCGGTATTTGGTTCGTCCTCGCCGTTATACAGTCTGCAGAAGTGGTGTCTTTTCAAATCCTCAGCACCGACTGCGATTCTACAACGATGTTCCCTTGATGGTCCTTACAGGCTTCAGTTCGAAGTTTGGCAGGACCTTTTGATTCTTTGGTAAAACTTTCTAACCTCATTCCTGTTATAACATCTCTCTATCTCTTCAACCGCGCGCTTCTCGTGCTCTCTCTTTTTCCTTCGGAGAAGCCGGTGTTCCTCTCTCCTCCTCTGCTCGTAGAGCTCGCGAGCAGCTCTAGTCCTTCTGTGCAGCGCCGCTTTGTATGCTTCCTGTTTACATATGGGCTCAACTGGTAAATCTAAATATTTTCTTCTAAAGAGCTTAACTTATCATCCACTCTCCACTTAAACCATTTAAGTTGATAAGTTGATGTTAAGTTAATGCAGTTTTAGGTCCTTATACGAAAAACACATGAGAAATTTCCTTGATTGCAAGCTCATTTGTACGCGCGTGCTCAAATCTGCAAATAAATGCAATCCACCGCACACACACTCACACATTACCGTGTCGTCGTGGCATGTTCTCAAACGGTACGGAAAAAAATAAACAATTCAATTCAATCTCCTGCGCTTAAAGTTAATTGCAAAATGGTCATTAGCATCATTACACTTTGATGAATCCTTCCATTCTGCACCACGAAAAAGGCAGTCGTCGTCGTCTCAACGTCCCACGACAAAAGCCATCGAATGTTTGCACCACAGACGCCCATTGTTCTCGAAATGAGCAAAGACGAGAGTTAAAAAGGCGAAATCCCCACAGTAGTCGTCCTTTATCCGATTTATTTAAATACTTGAAATGAATAGCAATGAGGCTCCGTTTCTTTGGCGTCTTCATCGTCTGGCAGTCGAATTGCTGATGCAAATGATGAGCACAGATTCACACTTTGCCTTTGCCGGATTCTGGTTGGCGAATGAAAATGCAAATTAATTGGTGTAAAAACGTTCCTTCGGTTGTTGTCGAACGATCCTTCGAGGACTTTGCCAAAGGAAACTATATCAGGGGAATGTGCGCTCCTTTAGTGCACAAAGAGCCCTAAGCCCATTATCAAATTACTGTGTGGTAAGCCGCATCAAAGTCGTCAGTGTCCAGGAAAAACTATAAATACCTCTCCTATTGCTAGACATTTTGAGCCTGCCGTCGAGTTGAACTTGCTCCTTTAAGGAGCAAACTTTTGAACAAATACAGGTGAAATGGGCGCCATCAGGCTTTTCTTCTTCTCAGCCACCCGTATCATTTTAATTTCGTATTCAAATTAAAACTTTGAAATAAATAAGTTTTGATGAACTCCCCCGAGATGCAGAGCTTAACAAAATAGGGTTGTTTAGTGAGAAGCCACAAGTAGCTGCATAGCAATAGGACAAATGCGAAGGGATATTGCAAATACGGACAAGACCACTACAGGAAGTGGTTAAATCTTTCCTTTTCCGTTCTTAATTTAAAAACTTTTCAATCTTTGTGTGGCGAAAGTCTTTGTAAAGAATGAAAATGTGGTGTTGCCACAGAAAGGAAATAATTTTCGAAGGGTCGTTAGCACGATTTGTTTATTTTGTTCAATTTCATTAATTTTTCAACACGACAAAATATAATGTCAAAATTCTATTTTTGCTTATAAATGTCCCTGAAGATCTCAATCTCTGAGGAGGAAGTCGACATGAAGGTTATTAAAATGGAGCAAGACGTAAAGTTTAAGACAAAGTGCGTTTATAGTGACCAGATGTCACTGAGAATATTAAAAAAAAATCCAAGAATTCTTCTACAACTGGCAATAATACTAAAATACTGGTCTAATGTTGCCAGATTCAGGGATTTGCCCCGTTTTTTCGGGAATTTTCGACCAAAAAGGGAAAAGTCATTAACAGTGAAAAATCAAATTTTTCTTCTTCATTATGTTCGCAAAGGGAGAGGCGAAGACATGTGCAGTTAGAAACAAGCTTAAATGGAACTGATTTTTTCGCTCTTGCTTACTTTGCTTTTGTTCTTCGCCCAGTTTTGTACTTCTTTTGGTTTTTTCTGTTACATTGCTGCCTTGGCTTTCTTAGGGACGTGTTTTGTGTGGATGGCGAGAAAGAGTACCTAAATGATGTTTTTTTTTGTATAAACGAATACTACAGTATTTATTTTTTGTTTAAGTTTTTTATGAAATATTTAAGTTTTGTTTGAAAAAAAAATCGTTCGTTTGCTCAAAAAAAAATGTTAATTTTTTGGAGTTGTGTGTAGTTTTTACATAAAAAGCAGGGGAAAACATCGGGAAAAACTCAGTCTTAAAAAGGGGAAAAAATATTTTTGATGGAAAAAAGGGATTCGTCAAGCGAAAAGTCTGGCAACACTGTTCTAATACTCGGATATACCAAAGCAGTGGAAACAGACGAAGGTAGTGCTCATTCCGAATGCTCACTACTTGTGAGTTTGATAGGCTCTATGCCGGAGCCTAGCCTACGAATCCTAATAATTTAGCCCGAGGAATCTAAGATCGGTGCAATCCCAATGATCACATGTGGATCGTTTGTTTGAGCAAAGAGAATCGAACTAATCATTACGTGGCACACGTCGGCGTCGTAGTCCTACTCTTCGTCGCAAATTAAATCATGCGGTAGCGGCACGAAACTTTTCACTTTTTACTTTTTACTTTTTACTTTTTACTTTTTACTTTTTACTTTTTACTTTTTACTTTTTACTTTTTACTTTTTACTTTTTACTTTTTACTTTTTACTTTTTACTTTTTACTTTTTACTTTTTACTTTTTACTTTTTACTTTTTACTTTTTACTTTTTACTTTTTACTTTTTACTTTTTACTTTTTACTTTTTACTTTTTACTTTTTACTTTTTACTTTTTACTTTTTACTTTTTACTTTTTACTTTTTACTTTTTACTTTTTACTTTTTACTTTTTACTTTTTACTTTTTACTTTTTACTTTTTACTTTTTACTTTTTACTTTTTACTTTTTACTTTTTACTTTTTACTTTTTACTTTTTACTTTTTACTTTTTACTTTTTACTTTTTACTTTTTACTTTTTACTTTTTACTTTTTACTTTTTACTTTTTACTTTTTACTTTTTACTTTTTACTTTTTACTTTTTACTTTTTACTTTTTACTTTTTACTTTTTACTTTTTACTTTTTACTTTTTACTTTTTACTTTTTACTTTTTACTTTTTACTTTTTACTTTTTACTTTTTACTTTTTACTTTTTACTTTTTACTTTTTACTTTTTACTTTTTACTTTTTACTTTTTACTTTTTACTTTTTACTTTTTACTTTTTACTTTTTACTTTTTACTTTTTACTTTTTACTTTTTACTTTTTACTTTTTACTTTTTACTTTTTACTTTTTACTTTTTACTTTTTACTTTTTACTTTTTACTTTTTACTTTTTACTTTTTACTTTTTACTTTTTACTTTTTACTTTTTACTTTTTACTTTTTACTTTTTACTTTTTACTTTTTACTTTTTACTTTTTACTTTTTACTTTTTACTTTTTACTTTTTACTTTTTACTTTTTACTTTTTACTTTTTACTTTTTACTTTTTACTTTTTACTTTTTACTTTTTACTTTTTACTTTTTACTTTTTACTTTTTACTTTTTACTTTTTACTTTTTACTTTTTACTTTTTACTTTTTACTTTTTACTTTTTACTTTTTACTTTTTACTTTTTACTTTTTACTTTTTACTTTTTACTTTTTACTTTTTACTTTTTACTTTTTACTTTTTACTTTTTACTTTTTACTTTTTACTTTTTACTTTTTACTTTTTACTTTTTACTTTTTACTTTTTACTTTTTACTTTTTACTTTTTACTTTTTACTTTTTACTTTTTACTTTTTACTTTTTACTTTTTACTTTTTACTTTTTACTTTTTACTTTTTACTTTTTACTTTTTACTTTTTACTTTTTACTTTTTACTTTTTACTTTTTACTTTTTACTTTTTACTTTTTACTTTTTACTTTTTACTTTTTACTTTTTACTTTTTACTTTTTACTTTTTACTTTTTACTTTTTACTTTTTACTTTTTACTTTTTACTTTTTACTTTTTACTTTTTACTTTTTACTTTTTACTTTTTACTTTTTACTTTTTACTTTTTACTTTTTACTTTTTACTTTTTACTTTTTACTTTTTACTTTTTACTTTTTACTTTTTACTTTTTACTTTTTACTTTTTACTTTTTACTTTTTACTTTTTACTTTTTACTTTTTACTTTTTACTTTTTACTTTTTACTTTTTACTTTTTACTTTTTACTTTTTACTTTTTACTTTTTACTTTTTACTTTTTACTTTTTACTTTTACTTTTTACTTCTTATAAAGTAAAAGTAAAAAGTCCGTATGTAAACAACTTTTAGGCCTTAAATTTTAAGGTAGAGAACTGAAATTTTGTGGGCTGGCTGGAAGTCTATTGGACCAGATCAAGTTTGAAAAATAGCAGAATCCGCCCACAGACACGCCCACTACAGGCCTGTGTGTGCGACCATCTCTAATTTTAAACAATCTTTTTCTAAATTTTAGCTATGTTTGAATGGCGCTAGCGCATTCATTTTTGGTACGTAACATTGCCTTGTAGTTGTCTTTGAAGTGGTCAAAAAATTTTAGCCTTTTCATTGACCACGCCCATATTTTTTAAGGGATTTTAGCCTAAAATGACTGTTTTTCAATAAATATATATGAAATTTGACTAAAAATTGTATAACAAAAGTTGTAGATATTAGCATTTTCTAACTTTTATGTACATATTATATGTTCCTCCGCCCACTTTTGTGGGCGTGGCGTTAAAAAAAGTTATTTTTTTAGTTAAAAAGGCGGAGTTTTAGGCCGCATTGTATGCAATCACCTAGTATACAACAGCTATATTTTTGTATCCCGCCCACTTTGGAGGCGTGGCAGTTTTTTTTGTATGGTCAAGTATTTTGCATACCACATATGAAGCTTTTGCATACGCACTCAGTGTGAAACAAGCTTTAGCCGGCCTAATTAGTCGCTGAAGCTATGGTCGACTACCCGATGGTTTCCATTGGAGATTTCTTGACTAATTTTGAGAAAACCTCCTTCCACAAAGATGGTATTCTATCATCTTTTAACGAATAAGCCCACCTTGTATTGAAATTCATTTTCAAGCAAAATTTTAAGTGCATAAACGTGCTTCCGAAGAGGGTTCCTTCACGGCCTGGCAGTCCTCAGTAGTGTAAAACCAAAGTCCATCATACCTCGTATTCTCGTTGTCCTTTTAACTCAATTGTGGAAGGCTAATATCCCAAGGCCCACAATATCCCAAGGCAGACCTTTGGAGTCAATACCACTTCATTGAATTTCTTTCTGCAGCCATAAACTCTTGAACGGTACGAATGGATTTAAAAAACAAAAAGTCGGGTACCTTTGTGAGATGTGCCTGCTTATTACTTACAGAGCTTCAAATCGAATTTACGGAATACGTGTGACAGCAAAACGCGACTTTTCAATCCCTTAAACCCCATTGTCCTCCCATTAAATCTATTCGTCCTTTGGAGTCACGTATCTACTAAGCAAAAAAAAAAACCGCCAAAGGTAAACTATTCCGAATCAATGAAGCTATCCAAAGTCAATTTGCTTTGGCATTGGAAGCCCCTAACCCACAACAAAACACCTAAGCCAAGGCACAGGAGTATATGTGGCACCTTCAAACAGACCACACACCAGGTAATCCGACTTATACCGCAGCCTAATTAAAGGCGTAATGAACACGTTTAGCTCGTGCGGAGAAATCATTGTGTTTGCCGACGACTAAAGGGATACTTGGCCTGAAGTCCTTGTTCACTCCTTGCTCCGCGTCGAGCGCGAAGGACCTTATACTTCAATTGTTCGTAGAAGATATATTGCCTGCAAGCAGCTTACATGGCGTATACGCGATTAAAATGATATTCCTGCTGACGTCAGGTAATTACCAGCCAGCCAACGCCTGCAACAGGGTGGTGAGCTGTGGATGAATGCGTCGGTTTGTGCAGTTGGCTAAGCGGAATGAATGGTCGTGGAGGTGGAAAAGGATCGGTGTTTTTTTTATGCTCCAACGTTGGGATTTTTTTTTACACGAAACGACTTTTTGCAACAATTATTTCCGCCTTTATAGAGGTGCAGGTTTAATGAAAAGCCGTAAACTCATTTGGGAATTCTTTAATGGGTTTTTCCGGTGTAATTGTAAGGAATGTTGCGATTTTTTCGCCACCCAGTGAAATGTGAGGAATCAGTTTTCGTTGTTAATCGAAAAAAAAACGAAGGGGGAAGGTCGAAATGGAAATGCATTTCATATAGACAAGGATGAAGGATTTGATTATGATTTTACATGGATAAACTTTTAGGGCGAAAGTCCTTCCCACCCTGGGATGGCAGTTTTTTTTTAACGCGCGCATAATGATCCTTTCAGCTGTTGCAACGCATCCCACTCTAGAAAAAAAAAACAGAGCAACAATGACACCTCCTGCCGAAAGAAAGTTTTACCTCCACCTTCGAGAGACATAAAAGACTGTACAATTTTCCGTGCAGCCAGACAATTTATTGAGGAATGTCCTTGCGCGTCATGTGCTCTTTATTTTACTCCCCCCATCCTCCTTATATCACATTTAATTTCACATTAAGCCGAAACTCATATCATAAGCGCGCGGCAGCACACTTTATGGCATACATTGCACAACATCTGCGCGCCGTCAACGTGGATGTACCCTGGGTTGGGTAGGTAATCCCAAAAGGATACATTCATAATGAACGAGCGGCCATCAACGAAAAAGCTCAAACAAACAGCATCAGTCTTTAATAGTTTTTCCGAGACGCTCACATGAGCGAAGAATAGGATATATGTATATGGACAAGGACATTTCGAGATATTTTATACCACAAAGTATCACATTCCGCCTAAGGTCCTTAAATAATATTCGTTTATTCGACAGTGTCAATGCCAGAGTATTCGGACAATTTGGTCTCGGACTCTCTCGGATGGTGGTCGTTGGACTGAAATTGCATTGGTCCTGAACGGTGGAATTAATGGGCCGAGATGGGAAAAAAATTCCCAGAAAATGTGTGAATGTGGTTTGTTTTTCTGGCTCACTGTTGAATTAACCAGGAATCAGGAGCCTTCGGGGCGAAATACTGCAATTGCAATAGTTTTATGCGGGCCACGGGGATGTGTGGCAGAATGATTTTCGCTTCGGTTCATGTCCTTCTACAAATATACTAATATTTTATTGGTATTGCTTGGGCTGGTGCTCCTGCTCCTCTATACGAAATGAAGTCGATATTAAATTGGCTTTCAAATTGCACTTTTGTATGAGTGTGTTGTACCATAAACACAAGCATTGCTCAAATCGCCTGGACAATTTTGGTTCTGATTTGATTTTTCGTTTCTTGGAAAGGACGAAATTCGATTTACGAAACGGAAATAGTTTCCCAAATCAATTGCAGTGCACACTGCAGTTTATTGTTTCTGTCAGAATTATATTCTTTTGGTTTTCGGAATAGATTTGGGAGATTAGGTATATCAAGTTCATTTCGTCGAGTTTTGTCCTATAGTCCTGCAAAAGGGCAGCAATGTTGATAGAGTTGCGGTTTACTGCGAATAAGCAGATCAATGTTGGAAGGAAATCACGAGTTGAAGTGTTGAATTTAGGGGAAAAAACAAAGTTGTACCAAATCTGGGCAAATTTTTTTAGACCCACTAGGAAAATGAGGGAAAATAGGTTTCTCACTTTTTGATGATGAGGTAAGCTGTTGAGTCTTATGGTATTTTTTAACCTTTTACAACAGATATTGTTATACAGATTGTCGGCACAAATTTTACCCCAGTTTTGAGTCCCCTTAAATCTGCGTTCTAAAACAAATAATTCACAAGGCAAGTGCCCTTCAGAGTTTCATTGCATTTGCGAAAATCCTTGCAAGTTTGAAAACTCACCAGCTACAACTGTAACGTTTCAAATTTCAACAGTCATAATAAGAAACTTTTCCAATAGGTTTTTTCCCCCGATTTGCCCTCAAGCTAGCGTGTGCGCAATTATTTAACATTACTTCGAGGCCTCTTTTGTATATCAATCAAACCGGCTTTCATGGCAATCAATTTTGTATCCTTCGACAGAGTCTAGGGCTTGAGGGTGGAGCGGAAAAAATTGTACCAAAACTCTCATTATGGAGAAAGTTTTCGGCCCAGCAAAACGAGAAAGAATAGTGGAAGGAAACTTTAATGAGTTTTCTCCCTGTTGGTTGAGGAGCAAATCGTTTTTTTGTGGACTTTTTTAACTGTTAGTTTGCAATAATGGAATTAATAAATTTTCAATAGAAAGGATTATAATTTTGTGCATCGACAGAAATAAAAGGGATATTTTTTGCCGCTTTATTGTGGCGAAAAAGCTGGAAAGGCAATAATGCAACTAAAAAAATGAGAAGTAGTGACTCTTGAGGGCTTTTTGAAACAAAAGTTGAATGGTTAGAACTTCCAGGTTAGTTAGGTTTAATTTTAACGAAATTATTTTGCACAGACATTAAAGTCAAGGCAACAATTATTAAGCTTAAACTAAGTAAGCGAGTGCCCTCATATATACATAAGCCTCATATGCGCGCTTGTCTCCACCGAGGAGAAAAACTAGGACGCCAAGGATACGTGTGCGCAATGTCCGACGAAGATTGTCCTACGGAAGGGAGGGCATCGTTGGTCGTATGAAAGAAGAAAGTTCAATGTCAGGCAGAATGAATCTATACTACAAACTATACCGTCCATGGCCACCCCACCCGGATGAAACTAAATAGGTCTAAACAAACAAAATGTCCTGTTCTATATATAGGATTATGAAACAGGATCAGGAGTCTTCTCGGAAACGCATTGCACATCAACCAGTCATATCGACTAAATGACTACTGCAGTACCTTTCAAGCCGAGATTTATGCGGTGGAGAAAGCTGCTCAGACTGTACACTCCATGGCTATTCCGGCAACGGAAATCACCATATTCTCTGGCAGTCAAGCTGCACTTTAAGCCCTGGATTCCAAGGACTAAATGAGTACTGCAATACCTTTCAAGCCGAGATTTATGCGGTGGAGAAAGCTGCTTGGAAAAACGGAAATCACCATATTCCCTGGCAGTCAAGCTGCAGTTTAAGCCCTGGATTACAGGGACTAAATGAGTACTGCAGTACCTTTCAAGCCGAGATTTATGCGGTGGAGAAAGCTGCTCAGACTGTACATGGTGGAGACGGTGGAGAAAGCTGCTCAGACTGTACACTCTATGGCTATTCCGGCAACAGATCACCATATTCCCTGGCAGTCAAGCTGCGCTTTAAGCCCTGGATTCCAAGGACTAAATGACTACTGCAGTACCTTTCCAAGCCGAGATTTATGCGGTGGAGAAAGCTGCTCAAACTGTACACCCTATGGCTATTCCGGCAACGGAAATCACCATATTCCCTGGCAGTCAAGCTGCGCCTTAAGCCCTAGATTCCAAGGACTAAATGACTACTGCAGTACCTTTCAAGCCGAGATTTATGCGGTGGAGAAAGCTGCTCAGACTGTACACTCTATGGCTATTCCGGCAACGGAAATCACCATATTCCCTGGCAGTCAAGCTGCGCCTTAAGCCCTGGATTCCAAGGACTAAATGACTACTGCAGTACCTTTCAAGCCGAAATTTATGCGGTGGAGAAAGCTGCTCAGACTGTACACCCTATGGCTATTCCGGCAACGGAAATCACCATATTCCCTGGCAGTCAAGCTGCGCCTTAAGCCCTGGATTCCAAGGACTAAATGACTACTGCAGTACCTTTCAAGCCGAGATTTATGCGGTGGAGAAAGCTGCTCAGACTGTACACTCCATGGCTATTCCGGCAACGGAAATCACCATATTCCCTGGCAGTCAAGCTGCACTTTAAGCCCTGGATTCCAAGTGCCTCGAGGATTGCCTCATGGCACTAAGATAAATAAACCTTCAAACAGTTCAGGAGGCAGGAAATAAAATGGGAAACAAGCTAAAAATTCTGATATGGACAAAATGTTGACTGACAGACGGATACCTCCTCCTTTCTCCTCCACAGATCTACACACGATGGCACCAGTCTGAGGATTGTATCAGAACTCAGTGCTTATTGCCTGTGGTAGGCCGGCCTAAAAAGAACAACGAACCTTCAATCTCTTTGTGGAAACTTCATAAGAATATACTCGTTGGCGTAGTCACAGAACACTGCACTACAGCCATTATGGTTATGAGAATGGGAATCTTTGAGAACGATTTCTGTAGAAGCTGTAGAGGTGAGGAAGAAGAAGATTCTATGGAACACCTTCTCTGCCACTGTCCAGCTCTCCAAGAACGACAACTTACCTGTTTAGGTGTCAGGTTCTTTGAAAGCCCGGACGACCTGGCAGGATTATCACTACTAGACCTAAAAAGACTTATCAGAAGATCCGGCTGGTTCAGTTAGATAGGCTTATGTCCAACCATGTCTTTTTTTAATTAGCTCGCGATCAAGGGGTTATGACTACTCTTAAGGCTAGCGACACACAGAGACAGAAAAACGCGTGACTAATTGCAGTCCGTCTAGAAGCACAAGCGTTCAAATACTGGACAACACACGATTGCGGCTGCGAAAATTAGTCGCGAGACTCGATTTACGAGAAATTTCCGAATTGCGACTCTTGCCGCAGGACAAAAAATAAAATTTTGTTACATTTAACGATAAAAAATTACTGTTTTTACCACAATTCACCGGAATCGCCCCGAAAATGCGAAATGTTTGTGTACTGAGTTTACTAAAAGAGGAACCGCACGGAAAATTATCGTTCGTGTGTTACTTGCTGCAGAAAATCGCGCTGTTTTTTGTCGCGCGTTTTTCTTTCGCCATGTGTCCCAAGCCTAAGATGCATAGCGCATCGCGAGCGGAAAGACTTTGAGGACAGAAAAGATAGAAGAGAAAATTAATATTCGGTCCAACAAGCAAACGCTGATGAGCCAGTACGGAACATGAAAATTCTGCACAGAAACACCAAATCTTACCCCCGCAAGTGTTATGCCTCTATGGAGAAAATCAGTATTATAACCAGCAGATTATTTTATAAAAACATCCGGTATGCATCTAGTTGTTGTCCATTCTATTTGCATATTGGATGAGAAAAAGTAAACACTATCGGCCGACCCTAACCTGGACAACAGGCGCCGACCAGAAAGCCGCTCAGTTTGAGACATACGCTCCTGGATTTTTTGTTTTTTGCTGGTTTTGGTCCGCCCTCACCACATCTGATGATCATTCCCCTATCCGCCATCAGGGGATATCCGCCACCAATTCGGAAGGGATCTCTTTCATTGTTTGTCTTCCTTTTAAGGGTAATTAAAAATGGGTCAACCTGGCCACCGGGTGAATTTGCTCCAAATGCGAACAACACTTCCAGCCTAACCTAGCCTAACCCAACTGTTTCTAAGCTTGAGTGCAACAAGGCAGACGGAGCTGATGGCCTCTGCAGAACTTTTTAAATCCACTGGCGATGAGCCGATTTCGACAGCTCATCTGCAAGATATGTTCAGAGAAAATCATGCCCGGCAATTGCTATAATGTGATCGCCTAAAGCCGATCGTTTGTAAGCAATCTGGTTCCTTCATGTCAGTGTGACTTTAGGCCAGGAAAGTTCGCCATCGATCCCAATAGTCACACTGATGGAAAAATTCTCAGGAATCCGGGGTTTCCAAACCCACCACCTCTCCTCCAATTTCAGAACCATGTGTGACAGCATCCAAAGCATGCCAAAGTCTTCAGTTTGTCAACGATGACGATGGAAACAACTCACGGTCTGCCCTCAAGGTCGGTAAAAACTCACTTGACCTCTTGGATGTCAAAAAAAAAAATTTAGTCAAGGCGCCGCACTGTCAAGAGACTTCTTTAACATCATACTTGAGAGAATTGTGCAGGAGCCCTCAATCTTTCAACAGTCCTCACCAGTGGCCAACACCAGAGGCACAATCTCTCAAAAGTCCTTACAATAACTCACATATGCAGACGACATTGACATAATCGGAAGAGCACAGCGTGATGTCAGCAAAGCCTGCGTGGGTATCGGGACGATAGCGGCGAATATAGGCTTTGCAGTCAACAAGGGGAAAATCCAAGTATGCTATCATTAAGAAGAGACACCTAACACCAACGTCTTTGCCAGAACATCACCAAAGACAGCTATAGCTTTGAGGCAGTTAGAGACTTTGTCTATTTGTCGAAAAACTTTTTTGCACTAGTTATGTTAACTGTTTTTGCCATTAAGGGCTTAATACTTTGGGAAGCTTTGGGGCTTCTAAGCAAGGTTTTCAAGCTCCGATATTGCTGCCAAAAGATTGTGTTAGATCGAGTAACTGCTATCATTTTTATCTCAAAGAAGTAAGGACTCTGTTGCCTTACAAACTGCTGATTTTAAGGTCCCTCACAAGGCTGTCATAACCAAGGAAGAATTTCTTCTCTTCTGGGCGACAATCTAAAGTTAAAGGTGCCCTGTCAATGGTCTTGTATCGTTTGGTGTTCATCGGGGAAGACGAAGCTTCTTCCAATTGCTGACGCCTTCCATTGTATTGGCTTAAATCTGGGTGAGTTTTTGTCGTCTATCCATATTCCTCGTCCTCGCAAGGTTTCACAACTCATGTTGCTGGAGCACTTCTTCCACTCTATGAATGCCTGAGTCTCTGAAGCTCGGCACAGTTTGCCATAGGAGAGTCCCCATTTTGGAGTTGAAATCATGGTAAATTTAAAGCTTACACCTAAGATCAGAACAGGATACGAACAAAGAATCCTTCCCAAAAAATGTCGCAATACTTCGGTCTTAATCCACTTCTTTATCTTCAAAGCCATGACGACAAAATAAAATCTCCTACACTTGGCTCTCCTCCAATTTGTCACCATTTTTGTGCCAGTCAAAACAAATGCTGTATGCGTTCAATTATAATTTTCCCTGGAACTTTAACCAATCCATAACTGAAGCAATTTCCCTCAATAAAGTTTGTATAACCGCCCACCACCGGTGCAATGATTCTACGAAAACCCCGACAACTTCGACTTGGCCAAATTGTTTTCGTACATTTATGTTATTTACTCTGTGAAGCACCCTATCGCCGACATGTCAATGCTTTTCCCGGAAAAACAAATAAAATCAATAAAAATAAAACTCCGGTCCAGTCCTCAGACTGATGTGGGAGAGGAAAATGAAGAAAAAAGAAAACCCGTATCATACCTTACTTTTTGGTCCTTGTCACGGCGGCATCATCTCCATTAAGGCTATAAAGTTTGTCCTTCTTCGTGTCTACAGACTGATCTCGGCAAAGGATTTAAAAAAAAAAACAAACGTTGACAAAACAAAGCCCCAAGAAACTCTCAAGTTTACACACATCTCGATGGTGTGTCGACATTTATATCCCTTTTTGCCAGAGAGCCCACGTCCTGTCTCTCAATTTTTTTTTTCATCATATTCCTAGTGCCGGGGCCTTCGGATCCAAGTCCGCCTCTCCCCTAAGCCATTGCTCGAAATTGGTTTCAATTGTGAATACACAAACCGAAGAAAACTAACTCGGCGGAGAAACAGGTCCTCAGCGTGTACTTGGTTATGTCTGTATTGAATCCTGGCAATTGTTTGTTGGTTTGTTTATTTATTGTTTCAAGTGCTCGTTGAACAGATAAACAACACCGAACAGGACTGTGAAAAAGGACGAAACGTAAAACAAAGCGAGGCAACATTTATCTGTGGGAATCATCTCTGCAAACGACCTGGAGCTATTGATTTTCGATTTGCCGAAGAGTGGGCAGCAGTGGTGTACCGTTTACCTATCTGCTGCGGCAAGGACCGGCGATGCAGCTCGATTCCGAGAGTGCAACTGCCACTTCATTGAACCCTGTTCTGCGTTCCTTGGCAGATTCTTAGTTTCCGTTAATGGCAGTTGATTTCGAAACAACAGAGCGCACATATTTTGATTTGAAATTGAGATCGATCACAAAGGATATAGCTGAAGGTTGAGCTACTTATCCTTTTGTGTGCAATTTCAAAACCAGCAAAGGAGTGCAAATCAGTTGATGACTTGATTTCGCTGGGTTGTAGCGTGGTTAACCCTGAATCAAACGACGGAACGTGAACGTAAAAGTCCTTCGAGTGTGGAATCGATTTTCTAACTTCAACCGCACACAATACATCCTGCTGTGTGCATGGTGTGTATGAAGTCATTGGCGGGGGGTTAAACGATTTGGTAAGGAACTGGGGGATCCTTGCTGGATTTCGGCAACGATATGCACTTTTGGTGGCTGCCATGATATATACTCGCATGAATGGCACGAAGTGCAGACGGAATAACTAAAGACATTTTGAGGTTTCTGGGTCCCGTTTTTCGCTTCGATTTCGACTCGTTGACGGAAATAATCGAGTTAGCATGGCTGAGCACAGGGCTCTGTGTTATGGATTGGTTCCTTATTCTTGGCTTTGCAATATGCACATGATTGAGATTTCGAAAGCGTGACATTGAGGATTCGCATTGACATAGGAATAGACGAGAGGGCATATGGCCCAGCGTTGAAAGAGGATTAAGGCTGACAAATGCAGGAAGCGGAACTACTTTGCTGCAAAGGAAATGTGCCAATAGGGTAATGTTTCCTTTAGGGAAGACATTCCACCGATGCCAAATTTACGTACTGCCTTTGTGAATGCTCACACGAAAGCAACTTTATTGAGTGGTGACACGATCCAGGTATCTCAAGCATTATTTACCGGCTTTGCGAGGAACTGTTTGGGAACTTTTTCGATGGGTATTATGGCGGATAACAATGACAATTCGACATGGGTAAACATGCTGTTACAGACCTTACATGTCTCCTAAGTAAGATGTATTCGACAAAGTCATTAGCTTCAGTCCTCCTGTTTTTTATTGTCTACTTTGAAGATAAGTTATCATTTAGGCTCTATTGCTTGAGCTAGAGGAGTACCTAAAGTATATACGCATGGAATTTTGATAGATGGCAACCCAGGTAAATTCTAGTGGTACTTAAGATTATTTTGATTGAATATTAGGCACTTGTGCACCAAGCCTGGGTGAGCGATTTTAAGACGGCACTTTTAAAAAAAAAATAAGGTAGTCTCCAAACCGCGTGCGACACTGAGACGCCATTATGAAAAGTTTTAAGAGGCAAATGTTGCTCTCAGAGGGTTTGTCAGACCCTCGGGAAGGTAGAAGCGTGAACATTTTTTCCGGATAATGACGGATGGATTTAAACCCAGACCCCCTGCGTAATAGGCACACACAATGAGCACTACGCCAATGGATAAACTTTTTACCAAGGCTTATACCAGATCCGATCCCTGTCTACATTTAAAACCGTCTTATATGTACCAGACAAGTTCAAACAGAGAGGGAATTGGTTTAGTTTTTTCCCATTTAACTTTTGGAAGGATGGGAAGCCATTGCAGCACTCGTATTCTGATTCTTCAGCTGGGTAGACGTCGCTGTACAGCCCCATGCAGACGGGACCATAAATCGCCCGAAAGATTTTCCTCCGTTTCTCCGAAGTAACACGGATTGGCCAGATCTAACCTTCGTTCGACTTCAGTGCTAGTGTCGTTGTCCGAATTTATATCGGAACCCAGTAAGTAGACAAAGTCCCTTACCTAAAGTTTCAGCTGTAAAGGTCTACTTACCCCCAGTACTTTAGGTAAGTAGACAAAGTCCCTTACCTAAAGTTTCAGCTGTCCATGGTGATATTTTGTCCAAGACATCGGTGTATGGTGTCTCTTCTTGATGACAGCATAGACTTGGTTTTGACTCGTTGACTGCTAAGCCCATTAGCGCTTCAGTTCCGACACTAATGAAAGCGTCACTGACATCACGCTGTGTGCTTCCAATGATGTCAAGGACCTTTGACGGATAGCGCCTCTAGTTTTGGCGCAGAAGTTTTGCACAATTCTCTTTGAGCATGATGTTAAAGAAGTCACATGACAGCACCTCACTTTGCCTAAATCCTTTTTCGCCATTAAGGCGGTCGGCCACTGATACTCAGCTATCAGATTGCTGGCAAATGGCTTTAAGCGTTCACACAGTACAGCAGAAAATATCTTGTATGGGATGTTAAGAAGATGGCACACTTTATGATGGCTCTGTAGTTGGCTCGGCTCAGAGGGTCTTCTTCCTCGATGAAAGGGTAAACAATGCTGAGGTTCTAGCGCCAGGTATGTTTTCCTAAAACAACATCTTGCAGATGGGCTGGTGCATACTTCTAACCAGATCGTCACCAGGGGATCTAAAAAGTTCTGCAGCAAAGCCGTCTGTTGCGCTTAAGCTTGTCGGGTGGGCTGTGAAGCGTTCGTATGCTTCGCTGGTTATATCTTCGCCACATGGTTCATTCCACCTGAGAGTGAGAATGGGTTCCGCGGCCCCAATAAACAGTTTGCAAAAAAGGTTTTCTACATCCTTAGCATAGGACCGTTCGATCCCTTTGGTATAACTTTTGAACCTCATTCCTGTTGTATCATCTCGTTTTTTATACCCCATCCCATAGGATAGGGGGTATATTAAGTTTGATTCATAGTTTGTAATATAGAGAAATAATCACCGTAGACCCCCCAAACCTAAAGGCATATGATCGAGACCGAATTGTTAGTCGAATGAGCCATATCCGTTTGTTCGTCCGTCCGTCCGTCCGTGTGTCGGTAGTTTTTAGGCCTTCAATTTTGAGCTAGGAGCTTGAAACCTAATATCTGTTCTTTCTAGGTCCCGAAGCAGTACATGTGTAAAAACTTTTAAAATCCGCCCACTGGCACACCCACTTTACTTGTTAACATGAAAATTCAAAGTTGTCGTAGGAAGCTGAAATTCTGTACGCGTTATCCTCGCTTAAGTGTATTGCGATTGACATTTAAAAAAAGGCAAAACCCGCCCCTTTTGGGCGTGGTCATATTTCATTTGCATTTTAATGAACGGTTTTTATTCGATATATTTTCTTTGAATCCAAAAAAACTTGCGCTATAAAATGTTCAGATATGTGTGAAAGCCATCAACTGAAATGTATAAATTTTTGCCACGCCCACTTTTGGGGACTTTTTTAAGTATAAACCAAATTTTTAATGTGAAAATGCAATCAACACGTGTATACCACTTCTGATAAAAAATATAAACAAAAAAACGATGTAATTGAAAAGGGGTGCATGCCACGCCCCTTTCTTAGGTAGAAGATTCTTAACTGAGAAATTCCAAATACAATTGAAGTTAAATGAAACCGAAATTTAACAACCAAGATTTATGACACAATTCGGAGCTTGACAGTGGTCAATTGGGATGGGGCATCCAACGATTCGCCTAAGCGGATTGTAACCCTCCCACTAGTTTTTTTTTCTCATATCTTTCTTTTTTTCCTTCGGAAAAGCCGATGATCCTCTCTCCTCCTCTGGTCGTAGACCTCGGGAGTAGCTCTAGTCCTTCTGCGCAGAGCAACTTTGTATGCTTTTTCTTGTGGTGGCCGTGTCAAACCCAGCACTTCAGCGGCGGTGGCGTCTCTCGATAAGATGCTGGCTGCATAGGACTTCGTAGAAGGTTTTGAGAGACTGCGAGTGGAGAAGGACCTGGCAATCTCTTCCGAAGGTAGCCGGCCGATGTCAAACTTCCTCACTGTATTTCCACTTCTTGGCGTTGATTAGTCTGTATATCCGCAGCTGTACCTTGGCTTGTAGTGATTCGAGACAAGGTTGGCCCCTGGGAAAGGTTGGAAATCCATGCGACACATGCAAGTGTATCATTTGTCGATCACAATGTGGTCAGTCTGGTTGCCGGTTAATTGTTCTGGAGAACTCTATATACCTTTGTTGCAGGAACTCTGTGCTCGCTCCCACAACGTGTCGTCCCGCAGCAAAGTGGACCAGCCTGAATCCGATATCAGAGGTCATGTTGCACGTTTTGTGGTTTCCTATCATGCGTCCAAAGAGGCCTCACGTCCTAGGTTGACACCTTAATCACCTAGGTCAGGTCTAATGTCGTAGCTAGGACATTGCTAAAACGATTTGTCCAGAAGCTCGCAGAACATATCTTTGGCGTCGTCATCTTTTTTTTCTTTGTGGTGGCATACGCGCTTATGGGGCTAATGCTGGCGAATCCATTACTCTTAATGTGGATCATCGTGAGGCACTCGATCGCATATTTAAAGCTCAAGAATATTTGCCTTAGTCTGTCTCCAACGACGAAACCAAATACAAATAAGTGTTGCTTTGGTTAAAGGTACACTTCCGCTAAACTTTCGAAGTAATATTCCCCTAAAAATTCCCACCGAATACGCGAGATCGCCTCGCATTCACACAGTATGTCTGTATTATCCTCAACCGAGTCGCAGTGGTATATATCGGAATTTTTCGTCCTTCTCTTGCCAGACCCATCCCACCGCGTTTCTTGGATGGCGGCGATATCGGTGCTTCAGTCGTTTAGGGCCTCCTCTAGTTATTCAACTGTACATGGGGGTGCCGTGGCGTAGTGGTTATTGTGTGTGCTTACTACGCCAGAGGTCTGGGTTCGAATCCTACCATCGTCACCTGAAAAAAAAGACTTGTTCTTTTTCAAGGCCCCCACCTCCGCGAGGGTCTGACAAGCCCCCCCCCCCCCCCCCTATCATTTGTCTTGAAGAACTTCTCAAAGTGCCGTTCGGATTCGGCGAAAAATTGTAGGTCCCCTTGTATGTAAAGAAATTAACACACACAGCATACATTGTTGAGAAGTTGGCCCTGGTTCACCTCGAGCTGTTGCGCGACTCTATTTATTTATTTTATTTTATTTACATGGGACTTAGCATTCACTTAGCTAATTACATGGGAATTAGCAGATTCGAAGCTCGTTTTCCTTGTGTCATTTGCATTGATCGTCCACTCTTAGTTCGTCCGAATCCGAGGCTTGTTGCCACTTTGAAACTAGAGTTTTTTAACGTGGCCGGGAGGTCCAGCCCACGGCACGACACACCACCCTGGAGGAACAGACACACCACCCTGGAGGACCCTCCTTAAAACTCCAAATGACGACGAGCCGGATAACCCGTCTCTTTAAAGGCGAGAGCGCCGAATATGTCGTAGTAGGCCTTGTAAGGTGTTCGCTAAGTAGTTCGGCCTGTCTGAAACTCTGAACGCCATCGTTGATTCTGGGGAATTACTCCGCTGCCGTCCGGATGCAGCGGAAATGCTCCTCCCCCCTGTTTCAACTTCTACTTGCAACAACTGTCCAAAAAGGTTGGAACCCAATCTCCAGGTACTAGGCTACCAATGCTAACCACGGGGAGGTGATTGTAGCAGAGGTTGCCTTGTATTCTCTTGTTTGATCCTAAAATCCAATTTGTTCTTATAAAAAATTCGTTGTTACAGACGGCATTCGTTGTTTAGTCGGAAATACCTAAGATATTTTAGACGCACATATGAGCGAGCCTTCCAGACAAATTGGCGCTATTTTATCAGGTGTTGCACCCATATACATAGACACACAAACTCGATGTTCGGCTGAGGTATCTTTTGCCCAAATCTTGAATTGAATTGTGAACAATATTTTCGTCTAATGTGTAACCTACAAGAGAATAAAACTTTTTTCCTACCTCACCCATGTTTAAAATAATGTTAAAAACCTTTCGAAATCTTTAAATCCAATGTAAAGTTTAATAAGTCCCTTCTTTCTTCCAGTTGAGTATACCGAAAACTCGTCCCACAACTAGGTTTATGGAAAAAGGCCAACACCAATTGGGTAGCTAATTTCAAGTCATTATTGCCAACAGAATTAAAGTCCTATCAGCCTTCATGAAATTTGTAAATATTAATCAGCCCCCATGGTGTAAGCAACACAATTTGTTTATCATTTTGTAATGAAATCGTAATTATTCCACGTTGTGTGGTATAGAGAGAGTGTAGTGTTGTTATCCTGTCGCCATCCCCAGTGGCTTCAATTGCACTCTCGACCATGGTCGCGTTGCTGCGTAATAAAACCTAATGGCTTAATAAAATCCACCCAACGGACATAGCCGAGTACCTACTATACCGACCTCTCTAACGGTTTGATGGTCTGTTAGCCATAGGAAAATTGGATTTTCGAAAAACAACTGTGTGGATATAACCCAACGCACAGAACATTCCGAAGGATCACCCCACACCAGGCGAATGCATGTGAAAATTTCATTTCGCAGTCGAGGTGTACGTACATATATGCCATAACGATGACGGCCGGCGCGGCGTAGTGGACGAAAAGGCAATTTTATTTAATTCCGACTCCGGTGGTGTAAAATTATTCACAGCGTGAAACTATTTGCTTGTCGAATTGGCAATAGACACGGTTTTAGGATATTTGCGCAGAGATATCCTTGCCACTTTCACGCATGCACTCAGTGGAGGGGGGAATTAATTAAACAGATACCTGCTGTTGGTAGGTATATGCTGACTGTCTGATACACTTACATATATAACGGCATATCGATCAATCTTCAATTGGATTTTGATTCGAGAGCAGTTTCGGTGGTGGCGTCATTGATTTGTGGTTCACAGCGGCTTTTTGATTTATTCGTTGTGTGTTTTCACAGGACATTGTTTGGGTGGGTGGGTGTTCGTGTGTGTGTGGTGTGGATTAGGCGTCTGCATGACGTGAGCAAATACTTCGTTTGTGCTGCGGGACACGTGATTTACTTGCTTGTTGTTCCGCCTGTTGTTGCGAACTCGTGAGGTTGTCTATTTTGATAAACGATTTGTTGCCACAAGTACAATACAATTTTGTGCTATACGAAAAGTCGTATATGGAGGAGCATAAATGTTTACAATGGTAACAAATCGCAGGTGCTACCTCACACAGTGATGCGGGACCGAAATAGCCAAGTTTATGGGTCGATATTATTGTTTTGGTTGCTTAGTGAGAGAAAGGCACATGGGTCCTTTAAATTAAATCGAATTTGATGAGTTTTACCAGACATCGTCATTTCGGTCCATCTAAAGACCAAGTTTGGCTCTTGTGCTGTCAGTTGGTGGGACTCATAGTAAGAACGGAGTTTGGTTTTCCTTTCACGCTAGAGCATCATCAGGGACATCGTCAATTCGGTCCATCTAAAGACTAAGTTTGGCTTGATTTTGGAGCTATCTGCGAGCTTGTGCTGTCAGTTTGTGGCACTCAGAGTAAGAACGGAGTTTGGTTTTCCTTTCACGCTAGAGCATCTTTTTTCTATGGGTTCCTGAAATTGATCACCGAAAAGCTAAGCAAAAGTTACCTTCAGCCATTGACGCTTACAAAACGAGAGACCAAATACAGGCAGTCAGTCCTTAAGTGGTTCCCCTTTTCAGCTACAATGCCACACATTTCACCCTTTATATCGGAATTTTTTCCAACTTCGCCACCTCCTTGAAGCTGGATTACCATAATCGAGACTGCTTAGCACATTGCCTTAATCTGCTTTACATCCCGATATTCCGATTTGGGAAAACTCTGTCGGAAAGTCAGCTTAACGCTAACCTACTTGTAACCAGTCAAGTATGCAAATTCAATTCACTTTACTCCTTAGCGACACAAACACATGTATACACACATCTGGATAGAAATCATTTTGATTTCCTCACTCCTCTCGAATCCGTGAAGTTAAATGTTCACTCAATCGAGCATAAAATGTTCCTTCATCTTGGGTAGCGAAAAAAAGAGGCAGATCCTTGGAGGTACCACATTGAATCAGTTAACCGACCCTCAAGGAGCACACATTAAGGCGAGACATATGAACTCATTTCTTATAGGAAATTGTTTGACTCCGGTCCACGTTTGAAAAGTGTTTACATTTCGGGGGTGAAGAATTTACACGCTCAGTAGGCCTAACCTCTGATTCGGAAAGGTAAATTCGAAAATTAGGTTCGAATAGGGAAATTTTTTTACGACGCCGCCGTGTAAAAGATCAATTAAGGACAATGCTTCAAATTTACTCATCTCACTCCCGTTTTATCTTGGCTAATCGCCATCAATTCAAGCATTGATGCCATTGACGTGCCAACAAGGGGTGTCCTTTCTCATTAAGTTGCAACATTTTCTTAAAGTACCTCTACCCAGCAACCACTATATCGATCCTAGCTCGCTCTGTAAATAAATAATACTCAAAACCATTTCTTTAATAAGATACTTCCCTCGACATGAATGCGCTCCCAGCTCGCGAAGAAACACCCCCATTCGTGCATTTTACCCTTTTTTCCTCGAGAAATTCTCGTCCTTTTCCATCCATCCAAGTTTGAAAGTCAAAGTGTGCACAGGTGGAACAACACCGAAGCTAATGCACCAAAAGAAAACGCGAATGTCAAGTGGAGGAGAGCACACTATTTTTTTTTTTTTTAGCTATACACTCAGACACAATATCATGGTCTTTCTATGTACGGGAAGGGGGCAAATATAAGGAAAACAATACTAGAACTTCTCGACGAGCACTTTTCGTTTTCTATGTGCACTTCAGCAGGGATACACTATATGCAGGAAGTTAATGTCCGTAAGTTGTTGCATGCTTGGCAGCAAGTTAAAAACGGAAAAAGCTCGAAATGTTAATTGGTTTTCTGTTTAGTGAGCGAGCGCTCTGCCGAAATATACTAAATTTCTTCGGTTATGACCTCCGCAATAATGACGAAGAGTGTTCGGTATTTTGCCAACTATAGAGGAAAAGTCCTACAATCTTTCGAGGGATTACCGTGGCAGGGGGACTGGCGTCATGATAAACGGTGGCGTGTTTGAATGCAGAAAGTATATTGCAACATTTGTACAGATGAAAAACGAGTCGGGGCTCTCGAAATAGAAACGAGTTAAAGGTTCATTGGTTTGACTTGAAGGACATTATGCTAAATGAACACGGAAACCGGATATGGCAGGCATGTAATCTTAAGCCCGCTCGTGAAGTATTTTTTAGCTATCGTAATACTGTTTTCCCGCTAACTAAATACGCAGAGCTCTATTTAAACTTAAAAAACAGAGCTTTGTGCTCAAGATTTTTTGAAATTTTTTAAAGATTTTAAGTTTTTTTATTTGGCAAAGGGTTTTTCATTTGATTTCTTAAACATTCGCAAAAACTGCCCCTTTGTTTTCCGGGGTATAAAGTTTTTCGAATATGTGAATATTTTTATAAAATTTGAGTAAGACCTGCACAAGGAATGTGAAGTATGAAAAAAATAAATATTTTTTTGTAAACTTTTTTGCGTAGTGCAAAAAAAACCACGTTACCACTTGGGAACTAGAAAATTTTTCAAAAGCAGTGAAAACTATAAAAAATAAATTTTTTACACACAAAGTTTTGAGCTCCACCTATTTTTTGGGCGTTATTTTTAGCGTCTCGTCCAAGAATGGAAAAAGGACCTCTTATGGCATCGCTCCGTTGTGCGTCCGTACGTCCGGTAAGTCGTATGAAATTTGAAAAAAATGGAAGTGCATACAAGGGCAATTTTTTATATACTCACATAACGGCTTACTTACCGTTTGAATATTGATGGTAAAAAAGACAAAAAGTGTTTTGGCCTTATCATAAAAATTTTTAAATTTCTTACAGGCAGAAAGAAGAAAATTAAAACTTACAGTAAAAAAAAATTTTGGATTTTCATAAATAAATCGAACTTTTCCAAAATCTTGGAAAGTTTTTGAGAAAAAAAGGAATGGAAAATAGATACCCATTTTCAAAGTGTTTAGGGTCATAACTTTTACATCACTTAATCAAAAAAGGCTGATATTGGGCTTACATGTAAAGGAACAAGTTTACCGTAAGTCCGAGTGGAATTTAGTTGTTATTTTTACGTTTTTATATGTATTTCAGCGTCTTGATTACGAATATATTATTAAAAATTCTCGGTCTCTTTTAGTTTAAAAGTTATAGCTATTCAAAATTTTTACGGGTATTTTAAAGTTGCACTCTTTTTGAATTTCTTTGGCTCATAACTTCTAAACTAATCCAGACCGACCATTTTTAATAGCATTTTCGGAATCAGGACACCCAAATCCATGTATAAAGATAAAAAAATCAAATACATTCCACTTGAACCTACGGTAAACTTATGCCCATTTACTTAGCAGCCACAGGCTAAGTAAAGCCTAAAATCAAATTTTGGTTAAACGGTTTAAGAACGGTTAGCCGGTTTTGGCGTATTTTAGAAAAAAAATCGTGAAAAAAAATTGTCCCCATATTGTAATTTTCGGGAAAACTATAGAAATTTTCGAAAATTTAGCAGATTCTGAAATTTAGCTCAAAAACTTTAAACACATTTCAAAAATTATATTTTTAAAATATTCTGTTATCTTAACGGTGGTACTGATTCTTATGAAATTTGGTTTGTATACAAAACGTATGAAGAGTGAATTCTAAAATTTTTAAGACCTTTCAAAAATGGCGTTTCTAACTTAAAATTTTCTGAAACAGTTTAAAAAACAAATTAAAAAACTCGCTTTTATAACCGATAACTAAAAAGCCTATGCTCTGAGTATTAGAAAAAAGTAACCGTTCCTAGCGCATAGTATATGGCAATGGAAAAAAAATAACGGTATTCGACAAAAGGTTCACAATAGACGTTTTATTGATTTTAAATCGAAAAAAAGACCGTCAAGTATGAAGACATACGCGGAGCAGTCCGACGGCTTTGTTGAAGGTTATGGTCATCTATATTGCGCAGTTTGTGTTATTTCTGGATATATTTTACAGTTTGTAATATACTTTTTTCTTAGTGTTCCTGTTGGGTTCTGTACTGTTTCCTACTGTTCTTATATTGGGTGATTTTATATTGTGTTTCGATACTCTAAAAAAAGGCTGGCAAAAAGCTTTACCATTACGAAAATAGAGGGAAGGGCATACTCTTTCTTGGCTTCTTTTAGGATTTTTATAATTTAAAACCCATAAAACAGCAATTTCGATTATTTTTTATTACCATTAGACTTTTTGAGCAATTGGGGGGTGCCGTGGCGTAGTGGTTAGCGTGTGTGCTTACTACGCCGGAGGCCTGGGTTCGAATCCTGCCATCGTCACCTGAAAAAAAAAGACTTGTTCTTTTTCACGGTCCCCACCTCCGCGAGGGTCTGACAAGCCCTCCGAGAGTATCATTTGTCTTGAAAAACTTCTCAAAGTGCCGTTCGGATTCGGCAAAAAATTGTAGGTCCCTTTGTATGTAAAAAGAAATTAACACACCAGCATACATTGTTGAGAAGTTGGCCCTGGTTCACCTTGAGCTGTTGCGCCACTCTATTTATTTATTTATTTTTTTTTTTTGAGCAATTTTACAACCACCTGTGCTAGCATTTGCCACTTTTCTCAAATTCTGCGGACATGGATTTCTCAGAAAACGGTAAAAATATGGTGTTTTTTTTCGCTTGTTTGAATGGGCTTAAGAACTTAGGGTCGAAAACAGCAATTTCGAAGGTGCCAGCCAAATTAAAACAAGGTGTTCATAACCGTTAAGGAACCAGAAATCTTCAAAAGTTTTCGAAAATGTTAACACGTTTTTCAGTCAAGTCTTCGAAGTTTTTGAATGAAACTTTTTGAATAAAAGTTTTGTATAAAATTTAAGAAGATGGACTATGCCCGGTGTTCATTTAAAAATTATACTTTATACTGTTTGGGAGATAGAGGGGAAGACATGCGTTCTTTTGAACTTTCTTATAATTTTTTAAAATTCAAATCCATAAAACAAATATTTTGAAGTTTTTTGCAGTTCCCGTTATACTTTTTTCCAATAGCACAACCAGCAGCACTAGCCTTGGATGCTTTTTTGTTAATTCTATGGCCCCCGGTTTATGCGCAAACGGTAGAACAAGCTCCTTTTTTATTTCGTTTTTTAAATAGGTTTCTTAAAACTTAGGTTAAAAACGGCAAATTAAAAAAATTTAAAACAGCCTTCCTTGTTTTTGTAAGCCTTTTACTTTAAACGAATCTGAAAAAGATCGTTTATACCGTTAATCTACTAGTATAGTTAAAAAAATTGTTTTAGAAAATGCTTTCATATTTTTCAGTTAAATCTCAAAAGATTTTGATATATCAAAAGCCGCTATAATTTTCCTTAAAATTTTGAATTGATTCTGATATGTGTAATTTTTCTCATAGAACTCCACCAAACAGCACCGGACGTTTTTTCATGCATTTTTGCGATTTTTTTTCGAAAATGCGTACGTGTGTTCAATATTGATTTTGAGCGATACGCCGTACAAAAGTTATGGCCTCCAACACTTTGAAAAACGTCATGCATTTTCGATTCTTCATTTCTCAAAAACATTTTGATATTTTCGAAAAGTTTTTTTTTTTAATTAAAGCTTAGTATTTCCTAAACCTAAGTTTCGTTTTTCTAGTTCTTGCTTACTAAATTCTTGAAAAAAACACTAAAAAACATTAAGTTTTTTACATACATTTCAAACTGTAATTAAACCGTGCTTTAAAAAAATTGCCCTCTTTGGATTCTCTGACTATTTCCGCAGTTTATACGCACACCAAAATTTGTCTTTCTACGACTTACCGTTCAGAAGTTATAAAGCGATTGGACGGATGGACGCACGAACGCGCGGACGGACAACGTATCGAGTATGACAGTGTCTAAGTATGATTACGACAGACGAAGTGTAGGTAACAGATGACATTGATTTCAAAGTAAATCACTAAGGGGTCTAATGATGAAGTTCTGGCAGACTTCGAAACAACTTTGTCATCCCAGCCACTTTCAGTCGAAAGACTGTAACTTTAGTACTTGTTATCATTCCGATAACTGGGAATATTTCAATTTTTCAATGAGAATTAACAAAAATGGCTTACGCCATATGGGAAATACCCAACAAACATCCATGATAAGTTCAGTGGAGAAGCTAACGAAAAATTTATTTGTCACCCTGCGTTTCAATAAAAATTTAAGCACCTAAAGTTTAGATTCGGCTAAAAAAAGTATAGTAGACTTGTAAAGAAATATTAACAGTTCCGTTACTCTAGTACACGTAGAATAAAATTAATAAAAAAATATATATTTTAAAAATTTCAAACCTGACAGTGAAAAATCTCCCCTTTATTTACTACACTGCAATTATGGCAGCATATAATCACTCGTATACACAGATCTTATGCATATAAAATCTTTAAAAAAAAAATAAAATAATAATTGTACGCTAAGCCTAAAAAAACCGGCGAACCGCTCCTTGTGTGACTTCATATTTGACGATCTTTTTTTTAGGAAAATCTGTGTTCTTAGCATAAATATTCGTTTTAATGCATTTTCTCAAGATTCTAAAGAACTTAGAAATAAAAGTATTCTCCTTCTTCTCATTGATCGAAAAAATACTCCGACTTGAGTTTCGAAGAGAGAGAAATGGATCAAAGACCGAAAAACTGCAGAAGTATTACAATTCTTCATAAAATGCTTTCGTCATTGTCTTCCTTGTTTCTTAAGTTTGCAGTCGTAGCCACACTTGTGTGTTTTCATACTGTTTTTCAAACACTTGTTCTCTTATAACCGTAGGATGAGTTGCCACTTATAACGTAGGATGAGGTCCTGCCAAGGGTATAAACTTCGAACTGAAGCCTGTAAGGACCATCAAGGGAACATCGTTGTAGAATCGCAGTCGGTGCTGAGGATTTGGAAAGACCACTTCTGCAGACTGTCTAACGGCGAGGACGAACCAAATACCGCTGTCAGGCAGAACGAACCATTCAACCCGGGCGAAGACGTTACCGACGAAGCATACGAACGATACCGCCCACCCGACCTGGAGGAGGTGAAAGTAGCTGTGTCTAAGCTCAAGTGCAACAAAGCAGCCGGAGCAGACGGCCTAGCTGCCGAACTTTTTAAATCCGCTGGCGATGAGCTGGTTAGGAGCATGCACCAGCTCGTCTGCAAGATATGGTCGGAAGAAAGCATTCCCGACGAATGGAACCTCAGCATTGTTTGCCCGATCCTGAAGAAAGGAGACCCTCTGAGTTGTGCCAACTACAGAGGCATAAGTCTTCTTAACATCGCATACAAGATCTTTTCTGCTGTACTGTGTGAAAGCCTGAAGCCGTTTGTCAACAATCTGATAGGCACATATCAGTGTGGCTTTAGGCCAGGAAAGTCTACCATCGATCAAATATTCACACTGCGGCAGATCTTGGAGAAAACCCAGGAATTCCAAATCAATACACACCACCTCTTCATCGATTTCAAGGCCGCGTATGACAGCATCTATAGAGACGAGCTATAAAGCGCAATGTCTAGTTTTGGCATCCCTGCCAAACTCGTCAGTCTGTGCAGGATGACGATGGAAAACTCACGCTGTTCCGTCAAGGTCGGCAAAGACCTCACCGACCCCTTTGATGTCAAAAAAGGATTTAGACAAGGCGACGCGCTGTCATGCGACTTCTTTAACATCATACTTGAGAGAATTGTGCAGAACTCTCGCGCCAACACCAGAGGTACAATCTTTCAAAAGTCCGTTCAACTACTCGCATACGCAGACGACATTGACATAATCGGTAAAACAAAGCGTGATGTCAGTGAAGCCTTCGTGAGTATTGGGACGGAAGCGGCGAATATGGGTTTAGCAGTCAATGAGGGCAAAACCAAGTATATGCTGTCATCAAGAAAAGACACCCAACACCGATGTCTTGGACAAAACATCACCATCGACAGCTATAACTTTGAGGTAGTTAGGGACTTTGTCTACCTGGGTTCCGCTATCAATTCAGACAATGACACCAGCGCTGAAATCAAACGAAGGATAACTCTTGCCAATCGCTGTTTCTTTGGGCTAAGAAGGCAATTGAGTAGCAAAGCCCTCTCTCGAGCAACTAAAGTGTCCATGTTAAGACCCTCATCATCCCAGTCCTGCTTTACGGTGCAGAAGCATGGACCCTGTCAAAGGCGGATGAAAACACTTTGCCTCGAGGGGAAAATTCTTCGGACGATTTACGGTCCCGTCTGCATAGACGGAGAGTGGAGGAGGAGATATAACATCGAACTGTACGGGCTGTACAGCGATACCGACCTAGCCAAAAGAGTCAAAACACAACGTCTACGATGGCTGGGTCATCTAGAGCGGATGGACAACAACGCCCCGTCCCGGAAAATCTTCGAATCCACACCGCAGGGACGACGCGGTAGAGGAGCACCGAGACTCAGGTGGCGCACGCAAGTGGAAGGGGACCTCAGCCAACTTCGCGTGCGAAACTGGAGACGGCTAGCTAGAGACAGAGCTGGCAGGCGAAGCTTGTTAGCTGAGGCCCAGGTCCACCCCGGACTGTAGCGCCACCTTAAGTAAGTAAGTAAGAGTTGCCACTTAATGTCAGCATCATTACAATATAAAGGTTCCTGACGATGTTCGCCTGGCAGCGTTTGAAATGATCATAGTACTAGCCGTTATTATTATGTTTATAGAATTGTAAATTGTTGTAATTTTTCACTTTTTTTCAATATAAAATTTAATTTTGTATGCTTTTGCATAGGGGCCGCCCCCACAAGCAACGATACGTTCGGTTATTTTTTTAATGAAATTAGAAATAATTGATTTTAAATTTTAGCCCACGCTAAAATTCATAAAAGTCATACTTGAAGGCATGACCAATGCAAAAAATTGACAGTGCATGGAATCAAGCCAAAAAAAACTTTTAAATTTGCTGTTACGTGTATAGAGTATAGAGGGTCGGGTATATAGAAGTTCGTTACAAACGGGCTCTTTCACTTAATCATTTGTTGTGCTTCTATTTAGGTACTTAGATGTTCCCAAAAGAGCACAATGGACCCAATTGTTGATCTGGCAAATCGTCATGACTACTGTCACAGGGGCTTTTGATCACACTTACTTAACCTAACGCTAACCTGCATCAAAATTTATGGGAGGGGATCTAAATCGCGAGAAAGCCCTTAAGCCTTTTAATAACTTTTGTTACCCATAGCGATGTGGATCTAACGACTGCGTTTTGTTTTCTTCTCTATGACTTTTATGTCTCTACGATTTGGGGTGAAGACAAACTTGGCTTTAAACTGGAAAAGGTTTTTCACCTAGGTGCCCGCCACCTAGGACGAAGTCATCGTTTGTTTGCGCTTTCTTATATAGTGAAAATTTCAATATGCCCTAGTTAAGGACAAATTATGTTGCAAAAATACATGGCTTCCTAGCATAATCTTTTGTATTGAGCCTTTAACTTAAATTTAAAGTTCCTTTCCATAAAAATTCTTAATATAACCCTTGAGGTATTCATCAAAACGAATTCCAACCAGTTCATCCAATAATTTACCACCGTAAAGACCCATTGATTGCTTTCCAACATTTTATGTTTAGACGGTTAATAAATGAGCCAAATAACATGTCCTGAACAATCTCTATGACAGTCATATGAAGCTATACCTGGTTCTTGACAGATTCGACATAAAACGAAACAATATTTTCGATCACATCGAGGCGTAAAGTCTTGTTGCGCCACTGAATCGTCTCTTCTTTAGTCAGCTTCTAACTCTGATAAAGCGCCTTCTAAAATTTCATTACGATAAAATTTCAGCCAATTGAAACACTAAATAATTCGGGGAATATGTGCTCAATAAACTACCACACACTCGTTTGAACAATATAAATTTCTTATTTTTCTTTTTCGTTCCCAGCCCCACGAGCCATGTTTAAAAAATGTTAAAACCTAAAACAACATTTCACTCGAATATTTTTGCGGGACCATATTTTTTCGTACCGGAACTGGACAAGAGTATAAATAAATTCTATTTGCAATCGCAGCACTTTGTGACTTTTGATGTTGATTTTTGGGGTTTTTAGTTGACGGAGCGAATGTGTGTTCAATTTTAAATAAAAACATTTTGCTTCTCCTGTTTCTGATGTATATTAACCTCGTATGGAGGACTTTTATTTCTGGGCTTTTGTATATGTCTATTATTTATGTTTGTATGTATTAAAAAACCAAAGGATTATATTCACAATTCGTTGTTGGACATACGGATTTGTTTTGGTAAAAATAGCACACCAATTCGGGGATGGTGAACGGCAACGACTTCAATCGATATCGACAGCCCTTGAAATTGAGCCTCTTCCAATTTGGTGCGCTGAAAATAGGAGTCCTCGAATATTTCAAGCAGTTCTTCGCACAAAAATCTAGTTTCGCCTGCTACCTACCCTCCTGCCAAAGGTGCAGCCCTTAGAAAAATCCACACTCTATGTATGCCCAACACTTCCGATTCTCCGCAAAAGGATAGGCGCCACCATCAAGCTAACCGATGCGAGTAATTTAAAGTGCAATCGGTTTTTATGGTAATTCTCTGACTTTCGAAAGCCATACGGTGGTTATTGGCGGTCCGGGTGGTCCTGCACACTCGGTTATTTAATCCGGGCTAAATTTTTCAGCACGAAACTATTTCAAATTGCATAATTGATAGGTATGGCCGTCGTTAGTTGCCATGCAATTGCTTTGGCCTTTCCCCCTTCTGCAGACCATTCGTCGTCCAGCCGAATGCAATTTCTGGCAAATTAATTAAATACCTCGGCTACCGTGAGCAGGATTAAATTTCAATCAATATGAAATTGGATTTACATTCCAGGTACGCATTGTATTGTCAGATAACTACAACTGTGCATACGTGATTCTATACATGGGTGCAGCCTATCAATGCCGAGGCTTTGAACTTTTTTCGAATATACGGCTGCATCGTATCAGAAAGGACGAAAGCACGTTGCACCAGCAAATACTATGCTCGTTTGCATTGCGTAATTAATTTGCAGCCAAGTTATTAAACATAAGTTCGAGATGATTTAGTTCAACTGATGTGCGCCATAATCCTTCAAGCTAATTAAACGTATTGATTTTGAAGCCTCATTGTGTAATTATTAAATACCCTTTCGAAGGGATTACAATGCACAATGCGCTATTGACGTGAGCTGACAAATAAGCTGGCTTACATCAATAATGATACAGCAACCCTAAAAACATTTCAAACTTTAATTAAACCAAAATCTTGAGTACAGAGTCACTAGAGTCCACAAACATGACAAGAGGTGCAAACACACCCAGCGTTGCGAAGAAATTTATTTAGAACTTTGTCGTCCTGACCGATCTGGCCGGTCTTTTTAATTACTTTTTGCCATCGGTATACCTATCGTCATGGTAGCCGTCGACGTCGTTGTCGTTGTCGTTGTCGTCATCATCATCACTTGTCCATCTTTTAGTCTTCATACGCCATTGAACCACAGATGGAGTTAACGCCAAGCAATCAAAACTTTTTCCATATAAAAAAGTTGGACAACCGAAAAGAAGAAAAATCGCAAAGGATATCTACTTCACGGCCACCAACCGATACCACCAAGCCGGGAATCTCAGGAAGTTGCAAAGAAATCAAATCGTCAGACGATGGACCAAATGCAGGAAAATAAATAGAATGGGAGAGGGTTGTTGGACGGCCTTCGGCTATGGTTCGACTTGTCCCGAGGATACAGCATTAGGTGTTTTCTTCGTTGTCCTTAATCACATTCACGCAGTATCGCCATTTGTTTCGTGCGGTTGAAAAGAGGGAAAACTTTGTTTTTTCTCTAATCATGCCAAATAAATTATTGAGTGGGTGTTAGTAGCCGATAAGGGATGGCTTAGCTAAGACAAGCCATATAGGTGCTCAAGTGTGTCAGTGAGATGCCGGTGTTTAAGGATTTAGAAATCTGAAAACTTTGTTATCTGCCGCACGTAGCTCACGTTTTTCACAGTCAATATCACAGGCCATTAATAAGGCATCAAACGAAACATTTTGAAAAGTGTGATGTGAGCAGGATATACGTCAGACAACAGGTTACACCAGAGCAATATTGTCGGGGGCAATTAGTCAGAGAGTTTCACTCTCTAGAAAAGTTCTATTGGAGAGAAAGGAAGGGAGAATGAACACAGTTGAGAGTATTTGTAGGAAAAAAGATTTCCCCTTTGGGTGTGGTGAATATTTAAAGAGAGAGAGATTGCACGTTCATTTTTTGACAGAGACTAGAGAAATCATCCGAATGTTGAACGGAAATTATTTAAAATCTTAGGAAAAGAACGATGGGTACTTTTAACAACTCTGTACTAAGCAACAATTCGATTATCAAAAGAGTCAGTCGAATCTTGTCAGGCAAATCCTGACAAATCCTGACAAATCCTATATTTTTTTTGTTTCGAAGATGAAAAAAGTCTTGAAGCGTGAAGTCAATTTCAAGCATGAAAGCTTAAAATTTAAAGAGAAAAAATTTGTCAGTATTTACAGTGACATTTTTGAAAACTGTTGAGTGAATAGAAACTATAGCCGTTCGTTGAAAAATGGCAAAAGGACCTCTTGCGGTTTTGGATTCAACATGCTTGGACCAAAGAAGTTTTCTATCAATGATTACTTCCAAATATTTGACTTCATCGGATATCGAGATAGTGACACCTTTAAGCACGAGTTGATTTAGACCAGTAACATTCCTCCTTCTCATTAAGAGAACAACCGTAGTTTTAAGAGTATTCACTGAAAGCCCATTCCTAGTGCACCAATCATCGATCAAGTCTAGGGATCTCTGCGCCTAGGTTTGAACCGACAGAAAGAACGGCGACATCATCCGCGTAGGCTGTGTGTAGGTTCCAGGAAGGTTAAGAGCCGATAGGAGAGAGTCTCGTGTTTTTTCTCGTGTAACTGGGTCAGATTTTCTTAGAAGTGCAGGAGTCATGCGGCCCGACAAGATCTGTAACTGTTTGATTATTTTAACTATTCAAGCCTTACGTTAAATCAAAATTTTCTAAGCCAAGAAGCGACGAATCTACATGAAAAGTGAGCAAAAACCTTGAAGTCTATACTTAGAGAAGCCTTTAAGAAAACCCCATCGTTGGAAGACGGTGATGGTATTGTGTGTCACCATAAATTGAAGCAACCATTTTTCCGTAACGGAAGCAACCAACTGTTGGCTCGCTTTAACTTAATCACATCAAACACTTAAAATCTCGTTTTCTTAAGTCCAAAACGCAATGTTGTGTTGCTGCGTGCGTTCGATGACAAGCAGAGTAGAAACAACGGGCGCAAATGGGGCAAAACGAAATGTTTCTTCAAAACTTCACCCCACGTTTGACCGTAAATATCGTAGACGCATCTACAATGCAAAAGTAGATCTACTTTCTACTTTTGCGTCCGTTGAACAACCTCATGCTCATTCATTGTGTGGTGAGTGAGTATAGTTCTCTTGTCGTCAGTAGGTTGTGGGGACGAAAAAGGTTTGTTTCTGTTTCTTGTCAGAATAAAATAAAAAACAGAACAAAACATTTGCGTAGAGTAGAGAGGTCTCAAACATTTGCGTAGAGTAGAGAGGTTTGAGTAAAGAACGTGATGTTTTTCGGTATTATTTCAGTTTGTCGCGATAACTCGCAAGTTGTTGGTTTTTAGCATGCACAAAGACACGAGTGCACCACCTTGGATATAACGGGTGATTTTTTAGCTGGTTTGGTTTTGGCAACACTGGTTTTGACAGCTGACGTGTGTTTAGTACCTTGTGTCACTGTCAAACAGCTTCAGTTTGGTTTGCAATTTAAGCATGGATCGTCTTACAAATGAACAACGCTTGCAAATTATTGAATTTTACTATCAAAATTCGTGCTCGGTTCGAAATGTTCATCGCGCGCTACTTCCATTTTATGGTCGACCTTCTGAGCAGTCTATTTGGAAGATTGTGACCAAATTTCGCACCAAATTTACTTTGTTGGACATTAAACCACCAACACGTTTACGTACGTGTTGGTGGTTTGCGTAGTGCGTAGTGAAGAAAATATTGCGGCCGTATCAGCTAGTGTGACAGAAGACCTGCACTGAAAGCCAACATCCATGCATTCATTCGTGAGATACCGGCCGATATGTGTGAAAGAGTATGCCAAAATTGGACTCAGCGGATGGGCTACCTGAGACGCAGCCGCGGTCAACATTTGCATGAAATCATCTTTAAACATTAAATTGCAAGGTTCAAACTATCGATTCAAATAAATATTTCATTAATTTTTTCAAAATTTTTTGTGTTTTTTTTTTTTTTAAAAGTTCTCAACCTCTTAAAAAATCACCCGTTATTTGTGATGGAATAAACAGAAATAATTTTATTTTCATTGCTGGGCAACTTGGTTCGTTTTTAAAAAGCGTCTTTTCTGCTCGTTCTTTTGCAAATATCTTTCAACAGAAATTGAATGTGTTTGAGGTGATACTTTACAATTTCCTACCCCAAAAAGCAAAGCGGCATTTCGTTTTGCAGTTTTGCTGCGTGCGTAGTTTGACGTAAAGTATCGTAAAGTTTTGGCAACGCATGGCAAAGGCCATTAACGTACGCACGCAGCGCAACATTGCGATTCCAGCATTACACTTAACTTATTCGCTCCAGATGCAAGTAAAAGGAAGCCTGGCAGGGCTCATCGAGTCAGTGAAAGTTTAATTTCTGCTGCTGTATTTCGAATGTGTGAATAATTAATGACATTGACATTCATATGCGTGCTGAACAGGGTACCACAAAAATATCGGAGCATAGAAGCAAACAACAGAAAACCTCCGCCAATTCAAGAATATTTGAAAAGTTTATCTTGTCCTCGGTATGGGAAACACACTCACACAGCTGTTGCTCCCCTAAGCGGGAAAGCAATAAAGAGTTTCTCCAAAGTTATATCTCAGCTGTGTAAGTATTGTTTTATGAATAGTGTTTTGTTTTTTTAACTATAGTGCTTTTCGGCATTGGCGAACCAAGCAATAGTCTGGTTTATCAACTCTGTTTTTATGAGTCAGTGTGAAATTTATATGAGTGAGTTCTATAGTACACTTGTTCATAAAAAAGTTTAGTAGGAGAATTGTTGGCGTACATTAGTCCAAGCGTAAAGTGTGTAGCGTTTCTTTATAATGAAGTGCTGAGCAGCATTAGTCGCCCGTCAAGAAGGTCGAATAAAAACATATTCTCTCCGAGATTTAGTTTAACAGCATCTGTTAAAAGCTGCCATAAATTCACCGAGACTTTTATATAAAAAGGGTTGGGTTGATGTTTGCAAACATTAAAAGTACAACTCATTCCAAAATAAGTCAAACAGAACTTAATATACCGAGAATTCTGACAAGGCTCGCTCGTGCTAGGACAAGTTTTAAGCAAATATTGTATTGAAAACTCAACAATTTAATTAGCTATTAAAAAGTTAACAATGTTAATGACGCTTTTAATAGAAAGTCAATGGAGCTCTGCTTAGTAAATATCCTGCAAATTATATGAATGGATTTAAGATTTCAGCCGAAACGTCTCATTCCCCCGTCAATAGCTAAACACACTCTCAAAAAAAACTGCTGTAACCTCGATCCTCAATAGAAATCCCATGATTAAATATATAATCGTCCTTTTGTGAAACGAATTAATTAGGAATTCTATAGAAACACACACATGTCAGAGGAGCGAGTGAACAATCCATTTGGTAAGATAACAATTTGGTCTTACAAAGCTCTGCGGATGAAACGATTAGCCCAATGCGGAATTCCGGTACAATGCCAATGAAATTCTAATGACAAGCAATTTCCCCCTGTTAATCCTCCAATCAACCAATAATTAATTAAATACCAAGCCGGGAAGAGGTCAATACCTACGTTCGAATCCTAATGAGGGTTCAATCGATATTTCATTCGGCTAGAAACGTGATGTGCTTGCTCCAGGTACAGGTTCCTCTGCAGCGGTCCTTCATTCTATTATTCAAAGTTCTTATGTCATCGTCAACTCAACGTGCAAGACTGATGAGGGCGAATTGAAAATTATGCGACACTTATACACGGTGACAAGCTTGCGAAACTCCACACATAATGACAAGTGATGACACTTACGACCTTGATTTGAAGGTCGTAAGTGGGGTTATAATGGCTGGTTAAAATGGTTTTCTCGAAAGATTGAAATTGACAATTTACCAGAGTCATAAGAAAACTATCGAATGCGTTGACCATGTTAAAAATATTTATTGATCCTTCATCCCAATATGAGAAAAAAACAATTATTGTGTGCATTGTAAGCTGGACTATTTTCTGGTGATGTGCCAAAGGACAATGGATAAAATTTACAACACAACCGACCCAGATAAGGAAATGAAAGTTGAGGTTTCTGTCCGCAGGAGAGGAAATTGCAAAAGTTGAAGGTAAAGGTATGGGGTTGGTATACGAACGTACGACGTCGTATAGAACGAGTAAACATTGAAGTTTCATTGCAACATTGGAATCATAAATCAATTGCTGCACAATGATTTGTATTTTCTGTTTCAGTTTATGTTTGGAAATTTGAAATATTTTTGAAAAGCGAAACATTGAAGATTCAGCAGAACAACAATTGGCATTTTTATGGCAATAAGTTTGCCATTTCAGTTTGCAGTGCGGAAAGGAATAGAACCTGAAACCTGCCTCAATTTCTTTGCAACACTGCGGGCTGGACACAATTTATTTTTATTTTGAATTCCTAAAGTTTTGTGCATTCAATTCGATTGAAATTTAAAATTGAGTGGTTTTCAGAAGAATATCCTGTAATATTTCTGTTTGTATGATGGGTTAAGCGGAATGGTGGCTATTTCCACTTTAAATATTGTGGTTTGTACATTTAACAGTAACAACTATTCACAAAGTACATTTCTTCCAAAAAAAATGTACGATTGAATGGGAATTTATTCACAAGTCCTTTAACCGCACTTATCACTCCCCCCAGCCTTGTAAAGGGTCCGCCAAATAACTTTTTTTTTTTAAATGCTATAAAAAAACTACTGAATATTTGCTCAAACTTCTTTTTTTATTTGAAACTATAATGCTTATAGTAGAATGGAAAAGAACTTAACTAGAATAGAAAATAATTTCATTAAAATAACTCCCTTGGCTGGCTTTGCAGTAGCCTACACGATCGATCCAATTTTTAAGCACATTTTCGATTGTGTGTATTTCTGTATTTCGCCAAGCTGTATTTCGCCAAAGGCTTCACGGCCTTTAAAGCGTCAATTGTCTGTGGCTTGTCAGCTTAGCACTTATCTCTTACGGCACCCCACAAATAAAAGTCCAACGGTGTCAAATCGCAGCTCCGAGGTGGCCAAACGACATCAGTTCTGCGGCTGATAATGCGATCTTCAAAAACAGGGCGCAAAACATCGATTGTAGCTTCGGCTGTGTGGCACGTAGCGCCATCCTGGTTGAAACCAAATGTTACCAATATTCTTGTCTTCAATTTTTATGAAGGTCTTTATGCTAAATTCGTCTCAGTGATGTCTCCGAAATGTTCATTTGTTGAGAACGACGGTGAATTGTTGTTGATTCATGCACACTTTACGCACACTTTCTGCCACAGCAGCAATTTGCTCGGGTGTACTGCACTGTTTTTGGCTTTACACGCTTAAGTTTATCGATGAAGATGCCGGTTGCTTTCACTTATTTTACAAGAACACACAGGTGCTTCTCTTCTTCCAAAATCCGTACGCAATTTTCCCACACGTTCTGCAACATTACCATGATTTTCAAAGTAATGTCGTATACACGACCATATTCGTTCAGCGGAAGGATAAAACTAATTATCTGTCAAATACCATTCACGAGATAAGCACTAGTTGAAAACAAGTGGGAAAGTGCAACAGTGGGTATGCAAAAGCTTCAATCCATCTACGACGGATTGCAAAATACCCGATCATACCGAAAAGAAAACTGCCACGCCTCCAAAAAGTGGGCGGGATATAAAAATATAACTGTTGAATGCTTTATACTAGGTGGTTGCATACATTTCGGACTAAAACTCCGCCTTTTTAACTAACTTTAACTTGCCTTTTTAACTTTTAACTTTTTTTAACGCCACGCCCACAAAAGTGGGCGGAGGCACATACAGTATATATAAAAGTTAGAAAATGCTAGTATCTACAGATTTTGTCATATAATTTTTTGTCAAATTTCATATATATTTATTGAAAAACAGTCATTTTAAGCTAAAATCCCCTAAAAAGTGGGGGTGGTCAATGAAAAGGGCTAAAAATTTTTAGCTACCTTAAAAACAATTATAAGGCAATGCTACGTACCAAAAATGAATGCGCTAGCGCCATTGTAACATAGCTTAAATTTGCAAAATGTATTTTTTTAAATTAGAGATGGTCGCACATACAGGCCTGTAGTGGGCGTGTCTGTGGGCGGATTGAGCTTATTTTCAAACTTGATCTGAAGGACTGACTTTCAACCAACCCACAAAATTTCAGCTCTTTGCCTAAAAATTTAAGGCCTAAAAGTTGTTTACATACGGACGGACGGACGGACGGACATGGCTTAATCGATTCTCCTGTCGGTCTCATTCATATCTCTAAAAGGTCTTAGGGTTCTACGGTGATTATTTCACTGCGTTACAAACTATACCTCAAACTTAATATACCCTGGGTCGGGTATAAAAAAAGTTAGATGGCGGACCCTTTATTATGGAAAAAAAACTTTATATTCTAGGCATAACTTTTTGGAAAATTTTATTTTGACATTTTTGAGGGGACCTGAGACCTGCATCTACCGGAAGGAACTCCATTTTGGTACAAATCATCCTCATTATTAATGGTAAGATAATGAACGGCACTAAAAAAAAGTTAAAAACGGGAAAAAATTATATCTTTAAGAAATCATTCTTTTATTCTTATTAATAAAACATTCTTTTGAAACAGTAACACCCAAAACGTTCTTTAATCTTATGACTTGGGCTGCTGCCTCTGGGAGAATTAAATTTGTAAAATTCTTTCATGTTTCACCAGCAAATAAATAAAGTTCCTTATATTTATTCTTAATAATTATTCGTCCTTAATTTTTTTCAAACTATTCTTCTTTAGTCCCATTAACATTTTCTTGTTAATTGTTTGACCCAATAATTCGAGACCTCATTTTTTAAGGACAAAAAATAAATGATTATTATATTATGTATCCTTGGTTTTTTACAGGCGGTGGGAGAAAGCCCTTTTAATCGAAGAGGTCAATATAGGTAGCCTTAATGGATTTCGAAGGAGCTTTCGAAAATGCAAATCGCGACTCCTTGAACAGGAAGGATTTAGACAAGGCGACGCGCTGTCATGCGACTTCTTTAACATCATACTTGAGAGAATTGTGCAGAACTCTCGCGCCAACACCAGAGGTACAATCTTTCAAAAGTCCGTTCAACTACTTGCATACGCAGACGACATTGACATAATCGGTAGAACAAAGCGTGATGTCAGTGAAGCCTTCGTGAGTATTGGGACGGAAGCGGCGAATATGGGTTTAGCAGTCAATGAGGGCAAAACCAAGTATATGCTGTCATCAAGAAAAGACACCCAACACCGACGTCTTGGACAAAACATCACCATCGACAGCTATAACTTTGAGGTAGTTAGGGACTTTGTCTACCTTGGTTCCGCTATCAATTCAGACAATGACACCAGCGCTGAAATCAAACGTAGGATAACTCTTGCCAATCGCTGTTTCTTTGGGCTAAGAAGGCAATTGAGTAGCAAAGCCCTCTCTCGAGCAACTAAAGTGTCCATGTATAAGACCCTCATCATCCCAGTCCTGCTTTACGGTGCAGAAGCATGGACTCTGTCAAAGGCGGATGAAAACACTTTAGGCTGCTTCGAGAGGAAAATTCTTCGGACGATTTACGGTCCCGTCTGCATAGACGGAGAGTGGAGGAGGAGATATAACATCGAACTGTACGGGCTGTACAGCGATACCGACCTAGCCAAAAGAGTCAAAACACAACGTCTACGATGGCTGGGTCATTTAGAGCGGATGGACACCAACGCCCCGGCCCGGAAAATCTTCGAATCCACACCGCAGGGACGACGCGGTAGAGGAGCACCGAGACTCAGGTGGCGCACGCAAGTGGAAGGGGACCTCAGCCAACTTCGCGTGCGAAACTGGAGACGGCTAGCTAGAGACAGAGCTGGCTGGCGAAGCTTGTTGGCCGAGGCCCAGGTCCACCCCGGACTGTAGCGCCACCTTAAGTAAGTAAGTAAGTAGACTCCTTGAACAATGCTCTAAAGAGGAAAAGGGTTGGTCCTTTCATTATTAAATGGATGCTGACGGAAAGCTTCTTAACAGCCAACTTAGTTAATGTAGAAGTAGTATTTAAAACTAGTAAAGTGAGTGAATGACAACCTTCGTTGGAGCGACCACATATTCGACGTCGCCAAGAATGCAGCGAAATGCTTATGATTCCTTAAGCGATGCAAGAAATATTTTACACCTTCCGATCTGGCTAGCATTTACAAAGCATACATACGCCCAAAACTGGAGTATAATTCTCACGTCTGGGCTGGTGCGCCTAAGGGCACCTTGCACCTACTCGACACGCTCCAAAAACGTGCGTTGAAACATATGGGTGACAGTGGCATTGTGATGTCATTTCACTCGTTAGAACATCGTCGCAATGTCTCCTGTCTTAATTTGTTTTATCGCTACAATAAAGAATGCTCCAGTAAAATAGCCAGCTGCATTCCACCTCCCAAAGAATTAAACTGCAACACCCACGCTGGATGGAATGCTCATCAATTCACCTCAGAGCCCTACTTCGGACGTACCGCGTTGGATTGGAATTCCTTCTTTAGCAGAACATCACGTATGTGCAACAAACTTCCAAGTGAGGTTTTTCCGCGCCATTGCAGTCTCCAGTTTTTTAAAACCAAAGTGCACCAGTATTTCTCCTGTCTCTCTTCTGATCATTTCCGCTCGCGTTATGTTAACTCATTGTAAGGGTATTCATATCCTCTTTAACGAGAGTGTGTTATAAAACCAGTGAGTAAGTGCTACAGTGTGTACGCAGAAGTTACAGTCCGTAAAACGGACCGTTGAATACCCCATCCTATCCCACATTGTAAATTGCTGATGGCAAAGTTATTTTTTGACATTTTATAAGTAATGCAAACTTCGAAAAGGGGCGTGGTCCAACCGCCCCTAATTACAAACTATTTTTTATAAGATACTTCCTCAGATATTTCCAAATTACACTTAAATGTACGTAAAAATGCAATGTTTTGGTTCAAATTCAATATTTTTGAAAAATCGACCCCTAAAACCGGGCGTGGCTAAGAATTTTATATAAAAGAAATCTGGACTGAAGTCTTGTTTACCTAACCTGCTACCTTTTTTGTTTCATGCTTTCCTAGATTAGGCTCAAGGCCAGTCGAAATTAAGTTTTTCTGGAAAATTTTAGGTTTTTCTTCAATTCTGCCTCCAAATGTAGGCGTGGCCCAAAGCCTTGTATGAACAAAATTTAGAACTAAACGTTTTCTACATAAAATATTAAGAAAATCTATAAATTTGTGTTTTTTGTGTGTTACATTCATTAGGAGGATGCTAAGTGTCAAATTTCAGCCTTTTAGAACGTCTTACAGTTTTGAAAACTCTCGAGGTAGTTGCACATTTAGACCGATTTGAGGGCGTGTCTTTTGGCGGATTTCAAAATTTTTTACACTTGTACTGCTTCGCATGACGTGGACCTTACGTACGAAGTTTCAGCACTCTAGCTTAAAATTTGAGGCCTAAAAACATGTTACATACAGGCGGACGCACGGACGGACGGACATGGCTTATACAATTCGGAATTTTGTCTCGATAATATGCCCTTGAGGTCTTGGGGGTCTACCATTATTATTTCACCGTGTTACAAACTATGTGACAAACTTAATACACCTCCTATCCTATGGGATGGGGTATAAAAAAAATAAAAAAAAGGCTGACCTCAAGCCTTTCCGCACAACTATGGTCAATACATGTGGACGAGTTTCTCGCTTTACTAAGCCCCAATGGCTTCTCTTTCATTGGATATGCTGATGATTTGGCCACATGAGGATTCGATAGAAAACCTTATGCAGAAAGCCTCAAAGCTAACATGAGTTCGGGTGAGGGTGAAGGACTTTCTAAAAATCCTAACAAGACCAAGATCATGGGGACCTAACTCCCAATTGACTGCGTGGATATATACTCAAATGTTTAGATATGTCATTTTTGACGGCACCGCGATATGGTGAAAAAGATTTAGCAGCACTTTACCAATAGTTGCAAAGACTAGTGTGCGTCTCTACCACTGGAGCTAGGTAAACCACTCCTACAGCTGGTATAGAAGATGGAAGTCCTACTTAATCTCCCGCGCCATTACACACGGCTGTTCAAGCAAATGGACAGTTTCTAAGTCTTTAAAGCAAATAATATGCATACATAGAAGGAAAACCTAGATGCCTTTAAATTCAGGGCTCTGACACAATTCAGTGATATCAAGGACCATATAACATAAGCTTTAGCGAAAACTATGAATCATAATTACGAAAAGAAAGGAATGAGCTTACAATCCACGGATCGAAGCTAAGCAGTGGAGTCGGAGCTGGTAAAGTAGGGCCATAAGGTGCCATAAGCACACCCCTATGCAAAAAAATCCGCTGTATTTCAACCAAATTTTTTGCGATTAGAAGTCTCAAACAATGTTAAAATCTCACTTTTCTCCGACAGCCAGGCAGACCTAAAAGCTCTAAGTTGCCAAGGCTGTTTGGGAATATCACCAAATTTTAAATACCCTGATCAGGGTACCGCTACCCCCCAAGGTCTTCTTGGGATGACTGTGTGCCTCTGAAATGCGAGTCGATTCACCTCTACACGGATGGATCAAAGACAAATGATGGGGGTGTATTTTCGGAAAAACTAAATCTTAGTCTCACTTTCCGTCTTCCGGATCATTGTAGAGTTTTCCAAGCTGAAATTATGGCGATTGAGGAAGCCTTGTCCTGGCTTAAGAATAACGTTATATCCGCCAAGGATGTACGTATTTTTTCTGACAGCCAGGTGGCCATCAAGTGCCAGGAATCGGTTTCTATTAACTCAAAAGTAGCCTTAGACTGCCGTTTGTCTCTAAAGGTGATGTCAGAGCAGTTCAACATTCTCCTGTGCTGGGTGCCAGGGCATAGTGACATTCCAAGCAAGTGTAAGGCTGACGAACTCGCCAAAGATGGAACTACTCTCTCAATTTCGCCTGATAAAGGCTCCTTAGGCATTCCAATTTCGACATGCAAACTCATGATAAAACTGGATGCAATAGAAAGAACAAATCTCAGATGGAAAAGGGGAAGTGCCTGTCTAGTAACGAAACAGATTTGGCCTAAGCTAGATCTTAAACGCTCTAGGAGTTTGATAGCTCTTAAAAGATCGCACATGAGTTCTACAATCGGTGTTGTTACAGGACACTGTCTGATAGGCAAGCACGCGACAAGGCTTGGTGTCCTTTCTAACAATTTTTGCAGGAGCTGCATGGACGAGGAGGAAGAAGACAGCACTCTCTATTTTCTCTGCACATGCCTCGGTTTCTCTAAGAACCGAAATCTTCACCTTGGAGCTTTCTTCTTTAATGATCTTAGTGATCTTAGCACGAGTGGCCCAAAACGTCTCTTACACTTCATAAGTAGCTCAAAATGGTTCAACGAGTAGGCAATTTTTCCAGGTCCACGTGGTATCACAATGGACCTAAATAGGTCCAAGTGAGTTGGGTTCTTCGAACCCGACAGCCACTTCAACCTAACCTAACCTAAGCCAAATGGGGAGCTGAGATGCCCTTTATCATGGAAGATACTTACTTACTTACTTAAGAGGGCCGTCCAGTCTATTGGTGGCCTGAGCCTCAGCCAACAAGTTTTGCCAGCCAGCTCTGTCTCCAGCACGCCATCTGCAGTTTTGCACGCGAAGTTGCCTGACGTGTCTTTCCTTTTGCGTGCGCAACTTGAGTCTCAGTGCTCCTCTCCTGCGATATCCCTACGGGGTGGACCACCGAAAGATTTTCCTCTCGAAGCACTCTAAAGCGTTGACATCCGCCTTTGACATGGTCCGTGTTCTGTACCCTAAAGCAGGACAGGGATGATGCAGGACAGGATGATAAGACTACTATTTAGTCTGGATAGACCTTTTTTTGTGGGGCTCCCCTAACCTATCTGAATAGCACGCCGCGTATGTGAAAAAACCGAAATGAAAAACGGCCCAAATATTAATTTGGGTAAGTTTAAGTTTGAGGAAGTATTTTTAAGAAGCTGGCTGACCTTAAAATTTGCAGTGTCCGGCAGTGTTTCATTGTGCGCTCGTAAGACAGTCAGTATAATGGTCAACTAACTGCCAATTTTCGTTTTACAAACTATATTCCCCAACCTCACAATGTCAGAACAATTTACGATTTCTGTAAGCAATTCAAGTGCAATCAATACACTACTAACCCCGCATTACTTACTCGTTTCAACATCACAAAATCGCCCCCAGGCTACAGTAAATTTTTGAAAGGATCCCATCTCACGTATGCGGGGTTTGCTTGTGAACGACGCCTTTCATTATGCTTGGCACACAACCAACAAATCGAGACAATTTGCAGGGCAATTAATTTGTGTGTTGTTTGCCTGCGAAATGTGGATGCAAGCAAGCTAATAGTGGCCCTCCCTGGTGCGAGCACCTCCCAAATGAGTGTTACGTTTGCTATTAGCCTCCCTCACACATATTGTTCCAATAAATATCATGCCCTAATCCTTTTGCCCACACAGACAAAATGGCACAAACGCTCGCACGAACAGAGCACTTTCATTCCGCATGTTCCTCAATTATGAGCTCCTCGTACAGGAGCTTCAACAAAGTACACACACAGCGACCCTGGTGGAGGCGAGGTGGTTTGTTGAACAAGGCATGCATGCTCTTCAATCAGCGGTCCTTTATGAGCCCGAGACCCATGTGCGCCAGTATTGTTTACTATTTGTGGTCGCCGTACGTCCTCATAGAAGTAGTTTTAAAGGCTAGCTGTGAAGCTTTACCAAGGCCAGACTAGGTGGACTAGACTCCCCCTGCAAGAAAGAGTTGAGTTTTATTGAAAGGGATCTGGGTCAACTGTTTTCAAAAGCTGAGCTACTCACTTAATTCATTCAGTCGGATGTCCTTGTTCTGCTTTTTATTTCTTCCTTCCGCTAAACGATTCCGTCATCTTAAAAGTCGTCTTCCTTCGTCTCTCATTTCCAATTCAACTTGAAGTTTCCTGCTCCATTACAAGGAATAAAACTGTTCCTTCCTGGACACGAGTTCGTTTAGAAAATTCAAATTAAACAAGAAGAAAAAGAAACGCAGTCCCACGGATAATAGGATTCATACCTTGAACGTTCTCAAGACACACAATTACCCTGCATCAATCAGAGCCTGGCTCACGTCAACTCATAACTGCATTGCGTAACGTCTAAGGACTAAGAACATGTAATGTATGCACATTATACATTCGCGTGTGGGTGAAGCAATTTCCAGACCACGCGGCCAGATTTACATGCCAAGTTGAGTGTTGTAGCACCTGTTGCTCGCGGGAGAGCGCAGCACGCCAAGGCAGTGCGGAGCAAAGTAACGGGTAAATCTGCATACACAATTTCCATTATATACGGTAAATTGAAAAAGTCATGACCTCGAAAACTGCGAGAAGCAATTTGTTTTATATCCTTGCGAGCTTGAGCAGAAAATCGCCGAGCATAAAACATGAGATTCATAAGATAAAGTTTCCGCTGCTGTATATGTATGTAGTTACAGATTGCGTGCATGCAAATGCTGGTGGCACGAGCGGACAGGGTTGTTAAAGAGGCAGAATTATTATGAAACTAGAAACAGAGTGACATTGAACTGAAATAGAAAAAGTTGCATTATGGCGTCGTGTGAACGAATGGGGATTGCTATGGGATGAGGTAATGGGGCCGCAGTAGGTCGCAAAGGCAGCTGTTGCACTATTTATGGAGCTTGTCAAGGACTAGCAGGCATAAAAGGACATAAAATTTAAGGGTAACTATTTGTAGGAAACTATGACTGCAAAAATATTTAAGATTGCATAAATTTTTAACTGTTGAACAAGAAATCGTATCTGTATGAAGAAGCCTTTACAGTGACCTTTATGCAGCTAGAAATTGCTTAATTCTGGGCTGGCAAGCTATGAATTTTTTTAACATTTTTTTTTTTTATATCATCTGGAATACTTATGCCACAAAATGTTTCCAGACATGCATCTTATGCATCTTATGTTTTCTTGTTTTAAAATTTCTAAAAGAATTTATGTGCATGAAGGAACAATTACATTCCAGGTAAGGGATGGAAATTCGTTCCTGAATTTGATATGAGACAAGGAGGAGATGACTGTGGTAGCGTTGCATTATATTTCACATGTATTAAGGATGTTGACCCAGATTTTTCTCAATGGGTCGTGAGGCTTAATGACAGCCCTGAATGTAATATGTTTCATTCAAGCATTTTTTTCTAAGGGTTCAAGTGCTGGTCCAGTGTGCTACCATGCAGACACCTTTCTTTGGACACGTCTTAAGTAATGAAGGGCTAAGATGTTCAGAACTCACGTCGTCAGCCCTAGAAACTAGCTTTTTCTTGCGTGTTTGTTAAGCAGAAAAGGAGGCGGTGCCCAATGTAAGGGACTGGTTTGTTTCAGCTGTCGAGACTTGCACGGACCTGTCCTATTTCAAAGACGCCGCCGAAGCGTCGACTGAAGTGCTTGCCCTTCACCCAGTAAAGCTTCTTTGTGCCGTCAATTGGTCAGGCGCAACGCAGGGCTCACCTCTTCCGGACCCGGATCAACCATGGAAGTATACCAAGTCCTACCGTCAGCAGCAATGCATTGAGTAGCAGCCTCACCCATGCTCAGTTCGCCAAAGTTTCGAACAAAGATCCGCAAGAGGAGCTTGTTTCTTTTTATACCCGACCGAGGGTATATTAATTTTAGGGAGTTTGTAACACAGTGAAATAATCATCGTGGCCCTTAAAGCCTTTTAGAGATATGACCGAGACCGACAGGTTAATCGATTAAGCCATGTCTGTCCGTCCGTCCGTCCGTATGTGTGAAGGTTTAAGGTCTTCAAAATCAAGCTAGAAAGCTGAAACTTGGTACACGGCTTGGTTCTTTTGTTGCACAGACGAGGCTTTATCCGTCAACGGCCACGCCCACTACTGGCTTCAATGTGAGACAACGTCTATTTCACATTTTCTTTTAAAGTGCCTTCTGGTCAAGTTAGACAAGGCATAGGAACTTAAATTTTGGTTCTGAGCAATATTGGCTTAAGACTTTAACAAGATAAAAATTGGACCGCCCACAATCTTGACCATGCCCACTTTTAACATGTTAGATCTTTAAAAACCCGATTTCTCGGAAAGTTCACTCCAAATCGAAAAAAAATTAGGACAAATATTAAAGATATTGCCATTTGATAAGTTTGCTTAATACAAAATTTTGAGCTCCGCCTGAGGCGTTTTTAGGGAAAAACTGTTTTTTTCTGAAATAATTCACTCCCGTCGCCTCACCTAGAAGCGCCCTTGCGGGATTCAGTCAAGCATACTTAAAACTTACAATAAAATCTGAATATCAATCTGTGCCGTCGTCATATCTTCTCCAATCAAACAACCAGCCTCCGTTGTCCAGCTTTTCCACCACGGCCTTGGAGGCTCTTGTCAACTGCTTACAGTTGTGATGCTTTGGAAAGTAGATTTGAGGGCAGAGCATGGTGATATGGAGTTTGATCTGATACTGAACCAATTTCTCCAAAAATCCTCGCCATTGCGCGAACTTTTAAGGGCTTCTACAGCGATACTATAAACTCACTGTATTAACTTTTACAAATCGTATAGTTTGGTAGAATAATTGATCAATCAAAATTCGCTGCTAGGAATAATAAGACTTAAATACCCAAGCATCCTTAAAAAAGATGAGACACTTTGAATTGAGCCACCTACAGAGCCATCAGTCTTCATAACATCGCGTGCAAGATCGTTTCTGCTGAGCACCTAAAGCTATTTTTGAACAATCTGATCCATATCAGTATGGCCCTAGTCCACCATCGATCAAATTTTCACACTGCGGCAGATATTGGAGTTCCAGTTCGATACCCACTAGTTTTCATCGATTTCAAGACCGCATTTGACGCATTTGTAGAGGCGAGCTATATAGCACAATCTATAATTTTGGCATCCCTGCCAAGATCGTCAGTTTGTGCAAGATGACAATGGAGAAGTCACGCTGTTTCGTCAAGGTCGATACCACCTCACTGCCCCCTTTTGATGTAAAAGACTCATAGGACCGTCTTGCCACATGACAACCCTGATATAGGCCCGATGCACACTTGCGTCATTTTGACGCGCGGGCCCGCAGCGTCACCGCTTTTGCGTCATACAGTACTTGCGAACATATTAAGTAATGCACACACACGTGCGATGACGAGCCGTCACCGCGCGTCTTCCTTGCGGTTTAAAAATCTCGCGACTTTCCGCGAGACCGCAGCGTCACCGTGAATTGCAAATCGGAACGATTTGCAGAAATCGCAAGCGTGCATCGGAATATAATCGCAAGAACACAGCGTGAAGTTAGTGAAGCGTCCGTGAGTATCGAAGGGGCTTGCAAGGACCTAGCAGTTAACGAGGGCAAAGCCAAGTATATTCTGTCATCAGACAATGACACCAACCCGGAAAACAAAGAAAGGATATCTCTTGCCAATCGCCGTTTCTTTGGGCTTAGTAGGTAATTGAATAGGAAAGCCCTCTCTCGAGCTATTCTTAAGTGTCCGTATGTAGAACCTCATCATCCCAGTTCTGCTTTACGGTGCAGAAGCATGGATCCTACCAAAGGCAGATAAAAACACTTTAGGCAGCTTCAAGAAGAAAACTCTACGGCCGATTTAAGGTCACGTCTGCACAGACGGAGAGTGGAGTAGGAGATATAACATCGAACTGTACGGGCTGTACGGGCTGTGGGGTGCAGTGGCGTAGTGGTTAGTGTGTGTGCTTACTACGCCGGAGGTCTGGGTTCGAATCCTGCCATCGTCACCTAAAAAAAAAAAAAAGACTTGTTCTTTTTCACGGTCCCCACCTCCGCGAGGGTTTGACAAGTCCTCCGGGAGTATTAATTGTCTTGGAAAACTTCTCAAAGTGCCGTTCGGATTCGGCAAAAAATTGTAGGTCCCCTTGTATGTAAAGAAATCAACGCACCAGCATACATTGTTGAGAAGTTGGCCCTGGTTCACCTCGAGCTGTTGCGCCACTCTATTTATTTATTTTATGTACGGGCTGTACAGCGGTACCAACCTAGGCAGAAGAGTCACAATACAAGGTCTACGATGGCTGAGTCTAGAGCGGATAGATACCAACGCCCCGGCCCGGAAAATTTCAAATCCATCCCGCAGGGACGGCGCAGTAAAGGAGCACCGAGGCTCAGGTGCCGCACGCAAGTGGAAGGGGACCTCAGCCAACTTCGCGTGCGAAACTGGAGACCTCCCGGATTGTAGCGCAATCTTAAGTAAGTAAGTAAGTTCTCTTGAAAAGCGTCGTAAGTCCTTTGTACATACATTCCTGCATCATACATTCCTGCAAAATAAGACAGAGTCTCTGTGCTCCCAATTCTTAAGCCCAATTCAGACATTAAATTGAATTGAAAAGTGCTGCCTTTGTAGGAAAAGTTTAAGAATGTATCAAAAAGCAGCCTTGGTTTTGGTTCGGACTGGCGTATACGAGTTCAACCGCACAATTTGTTTCCTATAATGAAGCTCGGCAGCAAATTTTCGTTTGTCAAGGAGAAAGAGTGCGTAAAGAGGAAACATAATCCTACGTAATGAGGCTCCGAAGAGAGGCCCGAGTTCAAATATGCTGAACATTTTCAGTTTTGAGATCTATGATCAAAAGCGTAAGGTAGATAAGTGGTAAGAAAGCTGCGCTGATGTCTGAAGGAAAAATGAAGGCTCTCACAAGCACATAAGAATTAGAGAGGAAATAAACGGCCGCTGAGATAAAGATGCTTTGCATGAAAGCAGGAGTAACGAAACTGGATAGAATAAAAACTACGATCATCCAAGAAAGCCTCCACGTATAAGAACCTATCTCCAGGCAAATGAAGCACGACCCACTCAGTTGGTATTCCCATGCGAACCCTGTAACCCTACAATCGCGTAAGACAGAAAGGCCTAAACATTCATGGATCGCGGAAATGCAACAAAAACATTGTTTAATTGGCCTCCCTCAATGATTTAATTGGCTTGGGCGAGGGCGTGGGAGTAGGAGTTGATGGTTATGCTTCCTCAATCCAGATCATAACTTCGCGGCTAAATGGAAAAAAGAATAAGAAGGCTACTTAGCCAGTATATCTTGTACTATGAAAGCCCTGCACAAAAAAACCAAAGCCTGTACCCGCAAGTGTTATGCCTTTACGGAGAGAAGCAAGCATATTACCAACAGAAAATTCAGTTACAAAATTTGGCTTTCATTCAGCTATCCAACTGAAAGCCTCTCATTTTGTTACGCAAATCGTAAGTGTTTCAATTCGTGAAAGTGTTTAAACGTGCTGCGTGTGCAAAGGAAAGAATGATAGGAGCGGGAGTATGCATAAAAAGTAAGAGATGGAGAGGTGCAAAAATTGTCATGGCTAGACCGAGAATCAGGATTAGGGTGGGTTTAGATGGAAGTTCTCTTGTGTCTTAGCTCAATGAATATTGACTTGATTTTACTGTTGTGGTCGTAGAGTCAAAGGTTTTACGCTTGCGATGAATTAAGAGTGGATTCCCGCATGCCAGCGACTATGTTTGGACAAAACTTGGTCCCCTTATAATGCCATTGGGCGCAGTCAGGCACTCTTGGATTAGCTCGAGTAGATTCGACAAAAATCGAGTTAAGGGGCAATAAATGACCCCTTCTTCTCTGAACTTCAGGGAGTGTAGGAATGAACTTTGGCCGCATGATCAAGTCTGTAAGTTACTTCTTCCTTCTTTATAAAAAGCTCTATGGAGGTGTCAAGCTCAAGATTATCTTTAAATCTTTAAATGTCGAATTGAATGATTTGCTACTTTACATTTAGGGCCACGTACTTTTCACATAAATTCCTAACCTCAAGTTTTGGCCTCGTTTGAGTTATTACAGGCTAATCAAAAAGTTTTAATATTATCCCCCGCCATACGTCATTAAGCACGAACATATGCGCCAGCTATGCACTTAATATTCCATGTTAATTAAAAACCCTGTCAATGATGAAGTGAGGTTATGCCAGAAAAAAAAAATAAATGCCAGCACATAAATTCATAACATAACCAACAACCCTGTTTAAAGTACAGGAACAACCAGCGCTAGTTATTCTCTTGCCAACACTGCGCTGCCGCCCCTATAATTATGAAATTTTAATTTTACCCCTGCTTAAGGGGTTGATGACATCCTCCACAAGTGCCTGATTCTATGCAATTTGGTGGGAAAAGTTTGTAATTTTGTCAGAAAACCTTTTTTTTTCTGTGCTATATTGTAGCACATCACCACAAAAGGACACGTGCGCATGCTGCACGTTCGGTGTGTGAATTGCATTCGTGAATAATGTGCTTACAAAACTGACAACCAGCAAAGAGTTAAGTGGTCGCGACAAAAGTGTGAAAAGTGTCGGTTCTAGTCGCGCCTTTAAAAACTATCATAAGGTTTTGTGGGTATTCTAAAGCTTGACGCAAATGATGCCACATTTCGTTTGAGATGAGCAAAAGCCGGCGAGTATACATTTTAACGTCACCAACGGAGCACATCACTTCGTCGACGTTGTAACTGATTTTGTCATATAATTTGGGACCTTCTTTTCCCGGAAGTCAAACCTCTAAATCACCATAGTCCTGCCAAATAAACACGACGTATTCCATTAAAATTCAATTCGGTCTGCACTGCCGAACACTGATGCATCAATCCATGCTGACATTCGGATAGAACTAGCTCCCAGCCGGCATTCATGCGCTAATTACCAAGTGACCTGTAGTGCGCCCTACGCACATCGCGGCGGCGGCGGCGGTCCTATGCCAAAAGTTAGAAAAACGGATTTGCTGTCCCCCTGAGGCCTCGAGACCCATCCCCCAACGCAAACATTTGCTAATCAAAAGTCCATCCGCCAAAGCCGGTATGGCATGCTCTGCCCGCACATCCAATGTGCCAATTCCAACAGAATTTTGCATTTGATTCTGCTGCGGTGACGATGTGGTGTGGTGCAGCTCACCGCACCGCCACCCTAAATGATTCTGTCGCACATACGTCGATATTTACACCTGGCTTAAGCCCCCGACTGGACACCTGCGGCGGACCTCGTTTTTTCTGTGATTATTTGGATTGCGAGTCGATTTACCTGGGTCGCATGGTGTACCATCGTTCTAATGGAATCGAACCCCGAAGGGTTGACGGTGCAGGCGACAGAGACCACCCCCTGCCGTAGGAAATTGAAATAAGTTCAGGTTTGTTTTGTGTTTATGGAAATTTATGCTTTGTTTGTGTTGAGTGTATCTGTGTGTGTGTGTGCATTGGAGACTGGAGAGTTTGTTTGTGGTCAGATGATTTATGATCAGATTTTCAGTTAGCCCCCGCCCAGAGGGTGGCGGTTTGTCGGTCGGATGTTTGTCTGTGATTTATTGTCCATAAATTCTGGTGGATGGTTAGGAAATTACAAGAAGGAGTGCATAGGGGATTTGTATTTGTATCGAGCAGACAGATTCTAATCACGCAATTCCAAATAGCCTGCGGGTATACTCCAAGACAATAGGCACATGTGTATGTGTAAAATGTCGAGCCTTGTTTTTATGGCATAAATCGTGTTTGCGATTTAATTAAAAGAAAAAGGTAATGTAGGTACTCGCAGCCTATTAAAGTGTTGCCACCATCACGCCAGCCATTAAGGATTACACCGTTAAGCAAAACCACTCAAAGTCCTTTTATGGACTTCGTTCAACTGCAAAGCGAAACTATAACTCACATGTGAGAGTGTACAGCCCCGCGGACACACTATAAATGATGCAAGACGTTGTCGTCCTTCTCGATCCGGTGTGAGGGATTACACCGTAAAGGTAACTTAAGAAATTTTATGCCTTCCGGGGTGGTGGATAAATAACAAAGCTACTATACCGCACCGTCCGTGATTTAGACACTTTCTGCCTGAGCCGATTTCATACCCCACCTGTCCCGGCCACATAGTGTAAATGCGGCCTTCGGCCGGTGAGATAGGTTCATTTTATTGTCAAATAAAAGGTCAACAGGGAAATCCATTTCAGACGTTAATAGCGAAAGCTCTTACGGGCCGAGAATGTCAACCTTTGACGGTAAAAAGAAATCTCGGTGACAATAATTTCGTCACGTGGGGGCTTTTTGTGATGGGCCGTTTGCTTTGTATGAGTTTGACAAACGCCGGATTTACTTAATCGCCCAGTGCGGGTTTTACAGTGTCAATTAAAGCCAACTTAGCGGCTTAGGATGTGTAAACGAAGGGACATAGGATAAGTGTTGGGTGCGTTCATTGCCTGACATTTTGATGACACGTTTTGGTTGATGTCGAAATAAAGGAATTAGAATTCTGGAACAAGTAAAAATATAACAAAAGGTATGTGAAGAAGAATCCTGAAAGTAAAACGACCTTTTGGTTAATTTGCTTAAGGAAAATGCTTGTGGAATTCACTCCCACTTAATACTTTGTAGCCATGAAGTAAGGACATCAGAAGGAGTACACAAGGAACTTATACTTGAATCTGAATCATTGATCAACTTTCGCCGCGTTAGTTATCTTAAATAAGTTCCCCACGACATTTTCAGTAATACGATAAGTAAAGGTACTCCTCAAGTAACGAAGTAGAGATGGTAGCGGAAGGACACATGAGAGGGTGACCCGAAGTCAAATTTAAATACCTACTGAACTGAAGTGGGATACTAGGGTTAAATTATGACCTGGTCCTCGAAGTTTTGGGGTTATTAAACTATCATGTTTAAACACAATTAATAAAAGAAACACCAGCAACTTCGGATAAAGTCTTGCACAGCATATCTCCTCAGCAAAGCTCAAAATATCAACGTTGGTAGGCACAGCTCTAAGAAATTTAAGACAGTTGTGCTAAACAGCGCAAATAGAAATTCAATACTCAGCTTAAGCGGAAATTTGTCGAAGGAAAAATGTAGCCTTGTAAAATGTAACTCCTGTCAAATAACACCTGATTAGAATCCTGTCGCATAATACCTAAACAGAATTATCCAAGTCTAACAAAAATAATAATTAATATTTTGAATGCAAACAATACACAAAAATTTCCAGAAGATGTACAAACATTTGCTCAGAGCAAAAAATATTTTTCTTGTTTCTCTCAAACACAAAAGTGTTTGTTAGAGTGAAATAAGTGATCGTTTGAAAATAATCAAAGAAAACAAGTGGGTAAATGATATATTGCACATGTAAAAACATCAGTTCGTAAAACCAACTGCCACGCCTCCATAAGGTGGGCGGGATGTAAAAATATGACTTTTGTATGCCTTATGATAGGTAATTCCATACATTTAAGACTTAAACCCCGCATTTTGAACTAAAAGAAATCAATTTTCTCAAGTCCCTCCCACAAATGGGGGCGGAGGTATATACTTAGCACACCAAAAAGTTTGCCAATGCTAATATCTACCATTTTTAATATTTTTTACTTATTTTTTATATATTTAGTGAATAACCGTCATTCTATGTTAAAACTCCTAAGAAAGTGGGCGTGGTCAATACAAGGGTAAAACCCTTTTAGCTGCCTCAAAAACAATTACAAAGCAGTGCTGCATACCAAAAATCAGTGTGCTAGTATGTATAATTGTAATATAGCTGGAGAGTGAAAAAAAATAATTAGAAATTAAAGGCGGTGGATTTTTCAGTTAAAAATCTTTTTAGCTCAAAAAGTAAAGCATAAAAGTTGTTTACATACGAATGCACGGACATGGCTTAATCAATTCTTCCGTCGGTGTCGACTATATCTGTAATAGCACTTAGGGCTCTACGGTGAATATTTCACTGCGTTACAAACTGTACGATAAACGTAAAATACCCTACGTAGGATTCAAAGAATTGTTTGTCAAACAACAAATTAGATTTGGGAAGAATTTGATTTTTTATTACAAGATTTTAAGGTGATGATCGAGAGACTACCTTCTTGATAAGCAAAACAAGAAGGTAGTCTGTACCAAAAGTTCGTTTTTTGGACAGCGCGTTTTGTCAGCCTATTGGAAAACACTAAATTGGGGTGGAAGCTACCCTCTTTATTCCTTTGAAACTTTTCAAAGAGCCCGCAAACATTTCATAGGTTCTTAACTAGCAATTTTCTAGGTGTCAAACTAAAATACTTATTTTTGAAAAAATATAATTTATTAGCTTAATAAGCTCTTGACACTGAACTAAAAACTGAGTTTTGGGCAAAAAGTTTTCGAAAACTCGTTTAGCCATTCACACTTTCTTAACGCAGACTACAATTTGTTCTCGTTTTTCATTTCCTCATTTGCTGTCAAATTATAGCCCACATTTATTATAAAAGGTGCCTTAAAGGATCGATAAAATATGGGAACCTATCAAAAATTTTACGCTGATCTCAAAACTACAAGAACTTTTCAAATGGGACATTCAATTTCGCAAATATTTTTATCCATAGTTGAGACAAGAGTAACATTCCTTGCAAATTTAATTTAAAATTCTCAAGGCAATTTGATAATCGTGACTTTCAAAGTGATTTTGAATGAAAACTACTAAAACACTGGGATTTCGAAAGCAGAAAATTTACAAGGTTTTGCGTGTTTTCACGAAAACACAGTTTTCGGTTGTGTAGAGGGCATAAGGAAACTGATTTATGGAAAGTGTGTTTTCTTTTTTCATAGACAGATTTGCGAATTTTGTTTGGAAGAAACAAAAAAGTGGTTGCTGGAAACAGTTTTTTTTTAAATACTTCTTTCTTTTCAAATATTAAGCGTTTCTTCTGTGATTCAGAGAAGGGTTTATTTATGGCTTCCCTTGTATTAATTTCTTAGCAGCGCGAGTAGATGGGACAAAAGAAGGTGAAGAAGATGCAAGCCCCGGCAGGTGGAAGGCAGAATGAACCATTAAATCTGTGTGAACTTTTTTACCCCCGTGGGTAGGAAAAACCTACGAAAACCGGCCGCGCGTTCTCATAGTATTCGTGTAAGATTCTTACTCACTAGAAAACCTCCCATAGTTCAAGCTTCTGTATTAATCGCGTGTGGCAGGCTGCCTTCCGATGAAGGCCCACAGTACCGTCAATTTATGCGGTTTCGTCCTATGCCGCTAGACCCAACGGTCTCGTTCGTTGTAGTTGCCGCGTAAGATTTGTCTGCTTCAAGGCTCGGATTATTTCATGGTTGCACTTGCAATGTCCGCGAAGTCGAGTTTGCATAAATAAGACTTGGCATATAAGACACCGACTAAGAATACGAACGGTAGCACCCTTCTGTGCTGGATGAAGTGAACGTAGCTTAAGTAATTAAGCTTTGGTGTAACAAAGAATCTGGAGCTGTCGGTCTAGCTGCCGAGGTTTTGAAATCAACTGGCTATGAGCTGGTCAGGAGCAAGCATTAACTCTTTTGCAAGTGGTCGGCGGAAAGCATGCCCGGTTAATGGAATTTCAACATTGTTTGTTTGTGATTTTTGGCTGGATGACGAAAGACTGTTTCTTATCATTACTAGTCCAGATTTGTCTTCAGCTGGTATTTAATTTTTTCCTTCTAGTTTCCTTCGTTTTGTGCCGATATTCCCGAAAACGAACAAGACAATCAGGTATTTGCTCTTTAAAGTTTTGAATTCTAGGTTTGCTTAAGGATTTACTGTCACTTTTGTGGATTTGAGTTGATGGACTTTAATGGATCGTCTTCTAACTAAAGGCCTGTGGATCAAGATCTTATAAAGAAACAATCCCGAATAGACTCTGTTTTATTTAAAAAAAATTATTGTTTTTTTTATCTTTGTTCCAATAAGTGGGACCAAATAAGGGAGAAGTCATATTTTCACAATAGACATTGATGCCTTCACTAAAGATTAACATAAGATGCAGCCTTATAACATCATTTATCTAGAGTTTGGTGGGGTCAATCTTCTTTTAAAGCTAGGTTTTTGGCCCAAGATCCTTTTTTAAAAGTCAATTTAACCACTGCTGGGGAAGGAAACAAGCTTCTTTCGGATCGCCCTTCACCTGTTGAAAAATTTACTTTCAAGAGCAACGTGGGAAAATATAAGTCGAGACTATTTAAAGCCATCATCTCATCGTCGTCTTACCATTACCAATCCGCCATGATCCCATCATCTGTTTTTGAGGGCTCATAAATTCAAGTCAATATTGGCGATTAAAAAGGCAGAGACAAATAACGAAGAGAACGATTTTCAAATGCTACATCATCACTTAGTCGAAAATCAGTCTTATATATAAGCTAACCTCGTCCTTAGGGCAAGTAGTAGGGGGAAAAAAACCAACAGATCCTTCTCATCAATAACAAAATAATAAAAGGAAATCTCAACGCCAGTCCTATACGATTGGAAAAATCTTTTTCAATTGAACCGAAATGATTTATTGACGAATGCTTCTGACTGGAATTCAATCAGCGAACGCATTTCGTAATAAATTCATGATGACGTTTTCGTTTTCGTCGCCTTCGTCCTTTTTTTTTTGCTTGTTAGCTCGTTGTTCCCCTCATTGACTTGAGCGGTGGCATATCCTTCCTATAGCGAGAAGGCACACACAGATAAATGGAATAGAAATGAGAAGTGGTTTTGATTTATGGTACAACTACTTTGACTGACAGGCATCATCCGGCTAGGAAAGCAATTGGTCGCAAGTGTAAATCAATTCTCGGGTTCCACAACGAGGCAAGTCATTCTCTACTTTCTGCACTGTACGTGCTGATGAAGGGATCGTGATTTGGTTAATGGTTTCTTTTTTGTTAAGGAAATGGCCTTATCATCGGGAGGTTTGCATTGATTAGTCCAAAGCAGGAAGCAAATGCATCACCCTCGAAGAGCTCTTCCCGAAAAATCCAAATATATTACAGAGAGTCCTGGAGAGGAGCAAGAAAAAATCCACTTAAATTCCCATCGCACTTCATGACGCCCCTGGATTCACTGGATGTTTTCACACTTCGTTTTCAATTGTTGAAGAAATATTTTCTCAGAGAAGCTTCCCAACCATGCAATGTCATTTTTCTCAACATCCCAAGGAGAGTATGAAAAAGAAAAGAATATCGAAGGAAATTTAATCCTTAAAGCCGCAAAGTCCTCATCATATGGCGAGCTTTCCTTATATGACAACCACCGCAAGCGAAATTCTTGCTATTGTCAACTATTCCTCGTATGTTACATACCCACACACATGCACAACCTTCTTACAATGGGAAATTTTTCTCTGTTCAATCGAGCACTCAACGATTGTGTAACCACTCGCAGATAAGAGTCCTTGAAGGTTAAGTGGGATTTTATTGTCTCCTTAAGTATGTGTGGAAGTTTAGTTTTTCTTTTGCGTTATCGTGATATCGTTAAATGTTTTAATGCACATTGCATCTCTGAAGTAGATATCAATGTGTGTGTGTGTGAGTGACCTTGAGTGGGGGGAAAAGCAATATCCTGATAGGGATACCATTCTTGTGCCGCAACAGTTGGAAATGATGGGTATTGATCAGATTTATAGATGCGACAATTGTATGGACTTTAAGTGCTTCCACTTCTATATAAGGATAACGGCAGGATAACAGAGCGTTGGTTTTAAGGTTGTCCTATTGAAAGGGCCAAAATCTATAGGTAATTCCTTCTTCAGTCAACCGTTTGCAGTGCAGTCCAAGATAGGCTTGGAAGAACGAACGCAGAGCAACAGACGAAAAAATCAGGAGCGTCTCCCACTAAATTAGTGGCTTAATGGTGGACGCGTGGCTGTTATCCAGGCTTAATTTAAATTTTTAAATAGAGTGGCGCAACAGCTCGAGGTGAACCAGGGCCAATTTCCCAACAATGTATGTGTTAATTTCTTTACATACAAGGGGACCTACATTTTTTTGCCGAATGCGGACGGCACCTTGAGAAGTTTTTCAAGACAAATGATACTCTCGGAGGGCTTGTCAGACCCTCGCAGAAGTGGGGGCCGTGAAAAAGAACATGTCTTTTTTTCAGGTGACGATCAGGATCCAGGCTTAGGTCGGCCCAATATTTAACACCTGTTTCTCTTCCAACATGAACATACACCGGACAACAAAAAGATGATGTCAGATTTTTCTTTTGAATTCGCTGCTGGTTATATAACTTCATTTCTCCGGAAAGGCATAACACTTGCGGGGGTAAGCTTTATTGTTTCTGTGAACTGTGCAGGGCTTTCAGGTTCCATACATCAGCGCGTGTTTTTAAGAACTGATCGGATCTAGAAAAGTAAAAAAGAAGAACCCCGAATTACAACCGAGGGATCAACAATTCAGGAGCGTCTGCCTCTAAATGAGCGAGTTTCTGGACGGCTAGCGTCTGTTATCCATGTTTAGGTCGACCGAATAAAAAACATCTTTTCTCTTCCAACATGCACATAGAATGGACAACAATTGTGTGTCAGATGTTTCTTTTGAATTCGCTGCTAGTTATGTCATTTCATTTCTCCGGAAAGGCATAACACTTGCGGGGGTAAGCTTTATTGTTTCTGTGCACTGTGCAGGGTTTTCATGTTCCCTACATCAGCGTGTGTTTATAAGAACTCATCGGATCTAGAAAAGTAAAAAGAAGAACCGCGAATTACAACCGAGGGATCAACTACATAAATTTATGTATGAAAATCTTAAATCAGTCCCACTCAGAAGTGCTTCTCTTGAAGGATTTACGATTTTTAAAATTGAAACAGTCCGAATAAGCAATCCCCATTCAGAGCACTGAAATCAACACTCATATCATTTTCCACATCCGACTACGAATTTCGCATCTCCAGCAAGAAACCTTTGTGCTCGCGCAACCACTGTTGTTCAAACACACCCCACAACACGAGTCCTTTTATTTCGGAATACTCTTGCACACAAAAAAGCCTGCCTTCCTTATAAATAACAACCAAAAATAAATGTTAAATTAAAAGAGCATTGTGCTCGATCCATTGTTGGTTGCTGGGCTTTTGAATTTTCAGTCCCTTGTGCAGCTTTCGCCTCCGAACGGCCGCCATCTGATGCAACGAACGCAACCAAGTTAATTTATAGACAAGTCCTTTTTCCAACTTTAGTCCAATAAGGTTAAATGTGGATTTATGCATTTTTATGCACTTTTATGCACTCAACAAATTGGTTCATTGACTTTATGTGGATGCGACCGACCCAGCGCTGCTGGGGGGCCAATAACAGTGTCATCAGGATATTTATTATCGAAAAAGAGCTAAATGAGCAAAATAGCATTTCCTCCCTACGATGATGGTAAAAAGGACGACGAAATGAAAAAAAGCAACTAAATTTATTCATATTCCACCCAATTTCCGATTCTCTCGTTGTGCCTGCTGTTCCTGGTCTTGGAACGCATAAAAATGATGATCATGACTGTGAGTACAAGAATCTAATTTCCCCCCGCAGTCCTTCGAGTGCAAGTAAACTTTTCAGGAAGTTGTTCAAAACTATGAACAACAGCGCGCCAAGGAAAAGCAAAATAAAGGTATACGAGTCGGATGGAAAAAAAAACTGTGTAGGAAAACAGGAAAATTATGCGAAAAGTTTTGTGTAGCAGTGTGCATGGAATTTGTAAAAAAGTAACCTGTGCCGCGACATTATTATGCAAAAATACTGGAGTATATCTTGCATCTATTATATACAGGGTATAACCCAGAAGCCTTTTATTTCAAACTGCTCGGTTGGTGTTGGTGGCCGCTGTCTGCCCCCTGGAAATAGGGAACGAACGCACGATTTGTTTTCGTTTATTTCGCTGTGGAATAGTTTCGCCACCGGAAACACCATAACGTTTGGATAATGGGGGAGAGTTTCAATTTTTTTTTTTTTGTTCTTGGTTTGAATTGTTCCTTCGAATGCATCTGGTGCACCAATTTAGTTAAAAGAACGGCCAATAAAGGGCTTTTAAAAAGGCATTCAATGGCTGGATGGGACTCTTAAAAGTAAGTACGCTACTAAAGCGGTTTTTTGGATGTTAAGGACTACAATGCTTTTATTGCAGTTTTTTTATTTCCACCGTTTATAGTGATAATATGTGCTTCGAAAATTAGTTCCAAGCTGGATAAAGCATGATCATCGACTTCGAAGAGAGTTTTTTTTAGCCTCCTTTATAAAAAGGGGAATCGTCAGAGAAAATTTTCGAAAGGAAAGATCCCAAACCCTTGCAACTGCAGCTGAGGAGCACGCGTTTCACTTTCCATGCATTTCTTGATTTTTTTGCACCCAAGGTGCTGATTCACGAAAAATCTCTTCTGCTGAAACTCTCGGACTAGTGCCTGAAGGAGTTGAACTCTTCCTGACTTTATTTTTTAGCTTTTCTACCTCGAAGATGGGTTTGTGATTGACGCAGACCAAGCAAAGCACGTAGAGCCACAGGTATTGAAGCTCAGTTGTCTTAAGCAATTCCGAAAGAATGAAAACTAACTACTTTGACATACTGTGACGAGCCACTACTGGCAGTTCCACCAGAAATGTCTATCATAAAAGGGTGGATTTTTCAACGCGGAGGGTTGGTTGTACCAAAGATCAGTCCCAGCTTCCTATTTTTATACCCGACCGAGGGTATATTAATTTTAATGCATAGTTTGTAACACAGTGAAAAATTCACCGTAGAAGACCCCTAAGACCTTTTAGAGATATGATCAAGACCGACAGGTAAGTCGATTAAGCCATGTCCGTCCGTCCGTCCGTCCGTCCGTCCGTCCGTCCGTCTGTCCGTATGTATGCAGTTTTGAGGTCTTTAAAATTGAGCTAGGAAGCTGAAACTTGCAGCGTTGCTTGGTTCTTATTTTGTACAGGCAAAGTATGAAAATTGAGAAAATCCGCCAACAGCCACGACCACAATTGGCGTGAATGTCAGACAACCTCAAATTTACATTTTATTTCAAAATACCTTTTGGTCAAGATAGACAAAACATATGAGCTCAAATTTTGGTGGAGAGCAATATCAACCAAAAGCCTTTAATAAGGCAAAAATTGGACTGCCCACTCCATTGACCATGCCCACTTTTAACCTCTGAACTCTTTGAAAACCTGATTTCTCGGGAAATTAATTCTAAGTTGAAAAAAAATTCTATGACAAATATTAAAGATATTGCCATTTGCTAAGTTTGTTGCATGCAAAGCATTGAGCTCCGCCCACTTTTAGGGGCTTTTTTGGTAAAAAAAAACAGTTTTTTAAGCATATAAATATTCGCTTTTAACCCATTTTCTCGTGTTTCCAACGAAATTAGAGTTAGTTGATTTAAATTTTCAGCCTACGCCCTAATTTGGGGGCGTGGCCAACACAAATAATTGACATTCAGTATATGAAACAGACCAAAAAATTAAAATTTGGTGTTGATGGGTAAGAGGCTCGGGTATTTAGAAGTTCGTTACAGACGAGCTCTTGCACTTACTTACTTGTTTTTCGTAAAGTGGCAAAAACATAAGTTTTTTCCTGATATACAGTGCCGCTCAACTGAATAGGTTTAAAAAAAATTTCTTCTATTTTTTCTTCTCTCTTTGTTCCTATGGCATTTTTTCCTTCTTTCTATTTTGTTTTGAACATTCATTTGTTTACTCATAATGTGACAAAAAAATGTACCGAATTCTATGCAACGGTAAATCAGAATTTTACTTTCATCGTGTAATTCGCTAAATGTGTGGTCTATTTTTGGCTCATCTGATTAGGTTTGAAAACTTTGACTTCACTTTTTGATTGACTGCGTGATTGAAAACATATCATTTCTTTGGACTACTTAAATTTAAAGTAATTGCTACCATTTCTTTTAATATGGGTCGGGGAAAATCTTTAACCGATTTTGAAAAAGGTCAAATTAAAGGCTATATTGAATCTGGCCTAAAACATAATGAAATTGCAAAGAAGATTGGTCGAAGCCAAAACGTGGTATGCAATTTTCTTCGTAATGAAGGCGATTACGGGAAAAAAATGAAAGGAGGAAAAAAATATGCTACAACGGCATCAAAAAGGCGACTAATCCTTCGAACTGCTTCGAATTCCCACCTCTCTGCCAGTAAAATCAGGGATGAATGCGGTGTAAATGCTAGTTTGGCAACGGTAAAACGAGTTATTCGGAGTGCTAAACACTTAAAGAGATTAAAAATAACAAAAAAACCTCCTCTCAATGATGCACGGAAGGAAGCGCGACTTCAATTTGCGCGGGATCACATGACATGGAACAAGGAGTGGAAGGCTGTGGTCTTCTCCGACGAAAAAAAATTCAATCTCGACGGACCGGATGGCTACAACTATTATTTTCACGATATGCGAAAAGAGGAATGCTTTTTGAGTCGTCATCACTCCTGTACAGGAGGCGTAATGGTTTGGGGAGCCATATCGTTTTATGGAACTTGCGAGCTGCAGTTTCTTTCATCAAAGATGAATGCTAATGTCTACAAGACTGTGCTCCAAAAGGCTTTTCCCCAGTTTTCCGAAATTTTTGGACCTATTCAATGGACGTTCCAACAAGACAACGCCCCCATCCATACAGCCCGGATTACAAAACAGTGGATTAAGGACCAGAATGTCAACTTGCTCGAGTGGCCGCCATACTCCCCAGACATAAATATTATCGAGAACATTTGGGGACTTTTATCCAGGAGAGTGTATGAAGGGGGAAGACAATTTCAAGACTCGGCGACCCTGGTTGAAGCGATTAAAAAAGCCTGGTCAACTATTTCACTAAGTGAAATTGAAAAATATTACGATTCCTTATCAACTCGAATGTTTGAAGTAATTAAGAATAAAGGTGGTCATACCAAATATTAAATAATGTAGAAATAGTGTCTTTTATTATTTAAGTTACCAAGCGCCATGAAATATTGCTGTGAATAATTTTTTTTTAAAGTTTTGTTGGTCAAACCTATTCACTTGAGCCAAAAATTATGTAAATTTTCAGCTATGTTTTTGAAAATATAATAAAAAAAATATAAAAACATAACCAAAAAAAAAAAACTTTTGCATTTTATAAATAATTGACCGTTTTACTTAACAAAATTTATTTGCTTTAAATCCGAGTGCTCATTATGAAGATATTATGTTTTAAGTCTAAAAAAGAAGTCAAACCTATTCAGTTGAGCTGCACTGTATTTAAGGAATATTATGTCAAGCACTTTTAAAAGTATGCAAAACATGTCCAAAGCCCACATAAAATAAGTCGGAAAGTGCAACAGTGCGTAAATTAAAACTTCAGTCCGTTTGTGACGGATTGCAAAGTACTCTTATTTGCCTGAGAAAAAAACTTCCACGCCTCCAGAAAGTGGGCGGAATGAAAATAAAAATTATGAAGTTTTTGTGATTGTATACAATTTGGACTAAAGCCCCACATTTTTAACTAAAACCAGTGAGTAAGTGCTACAGTGTGTACGCAGAAGTTACAGTCCGTAAAACGGACCGTTGAATACCCCATCCTATCCCACATTGTAAAATGCTGATGACATGGTTATTTTTTGACATTTTATAAGTAATGCAAACTTCGGAAAGGGGCGGGGTCCAACTGCCCCTAATGAGAAACCATCTATACATCCAAGTTACACTTAAATATACGTAAAAATGCAATTTTTTGGTCCAAATTCAATATTTTTGAAAAATCGACCCTTAAAAGGGGGCGCGGCTAAAAACTTTATATGAACGAAATCTAGACTGTAGTCTCGTTTACCTAGCCTGCTACTTTTTTTGTTTCATGCTTTCCTAAATTAGGCTCAAGGCTAGTCGAAATTAAGTTTTTCAGGCAAATTTTAGGTTTTTCTTCAATTCTGCCTCCAAATATGGGCGTGGCCCAAAGTCTTGTATGAACAAAATGTAGAACTAAGCTTCTACATAAAATAATATTTTCTACATAAAATATTAAGCAATTTTTTTTTAATTTTGAGCAAAAATATTGAGTAAACTGCATTTGAAAATTTACTATTAAAATAGATGCCACGCCCACTAGAGAAGGTTTACCGATTAAATTTTTTTTTTGTGTCTTACATTTATTAGGAGATGCTTAATGTTAAATTTCAGCCTTTTAGAACGTCTTACAGTTTTGAAAATTCTGGAGGTAGTTGCACATTTAGACCGATCGTTAGCGTGTCTTTGAGCGGATTTCATTTCATTTCAAATTTTTACACTTGTACTGCTTTGCATGACGCGGACCTTACGTACGTCCAGCACCCTAGCTCAAAATTCAAGACCTAAAAACATTTGACATACAGACGGACGGACATGATTCAAACGATTCAGAATTCGGTCTCGATCATATGCCCTTAAGGTCTTGGGGGTCTACCATTATTATTTCACCGTGTTACAAACTATGTGACAAACTTAATATACCTCCTATCCTATGGGATGGGGTATAAAAATAAGTAAAAAAAACATCTTTATTAAAGCCACGCAATAAGTACAAAAAACATAGCATAAATATAAAGCAAAAATATATTTTTTTTTTCATAAAACATGAAAAAAATATTTGTAAAAATTAGAGGAGGTGCCACACCCAGCGCTGCGTGGGCGTGTCTGTGGGTGGACTTTAATAATTTTTAAACTAATCTGAAAAGCAGAATTTTCAGCCCAACTATCAAATTTCAACTCGCTAGCTTTAAACTTAAGGCCAAAAGATTGCTTGTAGATGGACGGAGGGACTTACTGTCGGACGGACAGTATTAATCGGCTTAATCAATTGTTCTTCTGCTGGTCTCGATCATATCTCTAAAAGGTCTTAGGGGTCTTCGGTGATTTTTTACTGCATTTAAAAAACTAAAAACTAACTTTAGCGTTACAAATTGTACTTAATATACCCTGGGTAGGCTATAAAAATACTTCAGGTAACCTTTTTCAAAGTGAGTTGTGCGTCTGTTTAACCTGGCAAGAGAATAGGGTTTCGAGTTAGATGTCTGTGTTGGATGTCTTTTCTTGATTGAAGCAAACACTTTGTTTTTCACTCATTGAATGCTGAATTGAATGAATGTGGGGCGCCGTGGCGTAGTGGTTAATGTGTGTGCTTACTACGCCGGAGGTCTGGGTTCGAATCCGACCATTGTCACCTGAAAAAAAAGACTCGTTCTTTTTCACGGTCCCTACCTTCGCGAGGGTCTGACAAGCCCTCCGAGAGTATTATTTGTCTTGAAAAACTTCTCAAAATGCCGTTCGGATTCGGCAGAAAATTGTAGCTCCCTTTGTATGTGAAGAAATTAACACACACAGCATACATTGTTGAGAAGTTGGTTCTGATTCACCTCGAGCTGTTGCGCCATACTATTTATTTATTTATTTATTTTATTTATTTTAGAATGCTGAATTATAATTCGCCACTTCCACCACAATTTACGATAGCTCCACTGAAAACACGTTGTGTTCCTCAGCGTATGCAAGTTATGGTGCGTTATTGTACGGCCATTAAAAGGTCGGAGTTCTTCAAAATTCTTTCGAGTATCCTGTTGAAGAAGTTACGTGTCCCAAATCCTTTTTGAAATCAAAGCAGACGTTGAGGTCTTTATCATTGGCGACTTAAGTTTTTCACAAAAAACAAAGCAAATTAGTTTTATTTCGATAAAAAAAACACATCAACGTAACAATAATGAACGGAGAAAGGGAAAAACAAACACGACGAACTGAAATTTTTTATTAAATTTTCCAAAAATAAGAAAACAAAATTGTTTTGACAGCATTTTCTAGGAGCTTATGGCTAATACGCAAAACTGTCAGCGGAATCAGAAAAGAGGCTGAATATTGAAGCGTTGTCAACTTAAGTTTTACATAAGCTGCCACTGTGAAATCGGCCCTTAGTGACTTTAAGGTGCGAATAGTTTTTCGCCACATCCAATCCGAAAACATCATTTTGTTTAGAAAGTCGGCATTGAAGGGCAAAGAAATTACCTTAAGAACTCGGATATCGTCTGTAAAAACAGATAAATCTGAATTTTGCATGACCATATTGACATCAAGGATTTATGAGATGTAGAGAATTGGTCCAAGACGACAGCCTTGATGTACCTGAGAGGTTGCATTAGTTGGATCTGAAGCTGAACATTTGAAGCCGACTAGATTTGATCCAATTAACAATGAGTCTTGAGTGGAAGCTGAGGAGTTTAAAGTTCAAAATTAGAATGATTTTGTCAAATATCTTGCTGAAATGGAGAGCCAAAGGCATCAACTTACTTTCCATCTTCTAAATTGCACACAAGAAGGCAGCTAGGGAGCAGACCTCCAAAGCGGCCAACTAGAACTTGATGATAAGCCCGCAAAGCCAACTGTCCTGCACTTTAGCATCAAGTATAGGGAAAACTCCATTGACGAAGGGCGAGGAACAGTCATCAGGCGACTGAAGGAGATAGTAAATATGCAGGCGAAAAAATAGAAGACACTTGGGGATATGGTCAAGGAGGGCTTTCGGGTTGCAGTAGTCAAATCAAGAACGAAGCACAAATACTTGAAACATCTTCGACAAATTGAATGCATTTGCTGTTTTCAAATGGCTTCAATGGATTGGACGCATTCAGTGAATGCTACTGATTTCAAATTGACTTCACTGAATTCAGAGCAGTCAAAAAGATTCATTCATTTGACTTCGACTCTTTGATTGCTGAAAATCATTGCCTCAATCATGACTTCAAATTAAAAGTCGCTGAAGCGACGTAAGCAAAAAAGTACACAGGTCAGTTATAACCTTATCAGAGCGAGTTATAAGGTTCGATTTAATGTAAACGTTCCTCGACTAAGTTTTATAATTCTGTGAAACCATCAATTCAAAAGAACAATCATTGCTTCGGTTGCTTTTTATAACCGACTTAATATACCCTGGTATTAATTTTAAAGCATTGTTTGTAGCACAGTGAAATATTAACCGTTGATTTAGGCATGCATGTACTTCTGCAGTGAAGGTTCTAGGTCTAAGCTAGAAAGCTGAAACTTGAAGCACGGCTTTGTTTTTATGTTACACAGACAAGTGTTAAAATTGGTTTAACTCGACTACGACAACGCCTACTTTTGGCTTCAATGTAAGACGACCTACAGTTAATATTTTATTTCGAAAAAACCTTTTGACCAGCTTTAAGAAGCAATAGGAACCCAAATTTTTTTGTACTAAGCAAATGCGGCTATAAATCTGTAACACAACAAAATTGTTACCGCTCATACCATCGACCATGCCCACTTTTACAGTGTTATATCTTTAAAGGCTTGATTTCTCTGAAAATTTACTCTAAATCCAAAAATATTATTAGCATTCTCTAATTTTATGTCATACAAAGTTTGTTTAAGCCGTAGAACCACAGTGATGTAGCTGTGGCGGTAGTAGTAGCGGTAGTAACAGCTGTCAAAAGTTAAAACACATGTATTCAGTGTATTGCGCACACAATGTGTGTCTGTGGCGGTAGCGCGTAGCTGTGGCGGTAGTAAGAGTTGGCCAACTTTTAACTTTCGTAGCGCTTCACGGTTGACAGCGCTACACGGTAGACAGTTCAATACAAGTAAAGTAAACAATGGAGGAAAAGGACGTCGAAAAGTTTATTGAGATGGTTAAATCTAAAGAAATTGTATGGAATTTGTGTCATCTGTTGTACAAAAATATTAAATCTAGCTCAAATTAACTCAGAGTATCGGCCATTGTTTATAAACGAGGTTTTTGTTCGACATAGCTGCACTACACCATTGTGTTCAATTTTTTTACGTACTACGTCACATGGCTCCGCGGCTGTACTACGTACTACTGCTACATACCACCGCTACGGGCATTGTGGTCCTACGGTTAAGCTTTGAAAAAACGTATTTTTTTGTTTAAATTTTGTGTTTTAAACACATCTACTCATGGTCCTAAAGATATAAGTTTAGATTTTCTTCTTAGTTGACTCCCTTTTGTGGGGGCGTGGCCCATACATAAAATTAAATTGACCTCCAGTGAAAAAATTCAGGTCAAAAATAGTTTCAATATTTGGTGTTGCTTCGTAAATAGGGTCGAATTCGGCTATTAAGAAGTTCGTTTGCACTTACTCACTTGCTTCTTATTAAATTGCGAAATTTTGCTGAAAATAGTTCTCATTCGAGGAAGCTCAGTATGCTGTTCAAAATATGGGGCAGCAACGTAAAGATTTCAGAACCAAGCTGTCAATGTTCCGCTAGATTGACGAGTTTTTAATGCTTTATGAGTGTAGCACCTGGATAACAGCTGCCACAGGGAGAAATCTGCAGGTATTCGTTACCTGGTGCCTCCGGAAAATGTGGAGGATTTTGTTGAAATCTAGAATTTCGAACTAGGAACTTCATCTTAAAACGAGCCATAAGCTAATAGGCACAATCAGCCAACGGCGAAAATGACTGTAAATGGACCACTCCTCGGAAAGCCGACACACAGTCCAGTGCCAAATTTGCAATGTCAAGAAATCCATAAACTCAAGTTTGTAAAAAAATTTGCCGGCCTCGAGGCACATGGCTTGAACTGCGGAAGACGATAGCAACCAACTGGGAAAGGGTTGAAAAGAGCTCAGCCGCATCGCTGAAAACTGCTAGCGAGGGCACGCAGGTGTGATGGAGCCCCAAGGCCCCATAAGGGGTACAACACGAATTAATATTGGTATGAAAGACGGTTCGGCGCATGCTGACGATCACTAACACACTATCACTACGGGAGCGAATCCTAATTCTGCTTTTCCAAATTCTGTTTTTTCAAAAACCTGACTTAAGGAATAAAACTCTGCTTATTCTGCTTTTTAAAACAAACTTCTAAATTTTTTAAAGTTAAGAAAGGTAAAAAAGAAGCAAGCAGGGGGTTGAAGAGGGCAGCACGGCATAATTAATATTTTTCTGTAAAAGTTGCATTTCCAAAATCTTGTAAAACAGAATTCTGTTAAAAGAATTTTGATCCCAGGAGAATTAAGACCTCAACCATGCAAAATTACTGACATTAAGATTGGGAAAAGCTTCTTGTTTGCAGGATTATTATGAACTTAGTGCCCTTCGCCTTGAAGCCATCTTTAATCTTAATCCAAAGCAAATGACTCCCAGTAAAAGGGCGGCGTTAACCAGAGGTAGAGCCAGCAGGGAATAGGAAAGCCCAGCTATAGCCATAGTTTCTTTAAATTATAACTGGATTTTATTGGCAGTTCATTTTGTTCTTATCCTGGTACAGGAACTATGACTAAAATATAAATCATATAATTCTCTCATCGCATCTTGGGTTCGCCTTATTTGGCTTTTTTTTTTTAATAAAGTGGGTTAAAACCAAATTCCCTTTAAGGGTCTTATCATATAGCTATCATCGAATAGCGTCATTGGAACAAATCAGTGGAACAACGTCTTCGGTTTGACAAGTCATTCATAGTAATCATTGAAAATTTCTGTCAGTGCCAACAAAGAGCTACAGACATTTGAGGTTGGAGCTGATCAGAGAAAGGAAAACTGAAAACTGACAGTTGAGGATAGAAAGAGAATGGAATACTTTTCAGTGGAACGATTTTGTCGCAAAAACACAAATCAAAATCAGCTGTTTCTTGAAATCGATTTCAGTGAAATAGTAAAAGCAAGTTTACATAAAAATTTTATGTATTTTTGTTACGGAAAAATTCTGCAACTCATAAGCTTCATTTTGATACGAATAACAGTCAACCTTGTTTGCTCAAACGTCTAAAAACATGAAAACAAATTTTTCAATGATGCAATCCGATGATAGCTATGGTTAGACCCTAAGGGTCTGTTTTCAAAGATTTGCACAGTCAAATGACTTCAATTTTGCTTCGTTTTTGTGCCGCTTTTTTCTGAGAAATGTATATTTCCTTCTGTACAAATGGAAAAGCCCTCATAGTCTTAGAAGGAAAATGTCCTCGTTTTAAATAAAGGCCACCCTGTGACGAGCAATATTCCAATAAAATTGCCAAGTCTGCCAACAAAAAAAAAAATTATCCTATCGAATAAAACTAATGAACCACAGTTTGAGTTAAATCCTCCCATAAACACAAACCTTCTCGGAAATGCAAAATTATTCAGCTACCTTTCGATATCCTTTCACCTGGAAGTCTACTTTGATTGCGGCCGCTAAAACACCAAAGCAAACACACCGAACAAAAAAAAAAACTCCTTGCAATTCAAATGAAATGCAAAGTGCCAAAAATCTGGCATCTGGAAGTTTCCCAAGAGCACCCCTCAAACCCATAATCATCGCTCATCGTCATTCTCATCAGCATCGCCATTATTGAATTGAATGTCCTTTCTGGGCCGCACTGACAAAGGCACAGAGCCAGAACGAACTGGCGAACGAAGTTAATTGCAAAATGGTCATTAGCGACATCACAGTTATTCAATGAGATGCCGCCTCCTCTTGTCTGATGTCACCTCTCATTTTAAACGATAAAAAAAGGTCTATAAGGACCTAAGATGTGATCTAAAAATGACTGTTATTCTGCAGGCGGCGTTTTTCATCCGATTATGTGAGTCCTTTAGTGAATGAATAACAATGAGACAAGGTTTGAACGAAGAGGCGTCAACGTCGTCGTCGCGAGGTGGCGTACTTTTCGGGCCTTTACCCCTCTGCCAAGCGTCATTGTTGAATGCAAATAATGAGAATCATGGCTTTTCACCGCCAGAGGTATAAAATGCAAATTAATTGGCGATTTCCTTGACGTCGCTGTCATTGTGATGACTTGTGGAGAGAGATGTTTGTTCTGTCTTCCTGTCGTTGCGTGTGACAGCCATGATGATGTTCGTTTGGCAGCTTCGAGTTGGGAAGTTAATTGTGATTTTTTTTATTTTTTGGCACCAAACTTTGGCAAGTGGGTGCTTGTGTACTTTAAAGAGATTAGAGGATAAATAAAGACATGAAAGGTGGCGCTTAAGGAAAATTGATTTTCCACGAAAAAACCACATTAAAATATTTTTATAGGTCTTAAGTTCCTGAGGCAAAGTGCTTTTTCGAGGGGGAGGTTTCTTCGGAATCCACTTTAAGGTCAGAAAAACAGCCATTATCGTATTTATTTCACGCTTTTGGCAATCAAGCGTGTCCTTAAGTATTAGATATTTTTAGCGGCTAAAAAAAATTCAAGGATCCTGTTTTTGGATTTGGCTGATGGGTCACATTTCTCTCCATGAAGTTTAGTTCTATACCAAAATGAGATTGTTTGTGTGACTATTCTAAGAAGTTGGCATTTTGGACCTAGCTCTTTGCATCTCTCAGGAAAATGCATCTCTTTTCGTTTTCTCTGTGGTCAAACTGGCATTTACATAAGCGCAGAATGAAACAACATTAAGTCAATTTTATCACTTAAGAACGTAGGTCCTTCCTCCTTGTTATGAGTTCATATTTGAGCATATCCGAAAGTTTTGTTTAAAAATGTGACTTTCAATGATGCAACACACAAAAAAATTACCATAACCATTTAACAGCTCACACATACTGTAAAATTCGACCTCCTTTGCATTCACTTTTTTCTCCCCTTTCAAAAAAAAAAAAAAAAACGTCGTATCCTTCCCATCAACTGTTGTTACAGCACGCTTTACTTCATAATTTCCTTATAATGTCATAGTTTGGTAGTCGCACGGCTGTTACACCATTTCATATTAAAAACTTTTTTTTTCATCCTCTGGAACTCTTCACGCTTCCTTTCTGGCAGGCGAACAACCGTGGACACATTTGGATGTGAAAAAGGGTGTCAGCTACACAGAAAAAAAACATGCAACTGGAAGGCCCGCAGCGATATTAAATTATCTACATGTTGAGTACTTAAGGCAAAGGATGAAAAAAAAACGAATAGTCAACAACCAGATGTCGTTGTACGAGGAAACTGTTAGGCCCGCTGACTACACGGGATTACATTTTTTCAGGCTCGCATAATAAAACTTTCTCAGTACATATCACATGAGTTAAAAAGTTGCGGTGCGAGAAAATTGTCCCCACTTAAAGATGACAAAAGAGTGCTGGACTGAAGGTCTAGAGGACAAGGCCAAACTATATGACAAGAATCCTTTCAAAGAGGGCTTAAGGCTGGTCAAATCGCCTAAACTCCTAACAATAAAGGCTGACAGACACCCACTCGCCATCTTGGTGACACTCACAATAACCTGGGCGTCAAAGCGTATGAAACCCGCCCTTACACTGAACCTAATCTTTCCACATATGACACTTCTCATTGACAAATTACCCCCGAGGTGTGTCAACCCCAACTGTTTGTTGGCGGTGGCTCCAATGGCAGACAGTAATACCCACACAAATACGCCCCGTCAGGCTTACACAAATCCTTTGCGGATCAGATGACTGACGACTTACTTGTGTGTCGGGAAGAATAGACACTTTGCTCGTCAATATGTATCTATATGCCGGCTCCTGTGGCAAAGCTGCTCGGGTGATTCCAAGGTATATCACAGTGTGATTGATAAAGATAATATTCGATTGGGGTTAGGTGACACCCAATATCCAGTTTGACTTTGGTGAGATTTGGAATGCTCGACGACGATGTGTCGCATATGGTGCACGAGTGGGGGCCGCAACTATCATGTCATCAATATTATTTTCTCCTCCATTGGCCGACCATTTATCAGGACGAGGATACAGATTTGTCACCTCGATATCCATCAATTTTGCCGGCAGTGATTTAGAGCTTTGGCATTCCACCTGGCCGTGAAGAAGTATTTCCAAGAATCGAATTAAATTTCAGAGCAAATTCACTCTGGCGTATACGTAACTTTTTTAGCACGCAAATTAAATCCTCACACAAAACACAGTAATTAGCCTCGTTAACCTTCCGGAAACACAAATCCAATTCATGTCAACTACGGCTCCATCCTTTTGTGAGTCTATTATGCAACCACCGAGCACATTATATTGAGTGCGGGGCTGTGTGCGGTTTAACATTTTAATACTCCCATGTAATTGCGAATTGTTATGCTAATTGCCAGACGCAATTCTGACACAAAAGCGTCGATGATGGTGTCGGGTCCTGCGATTGTGCACATCATTATTATTTTTAATGGATATTTGAGTGACCTTTGTTCCAACATTAAACTACTGGACCGAGGAGTTTGCACAACAATCGAAATATTAGTCCGGGGGAAGAGTTTAATAAAATTCAACGAGTTTTGTCGAAATATTAAAATGAAATTGCTGACAATAAAAAAACACTATTATGGGTGCACCTGCAATAGAACAGGAATCAATAAACGTCGAATGAAAAACAATTTCCAAAGCAAGGATAAAGCGGAGAGGGATCTGCTATGTACTTTTCAATTCAAGGAAAAAGAAACAATAGCTTGAAATTTCGTCTAAACAACCACGAGTTTTGCGCAAATTGACGTTTATTGGAGAAACTGTTGAAACACTGAAGCGTGAGTTTCGGATACAGTTTTCAATACAATTTGCAACAGTGATGTTGGTCTTGGCGGATATTATATTTCTTATTATTCGTGCGTTGTTAAACAATGTTGATAGAAATAGGAAGAGTGTTTTAGTTCTTAATTCAGTCAAAAGTAAAAAGATTTAAAAAACTTTTCGTTAGCTTTTAAAATTGGCATTGACAACGCATAAGTTGCTGAACGTACTCGAGGTTTTCGAATTTAAAAGCAAAAGCGACGATTTCCTCAAGTGCTATATGCAGGTGGGTAGAACCATGGGGCTATTTTATGTTTCGAGCACCAGTTAGGTTAATGCAATTTTAGACAATTTGCTATGACGCTATAAAATGGCATAAACATTTTTATAGTAGACTTTGCAACAGAAAAACGCAATGCCTGACTTAATGTAGACAACTCCTCTGCTTGCCTACTCCAATTTTCAAGGTATTGCCAATACAGCTCGACAAATCCCCAATGGCATCTTGCCGAGAGCTCCCCCTTTAATGACGCCGGTGGTGTGAGGGCTAAGGTCGCGAACTTTTAACTTATGCCCGGCTTCGGTCAGCCGAGGCGCTGCTGAACCTGGATCCAGTGTAGGTGTGAGCATATTGCAAGCCGTGCCGAAGGATGCAAGACTGGGGGTTAAACATTTCCCTAACTCGTAAGCTCTCTTAGGTGCCTAGGCGACGACCTGCAGAAACATCAAATCCTTATCCGATACGGTACTGCCGGGGAAGACCACCTTTTTTGGCCATATTTGTAGGAATAAAGTTTTCACCAAGAAACAAAACACAAGGAAGGACGAGAGAGGATGAGAACATCTTAAAGGAAAGCAAGGAAGAGCTTATCGCTGAACACTTTGGTGATTTCAAGCTCAGAAACAAATCCAGTAGGACAACTCTTGGCCTAGAGAGAATGAGGTTCCTTAAGAAAGCAAACCATATGTACAAAAATGGCATCCTAAGTTCCACGGAAATATTCTCTCTCACTAAGAGGGAACTATCTTCCCTAGAGAAGACCAGGAAAACCATAGCGAATGACGTTACAACAACAAGTACCACCGCGTTAGGTAGCCCATTCGGGTGAGGACATAGCAGGCAAAGAAATAATGTCTCAAAGGTCAAGGGACGCGATGCCGCTCATAAGACAGCCCTCGTGGCCACAAAAGGCCTTTTGCCAGAAGAAGTTTTGCACAGCCAAAGGGCCCAGTGGCAGACCGGACCCAGCAAAGAAATAATGTCTCGAAAGTCAAGAGACGCGATGCCGCTACTAAGACAGCCCTTGTGGCCAACAAAAGGCTTTTTGCCAGAAGAAGTATTGTGCAACAAAAGGACAACTGAAATACTGAAAGGCCAAACACCGTCCTCTGAGGTTGTTTTAAGGATGACAGAAGGCGAAATGGAGCACAACCAGATGGACGAGTGCTAGCGCTCCCAGAAAAACAAAGTACGTGCCAGGCAGCAGGAAGCCTCATACAAGTAATAGCCTCTATAAATCCTGCAGCAGGAAGCCTTATACAAGTAATAGCCTCTATAAAGCCTGCAGCAGGAAGCCTTGTACAAGTAATAGCCTCTATAAAGCCTGCAGCAGGAAGCCTTACACAAGCAATAGCCTCTCTAAAGCCTGCAACCGGAAGCCTTATACAAGTAATAGCCTCTATAAGCCTGCAACAGGAAGTCTTATACAAGTAATAGCCTGTATAAAGCCTGCAACAGGAAGTCTTAAGCAAGCAATAGCCTCTATAAAGCCTGCAGCAGGAAGTCTTATACAAGTAATAGCCTCTATAAAGCCTGCAACAGGAAGTCTTAAACAAGCAATAGCCTCTATAAAGCCTGCAGCAGGAAGCCTTATACAAGCAATAGCCTCCATAAAGCTTGCAACAGGAAGTCTTGAACAAGCAATAGCCTCTATAAAGCCTGCAGCAGGAAGTCTTATACAAGTAATAGCCCCTAAAAAAGCCTGCAACAGGAAGTCTTAAACAAGCAATAGCCTCTATAAAGCCTGCAGCAGGAAGCCTTATACAAGCAATAGCCTCTATAAAGCCTGCAACAGGAAGTCTTATACAAGTAATAGCCTGTATAAAGCCTGCAACAGGAAGTCTTAAACAAGCAATAGCCTCTATAAAGCCTGCAGCAGGAAGTCTTATACAAGTAATAGCCCCTATAAAGCCTACAACAGGAAGTCTTAAACAAGCAATAGCCTCTATAAAGCCTACAGCAGGAAGTCTTATACAAGTAATAGCCCCTATAAAGCCTGCAACAGGAAGTCTTATACAAGTAATAGCCCCTATAAAGCCTGCAACAGGAAGTCTTAAACAAGCAATAGCCTCTATAAAGCCTGCAGCAGGAAGCCTTATACAAGCAATAGCCTCTATAAAGCCTGCAACAGGAAGTCTTATACAAGTAATAGCCTGTATAAAGCCTGCAGCAGGAAGCCTTATGCAAGCAATAGCCTCTCTAAAGCCTGCAACCGGAAGCCTTATACAAGTAATAGCCTGTATAAAGCCTGCAGCAGGAAGCCTTATGCAAGCAATAGCCTCTCTAAAGCCTGCAACCGGAAGCCTTATACAAGCAATAGCCTCTATAAAGCCTGCAGCAGAAAGCCTTATACAAGCAATAGCCTCTATAAAGCCTGCAGCAGGAAGCCTTATACAAGTAATAGCCTCTATAAATCCTGCAGCAGGAAGCCTTGTACAAGTAATAGCCTGTATAAAGCTTGCAACAGGAAGTCTTATACAAGCAATAGCCTCTCTGAAGCCTGCAACCGGAAGCCTTATACAATTAATAGCCTCTATAAAGCCTGCAACAGGAAGTCTTATACAAGCAATAGCCTCTATAAAGCCTGCAGCAGGAAGCCTTATACAAGCAATAGCCTCTATAAGCCTGCAACCGGAAGCCTTATACAAGCAATAGCCTCTATAAAGCCTGCAAAAGGAAGCTTTATACAAGTAACAGTTTCGATAAAGCCTAACAGTAGGATTTCTACAAGTCTGTTAGGTCTTTATAAAACAAACAACAGTTTCGGTAAAGTCTAACAGGAAACTTTATACAAGCCTGTTAGGACTTAACAGTTTCGGTAAAGTTCACCAAATGGGCTTCTGTAAGGCCTTTCACACACTTTTTAGCGGGAGGGGAAGCAGCCTGTTGTTAACAGCCGAAATGTTACTTGGGCTTAGTCTTAAGCATTGCAAAGGGTAGATTAAATATTCCATAGATGGGAAGTCGTTAGCGGGGAAGAGTCGACACATGATGTCAGAGTGCTATATTGTCGCCTGCGATGAACTGCCTGGGAATAACAAGACCGAAATGAAGTCACTGTTTTCTTTTGCAGCTAGCTATGGGTTGCCTTTAAGCTGCTAAAGCGAATTGCCAAAGTCACCCAGGCAACAGACGCTGGCGAACGATGAATGAAGTTTAAACAAGTGGAAAAAAGTTGGCAAAAAATAAAAAATTAAAAGAGTTGGACCTGGAATCAAACTCAAGACCTTCCAATCGTCGGTGGAAGCTACCATCTGCGCCACAGCCCACTTCTATCTCAGGTGTCCAGCCTACATGTTCTCTCTGCATAAATAATGCACATAAGCCAACAACTTTTTTTTTAAATTATCGGTGGTCGTCCATGCAGGCCTGCAGGGGGCGTGTCGGTGATTGGATTTTAATAAGTTTTGAACATGATCTGTAAAACAAGATGTCCGGCTCCCAATTTCTTACTCTCTAGCTTAAGATTTAAGGCCAAAAAATTGTTTACATACGGGCGGGCAGACGGACATGGCTTACAGACGATTGTCCTGTAGCTCTCGATCATATTTCTAGAAGGTCTAAGAGGTCTACGGCGAATATTTTATATAGCCTGGGTTCAAGTTTTTCTTTGAGCCCTTCTCCACTTAAGCAACTCCTCGGATAAAGTATTTTACAAAAGGTTTGAAGCATCCGCTTAGGAAAATATCAAAAGAATTTGGGTTACACAAGTGCTTAAGGTACTAGTCGGACGGCAATTTCGTGCACGATTTTCTGTCGTTGCATGTCCCTAGCCCACCACCCAATCAGGAAGGAAATCGAGGAATCCTGATTCAACAAAAAGGCCAGGGCCTTAGGACTAGGGTTGAAAAATATTTATGTTTGTAAGACAAAAATTTAGCATCCGAAAATCTTGACATATTAATTGCATTTAAATCTTGCACAGTGGACGGTGTCGGAAGTTAAAGGGATGGATGAGAACTGTAAAGCATTGGCCTACATGCCATATAGGACGCTCTGCTCTAGTTAGGAACTGGAGAGTATTTAAATACCAATCGCTATCAAAAGACTGTTGGATATTCTTTGAGCTACAGGTAAGCTTCGAGCCCAGGCTAGAAAAGTTTTCAAAAACCCAAATAGAGCAAATTAGGAGAAGTTCAATAAGGAACTATAAAGGACTGTAATCAATCTAGCTAGAGAACTCAGCACCGAACAAGAGATAGACAATACAGTCAATATTACCAACACTTAAGCAAAGTGCTCTCTTGCTCCTTCTAAAAGTCCTACCCGAACAGCAGCACAGAAGGAAAACTAACGCCCACGCTGATAGAACTTAAAGATCGCGGAGCTTACAAATAGCGCAAGGTCAAGATATCTTGAAGGTATCTTACTGCGATTTACTCTCATGACTCTCGAGAGCAGCCGCTTCTCTTAGTAGATTTACTCCCACGTGGACAAGTGTCTAAAGAATCTTGAAAAAGAGATCAGATTTACAAAGAGGAATAAGATTTAAGCATTTCTGTTAATGTCTTCACTCAGGAAGGCAGATGGCGGCTTCATAACAAAAGACGAGGAAACCCACTTCTAAGGTTTTTTGGGAGGAAAGATCAGGGCTCTAACTGTCGAAAAAAGATTGGCCTGGGTGATCAACTCTTTCGTTGCCTAAAAGCATCAAGGATGGATACTATTCGATCAAAATAGAGTGGTGCAACAGCTCGAGGTGAACCAGGGCCAACTTCTCAACAATGTATGCTGTGCGTGTTTATTTCTGCACATACAAGGGGACCTGAAATTTTTTGCCGAATGCGAACGGCACCTTAAGAAGTTTTTCCAGACATATGATGCACTTGGAGGGCTTGTCAGACCCTCGCGGAGGTGGCGACCGTGAAAAAGAACAAGTCTTTTTATTTAGTTAGACAAAGGCAGGATTGGAGCCCAGACCTCTGGCGTAGTAAGCACACACACTAACCACTACGCCACGGCACCCCACCAATATTCGATCAATATTACTTCAAAACCACAGAGGACCATCTTTTCCTGGTGGATAGATGTTTAAAAATCCTGATTAAGGCTGTTCTATACTTCCGGAGATCCATACACCTGATTTCGTTCATGCACAAGACAATGAAGCGGCCTAACTACCTATTAAAATCACAGCATCCGTGAAGATCGGTTGACACTGCACTGCATAGCTTAGTAGTGGTGGAAAAATCTTTGAAATAGAAAGAGTATACTTTGGGTGCATTTTAGACTAAGAGGATTCAATAGCCTTGAGGCGGACTTAATAATATACGAAGCTTGAAAAACGCACACCCGAATAGCAGTTTGCAAATGGATCGGGGTTATTTAAGGCAAACGAAAAAATAGAGTTCTCTAGGTGAAGTGTATGTATGAAGCTGTTTTTTCTCCAATCGGATCCTGATAATGGACAAACTCTTTAAAGGCCCTGGAGAAGGAAGGCTTCATTGTGAGCGCATATGCAGATGGTATGTGGTAAACCTCATCCCAGATAAATTCCTTTCAGTCAGCAGTGATTGGCTTAGCTAGACTAGCAAAGGCGGACGAAAACGCTTAAGACTTCTTCGAGAGGAAAAACCTTCAGGCGATTTATCATCCCGAATGCATGGCCGGAGAGTGGAGGAGGAGCTAAAACACCAAACAATCCGGGCTATACAGCAACACCGACCTAGCCGGAAGAGTCGAAATATATCGACTGCGATCTAGGATGGACACCTACACTTCGGCCCGAAAAATCTTTCAACTTTTGTCATGCAAGAATGGCACAGTATTGCGTTCACAGCACATGGAACCACACTTGATGGAAGACCCATCCTCATACACGGCACAAATGTATGGTGGAAAGCTACAAAAATAAAAAGTCACCTTTCATCCAAGGGGCGGCCTGCATAAGAAAAACATCCTCTCTAAGGACTATACCCACCGCAGCATTGGAGGCACTACTTAACCTCCCACCCTTAAACTTGAACACATAATACAGCAGCAAGGCAGCTAAAGCAGATGAATACGGACTGTGGTCCTTCTGACTTCCTAGTCTAGTCCTAGTCACGGGTCACTTTTCTATGACACAATAGGAAATACGCTACCAGAATATCTAAACTTGCAGGGGATGACGCGATCGTCGCCTATACTTACGGCTCTAAGATGGACGTAAAAACAGGTGCAGGCATCTTCTGTAAAGCTCTGAGATCAAGCAAACCGTTACTTAAAATTAACCATGACTGCAGTGTTTTTCAGACGGAACTAAGCTGCCGTCGATAATAGCAACCAATTCTGATGTGTTTTTAAAGCCATGGAGTCGGATGTGGGGAAGTCAAGGGCTGTGAAACTTTGCAGAAAGATTCTAGACGTGCTATAACTTGGCGATCACTGAAGCTCTGTGTTGGGTGCCAGGTCACACCGATATCCCGAGAAGCAAAGAATTGGGCTTATCGGGATATCGGTGGGCGATTACAAGATCTGGATCAGAGATGAAGCATGATAGCACGTAGCCTACTGAAATCTGCGGATACACAAGGGAGCTTTGACCGACAGTTAATAAAAAGAGATCACTTTTCATGATCGGACTAGCCGACAAGGATATCCGACTACTCATAGGAGTCCTTATGTTGGCTGCAGAAGCTGCAGCTCCTAACAATGGCTGCAGAAGCTGCAGGGCGACGTTGCAGAAACTAACTCTGTTCATCACCTGCTATTCGAATGCCCAGTCCTAAACAGCATATGGTGAAGAAGCCGCGTCAGCTATTTCTTCAATGAATGCGAAGATTTGACTAATCTGAAGGTCCAGATGGTTTCAAAACTGAGCGAAACTAAGCTTCTTACATACAGTTAATTGTGTCTTGGTGCTGCAAAGGTTCCCATAATGGACCCTACAGCTGGTCTAAGTAAGGCGGGACTACTGTCGTAGTTAGCATACATTAACTTAACCTAACCTACCTCAATATAAGATCATGCCTATGAGGCGCAATTTGATGGTCAGTGTAGTAAACGGATAAAAGATGAAAGGTGACGACCACAAAACTTGAGAGAAAGATTACTTAACCAAACTTTTCCCGAGTAAAACTAATCAATATCCGAATACCAATTATGATTGCGCAAATAATTACTCCAACGCGAACTCAATGTTAACCAGGAAACCTTCCGAGAAACCTTCGTCATAACCACCCACCTTTAATAATTATTTTCATTGAATTACCTACACGTTTCCTTCGACATAACGTTAATGGGGTATCTTCACTTCCTGGGCTCTCTCAAGATGCACCCAATTTGCATAAAAGGTTTACGAGGCAAAATTATTTTATATAGAAAAGCAATCAGTTTCCCTGATGGAGAACCCGGCAGAGGAGCTATCGATTTTATAGAATCTCCGGAACCACTTACCACTTAGCTCGCGTAACCTTATGTTCCGTTCGAAGAGACTCTGGCTGGAGCAAGAAGTCTCTTCCTTGTGCTATAGTGGTGGCACGTAATTATATCCAATTATTTATGACTTCAAACTCAAGTTCGATACGCTCGCTGTGTTGTCTGAACAAGATTGCAAGGGTGTTTCAGTGTTCATAAATGTATTAAGTTGCACTTGAGCCTGATGCACTATAATGGGGATGAAGAGCATATCTTGGGATGTTCGAGATGATAGGGGTTGTTGTGGTTTCCACAACATTCTGATGGATAATGAGATTTCGTTTTTTCACAAGTGCCGCGCACAAGAAACCTTTAAGGGCTATAATTCAGGATGCATTCATTTGACATGACAAAACTACAAAAGCGAAATTTCAAATTTTAAAATTCATATAATTTTGAAGAGATCTTTTGTGTGTTGGAAAAATTTATGCCATCCACATGTCATCAGCAAAAATATTTTCTAACAATGCGAAGCTTTTGGAGCATCGAAAAAAGGATTGCAAACTGCATTTGGGGTTATAAATCCTCTTGCCGATACAAGCAACCCTTATAGTTTGTTTGTCCGGAATTTTTCTTTTTTTTTGCGACGACCATTGGTCCACAATTGTGGTACTTAGATTTATGGTTTGCACAAGTCTGACAGTCCCTGTGCGAAGCGTGACTGAATGCCGGAAGGGTAGTTGATAAAAAATTACGTGCTCCTGGAACGACAGCAGGCAACAAAAGGCGGCATTGAGTGCAATGAATGACCTTTTTGGTGAAACTCAATCGGCTCTTTGATTTGTTGGCCAACGTGGTTAATTTAGGCCGAGTAGTTGTGGTAATTGACGGCAGGAAAAGGGTCTCTTTTAGTTTATACTTAAAATGGCATGAATCATTCTCCTGCCGTATTCCAAAACTCGACTTGCTTAAAATTGGTATAAGCTTACTAAATCCCTCCAATTTAAGCATTCCAAAACCCCAAATTTTACGAAACGATATTTGTGCAATGCGCAACTTGAATGTGGTTGAAATGCGAAAACATTTGTCGAGTTCACACATCACTCCATCACGCCTCCACTATCAGGACCACAATCATTTCTCAAGTGTAACATTGCAAAACCAACAATCCTCCTGATAACCGCATTGATAAATGCCCCCACACAATGCTGATGCCTCCTTCAGCGAAACGATGCATAACTGAGATATCACCACAAATCGCCGATTTAAATCAACTAAATTAAAACAAGGTGTTTTCTGCCCCCCTTTTCGTCCTTCGATATTAAATCTCCTTAAATATTTCAATCCACATCCCGGCGCCGAAAAAAAGAAAATAGGAAAAACCAAAAGACAAAGACCAAGATCATCGCTTCATTCGAGATGAAGTGATAACAGCGCCAGCCGACAGAATTCCCACAATAATTCCGGCGCGCTGAAGAACTTCCCCGACCGAAGAACGTAAATTCACCCGAAAACAAGCTCTCCAGTAAGGAATCTCGTGTAATTTATTTTAATGAGGGTTCACGCCTTCCCACACACAAACAGAGAGCAAACCAAAGACGATGCCAACCACGGGATAAGATAAATTTGTCCGTCCCAAAATCAAAAACACTTCTCCTGGAGGAAACACAAAAAGAAATCCACCCCCTACAGCCCCGGTGAAAAATATCTCAAGGCGTGTCGTCGTCATCATCCGGTCCCCTATGCACACTGAATGGGGAAGAAATTAAATTTTGAGATTGGGAGGCAGTTCACCATGGCCCCCACCACCACCTCCACCAGCCACCACTCTGGCAAAACAGACGAATTAACCCTCATTTACTTGAAGTGGCCAAATCCACAACCTTAGGCATGGTTGGACTCGTTTATTCAACTCAAATCTGGAATCTTGGATCAAATCCCCAGCAATATTTATTAGCCGGCCATTCGGAGAAACCTCACGGACACAAGAGGTATTGTCGGCGGCGTAGAAAGGACATAAAGTGTGTTATTTATTCGCAACATTCAAGCGGATGGGCCAAGGAGTCGTATCATTCACTGGCAAACAGGGCATTTTGTGTGGCCAGGGTCGACTGGGCAGTATTGTTTTTGGTTGGAGACAGGGCCACCCAGACAGGGACAAACAAGCAAATGAGTAAAAAGCAGAACAAATAGAGTGTTTTCGGATTTATTTCTTCAAGATGGTTACGGACTGCACAAGGACCTGGAGTTATGATCGTTTGGATAAAGAGGATTTTAATAAAAAAAAAAACGAATGTGTACATAAATAGAGCAAAAGCCCTGTGTCTTGGTTCTAGTACTTAAACAGATTCTTTGGATTAGATTTGTGTACATAACGTGATTCAAATGAAAACCAATGGCGCTCTTATTGAATCGCTTTCCGGGTCAACGACATTTAGTTTATGTGCGAACGCAGCTCCTTACAACGGTAAGGCAGACGTTTCCTTCACTTCTTAGAATTGGAAAACTCCCAATGGTTCCACCATTCATGTTGACAAATACATTGCCTTGAAAATAAAGCAATATTCTTCGGTCATTGCATTGACAGAGTGACATGAACCCCATTTTCAAAGACAGTCACAATTGTATCGATACAATGTGCATGCATTAACCCAACACCTAGGAACCACACCGACCGCCAAACATTGACAAAAATTTATGATGGACAACGAGTCCTGACAACTTTAAAAAAGAAATTCGTCGAATCACTGTATTATTTCGGCTTCTTTCCCATACGTTAACTGTAGAGTTAAAGACCCTGCCCCAAAAGGGGCAGTCTGGCAGTACGAGAAAGCCAATTGGGGTGGCCTCAATAATTTTTTTAGATCTTCAATTGGTCGCTTGCCTTTTCTGATCGAAGCGTTGATGCCGCCGCCGATATGCTCTCTCAAATAATACGCCTTGGCATGGAATCTTTTATATCTTACAGAGTTAAAAGTGTCTGACCAATGGAGAATTCTTGGTACGACTCGAGTTGTAAAGAGGCTATAAAGTTGAGGGAGACGAGTTTTCGGTTTTATACAACCAACCCAACTGAGGAAAACCGTAAAAAATTTAAGCTTGCCAGAAATGACTACAATGCTTAAACACGACGTGTCAAATTTTTCTTCTATGATCAAAAATTGATTCAAAAGATTTTGCAATGTCCCAAAGGCAGCAAAAGATTTTGGTCCTTTGTCAAAAACATAAAAAACTGTATCTTATCTTGCATCCCAACACTCATTTGCGAAGACATTCCAGCTATCAGATCCTTAGACAAAGCATGTAGCTCACTTTACTGCTAGCTCTACGCTTCCTTGCTCTACCACCTCTCCATCTGTTCCAGAGCGCGTTCTAAGTTCTATGAGACCAATTTGCTTTCGTATGCGTATACTTGCAGGAGTCCTTAAAAATATCAATGTAGGTACATAAATCCGCAGGTTCAGATGACATCTCAAGAGATTACGGCTTCGTTAGCAAAGCCGGTGTGAAAGCTATTTCATCTGTCCTACTCTTCTTGTACCTTCCTGAAACTTGGCTTGGTTCTTTTGTTGAACAGTCAAAATGTGAAAATTGGCTCAATCCGTCAACGGCCACGCCCCCTACTTGCTTCAATGTGAGACAACCTCTATTTCACTTTTTTTTTAAATGCCTTTTGGTCAAGTAAGACAAGGCACAGTAACTTAAATTTTAGTACTGAGCAATATTGGCTTAAGACCTTACAAAAATTGGACCGCCCACAATATCAATCATGTCCAATTTTAACATGCTAGATCTTTAAAAACCCCATTTCTCAGAAAGTTGACTCCAAATCGAATGTAAATTATATGACAAATATTAAAGATTTTACCATTTGCTAAGTATGCTCCACACAAAGTTTTGAGCTCTGTCCACTTTAAGGCCTGATCAGAACTGTAGCTGAAGCTGACGCTGGGTAAAAAGTTAAATACACGTATTCTCACAAGAGCGAACACAATGTGAAGCTGAAGCTGACAGTTGTAGCTGAAATTATTGAACTTCAAGCATGACGTTTGTCAAATGTTGAACATTTGTCAAAAGTGACAAAAAACTTCAAGGCGGAACACCTGTTTTTATTTCCCGCCTTTGTTTTATGTTTCGGACTATAGATTTTTTTTGCTAAACTACAGTGCCCGAAATTCGCATAGACACACGCGATTTTTTGTATTTTTTCTTTGCAATCTGCATTTTTATTATATTTTTAAATGATGTTTGTAGAAATTCTTAAAGGTATTACAAAAAATTAAATTTCAATCACTTTGGTGAAAACACGAAAGATTTTGCTAAAAATTGATCAATTTAATATTCTGTAAATCGCTATTAACGCTTTCAACGGCTTGCATTCGCCTCGGCAGTCCGCTGTGCAGTTATGCCTTTTCGAAGCACTTTTACATAGATATGTTTGTTAACTTGTCAAAATTAATGACGTTCAAGGTGTCAATAGTTCTTGAGGTGTAAAAATGCGAGTTTGGATTCACTGCGGTTGTTTAAGTAAATAATAAGTTTTAAACTTAAGTTTTATCACCTCAGAAAATCTTAGTATTTTAAGCTCTATAATCTAAGCCCAAGAACAAAATTAATAAAACAAACAACCGAGTCGAAACCGTGAGTGAATAAATTAAAATGCACTAACAACAATCCATGCAAAGTTCTGGAGGGGTAGACGTCAAATACGGAGACGTCAAAACTCAAACAACCCTATTGTTGAATTGGCGTCACTTAGCATAGACATGCCTTGCTTGTATCACGAGACCGGGCATTTGATGGCCGTGTTTGCTCACCTAATGAGCTTCTGGGAAATGAGGATTTGGCATTCTTTGCAGAAATGCTGTGCTTCCACAGTTATTTGGCCCATTCTTTCCTCATCCTAAAGAAATTTTTCATTTCGGTAAGATTGAAATCGTTCTGGCTGGGCTATCTTCTTCTTATTTTTCTTTTTCGTTTTTCGTTTATAACATATCCGTTATTTTTAGATGTGACTTAAATAACATTTTTTGTATAAGTTTAAGAATTTTTGCAAACTTCATCCAAAAACATAAAAAAGTGCTAATAGAAAAGAAAAAATACATGTTTCTTTTCTTTCTTTCTTTCATGTACACAGCGAAATCATACTTCCTGACATTACTGTACTCAAATTCTCTCCACCTCCTTTCGTTCACGATTTATTGTACCAGACATTAATTTGCCTGCGAAATTTTGACACTTCTAGCTCTGTGTTCATTGGTGTGTTAAAAATTTCCTCCTTCGAAAAGATATTACTTGTGCAAACTGCAATTGAGTAATTTAATTACGAACAAATCAATTTTAGAGTTCTTTATTGAACAGCAGCAAATCGGACATTTTTTATGCAAGTGGCAAGCGAGGTTCTGGTTCTACAAAAATTAAAGAAAAACGTGCGACTAATTGCAGTCCGAATGCACAAGCGTTAAAATATTAGACAACGCACTATTGCGTCTGCGACAATTAGTCGCGAGACTCGATTTGCGACAAATTTCTAAATTGCGACTCTTTTGAGCCTCACAACAAAAAATTTATTTGTTTTATTTATCGATAAAAATTACACTGGAATTCACTGGAATCGCACAACAATCGATTGTTTGTGTGCTGAGTTTACCACAAAGACCTTGCAAACTCTTTTTTTTTGATCGATGAAATTTAATTTTTTATCAAAACTGACAGGAACCGCACGGAAAATTATTATTCGTGTGTTGAGTATGCTTGCTGCAGAAAATCGCTGTTTTTTGGCGCACGTTTTTCTGTAGCATTGTGTCCCAAGCTGAAAATGTGTCTAAAAAAAGCTAAATATTAGATTTTAAACTTTTTGACGTGGACAAAAGGCTCCCGTCGTGAACTGTCAAAGTTTATTTACAATTCGCAACGACTGCTCTGTATAAAGACAATTACGCAACTATGATTAGGTTCCCATAATATACCTCTACAAAAAATGTGCAATAATCCTAAGGTTAAAAAGGTTTGTACGCAATTGCTCAATTCGTTCGCTCGCGTCCATGTGTCCTGTCCTTTAAAGCCAATCCCATAAATATAATTTTTTATTGGTACTAAAACCTTTTTTGCCTTTTGGGATAACTTTTTACAAAGGGTGTTTTTCTTTTTTCGTTCAGAGCAGAGCTCGAACTGCCAAACAAAAATTTGTGTTTCTTTTTGTGCTCAGAGTAATCAGAGCGCGAGATTTGTATTTCTCAGAGCATAATCAGAGTGCGCTCAATGTGCTCGGAATAATTTGACCGAGCATTCTGAGCTAATGGCTGAGCAAAGCGAAATGACAGCTGAACTTAAAAAAAAAAATTAAAAAGGGGAAGTTTGTTGTTTTAAGACCGAGTAAAAGCGTTTAATGAACTTTGGTTCGGTGAAATAATACTAATTTTCGGTTCGTAACAATATTTTGCCAATTTTTTCAAGTTTTGTTTTCTTTCATATTGGATTCTGACAGATAACCAAAAAATGTACCCGTTACAATCGGAACAGAGTACTCTGAGCGCACTCGGTTCAGAGCACGCTCAGAGTGTTCGAGCTCTGTTCAGTTCTCTACTCTGAACTAAAAAAGAAAAACGCCCAAAAATGACTTCACAAATACTAGGCATATAAGTTAACCCCTTTTTCCATTCAATATCTTCAAGTTCTAGTGGGGTGCCGTGGCGTAGTGGTTAGTGTGTGTGCTTACTACGCCGGAGGTCTGGGTTCGAATCCTGCCATCGTCACCTGAAAAAAAAAGACTTGTTCTTTTTCACGGTCCCCACCTCCGCGAGGGTTTGACAAGCCCTCCGAGAGTATTAATTGTCTTGAAAAACTTCTCAAAGTGCCGTTCGGATTCGGCAAAAAATTGTAGGTCCCCTTGTATGTAAAGAAATTAACACACCAGCATACATTGTTGAGAAGTTGGCCCTGGTTCACCTCGAGCTGTTGCGCCACTCTATTTATTTATTTATTTATATTTATCTTCAAGTTCTGTTAGAGGTTGTGCATAAAAAAAACATTGTTAAATAAATTACAAGTACAAAACTGTTGACTAGGGAAGAAAATTGGGATTCCACATAATTATGTTCAGGGACTTTTTTTATTTAAGTACGGTAACACTGAACACCTAAAAAATAAATAGAGTGGCGCAACAGCTCAAGGTGAACCAGGGCCAACTTCTCAACCATGTATGCTGTGTGTGCTATACTTTTTTTCACATACAAGGGGACCTACAATTTTTTGCCGAATCCGAACGGCACTTTGAGAAGTTTTTCAAGACAAATGTTACTCTCGGAGGGTTTGTCAGACCCTCGCGGAGGTGGGAGCCGTGAAAAAGAACAAGTCTTTCTTTCAGGTGGCAGAGGCAGGATTCGAACCCAGACCTCCGGCGTCAGAGGCACACACTGAACACCTGGTACTTTTTAATTTTGACACTTGGATTTGTAATGTTTACTTCGAATTTGCATGGACCGGTCGCATTTTTTGAAGAAATTAAATTGAATTCAAAAGAATTGATTTATCAAAACTAAGCGACATCAAAGCAGCATTTTCCACGACGTTCAGTTTGGCGTCAAGCTTATGAGAACGGCTGGGAGACACTTGATTTGTTCGTGCAAGACTTTTTGCGAGTGCTGCTAGATAAACTAGAACCCAAAATTAAGGGAACGTGACTGGAAGGCATTGATTGCCTTCGCTTTTTTTAGCAACTGGCATCGGGTTTTCAGTTTGCAATTTTTAGCAAGCGAAAAAAACATGTCATATAAATGTTTATTTTTTTTTTTATTGAATGTCATTGGCAACTCTCCACAAATAATTTTCGTTGCCTTTTCGCAAAGCATTTCGCTGTCGAAGTGGAGACCACCGAAAAATTTAGTTGCACTTCAGCTGCATACTGAGCTTTAGGAAAAAATTTCTTCGCTGACGACAGTACTCTAAGCTACAAATACTCGTCCAAGTCAAGTGGACGTTGAAATGGGATGATTGTTTGTTTTACTCATTAAATCTCATTATTCTCGGAATGTGTGTGAATGACGACCTTCGTCGGAATGATCACATACCGATCTGGCTTAAGCCTACAAAGTATTTCTAAGCCCCAAACTGGAGTATAAGTGTCATGTCTGGCAGGGTGCACCAAGGAGCACCATACATCTGCTTGATACCATTCTTCTTCTTCTTTTAGGCTATGATCTGAAGTGATGGATCATAACCTTCCCACTCTACTGCATTTCTAATGGTCCGCTTGTGGGGTCCGCTGATTGTCCTGGAAATAAGTTTATTTATATGGAGGCTTCCATCTGCTCGATATGATTCTCAAAAAATGGCGTTTAAACTAATAGGTGACTTTTTAGAACATCGACATAATATCTCTTGTCTTTCTTTGTTTTACCGCTATTTTTAAAAAGACCGCGCCAGTTAAATAGCTTACTGTATTCCACAACTGAAAGAGTTCAACCATAATAGTCGGATAAGAACGCGTGGCAATCACCCTTAACACCAATAATTTGAGCCGTACCGCTTTGTATTGGAGTTCTTTTTTAGCAGAACATCACGAATGTGGAACAGGCTTCGGAGATCCTTCCTCTACAGTTTAGACCTCAACAATTTAAAACCAATTTGCATAATTACCTCTCTTCTTTCTCGTCTGATTCCTTCTACTCTCGTTATGATAACACATTATAAGGGTAACAATAAACCTCGTTACTTTTTAGTGTATGACCTGGCTATAAGAAGGATAAAATATTTTTTTAGGGAGTGTGTCAAAATTCTGACTTTCAAAACTCTGCTTTTAAAAATTCTGACGTAAGCAATTAAATTCTACTTTTTCTGCTTGTTATACCCGATCGAATAGGACAGGAGGTGCATGTCATAAGTTTTTAATATAGAGAAATAATCACTGTGGACTTCCACGACCTTAAGGCTCATTTTACACATACCCGGCAGCCGGCTAACCGGCACCGGCTACACGATTTTTTGTATGGGTAACCGGGCTTGCAGGTGTGTATGCGCCCATAAGAATGTATTCCCAACGACCGGGTAGCCGGTGCCGGCTAGCTGGGTGCCAGGTATGTGTGAAATGGGCCTAAGGATATACGATCGAGACCGAATTTTAAGTTAAGTTAAGTTATGAGCCACACGTGGTGTCGGTAGTTTTTAGGGCTTAAATTTTGAGCTAGGAACTTAAAACCAAAAATCTCATCTTTCTAGGTTCCAAAGCAGTACGTCGAGAATTTTTAAGTCATCGCTTTTAATAAGTGTCTTTGAAATCAACTTTGTGGAGCACGTGGCTCAAAAATTATGGCCTTAAACACTTCAAAACCAGTATAATATTTTCAACTCTTTATTCCTCTAAAACCTCTCAATATTTTCAAAAAACTATCTTTAAGGAACAAACATTAATTTGTCTTAAGTTTTGAAGTTTTTGTCTACAAAGCTTTTGGAAATGTGTACCAAAATACACGTCAACTATTTTCACGTGAAATTTTAAGCAATTAATCCGCTATCTGGGTAGGGGAAAAATATGTTCTAGTATGCGTTCTCTTTTAATTTCCTCAGTTTATAAGAGCATACTTAATTTTTTATTTCTACAACTTATGCGTTTAGAAGTTTCTAAAAGGTTTTGACGGACGGATAGATGGACAACGTAGTGATACCATAAGAGGTGTTTTCCCATTTTTGAACGGACCTCTAAGAGCCAGTTTTTCAGTGCGAGATCATCCGAGTATCGGACTTAAACTGAGATTTACTCCTTAAATGAGTTTTTCAGTGAATCTAAATCCCGGGTTAATCTCGGCTTAACTCTTGTTTGTTTTTGAAATTCTTTGTTTGTTTTTTCTGTGTGGAATAGCAGTTGTTTTGCGTGTTTCTGTAAAAATGGACAAATGAGTATACACCGAACTTCTTTTCCTGTGTTTTTCTATGTAAAATGAGAGTCGGGAGAGCCAATAATGACAACTCTACTGACGGAATAAGCACAGCACTGAAAAAGTACTCGCTGGGTTAACTCCAGATTCTTTTCGTTCCGGGATGAACAGATCTTGGTTTAAGCTGAAGCTGGGCTAAGCTAAGCACTGAAAAACCGGCTTAAAAATTAAATAATTGGTTTAAGTCTTATAGGTCTAACAATCTTGTGGTGCCTTTAGTAGACTTGAGTTAACAATTAGGGAAACTTCAGGCTGAATTTTCGTGTCGAGCCCCTCATCGAATTAGGACTAGCCTTAAGCCGACAACAGTTAACAAAAATTTTAGCATTTTATAGGTCATAACTCACGACACTTAAAACAATCAAGACAATACAATTCACGGGCTTGGTCATTTATGAAAACCAGCTTTATGTCGAATTTAAGTCAATTACGTTAAAGCTTTTAGTTTTGAAATCTTTTAGGGCCTTCTTTATAAAGATGGTGCAGAAATCCGCTTAAAGTTGTGAAAAACTGTCCATACAGAAGGTCACGGCATGGCTTAAACTCCTTAACTGAAGAATTCAAACAATCCGAGACAAGTCATATTTTGAAAAACCATCTACTGACAGATTTCGATAAAAAAAAATTATAATAAAATTCGGTCGGTTTATTTCAATTCTAATTTTAATGCTTTCACTTATTATAGTTTCCATAAATATAATCGACCTGCAAGGTGGCATTTCGGTTATAGCCCTTTCAACTTTTAATAAAAAGTCCAAAATACATGTCACATTTAGAAAACTGTCACCATTGACTTACACAGACTTACTGAAAAGCTGCTTTCGACTATAGTTTTATTACTTTACCAAGCTTAGCCTCTTACTATAATTAATCCTTTCGATGAGAACCCGTCAAAAGGACCAAGACCTTCCCCACTTTGCGGTGCGAATATGATATCCCTATTATTAAAATCTTAACCACAAAATTTGGTTCCCTGAGCAGCAATACCCCAAACTAGAGCATCCCTTTCTGCTAAAATTAATATGAAGCCGACCGACAGTAAGTCCCATCCTTATCCTTCCTCCTTCACAAAACCAAAACGAAAAATCCATTAGATACCATCGTCGAATCTAGTTTTTGTCGACAGCGCAGGCCGTCATTTGAAAATACATCCTCCGTATACGGGTTAAACTTCGACAACCGACCACATCTCTCATCAAGGAAGAGGCGATACTTTGTCTGTGGGTTAAAAACAATAACAACAAAAAAAACCCTCCATTCACACAAATGACTTAAGTTGAAATGAGAATTTTGTGCCGCACAAAGAACGCCAAAGAATTCGAAATTAATTAAAATGTTTTTATGCTGAATAGCTGAAAAGCAGCAAAACTCCTCCCACACTACCACAGTGCTGTCCAGTTGTTTTTGGACTATGGCCAAATATTTGCTTGTTCAAAATTAGACGCAAAACTTTAGTCGTGCTCCCACTTGTGCAAAACTGGGATACATTTTGCAAAATGTCAAACGTTGTCACAAGACCACACAATGGGACAACTCGATTGTGTTATGGGAAGGTAAGCGCTATTGACTTTGGGTTATAGAGATGGTATCCCAAAGGGATAATCGGGATCGGAATCCACCCATTTTTCTTACTTCTCCCATTTTGTCATTATGAGTTTTGTTTTTGTTCGATGTGCTGGTGAATAGAGGGGGTTATGTGAGAGGTTTTTATAAGAATGTGTCATTGGGAATGGAGAAGGGAGATTGCTCGTTAGGAGAGATTTTTCCAATTTCTCAAACTCCTGCAGGAGTTAATGGAGAGGACGCCATGCCAGTCACCCACACATTGTTTGCTGTTAACTCAGTTCATTGGGATTGATGGAGTAGAAGGGCATAACACCGGTTCAATGGCACGACACATGAGTTATTGTTTTGCCTGGTGAAGTGTATGTTTGGTCTTTTTTTTCGTTCGAGAAGGGGTATTTTTGTTGAGCAAATAGATTGGATAAGACAGATGGAGTCTGTTAAGGGGATGTTTGGGACTATTTAAAGCAAATGTCCCGTCGGGAAATGCATACTTTAAGGTTTTTAAGGGACAAATGGTGGAAGTATGGTAGGTACCAATTTTGATCATGGCTATAAGGGATCATGATGTTCCAGGCCTTCCAGCGCTTCTTATCGTGTGCCCGTGAGGTATATCGAAAAGAGGCACTCAGATGGCTTCAGCCATCCGTCTATTAAGAACCGGACTAACAAAAACTTCAATGCATTTCACAGCCAGAAAAGGTAAACCACAATAATAAAAGCTAAACGGCTTAACTTGAATTTTGTCCCAATAATAAAATAAAAATTCAAAGGGGTGATAAAAAAAAAACTGTCCATTCTCATCTGGCACCAGTACGACACACCCACAATGGACTTCAAAACCACACAATACGAGAATCCAACGACCAAGCTCCTTAACAATATAGTGTGTAACCACTAAAAGATAAGAGGTCCTTGCATGTGTGACGAAGTTGCCACTCAATTTCACTGACCAAGAGCGAAGAGGTTTTAAAATATATTTTCCTCACTGGTCACAAGGATCCATATAATGCTGTACTGCTGGTCCTTAACGGAAGAAGTGGAAATGCATTTAATGTCTGTCAGTTGAAATTCCATTTTAATCGTTTCACAGAATGAGGCATTGTGCTGAAATGGTTTATTCTAGGAGTTCTTATAGCTGTAAATTTCTTTTCAGAGAAATAAGTCCTTTTCAAAAAATATAACGCCTATCAGAGCTTAGAATGTGTCCAGTGGGAAGCGATTAGTGTCACAGAGTAAATAAAGGTCTGCTGAGCTTGTGTATAGATAATCATATCCATGAAGGAAAACTAGGTGTCCTCGATTCCAACATTGCTTCTTAAAGGCAAATGGACATTTCTTAATATCATTAACGATGCTTTAGGTTTGTCCTGTGCATTCCTTGGCAATCGCATAAAATGTAAGGAAAAATTGCAATTGCACTTGGGAATAGGACTGTCATTTGAGTTGGGTTATGTGAGGGGTTTTTCTTTTCTTGGCAATGCACACTGCACATGCCAAAGGACAAAGCACTAAAAAGCTCTAGTATAGACTCTTCTGTATAGTGCCACCTTGTGCACAGTGCCAATGTACAGCTATGAAAGGAGCCATTGTGGTTACGAACGAGGAATATCATCTATTTGTATAAAAAGGAAACGGGCTTGTCACTTTAAGTGAATTTTACTGCAAAGTTTATACTTTTATTGCAAACACTGAGGACAAATAACCTGACTGGTTGACTGTTCTTATCTTTATTTCCATGAAGATGTGTATTTGAGGTGCGCTCTCGGTTGTTCCTTGGACATCTAATGGAACTGAGCTGAGAAAGCTATATGGTGTATTTGGGTTAAAAGGATTTCTTTAAAAGTTATCCTTTTAAAAGCTTCCTTCCTTCCGAAGAAATAAATGAGTTATTTTTTTTCAGTATTTGCATTCATCTACGACTCAGATCACAAATATTTTGAAAACACTGTGCCTCTGGTGTTGGCTTTTTGGACAGAGGCAGTTTTTTTTTCAAAATATTTCCCAGCAGGGAGCTTAAACTATTTCTTGCTTCCACTTCTTTACGTCAAGGATTTTCTTAAGAGAAATCAAATCGAATACATTTCAAACTTTCAAAAATTGTATTTTGAATAAAAAGTGTAACCAACTTCTAAATACTCGACTCTCTTTACCCTCCGACACCAAATTTGAAACTTTCATGGCCTGAATTTATATACTTTACGTCAATCTTAAAAAAAAAGCGGGTAAAAGCTGAAAATCAAAATTAGTTTATTCTAATTCGTTAGAATCACGAGGAAATGCGTTAAAAGCGAAAATAATTATTTCTTTAAAAAAACAGTTTTGTCGTTACACGCCCACTTAAAGTGGGCGGGGATCAATGATTTGTATGTAACAAACTTAGAAAATATCTTCAAGGTTTTCCATATAACGTTTTTTTCAATTTAGAACGAATTTTTCGAAAAATCTGGTTTTTAAAACATATTAAAGGGTTCGTTTCGTTATTTTTACTTCGTTTCTTTTTTGTTTCTTTGACAGTCTCTGTGATTTGACGGTTTCTGTGACTTTGACAGTCGCTTCGTAATTTTGTTCTTCCGCTTTGTATTACTCTGTTTTAACGGTCCGTCCGGAAATTGAAAAAGTACCTCTTATGGTATCACTACGTTGTCCGTCAGTCTGTCCGTCCAATTGCGTTACAACTTCTGAAGGGCAAGTTGTAGAAAGACAAATTTTGGTGCCCTTTTAAACTTTGAAAATAGTCAGAGAGCCCAAGGAACTTTTTTTTTCTGCACCAAAAACGGTTTAGTTACAGTTTGAAGTTTAAGGGGAAAGTGGATGTTGTTAAATGTTTTTTAATACATTTTTAAAAAAGTTTAGCAGGCAGGAACTAGACAAACGAAACTCATGTAAAGGAAATAAATACTTAACTTTAACAGAAAAATCCAATTCCTTAAAAATTATGAAAAGTTTTTGAGAAATAAAGAGTTGAAATTTGATGATGAAGTTTTTGAAAGTGTTTAAGGCCATAACTTTTGAACTGCTCAGTGCACAGATAGAGCCAATATTGAACACTCGTTTAAAAGAACTCAAAATTAACGAAGTGTCTAAGTCATATTTTTCAGAGAAAATTTTAATACTGCAATTTTGACGCATTTTCGAAAAAAATCGCAAAAAAAAACCTGAAAAAACGTGTGTGTCCTCCCTTATCCTCGGTTTTATTAAGAGAAGTCAGACGAAATAAATGACTCGTATCAAAAGTTATCCAATAATTTAAAGAAAATTTAAGCGGATTTTGAAGTTTCAAAACTTTCCGAGATTAAACTCAAAGACATAAAAGCATTTTCAAAAACAAGTTTTTTAAATCTTCTTGTATCTTAATGGTAAAAACGATCTTGTTCGAATTTGGTTTAAGTGCAAAGCGTACAAAAAAAAAGAAAGCAAGCTGCGTTAAAAAAATTTAAATTGCCGTTTCTAACCTAAGTTTTTCGTAACCTTTTTAAAAAACGAAAGAAAAAAAATAATTTGTTTTACAGTTTATGCGAAAACTGGTGTCCATAGAATATACAATGCGCAGGTTTTTGTTCTATTGGAAAAAATTCTATCAGGAAAAAAAAATTATTTGTTATTAAAGACTACAAAATAAGAAAAAATATAATAATTTTTTACACAAAATATTTGTTTTATGGATTTGCAACTTAAAACATTATGAAAAAGGTTAAAACAACGTACACCTACCCCTCTTTCTTCCAAACGGTATAAAGTATAGTTTACAAATAAATCTTCTAAAATTTCATACAAAACTTAAGCAAACTGCGAATATTCAAAAACTTCGACAATTAGACTCAAAAACGTAAAAACATTTCCGAAAACGAGTATATAAAGATTTCTAGTCCCTTAACGGCTATGACGATCTCGACTTAATTTGGCTGAAGTATGCTTCTTTTCAGAAGCAAGCTAAATGCATTATAAACGTTTCGAAATCGCCCTTTTCAATCTCAAGTTCTTAAGCCCATTTAAACAAACGCAATAAAATAAAAGCATTTTTGTCGTTTTTTGAGAAATCCATGTCCGCAAAATAAGCGCAGGTGGTTGAACTTTTAAGACTTTTTTTCCAATTCGAAAAGTCTTACGGTAATTGAAAAAAATCTAAAGTGCTGTTTTATGAATTTCAGTTTTTAAAAATCATAAAAAAAGGCCAAGAAAATGTGTGTCCTTCCTTCTATTTTCGAATGGGTAAAAGGCGAAAATCAGTCACGCCCCAAAAAAAGGGGCGTTACTAAATTGTTTTTATACCCCATCCCATAGGATAGAAGGTAAATTAAGTTTGAATCATAGCTTGTAACATAGAGAAATAATCACCGTAGACCCCCAAGACCTTAAGGGCATATGATCGAGACCGAATTGTAAGTCGAATGAGCCATGTCCGTCCGTCCGTCCGTCTTTCGGTAATTTTTAGGCCTTAAATTTTGAGCTAGGAACTTGAGACTTGATATCTGTTCTTTCTAGGTCCCGAAGCAGTACAGGTGTAAAAAATTTTGAAATCCGCCCACTGACACGCCCACTTTACCTATTAGCATGAAAAATCAAAGTTGTCGTAGAAAGCTGAAATTTGGTATGCAATATCCTCGCTTAAGTTTATTGTAATTGGCATTTAAAAAAAAGTTAAAACCGCCCCCATGTAGGCGTGGTCATATTTAATATGCATTCTAATAAACGGCTTTTATTTGCTTTAAATCCAAAAAACTTGCACTATAAAATGTTCAGATATGTGCGTAAGCTATCATCTCAAATGAATACATTTTTGCCACGCCCACCTCTGGGGGCGTTTTTAAGTAAAAAATCAAATTTTCAATATAAAACTGCGATCAACACGTGTATACCACATTTGATAAAAATATGATAAAAAAAATTATGTTATTGAAAAATGGTTGATGCCATGCCCCTTTTTTAAGAAAAAAGATTCTTAACTGACAAATTCTCAACACAATTAAAGTAAGTAGAAACTGAAATTTCACAACCAAGATTTTTGACGCATTTTGGAGTTTGACAGTGGTCAATTGGGATCGGGTATCCAACGATTCGCGTAGGCGGATTTGGAGTAAATTTTCCGAGAAAACGGGTTTTTAAAAATCCCGGCTTTTTAGAAAAAGAAAAAAACTTAAGGTCAGTAGTAGACGTGGCAGTCGTCGGACTTAGCCAATTTTCACATTTTTCATTTTCACTGTGCGGCAACAGAAGAACTAAGACGCGCACCACCGAGTTTCAGCACTCTAGCTTGATCTTGAAGATCAAAAACCTACAGACGGACGGACATGGCTTAATCAATTCAGTAGTCGGTCGCGATCATATCTCTTAACGGTATTAGGGTTCTACGGCATTTATTTCGTTGTGTTACAAACTATGCTTTAAAAGTGATATACCCTGGGTGGGGTATAAAAAGAAAATTAAAGTTGGTCTAAATACGCTTTGAAAAAGAGAAATTAGACCAACTTGGATCTTTTCAAGCAGCTACTTGAGGCAGAAAGAAGTGACCGTCTCGAGTGTAGGATTGTGGTACTAGGTCACGGGCTGATCCCGAATGGTCGGGAGCTGATCCCGAATGGCGAAATAAAAGTTTTTCAAGGTCCCACCTCCGAGGGTGTGGTAATTCCTCCGAAATTATCATTTGTCATGAGAGACCCCTCAATTTGCTATTCGGAATCCGTAAAAAAGTTAAGATCTTTTCCAAGTGTGTAAGGATACCTGTAACGCACACAGGTTGGTTGCATGGTTGTGAGGGCCAGGCGATGGCTCGTCTGATCTGTGCCGCAAGCCTGGAAGTGCCAATAAAGGCAGAAAAACTTGTGACAAAAATATGAACGAACGGGCGTGTTTTATTTAAATAAGTCTTACTTATATGCACCTAAGGGCCCCTAAGGCCACGAGCAAGTAGTACCCGTTACAACTCTTTCCGATCGCGTTAAGTCTACTACTGAATATATTAAGGAACTGGGCACTAGAACCTGCCTTAATATGTAATATATAACACGAAATATAATGGTTTTTCCTCAAATGATGTGTTAATCATTTACGTTTAAGTTTAAACTTTTGTTAAGTGCACTAAATTTAGCTAAGTGCACCTAAATACTACATCGAAAACGCTTTTAATTGGTGAACTTTAGTTTTACTTGCCACGAAATGATTAAAGGGGCTCAATGATTAAAGGGTTCAAAAACAGGAAACTTTATGTTCGGCATTGGTAAGAGAGTGTTCGAGAATAGGGCGGAATAAGGCGAAGAAATATTATTCAAAGAATTGAAAGTATATTTGAGTTTTTCTTTCAAAAAAACTACAGTAGTTATATGTAGTGGGGTGCCGTGGCGTAGTGGTTAGTGCGTGTGCTTACTACGCCGGAGGCCTGGGTTCGAATCCTGCCATCGTCACCTGAAAAAAAAAAAGACTAGTTCTTTTTCACGGTCCCCACCTCCGCGAGGGTCTGACAAGCCCTCCGAGAGTATCATTTGTCTTGAAAAACTTCTCAAAGTGCCGTTCGGATTCGGCAAAAAATTGTAGGTCCCCTTGTATGTGAAAAAATTAACACACACAGCATACATTGTTGAGAAGTTGGCCCTGGTTCACCTCGAGCTGTTGCGCCACTCTATTAAGTTATATGTATCAAGATAAGTCTTCTTAAAGCTCCGTTTGTTTTCGAAGTGCCAAAAGTATTCGAGAACTGGTACCACTATTCTACCAACATTTGAAGTCGTACAAAGTGAACAAAAAGCATTAAGAAATAAAATGGAAATTTGAGGTTGTATGACATCCACGCCAATAGTGAGAGGGGCTGAAAGCGGATCTTATCAATTTTCATACTTTGTCTATACAAAATAAAAACTAAGCTATATCCCAAGTTTCAGCTTTCTAGCTCATTTCTAAGGTTCTATTTTTTTGCATGTGCGATGTCCCATTTTCCTATGGAAGCTATGGATTTAGCTAGATAAATTTTTATACCAAAAAAATCGTTTGCCTTGTGGACATGGTTTTTAAATTTTTATTAATTGATTTACCCAATCTCCTGATTAAAGTCCTCATCGTTTGTCACACCTTAAGAGAATAAAAAGACAACCGAGTTAGACCTGCTTAAGGTTTCTTTTTCCTTCCTGCCGAAGATTTTAATTCTTAAAATAATAGAAAAACTTTGCAAAAGATACCAATTCTTGTTGCTCTATAAACGACTCTGGAATTGTTTATCTTTCGGCTCCGTTGTAGGATATACGGTTTCCAATGCCCCAACGCAATACCAGAGAATGGCAACATAAACTTCCCTCTGATCAGGTAAAACTTTGATTGCTTCTCGCAATTAATTTGTCTTTTCTTAATGAAGAGATAGATTAAAAGTCAACTAGGAGAACTTTGGTGTGTCGCTTTGTGGATGAAGGATGAAAATATAAATTCTACACCCCCCTTACCAGACACTCTTTCTACATAATTTCATCACAACAACCGAGTACGAAAGGATGCGAGTCCTTTCATCTTTTTAAGTACTGCGACACAAATTAAACAAAACCCTTACATAAGTCTCTTTTTGGAAAACAGATTCTCACAGTCTAAAGAATGATAATTCCACTTAATTGATGTTCTTAACACCCTGGCAACAAGCAAAAAGGATTTCCCACATATTTTTCCTTCGAAGGAACAAAAATAATATTCTCTCGCCCTCACTCGGTGGAAAGGTATTAAACGGCCAATTCTAATCCTTGGAACGAGCCAATAAAGTTTCTGAGAAAAAACAAAAACCTAAAAAGGAGTAAACAAGCTCATGATTTATGTAGCTATCCCAAAAGTTTCCTTCGTCCTTGTTTGTCTGTACTTTTTTTGCTTTGCTTTCTATGTTTTATGGGAATGGGATGAAGGCAAACAATTATAAACAATCAAATACGTGCCTTGATAACTTTCCGAAACATGAGCAAGTATTTCATCGAACAGTAGAGTAGCAAGGAAGTGTGAAAATATTTGAGGAAAAATACTCGTGTTTCAAGTTTTCGAGCACGTCGAAGGATGAGTTAATATTTGTTCTCGATTCTGAAACCAGGGATTTATTGTTAAGTCTACCTTCTTTAAAATTCCTTCTCTAAAATGTAAAGCGAAAATACAATGTACTTCCCCTCGCTTAATTTAAAATACGAAAAGTTGTACAAGTGCACTTAGTATTCTGCTACATAGCTCTTCATTCATTTTCGTAGTTTGCATTCTCAGTGACACATCATTTATTTGGATCTTTTATGGCGACCCTCCTGCCAAATAAAAATCCCCAAATAGCTTTCCAAATTGACCGCACATCTTGAAATCCTTAAAACCATTCCATCTTATTTCTTTCCATTATTTCAAGTTCAAAGTTCCCACATAATCCCACCAGCTCATCCTACTTACATATATCCTTCGCCCTCCTTTAAGATGGCAAAAGTCACGTAGCTAAGCTCACTTCCGAAAACTTCTCGCTCGGTGATAGGAGTGTACACCTCCTCCCCCTTCTTGAGTGTGATATAACCCAAAGTGTCTTCTGTGATGGCTCTTAAAACGAACCAACTCTCCGACAGACAGTATAGCCATTAGTTATGTATCCCGAGTCAAGTTAAATCACATAAAATGATGCCCCATGAATAAACTATTCAACCCGAAAGTTTACTCAATCATTACTTTGACCAGAGGCAAACAGAAGACACACACATACACAAGTTTGGGAGGAAATTGCTTTCACGAGCTTGACGGGACGTTCGTTGCTCGAACTTCCTCAAAGTCATTCGGGAATATGTAAAGAGTCTAGGCCGTGGCTGCCCCTTTAGACCTTTAATTTTGTTTCAACTTTCGGTTTCAGAAAAAGGACTAAGGGGAAGAAAAAAAACCCTATAAAGCGGTAACGTTATCATATGTCATGTAGCTTGGGCTACTGCCAGCCCTAGTGCCACCCTTTTCGTTCGTTCTAGTCACAAAATGGAAAATTGCATTTTCCAACGGTGCACCGAACAGCACACGATTTTGATATTAAAATTTTCGAAACGTTGTCGTCATCGCGTCTCGTTTTCTTCCATTTTTGCTGCCATCTTGTCGGCTATGTTATTCGCCATAAGTCCCCCGATAGGCGACAGTTTTTTTTTATTTTTCCTTATTCCTCTTTTGGTGCTATAGGGATATCTTTTCATTAAGGATCAGTGTATAAAGGAGGACAACCCTTAAAAAAATTGCAGAGAAGGAAAAAAAATGTGAAAAATGAATTTAAACGCTTGGGGCTGCATTTAATTATTATTTTAATAGCAAGGAAATGGATAAGATAAAGTCATATCCTTGATTCGAGCGTTGAATAAAGTTGTTAAAGTAAAATTAGGGACTTTTTAGTCTTTGTTAAGCATAGGCACTACATAAACTTGATTTTTTTTTCTCTTTGGTGCAGCTATGAAAGACAAGGTCATGAGTATGTTGGCGTTTAAACTTTAAAGTATAACAAAGGATATATACAAAAATGTATCACTGGATAACAAAGATCCCGTTCAGCTCCACAACAAGAGAAAATGAAAGAGAAGTGGAAAAACGCGTATGCAAAAATTTCACTCAGTCTACGACGGATTGCTGAGTACCCTATCCTACCAAAAAAAAAAACCAATTTCTTTAGAAAGTTCGCGGGATGTAAAGTGCTAGAGGGAAGAGGAACTGATGCGCTGCGATTTTAAATTTGTTGTGGACTAAAGTGAAGAGGAAAGATCTCATTGTGACAGTCAGTTCAACATTCGTGATGCTCTGCAAGTATGATCAAAACTAGGCTCCAGAGTGAATTGGGGAGCAGTTGTTCTTCCGCGGATGCCTATAGAATTGCCTACTGCCAAAAAAACTACGTTGCGTAAAATGTGCCAGTAAACACCTCTCAACAGAGTGCAAAGTAGACGTGCAGGTTCAAGCAGCTGCCCCTATCGCAACGGAAACCACCCCGCAAATTATCGAGGACAGAAAGTGCTTATAAAGCTGCAAAAAGGACGAGAACCGCTTAAAGAAAATATTCAAGGTCAGAATCCAAGCAATAACGGCGAATGGGAAAAAGAAGACAAAACGAAGAACTAAAAAAAAACTAAAACTCCGCCCTTTTAACTAAAAACATTACTTTTTTTAACGCCACGCCCACAAAAGTGGGCGGAGGCACACACAATATTGCATAAAAGTTAGAAAACACTAATATCTACAATTGTTGTCATATAATTTTTTGTCAAATTTCATATATTTTTATTGAAAAACAGTCATTTTAAGCTAAAATCCCTTTAAAAGTGGGCGTGGCTTACACAATTACAAGGCAATGTTACATACCAAAAATGAATGCGCATAGCGCCATTGTAACATTGTAATAGCTAAAATTTGGAAAAAGTATTTTTTTAAATTAGAGATGGTCGCATATACAGGCATGTTGTGGGCGTGTCTGTGGGCGGATTCAGCTAATTTTCAAACATGATTTAAAGGACTGGACTTCCCGCCAACCCACCAAATTTAAGCTCTCTACCTTAAAATGTAAGGTCTGAAAGTTGTTTACATACGGACGGACGGAAAACGGACCGTTGAATACCCCGTCCTATCCCACATTGTAAAATGCTGATGGCATTGTTATTTTTTGACATTTTATAAGTAGTGCAAACTTCGAAAAGGGGTTCAACTATCCCTTATTACAAACTATCAATTATAACATAGATATTACCAAGTCACGCTTAAATGTATGTAAAAATGAAATTTTTTGGTTAAAATTCAATATTTTTTACCCCCTAAAACTGGGCGTGGCTAAGAACTTTGTATGAACGAAATCTGAAATAAGGTCTCATTTACCTAACCTGTTAATTTTTTGTTTCATGCTTTCCTAAATTAGGCTTGAGGGCAGTCGAAATTAGGTTTTCCTGGAAAATTTTATGTTTCTCTTCAATTCTGCCTCCAAATGTGGGCGTGGCCCAAAGTCTTGTATCAACAAAATTTAGAACTAAGCGTTTTTTCATAAAATATTAAGCGAAATTTATCAATTTCGAGCAAAAATATTGAGTAAACTGCATTTGAAAATTTACTCTTAAAATAGATACCACGCCCACTGAAGGAGGTTAACTTTTTTGTGTCTTACATTCATTAGGAGATGCTGAGTGTCACATTTCAGCCTTTTAGAACGTCTTACAGTTTTGAAATCTCTGGAAGTAGTTGCACATTTAGACCGATTGTGTCTTTGGGCGGATTTTAAAAATGTTTGCACTTGTACTGCTTCGCATAACGTGGACTTTACGTCACTTTACTACTTAACATCATAAATGCTTCCCTTAGGGTCTAATCATAGCTATCATCGCATAGCATCATTGGAACAAATCAGTGGAACAATGTCTTCGGTTTTCTGACAAGTCATTCATAGCAATCATTGAAAATTTCTGTCAGTGCTAACAAACAGCTACAGGCATTTGAGGTTGGAGTTGATCAGTGAAAGGAAAACTGACAGTTGAGAATAGAAAGAGAATAGAATGCTTTTCAGTGGAACGATTTTGTCGCAAAAACACAAATCAAAATCAGCTGTTTCTTGAAATCGATTTCTGTCAGTGAAATAGTGAAAGCGAGTTTACATAAAAGTTTAAGCGCGATTTATGCATTTTGGTTACGGAAAAAATTCTGCAACTCATAAGCTTCATTTTGATACCAATAACAGCCAACAATTTTTGCTCAAATGTCTAAAAACACGAAAACAAATTTTTCAATGATGCAATCCGATGATAGCTATGATTAGACCCTTAGACTCTTATACGTTCCAAGGCAATGGAAATTTGCTGAAGTCATTATGGTTTCTAAACCGAGGAAATGTACAAATGACAAAAAATCTTATAGGCCTTATAGGCATGAAATTGAAAAAGCCTTGTAGGGGAAAAATATAAATGTTTAAGAGTTTTCCTCGACGTATCGCAAGCTTTCGACAAGGTACTTCACGAGGGCTTGAAGTATAAGCTGCAGCAAACCTTGGCAGAAGATACGTAAATATTGAAAAACCAGCTTGAAGGCAGACTCTTTCGTGTTAAGTGTGGTACTGAATACTCGAGTCTCAAGCAAGCTGGGGCACCCCAGGGAAGCGTCCTCGGTCCGACGTTGCTCCTGTTTTACACAACAGACAAAGGTACCTCTCTTATGGCCACGTTCGTGGACGACAACCCCATCCTGGCAACAAGTGAATCCTCTAGTGCTTTCCTCGACATATCACAAGCCTTCGACAAGGTATGGCACGAGGGCTTGAAGTATAAGCTACAGCAAACCTTGGCAGAAGCTATGTATGGAATATTGAAAGACGATCTTGAGAGCAGACTCTTTCGTGTTAGGTGTGGTAGGTACTGAATACTCGAGTCTTAAGTGAATTCGAGCTGGCGCACCCCAGGGAAGCGTCCTTGGTCTGACCCTGTTCCTGCTCTATACAAGAAACATACCTCTAGATAAGACAGTTATGGCCATGTTCGCGAACGACATGGTCGTCCTGGCAACAGCTGAATCAGTTGAGTCATTAACGAGAAGCCTTCAACGACCTTTGGACAAAATTTGCGTCTGGACGAAGATTTGGCGAATCGTTCTTAACGAATACAAGTCAACGCATGTCGATTTCACGTGCATTGCAAAATGTCTAGGAATGACTCTAGATGCTAAACTTAGTTGAAAGCCACACGTTAAGAAGAATCGTGAATCAGAGTAATGTATCGGCTTATAGGAAAATTTTCAAAACTAAGCATAAATATAACAAATTGCTCTTCTACAGGCCGGTGTTAGAGCCCTCCTGGACGGGGTTGTAGCGAGCCAAGCAACATGTCCATGTTGCAGACTTTTCGAAACAAGACACTCAAAGCAATTGTGAATGCTCCATGTTATATTAGGAATAGTGATATTCACAGGGATTTAGGAATGGCTTATGTGAGCGAAGACGTAACAAACTTTGCTCGAAAGCTAAATGCTTGTCTTCATGTTCATTGCAACAATGAAATGATCCGCACTCTTAACGAGATTTTAAATTTTTTGTTAAATTTTAAATTTTTTTACGTTTCTTGGCTTATTTGGTTTCGGTTTTTTATGACATTAAAGAAATGTAGGAAATCGTTTGAAACGATAATTTTAAATACTTTAAATTCATACAACTGGCTGTTTAGGTAGGCAGGTAGGTAGGAGAGTGGCTTTTTACATGCACTTAGGCCAAAAAGTAGGCCTATTGTACCGCCACGTGGTGATATTACCAAGGGAGTAGGTTGGCGTGAATTCTATGACAGCCAGCCAGTCTTTTCGATGAATTTTTGTAGCTTTTTGACCGGTGTTTTACTAAGGTTGGTTAGGTAGTCATAGAAGTAGGAGCCTAGTATGGATTTTCTGTACGACGCGACTGCCGGGCAGCAACAGAGAAGGTGTTGTACACTTTCTTTCTCTTCCTCATCTAGGCAGCTTCTACAGAAGTCATTTGAGAATAGACCTAGTCTTTTTGCGTGAATACCTAACAGACAGTGTCTGGTGATAATTCCCACTGCAGTGCTAGTTTTGGATCTCTTTAAGGAGATCAAGCTATCTGATCTTTTTGGATCGAGGCAAGGCCAGATTTGCTTGGAGATTAAACAAGTGGTACCTGTCCTCCATCTGGCGTTAGTTTCTTGTATGCTGTGATTTTTGAGCTGAAATTTGAAGGTAGCTAGGGGAATACCTATATTACAGGAGATTTCATCTTCTGGCAGTCTAGTGGCGTTCTTAGCGAGTTTATCAGCCTCACAGTTTCCCATGATGTTTCTATGACCTGGCACCCAGCACATGTGAAACTGTTCGGACATCTCATCAAGAGATGTGCGACAGCTAATAACTAATTAAGAGCTTATAGAGATCAGCGATTTGATGGCAGCCTGGTTATCCGTAAAGATACATATATCGCGGGCGGATATCACGTTTCCCTTTAGCCAGGACAGGGCTTCACTAATTGCCATTATTTCTGCTTGGAAGACGCTGCATTGGTTGGATAGGCAAAGGGATTTATATAAGTTAAGGCACTCAGAGAACACACCACTTCCTACGCCGTCTTCCGTCTTGGATCCGTCTGTGTAAAAGTGTATGGCGTTACCAAAGGGTACAATACCGCCGTACCACAGGTCTCTGTTCGGAATCTGGGTTTCGAAGATTTTCTCTGGGAAGTATGAAGGTGAAGTATAACCCAGGTTCGTGGAGGTGAGATGCTGTTCGCTGAGAATATTGGCATGTCTGTAAACGTAATCACGCCATTGGGAGCATGCTTTAAGTCAAATTGCGCAGTTGGTAACTGTTTGCTTACCAAAAATGTCTAAGGGGGTAAGGTTCAATAGGATTTCGAGTGCATCCGAACTGTGTGCTTAAGAACTTTAAAAAGAAAATCATTTTTGAAAATGTATTCATGTTTTCGAGTCAAATTTTAGAATTTATTTCACTTTTTAAGGTCACATTAGTTTCCTTAAATGTGGGAGGGGGTTATTTTTTGATAAATCCCTGGCTGCTTCACGGTATCGTTCCATCCTCTGCGGTATTGGAAACGCTGCTTTCAGTAATCCAGATCAAGCACTTTTTAGCATCTTCGATGGCTTTGTTCTTAACGGATGTTCGATTGTCCCTTTTCTCGATGCAGCTCAAATATAACCATTCATACTTGAGGTCAAATGTTTACATCGAGAGAAAAAGCAACGTTGCGAAAGGCTCTCGAGTCTCGAACCATAAGAGCTGAGAGATTTTAGCGCATATGTTTTGCCATGCGAAAATAGCAACGGTTTCCTAGAGTATTTCTTAGCGTCATTTGTAGATCTTATTGGTTTTTTCACTGCTTCGCAAGAGTATGCAACATTATGGCTCAAATCAAGGCCTTTCTCAAGTGTCTTATTTTAAGAGTTGAGCTTTAATTTGTTACTATTTGTGACCACGGTGTAATCAGAAGCATGAAGTGTCTGATATAAGTCAGCGGGCTAACCGACAGCTCCTAATTCGCCGCTCCTCAATGAGCTGTCAAGCTCCTTAATTAGGCCAGAGGATTGGCGATTTTTTCATATATTTAAACACTCTTTTAGATATTCCCTTATAGCTACAACAACTCTTATGGGATAAGCTGAAACATTATCGCTTGCCAAAATTAACAATTCCATATGAGTCTCCTCAGACAGACACACATTTCGCACGTCAAATTCATTATTCCTCCACAGTCGTCCTGCTTGGCTATTTCCAACCTTAAGGCACGTACCGAATGTCTATAAACATAAATCTCAACCAATGGCTGGTGTCTGCAGACACGTAACCAACAAAGGGGCCATCTAAAGTCGAAGATTATCCAACGGTCGACTAAACATGATTTATGATGTCAACGTGTCACCATTCTCCAATGACCTTTAATTTATTTGTGACAACTCATCCGATGGGGAGAGTCCTTGGCGTTCCTTAACAAGCGCACACACTTCGAAGCAAACTTTTAGTCGCCATCGATTAGTGCGAAACTTGACACAGATGTCATAAGAGCTTTGGCCACGCTGTTAGACGCACTCATGGACGTTACAGCCAGACGTTCACCCTTCATTGCCACCGCAGGAGCAACCTGTAGGCGGTGCCATCGGAGTCGTCAAATGCAGCCACAAGTAACAATATTCCGTTTGCATGGGATTTTCATAGCAATCGTTAAATTAGTAGAGATGGCTGCGGGCAGGAGCCATGCGTTTAATGCTCTGTCGTATAAACTGTCAAAGGGGTTTGTCTGACAGTTGTCGTAAAATTAAGCCATTCCACGTCACTGTCTACTGCTGAGAAGAGCTAATTTCAAAAGAGCTTCCCTGTTATTTTCACTTCCCAAGGACTTCTCTTCACAAAACGACTTAGTAATTTTTTTTCCTAAACTATATCTCTATCAAGCTCAGGACTCCTTACAATTTTCACTCGATTTCTTGAACCATAAAAATATCCATTCTTAAAAAAATGTTAAACGGTGTATAAAAACACTTTCTCGAACTTTTTGTCCAAAGTTAACATAGCAAAAAGAGGAGAACTCCCATGTTATGTTACAAGTAACTGCAACCAATTATTAAAGTTATGGCAGCGCGAAAGTTAATGACTTCCTCTCAGACATGGATGTATAATTAAAAACCACGAATTGCATGAAAAGGCAGAGAAATCCTGCTTCATAATCATCCCCTTGGCTATATACGGGACACACACATAGAATGGAGAATGAAACCGCATCTACCTTTTGTCCTGGAAACACTTTTTCTTGGCCGACGCCACCAGCCTTGTAGACATTAAAAAGTAGGTGGCTATTAATTTGCTGCAAGAACACTCTAGATTCTCTCTTTTCTTGGTATAATTTTGAGGAAAACAAGTTTTCCTATTCCTCATTGTAGTGCGGGAACAAAAGCTACGCGGAGTATCTACGATACTAGCTGTACGTATACGATCCTTGCATTAACATTCTTCGGCCAACAAACGAATTACCCCGAGGGCTCGGTACTAGGTGGCTCGAGTGGACCTCTTTTGAGTCGGAAGGTGATGGCAGTGGTGGTCTGCAAACTAAGCATACTCTTTACATTTAACTATTTTGCCATCTCTGGGTTGCCGGCACTTCTTGCATTAAGGCGAAAGGAAATTGCAGCTCACTTTTTTTAACAACGTTTTTAAACAACCCTTTAGTGGCTGACTTCCGTTTCTTTTTTACATTCACCAGCCATCCCTGAGGCGAGGCCATATGACTGCATCCAGGTGAAACTGACTGAGCGGAAGCAGGAGTTTCATAGGCATTAGATGTTGTGTGGCACAAACACCCACAGGCCAGCTCAAGGGTGGGATCTCTGAAGTGAATGTTGTATTTGTAACCGGAAAAAAGTTTGGTCATCAAGATCGAAAAATAAGAGGCACGTTACAAATCTATGCTTTAAAAGGCGTTGCAAAGGGTGCTTAGCAGATTTTATAAGACGACGTGAATAAGGGCGCTTGAAATAATGTGGCGTTTAAGCTCACTGCATATTTTTGGGCCGGCTAATGGATAATGGCTTCAATTCCATCAAATTCTCATTTGTGTTAATGAGCTCATTTCCAGAATGCGTCCGCCACCTTGACTTCGATTCGGTGTTTGAGTTGAGTTGCCCCATTCATGCGCCGAATGCACTTGCACTGCGCCACATGTGTAAACACACATTCTCGTCGTAACCAAACGCTCGAACTCCTATCAATCTCGCACTTAAAGTTAGTTGAGCACAGTTAAAATGATTGAACAGTTCATGATACTGTATCTCTTCGCCTCCGCCGCAGAGTCGACATTCCGGAACAGTGACGGGTCACGAACATTCGGTATCTTGGGCTACTTTCAGAGATTCACTCTCGACAGCCACCTCGCCAAGGCCTACGTTCGCAATGACATCTTGTTCCATTGCAAGGCAGTGTACGTTGAAGTTGTTAAAATCCTGCAACTCAATTAGAGAGCTCCTCTTCCAGCAGCAGCGGCACCAGTATATTCACAATCCAACCGAACGACATGGACGGATTTAAGAGACTCGATGTGGGCCACAAACTCGGACTGTTCCTGCACGGCTGGGAGATTCGTAACCGCAACAACATCTGGATGCTGGATGTATTGAAAAGTGAGTGATATACTTTGACAGCTAATCTAATTTGCTCACACTCTGCTCCCGATGCTGCTGCAAGCACAGCATGGGCCCGATACGAGAACATCAACGTCTGCGTGGTGGACTGGAGCAGCCTCTCGCAAAGGGACTACATGAATGCTGCTCTGCATGTGTTCGATGTTGGATTTACTGTGGCGTCTGTAATCGAATCGCTGGAGAGGGCTGCACTCTTTTACCGCAGCAACATTACTCTTGCCGGGTATAGCTTGGGTGCCCATGCTGCTGGGCTGGCCGGCCAGCGGCTGGGTGGTGAAGTTGACCATATAATTGGATTGGATCCGGCCGCACCGATGTTTACGGTGCCGACCGATGTCGGTTCCAAGTATCGCTTGGATCAGAGCGATGCTAGATTTGTCCAGGTCATTCATACCTCGGGTGGGCTGATGGGGGTGTCGGCCAAATCTGGACATGCAGACTTCTACCCCAATGGAGGAGTGTCACCGCAAACTAATTGTGCTTTTCCTTTTCGAGAATCAACCTCAAGTGAGTATTTCCGGATTGATGGACAATGACCGAGATTTTATGTGGGACGTGTGTGTGTGTTTGGTGTGTTTTCTGCACGCAGGTCGAGTTGTTTGTAGCCATGCGGCAGCTGTCAAATATTTTACGTACTCCATGGACAAGGAGTTACCATATGTGGGGAGTCAGTGCAGCAACTATGTGATGTATATCTTGGGTGTGTGTCGAACGAGCACTAAAGGACGATTTGGGATACACACCGATCGGGTGCCTGGGAGTTTTTATCTTATAACAACGATGAGTGCGCCGTATGTTAGGGAGCAAGGTGCTGGCGGGTAAGAGACTTTGGGCCATCAGGCATGGGACGTATTCTGTGATTTAATTTTAAGCACTTTTTGTAAGCTTTTATAAAAAATGGTTTGTTCTAGAAAATTCTATTTGGAATCTTTTTTATTTATTTTGTTTTTAGCCGTAGCTTAGATGACAACTTCTCAGACAAGCTCGTTATAAGGTCTTAACTCCCAATAAGCTGGCCCATGTATTTCGCAAGACATCGGTCACTTTGTTGAGTATTTTTTGCACATCTGGAAAAAAGTTCAAAGAGATGAAGCGTAAGATCGACTGCGTAAGCATCAAGTTATCGCGGATGCGACTGTAAGTTTCAACAGCTTAAGCATTCTTCCGAGCAAGCACGGACTTTATACAGGCGAAACAGCTAAAATATTCGGGAGGCTCTAGGCTTTGTGAATTGGGGTGATATATTTGAGATCACTTGCAGTAAATTACTGTGAGTGGCTAGTCTGTTTGGGAAGGTTTCATCAACCTTTGTGAAGGCTTTATCAATCCAAGCCGGAAATTACCATATCTACTGTTGGATTTCAGCAAAGATTATTGAAATGTTTTGCTTGAGACTCGTGGAAAAGGCAAAATTACACTTTTTGAGCACACAACTTTTTTTAAGCTCAAATTACAATATTCCGACTTCCCACCTAGAGTTAAGCTTATATTAGATTGCATGCCACTTTGGCATACTTTTTTGTGAAAAGCAAAAACTACTGTGAACGTCCCTTATGTCAAGTAGTTAAAGCGAAATCTTTGTTTCTTAAGTTTACGTCGGTAGCTCGTAGTGTTGGCAGTCAGATTTGCATTGTCTGATACTGTTGGCTTGCTTTTATTTAATTTTCAAATATTATCTCTTTTATGGGAAACCAAACGGAGAGTTGTCACTTATTATAAGCATCATTATAATATGAAGGTGCCTGACGATTCACACCGAACAGCGTTTGACGTTTTCATATTTCCAGCCATTGTTGCCAAGTTTGTTGAACTGCAAATTATTGTAATATTTCATTTGACAACCCTCTACACTTTTTATGAATTTATCAAATTAAATTGTTACTACTACAATCTGTACTACAGAAATGCTTGAATTTGCGGAAATGTGCGTTAACCTTGTAGGTCTTATTTAGATTTGTATCTGTCAAAAACTCTGACATTCTCTCATATTTTGAAAGATGGCAAGCAAAATTACAATTAGACTGAATAGCGTGATATATCAGTAAAAATGACAGAAAAATATTTGGCCTAATAGAATAAGTGTCTCCACCGGATACTAATTCGCTATTAACATAATCTATCTTATCTCTACAGATTTCCCATACAAGTTTAAGTCCTCTCGCCAAGCGATTACAGATAAATCTCGTCACAAATCTCATTCTCCCTTTTCTCACACATTTTTATGCCGCTTTTAGCATGTCGTCAGCTAAAAATACACCCTTATAAAGCACAAAAGCAAAACATTGAAATCTACGTCCATAGATTGCAAGATGTCCACTTTAAGATCTCCCTGATCTGGGTACCGGGGCACAGAGGCATCGCATTATATATTTTACTTGCTGCGATAAAGGCCATAATATCCTCGAACTACTTTGCGTTAGCCACCTTTAAATTGTCAAGGCCTTTAAGTTTCAAGACTTGAAAGACGTGGGCGAAATAAAACAAACCAAAAACACATGATCTCCTCCTCCATTACAGAATTAATAGCATTCCTTTTTTCAACAGGTTGGTCTAGATCAAATCAAATTAACAGGTCGGCCACGTAAAGCCGGTTTGTCACAAGCAACGTAAGACAGGAACAGAAACAGAATCCCATACATTAGCAACTGAAACCTAAATTCGCTGAATGCTTTTTGCGTTGCTAATGTATGAAATTCTGTTTCTGTTTCTGTTCCTGTTCCTTGTGACAACGTGGCTTTAGTTGTGGTATCAAAACGTCACTTAAAGTGCTACTTGGGTTGACTTTTCTACTTTCTTTTATTTTTGAGATACCTCTTTTATCTACTTTGGTATGTAGCAGTGCTACTGTAGTACTACCTGTGCTACTTTTAATACTATTCAAACACATTTATAACAGTGTTTTACCTACTTGAAAAAGAAACTGAAACAGTTCACGAATGACAGATCTGTCACAAATACGTTTTCTCTTGGGATTTTTACCACGAAATTATAGTCTGGCTCCTAGTAAATGGCATTGCCACTCTCTTTTCAGAGCCAAAATGACAAAATCAGAGTGCTCGTGTCTTTAGGATTTGTTTTAATCGTCTTTCACTATTTGCAGTTTTATGGCCGGTGAAGACAGCCATATTGTGATGTGGCGACAAAACGTGAAAGCACGTATCGAATGCACCCATCGATTCAATAAACAAACACAGCTAGCTGTCATTCCAGTCAGCTGACATCAAACTGACGTTCGAACTTCAAGTGCACTTCGATGGGTTCATACAGTGACTCCTGCGTGTTATCTCACGTTATCTCGCCACATCATATTGTCACCCGCTCTTATGGCCTTTTCGGTTGGTCGTCCGAAAGCGTCCGGGCGACTTCTGGACTCTCCTGAAACTGTTTTCTTGGACTCGTTTGACAGTTCCCCTTCTGGATAAAAGAGAAATTCGCTTCTGGTTTTGAATCCAGAATCATACATGTGTCAATGTCAAGTTGGATAAATGTCATTTGCCCCCTGAAGAATAGCTTTTGCTTCACATATACAACACTAGGCAAACTTCAAAATCGAGGAAAACGTGTTTGGCTGTTCGGATAGAAGCCCCAATCCGGGAGAAGAACGCCCTGATCCGGGATCGCCAACCGAAGAGGCCATTAGTTTTGTTCGTCCCGAACAAATGCATTATCGTTGATTCCGTGGTAACAATGCAGGCAAAACACATGGACAATTTTCATCTTCGCTCTTGGTCCTCATTAGATCGGAAGACAACACCATTGGTTCGCGTTACTATTTGGTAGGTTACTTCCTTGTCCTGCTCCAACTTTGCCCATTGTCCCATTGTCGTAAGATGTGGGTTGTGGAGCCATACAAGATCTCTCTCGTTGAATGCGGGTACTTTTCCTGTCGCATCGACTTCACCTGGTCTTCATGCGGTCACTCGCAATTTTTATATCACTTCTTGTTCCCCTGCTTAATGTTGCTAACCGTTTTTCTTAGATCCACCACCTAGTCCTCTTTGCATCTTGTGTCTTAAATGGGAAATCCGAATTTTGGCTACATAGTCAGTTCGTCCAAATAAAACAGTGGATGGAGTGAATCCAGTTGTAATATGAATTGCATTCCGGTAGGCCATTAGAAATGAAGGAGTTCGCCGATCCCGATCCCGTTGATCCTCGTCCACCACCTTAGAGAGGTGGTTCCACTTATGCGTCCCACCATGACTTCCGACTGTGGGTGAAGGGGTGAGGAGAGAGTCACAATGTGCCCAATATGCGCCTTTTACGTACGATTTCTGCCGGATATATCCCTTACGCTCGGCTTCTTCATAGACTCCTGCCATGCTAGGATTGGTTCAATGTCGGGGTCTTCTAGTTGTGCATTGCAAGTTTCTAAGTACTCCAGCCTTCTGCATGCTTAGGTCTTATTCTTTGGACAGAAATACATTTGCCCTTTGCCTCTTGTCACACGGAATGTTTACAATTAGGCTCACATGGTTTGCGGGATAGAGAGTCTGCCTTGCAGTGCAGTCTTCCTTTGGTAGGTGCAAGTTTGGGATTTTATGAATCCCCAAAAAAGTTATGCGTTCCAAATTTTATTCGATATTTTGCATTTTGGGTTTCGTTCGAAATCAAATTTCGACATTTGATCAAATTCGGACATCAATTTTCGAGCTTTTGTTACTTCTAGATTTTTATCATTCTAGAAAACGGGATGATCCATATGATAGAATATGCACTTAAGAAAAATTCAGACTTGCAAACCTTTAAAACCCTATTGACTTTTTCAGTGCTTACAATTGCCGTTAAAATTCTCATGATATCTTTCTGACACTATAATTACCTTGATGCGTTATTCCACTTCAACGAAAAACACTTTTGACAAGCCATGTTGCAGGCACCTTTCTATAAGTCGCACAATTTATATTATGAAACTACAGAAATCTAGGAAATCAGAGGGTCAGAGAGGTTGCCGCCTGACTTGCTCCCTGGTCCAAAACTACACTTTCGTGTAATTAGTAGCAAATAAATTTGTCAAAATATGACATTTACAACTTCAACAAAGACTCTCGCAATTGTCCCTGTAAAGGCAGCTTTGCCCAATGAAAGGACCACTAATTTTGTAGCTAAACTAAGCTATTGCCCGGATATTCCATCAAATGCCAACCACTCATCATACAACTCCTGATGCCTAACTATGTTAAAAGTAACTTGCTGCAGCTCATTGTTTCGCAGTCGGTAGGTATAGTCAGGATCAGGACATCGTGTCGTTCGATAATTAAATTGAAACAACTCTTCTCCTGGTTCTACTCATCTCGCCCTCTAATGCTATCCTCGCCCTCACCTGCAAAGGGAGCTCTTCGATTGCCAAGTATTAGCGGCTGAATGGCAGCCTGATGTACTCCACATGCAATCCCCCGGGAATGGCTTTAAGAGGGATTCATGCATTTAATCGAATTCCACCCATCGGTGACGAGCGGCGTCATGTCGCCCGCATATATGCAACCGGGTCAGCATACGACCCGGCCATGATGCCAGTGTGGTGGCGACGTTATTGATGACTTCCCACTTAATTCTAATGGACTCCTTTCTCCTGCTGATGGCACTTCCCAGCAGGATATTCATAACACCATTAGAAGCCATAGTGCAGCATCTACTGCTACACCATATGGGTGAGGACTTAAGCCGGCAATCCGGAGCACCATCGAGACGTCACTTTAATCTGACTAAAGTGCAGCCCACAAAAAAGTGCTCAATTAACTCGAAGGCTACATGGGATGTAGTTTGTGTTTGCCTTCTGTGTAATTTGCAATTAAGTATTGCCAAATTAAATGTTTGGCAAGCAAACAGCAGCAAACACACACAGGGATGTGCCTCAGCATACTGAGGTGTACTCGTAAAATATTTAAACATGGGGAGCAGGAGCGACTGAGCCATGAGAAGATTTAGTAAAGTTTCTTCTTTGACAGGATAAACAGAACTTAGACAAGACAGAGTTTAAATGTTTGCTCTTCGGGGGAGAAATAATTTTCCAAGAACTTAAATGCAAACTTTTTGAGGACCCGGAATTGTGTATACCTAAAGTTGGAAGAAGAATCACTTATTTAAATATTCTTCTTGGAAGCTGATGTGATGAGTTAATGTGGCCCGGCCGCAGGTGTGTGCGATCTTATAATGGTTCTCGGATGGCATGTCGCATCGGGGGTTAATTCAACTCACTTCCAAGGACCTTTGGGAGGTGGAAAACATAATCTTGGTGCATTAGCTCGGCTGTTATGATTTTGATCCCTAATTACATGCCACAACATGCACCATGCTTAAGTGGATTTGCTGTGGCATACCTGTACAAAGAAAATGTGCATCGTTAAGGAGTAATAGGGCCAGCTTGTCACCACATTCCACTTAGGGAAGATGAGTCCCAAAAATCTAGAAACTGCTTCATCGTTGATGTGCAATGCCATCGCACCGATGGAGCGCGATGACATAGTTCTTACCAGTCCTTTCAGCGTCTAACTCCAGAAAATAATCAAATAATTTTTGAATGTCCTTTAACAGGTTTATGCCCTTTATCCCCACAATAAATCAATGGAAATACCATAAATAGATTCCTACTTGAGCCTTCCGCTTGATCGACGATTTTTCTGAAAAATTGCGCCTCCTTTTTCCCAGAAGACCACCAAATCTCAAAACAAACAAAAATATGAATGCTCCCCTCTATACCATAAGGGGATATTCAATGAACTTCCGGCAGCACACACACCACACGCACACTGCTGTCTCCTTTATTGAGGGTTAAAAGGATTTTGAATTTATTAAAAAGATCCGTTTCCTCGGAATCAGTTTATAACTCTGATTAAATCAGAAAGGATTTAGGTGTATTGCTCCACAGCCCAAGGGTATTAAAATCAAAACACATTAACGTAAACAATTCCCACGTTAACTTGTTAAAGGATGTTAGCGCTCCTGTCCCCTATTCTCAACCCCAAGAGAAAGGAGCACACAAATTCTTTACAAGAATTTAAGGAATTTCCTCAACATGGCTTAAGGGGATTTTGTCACCATCCTTTCGGTCTTCTTCGAAAATAATGGGGGAACAAAAAAAAAATCGCCCTCGGTGCCCTATAGCAGGAATTCATAATGAGAAAAATGCATTCTTAGCGCGTCTTATCCCTGAAGGGACATTCTTTTCATTCTTGCTGATTTTTCCATTTAGGCTGCAAAGTTAGCTGAGATATTGAATTTTCATCGTGTCGTCCTTGCGGGCATTTAGGATATACCTTTTGTGCCGGCATTGTTAAGGCAATTGTAAGGGAAACGCGGTGAACATGGTAAGGGAAGGAAAATAGGACGCAACCCAGTAGTAGCAAGCCTGGCATGGAAATTTATGAACTCGCTCAAATATTGTTAAACACATCCCTCAAGAGCGCAAGCATCTTTCCATAGCTGATTTCCAATTTACGGAAAACACGAAAAAAGCACTCATCGCTGTTTTAACAAATTTCCCCGTCGAACGTAAACTGTTTTCAAGCGAACCGCACAAAAAAAAACGTCAAGAAGAAGCATAAGTAATTTCCATGCCATGCTCCTGTCAAAGGATCAAGTGGAAGTCGAAAAAAAAAATATGCCAGCACAGCCAAACTTTATGCCAAAAGAAATCCTTTAACAGTTAACAACTTGTAAAACAAGCCGCCGCATCTCTCCACAAGGAGTTAAGCCCGTATTCATGCCAAAACCCCATGTCCTTCCCTGGCTGAGTGCAAAGAAAAACCGCAAGCAAGCAAATAACTAAAAAGCCTTCAATCATCCGGCGAGCGGTTGGTGTGAGAAGGCTTCCTCATCCTCTTCGTCCGGTATGTCTGTTGGACTGTACTTCCTGCTCGTATCGGATGTAAACATTCTCATAGAGTGTGGGGCTGGGGGTTATGAACAAGTCCGAAACTCCAAGTGTGTATCAATTCCGAACAAGGGCAACGGAGGCATTTGGAAACTTTCCAAACTCATATTTTAAGCCATCCTCGGCTTTTTCCCGCCTCCCTTTCATGCGGACGGAGAGTGTTACTTTGACCAATCGAAGGACGAACGCGCGATTCTTACCCAAAAGGAACCAAGCAAATTGAAAAGTCTCGTAGCGAAAAAAAAAATTAACAAGCGTTCAACAAGCGAAGAAGAAGCCCCACCATTAGTTCGAAAAGGGAGTCATCCGCATGTTTTGTAAATTTTTAGCAACCGACTTTCATACTTACCACCTTGCCCTGCTGCTGTCGTCGCCGCCCAGTTTTCGAAAAGTGCTTTTGGCCATCATCGAGTTTTTGCGTCGAATTACAAAGTTTCGAGAGTGCGAACCCTGTACACCAACTATACGTGCGAACACCTCCCGGTCCCGGTCGGTGTGGTAGCTTCAGTGGCGCCGGCAATGTTGTTGTTTGTAATCACTTTTCACCGGAAATTTAAGGTAAATTTATTGTTTTTCGCTGCAAAATTGTTTCCTTTGCACGCAATTTATGGTTAACAAGGAGCCGGCGAAATAGTTTTTGTTGCCGTTTCTGCCGGCACTGTTGGATTGCGTTTGGCTGGAATGGCAGCAGCTCAGTTCAATGGTGTCAATGCGAGGTTAGCTATGTCAGACAATGTGGCAAATGTCTGTTTTATGGATTTGTACTGCTTCGTGAATAGGGGCTCTATTGGCGATTAGCTCTTGCCTGGCTGTTCCGAGTTTTGTTTGACGGAAAGTACTAGTGATTTTTTATGAACAAAAGAATGTGTGAAGTGTCAAAAACTATTCTAAACTGGGATTTTTTTTTAAGGTAAAGTAAATATCGTAACGAAAATTTTGCACATATTTTTAAGACCTCTGGATTGAATATAACCACCGTCACTCCAATAAGTGAACACACAGTCTTCCTCGCCGTAATGTGTCTTAGACGACAATAGACGGTATTGTCACCTTGTCGTCGTTGTCGTTTTGACCGGATCACAATGGAACACCCAATTTGTCCGACAGGGTTTTTTTTTTCTTGTTGTCTTGAGTGTCATTGATTCCAAACGCCACAAGGTTGCTGCGTTAAGGAACTCATCCTAAAAAGTAATAAAAAGTAGTATTTAATTGTTAAGATCCAGTGACGTAGCAGCAACACCAACTGGACCAAGAAAGCTCTAGAGTTTTGAACATATAGAAAATATTCTCGATTCTAGATTCGATCTCAAATTGCTTTGATGTTGGGCTTTAAGTGGACGTCTTGAAAATAGATCGAAGCACACAAGCAAACAAAATAAAAATGAAATATTTGGTTCAGTTTCTTACTTTTTCTTCAATAAAATAATAATATTTTGGCCTGGGGTTCATTGAATATGACCTTAAAACTCATTTTTATAAATCAAACATAATTCACATTGCCCCCCTCCTAGTTATCTTCATATTATAAGTTCAGCTATTACTTCTACGGTAACAGTCTCATCAACTTGGAAAATTTCAAAATAGTTAAGTCAGAGTGTTTAAAATATCGTTTTCGCTTTAAAAATTTATTTTCGTTTCAAGAAACTCTTAAGCCCGGACTCCTAAAGGTCTCGAGCTCAAATCCTCAGCGTTGTAGTTTCTGCGAAGATTGCGTTGTTTTTCGGTTTGCCACTGGTTTGGCACTCAATCCACCTTATACTCAGAATATCACCATCAGGCTTACCCCAGCTAACCAACGCGTGCTACTTGCCGAAACATTTTCTTGCTTAAGGATAGAACTAGTGACATTTATTTCTGGATCGCTGTTCGAGTATTTGCAACATTTTTGTTTCCATTCACCATGTCAATCACAATAGAGTCCGGTAGCTCCAGACTTGCCAGCTCCAGATCATCTTTTTGTTCCATATAAACTTTTATGTGAGAATGCTCCGCGGTTGTATTGTTATGCGTAGTTCGCCATAAAAATTTACTTGATGGCCGTTTCACATTCAGCGCGAGAGCGTCAAACCAGAGCGGCAGCAACAACACGAGACGAGACCAGAGAAATCGTTTGTTAATACACAATGAGAGCGAGAAACCGCGACGTCTGTTTTTGACTGCACAGTGACAAAACACAACATATTTCTAAAATTTGTCGACTTTATTGCACATAAATAGTTTATATTTCACAACAAGTACGTATTAGTTACGAGAAAAAAAATGTCTATTCAACAGCGTGTCATAACTCACAACAACGAATGACAGAAAAATCGTCGACCTCGGAGAGAGTTGTTCAATTTTTAGAAAACCCCGACGAGAGAGACAGCGATCACGCCGGTATTGTGTTTGTGAACCACCCCATACATTGCCATTGATTGAAAATCATTTGACAGCTTGTCCGAGACCCTGACTCGTTCTCTCGCTCTTTATGTTTTTTTTTTTTTTTTTTTTTTTTTTTTTTTTTTTTTTTTTTTGTTAGAAGGTGTTTATTCATGAAAAGTCTTAACAATTTTTATAAGTACCTGCGAAGCCTTGGCTTTTCTGCAGGAGATTGTGTTTTTACATTTAAAAAAGTTACAGTAAGCTTAAGTGCACTTTTATTTTTTTGTTTAAAATGTGTGTTTACTTTACGTTTGTGTTTCGTTTAAGAAAGTTTTAGCTTTAATTTATTTTTAATTTTAAGAATTCAAAAAGAAGCTTTTTATTTGTTTTTTCCTAGTTTTAAAATTTTCAATATTTACTAGAACTCTAGGTTTTTTTTTTTTTTTTTTTTTTTGAATACTAGGATGGACGGAGACTAAAACTCCAAAATCTTTCAAAGATACCAATACGCCCACTATAGCAGCTACATAATACCGAAGTAGCCGATATTGGTTATGCCCGATTTCCACGTGCTAAAAAACCACCCATTTATGAGAGACACTATGAAACTGCCAGAACGCACTTCATAGTAGTAAATTTTCGCTCTCTCATAATACTTCTTGACTACAACTAAGTTAACTTAACAAGTAGTTTACGCTTCCATAGTGTTGATCGCATTGGATAGGTTGCTTTCCAGTGAATGCACCTACTAAGCCGTTCATTAATGCGGCTTCACCCTACGTCGCTAGATCGAAGGGTCTTGTTCTTTGTAGTCGTCGCTCGTTGTTAACATCGTTAAGAGTCTCGTTTAGAGAACGGATCATTTCATTGTTGCAATGAACATGAAGGCGAGCATTAAGCTTTCGAGCGAAGTTTGTTACTTCTTCGCCCACGGTAGCTATTCCTAAATCTCTGTGAATATCGCTATTCCTAATATACCATGGAGCATTCACAATTGCTCTTAGTGTTTTGTTTTGGAAAGTCTGCAACATGGACATGTTGCTCGGCTTGGTACAACCCCAAAGTTGTATACCGTATGTCCAGGACGGCTTTAACACCTGCCTGTACAAGAGCAGTTTGTTATATGTGCTTAATTTCGACTTGTTCTCGTTAAGAGCGATTCGCCAAGTCTTCGTCCAGACACAAATTCTGTCCAATGCCCGTTGGAGGTTTCTCGTTGATGACTCGACTGATTCACCTGTTGCCAGGATGGCCGCATCGTCCGCAAACGTGGCCACGACTGTCTCGTCATCTAGAGGTATGTCTCTTGTGTAGAGCAGGAACAGGGTCGGACCGAGGACGCTTCCCTGGGGTACGCCAGCCCGAATTTGCTTGAAACTCGAGTATTCACTACTACACCTAACACGAAAGAGTCTGCTTTCAAGATAATTTTCCAATATTTTAAACATGTCTTCCGGCAAATTTTGCCGTAGCTTATATTTCAAGCCCTCGTGCCATACCTTGTCGAAGGCTTGCGATACGTCGAGGAAAGCACTTGAACATATTTTTTTCCCTTCTAAGGCTTTTTCAATTTCATGCGTTATTCTGTAGACTTGATCTATTGTGGAATGGTTAGGTCTGAAACCGAATTGATGATCCGGGATCAAGCGTCTTTCTGCAATTATTGGTTGTAATCGCTTCAGCAGAAGTTTCTCAAATACTTTCGATATTATCGGCAGAAGCGATATGGGCCTATAAGATTTTTTATCATTTGCGCATTTCCCCGGTTTAGGAACCATAATGACTTCAGCAACTTTCCATTGTCTTGGAACGTATAGAAGTCTAAGAGAAGCGTTTATCATATAAAGTAGCTTGACTAATGCCTTTTTTGGTAGCTCTTTTAATATTTCGCCAGTGATCAGGTCGTAACCCGGGGCCTTATTATTTTTAAGTTTGCTAATTGTCTGTCGGAGTTCAACTAACGAAACTTTTTTCATTCTAAAGCTACCAGGTTCCCCGTTGTTGTTTAGAACGTCAGCCAACGGCGGACCGTCGAAAGGCTTGAATGTTTCTTCTAAATGTTCAGCAAACAAATTCGCTTTCTCTTTGTCATCTCTTGCCCATTCGCCGTTAGCTTTTTTTATTGGTGCCGAGTGGATTATAGGTTTCTTGATATACTTAACTGCTTTCCACAGCGAGTAGTTTGAGGTCCTATCCGCCGACAAGCCTTCAAGGTATTCAGTGGTCTCACGATTTTTAAGATCTAGCAACATTCCTTTCAGTTTGTTAGAGAGGTGGTTCAATAGGGTTTTGTCTGGGGGGGCCCTCGTGCCTTGCCATCTCCTACGCGCTCTTCTCTTTTCACGAATCAATTCTTCGATTTCGAGCGGATATGTTTTACGTACATGCCCGTCGGTGCTAACTGCGTTCTTTTGGGACGAATTGTTGTTCCAAGCAGCGCTCTGAATTGCTTCAATGAATTTGTCAACTGCGGTTTCTAACTCGAAAGGAGTTTTCAATGGCACATTCAAGCCAACACCCTCCTTACAGTCCTTTCTGAAAGCGTCCCAGTTCATGTTTTTGCTAGCTAATCTAGGAGCTCTTTCTATTTTCGCCAGTCTTCCACCCATCTTCAAGATAACTCCTGAGTGGTCTGAGCAAAGATCATAACACTCTTCAATTCGCGTAAGGTATTTGGGGTACCCTTTAGCGATGAAAAAATCGACAAGGTCAGGCTTTTTATTCCTATCGGTTGGCCAATATGTTGGCTTACCCGTGGAGAAAAAGTCCACCCCACGCTTCATACTATTTTTGTACAGTAATCTGCCTCTTGTTGAATTGCATCGTGAGCCCCAAAAAGTATGCTTCGCGTTAAAGTCACCCCCAATGATAAAATTGGACCCAATGAAGTCATACATACGATCAAGATCGTCTTCCACCAGTCTATATCCTGGCGGGAAATAACAAGATGCAATGTTATAATCTAAGCAGTCAATTTTTACAGAAACTGAACTGATCTGCATAGAGTCTAGCTCAACTTCTGTGTTCTTGAAGTGCTTTATGCAGTTCTTAATGTAGAGGGAGGATCCTCCTCTCGAATTTTGCGAAGGGTGATGTGCGTGATAGTCATTGTAACCTTTAAGTTTGGGTGTAGACCCGTTTTTAAGGTGAGTTTCCGTAATCATGCAAATATCAATATTGTTTTTCCGTAGAAATACTTCTAGTTCGTCTATTTTATTCAGAAGGCCGTTTGCATTCCATGTTAGTATTTTAAATAACTGTTTCATATTCATGTTCTCTTGTAATTTTTTCGAGGCTTAAACTCGAGCTTGCTCAGTTTGTCAAATATAACTTTGTTGATTTTAGTCTGATCCTCAAGTTTCTCCAAGATTACAGCGAGGATCTGAGACACTGCATCTGTTGTGGGCGATCTTGCCTTGCTTTCGTTTGCCGCAACCTGTGCGTATAATTTCGGTGCGACCAGTGGTGGTTTCTCCGCTGCACTTGAACTGGCGCCGCTCTTTTGTGGAGCTTTTACGCCTTTTGTCGACGCCTCCTTTGCCAATCTTCCACTTTTGATCGGCTTTGGCGTCTTTGGAGTCTTTGGCTTAGGAGTTTCAGCAGGTTTTGGGCGTCCTAGGTTTTGATTCTGACCTCTAGTATTTTCCTTAAGAGGTTCTCGTCCCTTTTGCAGCTCTATGGCTACTTCGCATCCTCGATTGTTCGCGGGGTGGTTTCCGTGGCAATTGGCGCAAACTGCTGGAGCCTTTATGTCAACCTTGCACTCTGTTGACAGGTGTTTTCCGGCACATTTCACGCAACGTGGTTCTTTTTGGCAGTAGGCACTTGTGTGCCTGAATTCTTGGCATCGCTTACACTGTGGTATCAGTCTATTGCCCTTTCGCATGGGTTCGATTTTAACCCTGATGTTAAGTATCATTTTTATTTTATAAATATCGTTTATGCTCTCAGTTCTTTCAAAGGAGAGCATAAAAATTGGAAGGCCGCGTCTGATCACAGTGTCTCTTTCTCCTTCCGTGCGTTGCTTTTCCTTTTTAATGATATTGACGGCATCAATAATTTTAAGGCCTTTATTTTTTACGTCTTTTACAACGTCTTCTTTTGTGCATGATGGGTGGAGCCCCCTTACAATGACTCGCACTGGTTTCTCGTACTTATTTTGATAAGTATACCACTCGATTCTTTCTGCATTCAGTCTAAGAGACAGTGCGCGATAGGAATCGGCGTTGTCAACATTTACTTTCCACACGTTATTTCGGTGCGAGGTAAGCTTATAGTTTTCTGTTCTCACCGTGTTTGCAAGAAGGTTGCGCAATAACCCAAAGTCTGCTATCCCGACGATGTTTATTGCGGGAGGTGGACGAATTTTCGCTTCTGGATTAGCCTTGTTTGAGCCAGAGGGCTTATCTTCTTTTTGTATTACTTCGGGAGAGGAATTCGCCTTTCGCTTCTTGCTAGACCTTTTCCTTAAGACTGAATCGGTCTCAAGTGCAAGTTCGTCCTCGTCCGTGAAGTATTCGACTGCTGGTCGGTTCGGTGTTACACACTCTTTCGTTACCTCACAGTCTTTCGTTAAACGAGTATTTTTAATATCCTCGTTTTCTTTTCGCAGAGAGTCAACTTCCATTTTTAGATCTTGGAAGAGTCGCTCCATTTCAATAAGCTTAGCTCGGAGTTCATTATTCTCCTTTTCTAAGCTCTTAATTTTCACAGAGTCCTGGTTTACCGGTGGACTGCTTTTTCCGGATATGTTCGATCTAGGTGGTGGTGATCGATTTAGTTTTGTCCTTTTCTCAAAAGGATTTATAAGCAATAAAAGGCTCTCCCCAGAATCCGTAGAGCCTGCCTCCGAAGAGGGTGGATTTTCCAGCATAGCTGGGCTGCCACCTGGGGTAATCAAATCTTTCGTTTTGTTCATTGCCATTTTTTTTTTTAACTTGTCGTTTTTATGAGAAATAGGTAAGTCACTTCTATTTTCATTTTTAAATACAGCCGCCCCTTTGGAGACAGACGCCGACCAGTGAGCCGCACAATGTGTGACAGACGCTTCTGGATTTTAATTTAACCTTCAGATTCATCTATAAGTTAAAACCTTACTGCCAAAAGTTGTCCCAAATGGAGCAGCATCGACAGCATCCGTTGAAACATTAAAGAATATTTCTTCCGGTGGATTTTAGTCGGCTCTAACGACAGGCATACCTTACCTCAAGGCTATTCTAACCCCGACCTTGCAGGGGGCTATCTCTAGGTAATTCATTAATTATTGAAGGAACGCTGTATTTAAGTTGTCGTCTACCATAATTGTTGTGGTTTCTAGGTACTTGAAGCATACCCTGGGCCCGTCGTCTGGTGTTTATTAGATGATCAACTGGTCGAATGAAGCGCCCATCATCGTAGTACTCCAGAATTAATGTCATCTTGAAAATGTGGTCGACTCGAAGAACTTTAAAGTCGTTGCCATGACTTCGTTGATTATTGTTTTTAACTTGTTTAAGTACTGCGTTTTGAAGTCTCTGAAGCTTTTGAATGTGTGTTGCAGCTGCGTTTCCCCAAGCAAGAATGCCATATCTTAGTTTTGATTCCACTAATGCAAAATAAGCTTGCCTTAGGACAGGTTCATTGGCATGGTATCGCAAATGAGATAATGCATATAATGCTTTCTTTAACTCCATGCGTAGTTTATCGACGTGTTTGTCCCATATCAAGTGGCAGTCAATAATTACTCCGAGATATTTGTGACTTTCTACCAATTCAATAGCCTCATTCGCAGTGTTAGGACAGGCATCATTGTTTAGATATATTCTACTCTGCATAGGCTTAAATTGTGGACTTCGAATGTGCATCATTTTAGTTTTGGAAGCATTGATGACCAATCCATTATCGTGACACCATTTTATTGCAGCATTGAACTCTTTTTGAAGCATCCTTATCCCCGTATCCAGACACCTGTGTGAGACCACAATCGCCGTATCATCAGCAAATGAAAATGGGATGCTGTCCTTAAAAACCCGAAGAAGCTCGTTGGTGTAAAGGATGAAAAGAAGGGGGCCTAGTTTTGATCCCTGTGGAACTCCATACTTCACTTCCTTTTTGTCGCTTATTACTCCCTTGATCTTTACACTGAACCACCTGTTGTGCAGGTAATCGCTAAGCCAATCAGCCATTACACCTCTAATGCCAATCCGCCGTAGCGCTTCTACTAAGCTATCATGGTTTAGTGTATCGAAAGCTTTACTGAAGTCCATGAACAGTACTAGGACATGATGGCATTTATTTAAGCTTTCATTCACACAGTTAGCGAATTCACCTAGCAGTTTCCCTGTATTTTTGTTTTTTTGGAATCCATATTGACTTTTATGTATCAGTGAGTGTTTGTCAATAAAACTTTGTAGCCTTCTCGAAACAACGCCTTCCAAGCACTTTTCTACAACTGGAAGTATCGATATTGGCCTATAGTTGCCTAGCTGATTTTTAACACCACCCTTATATATCGGCCGAACAATGGCAGTTTTTAGAGTTGAGGGAATTTTTCCCTGGGTCAGGCTGAGGTTGGTAAGTTTAGACAGAATAGGTGCAAAGATGTCCGAGTGTCTTTTGATATCAATTGCTCTAATGCCATCAATTCCGGGCGATTTATTTCCTCCAAGAAAACTTATTATTTTTCGCATCTCCTGTGTATCTGTTGCTTCAGCAAAAATAGAGTTTCCCAAATGAGTATTTATATGATTTGATGTAGTAAATCTACACTTATGAATAATATGTGACGCTTGTGTTGAGAAAAGTTGTGCACATTCGTTGGATAGCACCGTTATATCAGTAGAAAAATTTCTAATCAGGGTTTCATCAATATTCGACTTTTTCCTTCCTAATATTTCATTGATTAATCCCCATGTTTTTCGAGGATTTGTCTTAAACTCCATAAATTTGTTTTTATAAAAGTTGGATTTTTGAGCTGCTATCATTTTGTTAGTTTTATTCCGGAAACTTTTATACTCCAATTCATAGCTAATGTCACCTGTATTATTTTTCCACCTACGGTACATCTCATCCCTTTTTTTGCATTCAGCTATAAGATTAGCGGTTATCCAGGGGCTGTTTTTTCTTTTCTTCTGTGTTGTTCTTGTGACGTTTGCATTTTTGTAGAATTCATTTAGTTTGCAGGCTAACTTATTGTATAGTGTATCAGCATCTTCTTCATTGATGACTTCATTCCAGTTTGCTTCAACTATAAGCTCGTTAACTCTCGCATCACATATAAACGATGTCCTGTCTCTTATGTTATCCGATCTTGTTAGCGACTCCATTGTGTATAGAGTTGGGTAGTGATCGGTGATACCACTCTCAATCACAGCAGAATTAATTTTTTTGTCGGCTCTGCTTACAAGTATGTGATCAATTACTGATTTTTTGCCGTTACTAGGATCTACTCTGGTATATTGATTTATCACATTCAGCAGTCTTAGTGATGCTAACATCTCCAAATAATCTTTAACGATATTTGATTTTGAGTCACGGACATTTATGTTCATATCCCCCATCACAATCATTTCATCATTTCTACCAATTTGTCCTAAATTAATTGGAAGTTCCTCAATAAATGTTTTTTTTACTAAAGCCTGGTGGTCTATAAACTCCAACAACGTACGTCGTACTTTTACCTTCTGTAAAGCAAATTTTTATATTTTCGTATGATCTAGTTTCTGAGGGTATTCTTTTGTGTCCTAAATTTTTCCTGATAAACATCACAATTCCTCCACCTCTCTTCTGGTTTCTATTAAGAAATTCAGGCTCGAAATCATCTATTTTATAAAAATCCTTCTCCTCATCTTCTATGTTTGTTTCGACAAGAATAATTATTTTTAGTGCACTTAAAAAGCGACTTATACTTAAGCAAAAGTTACTCCAATGCAAACGCAATGACCTGATGTTAAAACATAGGAAAGCGCATTTATTATATTTAAATTCACTTGCATTTACGACGCTAAAGCCTTGTATTACACTACAATCTACGTTGACAATTAATTCATTTTCGTTTTCATTTGTATCATCCATTTTAGATAAATCGTTTTCGCGTACTCATTTTCCCACACACACAATAATTATGTGCGTGTGATTTTCTTCACGTCATTAGCGGTGGTTATCATTATGTATTCTGTGCTCTCATCCCTACGTGCCATTATTTTCCCCGCACTCTCCCACACAAATCTCCAGTTTTCTTGTTTTGCTTTTTCCTTTGCCATCCATAACAGCTGTCTATTAAGCTTTGTCAACTGGTTGTTTACATATATCGTATTATCGGCCAGAGATGATGCGGCTGAAGGTGCACCAGTGCTTGAGACTTTGTTGGTAGCTTGCATTACTGCACACAGTCTGATGGGACGAGTTGCGCGCGCTTGTTTAACGAATTTGGTTTTGCATGCGGTTGAAGAAAACGAAGCAATTATAATTGATTTTTCAGGGTTTTTAGTTTTTGTTCTGTAAATGTCAGTGATATCATTGTCATTTATTTCGTGACCAATAACTTTGCCTATTCCTTTCACAATTTCTACTAAATTTTCTTGTGCAGTAGGCGGTATATTTTTGATGTCGATGTTGTTTTTGAGCATTTGTTGTTCCATATTATTTATTTGTGATTGCATGTTTTCTATGATCTCATCTTTGATTCTATTGTTTTCTTTTAGTTCGTTTATTTCTTTGGTAAAGTTTTCCATGATGTTGTTGTTTTTTACAAGGTTTGCATTTATTTCATCATACTTTGCACCTAGAAAATCGCAGCTTGCAGTTATTTCTTTCATTTGATCTCGCAAAAGGCGAATTTCAGTAAGAACCACTGAATTGTTGTTGTCACCGTCTCTTTGTGTGTTGTCTTGGCCAGACTCTGGACTGTTAGGTGGCCGTACTCTCTTCGATGCTTGTACATCTTGTGCTTGTTGTAATGACACGGACGCTCCAACATTGCTGTTAGCCGTAGAACCTTGGACATCTCCAGAGTTTCTGCAAAACTGACACTTCCACACTTCTTTCCTCCCAATCCCCATGTTTCTCCAAGTTCTTTCGGAGATTGTGGTGCACTCAAAGTGAAGCTTGCGTGTGCACATCGTACACACCGCAAAATCGCCATCGTATGGGAGTTTATCGCTACAGTGGCCACACACATTCATATTCAGGGGGTTAATAGAAATCAAATTATAGTTACACTTTCAAGGTGAAAAAGGAAGAATAGACTGTAATGATATGGGCTTTGTCTCACTTTATTGGAAATTTCTAAAAAGTCACTGTCTTATTAATTGTTTTTATACACTTGGGGATATTTGAAAATATTAAACTGTGGAAAAAACTGATGAATTACAGATTGCTTTGATGAATTACAGATTGCTTTGAAAACACGTCTCTCACTTAAGCTCACACACTCTGATCTGATGTGGAACAGCCATGATCCATGGTGATGGTGATGATGATGGTGATGGTGATGGTGATGGTGATGGCGATGGTGATGGTGATGGTGATGGTGATGGTGATGGTGATGGTGATGGTGATGGTGATGGTGATGGTGATGGTGATGGTGATGGTGATGGTGATGGTGATGGTGATGGTGATGGTGATGGTGATGGTGATGGTGATGGTGATGGTGATGGTGATGGTGATGGTGATGGTGATGGTGATGGTGATGGTGATGGTGATGGTGATGGTGATGGTGATGGTGATGGTGATGGTGATGGTGATGGTGATGGTGATGGTGATGGTGATGGTGATGGTGATGGTGATGGTGATGGTGATGGTGATGGTGATGGTGATGGTGATGGTGATGGTGATGGTGATGGTAATGTTGATGGTGATGGTGATGGTGATGGTGATGGTGATGGTGATGGTGATGGTGATGGTGATGGTGATGGTGATGGTGATGGTGATGGTGATGGTGATGGTGATGGTGATGGTGATGGTGATGGTGATGGTGATGGTGATGGTGATGGTGATGGTGATGGTGATGGTGATGGTGATGGTGATGGTGATGGTGATGGTGATGGTGATGGTGATGGTGATGGTGATGGTGATGGTGATGGTGATGGTGATGGTGATGGTGATGGTGATGGTGATGGTGATGGTGATGGTGATGGTGATGGTGATGGTGATGGTGATGGTGATGGTGATGGTGATGGTGATGGTGATGGTGATGGTGATGGTGATGGTGATGGTGATGGTGATGGTGATGGTGATGGTGATGGTGATGGTGATGGTGATGGTGATGGTGATGGTGATGGTGATGGTGATGGTGATGGTGATGGTGATGGTGATGGTGATGGTGATGGTGATGGTGATGGTGATGGTGATGGTGATGGTGATGGTGATGGTGATGGTGATGGTGATGGTGATGGTGATGGTGATGGTGATGGTGATGGTGATGGTGATGGTGATGGTGATGGTGATGGTGATGGTGATGGTGATGGTGATGGTGATGGTGATGGTGATGGTGATGGTGATGGTGATGGTGATGGTGATGGTGATGGTGATGGTGATGGTGATGGTGATGGTGATGGTGATGGTGATGGTGATGGTGATGGTGATGGTGATGGTGATGGTGATGGTGATGGTGATGGTGATGGTGATGGTGATGGTGATGGTGATGGTGATGGTGATGGTGATGGTGATGGTGATGGTGATGGTGATGGTGATGGTGATGGTGATGGTGATGGTGATGGTGATGGTGATGGTGATGGTGATGGTGATGGTGATGGTGATGGTGATGGTGATGGTGATGGTGATGGTGATGGTGATGGTGATGGTGATGGTGATGGTGATGGTGATGGTGATGGTGATGGTGATGGTGATGGTGATGGTGATGGTGATGGTGATGGTGATGGTGATGGTGATGGTGATGGTGATGGTGATGGTGATGGTGATGGTGATGGTGATGGTGATGGTGATGGTGATGGTGATGGTGATGGTGATGGTGATGGTGATGGTGATTGTGATTGTGATTGTGATGGTGATTGTGATGGTGATGGTGATAGATAAATTTATCTTCGAGTTGAAGGAATATGGAATTTTTAGGACGTTCGTTGAGAAGCCTGCCTTCCAGAAATCAATCTTAGTTAGATACCATATAGTTAAAGTGATCTTCTTTTGATCTGATTATTCGATGCGATGCGAGGTGTGAGTTTAAATCTATAACTAAGAGATTTTTAGTCCCGCACTAGTTCCCCCGATCTAGAGGGCCAGAGAAAAATTATAGTGTTACTGGCTGGAATTATAGTTTACTGTGGACTCTTATACTCTGGGATATTTTTTCAGTCCATCGCTGCCGACAAAATCTAGCAGAGTACAAATCCCTAGATGTCAAGCCCTATAAAAATAGTAACTCCTTGATTAAGACTGTAAAAGGCGCGGATTGTATTGACATCACAGCAGGTGTGAGCGGCCGACGCTAAGCATCCAATTTACAAGTTAGTTCCTACCCAATGCCCGCCGTCCGGTTAATTTATTATAAAGTAAAGCGGACATTGTAGAGATAGAGAAGGCATATGCGGCAGTCATAGGCCACTAGCGGTAATCGCCAAGAGTTGATGATCATCGAAATATATCACTGCGTTGATAGCATTATTTCAATGCCAACGTCCAAAAATGGCAATGCTTTTGGGTCAAAGCGTGCTCTGACAGTTGCCTCAAACAATGGCGACTTTAGTGGCACAACAATTGAGGTTTTTTGTCACACTTTTTTTTGACACACAAAGTTTGTTTGAAATCACACTGTCAATGCAATGACACTTGTCTTGGCAGTTGCAATGACACAAGGGTAAGATATTTTTAAAGACAAATCTAATGGTAGGTCTTACGTTTCAATATTTCGTTGACTAAGACGCAGAATCAGAAATCCACAACCTTTTTACCAGAGTCGGGAATCGTCTTCCATTGCAGACGCTATTTCGTCACGATACTACTATACCACAACGTGTCTACTTACCTTTGCTTATTCCTTTTTCTCGGAATAGGAACCGATTTTAATTAAACTACAACGTTTCTCTTAACCGAAAAACTCGAACCTTTATCTTAAGAAAGTTGACCAAATACTGCCTTGTCCACATTTCAGTGAATATCCTCTTCGATTTCGTCCTCGCCATCACCCTCTTCATTGGTGGCAGTTTTTCGCCGTCCCGATTGCCAAATAACATCAAAGTCCAGATTACACTCATCAGCCAGCTTCTGGACAGTTGCCCGTTCAATCAAACCCCGACTACTCCAGGTCGAATCCTTAAGTGCCAATTCCCTTAGCGCTCTCACTGCTTCAACGTACTGTTTTGTGTTTGCCAATGCATTGACCAGCATAGCCAGGATGTCTGACTGTCGAATGGGAGGTATCTCCGGCTTAACTAAAATAGGGAAAAAGGATAAGAGATCAAACAAGGGAGAAAAAGCTTCAAGCTTACTCAACATATTCCTGCACCCGGCAATCACCGATTGATTCTCTCCATTTTCCAAAGCTCCCTGAATATCCAAGACATATTTCACCTCGACGATAGTTTTTTGTAAATTATCCGTCGCCCTCTGGGAATGAGGAACCTTCACCAGACACTTGGCTGCCTCGTGCATTGCCTTCAGAGCCTTCTCGTAGTCCCTGAACTCGTCGATTTCAACCTGAGCACAAGTGGCGTAAAAATTCGCCAACGAATCAAAAGCCTGCCCCTTTGAGTAGAACGTTACAATGTTTTTCAGGACCTTCTGATCCGTTTGCCAGTTAAGTGCTTGTAGATAATTCGCCGCCATAATATAGACCTCTCTTTGCCGAGACATATTTGCAAAGAACACGATTTTGTCGGTGTCGCCAGACTTCAGCAGACTCTTCATAGCCCGGACTTTGTCCCCGGCTTGGGTGAATTTTTTGGTGGCTGAATGGTAGTCGCCTTGTTCCTGCAGCAATTCACCCAAATTGGTGAGGATCCTTGCTCGAGTTTCATCGTCAAACTCGGTCTTGGCCGGTGTTAGCATCTCAGCCAAAGACTCTGTAATAGGGACACCCTTTTCGTGGCAAATTCGCACCGCACGCTCAAGCTGCTTAGTCTTGGCCAACAGCTGAACGGCCTTCTGATGCTGCTCAATGCTCGTGAAGAACTCAGCGCAGCGGTTGATAAGCTCTGGGTCCGACTCAGGAGTGAGCTCGGCGGCGATCACTTGAAGTATGTCTGGTTGCTCGGACGCGAAGGCCATCTCCATGGCTTTGTGCAACATACCCGCGCGGTGGTAGAGCTCAACAGCGCGCTTGTATGATCCCACCTCCTCAAAGTATGCCGCTGCAACAGATTTCTCTCGTTGACGGGCAGCGTTTGCCACAGCCCAGAGGTCGTCTTGCATGTCGTTCTCCTTGCAAATTCGAATCGCATTCGAGAAAGTCTGGGCACGGGTATAAAACTGAATAGCTTCTTGCTGTTTGCCGATGTTTTCGTAGTGCCGTGCCAGGTGATAGCAAGCCGCTCGATCTCCAGATTGTCGGGCTATAACGTCGGCTTTCGAGATTTGGCCGAGATAGCAAAGAATTTTCACCTTTAAGGAGAGAAGTGTGACCAGCTTTCGTTTTCAAATTGATGCAAATCTTACCTGTGAGAACCAGTCTTCAGCCTTTTGGTAGACGCTAAAGGCGCCGTCCATGTCACCTGTGCTCTCAATGTATTGACCCCACCATTTTAACATTTTTGGATCCTTGGTGGATTGCATGTATTTCTGAGAAGGGAAGGATTAATAGCAAGGACTTGAACCTATAATCCGGGACGCACCTTCAATATATTGGGATGATCGAGCAACATTTGCGTGATATTCTGCACAGGGTTCTGAGTCTTTTCATAAAACTCAATAGCTCCTTTAATATCTTCCTTATACTTCAGCTGTTCCGCTTTTTTGAAGTAGGTGTTCTTCAAATGGACCCTATCATACTTTTCCGCGATTTCAAGGGCCTTTAAAAGGACGTAAGCTTACAATTACTCCGTCGTTGTTTTATCCATAAAAAAAATTCACCTCATCAATTCGCCCGCAGTTCTGCATGAGTTTGTTCAGCAAATCATACCGATTGCACTTCTTGTACAGCTCCTGAGCCTCGTCAATCATTTCCAGTTCCACAGCTAGGACGGCCACCTTTGCGTCATGCTCCAAGTCAGTGTCTTCCATCGCCAACCGGATTGCTCTTGCCGAGCGGGCCTTCTTCAAATGGCCCATACACACTTTGGCAACATCCAACCGACCCGTTTGGACGCACATCTTGGCCAAATTCATCCACACAACATCTGATTGTATCGATTGAATGCAGCTGCAAGGACATTTACCATCATACCCCGACAAGAGACAGTTATTAAGTGCTTACCGATAGGCAAGGTCCATATTTCCTTCGGCAACATGAAGACTAAAATTCAGGACGTTTTTGCGTGTATCCTCGTTGCAGTTCTCCAACCCGATAAAGTCCTGTAGGGACCGCTTTTTCAGCGCACTAATATCAAGAGTTATCTGAAATAAACACCCGCCCACACAAAGCGAAAGACAATATGAGTGAGTAATCTTCTTTTTTGTCCAATACGAGTGTGCGGTGAAGAAAATATATGTTCATGGCACAGGACGCAAAACATTACCACATTCGGTGCACATAAGTTGACTAATTGCTCTCCAGATGCCAGATTAACCAGCTCCAGCACTTTCAAACTACTTTTATCTGCTGCGGGAAACATTACAAATGCTTGCGTCTCCGTATAGTCCAAAGCTGGGACTGTCTTTGGCTTCGATGACGACAGTAATGGTCCCACTGCACCATTAGATTCGATATTATTTGCCACTCCTGCAGCAGTTTCATTCGAATCGTTTGTCGAAGGATTTTGCTGCCCCTCCTGCAGTTCCCTTCGTCTGTGGTGCTTTGCTTGCTGTGCGATCGAACGTGCTTCGACGGCCAGCAAACGGCTATCATCGGTATCCCAAAAGAAGATGATTGGTAATCTGAACGAAGCGATAAAATTGGAAAATCTGTGTGAATGAAGGAGTGTGTATATGGCGGCTCATCCTTACCGTGGTACAGTATCCCCGGTGTCACTCATGAAATCGTAATGTCTCATTATGTCCCTCTCGAAATCCCAGCAGTACAATCGGCCATCGGGCATCAGACTCTCGTTGGCAATCACGACAGCAAGGTGAGTGCCCACAGCGTTGCACTTTGCCAAGATTACCTCGCCGAAGCTGTCGAATAAATCATAGCCAGACTTTGGGCGGATCAGTGGCTTAGGGTCATGGCGTGTCACATCGAATGCCTTGATGTAGCCGTTCATGGTGAAGACTGTCAGGTAATGGCCAGTTAGGTCACAACCTATTATCTTGCCTGCAGGAAGTGTAATGAGGTGGTTTAATTACTTTAATGGTTTGACGGAGGAGATTTTCTGCAATGTGCTGTGTGTTGGTGAGGAATCGAAAATTAATTACAAGGACGATAATTACTGGTGATGAAGAGGTCTCTGTTTTGCACTAAAAAGTTGACGGCATTTCCGACCGACGAGAGTATGTACAAGTATAACCGGATGTTGTTTGAGCTTGTCAACTCCCCGGCACGTGGAGTTCTAGTCTTACATTTAGATGATGATAAGAGACGCTTGAAGAAGGACGACATCTACCTGGACGACATTCAGCGAAGGTCCTAAGCCAATCAGAACTGACTTCAAACGTAAGGAAGTGCGCATTTTTGCGAACTTCTATCGACTTCCTAGGATACCAAGAGAGGGGTTACAAGACAGCCGACATCGTGGCGTTTCAGCAGCCTCAAAATAGGGCCGAGCATGTCCACGCGATGCTTAAGTCAACAACTGGTAGAAGAACGGTGAAGGAAGCGTCGGCGTTTATCCTTCATGTCAGCATATCCAACGAGGATTGGGTGACCAGCATGCAGAAGCAGGACCAAAAGCTACGTGAAGTAATTTTCGCCCCAAGGACCAGCGAAGAAACGGCAGCTAATAGATTATCTCGTCAAGGATCATCGACTCTTTCGAAAGGCCGAGAAACTCGTGGTTTTCAAAGCCATCAGATGGAGAATCCTGACTACGTCGGACAACAGGCATCGGACAGAATGAACTACTGGTACGAACTTCCGGAAGAGGGCCCTTCAAATTATAGGAACAACCATGATAGTTCAGACAGTTCGGATCGTGAGGAAACGATTGATGAAGAATCAAGCTGAGTTGTTGCATCATCGTTGCACCCCCTGCATAAAAGGCGAATACGATAGTTGAAGGGGATATTCAAAGTCAAGTTGCGACAAAGCCAATGGTTTTCTTCTAACAAAGATACAAATCTACTTCTACTTCGATAGAGGTGTTTGCCAAAATGGCACTTGTCAAACAAAGTAAGCGACTCATGTATTTACACATGCGAAATAGGGCACTAAAATTAAGATTCGCATTTAACGCGTATTCGCCACAACTTTGTTTCCGTCAGCAATGTCCGCGAAATGTGCATCAGCTCAGCTGTCGAGCACCACTTCTGATCCATTGTTGTACTTGACACATGAGGTTCGATATCCAACGATTTATACCTGCAGTTCGCCGGCAATGAACAATCATTTGAGCGAGCCATTTGCATAGTGAAATTGGATGAAATGTAAATTAGGCTAGTTGCGTTTTCGCGCCATCCTACCACCGGATCATCCATTTATACTTTACGTGTACATTTCAATTTACCTTTGAGCACTTACCCTCATTAGTGTTGGACAGAATCTCATTTAAAATTACCCCTCCAATCGAGTACATCTTCACATCGCTCGACGTGAGGCAAAATATATTCTGGTCATGCATGAACAGCGCCAGGCACTCGCAATTAAAGGTCTGCATCAATCGAATCGTCAGCGTATCACCCGAATCCAATGTCGGCGTTGTGTTCGCAGCACTATAATCTGTCGACGAGGACGTTTCCAAGACTATCTTCCCAATCCTGTAAACAACAATGGTGCGACCATTACTCAAAACCAAATGCTGCTCTGCCATAGCCAGTGTTGTGATCGGGATGTCGGCGTTCACCAAAGTCGATTTGCCGCTAGAGTGCTCGACGTAGATCTGATTAGCGCTGCGCTGGACCGCCCACATATCTCGTGTGTGGCATGACATCAAGGGTTGTTCCTGCAACACAAAGAAAACGACACCCCACATATGCATCAGTATAGAAGAGGCAGTGGGCAATGGCGCCTCCTCACCTTTAGAACGTAGACATTTGATATGCAATTAATCATGATGCACGGTTTGGCCATCTCGTTCACGCCCCACAAGCACTGCTTGATTGCGCCTCGCACCGTTGATATATTGTTCAATTGCCACGAATTTTCCGGTGCATTGACAAAGTAATTAACGGTTCGCTTCCAGGTGTACAAGTTACCTTGATTGGTGCCGGCACACAATGTCTGGTTGTCCGGGCAGTAGGCGAGGCAGGTGAACACTTCATTTACGGATTGGCTCTGGTGTCGTTGGTGTTGATGGTGATGGGGTTTTGAATATTTTTGCATCAAGCTGGCCGTGCCGGATGTGGACTCACCACCACCTGCCGCTGCACCTGTTGATGAGGTCGATGTTGACCCTGGCGAGGTGACTGTTGATCTTTCTGTTCGTGTAGCACGATGGTAGGCCAACAAAATGTGGAAAACGAGGTTTTAAGTAACGTTATTCCGGATGAATGGCGGAGTAAATTGAAGTGTGACCATGATGGTAATTAAACCGGAAGTGCATGCAAATTAAGGTGGCTGCTTACCTGAACTGGGTAGATCCATTTTGAGGAGAAAATTCTCGCTAGTATCCATGTCCCAGATGCGCACTGAAAAGTCACCTGAAAAACAAAACGACCTAGAAGTTTTTTTGTGTTTTTCGAAGTAATGACCAACACACCAGTTATTATAGCCAGACAGGTTCCGGCCCATGAGATGGCCCCATTGTTTCCCGGTATCTTCCCACTTAGTTTGACCCGGTCAAGCTCAGTCAGGGTTCCAGATGATTCCGACAAAAAATGAGTGACTGTCATGTCCTCCATCAAGCAAACAATCGCATCCCTGTGAAAAAAAGTAGTTTGTTACAGCTGAGCCCTCCTTATAGAATGTGCACATTTCCACCTCTTTGGATGCCATAGAATCTGTGTTACCGGAACCGTGTTGTTCTTCAAGACCTCCGAGCAAGTGCCACCCTGATTGAGGTAGAAAATAACACCCGACTGCGTACCCACATAGAAGCAGTGATTGTCCTTCACGCCGGAATGGGTAAGATTTCTAGCCGCTGTTCGTGGTCTCCAATTGGTCAAAGTATCCAGGGCAGTCTCATCTCCAGCTACAGCAGCTTTCGCTAGGTTGGTCAGCTCCGTCCTAACCGGACTATCCACTGACTTTCGAAAAGTAACATTCAACAGAGCGTCCCTTAAATCATGCGAAAACATTGTCAAGAACTGAAACTGTCCGTCACAACGCCATCCAGTGAGCAGACCCATCGAATCCGCAGTCACCATGCGCCCGCCTTTCTCACTGAACTCCAGCAGTATAATTGGAGCCTTGTGTGGACCCTGAATGCTGGCAAACTCGCGATGTCCATCGAACCACATATGCATTTCACCATTCTCCCAACCTGTAGCCAAGAGCCGCTTTTCCGGGTGCCAGCCAAGGGTTGTAGCTTGAGAGATTGGTTGAACTGGATATGTTATATCTCGGAGTGGTTCCCCCTATTTTTGAAGGCACAATTGAGGACTCCGCAATGGAAACAAAAACTTCAACAAACACTTACCGCATCATCGAAAATTGTAACGGAACCGCCACGGTCTTGGCTGTAAGAGGCAACTGCGAATATGGGCTCATTCGGATGCCAACGGCCAATGGTACTCACAGCATCAGAATCAAGAAATTGCACTTTAGAATCGAAATAGAGAGTCATTCTTTTTGGGATTGTCTGTTTAATTCTTCTGATAGGAAACCGGCGAAAATATTTTGTTTTTCAAACCACAACAAACCGTTACTGTAGCAACAACCGGATAACGAATGTAAACAAGCGAATATGGTTGCGCGGGCGCACTGTCGGTAAGGTAGGCCGCAGTGTGCTTCCGCTGTAAATGGTTGTCGCTTTTGCTGTCAATAGGTTTTTGTCACGGGAAACAGTGTGACCATCATGGTACTTTTGTAACGGACATATATAGCCTGTTTTTATGGACGATTGAGACTAGGGACACACGGCGACAAAAAACAGCACGACTTTGCTGCAGAGCAAGCATACTCAACACGCTAAGAACTATTTGCCGTGCAGTTTCTGTCAATTTTGATAAAAAAATAATTTTCATCAATGATTTCATCATCGGAGTCAGCGCAAAAACATTGTCTTTCTGTGCGATTCTAGTGAATTTTTGTGAAAACCGTCAACTTTTATCGATAAATAAAAAACAAATCAATATTTTGTCGTGCGGCTTGAAAGAGTCGCAAGTCGGAAATTCTTCGCAAATCGATTTTCGCAACTAAATCCGTGTTCTACCCGTAATCGTGTGTTGTCTTCTATTTAAACGCTTGTGCTTCTAGTCGGACTGCAATTGGTCGCGCCGTGTGTCCTTGGCCTGAATTAAGAGATTCAACACAGATGTCAAAAGTTGACGAACAATCAAACCTACCTGACCTGCCTTCTGTTGAATGCAATGAAGGCAGGTCAGGTAGGTTTGAATTGTGAATGAATATGAATATGCCTTCTTGTCTGTAAATTATTAATTACACTTATTCGTAAGAAAAAAGTTTGTCCTTTCATTATAATATGCAATGTAAAAGGAATTGAAAAAAAAGATTTTCGTACTAGTTTGACAAAATTAATCAAAGCTATGGACATCTGTCAAAATGTAGGTATATTTTCAAATATTTCAAATTTGACCGCCACAGTTATACCTTCAATCGTCAATGCCTAAATACATGTTAAGACCTGCACAAACGGCAGTTTTCAAAAACTTGCCAATCTTGTCATCAGGCTTTCATTAAAGGTAGGTACTTGTGAGCTTGCTGGAAAATAATTAAAAAGTGTCAAATAAAACTAAGGCAAGAAAAAACACTGTTTGCACAGAAAGAAAAAGCTCACATTGCCTTAAAGAAAGACATCAAAAACAAGAACGCTGAAAAAAATCCGTAAATTTGGGTCATTTTTCATAGTTCTGAGGTGTTTTTTCGTTTTGAAATTGTTTAAAAAGTTTGAGCCCATTTTTGATTATGAAAATTAGCCCTAGTTGGTTTTCTCAGATATCAGAGATATTTTTTAAGAACTAAGTGCATTTTTAACAAAGCTTAAAACGTATGCCGCGTAGCGGCGCCCTGAGACTTTGCATGTAAGGCCGAAAGCTGGCCGGCGTATATGAGTCGAAGAGGCGCCATGAGTCTTTTTTTTAAGAACCACTGTTTGATTCCCGGTATTATGCTTAGGTGGTTCCAAAAACAACAGACTCTGGGTATCTCTTGGCCCTGAGACTTTGCATGTGAGGCCGAAAGCTGGCCGGCGTATATGAGTCGAAGAGGCGCCATGAGTCTTTTTTTTAAGAACCACTGTTTGATTCCCGGTATTTTGAGTTTGGAAATCATACATTGTTTAGGTGGTTCCAAAAACAACAGACTCTGGGTATCTCTTGGCCCAAACACCAGCTGGAACTCAAAATACCAAACTGTTTTTGTATACGATTTATACGCCAGGGCGCCGGGCCACTACGCGGCATTGTCATATTTCACATTTTTCTTATATATAATTTAATCAGCATTTTTGGGGTGGGTTTTATTTCCCCTTTTAAAAAATGAAATCTCCCCCAAAAAAGTGGAATATGTACGTCAAATGAAACATGGCTCTAAAACGTACATTTTTGGCGCTTTTTTTCATTATCGGTTTGGAGCCACTTTTTATTGGAGTCTTATTACATGTAGCCATTTTTAGTCAACGTATCTAATCTAAGCTTCAGTGGTGGAAATTTGGACCAAGTCCAATCCGTTTTTTCCCATTGCCCTTTTATTCGAAATCGCGATGTCATTCTTCGATTTCCAATAAAATATACGCTTTACATATAAAATCCCAATGCTGCATTGCTGCGTGCATACGTTAATGTGCGTTACCATTCTTACCATTATACTTTACGTCAAAGTACTCACGTAGCAAATTTGCAAAACGAAATGCCGGTTTGCATTTTGGGGTAGTAAATTGACTCGGATCACTACCTTGTTGTAGCCAAGGTACGGCTGCGGATATCCCGACCAGCGCCAAGTAATGGAAATACTGTGAGGAAGTTTGACGTCGGCCGACTACAATCGCAAGAGATCGCCAGGTGCTTCTCCAACCGAGTCTCTCAAAACCTTCTACGAAGTCCTATGCAACCAGCATCAAGTATTGATAGCCAGTGGCAACACTGCCAAAATGCCATCAGAGACGCCGCCTCTGATGTGCTGGGTTTCACACGGCGACCACAACGAAACCCCTGGTTTGACGATAAATGCCGGAAAGCACATGCAGCTAAACAGGAATCATACAAAGCGGCGCTGCACAGAAGGACTAGAGCTGCTCGCGAGCTCTACGAGCAGAGGAGGAGAGAGGAGCACCGGCTTCTCCGAAGGAAAAATAGAGAGCACGAGAAGCGCGCGGTTGAAGAGATAGAGAGATGTTACAACAGGAATGAGGTTAGAAAGTTTTACCAAAGGATCAAAAGGTCCTGCCAAGGGTATAAACTTCGAACTGAAGCCTATAAGGACCATCAAGGGAACATCGTTGTAGAATCGCAGTCGGTGCTGAGGATTTGGAAAGACCACTTCTGCAGACTGTATAACGGCGAGGACGAACCAAATACCGCTGTCAGGCAGAACGAACCATTCAACCCGGGCGAAGACGTTACCGACGAAGCATACGAACGATACCGCCCACCCGACCTGGAGGAGGTGAAAGTAGCTGTGTCTAAGCTCAAGTGCAACAAAGCAGACGGCCTAGCTGCCGAACTTTTTAAATCCGCTGGCGATGAGCTGGTTAGGAGCATGCACCAGCTCATCTGCAAGATATGGTCGGAAGAAAGCATGCCCGACGAATGGAACCTCAGCATTGTTTGCCTGATCCTGAAGAAAGGAGACCCTCTGAGTTGTGCTAACTACAGAGGCATCAGTCTTCTTAACATCGCATACAAGATCTTTTCTGCTGTACTGTGTGAACGCCTGAAGCCGTTTGTCAACAATCTGATAGGCACATATCAGTGTGGCTTTAGGCCAGGAAAGTCCACCATCGATCAAATATTCACACTGCGGCAGATCTTGGAGAAAACCCAGGAATTCCAAATCGATACACACCACCTCTTCATCGATTTCAAGGCCGCGTATGACAGCATCTATAGAGACGAGCTATATAGCGCAATGTCTAGTTTTGGCATCCCTGCCAAACTCGTCAGTCTGTGCAGGATGACGATGGAAAACTCACGCTGTTCCGTCAAGGTCGGCAAAGACCTCACCGACCCCTTTGATGTCAAAAAAGGATTTAGACAAGGCGACGCGCTGTCATGCGACTTCTTTAACATCATACTTGAGAGAATTGTGCAGAACTCTCGCGCCAACACCAGAGGTACAATCTTTCAAAAGTCCGTTCAACTACTCGCATACGCAGACGACATTGACATAATCGGTAGAACAAAGCGTGATGTCAGTGAAGCCTTCGTGAGTATTGGGACGGAAGCGGCGAATATGGGCTTAGCAGTCAATGAGGGCAAAACCAAGTATATGCTGTAATCAAGAACATCACCATCGACAGCTATAACTTTGAGGTAGTTAGGGACTTTGTCTACCTGGGTTCCGCTATCAATTCAGACAATGACACCAGCGCTGAAATCAAACGAAGGATAACTCTTGCCAATCGCTGTTTCTTTGGGCTAAGAAAGCAATTGAGTAGCAAAGCCCTCTCTCGAGCAACTAAAGTGTCCATGTATAAGACCCTCATCATCCCAGTCCTGCTTTACGGTGCAGAAGCATGGACCCTGTCAAAGGCGGATGAAAACACTTTAGGCTGCTTCGAGAGGAAAATTCTTCGGACGATTTACGGTCCCGTCTGCATAGCCGGAGAGTGGAGGAGGAGATATAACATCGAACTGTACGGGCTGTACAGCGATACCGACCTAGCCAAAAGAGTCAAAACACAACGTCTACGATGGCTGGGTCATCTAGAGCGGATGGACACCAACGCCCCGGCCCGGAAAATCTTCGAATCCACACCGCAGGGAAGACGCGGTAGAGGAGCACCGAGACTCAGGTGGCGCACGCAAGTGGAAGGGGACCTCAGCCAACTTCGCGTGCGAAACTGGAGACGGCTAGCTAGAGACAGAGCTGGCTGGCGAAGCTTGTTGGCTGAGGCCCAGGTCCACCCCGGACTGTAGCGCCACCTTAAGTAAGTAAGTAAGTAAGTAAATTGGAAAGTTCCTGCCCCGACACATTCAATTTCTGTTGAAAGATTTCTTAAAAGATATTTTCAAAAGAAAGAGTAGAAAATATGCTTCTTAAAACCGAACCAAGTTGCATAGCAATGAAAATAAAATTATTGCTTTAAATTTAATATTAAATATATCCAATACTCTTATCTTAAATATAACCAATGCTGAAATCCAGCACATTGTGAGTTGCAAAGAACTGAAAACAGAAATAATATCTGAAAACATCACATTCTCTACCCGAACCTCTCTACTCTACGCAAACCTATTTAAGTTCTGACTTTAAGGCCCCAACCGTAATTGACTTAAGTGGGATTGACCTATAGTCAAAATACATCGAAAATCCCACTCAAGTTCTGTCAAATAATAGACTTCAGCAAACGTTTCGGAAATCGTATGAAGTTTGTGTGTGGGAACCAGCTGTCAAATTTCCGTGCAATTTCCGTGCAACGAAATCATGCAAACGGCTATTGTGGTCGTGGCATACGAATTGCGTGTAATGGACTTAAACCCATTTAAGTCTACTATGGATAGGCCTTAAGGCTTAGATTAGACTGCTTACCATCATGGCATGAAGAAGAAATTGCACAAATATTTTTCTCCTTACGTCTAATATGCCAAAATGGCATGCAGTCTAATCCACAAGACAGTGAATGAGCATGAGGTTGTTCAACGCACGTAAAAGTAGAAAGTAGGTCCACTCTTGCGTTGTAGATGAGTCTACGATATTTACGGTCAAACACGGGGTGAAGTTTTGAAGTAACATTTCGTTTAGCCCTATATGCGCCCTTTGTTTCTACTCTGCTTGTCATCGAACGTACGTAGAAACGCAGCATTGCGATTTTGGCTTTAAATGTGATAAATTTTTTCCTTGGCACTCTTTCCCATATTTTCAGGCCAATAAAAAATGGGACAACGAAAATAGGTACAGCACAATGCAAGTTGGAAAAACAATAAGACACACAGAATGCTTTTAATTTTATTTTTAATTTTTATGTACCATTGTGGTCTCGACTTAAGTGACAAATTATAAGTCTAAAATGTTGCGAGACCTTCAATCTTGCTTTCTTATATAAAAACAAAATCTATTTAGTTTTTTCATTATTTCCCTTTGGAATGTTGTAAATAGAATCATGGAAAAGTAGCTGCACACACAAAATTTTTAAATTATTTCGTATTTTCACCTAAATTCCAGAATTTCCTCAAACTCATCGAATGTTGCGTCAACATCTCAACACTCAGCTGTCATTTACAGTATCACCGCTGCACGCTCACACCAATTTTTTGCAAGTGTGTACACAAAATAGCAAAAGAAAACCGATAACTACAAGTGGGAAAAAGAAGAATTCGAAAGCAAATAAAACTTGGAAGCAAAAAAAAAATTCATCATCCATGTGAAAAGAGCAAATAATCCCAGATAACAACGATAAAATTTCGACAAAAACACTTCTTCAATTGCTCGGAACAAGTACAAAGTAAAAATAATTGCCAAAACTGTTTTCGTTGCCGCATTTAACTGTTTACGCACAATACAACAGCACACAAGATGACCTCTGACTTGGTGAAAATTGCCGGTGCCGTACTGCTGCCCAATGTGGGTGGTTTCGTGAACGGCCAAATCACAAGGAAATACATCCAGAGCTGGTACCGCCACCTAAACTTTCCATCGTTCCGTCCTCCAAACTGGGTATTTGCTCCGGTGTGGACTTCCCTGTACTCGGGCATGGGCTACGCTTCATACTTGGTCTGGAGAGACGGTGGCGGTTTTGGTGGAGATGCCAAACTGCCCCTCCTCGCTTATGGGACCCAATTGGCACTCAACTGGGCATGGACACCGATCTTCTTCGGCCAGCAGAACCTCAAGGGAGTAAGTTAATTATTCTCGTCACATCGCGAGTGCATTTTATGACCACCGCTTCTCTGTTTCAGGGCTTAATTGATTTAATTGCACTGACGGCCACTTCCTCCTTGTGTGGGGTGCTCTTCTTCAAAATCAACAAGGTCGCCGGTTACCTATTCATTCCATATGTTGCCTGGTTAAGCTTTGCCTCTGTGCTCAATTATTCGGTATATAAGCTCAACTCTGGGGACAAAAAGAAACCCATTGAGGCGCCCACCTCCAAGAAGGAATAGACTTTGTACTACAGGAATCGATGCATTTTTTATAATTGGGGAAAGTGGTTGAAGTGAGGACCACAATATACACACTACAAATACTTTTCAAAGCTTCCTTGTTACCTTGTTGCTAACAGACTTTATTGGTTTACATGTCGACTCCTCGTACGAGAAAAACTATGTCCTTGTGTTGATTTTGTAAGACGAAGTAAAGAAGCCTATAAATACCTCTGTCGAGTGCATTACATATTATACAAATAAAGTTTGATTTGGGTGACGCAATGTTTGTGCAGATGTTGTGTCTTCGGTTTTGGCTAAACGCTGTGTTATTTTAATTATGATCTAGCCATAGGTACTGGCATTGAGAGGCGAGGCACGTACCGGTTGGCGTGCCTAATTGGGCAGATGGGTGTAAACGTTTGCTAGATAAGCAGCTGGCAATGTATAATTATCGTTTAACATTGTGACTTCATACATACATCGCTCATCACGTGGATAGATAGTCTGATAGCGAAAGCAAAGGGAAGGAGACAAGGCCTGTGACTTCGTCTACAATTTTTGTATCGTGTTTGAATGATTGAAATGCGACTTGGATGACACACTGAATATGATAACATTATCAAAAGTCCTTGAGACGTATCAAGCTCTTTGAATTTGACTTCTATTTCAGGCCTCTTCAAGGGAAGGTAGGATAACTAGGTAGTGGATTCGACCCCTATTAAGGGTCTAGTCGTTCCTACTGAGTCGAGGGACTAACCTTGACAAAACAAACTCGAGGTAACTGCAGCTACCACCCATCCAATCACGCAATATCTGCACCGATCTCTGCAAAATAGGTCACCTTTTTAGCCAAATGGAAGATACGAAACAATAAAACTCCGCTAAAAATTACCTAAACCGTTTCCACCCTGACCATATTTCTTTCCCCAGCTGTTGTTTGTGTATTGAAGACTAATGAAGACGTCAATTTAATTAAAAACAAATCTTTATCACTGCCCCGCACGTAAAACTAAATTAGTCAAGTTGATGTCTGACTGAACTCTTGTTTATAAGGTCGAGCTTCAAGCAGACGCTACGCAATTTGATAGCAAGACAAAGGTTTTCCATAATTTATAATTAGATTGGGTAACAAAAAAGGAGGAAATTGATTGTTTTCTAGACAAGTTTTTTGAACTGATGCAAGTAATTTTGGATTTTGCTGACCTTTGCTCCGCTGAGCCGGATTAGCCGCGCGTGGAGAGTAATCTGAAATCAAATGAGATGCAGTCCAGAACTACGAAATTCTTTAGCTTGTGTTCTCGTGCATTAGTTGTAAATTATCTTCTTTTGTTGCCGGTTAAGCTTGTGTGTAAATTAGGCTTATCCAGGATCTCCACTCATCTCAGTGCGAAGAAATGATCTTCTTTTCAAAATGAGACTCCTCTTTTCTGTTCCTCCTTACTTCTTTAGCTTGAATGCTTGTTCCCATGTGGTGCAAGCCTACTTCTTGGTGTTGGTCCGTTGTTGTTTTTGTAGCAGCTACAATTCCATTTGCCACTGGTCAGTTTCTATTCTAGGCACAGGAAAGTGGCCACGTCGATAGGATTAGGCCAGAGTGCATTCGTTCCCAGGTGGGATTTGCTGCGCAGTTCAAAAATGTGTCTGGTGTCATATGGACCATCGCCGCAGTCAGGACATATGTCTAGGATGGACAGGTCGAGATGGCACATGCAGTTATTAAGAGAGCAGCACCAACCAGAGCGCAACTGGGCCAGAGTGGTCCTTGTCTTGCTACGTAAGCTGCGCTCCCCCAATGCGCAATGGGTGATGGGCGACCACCAAGCACTATCTTAAGCAACTTTCTACCACTTCTGCCTTAGTAACCGGTCCTTCGGTTTGAAGGTCCTTTGCCCTCGATTGTTATCCATGCAAGACTTCAGAATCTTGTGAATCTGCTTGACATTTAAGCAACTTTCTACCACTTCTGCCTTAGTAACCGGTCCTTCGATTTGTAGGTCCTTTGCCCTCGATTGTTATCCATGCAAGACTCCAGAATCTTGTGAATCTGCTTGATATTTAGTTGTCAACCTTGGACAATCTTCAGAAACTATTTATTTTTTATTTGTGCCTTAAATATTTCAACTTCCTTGTTATAGGCAGGTGCAGGTTTAGGGGATGGAGGAAATTTGAAGATGATAGGAATTACAGGAAGCGAATAGGACTTTTGGATCGGAATTTGAATGAAGAATGTGAGAGAGAATGTTAAAAACTCAAAAGTTAGGCGCTGGCCTTAATTCTAAAGAAATGGTCTTCTACACAGGCAAAATTACTGTGTCAGCGTTCTCTTTCGGTCTCTTTCCAAGTAGATTTCTTAAGCTCATCTCAAAAAAGTTGAGAGACTTTTTCTTCGACCAGTAACTGAAATGATGGAAAACAGAAAACAAAGAGTAGATCTTAGCGTCTCTAGTACCTGATGGGCCTCTAGTGGGCAAGAGAAAGTTCTTAATATTCTCGGTATCGACGTGAAGGAAAGTCGTCAATACTAGTCAATACTATTTTTATCTTTTAATATAATGTCCTGTTGGATTCATGCATCCATTACATCTTGAGATTAATTTTTCCACACTCGCAAAAAAATACTTTTAATACGTTCGTTTATTGCGGATTTGAGCTCTTTAGCATCGGAAAATCACGTTACATTAAGTTTTTTGTTGGTCAGGGAACAGAAAATTATGGCTTAGGAGGTGTTCGTACAACAGCTCGTCCTTACTTTAGGTATCAACAGCTCACCTCACAGCTGTACTTATCTTCCCTTGAGTCATCGAATGTTTAACTTCTGAAATTCTAAGTCCTGTGGATTCATTTCGGATACAATACGAACTTTTCGTTATTCTCTGCCTCGAACTCCAATCAGTGGTTGCAATTTTTCCAGCAAATCAAAGAACACCCAAATGCAAGCATTAATAATTATATTTTTATTGATTTCAAGAAAATAAAAACAAAACGAAAAACTCTTCTCAACGAAGTTACAAAAACTTTTGTCTAAAAAAGTCCATAAAATCTTTTTTTTTCAATTAATAGTTTGTTTCAACAGTCAGTTTTTGTCATTATGTTTATTTTTATAAGTAACATCTCTTGTATTGTCCAAAATATCATCATCATCATTCGAGGAGGCGCTTAAGAGCCAACCTGTAAAGAGAAGATCATGCTTTCCTCGGCGCATCATATGTAGACAAGTGCGGGATTCTCAAAAAGTGACGATTCCAAAAAGGAAAACCAAAAAAGAAAACCTAAAACCAACTAAACACTAGTAAAAAAAATTCGTTGTAATTCAATAAAACACGTCGCGTATTCAACTAAAAAACTAGAGAAGAAAAACGACTCAAACGAAAACATTATCTCAACAAACAAAGATCTGGGAGAGCCCATCATTCAACTAGGGATCCCAATCCCAATTCCAAGACTATAAGACGAACAAAAAGAAAAATGCAAAGAACTGAGAGGATGGCACAAATGCAACGAGGATGGGAGGGCGCGAGCGTTTTGAGCATTGTCGTTATTGAGCTAGGAACATGCGAGTCCTTTTCGAGTATGACGAGGAGATGACGCGCCCTGGTTAGTAGCTTTTAAGAGGAACTTTGTGTGTGTTGTACGAATACTTTCGAATAGGACTAGAATATTGTAAGGCAAAGCGAGTAGGCCCTTTGTTATTTAAGGAACATTAGTCGTTGTGATGCATGAAGTTGTGATTGCGGAGGTTAGTGCGATGGAGACTTTTGTTCGTGGGTTGTGTACTCGGGTCATCTTTTAGTTCTTCTTTGCCGCTGCTTGGGGCTGCTTTGGTTGTGCAGCATTTGGGACTTGTGTCTTCTGCTGTTGGTTGGGTTGAGGCGATTTGGCCTTTGGTTTCGGTTGCTGCTGTGGCTTTGGAGACGGCTGCTTTTGTTGTTGTGGCTTCGGTTGCGTTGGCGGTTCTAGTTTGGCCGGCGAAGCGGGAGGTGCTTCGGCTTTGATTGGCGAAGCTGGAGCTGCGTCGGTTTTAACTGGAGAAGCAGGAGCTGTTGGTTGAGGTTTTTGTTGCTTGGTTGGTGTCTGGGGCTTTGGAGCAGTGGCTGGCTTGGGAGACGGTTGTTTCTGCTGTTGTTGCGGCTTTGGCGATGGCTGCTTGTCTTGTTGTGGCTTTGGCGATGGCTGTTTTTCTTGTGGCTTTGGCGATGCCGGCTTGTCTTGTGGCTTGGCCACATTCAGCTTTGGTTGCTGCTTTGCTGGACTGCCCTGCTTTGGTTTGGGTGACGGTTGCTTGTTCTTTTGTTGCTGCTGGTCTGGTTTTTTGGCTTCCGGCGCAGCCTTTGGCTCGATTATCTTCGGTGATTCTGGTTGCTTTTGCTGAGGTTCGGCTGGTTTGACAGGCTCTGGTGTCTTTGGTGTTTCGATTGGGGATACAGCTTCTGGTTTTGGCACTGCTGCGAGTGGTTCCGATGGCTCTTGTGATTTAAGGACCTCGGCCAGTGTTAGAGGCTTTACTTCGGGTGTCTGTGGTTTGATTTGGGCTTCGGCGGCCGGCTTCGGTAGTGTTTCTGGTGTCTTTGGTGCTTCAGTCGGCTGTGCAAGATCAGTTGGTTGGCTTGCGGCTACTTTTGGGGGCTCTTTCACTTGTTTGACGGCTTCCACTGGCTTTGCTTGTGGCTGAGGTGATTCAAGGGGTTTTGGTGCACTCTGAACAGGAGCCTGAACGACTTCTACCTTGGGCTCTGGTGTTTTTGGGGCCTTGGCAGGCTTCTTTGATTGTTCAGCTGGTTTGTTTCCTGGTGCCGTAGGTGTTTGAGGACTTTTAGTCACTTGTGGGGATGGCGCTGAATGATTAACTCCCTCTGGAGTTGGTGCGATAACGAGCTTTAAGTCAGCAGCGGGTTTTCCAGCTTCAACTTTTGGCTTGTCTGTTGTTTGTGCTTGTACCACTGGGTGGGATTGTTGCACAGACGGAGCGACGGGCTGAAGCGGCTTAGGTGCTTCTGCAGGCTTGGTTGCTTCTACAGCCTTAGGTGTTTCGATAGGTTTAGCTGGTTGCACAGGCTTTGCGGCCTCCACAGGTGTAGCTGCTGCCACAGGTTTGGGTGCTTCCACAGGTTTGGGTGCTTCCACAGGTTTGGGTGATTCCACAGGTTTGGGTGCTTCCACAGGCTTAGCCGCTTCTACCGGCTTTGCTGCTTCAACAGGCTTAGCCGCTTCTACTGGTTTGACTGCTTCAACAGGCTTAGGTGCCTGTTCTACCGGCTTTGTTGCTTCAACTGGTTTTGGCGCTGCAACAGGCTTTGTTGCGTCAAGTAATTTGGCATCCTCAACAGGTTTTGTTGGTTCAACAGGCTTTGGCTGTTCGACGACTTTGGGTGGGTCCTTCGGTTTCTGCTCCAATGCCTTGGCCGATTCCTCAGGTTTACCGACAACAGGTTTTGTGCCTTCCAAGGCATTATCGTCTGGTTTACCTGTTGCAAGTTTCGGTGCAACTACAAGCTTCTCAGCTTCTGCTGGTTTCGCCGCTTGAACAGTCTTAACTTCTACTTTTGCAACAACCTCTTCTTGTTTGCCTGCAACCTCTCCTCCCTTTGGAACAGCTCCCGTGCTCTTGGTAGCTTCTGCCTTAACATTGCCCTTCACTTGGCTGTCGGCTTTCTTTTGAACTTCGGTTAACTCAGTGGTCTCTGGTGTCTTTACTTGTTGCGCTGGTGTCTGAACTTCTTTCTTCACCTCTGGCGGTTTGGTGCTGTCGGTCTTCTTTGGCGGTTCATCGGTTTTCTGAGGCGTTTCTGTCTTTTTGGCGACTTCTACTGGCTTTTCTCCTTTGCCGTCACCAGTTGCTTTTGTCTTTTGGTTCTCCTGCTGCTTCGCATTTTCCTGTCCTTTGCCCTTCTTGCCTGGCTTTCCCTGGTTTGCAGGCTTCAGTTCCTTCTTGTTGTCCTTGACATTGTTTTCGACCGGTGCGTCATTGATCACCTCCTTCTTTGTACTCTCGCCGGACGGCTTGTTTTTGTTGTCGCCTTTCTTTCCCCCTTCCTTGGGCTTTTGTTCCTTCTTCTTTGACTCTGTGGACTTAGCATCGGCCTTATTCTCCTCGGCTTCTACTTTTACGGTCAAAACGCCATCCGGAACAGCCGGTGAGTCCTTCCACTCCTTGACAATCTCTTGTAGTTCCTTGATCTCTTCGGCCAATGGTACAATCACTGGATTAACCTCGTACTTGGACGCCTCCTCAAAGTCCCCCACCAGCGTAGGAACATCGTCCTCCTCTGCCACACTACTGAGGTTCTTGTGCGCCGCATTGATATTGCTAGCGAACCTCCTCAACTGGACCACAGTCTCCTGCCCCAGCTGCGGCAAAATCTCTGGCAGCATCTCGACAATCTTTTTATTTTCTCCATGGCCCGTGATGGCAAACGTGTTGGCCGACAGCGACGCCTGTGCCTTGGGATTGTTGAAGTGAATCACACTCAAGTCGTCCTTGATTATGTTCACCTCCTCGATGCCCGGAATCGTGCTGACCGAGAGCTTTTTCAGCGAACTTTGCAGCTTCTTATCATCTGTGGCGGCTGTCTGGTGTACGACCTTCTTCTTGCGGCGCGGAGTACCCTTGCCACCGATACGTACCTGAGACTGCAGCCGCTTCAACTTCTCCGCATTCATGTCGTCGTTTTTTCTTCTGCACTCAGCAGGGGGTCTGTCGATGCACTTGCACCCGGCTGAGGAATTGGCTTTTTCTCGGAAACTAAAACGCCTTTCCGGATGAAAACTGCGTCCTGGTGGTGCCTACAAGGGAATGTTGTTAGTTTTGTACCACTGTGGCGATGTCCCAACTTACTTTCACAGGAAATTGGTTTCACAAGAATTTTTCACTTGCACTGGGTTGGAAAATTTTCGCCAAAATGGCCGAGTGAATGGAATTTTCATTCAACGATGGAGACGAGACGACAACGATGGTGATGCGGCGAAGACGAGACGACGAGTTTTCCCTTCTTCGCACAGATGTGGGGAACGTAAATAGAATTTCCCAACCGAGGAAGAATTTTCTCAACGAAACACATTCGCACATACATATGGGGACACGGTACAGTGCCAGCGGGGGAGAATTTTCCTCGCCAAACTGGCGCGAGGATTTGAATTTAAATGCAAACAGCTGGGGGCGACTTAAAAGCTATTTTAATCATGGAACATTCTTACTTCTCTAGGGTCGACAAAGTGTTGACCATTTGGCGGGTGTTTTCGATGTTAATAGCACGAAATGTGTGCTGCACAGCTTCGAATACCTTGAGTTCTTCCTGGATGACCTCTTGCATTTCCAAGTACTTGCTGTTTTCGGCCTCGATTGCTGACGACATAACCGAGTTCTAAAAGGTTACGACCTAAAGTATTCCATTCTTTTAGGGGTTCTTCCATGCAACTTACCTCTAGGAAGATTTTTTTTAGGTTCTCCACCTCGTTTTCGAGCTTTGCCTGGTCCGCACTTGTGTATTCAACCACATGACCAAAGTCCTGATGAAGAAGGACATTCTGGGGAATGGAAAAGTTTTGCTCGTCCAATTTTTCGATTTCCTCCAAGGTGGGCGTGAATGATGAAAACATGCTGTCCGCTACGTCTTTTTGGATTGCTATCATTTTGGCGGCGGTGTCTTGGGAAACATTGGATTTTTTGATCAAGGAATTAACCAGGTGCTTGAGCAGCGAAGAAAGGTGCTGTTTGATTACATGGCGTCCTGGGAAGGAAGAGGTTTTTAAGAGACTTGTTGAACTTGTTTGGTCAATACGTACTTTCCAATTTCATTTGATCAACAGAGAATCCAAAATGTTGAATTTCGTACTCGGCTTTTTGCATTTTTTTGCTTTGGTTTTTTATAAATTTGTGGGAAAATTGAAACTGATTTTCAAACAAAACAAAACTTTTCGTTGGGTTTTTGTTTTTGGCAGCTAGTGGGAAATTTTCATTTGAAAAAGAAAAAATGGGTGCATTCAGTGATAAAGAAAGGGTTATTTACGCTGTGGCTCCACTGTCTATGTTTAATGCAATGGAAATGAACATGGAATTGCAATGAAAAAATAACTGGCAATTAGATTTTCAATCATTTTCAATGATGGCATTTTATTCCCTATAAATGCAAATTTAAAACGAAAAAATATGCAATAAAAGTTTTGAAATTTTCTATGTCTACGTTGTTTTCGGGTTTGAAATTTATATTTTTATTTCTATAGAAGCCGTTGAAACCCAAAATATTAAATTTAAGTGTCAAATGTCATTTTCAAACTCATTGCCACGTAGATTTACGGCAATGATGACTCTTCAAATGGAAATCAATCCTTGATTGCCATTTTAAAATCAATATTGCAAAGCTAATTTCCAAAGCGTCTACACTAGTAATGAAACAGTCAATGGAAATATTTCAATCAATTGATTGCTTTGCCTGTTGCAAGTGGAGCTCAGAGATTATTTATCTTAAGCTTTATTTATTTTAAGCTTTAAGCCAAAAAGAGTAAAAGTTATTGAATATACATAATTAATTTTATAAGTTTGGCTTATGCAAATTAAAACATTAATATTGTATCTACAACTAATAATACGTTCAAGAAAAGAAATACAAACGGTAGTTTATTAGTCAAAAAGTTTAGAAACTAAGAACTATGGACCATATACCCGAAAAATACCCTATCAAATTGGTTTGTGCCTCGTTCGAATGTTAATAATTTCGACCATATTCTTATGTTTTCAAGATCCCTATTTAACCTCCAAACCCCATCCTCGATCATTCCAAGCTTGCAGCTCAGGTAGATTTGCAAATCAATTTATACCATATTTGGCAGATCGTTAACAAGCATGATAAACAAAAGGGCGCCTAGTATGGATCCTTGTGGTACACTCGATTTGAGATCTAGGAAGCGTGACACATACTTTCCTGCAACAACTGCCTGCGTCCTGCTGGTAAGGTAGGCAAATACTAATTTGGCGGCCATATGAGAAAAATAAAAGTATGTTTCTAATTAACGGATAAGAATTGTGTGATCGACTGTATCGAAGGCCTTTGAAAAATGTAGGAGACACAGGAATGATACTTAGTCGTCATCCGAAGAGTTTCGAAGGTCATCCAAAACTTTCAAAAGAGCTGAGACATGTCAATCAAACCTTGATCGTGTTCAGTTTGAATGACTCAATGAGTCTTCGTAAAATTTTTTCCGAAAACTCAGTTCTCGATCCGGTGTGAAAAGGTGGCATTAATATAAAACTGAAAACCATACCTGCAATGAATTGCCACTTTCAACCATATCAAACAGAGCCTTTATATGCCGGGCACAATGAGTGTCTGTGTCGGTGTTTGTACATAAAATAAGAGACACAGTGTATGGGATTCTGTTTCTGTTCCTGTTTTACGTTGCTTGTGACAACGCGGCTTTACCCTTCAACTTTACGTTTTTTATAAAGTCTTTAAAGCCTTAAATTTCCGTGTCGGTGAATACGCGTAAGAAGATACAACAACAATTCACCTTAAGCCGCGTAATCACAAGGAACAGAAACAGAAACAGAATTTCATACATTAGCAACGCAAAAAGCATTCAGCGAACTTAGGTTTCAGTTGCTAATGTATGAGATTCTGTTTCTGTTCCTTTTTTACGTTGCTTGTGACAACGCGGCTTTAGCGATCAGCTGATGTAAAAGCTGCAAAACGAAATTTCATGGTAATGACGAATTCATGAATTTACTCACATTTGTAAACAAATGTTGAAGGATGGGTAAATTCATCAATTTCAGCTTGTGGGCAAAGCTTTTTCATGTCCGATATTGAATATCTAGTTAATCAGTAATTTATGCTTTGGACAGGAGAGAAAGCGAAAATTAAAATTTGAAAATTCCCCTCCCTAAGAAATTTAGCCCAAGAAATTTCTTTGGGCAGAATTATGAAGTGTCAGCGGCGGCAATTGAGCACCAGAAGACATTTAGGTGAACACTAAGGTGCTCGCTATAGCTACTCGTAAGATTTGAACTCTTGAACAACTTTTGCTGTTTCTATAATTTGAGTCCTTTTTATGTAAAGTTTCGAATGTTAAAAAATGTTCTTATCAGCTTTAAGCATAAAAAACCTAAAGTCAGTGAATTTTGACGTTTAAAATTTGGGTCGTTTTTTGGTGCACAAAGCGTTCCCTTACTTTTGTTCAGTTTTTTCTCTCACTGAGATTTTTAAATGTCTCTCCTTCAAATAAAGAAATCCGACCAAAATGGTACAGAAAGTAAGGGAACCACATATCACAGAACATAAGATTACACCAATTTCAAAAAAAAAAGTTCATACACAGCGCAGCCTCGTCATCGGAGTTTATGAAAAACAGATTCATAAGCTGTGATTGGCCAGCACAGATGGTTGTGTAAACAAACCGACTTTTTTTACACGCGTACAAATTGACAGTGAACTCTCATGACGTCATATTTTCAGTTAGGTCTGGCCAACAAATGTCACAAATGTCACACCATGTGCATAAGGGTAATCTTTATATTTTTTCATTCATGGCTATATACGACATGCTTCCGTTTTTACTGAACTACGAGACACAGGGTGCGTTTCTTTATTCGTTCCGCAGAAGAAATGGAAATTGTGGATTACGAAGTTGGAATATTCCGATCGTTCTAATTCGTATTACCTAGGGAGGTAGTATGGGAAGAATGCATTCCCAATATTCTGAACGAATAAAGAAACGCGAAACGGAATGATCGGAATGTTCCGAATAAATAAAAAAACGTAGATATTTCGGCCAGAATAGTTGGAACGAATAAAGAAACGCACCCACAGACACTCATTGTGACCAAGCTATTAAGTTCTTTTTCTGAACGCACTCACTTGCACAGCACGTTTTTTGTTTTGACAGCAACAGCTGTCAAACGTTCAACACGCGCAAGCAACTTTTTTTTTAAATTCTCCTTTTTCACGATTGCACCGTAAAAATGTATCAAAACTTATTTAAAAAACCACGGCTTTGCGATGCCAAACCCGAGGACACAACCCCGGTCGGACCACAAACTATCCAAGCGCGACTAATATCGGACACGGGCGAAGAGGCTGGCCCTCCCATAGACCTTCCATCCGCGATCACAGCTGAACAACTCGGACTCATCTGCAATGCTCTGCTGAAGAACGAAGAACCCACTCCGTATTTGTTCTTTGTGAACGAAGACGAAATCAAGCAATCGCTTAACACAACACTCGACCTGAAGACCATCGACACGGAGAATGTCATCGACATTGTTTACCAGCCACAAGCAGTCTTCAAAGTTCGCGCGGTGACCCGTTGTACGAGCTCTATGCCTGGCCATGCAGAGGCAGTAGTTTCGCTTAGCTTTAGCCCGGATGGTCGGCATTTGGCAAGTGGGTCGGGCGATACGACAGTCCGTTTGTGGGATCTCAATACAGAAACTCCGCATTTCACTTGTAACGGTCACAAGCAGTGGGTCCTGTGCGTGTCCTGGTCGCCGGATGGCAAGAAGTTGGCGAGCGCCTGCAAAGCTGGGGGAATTCTCATTTGGGATCCAGAAACAGGCCGCCAACTGACAAAACCACTGACGGGGCACAAGAAATGGATAAATTGCTTGAGTTGGCAGCCATACCACCAGGATCCCGAATGCCGCAAATTGGCAAGCGCCGGATCGGACAACGATGTGAGGATTTGGGACACAGTCCTGGGACAGTGTCTCATGGTTATAGCGGGTAAGGAGATTCGATTAGAGACTAGGGGCCCTGATTAATGTAGTGTCTTGGTCAGGTCATGCTATGGCGGTGACTGCCGTAAGATGGGGTGGATCGGGACTCATATACACCTCGTCCAAGGATCGAACGGTGAAGATGTGGCGCGCAGCGGATGGCATCTTGTGCAGAACGTTCACCGGACACGCTCATTGGGTGAACTATATTACGCTGAACACAGATTACGTCCTTCGAACTGGTCCATTCCATCCTGTGGTCGACAGAAAGAAGTCCTACGCTGACATTGGAAGTAAGTGGCGATTCCCTTCATTGATCATCATTTCGTGATTCGTTTGTTTTGCAGAGGAAGAACTTAAGCAAATGGCTCAGGAGCGCTACGACAAAGTCTGTCCCGATGGCGTTGAGTCTTTCGTCTCCTGTTCCGATGATTTCACCCTCTACCTCTGGCAATCGAATCAGTCGAAGTGTGTTCAACGCATGACTGGCCACCAGAATGTTGTGAACGACGTAAAGTACTCGCCAGACGTTAAGCTGATAGCCTCCGCTTCCTTTGACAAATCTGTGCGTCTGTGGCGCGCTCATGACGGAGGATTCATCACCACATTCCGAGGACATGTACAGGCCGTATACACACTCGCATGGTCTGCGGACTCACGACTAATTGTAAGCGGGAGCAAGGATTCAACATTGAAGGGTGAGTTCTGGAGGTTTTCTTAGTTTCCATCTTCTAATTGATTCTGCTTTCAGTTTGGAGTGTTAAGACGAAAAAACTTGCCCAGGAGCTTCCTGGTCACGCTGACGAGGTTTTCGGTGTCGACTGGGCGCCTGACGGATCAAGGGTGGCATCTGGTGGCAAGGACAAAGTCGTTAAACTGTGAGTTAAAAAAATTTCGCCAAAATATCTTAAAGATGAACGAGTCTTCTTTGCGCTTTTCAGGTGGCAGTACTAAGCGGTCTCCTGGTTTCAAAGGATTTTCGTAGCAAAAGTACCGTTACTTTGTAAAAAAAAAATATATATTTTATGTTTTAAAACTAATTAAATACTTGAAACCACAAGAAACTATAGTTCTACCCATTTGGCAGCCTCCAGAGCGGGCTCTTTGGCAAAGTATTCACTTGGAACAGCACCGTGCGATTGCAGAGCCTTTTTTGCAGCGAAAAATCCCAGAGCAACGCACTCTTCCTCGGATTTTCCCCTCAACATGCTTGTGATGAAGCCGCTGGAGAAACTGTCGCCTGCTCCAGAGACGTTAACGAGGGTCGTCACCTTCTCCGTGGGGTAGAACCGAACGGAACGATTTTTTGTCTTCACAGTCTTGGTCGGCATTAAGCTTCCTTCTCTTCGATCGACAACCACTCCCTGGTCGCCTAGTGTCAGTATTATGCAGTGGAAGTGTTGGTGCACAGACTGCAGGACATTCTTGGCAAACGTCAATGAAATCTTCCCTTTTGGAGCCTGGTACTTCACCCCTGTCAAGGCTTGAGCTATCTCCACCAGCTCATAGATGTTGGGTGAAATGAATTTGATTTGCTCTCGAATGTTTGACGGGATACCAAAGGGCTTTGCGGCGATCCGCATGTCCGTTGGTTCGAAAAACACAGGTTTGTCCAACCTGCGGGCAGTTTCTAGAACGGTTTTCATGGCACTGAGCGAAAGATTCCCGTCCATTATTATGAGAGGAGCTTTAGCCAATGCGTCTTCATTTTTGGAAATAAGATCGGAGCTGATGCTTTGATGGATTTCCATGTTTCCCAGCACCAGCTTGCAGTCTCCGCACTTGTCTATGATCACGGAACAGAGCGATGTCGACAGGTCGGGGTGCTGCAGGATTCTACCAGTTAAAGGCTCTGGAATTAGGTTCAACAAACTTTTGCTCAAATCATCAGCACCAACAGCTGAGATGAACTCTGCAGAGCCATAGAGTTTGTAAATTCCTTCAGCAAGATTTCGACCTACTCCACCGGCGGTCTGCTTAGCTTTCACCTCATAGGTGGCGCCATCGAGCTGAAAGTGGTCGAGCAGAGTAAGCGACAAGTCCAGAATTGAGCCGCCAATTACGACTGGTGCATTTCCTTCGATCCTTCTTGGCTCAAATACACTGTAGAACGCTCGAGCGATCTGTGAGGCGACTCTAGCGTTGTTCCTTATCAGCGCCATGTTGGCGGCCAAGCTCTTGCCCTCTGTCAGCTTAGAGATGGCTGACAGAAGAAATGGTGTCACAGCTTTCCCCTCAATGTTCTTGGCTTTAGCGTCTTTCAGCGCCTTTTCGATCGCTTCATCCACCAGTTTCTTGTCTATAGCATGCTCACCAGGTACAGGAACAGCAACAAGCATTCCAGACTCGAGCCTCAAATCAACCAAAGCCTGAATGAGTCTAGCAGCTTCTTCCGGGTTGTTCAGATTGTAGGGAACTTTACAGCCACTGTTTTGCGTGTAGAAATCAGGAAAGTACCCGCCAGGGCAGCCATACGTGCTGACACAAACTCCTTGCGTTTCAAGAAATTCCAAAGTTCTCGGTATGTCCAGGATCGATTTGACCCCGCTTGAAACCACGCAAACGGGCGTTCGTCCAAGTTCTATCAAGTCGGCTGACACGTCCATGGAATCCTGACCCTCCCGGTGGACGCCGCCAATGCCTCCAGTGGCAAATATGCGGATGCCGACCATATTGGCAATTATCATGGTCCCAGCGACAGTGGTACCGCCCGATAGACCATTGCCCACAATGAAGGGCAAATCACGGCGCGAGCACTTGATCACATTACTGGAATCCTTTGCCGCGAGTTCCCCCAAATCATAGGAGTCTAAACCAACCTTAATGCGGCCGTTTAGGATGGCAATGGTGGCCGGTGTAGAACCTTCAGAACGGACGATTTCTTCGACTTCTTGGGCGGTCTGTAGGTTTTGGGGATATGGCATTCCATGGGTGATGATGGTGGATTCTAGAGCGACAATTGGTTTCTTGTTGGTCAGTGCATCTGCAACTTTGGGATGAATGTCTATTAAGGACTTGCAGGAGGAGAAATTACGACGAAAGTTGACGAGTTTCAGGTAGCGGCAGAGGGAAGACATTCTAAATGTTAATTGCATTAGACGGAGGTGCTGTTAATGTCAAGCAAAAAGTTTGATAAATTTTACCTGAAGATGTTAAACAAAACATAAGTCAAAAGAAAAAATATTAAATGATAGGAAACGATAAACAAATCGGCAGAATTCACGAGTTCATGTTTTGTTTTGGTGGCAAGGGCTGTCAAAATGAACCTGCCCTGGCGTTGCGTGGCGTAGGCGTAGGCGTTTTTGCACAAATCGGTGGTGGTACAGGCTTGATAGAATGTTTGGCCCTATAAAGGGGCAGTTACACCTTAAATCATTTTCTATTTAAGCAGTGGTTCATAATATGACTAAATACCTGGATATTCACATTTGAGTCCCTCTTGCCCTCCAATACCTATTTGCTTACGTTTTCATAAAGCCTTTAAGGCTTTTGTAAAAGTTGAAATTTCCATGTCGGCTTATACGTGTGAGAAAATGCAACAACAATTTATTTTAATAAAGCCAAAACGGAACTGCATGGAACTGATGAATTGACAAATTTACTCACATTTGTAAGCAAGTGGCAGAGTATGGGTGAATTCGTCAATTTCAGCTTGTGGGCAAATCTCTTACATAGCCGTACCCATGGGGTGCGCTACAAAAGATAGCGCGTTTTTTCTGCGGCAAGCATACTCAACACACGAGCGATATCTTTCCGTGCGGTTTGTTTCAGTTTTAAGGAAAAATTAATTTTTATCGATAAAAAAAAATTAAGTCGCAAGGTCTTTGTGTTAAGCACACAAACTGCTCAGCATACAAACATTCGTTTACTGTGCGATTCCAGTGAATTGATGTGCAAACTGCCATTTTTATCGTTATCGTTATCGTTTCGTTATCGTTTTTTATTAAAAAAGATCAATTTTTCGTCATGCGGCCTGAAAATCGAAAGAGTCGTTATTCGGAAATTTGATTGTCGCATATCGAGTCTTGCGACTTGCCAAAAAGAGCAGAAACAGGAATAGAAACAGAACTTCATACATTAGCAACGCAAAAAGCATTCAGCGAACTTAGGTTTCAGTTGCTAATGGTATGGGATTCTGTTTCTGTTGTACGTTCCTTGTGACAACGCGGCCTAAGTTACCTTGTCAATAAAACTTTTCTTGTCAAAGCAGTCGGTGGAAACAAAGGGTTTTCCGTAGTCATCTGAACAAACCAAGGTAGTTTGGCAGGTTTTTCAAAACAAGATATTGCCGGTAATAGCTCGACTCTATAGATGCCGAAATATGTGCCACTTTTGCATCGCCACCGATGAAAAGGCGGCTTATAGCGATTTGGAAGTCTCGAGCTTTTCCTAGATCTGTGCCAGTGTAAATATTTAACCGATCGTGGAATTCGCTTGTCCAGAACCACACTAAAGCCGCATTGTCACAAGCAACGTAAAACAGGAACAGAAACAGAATTTCATACATTAGCAACTGAAACCTAAATTCGCTGAATGCTTTTTGCGTTGCTTATGTATGAAATTCTGTTTCTGTTCCTGTTCCTTGTGACACCGCGGCTTAATGTGCGCCTTTCACATTTTTGGCAAACGGCTTGAACCAAGTGAAGAGGTGGAATGAAAACTATATTCTCACGTTTGACAAATCGAAATGGTGTTGTTGTGCTGTGAAACTATTTGAAGAATATATTTTTCATTCATTTTTCTTTCGTTTTTTTGTAGATTTAATAAAAATTTGTATAAATCGCGAATTAGTGCTCGGTGGAGACATGGTATTACGTTTAATAAGTAAAATCAAATAAAAGGAGAATCAATTCACTGGCAGTGAAAATATTGGCACAATGGTTATTTCCTTGCTCTAAATGTATCCTCCCCCTTAGAGCAGCTCACCAGCTACATGGGCAGGAGTTTATCCATAACAGCTGTTTGAGTGCTGTCATTTTTGACATAAGTCGCACGTGTTTAAACCTAAACAAAAAATGATAATTTTGTAATTTCTTAAAAAATAATAAAATTAGGCACAAAAAATGTCGAGAATAATAGTCAAAAATCTGCCCAAAAGCGTAAGTGTATACCTTGAAGCGCATTTTTGTCATTAACTCTTGAATTTCTTTCAGATATCGGAAAGTAAACTGCGGAATTTGTTCGGTGCCCAGGGCACCATCACGGACATCCAACTCAAGTACACCAAAGAAGGTGTATTTCGGCAATTTGCCTTTATTGGCTACCGCACCGAAGATGAGGCCCAATCGGCCATCAAGTACTTCAACAATTCCTGCATTCAGACGAGTCGTATTCGCGTCGAGACTTGTGCATCACTTGGTGGCGAGGAAAAACCACAAGCTTGGAGTAAGCACTCAAAGGATAGCAATGCCTTCCGAAAAGCACATGGAATTGACGAGAAGGAAAGGGCCGAAAAGGAGCAGAAATACCTCGAATCCAAGACGAAGAAAGTGTCCAAATTAGAGGAGATCATTGGCGAGCACAAGGACGACCCTGAGTTTGTGGAGTACATGCAAGCTCATGACAAAAACCGTACCTTATGGGCAAACGACGCCGAAATGGCTAAACAAACTGAGGAAACTGATGAAAAGGAAGAGAAGTTTAAATCCGAAGAAAGTGAAGAGGACAACGATTCAGAAGAAGACCAAAAAGAGGAAGAAGTAGAAGAGACTGAAGGAAAACTGGCAGAAAAGCCCATAAGTGACCTGGAATACATGAAATCCCTTGTCAAAGCCCAATCATCGACGCCTGCAGCTAAGAAGGAGAAGGCAAAAGCTGACCTTGAGCTGTACACAATAAAGATTTATGAACTTCCCTACAACACCAAGCGCCACGATATCATCAAGTTCTTCAAGCCGCTCAAGCCAGACTCCGTGCGTCTGCCAAGAAATGTGCACGGATTCTGCTATGTGGGCTTCAAGTCTGAAAAGGACTTCACCAAAGCAATGCTGAAGGACAAAAGCTTCATTAAGGGCCATCAGGTGTTCTTCTCGGATTTCACCGAAAAAAACAAGATCACCAAGGCCAACAATGCTAAGGGCCCAGAGCCGGTCGTGAATGGCAAGAATGCCAAATGGCAGGACCAAGAAGATTCGATTAAAAACGAGGAGGATATCACGGAGTCTGGCAAAATATTCTTCCGCAATCTGGCCTACACAGTCGTCGAGGATGATCTGCAGAAAGTCTTTGAAGCTTTCGGACCCGTTGCCGAGATAAACTTGCCCGTAGATGCCATCACCCGCCAGATCAAAGGATTTGGAACTGTCACTTTTGTCATGCCAGAGCACGCCGTGCAGGCATTCTCCGCCCTAGACGGCAGCACTTTCCACGGTCGCTTGTTCCACTTGATTCCCGGTAAAAGTTTTAACCGCGAGGAAGAAGATGAGAACGAGGCAGGCCTCTCGTGGAAGGAGAAGAAGGATCGTAAGCTGAAGAAGGGCGCGCAGCAGTCGCATAACTGGAATTCGTTGTTCCTCGGCGCCAACGCTGTGGCTGAGATTCTGGCCAAGCGCTTCGAAACCTCAAAGGAACAAGTGAGTAGAAATAAGCACAAGATTTTTCACGGGATGCTAACGAATTTCATATAGATTTTAGATTCCCAAGCTGGAGGATCGTCAGCCGCTGTGCGCCTGGCATTGGGCGAAACACAGATTGTCCTTGAGATGAAGCGCTTCCTGGAGGAGAACGGCGTTTGCCTGGATGCATTCGAAACACAGAGCGCAACCCGTTCGAAAACAGTCATCCTGGCTAAGAATTTGCCAGCAGACACGAAAGTGTCCGATCTACAGCCGCTGTTTGCCAAGTTTGGTCCAATTGCGCGGTTGATTCTGCCTCCAACTGGGGTCACTGCTTTGATTGAATTCATGGACCCGTCTGAGGCGAAACAAGCCTTTAAGAGACTAGCCTACACCAACTTCAAACACACGCCCCTGTACTTGGAATGGGCTCCAGAGGGTGTTTTCAAGACCGGCGCCACAGAAGAGCCAAAAGCAGAGGTAAAACGAGAAAAAATCATCGAGGAGGAAGTAGTTGAACGGAAAACTAAAAAGCAGCAGAAGAAAGAGGATAAGGAGAGGCGAGAAAAGGAGCGCCAGGAAGAAGAAAAACGAAAGGAGGAAGAGGAGAAAGAAAAAGCGCAAGCCCTAGCCAAGGAAAAGGAAGCAGTCCAAGATGAAGACAATGACGATGATGGACCACCCGAAGAGAACACAACCCTGTTTCTGAGAAACTTGAACTTTACGACAAGAGAAGATGTTATTCGCAATCATTTCAAACACTTGGGAGCTGTTCACATTGTTATGATACCGACGCGGAAAAGCCCTGAGAATCCCAAAAATATGCTCTCCCTTGGGTATGGATTTATCCAGTTTAAGAAGAAGGAAACCGCGGAAAAGGCTCTGAAGCAAATGCAGTTCACTCAGATTGACGGCAACCAGGTGGAGCTAAAACGCAGTGATCGTACGCTGAAGTAAGTAGGCTGCTTCTTATAGAGAGGCGTGTTTTCACTCCCCTTTTTAATAATTTTTTTCTCAGGACTGACGAGAAAGCAGCAGCAGCGCGAAAGACTTCCAAGCCCACCAAGCAAACTGGCACAAAAATTATGGTGCGGAACATTCCCTTCCAGGCGAAGGCCGATGAAGTGCGAGACATTTTTAAGTAAGTCGAAGCGATCACGTTTCTCCTACTGGCACGAGCTTAAAACTTTCTTTACAGAGCATTTGGGGATATTCGAACTGTCCGGCTGCCCTTGAAAATGACCCCAGGCGAAGAGTCCCACCGTGGATTCGGTTTCGTTGATTTCCTAACGAAAAGCGACGCTAAAAAAGCCTTGGAAGCATTGGGTCAAAGTACCCATTTGTACGGCAGAAGGTTAGTCCTCGAATGGGCCTCCACAACAGACGACGACGTGGGTCAGCTGCGCAAACGAACCGCTCAAACCTACCAGCGGACCGATGGCCTCGCAAAGAAGAGCAAACGAGGCATATTCGACACCACCCAAATAGCTGAAGGAGACAAAGACGAGGAGGAGGATTTTTAGTCGAGGACTTGGCCTCTCTCTTGCAGTTTTAAGATGTAAGATGTAAATTAAACAGTTCTAAGATGTAAATTAAACAAAATCTAAATCATTTTAAATATTTTTATTAAATGTTTGTCTGGTTTACAATGGATTTTCTATGACTATGATGCAAAAGTACAAAAAAGAAGAGAAGAATGTGGGTGTGGAACTCAAAATTGATTCAGCCAGATGCGTAAAAACACGTCTCTTTTGTCTCTCTTTTTTTTTTGTTTAAACAAGTTTCGTTTTAAAAACGCACACAGCTTACATTTTCGACAAACTTAATCAGTCCATTTTCGAGAGGGTGACATGAATGCGGTGTGTGTGTGTTTATATGCATATGTGTAATGAATTCAGGCGAATTTTTTTTTTAATATTTAATATTTTACTGCTGAGCTGGCGTTTTTGTTCTCTTGTTTTTTCTTTGCAAAGTTGAGTTTATGAAAATATTTTTGCATTGATATTAGTTTTATTTGTTTAAACTTGTTCTTTTGTTAAATACTCTAGTATACTACATTATTTTTGAAATTTTATAGTTTATTGCATCTAATTTTTTTTTTGTATTTTGCTGTTCTATATTTAGTTTTACATACTTGATTAAGGTTCAATTTTGAAGGCGATACGTTACTGTATAACACAATTATTTTTGGGAAATTTTTTTTTTTGTTTGTTTAATATATTTAGTATTAGTTGCAAGGAGTACTTTGCCAATAATACGTGGCTAAGCACTGAAAATAAATAAGTATTTGGCATTGTTTGACTCAACCTTTTACACAGTTAATGCAATCCAGTTAATGCACGTCCTGGTACGTTGCTTAACAAAACATAACATGTGGCTGACGGACATAAAAAAAATAAATCCTTTAAACTGAGAAGGTAAATAAATTGACACCTTAAATGTACCTAGCAACTTCAGAGGCTTTTAAAGTTCCTTTGGACAGAAAAACCAAACCAATTTTTCGATGAATGCAAGCAACTTATTCGTTCGAACGTTTCGAGACTCAAATTGTATTTTTTAATCATAATTTATATCAGGAAATGTAAGAAAATTTTGCTTCATGTTATAATTGTAATTATAAAATTATCTTTAGCCCTTATCCACTATCTAGCTCTAGTGGAAGGGGTACTTCAACATGGACTTACGATCTTTATGTGGACGACAAAGAAAAATTTAGAAAATATTGACGTAGCAATTAATGAATGCTACCGAAGGGCTACGGGGGCCCTTAAAACAACACCAATTGAAGCGCTTAGGGTAGAAGCTGGTTATGTTTCCATTAGCAGGCTTGGGAAAAAACGAGCTGTTAACCTTGTCAGCAAAGCGATTACTGATCCTACGCATCCTCTTCATTCAACTTCACATGAAATTCTGGGAAGGAAAAAACCCAACCGGGTCAATTCGGTTTCTGCTCTCACCAAAATACTTTCAATCATGTCCGGCCACGGACATTCATCACATGCAGTAGTCGAAATTAAAGCGCAATACGTAACTGACATCCTCTGCCAAGGATCCCTTACCGACTCGGCTGGTAGTTACTTAGCAGAGTTGACAGCAATATTAAAAGCACTGAAACTCGCACAAAATTGGGAAGGAAAAACGCTTATTTTTACGGACAGCTGTTCCATCCTCACAGGCATTAAAAACGCGGCTAACACTTGCCGTACCCTCAACTATATTCGGAGTATCCTGCACAACAACACTAATATAGTATTAGCATGGATCCCTGGTCATTGTGGCATAAAAGGTAACGAAATTGCGGATCAAGCAGCCAAAGAAGCAACTCGTTATCCGTACGTAAAGGAATTCCCAAGTATCTCGCAGCTCATTCAAAAAACTTTCGTTTTTCATGAATACGAGGAGCTCAAACTTTTATGGGAAAACGAACAAACTTTCCTGAGGAAGCATCACTCCACACATCGCAGAATCTCCTACAAAAGAGCTCTTACAAGGGAACAATATATTTCTCTTTTTCGGGTCAGAGTAGGCAAAACTTTGTTTACTAGTCAACATTTCTTCTCTAGAGAGCCTCCACAGGTATGTGAAAACTGTGAGGAGGTTCTTTCAATTTGGCATATCCTTGCTGACTGTCCGATTTCCCACCAAATGAAGAATGTATCAATTTCCTTTGAGGAGAAACAGAAGGAACTCGCTGAGATCTTGAAACCATCTGACATTCAAGCCTTTCAAGGTATAAAGGAAGCTACTACTGCGCATAACAAGTTTAAGTATATATAAACCTTTTTCTTTTGTCAATCTAAGTAAAACGAATTTGTAATTTTAATCTTTTGTTACATAAGTTAGTTATATAATAATGTAAATTTTGTATATAGTTATAACGGCATTGTATTTCGATTTAAACGACATCTTATGGTCTTGTAGCCCTGATGTCTTAAATGTGGGTAGTTTATAAATTTACTTTGTAAACTATTCTTAATAAATAAATAAATAAATAAATAAAATTATCTTTTTTTGTTAAAAATAAAAGATCAATTCTCAACACAAACTTGAAAAAGAATTCTGAATGTTTTAAATCTTTCAAAATATGGGATAATCCCGCTCATTTTAGGAAACAAGAAATTTTTTTAACGTCTGCCTGTTGTACTTTGCGAAGGGATCATGTCGGTAAAGTCAAGTTATTCATTGCAATAACAGTCAAGTTTCAGAGTTAAACTGAGGTTAGTCCTTATAACGAATTTTGTAGTTAATTTCGATCCATTTAACACTGGAGAGCAGTTCCATCGTTTTTATTTTCTTTGAAAAATTGAAACATTCGTAGTTATCGGAATGATAACAAACACTAAAGTAACAGTCTTTCGACTGAAAGTGGCTGGGATGACAACAAGACAAAATGTTTTTATTTTCAGTTTTTCCATGTGAGACGACTTTGCTTCGCAGGTTTCTGCAAAATGTTGCTTTACCTGTTTAATATTCTACCAACCAAGCCACAAAAATTTTAATGTGCAGTTTTTGACAAAATGAAATCGTGTTATCACCCCTAAGGTAACTTAGGACCAGTTTTAAAGTATAGAGTTAAGCCCGAGTTAAACAAAGTTTTGGACGCGAAAACCCCTTGTCGGCCTCGGCGAGGGGTTTTCATTTTTTCGAAAAGAAGCGGAGTTCAAGAAACGGAGTTATGCGAGACAACGATAAGGCCGTTTTTGTGAACCACCCCATACCCATACATTGCCATTGATTGTAATTCATTTGACAACTCTCCCGAGACTCTCACGCGCTCTCTCGTTCTAGTTGTGAAAGAGCCATAACTGTAGGAATTTGAAATCAACAACAAAAGAGACATAACTCCGAAACTTGGATGATTCGCACTGAAAAATGGCACTTAGAGATCAAGAAGGGCCATTTGGATTGATCAATCCATATCCGTTGGTCCACAAAATAAGATTACATTGAAGAAATTGAAATAAGTTTACAAAGATAAGCTGTGCGTCCGGAGCTCACTTAGGTATGGTTCACAATGTTTGGCAGCGTAGTAGGAGGGCAAATTAAGGGCAGCTGACATGAAGATGCTTCGCATGACAGCAGGAGTAACAAAGCGGGGTAGAATAAGAATTACGAAGAACCGAGGAACGTAAAAAAACCTATCTCTAGGAAAATGGAGCACGACCGGCTCAGTTGGTATTGTCATAATCAAAGCAGAGATCCTACGAGCCCTATCAAAAAAGCAATGCCAATCAATAAACATGGCAACACAATCGCGAAAAGGATGAAGGCCTAAACATTCATGGATCACACAAAAGGAATGAAAACAGCATTAAATTGCACTCAGTGATAAAATGATCAAAAGTTGGGTGGCCTGCCTGCCAGTTCATTTCCTTCCTGTCACTCTTCCTGGGGCTGCTGGTCCCCAGTTGGGCGCCTTCCCAGATGGCGGATGGTAAACACTTCAACCACTTGATATGGTGGGTACCGGTATGGAAAATAGTCGGGGCAGACCGAAACCAGCAGCATACGAAAAATCCAAGAAGAATCTTTGGTCTGTCTCAGATTGAGCGGCTTCCTGCTCGGCGTGCGTCTGTTATCCAGGTTAAGGTTAGGGTCGGCTAAATATTAAACACCTTGTTCTCTTCCAATATGCAAAGAGAATTGCCAACAATAAGATGTATAGCGGATGCTTTTTTCCGCAAAGGCATAACACTTGCGGGTGTTAGTTTTTTTTTTTGTTTCTGTGCAGGGTTTCCATTTCCGTACTGGCTTATCAGCGTTTGTGTTGGATCGTTAACTCCTTTTCTCTTCTATCCTTAAATTCTTTCTGCTCTCGACCTGCTACGTGTTTTGTCACAACTCCTTTATCGTGAGCTTGATATAAAAAATATATTTTGGAGTCCAATCGGCGTACCCCAAAAGCGGACCACTAGGAATGCAGTAGCAGTGAGAGGGTTTAGATAACCTCAATTACCTCAATTCAGATTATAACCCCGCGCCTGAATGATAAGAAGAAGGAGAAGAAGTTTTTTTGCGCCTTACTTCTATTTTGATATATCCATCAGGCCATTCGCTACCTAGCTTCAAAACAGAATAAATCTTCTCAAACTAAGACTAAGCAAAAGTGCCAAGAAATATAGTCGTTGAACGTAAGCATTACTCACCATCATAGAAATGAAATGGAAATTCCGCTTGTCAAGTAATTATGAAAGCAGCAGAATGACGCCTCCGCGTTAAAGACCCATCAAAAATCACAGAACATAAGATTACACCACCTGAGAAAAAAAAACATGGCTCATTCACGAATCAGCCTACTCGTCATCGGATTCGAAGTAAAATAGAAACGGGCTTTTTTACACGAGTACAAAATGTCAGTTCCATTCGCAGTTAGGTCTGTCGAACAAAATATTGTCATAACAAACGAGTGGCGTAATCGTTATGTTCTTTCATCCATGGAGACCCATTGTCAATGCTGACGCTTTTTTTACTAGTTTTACTAGTTAGTTTAACTATTTTTACTAGTTATTTAACTGATTCGAGAATCTTTGTAAAGTCCTAATCGGATTAGATTAGCTTAGATAAGACTGCACTTAAGAAGAAAAATGGTGCAAATATTTTTCTTCTAACGTCAAATATGCCAAAATGGCATCCAGTCTTATCTAAGCTTAAGAGTGTCTTTTTATGTGAAGGGTTATCCAATTGGGACTTTACAAAGACTATCGAATCAGTTAAATAACTTAAAAAAACGGGAATTTGTTCATTGAAGGAAAATCAAACGTCTGTATCTTTGATAGCTTGGGAACTTTTGACATCTTCGTTGACAGCAAATAGTTCTTCACATATTCCAAATTTGATAGCTAAGTATCAGCATTCTAACGTAACAAGTTGAATGGACAACATTTAATAGTATGCCAGATGTGTCTATTGAATACTCGCTGATTAGTTCATCCCTTTTTCCGTAAAGGCATAACACTTGCGTGGGTAGGCTTTGGTTCCGTACTAGCTCAACAGTGTTTGTGTTGGATAGGAAACTCTTTTTTCTCCTCTATCCTCTAACTCTTTCCACTCGCATTCTCGAAATGTGCTACGTATTTGAGAAAGAGTGATAACTTATAATCCCTTGATCCCGAGTTATTATATAAGAAAAAAAACAGTTTTTTCGCTTTTGACATTATTTTAAATTTATGACAAACAACCTTTGTACAGTACTGCAGGTCTCTACATTATGACTTTTTTGAATTGTTAATTATGATGGTGTTAAAATCTTGGAAAAAAAAACATGTTTGCGGTAGTTTAAGTCCTAAATGAACTCAAATATTATAACGTTGGGCGCCATTTTAGAAATTCTAATTGCAAATACAAAGAAATACCAAGTTAAGGAAAAATTATAAAACGCTACTCTCCATGAAAACAAAATAGCTGCAATTCAGCCTTGGCACTTGAAAGTTCGCATGCGGATTGCTGCTAGTCACAGAAAAATTTAAAGAAGCCAATTTTTCTTACCGAAACTTGTAAGAGCATAATAGTTCTCAAATCCACACTTCCGTGTCTCTTTTAGGAACGAGCGGAAATTCAATCGCAGAGTCCTGGTAAAAGCTTGGGTAGATTTGTAATATGTTAGTCAGTGTTTTTGCGACGTCAGTGTTTTTCTGGTAAATATTTTATTAAGTATTAAGTCACCTATTTGAGCAAATCACCAGCCTCAATAATTTTTAACGACATAATAAATAACGTAGAGACGAAAAATAGATATCTACTCCCACGTTGGGCGCCAATTTCGAGATCGACTCGACTGAGCTGATTTGTACGCGAATGCTACTGTTTTAGAATGTATTTTAACTTCGTTTTCTTTTAAGGAGGTTTTATGAAAATGGTTTTTCGCAAATAGGAGCTAAGCTTCGAGGTCTTTTTGGCAGGGAGGTGAATAAAAATCATGTATGTCACCGTCACTCAATATAAATAAAATTACAGAATTTATGGTCTTGCTTTTAGGTTTTTCATTCCTTTTTGAAGTAGACTTCAGAAACTCTCGTACAGTTTAAAGTAACGCATTCACAGTTAAGACCAACAAAACCAAAACCTTCTTTACAACTTCATTATTGGCAAAGTCTTGTAGTTTGTTTTTTAATTTAAAAGTTTTCTTTTGTAATTATTTTTTCAGATTAAACCTTTACCTAGTTTTTAATAAAAAGAAAACTTAAAAAAATAACCAATTGAAAATAAAACAAAATTCGGAAATTAATATTTTTTTGTTTTAAATAAAAGCACTTGTTTAATCAATATTTAAAATTATTCGTAATTTTTTGTTTGTTTATAAAGGATTCTTAATTATAACGTAATCAATAATAAATACAAAAAACACATAATTCCTATTACTCATTAGAAAAATCTCTAAAAACTATAAGAATATACAAATTTTTATAACCAATATAATATAATATAGTTCTCCATTCTCCACAATAACTATAAGAATTTTTTGTTTCTTTTTTTAAGTGAGTGTGTTTTAGTGGAACTCTATAATGGGGGGGTGCTTCTGTAGTGCTTGGAAAGTACTTTCCTCGAGGAGAACTCTACGGGTAATAACAAAAACATAAAAGTGGCAAAATGAAAAACTGAACTTTTTTTTTTTTGTTTCTGGAAATTATTTACAACGGAAGGCGCAAAGCCTTCGCACTACTGCTGGGCGAACACAACTGCTTGTAGGCTAGCATTCGCTCCAATTGTAAGCACTAGTCCTTTTTGAGGCGCGCCTGCAGGAAGCAATAGAGGATGCCGGCTTGAGCCATCACATCGACTGTACTGGAAGCGAGCATATCTTTCTGCTTGATTTGTGTCTGACCGGGTCGCAGGAGCGTGGGTCCAAACACCATAGCCAGGTTGTGTAGGGACATTTTGTTTTCGCCTTCTTGTCGGTTGACTCTGTAAGGAATTGAATGTCTTTGAACAACGGCTCTCGTGTAGCCACCATTTAAGATGATCTCACCTGATAAGATGATCTAGAATGTGGTTTATGGAAGCTTTGTTCGCTGGTGGTAGTTTTTCAAAGATCGACATCAGCTCCTTGATGCGGGCTGTTTCATTGTTGTTGCTAAACTGATTGAACGTCTCGAAAAGCTCGGGGTACAGCAGGTCAGTGAACAGGGCTTCGGGGAGTTCGCGTAAGTACGACTTGAGGATACCAGTCACCGAGTGAATGTCCACGTCCTTTAACATTTGCTCAGCCTCATAAGCATCTGTGGGGAGAAATCAATAAACACAAGAAATAGGGGGAAATCTTCTAAGGCTTACTCGTTTCAAAAGACTTCTTCAGTTTGGCCAAATCCGACGCGGATCCGCTGACTCTGTAAATGCCCACTTCGTTCATACCCCTCCGCTCGACTTCTCGAACACAAGCGCTTATGATAAACGGAATGTCACGTTTTTCACGTCTGGGGAATAGAAATAAAGCCCTTTACGCACCGCGATGGCACATCCTTCCCGTCGTTACTTACTTTAAAATCTGACTCATCTTCGCACCGAACAAAGCACCAGGCTTCGACGTTGGTACTCGCCTCAGTGTCACCTCTCCTGGCACAAACCGCAGCGTGGTGTTCAGGACGATGGTGTCACTCAGTTTTATCACCTTGTTCATTGGAGCCTCCTGAAGCCATGTGCGGCTCAACTAGAATGGTAGGCACATTGATTAGAAATTAAAAATTTCGAAACGCTTCTCCTTCTTAAAGTGGCGCCAAAGTTCTAGACTTACCTTCATAATATGCTTAGCCCTAAGCAAAGGCCTATCATGCGCCTCGTACAAAAGAATTCTCACATTCTGACTGCCCTCCAGTTCTAGAACAAAGCTCTCATTCCACAACGGACACGTGTTCCTGCAGATCATTTTTGTTGTGGCCTTTCGGAAGTAATGCCCATAGGAGTCGACCTCGATGCAGATGTACAAATCGGCAGGGTGCTCCAAGCCAGTCAGACCCTGCACCGTCATATGAAGGTCCCCGACCAGCAAACTCTCGTCATTGTTGTTCCGCAACAGATAGGAACCCATTTCAGCCTTCATACCCTTCTGCATGGCCAGGATATACGCGTGTACGTCCAGCGCGTTGATAGCATTGGCTCCGGGAATGTTGCAAAGTTGCTGCAAAAAAAAAACACTCATAAGTTCCTCGCCGTCCAACTGAAAGTGCAAACAAATCCCTTACAACCTGCAACGATATGATCGATTCGATCCACTGCGTCCGCTCAAAGTCTGAACTCAGGAAGAAAGTCATCGTCTTGTTGGTGGCCTTGTTGCCTATCCTAAAAACTAGATTGGGGGAGGCCAGCACCAGCTGAGACTCGAGATCGGCCAGTTTACGGCGATATTTGTCCCCCGCTCGCAGACCGTTGGCTCTGGATTTTCTATCGTCCTTTTCCTCTAAAAGAATTTGGTCGCGCACAGTGCACGCTTGCGTTTTCAGCTGCAATATGTTCGCTGGTGATGATTCCTTAAAGTCAGCGGACGCGTCCTCCTCGTAAATGACGACATCCTTGAGCGGAATGAACCACTTAAGCTCGTACTCCAGCCGATCACGACCGGAACCCTTGTGTTTGGCACATGCAATTACATCGTTGAACAGGAACAAGTGTCGCAGTTTCCGATGGCCATCGACTAGCTCCACAATGAAGGAGTTCTTCACCATCCGTCGGAGGTTCTTGTTCGACTCCGTCGGCAGTCGTTGGTTCACCACATTGAACTGCTTCAGAAAAGCGTGGATTGTTTTCTGAGCCTGCCGCAACGACTGATGATCCGGGTGGTTTGGAGGAGTTTCATTCAGCAGGTCATTGAAAACCAGTGCATTGATTTGAACACGCGCCACCGGCTTGTGCAGAAGATCCTCCAGCGTCTGCATCGATGGCGGATTCTGTTCACTGAAATTCAAAACAATCTTCGAAACGATCTTCTTGAACTGAGGGTTGTTGGCACTGCATTTTTTGACAGTCTCAATGGCTTGCCCGTAGTTGTGAAGGAACGCACTGTACAGGTTGAACATGTCGGCCAAACGCTTAAAAGCATCCCCCACCAGAACATCCCCGCCTTCGTTGCGCACAATGTTGCGCAGGTCGTTCAGGAAGTCTGTATGCACAGCATGCAGTTCGTCGATCTTGAAGAAGATCGTGTTCTCCTCGTCTTCTCGTATCACAGGCTGAGATGTTCCATGCGTTGCGTGGATCGCTTTTTTATACTACAACAGGAAGGAGCTCCGGTAAGAGTGATTCTAAAAAATAATTTCTTAAGCTACTGATACCTGAATCATGGTGTTTAAGCACTCGACATAGATCTTTTCACTATCAATAATACTGTTGAGGATCGAACGGATCTTATTGCCTCGAGCACTGCCGGAAACCTGAAAATTCATACAAAACAAATTAGTTCCGTCAGCAGCAGATACGCAGAGCCCACAAATACCGCGAACCGCATCCATAATCAAAAAAGCGAATAAAAAACAGGCTGCACGAGAATTTACTATGATAAACAAAATGTTGAATGGCAAACGACCCATGAAATGAATAAATTTAAGGATAATGCGAATACGAAACAAATGGGAAAGGTGGATGTATGTAAAATATTTTGTATAAAACTTGCAAATAACAGGCGCATTCAAATTAGCTAGAGCTAAATGGATATAATATTCACAAAAGTGTACGAAATTGAAAACAAAAGGTGCCAACGCTATGGATGGCAAAAGTAAAAAACAAACGCATTCTGTACATTTAAAAGGACACAAGGAGTTTTTTTTTTAACGCATGAATTTTTATTTTAAGTACTCACGAGTATTGCCGAAATTAAACTCTGTACGAAAAAAAAATAAAAAAAAAAATAATAATAGAACTCAATTATTTTATTTAGCAAATTTAAAGGGCGCTTAAGCTTATAATTGTGGTCACAAGTGGAAAGCTACTATTATGATTATACAGATCTACATCACTCTTAAAAAAAAAAACAGGATTTAAATTATGTAAGCACTTTTTTCAAAAGTTGAGACCCTTTAAAAAGTTATTGTTGCGCAGGACTCTAAAACTTCAATGAAATGAAAAATTCATTCAAAAGATTGAGGGCCTACCCCAAGGTTCCATTCTTTGTCCTACTCTTTTTCTCACTTAAAAGATGGAATGGTCGATTTAAATGCCTAAGACCGAAGTAGATCCAAAAGCCTGATAATCAAAAATTTACTATTTCCTTATATGTACAACATACTACCATAGCCGTAGCCCTTTGGATATAATCTATTGGCTTCAAACGACCCATAACAGAGTCTGTTAGAACTTCAATGAGGGTATAGAAAATTCTCTTATTAATAGGTTCTCTGTTCTCCATTCATAAAAGAATTAACTAAACTGAGTACTGAAGTCTAAAGATATGTAAAAAATGCTCAGCTCTATTTAAGCCAATGTTCCTTTGTTTTAATTGATTGGAGTAAGCTTTTTAAAACGAAATTAAGTCAGCTTTTCATACGAAATCAAAACTATCAACTGCGCCAAGCACTGAACTGCGCCTATTTATCGAGGCTAATTTATCGCCGTACGAACTGTTTACCAATAATATCCTCGTGATAAAACTTTAAAAGACTAGATTTTGATGTAGAGTACGACAAAACCAGGCATTCAATCAGTTTAAACCAAAATTATGATGCTGTCAGGCTTATGAGCGATTTCAACGCAGAAATAGAAGCAAACTTTCCACACAACACGCTTTGTGTTGACCAACCCCTCCTATCAAATGCACCATATTGTCTCAAACCTCAGACTGAATAATTGCTAATTGAATGTTGGTACATACTAGAAGTTAGGCAGATTGTTTGCACCAGTTTTGGTAAGACACCAACACCAGTGCTCCATAAGCTTAATTACGCATTGTTGCAGCAGAAAAAGCAGGCAAGAGCACTTTAGTACCATCGAAAGCAGTGAAATAACGTAAAAGCTGTGTTTTCAAAAGCTGGATAGAGTTGTTGCTCAACCACAACGAAAACAAGTGGGAGAGTGCAACTGTACGTATGTGTAATTCAGTCCGTCTGTGACGGATTGCAAAATACCCATCATCATCATCATTTTCGAATGCCGCTTATCCTTTAAAAGGGTCGCGGAGCGAGGGTGGCCAAATGGTCTTTCCATCGTTCTCGATTCTCCGCCTCCAACTCAAGAGACTCCGGCGCAATCCCCAGGCGGAACTCAGAGACGTTTGTTACCTGATCCCACCACCTGTTTCTTGGCCTACCAGGGGGGCGACGCGCTCGCATCTCGGCTAGCATGACCTGTCTAGGAAGTCTGTCAGGGGGCATGCGAACAACGTGTCCAAACCGTGCCCTGAGAAGTAGCTGCTCAACATTAAGATTCCCACGAATACTGACGTTTCTCACTCTATCCCTTAGAGTAACACCAGCAACGCACCTCAGGCATCTCATTTCGGCAGCTTGTACCCGAGATCTAATTTCCGGTCATTACCCAAATTTCATGACCATAGATGAGGGTCGGAACGAACACTGAATTAAAAACTGAGATCTTTGCTCTCACTCCAAGCTCAGCTTTCCTGATGACCGGCCGGCGCAGTTCCTTTACTATTGCTCCAGCTTGGCCAATTCTACAGGACAACTCAGTATTACTCCTTCCATCTTTCGTGAAAAAGACCCCGAGATACTTAAACTTCTCCACCTGTTTTAATGGAACTCCATTTATGTGCAGTGTACACTGCACAGAAGTTCGTGAAACAACCATCACTTCCGATTTGTTCACGTTTACTTTCATCCCAGCATCACCACAGACGGCTGCAGTGCTCGTTGAAGTTCCTCCTTCGTTGATGCAAGGATGCCCAAATCATCTGCGAAAAGCAGATGGCTCATCCTGATGCCAGCCAATTCGAAACATTGCTCGCCAAGACTGCGCTTCACCATCCAGTCCATATATGCTATGAAAAGGAGCGGCGACAGAGCACAGCCTTGGCGAAGTCCAACGCGCACATCAAAAGGACGGGATTTGACGCCATTTATCCGTACACAGCTTCTGCAGTTTCCATACAAAGACTAGATGGCTCTCAGAAGAGGCCCACTCAGCGCATAGTCCTGCAAAACTCTCCACAGTGTATCCCGAGGGACTCGGTCATACGCCTTTTCCAGATCTACAAAACACGCATAGATCGGTTTGGCATATTCCCAGGCCTTCTCAAGAATAACCTTCAGAGTAAAAAGCTGGTCGGTTGTGCCTCTGCCAGGCCGAAAGCCGCACTGTTCTTCTAACAAAAGCTCGATTACAGCTCTGGAACGCGTTTCCAACACCTTCGCGAATACTTTTCCCGTAAGACTCAAGAGAGATATGCCCCTATGGTTGGCGCAATCTCTCCTGTTCCCTTTTTTGAAAACGGGCACTATAACTCCCGTTTGCCAATCGCTTGGTGCCTTCCCGCTATCCCAAACCACCTTAATGACACGTGTTAGCCATTTAACACCCTCTTCACCCATTGCCTTGAGCATTTCTAGCTGGATTTCATCAACTCCAGCAGGCTTGCCAACTTTTAGCGATTTAATCGCAAGAAAAAAAATCAAGTGTACACAAAAAAAGTTAGAAAATGCTAATATCTACAACTTTTGTCATATTCATATTTTAGGCAAATTTCATATATATTTATTGAAAAACAGTCATTTTGGTTTAAACGTTTTTCATTGCGTTTTTACAATAAAATTGTTTTCTCGATCCTGGCAAATGTCATCGTCACTCTCTGTTGAGAGTCAAAAAGAGTGTTTAAATGCTTGTGTCTTAAAAATTTAATGAAATAATTTTATGTTCGTCTGGTGGAGACACTTTGGGATTTATTTTTAATCAGATAGATAATGGCAGAGGGGAATGTCATTTCATTAACAATTGCGGACCAAAACTATTAAAAGAGGATGAAGATTCAAATAAAATACTTCCCTTTTGCGAATCTAAAATAACTCTGAATAAATTTTCATAGGATTTAAGGAGAAGATTCTTGAGGCAACAACACAAAATTATGTACATTGTTATTAGATTACAAATCTCCTACAACCAGATGCTGATAATAACGGCGGCTTACTTCAAAGCGTCTTATAAAACACAAGTGCATATAATGTGCACCGACCGCATCAGTGCAATTGGCATTGGTGAAAAAGTGCCGCAAAATTACTTTGGATCTGTGCTACATATTATGTTTTATCTGGCGATCTACATTTTTGTGTCTGTGTGTATCTAAATCTAACCATAGATCAGCTTACCTTTCTTAAAGCACTTGGAGTCTGTGAGGTTTGCTCATCATGCGATACCGTACGCATAAGCGGTGGTCCATCCACTTCACCATCGCTGTCCAGTGAACTCGATCGGGTTTCGTTGCTTTGGCTGCGAAACAATTTATCAAACGATGAATTAGATTAATCAATGCACACACACACACATGCGGCGGGAGCATCATTATAGAACTTACTGCAAAAAATAATCAATGTTAACATAGTTCGAAGTACGGCCAGGAGATTCTGGTTCGGCAACACTCGTCTGACTGCTCATGTGGCTGCGACTAGACGAGGAATGATGATGGTGCTGCAGATGCTGGTGATGATATGAACTGCCTATGGGTAGTGTGCTTCCGGCCGTCGATAAATCATCGCGACTCGATGTTGACACAGTTCCTCCGGGTTTTATGTACACATATTCACCGTCACCGTTATCCATTGGTACTGTGTCGTAATACGGCTCGTTGTCGAGGTTCTGACACGCTTTGGTGCTATCCGAACTGAGGGAAGAGATCGATTCGTAGCTTTTTATCTGCCGATGAAAAGGAGAGAAATTAGGTATGAAATTAGTACAATATTTTATTTGAATTTTATTAACGGTATAAGTAATAGAAAGTACATGTTTATCAAAGAAGTATCTCTGGGAATTTATCGTTGCAGTCGGTGAGCATGAAATTTAAATTTGCATATTACACGTTCAAAGCGGCACACGATCTCAGCGGGTTACTTTGTGGAGAGATGTTTAATGAAAAGATCATCCGATAGTTGGGATTTGATAGTGGTAGTTGCGAAACTAGCTATTCCGCAAGTCAGTGAGTTTTGTGACACGGAAATATTGAGACAGAGCGTAGGGCTTGAAATTAAGGCAAAGTAGCACATTTTCTACAATTCCAATAAAAGACCCGAAACCAGTGATGCTCAGTAAATGGCTGTCAACTGGAGAAAGATCACACTTGGAGAAAGATCGATTGGGAGTTCAATATACTCGCTAAGAGAAAGACAAATCCACTTTTGATATGTTTTTTGTTCCCACTGAACAGTATTTATCGTTTACGATTTATCGATTTGGTACAACGACTCTAATTTCCACACTGCGCATGCATAATGACATCATTGTCATCGGAAAAGTGATCGAAAAATTAACCTTTTGAACACACGCAGCTTAGCGAAGCCTCAGTCAACTTCAGACAATGGGTCGTTTTTATCCCAAAAAATCATGCTGTGCTGACTGCACAACCACTGAGGAGGGGGTACAGGTAGAAAGCTAAGTGATCGAATATCTTAACTTTGGAATACAGCCACCAAGTCACTCCCCAGTTCCTTAGATCCCTTTAAGTTTTTGAGCCAAATTCATACCAAAAAATTATGCTGACGCGCCGTACCACAAGCGAGGAGTACCCGGTACAAGACAAAACATCTGGTTCCGATACAGCACCGGCGGCGGTGCACATTGCCACACAGCGCACGTGTTATGTGCAAAAAGTGACAAAAGAAGACCGTTCGAAGAGCGAAATCGAACGTCATCATCATCATTTTCGAATGCCGCTTGTCCTTTAAAAGGGTCGCGGAGCGAGGATGGCTAAATCGTCCATCCATCTTTCTCGATCCTCCGCCACCAACTCAAGAGACTCCGGCGCAATCCCCAGGCGGAACTCAGAAATGTAACGTGAAATTAATTAAACTTCTAAACGACTGGCCCACCTAAATAGCCTTAAACTTCTTTGCCTGTTTTTTTCTATGTGAAGTGACATTTAAGAGAGTCAATAATTTCGAGAGTCGAAGATTTCGACAAATTTGTTGAGAGTTTACTCTGCTTCGAAAAACTGCTTGTTTGGTTTTCTTAATTTGTTTTGTTCCGGTATTTACAGATTTTAGTGTAAGTCGAACTTAACTCTGCAATGAAAAACCGGCCCTCTGTGTGCCTTTGTGGGGAAGTCTTACTTTAATACTACAAAACAGAATTGAGAAATGGAACCATTGAACTCTACATCGTTAATAGATATCATGATAGCACACTGCTGTTTCTGTTCTGCAGGACAGACTTGATTAACTGAGAGTTACGTAATACATATATGAATGACCAAGAGTAATGCCACAATAAGAGGAAAATATTGGATTGCCTGCTTTTTTTTTTAGATAAGGAGGATCCATTATCTAACTATTGCTGCACACAAAACAGAACCCTGTAAGACCCTAGCGTTTGTATTGTAGTCTTTAAAAACATCGGAAACAGGTTTAAGTAAATTCCAAGGGTAAAAACTAATCCGTTTTTTGAATAGACGCTTCAATCGTACCTACTGCATGCGTGAAAAAGAGCTATTCGCTATTCACTGGTCGGGGCAGAAAGCTCAGTGGTGAAAAGTTTGACGCTTAACAGAAATTAATTATTTTTCTAGTTCCGACTATTTCGAAAGCAGATTATTATTCGACCTTTCTCGTGACCATCTCTGACGTTTAATTAAAATCCTCCCTTGTTTGATTTGAATCTCTTGCACATAATATTTGCAGCCTCATTTGAGCACACCGGCTATGGGGTGGCTTTTATTTTCATTATCGTGTCCCAAGTCAACCGCACTGACCCAAATGAATAATTGCAGCCTCTAGCCCACATTCACCTCGACTAGGGTAATCCAACACGCAAATAATAGCGCAAAATGAACACTGCAATCAATTTTAAATGCAGCCTGCTCTCATTTCATGGTGTGCGAGGGTGCTGCCTTTTCCCATCGAAGCAAAGACACGACACAATATACGACCCCCTTCTCTCACAATTATCCGAGCAATTATTATCATTTTTTTTTTTTTGTAAGAAAAAAAAATAGAAAGTAGATACTCACGATTTCAGAGATATTGCCTTGCGACGCCAACGACTCCTTCGAGCCGACACTCTGCAGACTGGTCTCTAGAAAAGCACTCCGTCCATTGCTGCCGTCGGTCAATTTCATCTTTTCCAAGCTTCCTGTGTTCGGTGATACACTGTCCCCTCCGATGCCACCGTTTCCATAGCGCGCACTGCTAAACTTGCTCAGACTTCCAGTGGGCGAGGCGCCCACTCCGCCACTACTGGCTTTGCCCAAACTACCCGTTGGGCTTTGATTCAGTTTTGTTAAGCCATCGCCGCTGCGTTTGGCCTTCTCCAGACTCTCGGTTTTTGCGATTTTTCGCCCAAACTCCTCGATCAAGTCGGCTGCTTTAAAGCCCGCTCCTAGTTTGCCCATTTCGGGGGTTGTCTTTCGGTTGCCAGCATACGCTTTGGCCTCCAAGGAGTCAGATGATTTCTGACGTAAAATATCTGACGGTTGGATGTTGCGCTCCAAAGAGCTGGAGGGACTATTGTTATTTGACAAGGAACCACCACCACCAATACCAGTGTGACTGGCACCCCTCTCGTAAGGGACATTTCCCGGCGCAGACATGTCACGTTTCGGCGACGACGATAGCTGGATGTTTCCTCCTGGAACTGTCGGTGGTTCCACACGTCGTATGTACTTCGGAGGCGGTCTGTGGGTAAAAGAGTATAAACAAAGGAGTTATTATACAGTCAAATAGAAGGCAAAGTAAGGAGAGTAGATATATGGCTCTGTCAGTTCAGTTGGTTTAATTAAAGTTGGTTATCGGTGAGATTGCAGATATCATGTCATGATGATGCTCTGGTGGACAGACATCTGTACACCCACATCTCTTGGAGGCAAAAAGACGTCCACATCGTGCGTCGCATGATGCGCGGTTACATATCGGACCAATTCATTTATTCAATTAGCATACAAGTTAATGTGGACTCCACATGAGATGGGGAAAAAAGATTGCGCGACTTTGAGATGACAGAGCGCGAGTCAGCCCATCATCGACGGGAAAAGGTCACAAATGCAATTAACATTGGTTGACATCTGAATTGTATAGTCTCGCACGCCGCCGGCCGGCCCCTTACCGCCTTCAATGGTTCTGCGGAAACTAATGTAGGCTCCGACGTATATTGAAAGAAGCTATATCTCGCATTTATATCAAGATCACGAAATCAGTTTCTTTTATGCGATTATTATGATTCACTTGCAGTGTGTACGAAATGTGTTGAGGTCGTCGTGCGGTTTTATTCGAAGGTTGTTTGATATAAAAACCAATAAAGAGATGAAATCACCAGTTTGTCAAACCAATTATGAAGCGCAAGGTGCAACTTTGAATTTTTGATTTCTTTCTTTAGAAAAATAACTTTTCTTAAGCTGATCCTCTCAATGTAATCGCTTCTGATCCCCAGATCCCAGATCGATCATAATAATAAAAAAGGAAATTTACGTTTCGAAAAAACTGAGCACTTCAGTAAAATAAAATCAATTAGATTAAATTTTAACTATGGAACACCTTAGGGTTCCATGCTTTGTCCTACTCTTTACACTTGCCCATTATATTAGGTTAAATTAACTTCCCCTGTAACAAAACCTGAGAATCGTTTCCACTGGAAAAAAAATCGTTATGGAAGAGTTGACAATTCCTAGACCAACACTAGACACCATCATCTTATCCAGAAATGTTTTTTTAGTGTACTAGATTATGCTTGAACCCAATTTAAGGGTCCCTCAAACCATTCACCATTGTATTGCATTCATTTGTTTCACCGGTCGCATATGTTTATGTGTTACTGAATATTTCAAAACCAGCAACTATACCCCCTGGTGTTGATGATAATAAATAACCGCAAGTAAAAATACTTGAATTTCTTCATTTCAATTCCAGCATTTCATTGGTGTGCGAAAAAAAAGTAGACACAAACCACAATTCTGTCTTAAGTTATGTAAAGTCGTGAAACAATGCGCACGACACGACTAAAAGGTGACGCGTCGTCGCTGCGGCTTTCTTTCTAGCCGGTCGAACTGGTTTCAAGGTCATACCTTAAGCACAAACATCAACTACAACTGTCATGAAATTATATACGTACCTACAGATTTTACTTCTCTGACCACTCTACACACTCATGAGGTGGTAATTAAAATTTGCCACGGCAATAGATCATCAGATAGCTTGAGCAATCGTTATGTCACATCGAAATGTGCGTCGAGAAAATGTCAAGTGCAGTAGCGAAAAATATGAGGTTACTGCTTTTCGAGGCCTCCAATCGAGTTTGGCACAAGAGATTTAGGGATGGGGCCTATCGGTTATGTGGGTGTGTGAAAACTTTAATGGTTTTTTGTTATGACAAAATTGGTAAAATCTGACAGTTTAAGTGACGGTTTCGCTTGTTGTTTACCTACTTTGTTTGAATCTGTAACTTTTATCCTTGTGATGGGCTGTATAGGAAGAAGAATTTCAAAACGTAAAAGTTACAAGTTATAAATGATTTGAGTATTTGAGGCAAGAGACAACAGGTTTAAGAACTTCATTAATTGCGTGAAAGAACGATCTGCAATGTGCCAATTTTTTACGCTCAATTTCAGAGTATTTTTCAAGTGGTTGTAAAATGGAGTAGCCAAAGAAGATCAAAAATAAATCTCGAAGTGTTTTCACCGGAAAAAAAACTAGCCTCACGCAAGTAACTATCTACTGTCTTTCTGTCATTATCGTTAAAACAACGACGATCCCCTGGAGAGAAAAAAAATCTGTCATTTGAATCCCAAAAGATTTTTTCGCCCAGCCATTTTACCTCGCATCTTAACCTTTATCGAAATCCATTTAATGGGTATAAATACAATAAAGTGGATTCCCTTCATTTGTTTTCATATCAATTGACGAAAAGTGACATTTGTGGAAAGATATCACTTTTCTTTTGTTGGATTACCTTATTTTTTTGTTCACTTTTCTCTATGGCCTAACGAAACCCTATTAGTTTTTCTTTATAAAAAATCGTTTTTTTACATATTTAATAGCTATCTTGCAAAATTGTCTGATTTGTAATGTGGTTATCAGACGCAGTTTCAAAATTGCGCAATTTCGGGGCCAGTGGAAACGTGTTAGATAATTTTTACAAAGAATAATTAAGCATGAATCGTTATCGCAAGGGCAGGCAAGTCGAGCAAGTCAATATTTGGCAATCGATTTTTTTCTGAAGAGTTTAAACACCACTGTGATCGCCGATACAGTTGACTTTATTCCGGAAGCATTTGGAATTATGCTTCTTGTTTAAAGGAAGCATTTGTTTGTTTGGCACTCACATAATTTTTCATATCGAAGGACTGGAGGACACCAGAGCCTGGTGTCAAGTAGTGGCAATCCACCTCATGTAAAAAGCATGAGGGCTTGACTTACCACGATCATCGATCACGATCGATCGAAGTATATATTTTCGAAAGTAGGAGTTATGCCTCCTGTGTATGTACCCGTCTCAAATTTGTTCTGTATTCATTGTGCAGATCTCATTTGATGTTAGACGTCATTTAGTGAAAACTATTAGCAGTAAGAATGAGGTAAAAATATCGGCTAAAAAACGTAATAATTCTGTTTCGGAGATACAAAAAGCTTAAAAGTGAGTACAAGAAGTTTGTTTTGGTAAGTTTATAGGTTAAGCATCAGTTCTGGACATGGAGCTGACGTATACTTGTTGCTGCACTTTAAAAAGGATTGCTTTTGCCTGGAATAAGAAAGTAACGGGTGATTTTTTAAGAGGTTGAGAACTTTTTATAAAAAAAAACACAAAAAATTCGAAAAAATTAATGAAATATTTATTTGAATCGATAGTTTGAACCTTGCAATTTAATGTTTAAAGATAATTTCATGCAAATGTTGAACGCGGCTGCGTCTCAGGTAGCCCATCCGCTGAGTCCAATTTTGGCATACTCTTTCACACATATCGGCCGGTATCTCACGAATGAATGCATGGATGTTGGCTTCCAGTGCGTCAATCGAAGCGGGCTTGTCCCTATAGACATTAGCCTTAACATACCCCCACAAAAAATAATCTAATGGTGTCAAATCGCACGATCTAGGCGGCCAATTGACCGGCCCGAAACGTGAAATTAACTGTTCACCAAACTCGCCGACCATAAAATGGAAGCAGCGCGCGATGAACATTTCGAACCGAGCACGAATTTTGATAGTAAAATTAAATAATTTGCAAGCGTTGTTCATTTGTAAGACAATCCATGGTTAAATTGCAAACCAAACTGAAGCTGTTTGACAGTGACACAAGGTACTAAACACACGTCAGCTGTCAAAACCAGTGTTGCCAAAACCAAACCAGCTAAAAAATCACCCTTTATTTGCTTTGCATTATAAATATTTTTTTACATACAAGTTCTTTCCACCAAAAAAACACATAGCCGGGCGCTATAAACACTTTTTTGCTTGAGAGAAACATTTTTTTGCTTCACACAATTATTTTTCCTTACTTATTTGTTAGCTTTAAAAATTTGATTGTGACAAAATTATTTTTTTAGCGTGTTCTTAAAGTTATAAAAATTAAAGCTGATTTGCAAATTTGTCATGGTTTGTCAACAAACGACAAGTCTGACAAAAATTGGACATTTATGCAATAATAAGTAATATCAATGATTCAGGATCTCACTAAGCCCTTATAGTAAGACCATCAACTTATTTTTCGCTACATGCTTTATGAACTGAAGATAGCTCATTTTTGAAAATAGTTTTACAACCAAATATTGCGGCGTGGTAGCAGCTTATCTGCCGAAAAATTTAAGGCAAAGTTATCAGTGAAGGAAAAATCATTTTTTTTGGGGATTATCAACGTTAACTTGCAGATGAGGGAGGAGTAACATTCCAACAAAGCTCTGCAGAGTAAATTTGTTACCAGAACTATGCAGACATGATGGAAAACGAGATCAAGTGTAAATCAATGATCATTTTCGATTTTTGCTGCACTTGCCCTGACATAAGAAAACTGAGGAGAATTACCATGGAAAGCTTGTTCTTACTTCATTAATGTTCTGGAGTCAAAGGAGTCAAAGGAATCCGGACAAATCTGAGTTCGCGATTGTTCTCATTCATATGTACAATTCGTGTAGTTCTAGCGAGTGCTTAGATCTTAAAATTTTTAAGTTGCTTAGAGCCTGGAGTCCTTAACCCAAGTTGTAGCGTTCCATTAAGGCGAAGAAACGCTTTGCAATAAGTTTGAAATTTTTCATCTGATGCTTGGTAATGTTTACGTACATATTTCTTCCTTCACTGTTCTATAATATAAGAGCTCTTTCGGACTAAAAAGAAACTAATTTATATGATTAGGTTAAGTAGTCTCACAACGCCACCTGAGCCACCTGAGAAGCTCTTAAAACATTGAACCAAACATCCTTTGGTCATACAAAAAAGTTTTTTATTTGAAAAATTTATATGATTGGGTCAAGTAGTCTCACAATCACAACGCCACCTGAGTGAGCACACAAAGGCTTTTAAAACATTGAATTGGACTCCTCCGGTGGTCGCATAGTTCCATGTTAACCAACCGAGCTTAAGGCGGGTGCAGTTGAAATACTTTTAGTGCTTACTGCACTCGGCTGCGCTCAGCCATTCCAGATTGCATGAAGTGAATGTTTTTCAAATATGAAAAGATTTTTTCCTCCAACAAAAAAAAAACCTATTTCACCGAGCTCAACCATCAAGACCGAGAGAAACCGCTTTACTGTGTCAGTTAATCCCCTTGCTTGGCAACAATCACGAAACTATCAAAACAAATTTTGCTCCTTAATTAAAGTGCTTGCCCCTAATTTGATGCATCTGGTGGTGAATGGTTGGTTTGCTTCTGCACCGAGGAGAATCTTACACTTTGGGATTTTAAGCAGGAAAAAAAGAAGAGATATGCCACCACCCAAACCCAACCCAAGCGCCCTCATAAAATGTTGCTCTTCCTGCGTCCGGCATCCGCTGTTTTATAGCTCTGCAGCAATATTCATCTCTTCTACATGAATGTGTGGGTGAAAATTCACCATAACCCTCGTTTTATTCAACTGATTCTTGCTAATCACATTTTTTTTCCTATTTATTATATAATGGCTAACATCAGACATATTTTTTCGCAACAATCAGCGAGTATTATAGGCAAACTACTGCGGGTCTACACACTTAAATGAAATTGAATACCATGGGGTATCGCATTTCATTGAATCACCCTGGTCGTGGGTTGTATCAGACTCTGAGTCTCTATTGAAGTGAGCTCCAGCTATTCCAGGCAGTGTGTGCAATTTTATATGTATCTTGCTAAAGTTAAATATCCGACGTCAACACCGCACCGTTTCAGAGAAGCGAGTGCACAATTCCCAGTGCTTAGCTCGCACAGTGCTAACATTGAAAGACGATTTGATTCGAGTGGTGCTTATCGATTTTGTGCGGATTCTTAAGACGATCGGAGTAGGAAGCACACTTGCATCAATGAACGAATTGCGAAAAGTGAAGACATCATCTCCCCTGGGGTGGACTTCTTTTAGAGCACTCGTGTTTGTTACATTCTTCGAAAGTATTGACATTGGTGGATCACTTAGGCGTACAAGTTGAATTACCATGCCGCGTGTATTTGAAAAGGAGACACGAGGATTCAATTTGCCTGGCAATGTATTTGACAGTCACGGAAGCGTTCTAAATGCTTGAGGATGTATTGAAATATGGCCTCAAATGAACCGAAATCATGTCTACATATCGTGGCTATTTGCATTTAGACTGCGAGGATGCAGATATGGAAGACTGTATATGAGTTTCAAGAATTTGTTGCAAATATTTGCAAATCGGTTTGAGGTTTATTTAGTTCAATCAATCAACCTGAAAACCCTAGTTACTTCCAGGGTGTCAGCGGTTCGTAATTTATATGTGGCTCTTAGTGCCTGTGCCAAAGACTTTACATTCGAGACTTCCAGTTTTCGACAATTTCCCTGGTCAACGAAAGTTATTTTATCAATAATTAGTGAACTTTTTTTACCATTTTGGCATGCATTTGACATTTCTGCGCCAGTACACAAAGATGAATTTTAAATTCTTTTAAAGGCAAAAAAAAAAGAAATAGACGAAAGAAGGAAAAATTATAGAAAGTAAACTTGCGTAGCAATACCTAAAATTCCTCACGCAAGTGTTATGCCTTTACGCTCAATAGCAATATTATAACCAGCAGAGTACTTAATTTAGTTTCAGCCCGCCTAATTCGTGAAGGTTATGCGGGAAGGAATTGAAGTGAAAGAGAAAGGCTGCATTTTTGTTATCTAGCTGCCAGGTTTAAAAATCGTCCGGCTTTAAAGAACAGGCTCCAGTTTAGGTGCTCTAATGCACCTTCCCCAACATGATAAACCTAATGAACTGGTCTACAAACAGGTGCCCTACTCGGTGCGTACTGACGATTCAGGCACCTGCCCAGCCATAACAAAATACTATAGAAATCTGCCTACAAATTCTTAGCTTGTACTCGCCCAAACTGATACAATATTCTGGTAATAAAAGAACGCTTACATGAGTCGGTGTGAAAAAAAACGAGATCAAGAGTAAATCGACAAACATTTTTGGTTTCTGATGCACTTGCCTAGACATAAATAAAATGGGAGGCTGACATCTCTGTGCACCTATCCAGACATAAGGAATTTCGACATCTTGAGAGTCGAAATTCAATTCAAACGTCTTTTCTAGTGGACGAAACACACACTTCAAGATTTAGTTTTAACCTTCTTATGATCTAAAATAATCTCCGATTTATGACCGGTGGAATCATAGAAGGAAGCTTTGGTGCCTTTAGAAAACAATTTACTATATGTTGTTAGCAATACACTAAATCGAGTTAACCGAAACCGAGAGCTTCTACAACTGCTGTGAATTCTGCCTAAAATACTCTTTTTTTAATAAAAAGAAAGCCTCGAATTGCAGAGATTAATCTAATACTATGTCTCCACCGGAAATAAAACGAAGATAAGCGGGAGACGATTAAAAAAAAATCCCAAAGCGGCTACACTGGATAAATATAGGATTGACTTGACACTAGCACTCCTTTGCTCTCATTTTGGCTGACATAAAAGAGTGGGGATGTCATTTCCCTGGAGCGAAGAAAGACTTCCGTTGTAGTCTTTCCACCAGCCAAAAGCCATGTAGCTAGTGCTGTAGTTTTTTAAGGTTAATCATGTACACTGATGTTTTGATTAATAAATAATAATAATAATAATGAATATGTTACAGAGCTGTCATATGAGAACTGTTGTAAAGGTTTGCGAAGAGGGTAGAAGTGTTTGTGGAATGTTGTGGGAGAATGAGATTTATGAGAAAATTGAGTTTTAATCGCTTGCCGAGAGGATTTACATTTGTTTGGTTAAACGCAATTTAACCTTCTAGGATTCATCTCCTAGGATTCAAGGAGACTTATATTCATTGCGTATTGGTGCCCGGTGGAGACAAGGTATAAGAAAAATAAGAAGTAAACTTACTTATGTCTCGATATGAAAAATACGCAGTTTTACAATGAGGTGCTGTCGCATGTCAACGATCTCGTTAAAAGATGGGCCTCGATTTTTTAAATTTTGCAGATCTTTTCTTAAGCATGGGTGAAAAACAGAAGAAGATTGAATTTCTGTCGCTCCCCTGCATTAATTTCTAAATGAGAACTCTACGTGGAGTTAAACTTGTACCTTCTGTCGATTCAGGTACACGAAAAAAATAGTTTCTTAATAGTCCGAGATCGCATCAGTTGGTTAAATACATCAGTTCAAATATATCTCACCGTGTTCGCTTCCCTCATTAATTTTATAAATTCCCTAAATATTTTACTGCAAAAAGGATATGTGTCCGTCTAGACTTGCCCCACCAGTACTTTGTGACTTTTTTCTCTATAATGCCCCTTACAATGCAAAAGGGTGGTTTGGTATAAGCCACCTCACTATTTTCAAGGAGGTGGCTTATACCAAAGCCACTTTCTTTTCTTTCCTTCCCTTTTTTCTAATAATTTTAAGGTAAATTAATGGTCAAAGCGAAAACAATTACATTCTAAAGAAACGCCAAACAAAATCCAGTTAGAGTTCGGTGTGAACACATCGAAGAGTTTTTGAAAACTTTTCCCCAGAAATTTAGTTTTTGCGGTGATCTAAAAAATGGAAAAACGTTTCATAGAATGTCAAATTTCATTAGCAAGAAACCCCAAATGCGTAATCCCATGCAGACGGATCATTCTGCGACATGTGCATGTTTGTTGTCACACTTTGACTTTGACAAATGAATGCCTTTCCCCACAATCTGTCATCCTTTTTCCCATTTGAACCAATGAATGATTCAATTAGCATAAAACTATTGTTTTTTTTTTAACTTGACAGACATAGGGCACCGCCTTTGAGTTCGCATAAAAACTAATTAAAGAAACGTCAGAGCCTATGAATCATAGTCGTTTCTGACAGTGAGTTTCAATCTAATAAAAAAAAGTTGCTCTTCCCCAAACTGTCATTCATCGTACAAGAAGAGGATACAAAAGTGGAAAACTTTTCCGACTTCCGGGGATCCCTTTGGTATAAAAACGAAACAATTTCGAAACCATTTCAAAAGTCTTGTAAAACTTTTTTAAAAACTTCCCCAACCCTAGGCATAAAGCAGTTTCAAACCCCCTTCTACCTATTCGATTATCACATGCAAGTCGTCATATCTATAGGAGTGCACGGCCGCGCGTCGTTCGTCAAGACTAGTGTCGGGAAATTCTATAAAAAGAGATTGTTTCTCGTTTATGCAACCGCTTCACGTTTCGGAAGGAATCTCGTATGTATGGAACGAATATACCCTCGGCATAGAGAGCTGGAAGTACGAACACTCCTGGAAACTAGAACGAAAAGTCATCGAACGGAGTGCACTATGCTATCAGACATGTTCATAACATGCGGCAGATACGTTCACATCATTTCAAGAGTGATACTGGATGTGGACCACTTCCATATGGCCACTCGGTCTTACAAGTCGGAACAGCAAAAAATGTAGTGCGGCGGAGAATAACTTTGGACCTGATAGTGAATCACTCACCCACCACTCACTGAGCTCCTATCGGTCTAAAACAGCCGCTCGGTCGCTAATAATTATTGCGATTCGTTAGGTTGATAGAAAAAAATGTAAACCGACCGAGCACGTAATGCGTTTAAATTTAGAACCGATTTGAGGCAATGCATCATATTCATGCCCATGCGGCAGCACAGCAGTACCCCTTGGGGGAGAGACTGGTTTGAATCACCCCGCGCGCCGAGCCCAGATGACGACGATGACGGCGATGATGATGGCCCACTTACTCGCGTGCATGTGCTGTCGCTGTGTGCCGTGCTCTGCTCTGCGGTTGACTTAGATTTTTGGGAACGCGCTACTTTATCTCGGTGCTCTGCAACTGAACCCGAACCGGTCCAGCTATTTCACTTCATTGGTCAATGAGCTCGTTGTATGGCCGCATGTTGTCACCACATGCGGCAAGTTTCTTTTATTTTTGTTATTGTGGACAAGTACCTATAAACTAAAAAGGGGGAGGCAAGACTTGGATTTGAAATTTTTGTGCTACTAACCTTTTGGCGAGAGATATGAATGACCACTTTGTGTTCGTATACTTTTCCAAGTGTTCCTGGAACACACACAAAAAAAAGCTGTGCACCCAGCTGCTGCTGCTGCAGTAGACTGTAAAATTTTAATCACTAGCAATCACGTTTGTGTCTTCGTTGTCGAGTTGTGGGCTGGTGTCAAGAGAATCTCATTAAAATTTAATTGAATCTGTAAACTGGCTGAAATATTTCCATAGGTAGTCTTTTAGCTCTGGAGTAGTGGGTTGGTCGTTCGCTCGTTTGACGACCGGCCGGCGTCTAGGAAGCGATGGAATAGTAGCAAGTAGGGCGTTGTTCACCTAATTTTCCGTTGAATTGGGGTGAAGTCGGGTGAAGTAAGCCTAATTGCACAAGGGCGCAATGGTAATCCTTAATCAGTTATGATGACGGAGTTTTTATAAAACAAATGTAAAGGGCTCAGAATTTACCTATCTTCAAAGCGGAATTTATGATGTCAAATTTTTTTAAGAAGCAGTCTTAAATATTTGGTTATCAAAATCTTGACTGAGTTATGTTTATATTTCGAATTTGGTTTTGAGCTTCTAGAATTTGCTTTTGAGCAGATTCGAAAATCCCCTGAAGACGTCGTAAATGAACGACGAAACGTTGGGAGTAAAATGAAGAACTCCTTTTTGCTGCACAGCAAATAGCCACCAAAAAGCGCATTAAAACGTTTAAAAAATAATTTTAATTATATTTCGTCTGAGCATCATAGAGCGAATTCGAATATGTTAATTTTTGTAACTTTTTGAAGTTAGATCGTTGATGAAGCATCGTTGTTTCGTTAATAACCCTAACAACGATGCTGACATCCACAGCACACCGATAATTTGGATTTTTCACGCTTATAAGTACGTAGAGTGGGCGTGTCCGTAAATGGATTTTAAAATTGTTTGCACTTGTACTGCTTCGGGACCCAGAAAGCATAGTTGACGTTTAAAGCTTCTTACTTACTTACTTACTTAAGGTGGCGCTACAGTCCGGGGTGGACCTGGGCCTCGGCCAACAAGCTTCGCCAGCCAGCTCTGTCTCTAGCTAGCCGTCTCCAGTTTCGCACGCGAAGTTGGCTGAGGTCCCCTTCCACTTGCGTGCGCCACCTGAGTCTCGGTGCTCCTCTACCGCGTCGTCCCTGCGGTGTGGATTCGAAGATTTTCCGGGCCGGGGCGTTGGTGTCCATCCGCTCTAAATGACCCAGCCATCGTAGACGTTGTGTTTTGACTCTTTTGGCTAGGTCGGTATCGCTGTACAGCCCGTACAGTTCGATGTTATATCTCCTCCTCCACTCTCCGTCTATGCAGACGGGACCGTAAATCGTCCGAAGAATTTTCCTCTCGAAGCAGCCTAAAGTGTTTTCATCCGCCTTTGACAGAGTCCATGCTTCTGCACCGTAAAGCAGGACTGGGATGATGAGGGTCTTATACATGGACACTTTAGTTGCTCGAGAGAGGGCTTTGCTACTCAATTGCCTTCTTAGCCCAAAGAAACAGCGATTGGCAAGAGTTATCCTTCGTTTGATTTCAGCGCTGGTGTCATTGTCTGAATTGATAGCGGAACCAAGGTAGACAAATCCGTCCCAATACTCACGAAGGCTTCACTGACATCACGCTTTGTTCTGTTTAAAGCTTCTAGGTCCAAATATATGGTCTAAGAACTACCAGTAGACAAACAGACAAACAGACATTTATAATTCATGGAGTATATAAATGCTCAATCCTATGGGATGGGGTATAATCTTAATAGCTTAAAATAATTTTTGAAACTTCAAAATTCAGTCCATCAGTTCTTACATCGATGTACGGTTCAAAAGCATCGATGTTTGTCGACATTGCAACAGTTGTTGCAATATACTAACTAATTCCAATATACTAACCAGTCATCGTTTATAAATCACGCTAGGAAAAAATTGGATTCCTGTGATTTTGACATCGAAATTTGAACGCAACAACACCAGAGGCACAATTTTTTCTAGATTTCTAGGAATCGAGTTTGAGTCAAAATTCTGCAGGGATCAATTTTCTATTCACTAAATACAGCGTTTCCAGATGCTGTTTTTTTTTCTGGAAATGCAACTTTTACAAAGCGACACAGTAAAATATGTATGGCCCAGTGCTCCCTGTTGAGCCCCTGCCTGTTTCTTTTTAGACTTTTGCTTACTGCAAAATATCAAAAGTTTGATTAAAAAACAAAATAAGTCGAATTTTGTTGCTTTAGTAAGGATTTTGAAAAAGCGGAATTTTGAAAACAAAAAATTATTCGAAAAATCAGAATTATGACCCGCTCTCCAAGGAGTCCCCATGTGTTGTCTGGGTTGGGCGTCAAAATTATGCCGGGGCCAAAACTCTTTTTTTCCAACTCTACTTTCAAAATTCTGTTTTACAAAATTCTGTTTTACAAAATTCTGTTTAACGAAATTTGTTTGAAAGTTTGACGTTGAAGTTTGTTTGAAAAAAACGAATTTTTTTCGAAAAGCAGAATTTTGTGTGGGTGCCGTGGCGTAGTGGTTAGTGTGTGTGCTTACTACGCCGGAGGTCTGGGTTCAAATCCTGCCATCGTCACCTGAAAAAAAAAAGACTTGTTCTTTTTCACGGTCCCCACCTCCGCGAGGGTCTGACAAGCCATCCGAGAGTATCATTTGTCTTGAAAAACTTCTCAAAGTGCCGTTCGGATTCGGCAAAAAATTATAGGTCCCCTTGTATGTAAAGAAATTAACACACCAGCATACATTGTTGAGAAGTTGGCCCTGGTTCACCTCGAGCTGTTGCGCCACTCTATTTACAGAATTTTGTGAGCAGAAGTATCACCCGCTCCCGTGCTGTCTATAGTAAGTTTAAAAGTAGGAAAACCACTAGTAAAAAAGTCTAAACGGGAAAACGAAGAATATGCAGTCATTACAATATGGCGCCCAATATCGAGGTCTTGGGTAAAATATAGTAATAGACAATAAAACTGAGAGATGGTTAGGAATTTTTTCGACCTAGTTGCTATACTGTTGCGAACCTGGTAGAGACGACCCTCCATGTGTCGGAAGCCCTGAGTAAGTAGGTAGTAGTTGCTCGGACCGGTCATGGTAGTGTATAAGAACACTCTTTCTAAAACAACCTGCCCTATTATATCAAGCTTTATCGTAGATCAATCCAAAGAAGTAAGGACTACAACGTCAAAGCCTTTGACCAAAGCTGCTGGGCACAATTTATTTTGTGAGAGCTCTCTAATGACAAATTGAAAGAGAGCATACCTCTCAGGCCCGTCTCTAAGATTTGGTCACATATATACATTAGCATGCTAAGATAAAAAAAAAAACTTATAAGAAAATAACATGCCAACCTCGTAAATATTTTATAGCCTCTCTTTCGAAAAAATGTTGCCCAAAATCTAAAAACCAGAAAAATGAAATTCAATGAAAGATCAAGAGAAAATAACTATATTCCGAGAAAATAACGTTGCCATGTAGAATTTTGTTAAGCCAACACCAGAGGTATAGAATGTGTTTTCGAGGATCGCGTTTCTTAGGATTGCCAACACCAGAAAACAAATTTTAGATATTTTTTGCAGGTCTCAGCAAAGAGTCTTGGAGGATTGCATTTTTTTGTATGACCAACACCAGAGGCACAAGTTATCAACCATTTCTGCAGATGTCAGCAAGCCGATGCTTTCGTTAGGAAGTGGCCTAGCTTGGTTTTATTGGAAATCTTAAAGTACCTAGTTTCTGACATTCTCGATGGTGTTCAACGAAACGCCAAGATCTATCGAAAATATCGCCTTTACCCTGGATATCAATAAGAATATGCAGAAGAAATTGAGACAGATAATTTCGAGCTTATATACTCGACCATACGTGATTACCAATTTCTTCTAAACCGCAAAATTTTAACCCTTGAAAGCGACTTAACTGTTGACTAGTTGGGTGCTCTCTTTTCAGTAGTTAAGAGTTGGTTTAAGGATGAAATTTTATTGGGGCATTGAATTTGTCGAGTTTTTCGTCGTGCTTGGTGCTTGATAACTGCTTGAATATGTCAATCCAAAAAAGGGTTTAAATCAAATGCGACTTAATAGTGTTCGACATGTGAACAAGCCGCATGTTGCATGCGTCACTAGTCACATGTACATGCGGATGCGACATTACATAGGTTCGTTTGTTAAAAATGTGGTACGTCGGGTACCATTGAATGCAACCATTGAAGAAACACATTTCTACAACTAATTATTGATCTACAACCTGTAGAATGTAAATTCTTAATACTTCATCAAAGTCAGATTAAGAACCAAATGAAAAACATTCACGACACGATTTGGTTCAACATACGTACACAGTTAAACAATTTTCACTCAAATTGATTAACATTATTTTCCGCCTCATAAAAATACAGTTGTACCCTATAGAAAAAAGTATGTCAAAACATCGACTACCTATTGTTCTTTCCGGAACACAAATTATTTAGATTGCATTATAAACTCTTTGAGGCATGAATGAAAACGTCATATAACTCGAAATTTATCATAAAGGTTACGTATAAAACGTCAGCTATACCACAGCGTATATGCACGCAGCTAGACAAAGTTTATTGCCCACTGAATTAACCTCCGGTAGCAAATAGGTTTTCAAAAGAAAGCACTTTGCATATATTTTCATTTTAAAAGTGATGCCCCATCCCGAAGTCTATAGAAGACTCCACGTCACGTCCACATGATGGCTCCTTTGTTCGCCGAGCAGTGTTCACTGTTCGGCATGTAGCACATTCGAAAAGACATAAGGTTCGTCTCGCCGATGTCGATAGAGTTACAAATAAAAACTCCAACCTGCCACCCCACTCATCGAGCCATCAACATCTCCATATATCCCAAACTCATATCAGTCACTGGAAAAGACATGTCAGAGTGGATGTGGAGAGAAAACTTCTATTTCTATGCTAGAGCTCGGTGGCCCAGCTCGCAGTGTGTTCAAATTTAGTTTCTGACATTTTGTTTTTCCTGTTTTTGCTTCTTACGTTCTGTCATTTTTATCAGCGAGCTGCTGTCATGAATAAACCATTAGGGTAATTAAGGGAGACTTTTATTCAATTCAAGAACTGCGTGTGTATTGCGCTCCACGGGCGATTCCACGTATGCCTACCATCATCGGGTTGGAGCAGATTGGTTGGGGTCATAGACAATTCAACGAAACGCAGAGATTGTTTGTCTTTCTCGGGGGCTCTGCCTGGGATCAGAATAAAATGTTCACAGCAATCAGCAGCAGGCAACTGGCAGTGGCGGGGTTGTCATGTCAATCAATGTGCTCGTGCTGAAGAACCTACACTCGAGCTCGTGTTGACCGACAAAGGGCCATAACGTGCGAGCACCATCGAGTGATTTGCTTGCATTTCCTTGAACTGAAATCAAACACCGAATACGAGACACACATTTTGCGGTAATTCGAAGAAATATTTAAGTTTTATAAATAGAAGCACAATCAAAGTGATATGCCATGCCTGACCTCCATTATGAGTCATTAATCTCGGAATCGCCCCGGTGCTCATTGTTGTTTGCTTTTAATTTGTTTACATCGCGACAAGGTTATAGATTTATATTCACGCGAAGCGCAACCCTAATAAGATGAGCGATAAAGTTGAGTTGTAATAAAAAATGAAAGAAAATGGTGGACCCCAGCACATAATGTCACACAGGTACCTAGTGTGATAGCGGTGTAATGTTTATCATTCGCCATCTGCTGTCAATGTCAATAATAGCCATTGTGATAGCACCTTTATGATCGGTTCACTGACACCACACCTTTTATAATTATGAATCAGCGAGTGAATAACTTAACGCTTTTGTTTCCAATTATTTATGGGATATACCGTTTTAGTCAATAGATAGGTTTGCCTTTCTAAAATTAAGCAACAGATAGTGTAAAAATTGTGTTGTAGTCTTGCGAATCAACAGGGAAAGCTGCAAAAGAGAAGTCCTTGTTTTTAAGGACTTTCTTCTATCACGAGCGATGATATTGATTTACCTTTTCTAAGGAATAGTATTTTTTCGCTTTTAAAAACGTCCAATGGGTTTGAACCCTACGTTCTTCGGCTTATCAAAGTCTCGACAATGAGATTTTACAAGATGCTGTCCTTGGCAGATAATAAAGTTTCATGCTTGAAAATTGTTACGGTGCTTCCTTTTGTATTCAAAATATTACCTTAACTTCTCTATGTTGGTTGAAACAGGTGAGCATCAGGAGACAATAGCCATTGATTCAAGTGGTTGCATGTACATGCGACTCTCACGCAATGAAAAAATTTGCCATTTTTCTTGCATGGAGGCAAAGCTTTGGTAATTGTGTATACGAATTGGAAATTTCGTCCCAAAAGATGTTTGTATGGTCTTAAGGTGTCGCATGGGAACACAAACTATAATATGTTACCCTACATGCAACATATGCGTTCACGACATGCAAGTTACATGCAACAAATTGATGCAGATTTTGAATCAGAATTAATTAAACGTTGTGTATTACGGTCTTAATACTATACATTTGGCTTACTTTGGACCTTTTGACTGTGGTACTTCCACCTTGCATCCTCTATGTTAGGGGCTCATGTTTTAAAGGATAAAGGATTAAGGATGAATGAGTCTGGAGTCCCCACTGGCTTAGAACCTTCCGAAAAAGCTTGCGAAAGGATGATCACGCTTTTTTTTTATTGCACAAATGACACTTTTACCACTTAGCACGTTTCAGACTCCTAAGGAAACTGTGATGACCGACAGGCTTTATCCGACTCACAAATTCTACCTTGAATCTAGGCGTCCAAAATCTCAAGAGAAGTATGCGTGATATTACGCTGGCTGGGTTACGTAAAGCGAATGGGCAACAACGGTTTAGTCTGATGGCGACTCTTCATCTCTTTGCATATGGGTTGAGATGAAGAGAAACCTCTGTTCAAAAGATCAAAGGACCATTGGTAACGGAACGCCAGGACTGGTCAACTATAAGCAGTGCAGTCAATATCATCAAGGAAAGGCGAGAAATAATGTAGCGATCATGCTGAAGATGGCCATTTAACTTGAAACAACGCGCAAATGATAATGAAGGATAGAAAGCCCCAGTTCCGCATGTGTAGTTCCAGTTATATGCTGACAGATGGTTCAGAAGTTCTTAAAACCAGCACTAGATCAAGATCAGCAGTATCAGCAAAGGAACTGGAACTTTATCATCTCTTTCCCCACACCGTGGAACAAACATTAAATGATAAGACCGTTAATCCTTTTTTTTTTTTCTTTAATGAAATTTTTTTAAGCCTGTCACTCTGTTTACAAATTACAAGAGTGAATGGATAGAGTAGCTTAGCACAAAGTCTTCAACTTCAAACTGAAGAGAAAATAACGAAACACATGCCTTGGGTGGAAAACGATAATAATCGATGCATTTTCGATAGAGGGCAACCGGCAACGTTCGTTGTCAATGCAATTTATGACTCCTTTGCGATCGCATCGACACCATCCACTTCTATTGTCTGTTGTAAATTTTATCGATTTTATTTTATTAATTTATCGATTTAAATTTTATTTTATTTATTTTGCGTTTATTTTTCTTTAATGAAATAAATGAGTATCTTCGATACCCAAGCTTAACGAAAAAGTGACATTGCCGCAAGAAGTTTAGATTGACATTCAGGAGCTGTCATTGTCTCTTGGGACAACATGAACAGGCAATGTTATAGCACGGTACCTACTAACCTCAGACTGGGAAAACGAAAATAACGTGTCACGGGCAGTGTTGTGTATGACTGTCAGTGGAAAGAAAGGCGCTGGCATCGTAGCCAGTGTTTTTAGCATTCCGTTTGCAGGTTGTTGTGCTTTGGGACAGCATGATAAGAACTGTCAGTGGTCTGTTTGGGCTACACAACTTTAATCAGTAAGTAAAGATTGTTTGAGTTGTTAAATCTAACAAAGAGGCTTACAAATTATAAGGGTCAATAACATCTCTGCTCTTTTTTCTGCCCGAAGATTGCGTGTGGTGAGGGAAACACTTGAGTTACACTTCCTTTTCGTTATAACGATGCGCAAATGCCGGTGCAAATAAAGAAAATAAATGACTCTTAGCAAAGACCATCAATGTCCATTTCTAGCGAATGCATAATTTTCCACTTCTTAATGCAATAAAAAAACGTTTATTACCATCAGACGTTCCAAATGGCTTGGCATTGGATTGCGTATGCCACCCATGAAAGTTGCATTGCGCACGCATCGAGGCGCACGCTTGAAGATAAAACACTAAAACCCCACCTCGAAGCAGCTGCAATATGGTGAAAGCTACTCGCTGCGTGTTGCCATTTAAATGCTAGAATTAACCAGCAACTATAAGCAAGCCCCTGACTATATGTTATCGCATTATTTGCCAAACGATTGGTTGCTTATTGCTCCTGATGCGCGCAAGCGCCAGCACATCACATTTCCATTGAATTGGCTCAGCTTATAGTCTTTAACCTGCATAACACGGTTCCAAATGGCTGATTTAGAGAAAAACGTAGACAATGCAAAGAGCAAGCGAGTTCATGATGAAAAGATAAAACGACACAACAAAGCGCCCCCAGAGTGGGGCGCTGCTATACCGTCTTCTTATGCAACCACGATACTCCTCGATTCTAATTAATGCGCTTCACTAAAGTTACTCAATCATTGCTGACGCGCTGCTGTCGCGGACTAATGCATCTCGCTGTGGTTACGTGATTCTGCTGCCTCGCTGCGAGGAGTGAAAGTACACGCGCTTCTATGACAGTCAACTGATGGTCATCCATCCATTAACCCATCTGGAGCAAACCATCAGCACCAGTTTGCACAAAGGTAAAAGCAGAGCAAGAGAGTTCGCGTCAAGTTTGACATAACTCAAAAGTCTGTCGATCATATTATTCAGAAAGCTTGACAGCTGGTGAAATGTAACAGTCGCACAATATATTGTTATTTTAGCGGTAAACAACAATGACATGTGGTGCGGCCATTTTTGCTGTTGTCCACCATCAAGGTAGATTATGTCACCACAAAAAGGGCAAGTTCCAAGCGAGTTGACGTTTTTTTTATTATTGACCAAAAGTTATGTATGAGTGTTTGCTTTTCTTTTAACGAGTTTTAGCACAGTCATCACGATTTTGGCGACTTGTTGGTAATTAACCTTGCTCCGGTATAGACGATGAATAATGTAGAGATGAGAAATGTAGTATAGTTACCATTTTTTTGGCGGGGAAATCAAATTTGTTTACCGTTTTTCTTGCTCGAAAATTGTAATAGACATTAATAAATTTGTTCAGCTGCGTTATCTGTTCATGGAAATGTCATTATTTAAGCAAAGAAAGTTTGAGACAAAAGATAAGATATCGAGAGACAAACGGGAAACAAAAATGCTTTTTGTTCCGGTAGTTGTTACATGGTTTTTTCTTACTTGGAGAAAGTATGGGTAGTAGACGAAAATCTTTTACACTTTGTTGCAGAAAGAAAGTCATAAAGCATTCGTCTATACTGGATTGCATGGTATGTGATGCGATTACAGCTGCTATTGAGTATGACTTCGATGGATATAAATAATGTCAGATCAGAGGTTTAATAGCACCTCGTTTTACAAATTACAAAAACCGACAGATTAAAGACGACCGACATGGTTCCGAAACTATCCCAAGTGGTGCTGAGTGATATTGTTTTGTGATATTGTATAAATACGCATATTGCAAAGGCGCAGTGTAGTTGCTCAAGTTTTAAAGTGAATACACAAAAACGACAGATCGATAACGACCGACATGGTAGAGGATCCTCTAGCCTCAGTCTTCTCTACGTCCACAGTGTATTACAATATGTTCAATGAATAAATTTAAGATGAAGTGTTATCTGTCACACGTTTTGAGGTTGTCAATAGAATGATTTGAGCCTTGGAAGCCCCATCGTCAACAATGCTTTTGATATTTGTCATAGTGGTCTCGAGCCCCACCCATACGGTTTCAATTATGATTCTTGCAGAGTTTTGTTTCTCTGCTTTTGAAGAGAATACACAAAACGACAGATCGAAAACGACCAACATGAACAGAATTTCTGACATTTTTATCAAGTTGAGTTATTGATAAATGCATACCCAAGATATTTTGTTTTTAGTTTGTTGAAAATGCACAAAAAAAAAAAACGACAGATTCCGGATGACCGACACGGTCTTCAGCAAAGAAGTTTACGTTTAACTGCAGCTGGGTTTTTCTTTGGTTCTCCGATTTCGTGTCAAAAACGACAGACTTACAGATCAAAAACGACCGACCTTGTCAAAATTCGGTTGCTCTATAATACCGCCATTTTTTTTAACTGTCTTAATTGTCTGAGCCAAGCCCAGACTGTCTTTATTAATGTCAGAGTGTGTAAAAAAGTGTCGAATCCTTGTAAGTGATTTTTGACAGACAATGTTGAACTTGTCAACGCAATGATCGACGCCTTGACAGCCACATCAATGCGTTTTTGGTATTTGTGATGAGTGATTTTTCCATACCTTCCTGCCAACAAAGTCTGCCAAATACACAAGAAACTTCCGACAGTTTTTCAAGCTTTTAACAGTATTCAAATGTTCCTTCATAAATAAATGCCAGCAGCAACCCAGTGCAGATGTCGTTTTTATAACAAAAACACTTGTGATAACTTTTCTGTAGCTCTTCCCCAAAGCAAGCAAGAGTCAAAATGATAATTTTCGCATCCACTTGAACGGTGTACGATAAATCACACAAGGACTCTTGAGTCTTTCAAAACCAATCCAAGTATTATTGTTCCTTGTGCTTTTAACTTGTTTCAAACTTTTTATTGATTCCCTCTTTGCATTGTGAAAGAAAACAGAATCAATCTGCATTCATTACTGGGTTGGCATATTAAAAAGACGATAACAGAGTCCTTCCTAGCCACCTTCGAAACAAAAGCATCCCACAGTCCTCAACTTCGTGAGCCATCAAAAGCCAGTGTCTGGCAACCACTTTAAGCACAGAGAAAACCCCTTCCTACGCGCAATACCTATCACCGCACAACAAAAGAAACTGATAAAAATACTTAAAGGACCTGAGTAAAAAAAAAAACGAGGAGGACTGAATCCCACTTTCCTGGAGCTAAGGGGATCAGAAGTTATTTTCGTGCAAATTGCAGGAACACAGCGAACTATCTACCTATACTCTCCCTCATGACGAAACTTTTATAGCTGAAAGCTAAAATGAAAATGTCTGCATTACGAGCTTATGTTTTTGTTATGATGTCACCAGATGAACACTGGTGAGTCCTGGTGTACATGTAAGTACAGTGTGCAGGCAGACTATGGCACACCACCCTTTGGTGCAATCCTTCGCTATCAGCGCTATCTTCCCTTCCTCGGTTCATTGCTTGCTTGTATAGTTGCATCGTTCAACGAATACACAGAAAACAATTTCGTTTTTTTTTTTTTTTTGCATTAAAAGAGCGAATAAAGAATGCAAGCTACCTCGCCCAGGCCCATCCCGATTGTATTGCACGTTCGCCTCTGCATTGAAATATCCTTCGAGCATCACTCGACCCAGATTCCTGCAATGACTATCTTCTGAATATTTGAATAGGCGACTCAGACTACCCACAGTATTCAATGAATGAGTGTATAGGGTAAATACATATGTATGGGGCTGTGTTTAGTTGGGGCTTTCATCTTCATCGGCAGAAGGACTTCCGTTGTAAACAACAATAGAACGTGTGCAAAGCTATGTATAGAGTTGTCGTATTTTTTTTTGTTCGACTTTTTGTGTGGGCCTATTATTTTAATTGGAAGGGCTTACAACAACAACAACAACAACAACAAAAAAACTAGAACCGGATCCGGCGCATGTCAGCGAGTTTTTGTTGAAAAGTCCTCCTTAATTGCACGAAGGACATCCGGGGCATTAGGAACACGAAGAACAGTTTTTTATTGATTTAAGAAAGGTGCCTGTGGCTGCGTTTACTGAGCTGACCCTTAATCGGATGAACTGTATTGGTCGTTCTCGCCAAGAAATTTGAGTGTTCCTAATCCCGAGAGAAACGTGTCGTCTTACAAGAGCTGATGACATCTTCCTGATGTGCATGCAGACGAAAATCCCACCGCACATTTGGAACTTGACACTTTGGCCTTGGTTCTAATACGTTGTAGAATGCGCCTAATAGAGACGAGTACGAGGGTATGTGCGCTGTGTTATACCTACTTATTCGTTGTCACTATACGTTTTGCACTGTGCTTAGGCAAGAACAGATAGAAGTAGAGGGAAAATGCGGATTAAAGTTCACAAGTCACATCTGGCAAGTCAAGGAAGCTAATTACACAGTCTTGGGCAAAAATTAACGCACGCAAACGGCCAAGCTGAATTCGATGCGAAATAGAACTTGAAATAGAACCAAATCGAAAGATAAAACAGAAACTTAAGCAGATTTTAAATTTTTTGACAACAGAAACTGAGTTTCAGTTTTTAAAACGACATGATCCAACAGCAACAAAAAATATCTGTCCAGCAATGTTGCAGAAATAGGTCTCAAGGGCTTAATGCTGATTTTTTAGAACATCCCTGCAGAACATAGATTGCAGCAGTATTGCTTGCTTTATAGACAGCGATGCTGCGACAAAAGCTGTGGAATCGCCAATAATACAGTTCCAAGTTGCCAAGGGAATGCCGCAAATCTTTTAACGGGATACCTGTCAAGATTTAGTTTAATTAAGTGTTGGTAGTTTAACTAACTGTTGGTAATCCTCCCAATAATGGATTAGAGACATAAGTACCCACCCACATGTTTTTACGCAAGCAAGGAAAAAAAATATTTGCTGGAAACAAAGAAATGTTTTCCTTATTGCTCTCAAACACAAAAGTGTTTAAAGGCACCCCAATGTCGAGAAAAAAAGAAATAGAATTTAAAATGTTTTTGTGGTTAAAAAAAAAATAGCCTTGGGATGTAATCATTTATTTACAAACATTTCAGTGTTTGCAGAAACAATTTTATTTTGCGGTAAAGATAGCAAGGCATTTTGCTGGAAACAATTCTCGTTTTCTACTTCGGTAAATTTCTTGACTCGCAAAAGGAACTGACAAAATTTACAAGAATCCTAGTTCGGAAAATCTACTTTAATACGCGTTATAACAGAAAATCCTCCCCTATACGAGACAACAAGTTCAGGGATCACGAAAAGTCTACTTAGTGCACCCTGACACGTTCCTATAGTGTGCTTGTGAAGGTTTTGATCGCGTTGCGGTCAGAATTTTTGTTACAAAATTCTGTTTTTAAAATTATGCTTTTAAAAATTCTGAAAATGCTTTTCTTACAAAGCGGTGCAGCGGACGTGCCGCTCCTTGCCTGTTTCTTTTTACCTTTGCTTTTCCTGAAAAAAGTGAAAAGTTTGCTTAAAAGGCAGAATATATCAGCATTTTGAAAAAAGTTCGGAAAATCAACTAAATTTAGTCTAAAGACGAAAGAAACCTCTTCTGCTCAGGAATAGCTAGAATCTTACTGATGCCTCGTGCGCTTATGAACGTTTACTTGTAAACCTCTATTTTTGTCTGGGTGATTTGTTTGACTCATGAAATACCATGTCTCCGACGAACACTAATCCGGGATGAGCATGAATCCTCAACACACGCTTGTTTTAACCCTTTTCAAAAACCTTTATAACACTTTGTCGGCCATGAGAAAAGGAAACTGTTACTGTTCACATATGACTAATCTGTCACCCTCACAATTATATTTTCTTTTGAGATATTTAAAGCGAAATTGTTTCGAAATTGTTCGGTCCCAAGAAATGTCATCGTCACTCTCTTTTAAAAGCCAGAATGACAGCGAAATAGTGCTCGTGTCACGCAATCGTATTGTTTGTTCTGTGGAGACACTTCAGGATTTATTTTTAATCGTCTTCTGCTGTTCGCGGGGTGCCGTGGCGTAGTGGTTAGTGTGTGTGCTTACTACGCCGGAGGTCTGGGTTCGAATCCTGCCATCGTCACCTGAAAAAAAAAGACTTGTTCTTTTTCACGGTCCCCACCTCCGCGAGGGTTTGACAAGCCCTCCGAGAGTATTAATTGTCTTGAAAAACTTCTCAAAGTGCCGTTCGGATTCGGCAAAAAATTGTAGGTCCCCTTGTATGTAAAGAAATTAACACACCAGCATACATTGTTGAGAAGTTGGCCCTGGTTCACCTCGAGCTGTTGCGCCACTCTATTTATTTATTTTATTCTTCTGCTGTTCGCAGTTTTAAAGCCGGTGGAGACATATTAAAAGCTTCTTTTGGCTTGTTGGGATAGGCTCGTTCTTCGGAACTTTGCTCACGGAAAATGCAGTAAGCCGTCCCTTGCCTGATTCGATTTGAACAAGCGATTTAAGTTACAAGAGTCCTCCTCAAAATTCGAATAACTATTTGAAGTCTCTCGTCTACCTCAAAAAGCCAGCTAAGATTCAAGGACTTGAAACCAATAGTAAAGCTGCTTGAAATTGCTGAAATACCGGCACTTGTGAAAGAGTAATTTAAAAGAGTGAGGCATTTTGAGTGTAGTTGCGGTGAACGTGCCAGATTAAAAATTTCATAAGAAAATAACCAATTCCAAAAGGCACCTCTTAAAGATTGCACTTAAGCTCGCCTCAAAGCTGGTAAAACTGCAATAATACGGCAATAGCGTGCCTTCGAATGGCCCGTAAGACAGTTGATGACTTGGTAAAATTACGAACTTTTGAATATGGCAACGAATTTGGATTTTAAGAAATGGAAATATTCAATACGCTCTGACTAAAAAGAGGAAAATTTATTTCTTCGACTTTCGATTCGACCGTTTTTTCTTCCCAGGAAATTCGACAGCGTCACGGAACCTCCTCCAGAACTGTCAAGGGAGACGATTATTGTTCCGGCTTATGCCTCCATGTCGGTCGTAGGAAGTACCAACCTACTTCCAACAAAATATTGTAAACTGCGTTATTGAATTAAAATTAATGAATTAGATGAAATGTGCGTAGCGCCCAAACATATTAAGGTTCTAAAAAAAAGTTGGAGACTTAAAACTTTTAAAACATCCAGTTTCCCAAATAAAAATTGATCCATTTATTTTCCAGCCCCACTGTTTCTGGCCTTCATCGCCAAGTTGCCACTCCAAGCTATCTTCTGCCAGAAAAAGGAAACAAAAACGAAAACCATTTTCCTCTTCTATTCAGAAGATGATGAGTTTGCACAACGGCTTCAGCAAAAAAGCCTAAAGAAAAACGACAACAGCACTTTGTGTCCACAACCTATACGCGCTTAGTATCTTTCACCCATTTCTCATTCCACTCCATTAACGATGGCTTCTTCCAATGAGCGGGACACGTATTATTATCAGTACTGCACTGCCAGCGTCAACCACTTCGCCGCACCACCACCACCACCCATCATGTCAAGGTGTAGCACATAACACAGTGAGAGAAATTAAATTAATTTAAGCCTCCCAAAGTCCGACAGATAAAAAAGAAGAAGTTTTCGTTTGAGCAAGCTTCTTTAGCTCAGCATATTTACACCACTCGGCGGTGGCCGCGTTTCGTCGCGCGCGCCGGGCTCAAAGCAAAACAGCTTGCAAATGAAACGCCAACGATGCACAAGTTGGGCAGCCTTTGGCATGCCTAAAAGCTTCATGCAGCCTGCACCCACTTTTCAAGGGATTGAGGAATGCTTCTTGGCACACTATGACCAGTGGCCCAACTAATCACTCAAGTGCATTTTGCGAATGCAATTTCACTGTAAGCAAAAACTCGCTGAAAGCAAAAAGGCAAAGGCAGTCAAAGACTCTTAGTGCCCCCACGAACACACCCCCCGACGCCGCGTGAAATGCTTTCAACAACGGGTCAGGGTGAGGCATTATTATCATTTTGACTTCGTTTGCTTCTTCTGGTGCTTCTTTGGAGCTCTCTTGCACCTCTGCGAAGTATGGTTATGGTTGGTATCATCACATCAACCCGCGCCATTCATGTTCTTTATTTATGTTTTCGTTCGGATGTTTTTTTCCTGTTCCTCTGAATATTTTCGAGAGTAAATATTTGCGAAATATTCCCCCGTTCAGGCGACGACACGGGTGCGGGTGATAAAAAATTCATTCGGTGAATGAATCAGGGCCAGTTCCATGGGTATAGCTCCTTCAACGTCTCTATATCATACGATCCGTCACACGGGAGACGGGAGTGTTTTTCACATTTTTTTGCGAGACGTTTTATTATTCATAATCCAACACACTGCCATCTATGAGCCGCGCGCATTAATAACCTTTTCGCACACCACACATAGGTATATCCAGACGTGTGAGTGCAGCGCATACGAAATGAAAAATGTATTAGCAACGTGTTAAAAAAAAACAAAAACTTTGGGTTTAGCACAAAACAAACAACAAAATAGTTTAAAAGAGAAACAAGACTCAAGTATGAATCAGCGCTGCTTAGAGTTTGTTGCATGGAAAAAAGTGCAATACTTGCAGATTTCATTTCAGTTCTGTGGAAACATAGTAAATTTCCTTGTTGTTGTTTTATCGCTCTGACAGATGGGCACGGCGTTTGAATTAACAACAATTATTGGAACTTGTGGGTTACCTACATGCATACTTGTTGAGCAGAACACACCTTTAGCAAGCAGCACAGCACCTACTGATGTGTCTCTCGCGGTTGCACTGTAGATTGCGAAATGTTTTCCATTTTTGCAACAATGTCTAGTGGACAACAATTAGAGGGGTCTAAGAACAGAAAGCCTATTGACTTAGGAACTGTTTACACGCTACAGGTAATTTTTTATGTTTGTCATCTTGTTTGAGCACTTCTTTAAGCAATACCTGCCTTAAGGGTCCTCAATCTGGAATGTGGTTTTTTAAGAATGTAGTTTTCCCAATTGACTTAAAGTTGTTCCCATCTTGGTTAACTCGAATTAATGTTTTGGCTAGTATTTCAGTGCCGAATCAAACCTCAATTTGAATCAGAATTATATATTCGAGTCTCCAGCGATGCCAATTGCAAGAGTCCGAGTATGCGAGTTTAACTCGAGTTAGAAATAGAGAAATATTTTTTTGACGCCGAATTTCCCCAATAGCGCCAGACAACTGACAGCAAATTTGTTGTTTGAAATTCAGATCCACCCGAACTGTAGCGCAACACAAAGAAGAATATTAGCAAAATCTGTTGGTTGACCCTGATACTCGAAAAAAAAAACTCAAACTATCTGTCGCGTTTGCGAAAAGAATATGAAGCAGTCCAGAGTAGAAGATATTCACAGCTTTTTCGAAGAAGTTAATGCTATGTTTAAAATTAGTCAAAGATTAAATTTAAATTTCAAAGTGTTTTCACCGGACACATCAGATTTACTTGACAGGCAGTAAGTAAATATCGTTGCTTGAGTAAGAAAATATCGTTTTAAGAATCTCAATATAGAACAACTTTGTGACGCATCTGCCACACGGTGACTGTTTGTGTTTATAAATGTGCGTTCAAAGGGTTACAAATGACATTACAAAAGTCTATAAAAAAGTCCTCATTAGACTTAAATTAATGAGGAGATTTTTTGTTAATCACTGTCATTTTTATGATAAGTCTCAACATTTATAAGAAATTAGTTGAAGATTTATGGTAATCGCGGATAAACATCCCGTGGACACATTGTATATAACCCTGCGCTAAGAAGTTTTCTTCATGGATTAAGTCAACTTGGCCCCGATCCTCGGTTCAAACAGTTTTTCAGTGCAGAACTAAATTAGTTGAATTAGGTCTTCAGGTTTTTAGCTGTGTCTAAGCTCAAGTGCCACAAAGCAGCCGGAGCAGACGACCTAGCTGCCGAACTTTTCAAGCCCGCTGGCGATAAGCTGGTTAGGAGCACGCACCAGCTCATTTGCAAGATATGGTCGGAAGAAAACATGCGCGACGAATGGAACCTCAGCATTGTTTGCCCGATCCTGAAGAAAGGAGACCCTCTTAGTTGTGCCAACGACAGGGGCATCAGTCTTCTTAAAATCGCATACAAGATCTTTTCTGCTTTACAATGTGAACGCCTGAAGCCGTTTGTGAACAATCTGATATCAGTGTGGCAGATCTTGGTACACTGCGGCAGATCTTGGAGAAAGCCCAGGAATTCCAAATCGATACACACCACCTCTTCATCGATTTCAAGACCGCGTATGACAGCATCTATAGAGACGGTCTATAAAGCGCAATGTCTAGTTTTGGCATCCCTGCCAAACTCGTCAGTCTGTGCAGGATGACGATGGAAAATTCACGCTGTTCCGTCAAGGTCGGCAAAGACCTCACCGACCCCCTTTGATGTCAAAAAAGGATTTAGATAAGGCGACGCGCTGTCATGCGACTTCTTCAACATCGCACTTGAGAGAATTGTGCGAAACTCTCGCGCCAACACCAGAGGTACAATCTTTGAAAAGTCCGTTCAACTACTCGCATACGCAGACGACATTGACATAATCGGTAGAACAAAGGGGCGGAAGAATATGGGTTTAGCAGTCAATGAGGGCAAAATTAAGTATATGCTGTCATCAAGAAAAGACACCCAACACCGACGTCTTGGACAAAACATCACCATCGACAGCTATAACCTTAAGGTAGTTAGGGACTTTGTCTACCTGGGTTTCGCTATCAATTCAGACAATGACACCAGCGCTGAAATCAAACGAAGGATTACTCTTGCCAATCGCTTCGCTGTTTCTTTAGGCTAAGAAGGCAATTGAGTAGCAAAGCTCTCTCTCGAGCAACTAAAGTGTCCATGTGTAGGACCCTCATCATCCCAGTCCTGCTTTACGGTGCAGAAGCATGGACCCTGTCAAAGGCGGATGAAAACACTTTAGGCTGCTTTGAGAGGAAAATTCTTCGGAAGATTTACGGTCCCGTCTGCATAGACGGAGAGTGGAGGAGGAAATATAACATCGAACTGTACGGGCTGTACAGCGATACCGACCTAGCCAAAAGAGTCAAAACACGATGGCTGGGTCATCTAGAGCGGATGGACACCAACGCACTGGCCCGGAAAATCTTCGAATCCACACCGCTGGGACAGCGGCGCGGTAGAGGAGCACCGAGACTCAGGTGGCGCATGCAAGTGGAAGGGGACCTCAGCCAACTTCGCGTGCGAAACTGGAGACGGCTAGCTGGCGAAGCTTGTTGGCTGAGGCCCAGGTCCACCCCGGACTGTAGCGCCACCTTAAGTAAGTAAGTTAGGTCTTCAAAAGTTTACTTTTGAATATCATAGGACCGACCTTAATAGGGTGTTTCAGACATTAATATGCGATAAAGACAGATCTTTTTAAGGCATGAGTTCTTTACTGGTTCAGCAGATTTTGTGATGTATCAGGAGATATCAGTGGGTATTTTGGTGAGTTAAGGCATAACACTTGCAGGTATAAAATATAAAGCAGCTTTATGCCAGTTTTGGCGTTTTTTTTTGTAGGGCTAATAATATGTTCTGTACTGGCACAGCAGCTTTTGCGTTGCATCGAGTGCCATCGGTGGGCATTTTGATAAAGGCACAACACTTGCTTTGGTGTTTTTTTGTACAGAGTTTTATGTTCTATACTTGCTCAGCGTGGGGTGCCGTGGCGTAGTGGTTAGTGTGTGTGCTTACTACGCCGGAGGTCTGGGTTCGAATCCTGCCATCGTCACCTGAAAAAAAAAAGACTTGTTCTTTTCACGGTCCCCACCTCCGCGAGGGTTTGACAAGCCCTCCGAGAGTATTAATTGTCTTGAAAAACTTCTCAATGTGCCGTTCGGATTCGGCAAAAAATTGTAGGTCCCCTTGTATGTAAAGAAATTAACACACCAGCATACATTGTTGAGAAGTTGGCCCTGGTTCACCTCGAGCTGTTGCGCCACTCTATTTATTTATTTATTTTATACTTGCTCAGCAGCTTTTGTGTTCCATCTGGAGTTACTAGTAGACATTTTGCTGATTTAAGGCATAACACTTGCGGATGTAAGAAAAAAAAGCCATAAGACATGCTTTAAAGACAATTGAAGACGTTTAACTACAACTGAAATTGCGGCTTAATTCGATATAACAGGCCCAATCCCACTTCTAACTTAGTAGTTACACCGCTTATTCGACATTCCAGAACTGTTCGTCAGAAAAAAATGCACATTATCAGGGTTTTAAAACGGGGAACTATTTACTTCTGTCCTCCCATAACACTTAATGAAATTCAAAATTTCTGCACTGTCGAGTTCTGCCGCTCCCTCCACACTGATAAATTAGTCGCCACCCACATTGTTTTGAACCTTGTCATCGCTCTCTAAATCTTTTGTTGTTTGCAATTTATCTCAAAACTCCCTGGGGACAACAGATAGACCATCCATTGAAAATTCAATATAAAATTTGATTACTTCTACAAACAATTTGCCCAGTTTTCGGTACACACACTCCATAAGCAAATAATTCCAATCACTGAGTCATCCTCGGTGTACGTATGTAATGTATGTATAGACCTTGCAGCGCCAGTGTTGCGAACCTTCTTCTGTGACTAACTGCAATGGGATTCGATACGATGTCCTTATATCGCGATTGGGGGAACTCCAAATCTCTCTAATTAATGTTAAATCCTATTCGCGACAATTAGCCGCGTATACTCGTACAAGTAAGGCTGAAGGAGAACGCTGCGCGCGTGCACGAGTGCTGCACAAAGTTTTGCTCGCCGCTCGTTCAATGCCGTGCAGCGCAACGTTCTGTCAATCTTGTGCCGCTAGGGTCTCGCCCTCATTGGAAGTCTTCTTAATTGACTTAAAGCGCAAATTAACTTTTCCCAATGCAATGACTTTTAATCCGATTACTCGCGGGCAATTGAAATTTCGCCAGGCGACATGGACATGGTTCTGTGCCCCACACTCACTCTTGCATCGAGTTGAGAGTGAAATAAAAAAACAACGACAAAAAGAAAGCAAGTGAGAAAAAAAAATTAACTTAATTGGAATTGGATCAAGACCACAGAGAGGAAGCAAGGTGACCTGTCGTGTGCGACAGGTGCTTTTCGCCATAAACCTCTGAAGATAAGTCCTTTCGTTAATTGCTTCTCGACACTTTATAAAGTCTGGCAAAAACGAACGCAAGTCCTCTCTGCAAAGTGATACGACTCTCTGGTGGCGATGTTTATTGTGTGTTCTTGTCTTCGTGTATATATACGCGCGCGCTTCGAGTAATTTAATTAGAACGAATGCCATTAAGGGCATGTTTACACCCAGCCTTTATGACCCTCAGTCACGCAAGTGACACACGAAAAAAAAACGAAAGGAACGAAAATTGTCCCCCTTAAACGTCGTCGCGGTGTGCTCTATGGGAGATAAAATGCTCGTAATGCAGTCTCATCCCCCGCATCACATTGGAGTGTAGTTTATCCTTGCTACGAGGACTTCAAGGGGAGGAATAAACGCATTAAATGGGATTTTTTCGGGAGATTCCGGAAAATGGATGAATCCAAGTTCGGATAATAAATATCTGTTTTATCTGTGTGTCTGGGCTGGACGAATCCTATTGCCATAGGACGGCGAATCCTCGTCGTCGTTGTTATGTCGAGATGTCTGGATGAGTCAAATTGGCAAAATAAAAACAGCTGGGGAGACAGAGTTCTATCAATTCCATTGAAAGGGAGCGTTACGATGCTATTACTCCATTCAATTGGGAAAATTATTTTCAGTCATGAATTTTTTTTCCTGTTTTTGCGAAACATTTCCTAGACAATGACGAGGACTGTGGGTTGAACTTTCATTAAATTTTGTTCCATGTCATATCGAATGGCTATTGCCACAATCTGAAAAATCTTGTTGGACATAAAATAGACAAGCTCTGATGAAGTGGATTTGAGAGTGATGGCAATGTCCTTTGTTTAGCATTCGTTTAAGCCAGTAACAAAGCAAAAAGATAGTAACGACGTGCAAATTGTTGCATGTACATGCGACAGTCATGTCACGAAGAAACCTTAATTAGGGAAAAACTTGTTTCCTGAAAACTTGTGGGTGCAAACATATTCGCAGCACTTGACATGTGGATTCTTTTTCCAAAAGCCGCATGTTTCTATACGAACGTTGTGGCTGCATACAAAGTAGTTGCATGTTTTATGCCTGCAACTTGCATGTGTCGCTTTTCAGGAAAGAAACAAGTTTAAAAAATTTCTTCATTTTTCCAACAAAGCAAGCTCTTTAAAGGATCTCTTTACCATATTCCTACAGCAAGCTAAACACTTCATATTTATACATTCGCAGAAGCAAAATCTTTTTTTAAATAGAGATCCAACCCCTTTGGGTGAAAGCCCTTGACCTTATACAATGCTCAGAAGAACAAAATCCTCTCGTTTGCATTTCTTTATTATAAATTATTCAAAAAGCAATTTACGTCGTTGTCAAATGAAAATAAGTGGCCTCGAGGTGATATCAAGGAAGAACCAAGGACATTTGGAGGAAAAAGAAAACTATAACACAAATTGAATCCTTTTTCCATCAGTGCTTGTGGTATGTTTACTAAGTTCCGTGTGTGTAATTACACATTCAACCCACACAAATGTAGAAAAATCCTTAATTTTGGTAAAAGCTCGAAAAACCTTACATGTTTTCCACTGGTGAAGAGATTGTGCCAACATTTCTTTTAATTAAAATGTCATTCATTGCAAATGTAATGCTCAGGGATGTGAATTTGTGCTAGTTACAGGGTCATTTATTAGCTGGTGCATTAGGTTTTAATGGGTGATTAGTTGTGTAGCGTTTAAGGATTAAGAGAACTTAACTGGCGACTACAGTAACGAAGTAAGCATGGTTTTGGAGCACTCCACAAAGACTTCCGTGCTTCGAGGGTTAAGATATTAAGTGCTACAACGTAAAAGGGGCAGATGTGAACCTTAAAGTATCAAATTGATGGTCATAAATATGTGTCATCAAGCAAGGATATGTTGGAGCAACGTTAATTCCTCACTAAATATAGTTATGTCCCTGCAAATACCGCGTAAGTAAATTACCGATTTATGACTTAATAAGCAAAATTCAGACAAAATGAAACGCTGTCAGGCTAATGCTTTTTACTTTGCACTTGTCTTAAGTGTACTTAAAAGCCAACACCAGAGTCTCAATTTACAACGAATTTTCAACGTCTTAAATACTTCAACGACATTGGCATTATGAATATTTTAGTTCAGGCAAAATTAAACACCGCCAAGACACAGATTTAAAATATGCATCTTTATAAAAGGTTGCGGACTTAAAAGCCAACACCGGAGGTTCTGTTTTAGAAGTTTGAAAATATATTGGCCGAGTTGGTATTTTTATTATTTCGCGGTTTATTAAAGCAAAGTAATTCACATTTATGCAATTGTTTTGAAATGCTCATCTTAGAATGAGTAGAAATTAACAGCGAACACCAGAGTCTCGATTCCCGAAATTTATAAAATTGCGTCGACCATATCGGCGTTGTGATAATTTTAGTTTTAAAAGAGGATTTAAACAAAAAAAATGTGTAGTCAAAAAGAGTGCGAGATTAAAAGCCAACAATAGTTGGCTTACCTCTTGTCTGCACGATAAGTGTTATACGTCAGCTACTTTAGTTGTGCAGACCATTGATACCTTTGATCCTATTGATTTTGAGAGAGAGCACATATAAGATGGTAACCTTTCCTGTTGTGTGTTTCCGTTTTACAGCTTTAAAAAGTGCGCGAAACCCAGAAGTCAACACCAGAGCACCAAAACACTTAAATTTAAGTAGTGTTTAAATTTAAAAGCCAACACCAGAGGCGCCATTTTCAAGGTCTGCCAAATTACTGACACACTTACTGACATTGAACCTTTTTCTTTTCAGAGTGAACTTGATTCAATTATGAAGTTATATTCTAGTGTTTCGCTTGTTACACTTTAAAAAAGTGTTCTGAAACTAAAAGTCAACACCGGAGGCACAATTTATCAAGAATGTAAAAGTTTGGTTAACTATTTGCTCTTTCGTAGAACTTGACACGGCATGACTTATTCGGCTTTTAAAAAAGCTTGAGTCAACAGAGTCAAAAGAGTCAACACCAGAGACACAATAACTAATTCGACTGCGGGGGGAGTTTACTCAATCAAGTAAACTTCGTGGTGAACGTGACACTAACCCCTGGCCCGAAGATAGCTCAAATTTGCCGTGAATCGTATGATACGCAACGTTGAAAAGCATTCTATGATAGAGGTTATGTTTGTGTGGATGAGGTACGTCGCGGATTTTAAGTCTTGACGAATGCAATGCGGTTCAGGGTTCAATAAGTACCTAACAAGCTCCTTAAAGTGCCCCCGACAAGACAAAAACCATACGATTTTGTGCTCCAAGAACACATTTCTAGTAGAAACACTATCGAGACTTGTCCTCACCCAGCCCTAACAGTCTCAGCGACGATCACTTTGACAACTATATGCTGACGAAAACTGTTACTTTGTTAGGACAGGACGTGAGCATTGAAGATGATGGCTTTACCACCCCCTTTTAGAAACTGAATAGGACTCATATGCTTCGGAAGCCGCTGCCGTAATACGACCTGCCACTAAGTTACCTGCACTATAGAGAAATTTTGTGGCTGAAAAAAAGGCTTTGAAAAGTGCTCCGGGACTCAGCTTTACAAAAATCCCAGATCCACGAACTACACTTTGAGCCGTCTCATGAAAAAGGGAGAATCGATTGAAGTGAGAGTCTGCCAATCTTGCAAGATTTGTCAGCCTTTACAAAGAAAGGCAGGAAAGACAAACCCTATTGATACCCCGCCTGCTTAGGAGAGGCATCACTCTGCTGCAAAGAAAAGTCACCTCGATTCGAAAAGATTTTAAATAGCACGATACAGAGAAAAGAACTCATTTCAGAAAGTTGCTCAACCAAGCTTACAACTTTGATGAATCCGGCGGCCAGGGTGAAAAAGAAGCTCGGATATGTGCGGATAACTAGAATTTTCTTCGGGTACACTTCTCCTCAGCCACTCTGCAGCACTGGTCAACGCCAAGCTGCCGCCACCGAATTCCAAGGACGGGGGCTGGCATAAGGCAGGTGCTAAACTTTTGATTTGTAGTTACGAGACTCCAGCTGACTATGTCAAGTGGGCAATCTCAAAGATCGGCGCTATATGGCCCGGTGCGAAGCTAAGGGTCGGTCGCACAAAAGCTGACATTCCAGTAAGGTCGAGAGCAAGAGTCCCGATTCGGCCGGGTCCTAGCGACCTTCTTCGGTGGGTAGATTTTCATAGGGGTATAAAATCCCGACCTTACGAACAAAAATTGTCAGGTTATAAAAGCTAAGGATCCAAGCGACGCCGCGTGGTTTTTTTTTAGTGCTTTTATGCCCGGAGTTTTTTGCGCCCCCGCTGCAAGAAGATTGTTGTTATTCTATATGGGCTGAAGACCCTTCACATAAAGGTTTATGGACTGTGAGCCGGGCTCGGGCTTAGCCGAGGAATTGGCTGGCCCGTTCTGAGACGCAGGCAGGTGGCAAACGCAAAGCTTCGTCAAAAGCAGGTAGACGATCTTCTGATTTCGAGGATAAGAATGCCGCAACTAGCAATTATGCTTCGGTTGGAACAGATTAATGCGCACCATTTCGAGATCGACATTCGATAGTTCCTGATCACCTATTACTTCACCTGCAAAAAGATGGCGAAGATATGTCATCATTCAGGAGCCTTGGATCCTTAAAGGCTATGACTATTTGAATTATTTAATAGGCTTCTTGATTCGCGGTTCGGAAAGAAGGTCCTTTCCCTGTGTGCAAGAACTCCAAAGGCATACATCATGCATTGTCGTGAGAGACCCAGATTATATGGCTTTGAATTGTAAGCGCGGGTTAGTTTTTCCCCCTTATGCCGCTTGCTTTCGATTGCGAAACAAACGTATTACATGTAACATGTTTCCACGCGGCCATAACGTTCGCATAGAATCATGCGACCAATTTTACAAAAAAACTGCCTTCGCCAAAAATTCCGACCTTAGGACCTTTCCGCGATGTCAGAGTCACACGTAAATGCAACAATTTAGGTACACGTCGTGGATCTACCTACTACGGGCTTTACAGTTCCAGGGCTTTAAATTTGTTGAAGTCGCAATAACATACGACATATGTCACTTTCTCATTTAGATTGTATTCATTCCTAAGACTTAACAATCTCTTAAAATAAATTCTATGGAAAATATACCCATGGCAAGCGGGCCGAACAACCCATAGGACACAGCATAAAACAACATTCCTCGACACTCACAAACAATTTCCGTAATTCCAACGAAATAGAAAAAAGCACAAAACTGTCAGCTCTGCTCACTTACTCCATCTCTATAAATTCAACTAATTGAAATGAGTTTTTCCATTGAAACCCAATCTACCAACGAACAGTACCCTATACAACACTGCCCGGACTAGGGTTGTTGTAGCAGGCTCAACACATAAAACACTCAACTCTGTACGACACCGATTTCGATACCATGTCTCCCAACACTCTCTAGCTGGCAGCTAGCTCCTCTCTGATGGTTTAATGAAAATCTGCATCTGATTGATGATAGCAAATGCTAGACACTCGCCTGAACTTTGTGTGATAAATTAATTTCAATAGAAAATCCAAATGTAAAGCCCCCCCACCCTTGGCAAGCTCCATCCATACCATTGACATTTAGGTTCCCAATTGGTGTAGATGTAGATATACACACCACAACGATTGTGCCACTAAATCGACTTTAAAATGTGAAAGTTGGTGGCGCGCGTGTTCGAAAACATTTTCGTTTGCTGGAAAATGGAAGAAAATCAACGACAGCACAATAATATCAAGCGAGCGAGCGAACGAACGAACTCACCCGGTCTGCGTCGTCGTCTGGTCCACCTACAGTCGCAATGGAACCAAAGAAAAACTCGATTAACAAGTTGGTTGTGGTCTAAACCAAAAAAGTCACACACAGAAAAAAACTATCTTTTTTGACGACAGATTAATATGTAGGTGGAGGGATAGAAAGATAGAATTGTCGAGCTGAAAAAGTTTCGGGCGGTGTCAGCAGAGGAAATGTCAGATTCAGTCAACATTGACTCTGTCCAAAAGTCATAGTAACTGTTGTTCATTCTCCCCGAAAGCCAGTCCGGGCAGCCCGAATTACAATTGCAAATATTGGCCAAGAACCGATGACAGTGTCATGTCGCCGGCAAGAGGAAATCAATTAGAAGCAGGCATTGCAGCACCGACACCGTTGTCCCATTGGAGCCGATGCATGCCTCCCATATGTGCAACAAATTTGTTATGCTTTGGCAATTAATCACCAATTTACAATAATGGCGGGCAAGGAACTTTTTTTCGCTCCCCACTGTCCACTTCAACCGGCGGAAACCAGTCCAAAACCAACACCAAACGCGACCAAATGTTGATGGTGGCGCACACCATACGGCAGGTAATCAGAAACGGTAAATGTGAAGAGAAAAAAATGGTACAACTGTTCATAGGTAACGGCTGCTGCTGCCTTTTGCTATGGAGAACTGTAGCCGCTATAGAGTCCAGCACAAGACGCAGACGATGACAGTAAAGTTAGCGACAATGGCAACCGGTCATTAAGCAGCAGCAGCACTGGATGCGAAAAAAAATCAAGGTGAATTCAAATTGGACAGTGGAGGAGATAAATAAGTGTCTGCGGTGTCCGAAATTAAGGTCAAATTAATTTCTACGCACGCAAAGTGACCGATTAAGTGGACTGTTGGGGGGACCTGGAGAGTAAACAACGCGCACCCATGTGTACGAACATGGTTGGAAACATGAGTCTAGCCGTTTTCGAGTGCCTTAACTTATGGACAGTATCAATTATCATGCAACATCTTACATTGTCAGTGACCTACATAGTTGACTTAACTTACAACGAAAGTGACCTAGACGAAGAGCCAACCCATTGCCATTAGGTTGTCGGTATGTGGGTATGCTATCAAGTCTTAGGGATCTCTGATGCACATGAATGTTTAGCTTTTATTGGTAACAAACTCGGCCGGTAAGTCCAAAGGAATGTGACTTAAAAGTATGTAATTATACGTTTACTTATTGTGTATTTAGGAGAATGCTGTTCGAAATACTTGTGAAAGTGACACACCCGTCAAACAGTCCGAAAAGAATGTTTATCTATACCCACATAAGGTTTTGAGCCGTCTTCAGAACAATTAAGTTTTCCTTGTTAAATGCTTCCATTTTAATTGATTTCGTTTCTGTTTTTGTGAGTACATACTTAAACTCTTGATAGCCTCTGAGTATGCCGTATTTATCGACTTATTTAACATCGTCAAGCCTTTAAAAAAAAGTCGGTAAGCACAAAAGCGAAGCTTCCTATGATGTTTTCGCCTATATAGCAAAACCACAAAATACCGACAGATTCAAAGCGACCGACATGACCGATTGATTCCCTGAGTCAGCAGATTAAGAACAAGGCAATTGCCCTCAACTTCTTTTTGGTACGTTTCTCTGCTTGCAGGAAAGGAAGACTCTTTATTCTGCTCTACAGTATTAAGGAAGACCGCTTTAATTCCCGGCTTTTGTGGCAAAATCACAAAACCGACAGATTTAGAGCGACCAACATGATCTCGACCCTAACTCATGGATTAGGAAAAATCTTTTCATATCTCCATTTTTGTAGCAAGATCAATAAAATCGACGGATTTAGAACGACCGACATGATATTCAAGGATTAGAAAAGAGCGCTCCATTCCGCTTTGTAGCAAGATCACTAAAACTGACTGTGGGGTGCCGTGGCGTAGTGGTTAGTGTGTGCTTACTACGCCGGAGGTCTGGGTTCGAATCCTGCCATCGTCACCTGAAAAAAAAAAGACTTGTTCTTATTCACGGTCCCCACCTCCGCGAGGGTCTGACAAGCCCTCCGAGAGTATCATTTGTCTTGAAAAACTCCTTAAAGTGCCGTTCGGATTCGGCAAAAAATTGTAGGTCCCCTTGTATGTAAATAAATCAGCACACCAGCATACATGTTTGAGAATTTGGCCCTGGTTCACCTCGAGCTTTTGCGCCACTCTATTTATTTATTTTTTTTTCACTAAAACTGCCAGATATAGAACGACCGAAATGATCTCGGCCTCAACTCAAGGATCCTTAGATCAAAAACGACCAACATGATCAACGTTTTCTGTGTATTCTTCACAGCATTTGGAAAGAACGTTTCATATCTCCGCATTTGTAGCAAAATCACTAATAATCGACAGATTTAGACCGACTGACATGATCAGGACCCTAAAACAAGGAGTCTTAGATCGTAAATTACAGAAATAACCAACGTCTCCTTTGTGTAATTCACATCATTAGAGAAAACCATTACATTGCTCTGCTTTTAAAGCAAAATCACACAAACTGACAGATTTAAAACGACCGACATGATCCCGGACTTGGCTAAAGAAGTTTTAGATAAAAAAACAATCAATGTTTTTTTTATACGCTTCACAGCATTTGGAAAGCTAATTTAATAGCTTCGCTTTTGTATCAAAATCACTCAAAACTGACCGATTTAGAACGACCGACATGACCTTAACTCAATGAGCCTCAGATCGAAACGATCGACATGATCAACGCCTTCTTTGTATGCTTGACAGCATAAGGAGAGACCGTATTTCTACGCTTTTGTTGCAAAATCACAAAAACCCGACAGATTAAAAACGATCGACATTATCCTAATCTTAACTCAAGGAGACTCAGGTCGAAAACGACAGGCGTGATCAACGCTTTTTTTGTGTGCCTCACAGCATTACAGAAGGCCATTCCATTACGCTTCACAGCATTTGGAAAGCTAATTTAATAGCTCCGCCTTTGGAGCAAAATCACTAAAAACCGACAGATTTAAACAGACCAACATGATTTCGACCCTAACTCTAGGAGCCTTAGATGGAAAACGAGTAGCATAAGCAACGCCTTCTTTGCATGCTTCACAGCATAAGAAAGACTGTTTCATTTCTCTACTTTTATAGATAAACCACGAAAAAAGACAGATATAATTTGACCGACATGATCCTGACCTCAACTCAAGGAGATCTTCTTCGTGTGGGGAAGACTCCTCTTCTTTGTAACAACCTTTTGTAACAACTTTCCTAGCTTTCTCCATTCTTGTAGCAAAATAAAAAAAAAACGACAGTTTTAAAACGACCGACTTCCCTCCTCGAGTTGTTTCGATAAGTTTTACTTTTTAAAGGGTTTGCCGATTCCTCGTGTATGCATAATTCCATGATATATAAGCAAAAACAATGCGAAAATTTCCTTGGGATTTGAACCCATTACCTAGGACACTACAACCCGTATACAAATCAATGCACCAAAGTCGCGGTCCTATCAATCAGTGGCAGGAGAGGAATCTAAGGCAGCGGACAAGTACCTAAAAAGCGACGAACGCTTGGGATACACTACAATGATGGATGCGTTATTATACCTTCGCAAATGAAGCATCATTGATTTGGAATGGTAGACATGTTTCAGCGAGGAAGAGAAAGATGCCATGTTAAGGACATGCAATGTTACCGAGGACAGGCAATTAATGATTGCAGGCAGGGCTTACCAAGAATTCTCGCAGGCAAAGTTCAAGTGTTTTCGTCCCGCCTGAGGAACTAAGAAAGCCGGAACCAGCGTGCCAGCAAGTATCCTCAGGCAACAAAGGGCAGTGTTACTACCAACTACATTCTTCTAGCAAGGTTCGAGAGGATATCAGGGATCCTATTTAAAGTTGCATATGAGAACATAGGATCGAATTGCAGCCTCAGAAAACTGTGACTCAGTAAAATTGTGTCCTGTGATGCTTGTGCATAATGATGCTTGCTCATAATCCGATCAAAGTTGTGAGGTAATCGATAACAAATTCATCCAACACCGTCGGAGTTTAAAAGTCGCAAAAGTTTTTTTAATTCGTTGATGCCAATGTTTTCAAAGACATTTATCTTCGGTTTGCAACGAAACGATCGCTGATCGTTATGTATGCTGCGGATCTACTCGCCCATAACTTCTTATAAATCCAACATACTAACAGATCTCCTATCTTTTCACAAAGCTCGCATGAAATTTAATCAAATAGATCACTCTTGGCACTTACCTTGGTGGCACCTTCTTCTTAGCCTCGATATTCGCCATAAACGACGACGACGATGTCATAAGTGTGGACGACGGCGATGTGGACGACGCTGTGCCCGACATTGCTGCGGCCGATGTTGACGATGTCATTGCCGGTGACATTGGCGGTGCCGATGGTTCCATCCTCGTTGACTTTCGGTCGAAGCTGCTGAAGGTGAGCTCACTCTCGCTGGCCAGGCGTTCACGATCACTGGCAACATTGGTTTCTGGCATCGCCGACGCACAACTCACCGGAACAACCTCAGCTGCAATGGCTGCACCAGACTGCGTAGGCTGTTGCTGTTCATTGTTGCTCTTGGATGATGTGGCATTGGATTCGGCTGCACTGGGCTCATTTACTTCGATCACGGTAACAAAGTGTGACGGCTTATCCGCTGGCCGAGTGTTCTTTTCTAAGCTATTGCTTTGACTGCCACCACCTCCAGCGCCAGTGTATTCGATGCCATTTTTCACGTCAGTCTGCTGCTGCTGTTGTTCCGCATTTATCTCGGTCGCCTTGAAACCAGATGCCAGCTCTGTGATGCATTGATTAAGTGCGCCATTCTTTTGGATCTGTATGTTCTTGATATCTTTTTCTGTTCGAGAATCTTTATCATCGGCGGATGAGTCTAATTGTTTGCTGTTTCTATTGTCCGACGGTGTGTTGGTGCTACCGTTATTGGCTGCTGTTGTTTCTGTGTAACTGGCACGTTTGTTTATGTCGCGACTGTTGGAATTTTTATTGCTATCACGACCTTCGCGGAAGCTTATGCTCTGGAAAGAAATAAAGAACAAAAATAGAGGTATCAAGTATTTGAATGGAATCAAGACGTCTAACAAAAGAGGAACGTAACAACATTACAAAATAACGTTCAACATTGCAAGGCCTTATGTCTAAAGTTATTAGTAAGAATCACACCACCTTCACGGAACACAATTCATGCTCGTCGATAATATTGTAACATAAAATAAGTTTGAAGGAACTCGAACTTCTTATTTTTATTACTTTCTTCTTTGACACTTGAAATCCAAACGAACTTAAAAAAAAAAAAAAAAAATCCGAAAGCGATATTTGAGCGGTCACTAAGAAATCCTTTCAAAAAAAGTCAAACTTTGTAAATAACTTAAAAATAAATCTATTCATCAACTCATCAAGAAATAAAAACGGCTTTTAGGGCGATGTCTTATCAGAATTACCTACGAGAGCCTCAAGCGTGTCAATGTATTGTTGATGTCGTTTGAAACACAAATCTCAGAACATAAGATTACGACACTTCGGAAAAAACATAGCTCATTCACAAACCAGCTTCGTCATCGGATTCAAAGCAAAACCGATTGCTGATCTGTGATTGGCCAGCTCAGAAGTAACGGGCTTTTTTACACGAGTAAAAAATGACAGTTCCATCCCAAACGTCAGATTTACAGTCAGGTCTGTCAAACAAATGTCATAACAAACGAGTGTCGTAGTCATTTTATTCATTTATTCATGGTTTAATAGACAAAGTGATTGACAGATCTGTCAACGCATTCATGAGACATTTTAAATGTTTGCCTTAAAAAATGTTTGGACAAGTTTACCAGCATCTGTCATCATTAAATTTTTCTTTCGTCTTACCCAATAATTTGCAAAATTTATAGCTCAGAAAAGCTCAGAGCTTTTTTTCGATTATGATAATGCATTTGACATTTGCACAAACAACTGTCACAATACCCGTTCACAAACATTGCAAAACAAATCATGAATTCATTCACACAGTGGGAATTACCCTTAAATTAACTGGAATAGATTTATCCATCCAGCTCATCCCAATACGAAGAAAAAAAGCCCCCAGTGGTTATTGTAAATTGCTTAATTAAATTTGTTTTAACCTTATCTCGCTGTGCTGACGAAAATTAACCTCACACACATTCACGGGCACCACACACAAATGTAGAAAAGCAGCGAAAATAAATCGAGATATCGGGCAGATTATACACCCATAAAAATGAACACAACACCAAAACGCATCGATAGAATACTTATTGAAAACAGAAAAATTGATTATCTAAAATATAATATCGAAAAGAGAATTTTATTTTTCGCCTTTTTAGCTTTCAAGTTTTATAATTGCTGAAGATTAGGAAGCGGTGGCAGAAGGGTTTATCCGCTATTGAAATTTTCCCGATTAGAAGCTAAATTGGAATGACAAGCTTTGGAATTTATTTTTTTTGTGGAACGATGGGCGGTGATAATTTCGAATATTGTTTACACCACACGAAAGTTTGTAGACACTTCGAATTGGGAATGTGAGAAGGTGGCTGTTTGTAATGAAACGGAGTGACTATGTACATGTAGTTAAACTGACTGAGTCTGCGTCATTCGGGGAAGTGGGAAACATGATAATAACTTAATACGAGAATCCCATTTTATTTTCAACGTAAACATCGATGTACAATACAAAGTGTCAACATTTAAGTTCACCGAAAGGTGATTGATTAGTTCCTCCAAGAGGAACGCAATTACATAACGATTTTAATTTTCATAATTAGACTTATAAATTATGTCATAAACTAAAAAAGTATTGTCTTAACCTTAAAAAAAAGTTTCATTTTGACATCATTTAATTAAAATCTCACAGCAGTGTGTTAAAATTTTAGACAACAATTTTTCAAACTACAGTTTTGAATGAGGTGAAGTATTTTCCAGAGACTACATTGGTACCGGATTTGATATCATCACTGCATGTTCGCAAGACCGGATAAGCAACGATGTTTCTACTTTCCTTAATCACTAGAACGGGCAAGTGGTCCTTGAAACACAAACTTAAAAAGCATATTGACTTTCTGCTTTGCTAACATTTAATCCCAATCACCATTGAAGTTAAATTAAAAGGATGTACCCCTGATCCTAAGTCTAATCTTTGTAAAGCCTGCCCAATTAGTAAACACAAAAATTGGGTCAGCTGGGAGCATTTTTTCAACCAAAAGAAAAGTTAGAGGTAAGGAAATCCAAAGAGCCTCATGGCGTCTATTTTCTAAAAAAAAAATTATGTTTCATCCCGGATGAAAAAGACCTTATCCAATTCTTCAGACTCTTCATCTATTCATAACAAAAAAGACAGAAAAAACATACAAATTCGACAATGTTGCAAGGAAACTTTGGACCTGGAGACCCACTTTCCTGAAACCCATTCGCTTGCTGTAGAAAACCATAAGAAAGGTTAATTTACTGTGCCCGAGATAGTGGTCACTCCAGTAAATGCTGATGTGCAGCGCTCCTTTATAGGTCTGTACTAGCTTACACCCGCTTAGAGGTCTACTGGGCATCTTCCTGGTATAAGACTTAACTAAACATAGATTTTGACGTATTTAGTCCTTGGCTCCGCGTTATTTCAAGGAATTGCTTGAACTTCGGCTTAACTCTTAGATCCTGATAACGGAAGGCCGAAGAATTGCAAAGAAGGTCGGTAAGACCTTTGACTAAAATTCTCCACTCTAATAGCCTTCCGAACATTTATTTTTATACCCGACCCAGGAAATATTAATTTTAATATTTAGCTTGTAACATAGTGAAGTATTCACCCAAGACCGCTCGGACCTTCTAGAGATATGATCGAGATCGACAGGTGAATCGATTAAGCATGGTCGCCCGTCCGTCTGTCCATAGGTGTAAAGTTTTTAGGTCTTTAAAATTGAGCTTGGATGCTGGAATTTGGAGTCTTTTTGACATGGATATCAGACAACCTAAAATAACCTTTTTATTTAAAATTACCTTTTGGTCAAATTATACAGGGCGCATAGGTCCCCAAATTTGGTGCAAGGCAATAGTTGCCCAAAGCCTTTAATAAGACAAAAGTTTGACCGACCATTCCCATTTTTCCCATGATTTCTCGGAAAATTCATTCTAAATCGAAACAAAATTTTATGACAAATATAAAAGATATTGCCATTCAATAAGTTTGTAACATACAAAGCCTTGAGCTCCGCCCACTTTGCATTAGTTTTCGATTTTAAGGAATTTTCTCATGATTCTAACGAAATAAGAATAATTTCATGTTATTTTTTAGCTTTTGGGGGCGTGGCCAATACAAATTATTGGCATAAAGTACATGGATTAAGGGGCCGCAAACTTTTACATTTCGTGTTGCAGGGTAAAGAGGGTGGGGTATTTAGAACTTCGTTACAGACAAACTCTTATTACTCTCCCTTACTTATACTTGTTTTAGCTCGCTTAAGTTTCCTTGCTTGATTAGTCAAACTGTAATAGATATGTGTCGCAGCTGTAGGGTAATTTTCGGACATTGAATCCCCAATTGTAAGATCGGCTTAGACAGGCTCGAGGGGCAAACAACAACTCTGGATTATTTTCTTGACGTGGTGAAGCTGCGAATTGCCCAGAAAACTACGCTACTCAACGCTAAGACCTCAACTAATCTGGAAAGCAGGGGCAACCGCGGGTTGGGTGTTTATGCAAATGGTGCAGGCCAAAAATCTTGGCCAAAATGTCACAATAGTATGCTATAACTTTGAAGTATTCAAAGACTTGGTCTACCCCTCTAGTTGTCACATCTTATAATGACATCTCTTCAGAGATTGACTATAGCCAGTTAAGACAAGCCAATCGCTAAGTCTTTGGAAGAAAGCATCTGAATAACGAGTAAAGTCGTATCCCGAGCGACAAAGGTTACCCTTTATAAGATCTTAATCATTCTGTGTCATGATAGACACATGCCTTATCACCCAGGCATGAGCCCTATCTAATGCGGATGAGCATATCCTTCGCCATACCGCACCGGTTCGAGAGTGAGAATCCCTGTAAGGTATTTGGTCTTAATCACGAAGACGGATCATGGAGATGAAAATGTAACCATTACTTTACTCAACTTTGGGCTTGTGATATGGCTTAAGGTATGAAAACAGCCCGCGAGTCCCTTAATAAGAACCGAAAACTTAGCGCCACAGAGGAAGAGCTCTCCTTAGGTGAAGCAAAAGGATGAAGGAAGATCCAATCACTTTAAAGTGCGTAACTGGAACTAATAAGTTTAGGCATCGAGCTGAATGAAGGGCAAATGGATTTTGGCGGGCCGAGCAGAATAGCAAGAAAAGGGTCGGACTAATAACGCTACCCTGAGGAACACGAGCTCGAATGTAGTTTAATTTCAGTTTCCGATATTCTATAATTTATTTCCCCACTTTCATTTTGGTATTATAGCCGTATTTTATTATGAAATAGATCCCCACTTTTGGCGCGTTATAACATTTTGAATTTGGAACTCCATTTCCAGCATTTGCCAAAAATATCTCACATTTCGGTTAGCTTAACGTTTTTTGTAGCTAACTTGTCCTTGTCTTGGAGAAAAAATAGATGCCAGGAAGCACGCATGTTTATTTGCAAATATAGTGGCCGCATTGAAACATTGTTGCATGTATTTAACGTATATGGGGCGCTAGTCCACGGCATGCAACAAGAAAACTCGGTAATGAACCATATCGGAGAAAGAAGAAGTCGTGTTTGATTGTACTTTAACAAAATGGCGAATAGAAAGTGTCGTGTGATTTGAATGCGACATTAAGAGCTCGTGTGGTTAGAGTGTTCGTAGAGCAAAATGACACATGCAAGACACCAACGCTTTGGAAAAGACTTTCTGGTTCTAATTTTGCAACCAAAAAACTTCAATTATTTACTTTTTTGGTTAAAATATTGGTTTGGATTTAAAAAAAAAAAAGCGAAATAATTCACGACATCACGGTTTCATTTGCGAACCTTTACACCCTTTAAAAAGCGCCTAAACAACCGAATGTTTTGTGAATAGTTTTTTCCTTACGGGCCATCACAAATACGGTCGTAAAATGTTTGTGTGGTTACAACCGTATTTATTTTGTAATTTCTAGTAAGAGATATCAACCCCATTGTAAATGAAAGTGCGCCATATGACCCAGGAAGTAATTTATTGATCCTTGTTTAACTTTCCGCTTGTTTTTCTTTTTCGAACATTACGAACCGGGGAAAATTCGTTACATTTCCTCAAATATGAGGCGTATCAACCGTCAATTGGCACAGCGGGATAGATATCCCCCTAAGTACGGTCTTTCTGTGACATGCTGCCGCCATGTGTTGGGTTTTCTTTTAACAACAAAACACGCCTCCTTTTCAATTGTACATCGCGACGACGGCATACAAGTTGCAATTGCTCATTTATGTGCGTTTGTCATCAAAGGCATCAGGGGCATACGCAATGGTCACACTCCAGGAAAACAACAATTCAAAGTCCCTGTTTAACGCATGTTATCTCTACAGCAGCTGATAAGAGTCGAGCATTACTACCCCCAGTTCAAAGTGAGGTCACGCTGCGATGTCTTCGTCAGAATGTGGGTCGCCATTATAGGAACTGTATATACGAAACGATATCGCTTAGCACCACGAAACGATAGTTTTGCAGCATGGGAATGGGATGCCCTGCGCTAGACGATAAGCTGCCCCAAACTTTATGAATAGGAAATCGGAGTAGGGGCTGGTGTGTCGTCGGTCGTGATTCATAAGCGGATTTTAGATGCAAATTAGCCCACAACTCCATTCACTCCACTTATCGTGATGACCCGATAAGGCAACGCTCACGATGGCAGCAGACCATACACCGAGGAGGACTTTTAATCCCCGAACTCGTATAAAACCAAGTCAAAAATCGATTTATGTGCTCGAGAAAATGTTAAGCTTTATTGGGGTGGAAACCCATTTGAGTTGTCGTCGACTCTTCACGTTTCACGAGGGCGGGCGGCTGGCAAAGGGTGGAATTCGGCCATTGCTCCCTCAGCAGGGAGTGGAAGCCTTTTGGAAGCGAACCTACCGGCATACAAATGAACTCAATCGATAATAATTATACCGCGCGACATGGAGCGGCGCGAATATTTCGCCTACACCTCCCCGCCCCTGTGCTGTGTGTATGTCGTCAATGGAGGAGCCAGCCTCGATTTAATGGGCCGCATCAGTGTGGCGAACACTTCGTGTAGAAACATTTGCAAAACGTGTCAGACATAATAACACCTGATGTGCCTGGCCAAATGTACAGTTTATACATGTGTGTGTGGATCGTAATGGCGTTTTGCTGACAGCAAAGATATTTTTTTCCTCCGCCTCTAGCTCCAACATCTGGCATATGTCGTGGTGTGGGCAAACAACAAAAAGGTATTTTTGGCAACATTGCTTTTTTTTAGCAGACCATTTTAAGCATTAAAGTTTGCAAATGTAAACAGTAGAAAAAAAATAAAACTTCCCACTGAACGTGACCACATCGGAATTGGCCGCGTGGCGAAGCACACAAAAGTCAGAGTGCAGTTTATTTGCACTTATAAAACAAAACATCAACGAAAAGTATAAATTAAATTTTGGCCATGCTCTTTTATTAGAAAAAATCGAAAATTTTATGTGCTTTCAAGTAAAAGATTGCAAAGTTTTTTTGAAAGTGATACAGTGACATGTAAGCTTTGTTTAAGAAGTTAGCTAAAGCTGAAGATTGAGGAAGATTAAAGAAGAATTAATCGTTGTGCTAACGATATAACTAGTAACGCGCAGAGACACTCAGAACGTCTATATAGCTCAGCTGACAAAAATTGTCAGTACAGAAATTATACGAAAACATTTCTAAACCAAAATCCTGCCCTTAAAACCAGTAAAACTGCTGATTTATCAAGATATTTTTGCAACTTCTATCAAGTCTGTCATGCAACCGATATGGTGGACGAATATCGTTTTTGAAAAAGGTGAAGAATAGTTTTTTCGCCCTCTCTGTTCTTGTAGCTTCTGGAAACGCCTTTTAAATGCGATCGAATATAGTTGTTTAGATTAGAAATCTTTAACCTTAATGACTTTGAGAAACATTAGCAGCCAAAATTTGTGACCAGAGCTTGAGTAGAAGAAGAAGAAGAAAAGCTAGAAGCAACGCTTGCCATCGGTAGCGTGAGTTTTGGAAATATATCCCAACCCTTAGAGACTGGGGATGCGTTTAGAGACAGAGGAGCAACGTTTAAGTACATAGAAACGTACGCGATAATGCGAAGCTAACTTTAAGTTACCCCCATTTGGACAGCATACGAGAGGCCAAAAAATTGCTGCCTTAATGTAACCAGAGTCAATAAAGCACGTGAAGACGGGCTGCTCTTTCCCCCTTCATCATAATAATTTATAAAGTTCTACATCCCAGACCGTAGTTCCGTTTTTTTAAACTTCTCAGCGTTCGACTTAGCTTTGCGTTTGGTATTGTCGGTAACTGAATTCAAGGCCCAGGACTGTAGAATCCATCTAAGGCGGAAGTTTTGCAGTTAATCAGGTTAAAAAGGCAATTCAAAGCTAACTACAAGACACGAAGCATGAAAGGAAAAAACCTAGTGATTTCCAAACTGGCTAAAATTTAAGCGTTACTAGACTCTAAATTCAACTGAGAGGGAGATAAAAAAAGACCGCGGCATTCGCCAGCATGTGGGGAAATAAAAAAAAACACCCTTACAGTAAAAACACCGCCGGCCGGTCATCAGGAAAGCTGAGCTTGGAGTGAAAGCAAAGATCTCAGTTTTTAATTCAGTGTTCGTTCCGACCCTCATCTATGGTCATGAAATTTGGGTAATGACCGAAAGAATTAGATCGCGGGTACAAGCTACCGAAATGAGATTCCTGAGGCGCGTTGCTGGTGTTACTCTAAGGGACAGAGTGAGAAACGTCAGTATTCGTGGGAATCTTAATGTTGAGCAGCTACTTCTCCGAATTCAGCGATCGATTCTTCGATGGTTTGGACACGTTGTTCGCATGCCCCCTGACAGACTTCCTAGACAGGACTACTAGCCGAGATGCGAGCGCGTCGCCCCCCTGGTAGGCCAAGAAACAGGTGGTGGGATCAGGTAAAAAACCTCTCTGAGTCCCGTCTGGAGATTGCGCCGGAGTCTCTTGAGTTGGTGGCGGAGGATCGAGAACGATGGAAAGACCATTTAGCCACCCTCCAGATCGCGAAAATTTCGGAATGACAACTTACAGAAGTTCTTACGGGGCGCTCGGCTTTGGTTTTCCACGCAAAAAAGACTAGACATACAGCACCCTCTACAAAGATTGTCGCAGAAACTTTGTATAAATTAAAACTGTTCATCTATGCTTCACGAATTCGCGGCCATAAATAGCTTCAAGCTAAGGATTCTCTACAGATGCTTACTGAAATGCCTCGTGAGATTTTATACAAATCGGAATGGTTCAAAGAGAGCTGCTGTTCTTGACAACGTTTTCTTTCTCTGTCCTTTCAGATGTCCAAGAACCTTCTTAAATCTTCTCTAGAGGATACAACTCACCCAAACTGTTGTTTTAAATGAGCTGTTTGAAGAACACAGCGTGATATCAGTGAAGCCTTCGTTAGTATCGGGACGGCACAAAAACTCTCTTCAGGTCGAGGTGAAGAGAGTTTTTGGGACGGAAGAAGCGAATATGGTGGTCAATCCAGTGGTCAACGAGAAGGAAAAACCAAGTATATGCTGTCATCAAGAAGGGATACACAACACTGACGTTTTGGGTAAAACATCACCGTAGACAGCTATGACCTTGAAGCAGTTACGGACTTTGCCTTCCAGGGTTATAAATTCAGACAACGACACCAGCACTCAAATCAAACGAAGGCTAACTCTTGCCAATCGCTGCTTTTCTGGGCTAAGAAGGCGATTGAGTAGCAAAGTCCTGTCGTCCGTTTATGCGACCCTCATCATCTCAGACCGGTTCTGCTTTCAGGTGCAGAAGCTTGGACCCTGTCAAAAGCGGATGAAAGCGCTTTAGGCTCTTTAGACAGCGAAATCCTTCGGGTGATTCTTGGCCCCGTCTCCATAGGCGAAGAGTCGTAGATAAAATCAAACTGAACGATCTGTACAGTGACACCGACCTGGCCAAGAGTCAGAGCACAATGACTGCGACGGTTGGGTCACCTAGAGCGGATGGACACCCGCGCCCGGCCCTGAAAATCTTCAAATCTACACTGCAGGGGCAGCGCAATCGTAGAGCACCGAGACTCAGGTGTTGAACGCAAGTGGAAGGTGACCTAAGCCAACTTGGCGTGAACACGAGACGGCTAGCTAAATATAGAAAGCTTTTGGCTGAAGCACAGGTTCATCGCGGACTGTAGCACCACGTAAGGTAAGTAAGAGAAAACTGACACATAAAACAAGGCGGGATAAAAAAGTACGTGTATAAAAATAATGTCAGTTACAGCTGTTTGTTAAGCGCATCCATGTCACTTTAATGGCGCGTGATTTGACCTTTTTTCACCATACGCGTTGACCATTTCTCGCCGTATTGCCGAGCTGCAATAAAATGCAATAAGGCCCCAATATGTCTTTTTTCACGAGCTTCAACCTCTCGCCGAACTTTTTACAAGACTGCTCCTTGGCTGTTCCAAGAACCAGTTTGTATGAATTGAAGTGCCACATGTGAGTTTACACAATATTGGTCTCTCTTTTCTCTGGTCGCTTTTTTAACGTCAAGTGTTAAACAACAAAGTTTTGTGTTCCCAACCAAGTCGCTTCACCCCACAAACATCTTCTGCAAAAAGAATAATTGGCGTTGAAAAAACCTTGTCACTCATCTTTTTTTTTTACTAACGCGGACAGTTGGAACTATTTTAAACCTCTCCGGAATGTGCTGTGCAAATTTTGTCCAAAGTCAGAATCGAGCAACCATTCACATCGAAATACAGGATCACTAGTCCTAGTCTTGGCCTAGGTGACAAAGGAAATTGTCGCTGATGTACGATTTTGACAACACTTATGGCCGATTAAACAATGTGGGATCACACACATTTCGGGGTTAAAAGTTAACTCCTGGGGTTTATCTCGGTTCAACTCGCCAAATTTGATGAGTGAATCCCAGATCACACTCTGTGCGGACAGTTCGAACTTCTTTACCTGCTTTTTGTTTGTGTTTCGGTGGAAAATGACATTTGAAAACAACTTAAAGTTCTTTGAGTGTTCTTTGTCACTTCACAAAGAAAAATGTGAAGTGACATTTGGAAGATTCGAAGATTTCGACAATTGTGTTAACGAGTTACTTCATCCACGATTAACTCACGTTTTTTTTAGGATTTCTCAGAGACTTTTGGAAAAAATCATGTCTAACCGAGTTGTTAGAATTTTGACAATTGTGACTAACTGTAGCAAAACTTGCATGCAAAATTAGCATGACGTGCCCTTGTGACATATAATCGCCACTTAATTATATTTAACCATGTAACAAGTTATCTACTTGTAATGTAGCATGCAAACATAGCATCACAGTAGTTACATGTGATTCCATGCGTCGCGTCGTTTTAATAGCATGTAAAGAAAGGATTTTTTCAACCCTTTTAATGTTATGTGAACAGGGGCAGCATGCGACACTTTGTAGGCGAACTGCATGTAAATGTCACATGCGGCTGCACAAATAACTTCATACCGTCGTCAGTCGCATATATTTTATACGCGTTTTGCGGCAAACACTATAGGAAGGCATAAGTCCAAATGTTGCATGTGTATGGAACAGTTTAAATGTTCCAACAACTACCTAAACGTATTATTATAACTACTGGTGAAATAGCTCACCAGCCTGGCGTTGTTTACATGTCCCCAGATAAAATGAAGTTCTTTTGGACTCTCAGGGGTAAAAATGTGTACCTACGCCAATAAAAGTATAATTGCTGTGCTAAACCTGCCTAAGTACATATCAATGGGACAATCGAAAATTAATGACAACGAAAAAAGTTCCACCATAGATTGTTTCGATAACCAGAAATAAATTATTGATAAGGCGCGTCGGCAGGTAAGGTACTAAGAAAAATTCCAACAAAAACAAGAAAGCTTCAAAGCTTCGATGATTTTTTCCTCCTCAAGCAACACGCGAGCCGGGAAAAAGTGCTATATTTACCCCTTTAGTCCAAAATTTGAATTTATCCTTAAACGATGACATTATCCTGGTTTGCACTTATTATCAGTATTTTGTTTGAACTTTTATCCACTTGTGTGTGATTGAGTAACTTAGATCCTTTTCGTAAACCTTTAGTTTTCACATAATTTCTTTGTTTCGCACTTTTCGAATTTCGAAAATTCGAGTCACTAGTCACTAGGGGCGGCGGATTTTTTTTTGTTATTTTTTGCAAATTTGTATGCAATTTCGTAGGTAAATTCGTATTTTTTCCTAGAAAAGTTAACAGAAACCGAACCGCACGACGTAATTTGATATTCTTATCTGAATCGTCGGTCGGACAGGCCACAAAATTTCCAAGTTCGAAATTTCCAGTCAATGTTTGAAGAGCAAAGGCTTTTTTTTGTTTCACGGCTGTGTGTGAAACGATAGCGAATGGAATGAGATAAGATAGCGGTAATTTGAAACCCTTTTAACACGGCTCAGATAAGGTGCGACGATGTATAGCCAAGTGGAGCTAAATACAAATTCAGTTGAGTTCCAGTGGGGCGATGTATCGCCTGGTTTGTGGCGATGACTCTCTACCGACGCACCTGTTCGGAATGGACAATGGGCTTAATTGTGACGCGCGTGAACAATTGGCTGATTCACTTTCACCCGCAACATGTGAGAAGGCGAGAAGCGAGAGAGTTCAACGGCGACGGAAATGCGCCATATTGTCTCGGTACCTATGTTACTCGTACCCGTTGCTGGTTTGATTTGCATTTTCACTTGTGTTGCACATAGGAGGAGATAATGACTGCCTGGTGGACTTTTAAGGTGTAGGTATACCTGCACAATATTCGAGGCACGCTGCATTTGTTTACAATCGCATTAGTCGCACGGTGAGATTGGGGCGGCGCCGTCGCCTTTGGGGTCCACGAAGAAAGTACGCTGTTGTGGGTGCAAATTTGGCGCAGCAAAGTGATTTGTTCGAGGCGAATAAGGAGGTGCTTTCCTGTTCGAGAGAAGTTGTAATTGCAGTCGAACATGGAGACGTCGGTTTTATTCACAACTGCAGAGCTAATTGTTTTTCTGCTTTCAGGCACGCACGAACGCAACAAAGTGTGAATAAAGCTAATAAGGCATCATTTGTTAATTGGCTGCTACACTGGAAAATATCGTAATAAAAACGTTCGGCTGCCATAACAAGCTCGCTGGCAACACGCACAAAAATGGAAAATGCCTTTCGGTTTCTTTTGAATTGGTCGTGAAATCGAACCGTGAATGGAACGAGATTGCCTGATAAGAGAGCCATACCAAGCTCTTCAAAATTGATTGCTGTTTCATTCTTAAGCAGTCCTGAAATCGATGATAGAATAGTTTTGTCGCTCGTGGAAAAAGTCCCTCAAGATTGATGGATGATGGCACCGGATGCGAAGGTCAACATGAAGACTTTCACACAACACCACACATGCCGAAAATCCACGGGAAGTCCATTAAAAGTGTCGTCCTCCCTGGAGACAGCTATAATTTCCTCCAACATCCACCAGTCTGAGTTCAGTGTGTCTCTGTCCTCAGTCATTTGAAATCCAAAAATCAATAAGAAAAATGTAAAACAAAACAAATACAAAACCACTAAACAGGAAACGCTGAAAACCAATAAACAAACAGTGCCATGCCAACTGCAACCACAAAAGGGAAAAATCGGTTCCACATTCCCTTTTCGGGAAGCGAAAAAAGGACTCAACTGAAAAGGAAACCAATAGTAGAGCACCACGGTCAGTTGGGTTCAAATCAGAACCAGAACTTTATTCATATACGAGTTTCAGTTGTAAGGAAAACGGGACAAAGCGGGATCATGTACAAAAAGGTAAGGCAAAAGCAAGAAAGAACAACAACAACAGCAGCAACAAAGAACATGCCCTGTTTACAACAGGTTCCACCTTCGGTCTTGCAAACACACTTCAATGCAGTGTGCGACTGCAGAGCAGGTGGAAAATTATGTGCGTGTTTTTTTTGCACTCTTATAAGAGTTGGTGTACCTGCAGATAGAGGACGGTGCTTCATGCACACCAGTAGGGGTCATAACAAGTTGTGAAAATTAAATCGCAATGAAGTTAGGTGCAAACAGTAAACGTGCATCATTACTGGAGTGCTTAATAGGAAGGTGCTCGAGATGAGGCAAGACGAATATGGGACTTTTCTTCACCTATAGGAATAGGACCTGAGGGATGGTATAGAAGTCTTTTTTTTTTCTTCAGAAAGTTGATTGTTGCACGCACCCAAAATAGGAACCAAGTCGGTCAATCAGTTTGTGCCTGTTCTCATTTGGTGCATTGCAACGTTATAATGTCAAGAGTTCCTTTGCGTTAGGAAAAATGTTAGTGTTTTAGTCATTGTGGTCTCCTTTGACCCTTAAGATTAACAATAAGATGAGAATTAAAACATTAAAAGTAGTGACAAGGGCACAAGAAAGCTTTGCTTACATAATCCTTAATTTGCTGGACACCATTTAAGGATTTTACGATGGTTTGAAGAATATTTTTGATAGCCATCAAAGTACGGGATTTTTAGGTGGTAATAACAGAATCGTAGAAGTTATGCACCCAAATAATTTGAGAAGTGGGGCGATCGTTTTTTCATTCTGATTTTAATACCGACTGCGCCATTTTGGTATACACAATCTGATTCCATTTAATTAAAATTAAACAATTAATTTCTTAAATAAATTTTTTAGGCTTCTAAGATTTTTAATAACAATCCACAAGATAAGTTAAATCCTGCCGACTGCGCCAAAAGTTTTGTGTTTTTTGCTGCCCTTTTTCTTGTGTTTGAAATTTTTGTTTGTTCATTTAATTTTTTGAAAATTCACGACTGGATATCTTTATCTTTAAGAACCCTAGCGACTGCGCCAGATTTTTGTGTACACAATTTATGTTTGACTTTATAAGCCAGTTAGGAAAGGTTTAGTTTTTAACGACTGGTTTTAAGTTACCCTCGTAGAGTTCTTCGAACTGCACCAATTTTCGTCTAGTTCTGCGTTTTTGCTGCGCCATTTCTTGACTATCTATTTGATGATCTACTTCCTTCGTGATTTCAAAAACATGAGTTTGCTGAGCTCATTTCAAGACGCTCAATTCAAACTCACGCACATTGATGAACGACTAGTTATCAGTTAGCTTTGTGTACCCTACCGACTGCACCATTTATTGTGGAAAAATGTTTAATTTGACTTAATGAGTCTTCTGTTTAAGATAACTTTTATTATCTGTTAATAACTAGTCTAAGTTTCCCAGTACAAGTTTTCGTTTTGGTTTTTGCTACGCTTTTTTGTACTTGCAATTTTTTATTTGAAATAAATAAAAACTAGTTTGCGAAAATGAGTTTGCTAAGTAAATTTTAGGGACGCGGTTATCCATTAACTACCGATTATTAGTTATCTTTGTTAACCCTACCGACTGCGCCATTTTACGTGTACACCATTTTTATTTTACTTTATGAGTTAGTTAGAGGCCAACTGAAGGCTTACTTTTTAACGAATGCATTTAAGTCAACCAAGTGAAGTTCTACCGACTGCGCCATTTTTCTTTTAATTCATTGTGTTATGAGAAAATTCTATTTGTTTTTCGAATTTTCAATTTAGATTTCATATAAAATATAAACATGGGTTTACTGAGTTATTTTTAAAAACTTTTTTTTAACGCAGCCTTCCATCAACGACTGAATCAGTCAAATTTGTGAACCATACCGACTGAGCCATTTTTAGTGTTAACAGTTTTTATTAAACTAAATGAGTTAGTTAGGTCAACTTGAGGGTTACTTTTTAACGATTGCAATTATAAGTCACCCATTCTCTTCTTTTCTTTCTTTCGAATTCTTTCAACTGCGAACAATTTCTTCTAATTCCTTGTGTGTACGTCCTTTTTAAAGCAAATCGATGAATAAATTATCGATCAATGAATTGTTATCAATTAACTTTGTAAGCCCTACCGACTGCTCCATTTTTCGCCATACATAATTTTCATCTGACTTAATAAGTAAGATACGATAGCTGTAGGAATTCTTCTTAACGATTGTTTTTTAAGTTACCCAAATAGATTTTCACCCACTATGCAATTTTTTGTCTATAAACCTAATGACTGTTCAATTTAAAATACAAACTCAGCATATTTTGCCCAATATACGATGAATGGTTAACAACTGCACTATAAGTCACCTAGGTAGTACCCTACCGACTGCGCCATTTTTTAAATATGCACATTTTGTTCGATTTAAAATGAAATTTTGTGCTGTTAAGACAGCTTCACCAATTCCATGAACATTGAGTACAGACGTCAGATAAAATATCTGTAATATATCGACTGCGCCATTTTAGAGGGAAGAAGTTTTTATTTAAGCTTAAATACAACTTTGATTTTGTTAAGTTAAAATTTTTCGAATCAAAAAATTCTTTACTAAGGACTGTTTTTTAGTTAGTTATTTAGGACAAGCCCTATCGACTGCGCCTTTTTTCGGATATGACGGCTTTATAGCTGTCCACTCCAGTAAATTGATTTTTTAGTTTTTTTGGCTCTTGGGATGTGCAATTGACCGGCTAAACAAAATTTACAAGGACTCAATACTACATACCTACTTAAAAAAACCCTGAGCACAGTTTGGTTTCAAATTCAATCTTTGTCTGTCTAATCCTAGTAACATGTGCGAAAATTCCACCAAGTTACTTCGATGACAAATTTCTGCAGTCGTTTTGAATTCTGTCCACGCGAAATAAGTTATTTAACCTTATTTTACCGACTGCGCCATGACTGATGTCGAAAAGCCAATAATTCGACCGGTGCGAAGTACTCTACACGTTTAGCATTAACGATAAAACATGAAACGACAAAGAAAAAATATTGCAGAATAAGTCCACTCCTCATATTAAAAGAAGGGTTAAAAGTTCTTCTTTATGAATGAAAAGTTCTTCTTTTCTATGAACATGAATAATGAATATGAGTATGAATAACTCAAAATTCAGACTTTTTGTGGCCATGAGCTACTTTATTTGGTCGTATATATTAACAAATCTCTTCGACTGCGCCATTTATTAAATTATAATGAATAAATCTAAGTATTTGATTAGTTTAGCAGCCAACTACTCAAATTTATTGAGTTAATTTGTTAAAAAATTCGGAATGTCAAAGCATTACGATAAAAAAACATGTTGTTCCGTTATGTCATTAAATTCACGTCTTTTTTTGTATGTTTAAGTTAAATGGTTTTTAATAAGTAACTAAATATTTTTTGTTTCAATGTAAAGGCCAATGAATCGCACCCGTCACTGCTTCAATTCATGAAACTGTTTCGATGTGCTCTAATCGACTGCACCATTAATTTCAGATTATTTTGAAGTTTTACGTTTAGAGAACAATTGTTTTGATGTGCTCTGATCGACTGCGCCATTAAACTTTGCGTGGTCTAGAACCAACTTATGATTCTAGATGTTATGAGAAATTTGTAACTATGTTGCCTCGATTTTTTGTACATCGCGGCGTAAGCCATAGAATCTTTGCATCCTAGGTCCCAGCTTTAAGACGACCAGGAAAACCAAATCTCGATTAAGTCGCCAAACCGACACGAAAGTCAAAGTCATTTGTCTACACAACTGGAGGCAACGTTAACAAAATCCCAGACCCTAACATTATTAATGATTGTCGTTCTGTATGTGAAAACGTTTCACAATTGTTTGCTTCTAAAAAAAAGACATTTAATCGGTGAGAGTAGGTCTTACCGACTGCGCCATTACTTTTCGCAGTCGGTAAGACCTGTGTTCCTACTATTCCAGCTCTAGTTCCAAATAAGAAATATAATGTTCCAATATCTTTATGATTAGTTAAAAAAAATCATTGTTGCGATTAAATGGCTAAAGTTGAGGCAATAGACTGTAAATATATTTATAAGAATTATTCTTTTGAAAATGAGGTCTAAGACTATTGTACTGGACTAAAAAAAGTGGAAGGTTACTAAACGCGTCAAGTAGAAAGAAAAATTGTTGTGGGCTAAGTAGGTGCTGAAAGAAACTAATTAGGACTTAAGTGTCTCTTATAATACCATATTCATGTCAAATTAAGAGACTAGGTAACTTAGTATATTATTTGAAGTCCCTAGAGGCTCTTTTCAGTTTAGATTTAGAAGTGACAACAACAATTTTTGTAACATATTTATACATATATGAAAATTTAAGAAGTGTGTTTAAATCGGGAGATTGTGATCTTACCGCCATTATTCCAAGTCGACACAATTTTCTGTGCTGCTAAACTAAGCTAAAATTGCTTCAAGTAACTCCTCCACCCTTCACAATGTTACTACGTCTAAAGAACTTTCTCAAAAGGATGCCAGGAACTCTTGGAGTTGTTTTTTGCTTTCATATTTCGCTAATCTTTTATTAACTACATCATCACGATTGTCGTCTTATTTTGTAGAAGCAAGTATTTAGTTATATTCAGGGCCGATTTTACAGTCGAAGTTAAGTATAGGTTCTGACACTTCACTCACTCAGGATGAAATTCCGTTTTCACATTGACTTTTTTTCACTCACACACTTAAGTCACCGACATTGGCGACTTAAGTTTTTCACAAAAACTTTCACAAATGAAAAGCACATCAATGTAACAATAAGGAATGGAAAAAGCTTAAAACCAAAACTATGCACTGAAAATGTTTATTGAATGATTCAAAAATTACAAAACAAAATTGTTTTGACAGCATTTTCTGGGAGCTTACGGCTAATATGCAAAACCGTCAGCGGAATCGGAACGGAGGCTGAGTATTGAAGCGTTCTCAACTTAAGTTTTACTTAAATTGACACTGTGAAATCGGCCCTCAATCTCTTCATTATTTACAGTTTCTTTGAAAACTTTTATTTAAAGGTTCCGGATAAAAACTTTTGCATTTTGCCCCGTAAACAGAAAAATTGTCTGATTAACATTTTTTTAGAACCGTTTTCAATGGTAGGCACTTCGGTTTAGTTTGCATAGTTTTATGTCTCGTCTGCTAGATTATTCTTCTTCCTGGTCACGGCAATTCGACTATAAATGCGTACTTGCTGAGTGAATCCCAATGATCTAGTAGGTTATCAGTCTTATGTCATAGGAAGATGCAATCTTAAAACTTTTTTGTTATTCTCCACGTCTCTTTGAGTTTTATGACTACCAAAAATGCTTTCAAATTCAAAATCAATTAAGTCTTAATCCGATCATTTGCTTTGTGGCTTATAACCAGGCGGTTGTATGTCTACTCTGTACCGACCTAGCTATGAAAAAAATACATTATTTAAAAAAAAAAAACTCCACGTAATAGTTTTATCACCAACCAAAAATCTCACAGCCCCATAAAGGCTTCTAGATATATTCAAATTATCTTAATTAACAACTTCAATATACTTCGCTCACGCTTTTCACCGAAAAAAATAAAATTCAAGTGTAGGCAAAAATAAAACTCGTTCACTCATCGATGTGATGATTGAGCTGATATTTAGTTAGATACTGGTGCGCACAAGGCTTTAAGAGAAAAAAAATTTATATATTGCATAAAGAGGGCAGCACAAAATGTTTATGACTGGTTATCGCCGGCCATCCGTAGGAGATATAACCTGAATCTATTAAATGCGAAGAAGAAAATATGAAATAATGGCAACATCAAGTGCTTCCGGCGATGCCGTTGGGTTCAAAACTCGTTTACAATGAAGACGAACGTTTTTTTCCGTTCGAATCAAGCTCATTTGGATTTTGAAATATCTATTTGTGTAGGTAAATAAACTTTGCCAGTGTTGAGTGTTCTGTAACTTAGGAAGCAGCATCTCTAAAATTAAAGGACTGCCTGGTGTAGTTACAAAAGGTCTGTTAGATTTAGCGGCCTTGAGTGAGAGTTAAAACTTTATTTACACTTATGGGGTCGGCCCTAACCATGTCAGACCTACCTAATAGTGCAGTATTTATTAGGAGGAGTGTCTAGGAGGAGTAACAGCGAAGTATCAAAAATGAGCTGGGAGGAAACTCGCATTGTCTAGGCCTAGGATACTGGACGGCTGGATGGAGTATAAGGCACAATTTTTCAGATTTTTCACGAAAGACCAAAAGTTCTTATAGACAGCTTCACAAACAAGTTTTGGCTTTATCTTCGTCCTGTTACAATAATAAATGACTTTCTCAAATGACAAAGTTATAGCTCAAATGACAAATGTGTTTTGTATAAAAAGTCTTAAAGTACTCATTTACCAATTCGATTAGTTGGGACTAGAAATTCTGGTGAAATCTGTTTGTGTGTCTAAGGATACAAGGCTTGGGAACAAATTAGTGTCTTATGTACTCTTTTGATTGATTCGGCAACGCTTGTAAAAATGTCCCCTTGTAAAAATGTAAAAATGCACCCGGCATATTTACTCTTAAGCCTTCCTAACGATGCAAACACAACGAAAGCAGCGACCCAGCGCCAGCAGCAACCACTACAAGATTGGGTCGTTAAAGGAGCATTGATGATGCCTCAATTTCGTTAAAGGAGCAACCGATGCCTCAATCCTTTTTATAGACAAAGTTAAAATTTTGGTGAAAGTCCTTGACTGTAGAGACGCAGTCGCGTCATAGTTAGTGAATTCTGCTTGAAAACAACGTCATGCTTTAACGAGGACTCCGTTTTGTGTTAATAGAAACGTCAAGCAGCGAAATTCAGATTGGAGTCTACGACTTATGTGCCATTGTTGAGCCGGTTTAGGGCCATTTGAAAATGCTGTTTCAAATAAAGGGCAGGGGCACGATTCGTAGATTAAGAAGGCTCTTGCTGCTCTTCACTTCTAACACTTGCACCGGCGTACAAAGCTAGATACCGATTACTATTCTCAGAGATTAGTAACTAGGATGTCACTGTTACTATCCTAAGAAGCTAGACCTTAATACGAGAAGCTAAAAGCCAGAACAGATCTGTTTAAAAAGAGAATTTAAAAAAGCTTGTGCCCTGGGACCCGAGGAAAATATGGAAATGGAAAACTAAACTAACCTAACTAATCCTCGGACCTTACAACGTTAGCTTCAGGCTTGAACTGTATTAACCTTACCTCTATCCTTCACTTTCCATATATTTCACTCAGATAAGGGTTTGTCAAAAGCCCGATAAGGCTACTTGAGCAAGTGTTAGCCAGCCTGCATCTCTCGTGGCCGTTTTTGTTAGAGGAAGGCCTTGGTTATCCCCGCGTTGGGCGCCATAATTGTGCTTAGGGTTCAGGGCAATGAGACATCTCGCTGAAAGTGTTGGAAGTGTAGAGCGGCAAGAATACCTTTCCAAACGAATATCCTATTCGGTAGATCATAAGATTCTTAATCGTAGAATTGTTGGTTCAGACGCCACGTTGAGTGCCACTGTTGTTACTTACTGGCCTTTTCCCTGCCTGGGAAATTTCTCCATCTAAATCTACCCACCGTAATCTCATAACCTCGTAAGGTAAACCACATTCTAGAACCATTTTAATCTTACCTTTATCCTACACTTTTTCAAACCGCATTTACCTCACTTTCCATGTCTCACTCAGTGAGCGCTTCATAAATAACCCGAAGCTACCGAATGTTATTGATAAGCCCACACGTCGTCTAAGAACCCATAATCATCAGTATCTCTCGTGGCGTTCCTTTGGTTAGCCCCACGCTGGGTGCCATTGTTCGAACTTATTATTCAGACCACAGTTGAGCCTTAGTGAAGGTGTTGGTAGTGTAGAGCGGCAAGTACCTTTCCAAACGAATAACGTAGTCGGTAGAGCATGAGACTGCTAGTCTCAAAATTGTTGGTCCCGGTCCCACGTCGGGCGCCATTGCTGCGAGTTTGGTTAACGCAACAGAAACAAATTGTTTAAAAATAGGGGGCAGCACCAACACGAGAACTCAGCTGACTCTGTCCGATTGAAAACCTCAAAATTTGATTCTATACAGCCTGTTGTCAAAATCGAGCCTGTCTTCTTTTACTCGCTTTTCTTCTGACCGGAAAAAGATGTAAGCTAAACCTACGATAATCTTGCAAAATAAACCTCATTTTAGACCTCTATCAACCTTATTTCAAACCGCATTCACCTCACTTCATATGTCTCATTCAGTAAACGCTTCATCAAGAACCCTAGGCTGCCTGACATTGTCGGTTATTCCACATCTCATACTCAGATCATACCTCAGTATCATACCTCATGTCGCATGGCCGACTTTGTGTGAGAATGCTCCTTAGTTTGGCCCACGTTGGGCGCCATTGTTTTAATTATAGTTCAGGTCGCAACGACGTCCGAACGGCGCGTGGGTCGCAAGAGCGTAAACAATCTACTCAGCCGAATAATTTAATTGATAGAGCATGAGACTCTTAATCTCAAAATTGGTGCTGCGCGCTCCACGTTGGGCGCCATTGTTGCGAGTCAGGTGAGGGCTGCAGAGACGAATTGTTACAAACAAGAAGGCAGCGGCATGACGAGAACTGAGCTGACTCCATTCAATAGGAAATCTCAAAATTTGGTCATTTCCGCCCTGTTGTCAAAATCAAGGCTGCCTTACTTACTCTACTGACTCTTTCCCTACCTGAAAAAAAAAACTTTAAGTCTCCAAACCATGCACTATTGCTTCTGCCTTGGGCTGAATAGGGTCTGTGGTCTCTAACAGGGTGGCGGTGCCTGGAAAGGGAAGTTCAATGTGGCTGAGTATTTGTAGTATAGTGTGAATTTTTACCCTGTCAAGAACTAGACTTGGGATATGCTTGTATTCTAACAGGACGTGATTGGGCTCGTTCTTAGTAAACAATTAGAAACTTCCTAAGAATTTAAAACCCCTATTAAGGCCGGGCTTATACTGCCACTGAGGTCGGAGTCTGTTGAATATGTTGTTGCAAGGAATTAAAGAATAGTTCATGGGCTGGACGTTGGATACGCGTGGACTTCCAGTCCATCTGTGCTTCCCAAGAAATGGCTGCCTGATTCAGAAACTTGCAAAGCTCTGCTGTGGTCTAAACACAGTCAAGGTGCTCAAGCATGTTTACTTTGATGACATTTACGAGATGTGTGCTGATTGTCTGAGATAAAAAAAAACCAACGCTCTTGCCAACAAGATTAAGACTCAACGACTGGAACCAATTGTCTGCACCTTAACGAAAGAAAAGGTAGGCTTAAAACTACCTAGCCTGTCAGCAAGTCTCAATATTTTTTTTTTTACGCCGATACGCCTACCAGCTCCAATTCCAATACCACTTCTCCCTAGCATTCCCCATCTTTCTCATGCATTTTGGATAGTTTTCGTGTCGGGCCCATAAACGACACCCAAATTGGGCCGACAACTCCGGGTGGTTTTTACCATAACCAGATTTGAACGGCTTATCCGGCAGGTGTTCGGCTTCGATTTTCTACAGTCGACTCCTGATGAGATGGAATCAACTGCGTCATCAATCGATTTCCTAATGCAAATGGAGCAAGCCACGAGCCCTAAATCCTGTATATCCTTGAAATTATCCTTCAATTACGCCCGAAGGCACCATTGTTCCAAATTAATTCGCCCCAAGAAACAGCAATGAATCAATGTCACCCCGACACAACTCGAACAAGAAAAAAAAAAACTTTGGAATGTTTTTTCCCCTCACAACCAGATGATGCTGTTCTGCTGCTGAGCTGCACCCATTATCGACATCGATACCACACATTCCCCGTCCCCGTCACCTCTGTTACGTGGTGCGTGCGTAAACAACTAGAGAGAAACACTCACCTCCTCAACCTGTTTGTTGTCGTCCATGTTGGTGGTGGTGGTGGTGCTGCTGCTGCTGGTACCATTAAGGCTGTCCCGAAGGCCAACTACAGTGGTCAGCGTTTCGACCAATGTCGAAGGCTCCTCAATGGAGGACGACGCCGCCATAGTGGTCGTAGCAGCTGTTTGCTGCTGCTGCTGCGAACTGGTCGTTGTGGCCGCCTCGAACAACGTAGTCGGATCGCCGCCCGTTTCCTTGTATTTTTCGACATCGGACAGCAGGCGTTCCAGGTACTCCACGTACAGTGTCTCTTGTTCGAGTTCCTTGGTCAGTTCGAGGATCTTCTGCTTGTGCCGTTCGAGACTGGCGCGCACATCCTGCTCCCAGGCGTCGGACAACGAGCTCTGGGGGAAGCGCTGCATCCACAGGCGTTGGAAGTCACTGAAAACACTCATGTCGCGCACTATTTTTAGAAGCACACGACGTCGACGACGACTACGACGACGAAATACGATTCACTCGGATTCTTTGTGTATTTTCGGATCGAAATCGACTCTTTGGAGTTGGATTTGGATTTTTGGAATTTGAATCGCGCTGCGCCAACCCGGAGTTGGATTCACACTGATCGGATATTCTCTCTCACACTAATTCACACTTTTTCGGATGGATTTTTCTTATTTTTTTGGAGGCTGCAGGGGCCACAGCCTACTAACATCTCACATTGCGTCGTGGAGGTTTGATTTTTTTAACACATTTCCTCTCGTTTTTCACGGGGACACACAAACAACCGAGGAGTGTGCGGTGCACTTTTATTGATTTTCTTGGTAACAGAGGCAGAGTGGCACTCGAGGACCAAGAGATGGGTTGCACGAAATTTTCTTTTGTGTGGCGTCGCACTCGGTTTTTGATTTGGAAAATTAGGGGGAAACGTAAAGAAAAGAAAAACAGAGACACCCGTCGCAGTCTCGGTTTACACGTCGGTTTCGCTGAGATTCAAAAATGCATTCGACCAGCAAGCACGGAGAAATCGGTTGGACTGAAGTTGGATAAAATTTGTCGGCCGCAGAAATTTCTGTGAAAACTCTCCACTGTTTGCATGCGGCTGGTGGCTAGCAGCTCGACGGATTGTCAGTGGCGGCCATTTTGGATTTCTTTCGTACAGTAGCGGCTGTAAAGTTTGAATGAAAACAAATAGCGGCTTTCTTTATGGTTCGAAAACAGGGAAAAGGACCAGGTTATGGTGTTTGCAGGTTGACACCATCAAATTGATTGTCATTAAACATGTAATGAGTTGCATTCATACGATGATGATAAGTTCAAGCAATGGTCTGTGTTTGACTATTTTAACACCGCCAACGCATTTGAAAAAGAAAAACACCGTAGTTACGCTTATTCGTTCAAATCCAACTCAAAAACAAGAGATTTAATAGAATTAAAATGTGCAGCAATTTTGTCATTATTCCAGTATGATGAGAATTCGAAACTACCGTCCTTCGTCCCAACCATGACGGAGTTGTAGAGTGTAAACCAAATTCATTTGCGGTGTTTGCGGCGTTTTTCTTATTTAAATACATTGTCAGTGTTTATTCCCGCCAACCACCATGGCTTACGACAAGCTTGAACTTATGTAAGCCATGTTTTAAAGAGAAGCATACTCTACTCATATAACTTTATTGTAGGGAGTATGGTAAACGCATTGATTGCCCAGTTTGTGGTGAGCGAACACATTTGCACTGCATTTTCTGAGAGTATATTTTAAGTAGCAGAATTGTGATGTACATACCTACTGATGCAAGAATATGATTTAGAAGTTTTAGCAAACAAAAACAGTACACGATATACCTTCTGGTGGTTGCTTGTTCTCACTCTAAGCTTTTGTCTGCCCAGGTGACGGACAGGGAAACGTTTGCAAGAAACGATGGGTACTGGTATAAAAGTAATAGCTTGTCTACACCGAGCGCTAGTCGTCGATTAATATAAATCTTTATTAAATCCTCTACAAATCACGTGATTTATCATACAGATTTAAATCCTCTCGGCAAGCGATTAAAAATAAATCCTCTCATAAATCCCATTCACCCTTTTCACAAACCTATTTTCTGCACCTTTATAACAGTTTGAGAATCAAAAAAGGAAACTGAAACTGTCCCTGTACGACAGATCTGTCACAAGTACGTTTTCTATTGTGATTTTTACAGCGAAAATCGGAATGGAAATGACATCGCCATTCTCTTATGAGAGCCAAAATGACAGAAACAGAGTTTTCGTGTCAAATTAATCCTATATTTGTCCGATGGAGCCACTTTGGGATTTATTTTAATCATCTCCCGCTAATCTTCTTTTAATTATAGATGGAGACATAGTATAATTCAGACTAAAATCAGTGCCATAAAGACAAATTCAGTGGCGTCTGTCTCAAATTAAACGGCTTCCTGGTCGGATTACAACCATCCAGGTTGGTATAAATTTTCGCTATCCAGATTATGAGATACTCACAATTGAAATAAACCTGCAAGATCGGTTTTTAAGCAACTTCCCTCATTTTCTTTGACCGTGCTTAAGAGATACGATTGTTTCATGTAGATCTTAAGGGCCAGTTTTTCAGTGCGACATCATCAAAACGTTGGGGTTAAACTGGGGTTAACAGCAGCAAGAAGTTTCTCATTCAATTTTGATTCAGGGTCTTAAGCTTAGATTAGACTGCATGCTTTTTTGGCACATTTGACGTAAGAATATATTTGCAGCTTTTTTCTTCTTAGGTACGTTACCTGATTTGGTCGTCCTGCCACTCGCCTTTCACCTCCTTGAAAAATAAACTGGAAAAAACATCCTTTTGTCGCGACACGCACACACGACCTTAAACAAAACAAATTAAAGGCATTTCCATCAAAACGTTAGACAATTTTTTTCGCAAGGTACATTCAGGTATTTTCTAGGCATTGCCTCAAAATGCTGCCATTTTCTTAAATGTGCGATTACATTGCATGTCTAATAGCTGGAGCACAATGAGTATCTGTGTCTGTGGCTGTGTCTCGCAGTTCAGCTTACAGGAACACGTATATAGCGCCACAATGCGTGTCTCGCTGTGTCTCTGATTTTAGGTGAAAAATGTGCCGAGACACAGCGACAGACACAGACACAGACACACATTGTGCCCGGCTTGTTAGTTGGTATTTTTAGCTGTCAAGAATGCACGCATTTTGTCTCATTTTGACAGGACGGCATTTTTAAGCATCGGTAAATCACGATCACTTTGCATGATGCTTAATGCCTGTAAGATGACAGAAAAAATGCCTCTAGGCACGCAGTCTAATCTAAGCTTTACTCTATATCGGTTTTACTTGCCAAATTTAGTGGTTTAACCCATAATTTCTCTTTTTTTCAGGAGAAAAACTATCAAACGAGTGCCAATTGAACGGTTTCAAGGGAGTATAGAATGCTCCCGTACGACCAACCGAAAAGGCCATTCCTTGCCATTTTGGCATATTTGACGCAAGCAGAAAAAAAGTGTATGGGTATGGAAATCTTGGTGACTACCAACGGAAGATGTTCAGTGCCAAGATTTCTCAGCGAAACACACGACCTAAAACGGAGGTTAAGACCAATTTTGATTAGACAAAATGCTGTTATCAAGCAAATGTCCCTTGCTTGGCAATTGATGTCTTTTTATGTTAGTATTCTGATGTGCCAATTATGGCCTTTTCGGCTGGTCATCCGGGAAACTCCTGGACTCTCCTGAAACTGTTTTTTTTTTTTGACTCGTTTGACAGTTCCTCTTCTGGATAGAAGAGAAATTTGCTTCTCGTTTTGAATCCAGAATCAAAACCAGAAGTACGCCCACAATCATACATGTGTCAATGTCAAGTTGGATAAATGTCATTTGTCTACTGTAGAATAGCTTTTGCTTCACAAATACAACGCTAGACAAACTTCAAAATCAAGAAAAACGTGTTTGGCTGATCCGGGATCGCCAACCGATCGCCATTAGTATTCTCTTCTTTAGTTGTTCTCCCTTTTGCAAATTTTTCAATGTTTAACAAACTGCTAGCTTGTCAGTTTTGACAGCGCTGCAGGTCCCTCTTTCGTCTCTTTTTATGCACCAGCTTATGCATTTTGACTTTTCATTTTCGGTGGTAAAAAATAACACTGTATATCTGGAATTTCAGCAAAAGGCAACGCTCGTGCGACACTCTTGCAATAATCATGGAAATTTCGATTTTAAATTATGGAATTGGACAAAAATTAATCATATTGGAGTACTAACTGACTACTTAGTTCTTCTTCCTGCCATAAATTGAGAAAAATGCATATTTCTCCTCCCAACATTTGGAGGAAATTTTTTATTCTAAAAGATCAACAATTTTTATGAAGCTTAACAATCGTTCTCAGGAGGCTGTCCTGTAACATAAGAAGAAGACTTCAGCACCAGATGCCCGGTGTAAGAATTATCTAGGTTAAAAGTAAACTTCCAAGTACCGCCAAAGTTCCTTATCGACTCTCAGCTCCACCCTCACTTAGAATCGCCTGAAAAAATCTGAGATCCCCATCACAAAACACGCTCGAATCCTTTGTAGATTTACAAACTATTTTTATTATCTCAGGCATTAAAAAAAACGATCTCGCGTTTAGCTTATCCTTGTTTCTGTGCCAGTTCTCTCGCCCTGGCGCGTTCCAGCTTGGCGATGCGGGCCAAACTCTTCGAGCCCAAGATACCGCCTCCCCAGTGTTTCCTGATTTCGTCATGACGATCGTTGTAGTTGGTCTTGACGGCTTCCAAGATCTTGCTCAGGTTAGCCTTGTCGTTGGGCTCAACACCAGTCAGAGCGAGGGTGGTGCAAGTCTTGCGACGGACCAAGAGTCCCAAGCGGGCCTTGCCCTTAACAATGCAGTATGGGACACCCATCTTGCGGCACAAGGCTGGAAGGAACAGAACCAACTGGAAAGAAAAAACGGAAAATTAGTTTTGTTTGTTAAGGTGAGTTGGCACAGCTAAGAGGCTTTGCTCTCAGGTGTCAAGTTGCCACAAAATTGGTGGATGTGATTCCACTTTCAGTTGAAGAAATTCAAAGGTTATTCATCACGGAAATTAGGGCAGCTCCACTTGTTTTTCAAACTCACCTCCAATGGATCAACGTCATGAGCGATGACAACCAACTGGGCTTTCTTCTGCTCGATCAGCTTGGTGACGGTGTTGGTACCAGACTTGACGTAAGTTGGCTTCTTCTTGGGCTGGACCTCCTTGCCCTTGGTCTTGGCCTCGGCGAGCTTCTTCAAACGCTGCTTCTTGGCCAAGGCCGACTCGGGCCTGTACTTCTCCAGCATCTTGAACATCTTGACAGCGGTTGTCTTGTCCAAGGTCTGGCTGAACTGGTGAATTGGTGGAGGCACCTTCAAACGCTTCTGGAGAACAGCCTTTTGACGCTGGACGCGAATGTATTTTGGCCATCTGACGAAACGGGACAGATCGCGCTTGGGCTGCACATTCTGACCTGTAAAGAGGAGACAAGAGTCACAAACCGAACAAAAGATGAAGGAAAAGTTTCCACTTACCGATGCCAAAGTTCTTTGGCCTCTTTTCGAAGAGCTGGTTGACAGTTTTCTTGACAAGTGGCTTCTTCACGGCCAATGGAGCTGGAGCAACTTTCTTGGTCACTGGCTTCTTCTTCGGTCTTGGCTGCAATGAACATAAAACACACAAGACACATTAAAATAACATCACTTTGGGGGAGAAACATTTGCAATTCATTTTCACTAGTGGGCCCCACCGGTGGTGTAAACAAATCGAAATTATTTCTGGGAAATCACAGTAAACTGAGGAAAATTCAATCGACACTTTGATTGGAATAACATTTACCTTCTTAACAACCATATTGGATTATTGTTTTATTTAACGATGTTAAAGTAAAATGCAGATTTGCGGCGGCCCTAAAAAAAGAGCTGCTTGTATGTCTGCCTGTCAAAAAGGTAAAGGAGTTGAGCAAACGGAAATGGCGCACATGTTGTTTTCGAAATGTCAAATGGGTTGATGGGGCGACATCTGTGGGAAAGTAGTGATATAAGGGTGCATGGTAAGGCTGGCTAACTTATTTTTTGAGTTGGATGCAAATTGAAACTGATTATAAAAACACGGCTTCTTTTCTCTGTCAATAGTCTTTCCTCTGGGCCAAAACTTTAAATTCTTGTACTCACGATACCTACCCCCTTTGGCTAAGCCATACAAAATTAAATTTCATATTGAAAGATGAAAAATTACAACAATTTACAATTCTACAAATATTATAATAATGGCTAGTCATGACCATTTCAAACGCTGCCAGGCAAACATCGTCAGGAACCTCTACATTATAATGATGCTTAAACTAAGGAACACAATGATGTAGCTGCAGCGGCAGTAGCAGCGGAAGTAAGAGCTGTCAAAAGTTAAAACACGTGTATTCAGTGTACTGCGCACACAATGTGTGGCGGCAGCGGCAGTAAGAGTTGGCCAACTTTTAAATTGTGCAGCGTTACACGGTTGAAAGTGCTGCACGGTTGATAGTTCGCTTCAAGGAAAGTAAACAATGGAGGAAAGAACGTCGAAAAATTTATTAAAATTGTGAAAAATCAACTAATTTTATGGAATTTGTGTTCCCGCTTTAAACTAAATAATGATAAAAAAGCTCAGGAGTGAAAATTCTCAGCCGTTGCTTACAAACTAGGTATCTGTCTGACATAAGAGCGCTTCACCATTGTGTTCAAGATTTTCCTTTGCCGCACCGCACAGGTCCGCGCTTCATACTGCCGCTGCTGCTGCATACTACCGCTGCGGGCATTGTGGCTCTACGCAAAAGGCGAATGGCCTCACTCTAGATAAAAGCGTTTCACATTTATAAGGTGCCGCTGTCAGAATAAACCCTTCAATCGGGCGAAGAAGACACCATGTAAAAATAAAACAAAAAAAAACAGTGGCGCAACAGCACGACGTGAGCCTAGGTCGATTTATCAACCTTGCATGCTGTGTGTGTTATATTCTTCTCATACAAGTGAACCGAATCCGAGCGGTTCTTTGAGAAGTTTGTTAAGAAATTACTCTCGGACAGTTTCCGTAGCATTTCGCCACTTCGTAACGCGTAAATTATTGCCACTTAATTATTGACACTAGATTTATTAATTTCACGTTAATAGTTACGAATTCCTACTTGGGCATACTTCTCCGTTTAGAGATAGGCTATAGAGAGGGCCAGCTATAAAAATGTGAAAAAATTTGTAAGCTGACATCCGTAATGAAAAATAAGGCTTTGTATTTCTGTAATAAAAATAAATTTAAATAATGCTTGATTTACATGGTCAGACAAGTAATCACGCACAGAAGTTTAGAGGGAGAATTCCGTTTCCGTTCAACCTATGCTAATGTGCGTACGAGAGAGACCAAAAGAATTTAGTCTGCCTTAATTTGCTATAATTTTTTCGAATACTTAGATCTGGCATCACGGATCTAAACAAAAAATTTTCCTTATGTCACAAAAACCAAAGAAAATCGTGTCGTTCTTGCTTTTGCGAGATTTCGTTGTAGAAAAGAACAAATTATTTTAGACCATTTTGTAGTCAGCTAATTTGCATTTAATCATCGTTTGCATTTAATCATCTGTGCCAGAAATCCTGCACCTTAATACGTTATTGCTGGATTTACATGGTCATGCAAGCTATCAGGTACAGAAGTTTAGAGGGAGAGTTCCGTTTCTTTACAACCATTGCTTCTATATGACTATGAGAGAGATAAGAAGAATTCACTCTGCTATAATTCGATATAATTTTTTTCTAGTGATTCGATTTGGCATCACTGACAAAGGTAAACAAACAATTTTCAAATGTCAAAAATTCTTAAGAAAAATTGTGTAGTTCTTTTCTTGGTTTTGACTTGCAATGAATTGGACCTAAAAGGGCATAAATATCCAAGGAAAACTCAAGAAATTTCGTTTTTTTTTTTGCGAATTCGCGGATTTATAATCCACGTAAGACATAATTTCCTTAAGCTCCATTGAACACTCGTCACTTCCTATCATGTTTTGTCTTTTCAAATCGAAAATTGCCCAAATTTTATTTCCAACCTTTGACGAACGTCTCAAAGAAATCTCCTCAACAGGAAGACTTGAAACTCTTGAGGGAGCTAGCCAAGTCATATGATTCGTGCTTGGCATCAGAGTCCTTGATCAAACAGATTTCAAGTCTATTGGATATAGGCTTGAACAAAACATGGCAAATTCCTTGGTCTCCTCTTCCACAAGGAGTTGGTTCTGGGCAAGATCGACATAGTCAAGGCCACCATCAATTGTTGGTGGTTAAGAAGGTGTTGTTTCTCTGTGTTGCCGCTTGCCACGTTGACATTAACTCGACGAACATGTGCAGGAAATTCATTTGTCGTTAAAGAAACATTGGCAGAATGTTCCCTGCACATTGGAGGGACCACCACAAACACATAAATAAATACAAAAAAATTTTAGTTCAATCTTTATGTAATTTTTTATTATTTTTTATCTTGAGATTGAAATCATTTGCGCGGTTAATCGAGTTGGCAAGCAGCACTCTTGGTTATGGTTCTGTTACTGGGTTCTTTAGCTATATGTATTTTTCGAAGGAGCCTCCTCAAGCGGACAATATCGGCTTCTCTATTGTAGGATACAGATAGCATGTTCAATTGTCTCCGGTTTAAAGTAATTTTCTCTCAAAGTTTATAATATTTCAGGCAGAGGCCGTACGGTTCATCTTTTAAAAGGAAATGAGGTAAACTGGCCGTCAAACACGGTAAGCCAGCCAGCGCCAAAAACGTGAACAATAATCCGACACCTTGGGGCGGGTTATCCTACGGCTTTTAGGGGGATTCATCCTGTGATAGGTTTTTGGTTTGCTAACTCAATTTCTAGGTCAGAAAATCATTTAATATTCCCTTTCGGACACAGAGCGCATTCCCCAAAAAGAAAAGAAATTTTTTAGTCGGAGTTTCTGAAACAATTGTCTGTATCACTCACAAAAACATAATCAATACCGGCGTATTTAATGTAGCGGGAAAAGCTGCTAAACTCTTCTGTGGATGGACTTAAAGCCATTTTTCGGTCTCCGTCGAGTCCATCGTTTGCTGTCCGATATATCCTATATCCTATATGTCCTATATATACTTTTAATTAAAATGTTCAATTACCATCGTCATTGTGCTCCATCTTTTACTTTGCTCCCTCCTTCTTTATTTTTCCACGAAATGAAGTGACAGAAAGCAAAACGTTATCTGAGAGAGGCCGCCATTTTTTCTAGGAAACCAGACGAGCGGACATTAATCGCTATAATATTTTGACGTGCAAACACGCAGATATAATTCCTACCACGTAAAAAGTAGTGCCAAGCAAAAAACGTGATACGTATTTTTATGAATTTTATGTTCTTGTCCCTTACTGTCCTTTGATAACTTAGTATCGAGCATCGCACTCGTTTTGCGTGATAGCTTTGCGTGACCATGTAAATCCAGCATAATTCAACAACGATTTCGATTCCGTATTTCCCAAAAAGTCGGACAACAACGATAGTGGATATGGCACGCGCATTGCATTCAGCTGCTCACAGCTAACACTGCGGTGTCGTGTGTCGAGAACAGAAAGGTTCAATACATCGGCGTGTCACAAATCGCTCCGACGTTATAGATCTGTCCTGTTGAAACCACGTCATTTGGATAATTCCAGTCAGGCGTAAATAAAAGTCTAAAATTTCTTAATTTTACAAGTAAGAACATCTGACTGCAATCCAGGCCAGCCAAATTTCATAGACGCCCTAGTCAACGAGCCCCAGTTGTACCACCAGCCCGGCCATCGCACAGGGTTGTCGGAAAAGCTCCGCGTTGTTGAACTTGAAGCGATAAAATGAAAAGCTCATGACCCAATTCAATTCAATTCAATTCCATCCAAAGAGCTCTTTATTTATCAGAAGCGGTTTAACAATATATAAACCGCTTCCCGGTTGAAGATGCGAAAAAAAAACAAACGGAAGAAATGAAGGAGCTGAAAGAGAACATGAAGAATGTTATGGACAATGTTCTGCCGTCGATTCGCATTAAGAACATTTGACAGTACACCAGCTATAAATTCAGCAGGTGCGCACTCGAAAGGGGCAGAGTTTTTGAACAGAAGACCGGCGCCATCAATAGCTGATAAGACTGAAAAAGCACACAAAAGTTATGAGACAATATATGAAAACATAACAAAACTCTTAAAAAGTGAAAGACATAAAATTAATTAATATCCTCAATGTAACGTTACCCCATGACACGGTTTCCAGATATTGGAATTCGTTAAATTTTTTGTCCGGTAGACGGAGCGAAAAGCGTGGTGAATCACTTGAACTTCGTGGTGAATCCCTTCAAGTATATAATACATTGACAGAATGTGACAGCAAGAGTAGATTTCCAGGCATTGCTATAGCGACCGCTTCTAGGCCCCTCGACTTTCCAGCCTAGTTGAATATCTAATTAATTCAGTAATTTGTGATCACGTCGAGAAGCTGTAATAAAAATATTGACGCTACAATGGAATCGCTAGATTGATCCTAATCATTTTCGAAAGTTCGTTCGATATCCTCAGAATGTGATTCCTGGATGATGAATTCGGCAAAAAGCACCCTCGATTTCAAAATTATTCTGGACTTTACACTGGACTAGAGATGGGAAATTCGCCTCTTTTCAGTGAGTCGGCACACACCGACTCTTTCACTCCACTGAGTCGACACAAAAGATTGCTTCAAAAGAGTTGACCATACTCCAAAAAACGAAAGTGTCAACCCAAATTGAATACCTCATGCACAAATGGTTTCAGTCATTCAAGCTATTCCTTTTTTGAATGCTAGTGGATCAGGTATACGAGTCACGTAGTGCCAAAATGAGGCCAAAGCAAAATCGAAACACACATCACAAAAATAGCCACCCCACCACCACTACAATTCTATCCAACCCATCCATCCATCCAAACAGGTAGAGAGAAAGGCAAAAAAAATGTGTATCTGATGTTGATCGCCTCCCGATCCCGACTCATTTCATCCCATCGACATGACTGTATGTTGCGCTTGCGATTGCGATGCATACAGTGGCGTGTATTGACTCTTCTGTGGATCGACTCTATTGTGTGTATCGACTTTTGTGTGTATCAAAATTCTTTGGCATCGAATCGCTTCACTGAGTTGATACGACTCATTGAGGTGATTCGAATCTTTTGAACTGAGGGGCATCTGTCGATTCAGCAGATGGACTGGCACATTTGAATCGATTCACTCAGGTGTTTCCCATCTCTACACTGGACTTAAAAGACATCGCTTGGAACACCTGAAATTGAAATTTCTTAAAGCCGCGTTGTCACAAGCAACGTAAAACAGGAACAGAAACAGAATCTCATACATTAGCAACTGAAAACTAAATTTGCTGAATGCTTTTTGCGTTGCTAATGTATGAAATTCTGTTTCTGTTCCTGTTTCTTGTGATTACGCGGCTTAAGGGACGCAGTGAACAAAAATACTGACGCAGAATAAAGTTAGGTTTTTAAATGTGAAAACATTGTAATGACATATTTTGCTTTCACTTCCCTCGCATATATTACCTTTAATGAATTAAAAACCAAGAAAAAAATCACGTATCACACCACCAGTTGTATCCAATTGTGCTAAATTATATCAACTTGACCGATTCTTTCAACAAAATCAACATTTGATTTACAAATTAAGCCGCGGTGTCACAAGGAACAGGAACAGAAACAGAAACAGAATTCCATACATTAGCAACGCAAAAAGCATTCAGCGAATTTATGTTTCAGTTGCTAATGTATGAGATACTGTTTCTGTTCCTGTTTTACATTGCTTGTGATAACGCGGCTTAAGAGAACATAATTTTATGCCAACCTTAGGAAAAAATGTACATTGACCAGATTCATGATCTGTGGTTGGCTGCGTTGATTATTGGCATCAGATTTACAGCTAAGTCCATTGAAAAAATGCCACAAAATAATTTTTATATCCTTTTATTCATGGATTTGACACGAATTTGACAAGTATCACAAAAATCTTGTGAGTAATTCCCTAAAAAATCAATGATTATGAACGAAAAATTTAATGGTGCAAATGATTTTTGGATTTTATTTGACGAAAAACCAAAGGAAACACTGACATTTTTTTGTAAATAAAACCAATATCGTTCTTGAACTCATCCATGAAGAATGTTTGCCTGAATACAGTCATTTGTGTCAGCCGATAACCGCTTCCGCTACCCACCGTCGACCGTTGTAAATTTGACATATCACCAGCCGGTTGCTGTTTTTTTTCTGTTAAATTTTTGTACCTTCGTCCGAGAAATTGTTCGTTTCTTTGTTAAAAATGTTTACCTTTGAAATAGCCTCGAAAAAGTCTCAAATCACCATAAAATACGGCTACGCCGACAGTCCGTTTGGGAAGTGTTTCGTGGGATTTGCCAACGATGCCATTTGCCATCTGCACTTTGTGGACCAAGAGAGTCGAACACACATTCAGGAGCTGCAGAAACGGTTCCCCGAGGCCACCCTGGTTGAGGACACAACCAACGAGTCGGCTGAGGTGGTGGACAACATCTTTGCCACAACAGAGGGCCAGAAGAATTTCCGACTGATCCTGCAGGGCACCGAGTTCCAGACACAAGTGTGGCAGCAACTGTGCAACATTCCACGGGGCACCACTTGCAGCTATGAGGACGTCGCCCTGGCCATGGACAGACCGAACGCCATTAGACCGGTGGCGAATGCCGTTGCTGGCAATGAAATTGCCTACTTGATTCCCTGCCACCGAGTTATCGCCAAGTCGGGCAAGAGCAAGTATCGCTGGGGACCCCAGCGTAAGGTCAGCATTCTCTGCAACGAAGGTGTTCAGTTGGACTAAAAGGAGGAGGTGGCTGTATAATCAGAATTTTTCTTTTTGTGAAGTTATGATTTTTTTTTTGTTTTAAACTAAATCGCATTTAGCGCCACCTAGAGTAGGATAGACACATTCCAGGTGGCTTCATGGCGGAAACGGAACATTTTACAGATTTCATGTTATTACCAGTATTTAAGCGATAAAATAAACCATTCCAACTACTTTATATAATAAATTAAGGAGTTTTTAATGTTTGTCTTATGATTTCACGCAGGAATTGAAGAAAATCACGACCGATCGTGACAGTTGGCGGAATGAAACACGAATCTTTCCCACCTGACAACACCGACGGCTACCCACCCTCGCCATTTTAGATTTTTTTCTATTTGGAAATGTCAAAGTGGGAACAACTACAGGCGATCGTCGTCGTCGTCGTCCACCCATCCAAACTGGTATTTGTTTGGTTTCCCATTTCCGAGAAAAATCTTAAAAAATAAAATCGAAAAACACGAAAACCCTTGAGTGCGCGACGGATTAAACCCAAAAATCGACCATGAAACCGCTGGAATCTCTAGGAAATCTGCACAAATCTGTGCTGGATCCACAAGTGTCGAACCACTGACGAGATCTCCACCATTTTTGAAGTTGTTTTGTTGTTTTCTTTTTATTTTCTTTTTGTGATTTTTGCTTTGGTTCGCACAAAGTTGCTGATCGTCTGATTGGATTTAATTGAATTTAATTGAGGGACGAAAAAAACGATTTGGTCGCTGATTCGTGTTTTTTGTGGTGCGTGGTGGCCTCCGAATTGGCTGATCGCGAGGGTGGTGGACACTTGTACCGAGGAACACCCGAGGGGAACGTGTAGCTATGCAAACGGTAGCGAGCACTAGTGCGGGCCATGGCGCAGCTACCCCTAGCGGTAGTGCGGCGGTGGTCAACAGCCACGCAGTGGTGGTGTGGGAGTTTGAATCGCGGGGTGGCAAGTGGCTACCGTACAGCCCTGCCGTGTCGCAGCACTTGGAGCGGGCCCATGCAAAGAAACTCACACGGGTGCTGCTGAGTGACGCGGATCCGGACTTGGAGCAGTTCTATGTGAATGTCCGGACTATGGTGCAGAGCTCCGAGGATCTCGAGGTTCCCATGATCAGCGTGCGCCGAATGTACTACAAACCGATGTCGCCAGCGGGCAAAGGGACCAAGTGGGAGTGGGCGGGACCCAGTGGCAGCGACTGGCACCCGTACAACATGCATGTGCAGTGCATTATCGAGGAATCATGGGCGAAGGTTAGTCGGGTCAGCTTTCTAGTGAAGCGTCACGTTTCTTATCTGTTGCTTCTGTCGTTTCTAGGGCGAACAAACACTGGACTTGTGCAACACAAACATTGGGCTCCCATATACAATAAATTTTTGTAACTTGACGCAAGTGCGTCAGCCAAACGGACCAGTGCGCAGCATAAGGAGGACACAGCAGGCCCCATATCCGCTGGTTAAGCTCACACCTCAACAAACGCAGCAATGGAACAGTGAGTATTGGGGTTTGTCGTTAGATAGGGGGGACGAGACGTATAGTACTCAGGTGACGTCAGTGTTAAACTAGTTTCAAGTGGGGCCAATCTAATTGGTGACGGTTTTATGGGGTTGTTGAGTTTTAATGGGCTCTGCGCGGTGTGAATGTGATTGGAAAGTAGTCGTTTCCGGATATAACTTGCTTGTAAATCGTTGCCCATGCACCATTTAAGTCTGATTTTGATCAAGGTTTTCATACTCTGGCAGTAGTGGGACAAACCAAGCAAATAAAACGAAAACCAACGTTTCAATCAGTCTCTTAGGGCCTTTCTCCATAAGCAGAACAGACAGTTCTGCTAACGGCGAAAGAGTCGGACTTTCTTTTGGAATCGAAAGATTTATAGCAGTTGACGTATTTTACCATCCCTGTCTAAAAAAAAAATAAAATGATTCAAGAAATCTATTTAAGATGCAGCTTGCAGGTCGAGCTTCCTTAGAAGCTTGTGTATGTCTTTGGGCAAACGATGAGCCTACACTAGCTTCGTTCTGCCAAAAAAGGTCGAGCTCACCTTTGTACCATGGAATTGCTAGAAGTCGGCAAGGTTTTCGTGATTTATACCCCAGGGCTGTGGCATTTTAGCTATTGAACCCACTGACGGACACACTAGACATAAACTCTTATATCCCCTCTTTGTGTTAAATTTGTTTTTGCTTAATATTTTTGCTTAATATGTTTCCACCGGACACTAATCAGCGAATAATATAAATCTTCATTAAGTGTTACAAATTTAAATGCTCTCGCCAAGCGATTAAAAAAAAATCCCCTTTCACAAACCTTTTTCAACCCTTTACGAACATTTTTTTAACAGTTGAGAATCGAAAAAAGGACACTGAAACTGTCTACGTATGACAGATCCGTTAGAATTACAATTCCTATTGGGATGTTAACAACGGAAATCTAATCATTTTTGCTACTAGAAAATGAGGCTAGCCCAAATGACAGAAAAAGAGCTCATGCTAAATTAGTTTTATATTTGTCTGGTGGAACCACTTTGGGATTTATTATAAATCGTCTCCCGCTAATCCTCGTAGTATTGCCAGTAGAAGAATAAGCCACAAAGGTCAAAGTCTCCTCAAACTTTTTTTTCGCACTCGCATTTCGAAGAAAAAGGTTGCACGCAAAATACCATGTCTCCACCGGACACTTATCCGCGATGATTAAAATAAATCCTCAACTCATCATCATCAGAATCCTCAACTAATCTCCCTTAAATCTCGAGGTTTCCCGTATTCTAAATTCTCTCGACAAGTGATTTAAAATAATACCATGACTCCACCGCACAATTATCCGCGATTAAGGTTCAAAAAAAGAAACTGAAAAGGTCCCTGTACGACAGAACTGTCACCAGTATGTTTTCTATTGGGATTTTTAAGGAAATCTGTTTTCGCTCCAGGGATGAATCATCGCAAATCTCTTTTGAGATCCAAATTTATAGAAAAAGATGGCCACTGTCAAATTAATCCTTTATTAGTTTTCCGGTGCAGCCAATTTGGGATTTATTTTTAATCGTCTCCTGCTAATCGAATTCTTATGGCCGTTGAAGACACGACAAAAATATTTTAATTAAACCACGGAATACATTATAAGAATAGGAATGTGTGTGTGTTGAGTTAACCACGAAAAGCTTGCAAACTCTTTTTTTAACGATAAAAAAATTAAATTTTCGTTGTTAAAAAGTAACCGCACGGACAATTTTTGTTCGTTTGCTTCAACCCAATGAATCCGTTGCGTCCGGCGCGTTGAAGTAAACAACTGACAACTTAGTTAAATACACATGTTCTTATGGGAAGCGACGTACGTCACGCACTTATTCTATTGGTCGCTTGTCGCTTCCCATAAGAACAAATACACACGCTCTTATGGGAAGCGACTGGGAATACAAACCGAGTTGTCATTTGTGTACTTCATCGTGACGGATGCAACGATTTCGTTGGGCTGAAGGCTTTAGAACTTCGACCATGTTAGACTTGCGCACTGAACAGAGTTTCAGCACGGTAAACTTCAAAATCAAGAAGAGCGTGTTTGGCTGTTCGGTTGCAATCCTGAATGAAAACATTCTTGGTCGCTCTCCCATATTGTCAGTCGAAAAAGCCAACAATTTTCCATCGAACGAAAATGGTGCACTGATGCACTGTGAAAACTGCAAAATCGCCAGCTGACAAAAAACTGAAACGTCAAATTTTCCAGCACTGAACCTTCTGCCCCACAGAATCATTGGGGTACTTTGGACCTAGCCATAATGAGTATCTGTGGAACTGCGAAAGAAGGGCTCTCTGTGGTGTCATATGGCGAAAAAGGAGAGACGAATACTAGGCTCTGATTACCCTGAGCGGAAAATACAAGTTGTTGTTTGATAGTTCGGCCTCTTCCCTAACAAGAAAAATGCCCTCTATTGACCTTACTGACACTTGCAGCTCAGAAGTGTCATCGCCAGGCCTCTGGCTATTGCTAAGTTTTCACCCGTCGATTTATTGACAAACTTTGACAGTTCTCCCGTTTGTCAATCAAAGACACAAATGGCAAAGCGTAAGCCAATTCATATGTCAAATCAAAGACACTCTATTTCTACTTGCCAATTGCTCTATATAACCTAAAAATACGTCGTTTGTCAATTACAAATCGACAAGTGGAAACTTAGCATATGTCACAAAGCTGCGTTGTGCCGACGTTGATTTGACAACTTAAATTCAAGCACAATTAATTCAATGGGAGCAACCACAACGTTTCTTCGACTATCCGTCGTTACGTTTTTTTACGTAAGAAAGTTTTGGCAAAGCAAAACAATTCAACACGATGAATTTTAGCGTGCGTTTTGACGTTTCTGTGAACCTGGAATTATTGGCTTTCGTTTGGTTGGTTTGTGTTTTTGTTGATTTGTTGGCATTTTGTATTGTTTTGTTTATAATCGTGTTTCGAATTGTATTTTTTCAACGCGGTTGTAAAGCCACAGGAAGGTGACGGAACAAAGCAAACGACAACGCAGCTTTGTGACATATCCTTTACAGTTATGCATGCTGTGTGCGTTCAGACAGATACACACATAAAAGGGAGCCAACATTTTTTTGCGATTCCGAATGGCTAATTGAAAGTTCTCTCACGACAAATGATACTCTTGGAGGATTTGTCAACCTCTTGCCGAGGTGGGACACCATGAAAAAAAAATCACTGCCCTGTCGGAATGCGAACCCGGTCCTGCACACCACTGTCAACGATATCATTGACAGTTATCAATTTACCTTTGAAAATTAATGAGCAAAGTGACGTAAGTAAAAAATTTGCGATTCGGAGCTGTTTAAAGTGTTGCTTACCGCCATTAATTTGCCTACTGTTTGACATTTTTACAATCATATGTATGTATAGGTATGTATAAAAAATTAAAATACAACTCGCAGACAATGCCAAGGCACAAAAAAATTTTTTTAAACGTCAATTCAAATGCCAAAATTCAAATAGATGCTCTCTTATGGGGAACCTTAGGGAGAGTTGGAAGTAAAGGCGGTATTCTCTTATCGGTTTTAAATGTAATATTTAGAAATGTACTGTACAGTACTTCAACTTTCAACACCAACTTTATCATTTGCTCTTTTTTCTTGTCTGGAAAGGTTATGCTTCTTTTTCAAACTTCGTATTTGAAAACATTTTTAAGCTCACACTTTATCTGTATGAACTAAAAACAAAAATGAAAAGTCGATTTAAAGGGCTTCGCAGAATAGTGGATGTTGACGTTAATGTGTCCGAATATGTCACTCGGTGACGGTTTGTTGATGCTACACGATTGAATTCATAATTTGGCACTACATGCTCAAAAAAAATTTGGTAATTTTATTTTTTAAAGCATCAATAGTTTACTCACATTCCACGAAATCAGCGCTGACATGAGCAACTTCTTTAATTCGCAAAGGGACCTACACTCAAACCCTGATGAAATATTCAACTGTTTGCTCTCTAAAATATCGCCGAAGTGAAGGAAATTAAGGAGTTTCATGGCAGAAATAACATTTATGACAACAAGCAACTAAAAAATGTGTGGCAAAACACAGATTTAAAAGTTGCCTAAAACTGGTTACATGCCGGTTGCGTACAAATGTGTGCGCACTCCCATGCAAGCTAATAGGACACAAAAAGGCAATCAAATTTTTGCGTGACTAAAAGTGTCATGTGCGATAAGCCTTGTATCACTACGATTTGACTCGAAAACGTAAAAGCATTTTCAAAATTTAATAGTTTATAGTATCTTAGTGGTAATGATGTCCTTTTTATTTTAAAGAAACTGCATAAAACGCAAGAGCCTAACCTTTAGCAAAAGCCGTCAGACCCCTCCGTATATGCCTTTATACTACTTGACGGTATTGTTCTCGTGACCAAGAGTAAACCTTGTTGCATCTGCTTCAGTTTCAAAACTCATTCATCTCATTACTAATTCAAGAATCCGCTTCTATTTCCTAGGTAACACCGAAAAACCCAACCCACCGCAGCAGCAAAACATGTCGAGTACTCTTCCTAAGATCCCACCAAAACCGTATCCGAAACCCAAGCACCTACAAGCGCCTAGTCTACAGCCAACACAAACTTTGGGCATTCCCCATACAAACCACCTGATCGCCAATCAAAAGCAACGCTCGGTGAAGCAGACAAAGAAGAACAACGGTGAAGTCTCAACGACGAATCTCCGCCAGATCCTCAACAACCTCAACATCTTTAGCACAAAACACGCCTCATCATCGAACTCCGCATCAAGTAGTTCACACAATGGACAACTCTCTGGCAGCGGGCATTTCTCCCATACGAATAAACTCACCGCGTCAATTCACAGCCATCATAGTCGCAGCTCAGAAGGATCTCACCATTCTCGTCTCGGTTCGCACCGTTCGCGATCGCGAACTCGTGTCTCTGAGACCGATTCCAGCAGCTTGAAATCAAATCGTCGACCCAGTGTCGACACAGTGTCTACCTACTTGAGCCACGAAAGCAAAGAGAGTCTACGCAGCCGAAACTTCGCTATATCCGTCAACGATCTGCTGGATTGTTCCATCGGCAGCGATGAGGTTTTCACCTCGGTGCACGACAGGAACATCCCGCCACCACCGCCCCCGTTGCCGCAACAGCAGCACCATCTGCACCACCAGCAGCAGCAATTGCAACACCAACAACAAATCGCCGGTTCGATAGTTGGCGTTGATCCTGCCAGCGATATGATAAGCCGTTTTGTGAAAGTCGTCGATCCGCCGCAGTGGCCCAACGCCCAACCGTGTCCCATGTGCATGGAGGAACTGGTGCACAACGCCCAAAATCCGACAATCGCGCTGAGTCGTTGCCAACATCTGATTCACTTGCAGTGCCTCAACGAGATGATCATTGAACAACAGAAGGATGCAACAAAGGTGGGTGCTTGTTGTTGTAATCCCCCACAATGGGAAGCCAATACGGTTAGCTGTGTCCATTTCCAGAATCTTTTCATCGAGTGTCCAGTCTGTGGCATTGTGTATGGAGAGAAGGTTGGCAATCAGCCAGCAGGCACCATGTCGTGGAGTATAATTGGCAAGAGTCTGCCAGGTCACGAGGGACAGAACACAATCCAAATTGTTTACGAGTAAGTTAAGCCTGACGAAGTTCCTTCCTAGTCAAAACTAACATATCATCTCATTTACAGTATCGCTTCTGGCATTCAAACCGAAGAGCACCCTCATCCTGGACGAGCGTTCTTTGCGGTCGGCTTTCCCCGCATCTGCTATCTGCCCGATTGCCCGCTGGGGCGAAAGGTTCTCCGATTTCTCAAAATCGCATTTGACCGCCGCCTTTTGTTCTCGATCGGACGTTCCGTGACCACCGGCCGCGAGGACGTCATCATATGGAACAGCGTAGATCATAAGACTCAGTTTAATATGTTTCCGGACCCGACATACCTGCAACGGTGCATGCAGCAACTGGTGCATCTCGGAGTTACCGACTAACAGGAGCTTGTGCAGGTTAAGTGAACAACTCGCAAGGTGTGTGTGCAATTTTTGTTTTGAATAGCTCGGTTTGGGTCAGCCAAACCCTAAAAAAAATACGTTAAAACTCATGACACAGAAGGAGTATTTCTCTTGCCATCGGCCCCTCGAAAATGTGTTATCTTTGAAACCTAACAGCTTTTTCTGCAGCTCGTTTTTTGACGGAGGTATTTTGTATATAAGAAGTTTTTTTTTTCCTTTCTTTTAAAGTGTGTCAGTAACTAGGTGTTCCCTATTAAGTTCTTCCATGAAGTTAAGTTTAAGTTAGGATAGTTCTTAGGTTATGATGCTGCAAAGGAAGTGTGCCTTGGTGCAGACGGTTGGTGGCAAAGAAGAAAGGATTTTTTTGACAAGGAGTAAACTAGAAAGGCATGGATTCTAGGCAACACCATTTGTTTACTTATGAATTTCATTAGAGAAAAAAGGATAACTCCTCCCCCCTTAGAAGTAATTTGTTAATGTATACTTTGTTTCCCGCACATTTGATTTTTTAAAACCACTTTGACACACAGTTTAATGCGGAAATAGTAAGAATTCTGAAGTGCAGAAATGTTGAATTTTGAAGAACCAACGAGAACCGTTAAAAGTCCGAATCATAGTCCAAAGTAAGTACAGAAAAGCGGCTTCGAATCTGAAACCATAAAAAAAACTTCTCTGTTTACACTCTGGACGTTTCAATTCGAAATATAAATTTAAAAAATGTAACTCCTCCCTCGTTATGAATTTTGGCAAAAAGCTTTTTTTACATAATCCAAAAAAATCCAAAAGAGCCGCGAAGAGCACTTCATTATTTAATAAGAGGTCATTGAAAATAAAGAGCCGCGAAAGGCACTTATTATTCAGAAAACGTGACAACAGCTTTAAAAATTTTGAAGCACAATGCTAGCCCAGTGCTTAAGTAAGCGGATAACTGTAGGATGATTCAAACTGCGTTCAGAGCAAGACTGCCCACAGATGCAACTGGCGACTAGCCTTATGTGGATACATCGAATGTACACATGCAGTAAGTGTACCCACAATATCACTGGGTAGAGTTAGCTAAGAAAGTTATAAAGTTTATTTACAAAGATTTTGCTAGTGCTCTTGAAGGAACCAGTTCGACAAAAAATGTCAGAACAAGAAGTTTACGTTATCCTCTGAATCTGGTTAGCAAAAATGTGGGAAGCGAGGGGTGAATCTGGTAGGCGAAGGGTTTCACTTAAACCAGTCTCTCGCTTAAACCTTATCTGGATAAAAAGGAATTTCTTTCATTTATAAGAGGTCTCACATCCGTAAAATGCAAATAAAATGCCTTAACTCAACTTAACGTCAACCAATTTCACGATTTACCGTACAAATTCTAACAAAAGTAGTGCCAGCCCCTAGAAGCGTAAAGACCTCGCGCCGTCTCTCAAGACATACCTGCCCTGACTCCAGGGGCGGGATCGACTAACTTGATGTGTGATTTTAACATTTTGTGACAGTCGATCGGATAAAACAATATAATTCTTCTGTGTAATGTGATAACATGAAATTTGTTCCGAATCGATGCTTGATTTAAACTATGTCTCCACCGATACTTAAAAGAAGATTAGTGGGAGACGATTAAAATAAATTCCAAAGTGGCTCCATCGGACAAATATAGGATTAATTTGACACGAAAACTCTGTTTCTGTCATTTTGGCTCTCAAAAGAGAGTGGCGATGTCATTTCCAAGGAGCAATGACAAGTTCCTCAGTCAAAAGTCACAATAGAAAACGTACTTGTGACAGATTTTTCGTACAGGGACAGTATCAGTTTCCTTTTTTGATTCTCAAACTGTTACAAAGGTGCAGAAAATAGGTTTGTGAATAGGGTGAATGGGATCTATGAAAGGATTAATTTTTAATCGCTTGCCGAGAGGATTTAAATTTGTATAGTTAATCGCGTGATTTGTAGAGGATTTAATAAGGATTTATATTAATCGACGATTAATGCTCGGTGGAGACATGGTATTAGGCTTCTGATGTAAGACCAGTTTTTCTTATATTTGCATACTAATCTGCCTAAGAATAGGCAAAAAACCCAAATAACCAGAGAATTTGAAAACTGGCGACCTGCTGATTTCAACGGTGATTGATCGTGAGCTGTCACAAGAAAGTTGTTATGATCACAGTTTACGCAGACGAATTTTTGTGATTTGTGACATCACTTATCATTACTACCTTAGCCGATTTCAACTCAGGTTAGTCCCCACTCACAGCACTTAAACAGGCGCTAAAGTTTTCTCCTAAAAGACCGCTTCCTTGCCTCTTTATTCTTTGTAGTAAACAGCTCGCGAATGACGCGTTCCAAGTATGTTCCATCGGAATTTTTAAACCGGAAATCTTTTTTCGATCCTGTGCACACAAAAGAGCGATTGGGTTAAGTAAGTCTTATGTTTTGTCAGAGGAGAGCTTTTTACTATGTCTCCACCGGCGATAAAACTGCAATTAGCTTGAGATCCCGAAGCAGCACCACCGGAAAATTATAAGATTTGTTTAACACTGGCACAATTTTGCTGTAATTTTCCAGGGCCGTATTCCACATTTTCCATTCCTTCTACGAAATGAATAAAAAATAAATCCCGAAGCAGCACCACCAGAAAAATATAAGATTTGTTTAACACTGGCACAATTTTGCTGTAATTTTCCAACGCCGTATTCCACATTTTCCATTCCTTCTACGAAATGAATAAAGAAACACACCCTGTATGTTCTAAAAGTGGACGAAAAGGTTGAATGAGATTTATGATGAGATCTATCTTTAATTACTTGCCGAGAGTACTTAAATGGTAATTTGTATGGTAAGTGTCAAGATTTGTAGTAGATTTATATTTCTCGCGGATAAGTTTTTGATGGAGACATGGTACTTCGAGATTTGTTGAAAATCTTCTTTATTCATTTTGTTACTAGTGAAAACATAGCGGTGAATGTGAGGTGTGCATACATGTATGCAATAACCTGTAACTGTGTCTTCAAATAAAGTTTGTTTTCTGCCTAGCACAGCGAGCGGAAAGAATTAGAGGATAGAGGAGAAATTTACAACACTAACTTTAGGTGGCGCCACATTTCGGAGTGAACTTGGTGACCCCTTCCACTTTTGTGCGCCATCTGAGTCTCGGTGCTCTGGTTGCATCGGTAGGAAGTTTGTACACTGGTAGGAGGTCTGTTTGGTTCTTGCATTGGGCGCCATTTTATCAGATTATGTAAACATATCACAGGAGGAAAAACGTTTTCAAATAAAAAACAAAATATATATGTGATTAGTTTGCCACCTGGTTTAATCCCAAAATCATATTTTCTTTGCCCCTCGTCACCTTTCAGCACCATTTAAAATAGTTTTTTTTTCTTATGTTTCTTGTGTAATCCATAGGATATAGATTTAAGCCAATCAAAAGTACTAAGGTACTTTTTAAGTAAGTACTAAAAAAAGGCAAGCTAAAACGAAAGACTTCCATTTCGAAAATCTCAGAATTTAATATTTTTTTCTTACTTCAAATTAGTTGTTAAATTTATTTATTTGATCTTTCGAATATACAACATACATACAATTAATATTACATATGTGCCAAAATGCAATTTATTTAGTGCACATAACTACGACATTTATAAAATCTTCCATTTTAGTGTAGTTTTATTATAAGCCATACGAGTAACAAAATACAATTTAGCACTTGCAAAGAAAAGTGCTGTTGACTTGTGATTAGTAAAAGAATATTATTCGCGAATACAGCTTAGGAAAAGTATTTTTTTCTACATATTTTTTTATAGTTTTAAGAAAGCTATTAGTTTTTTAAGTTTAAGAGAAAAAACCTAAATTAAGAAAAATATAAAAGACAAAAAAAAAAGAAACAAAACATTTTATGTAGAGAACTGATTAGCTGACTAGAAAAGCAAGTAGTGTCTAAAATTTTATACATTTTATTATACATATATATTTTTTTTATACATATGCCCTAGAAATTTAATTTGATTGAAGAGAATAAAAAGAGAAGAAATATTACAATTATCTATAAATCAACGAGTAATTAAGCCTTTTAACTTGTTTTTTGGCGCAATCAAAAGGAAAACGAACGTAAATCATGAAAGCGATACTTTGTCGTGCTTGGGGGGACTCCATTTGTTCGTTTGATGGTCGTTTTATATTATTATTTGAATGACATCACATCAAACGTTTTTAAACATTAATTTCAAAATTTTGGCTTTGTTTGGATTTCACATGCAACACTGGGTAAAACGGTAAAAATGAAAAAATGAATGATGAACAAGCACAAGGGGTGCACTGTGCGGGGAGGAAATCGAACGAGCTTTTTGGGCTAATTATATCAGATTGGTGGACGAGGTCGCGTTGTTTGCGAATTAGTGGCACGCTTCTCATGTTCTTAACAAGGTAATTGTTATGGTATCTGGTTGTTTTTAAGGTTTTTTTAAACTCATTTATTATCACGTGTAAAATGGCACATCACTTAGGGACTATTTAACTCTTTAAAAAATTGCTTTTCATTTGAACTAAAGATTCTACGAACTCAACATGTTGGGCGGTTAAGCTGCTTTATGGATCGGAACGAATCTGGACATGTTTAAAGTTTCCCGATTCGACACAATTGATCAAGTTGAAAACGGAGTATAAAACGCAAGCGTATGAAAGGTCTAGTGTAAACCAATGAATAAAGAGACAAGGAAGTGGTGTTTTGGGAGAAAAGTGAAGCATCTGTTTAAGTTGTGTGAGTGGGGAATACCTATGTGTTCAACCAGGCATGTCATGAGAGACGACCCGAATTTCATAAGTTTCTGGGAGCTGGCTCTACTTTTGTTTAACATTCCTGAGTTAAAGTAACATTAGTAACCCGACACGCGACGCATCCACTCGCATTCGGTACCCGATTTCAGGGGACTAATGTCAAAATAAATGCTTCACTCACACGCATGGTATATGTGAAAAAGAGCTATTCCTTGTCTCTTTATTCAATGGTGTTAACACACTCGGGACTCCTAGGAATAGTAGGCTACAAAAACGACACCTTAAAGAGATTAGATTCCACCTCATTATTACCCTTCTCAATCCAAGGTCAATATCAAGCCTTAACGCCTAATAAGAACATAAAAAAATAATGCTCTACGAAAAACTAATCTTGCCAGTTTTGCTTTATTCCACTGAAGAAAAAAGAGCGAAGTTTGAGATAAAAAAGACCGAAAAAATTCTGCGTTGTGGCTCTGATGATACCCAGAAAGGCGAGCAACGGAGAAGACAACCGCGAATTTTACGAACTGTGAAATGATGAATGACCACCAGCGCTCCTGTTAAGGGAGTCTTTGAATCCCAAACCACCTGGATCAAGAAGTCACAAACAAAACAGAAGCTCCGACTGTAGAGTTTCAAGTTATCGCGAACACGAGCGGACCTAAGTTCCTCCAACTGGAAGTAGCACACTCGGGACTACACTGGAATAAGACACGCACTCATGTTCATTTCTTTTGAATGTCACAAGTCACAAGGCTGATGTGATAAATTCGTAAGTGGGTATAGGCCAATCGTGGTGTGCCAATTTCGAACGACACTCTGGAAAGCTTTTTTACTTTGAAGCGAAAGTTTGACAGAAGGCTTCTCAAACTCTGGAGGAGGCCGGACCGTAAGAAGAGCAAATCTGTTTTTTTTTGGGATGACAGAGATGGGTATCGGAACCAGGCCTCCCGCTTAATACCTGATCTAAGCACACACAGAGTTTAAGTGTCAACTTACTTACTGACTTAAGCTGGCACTACATTCCGGGGTAGACCTGGGCCTCATCCAACAAGCTTCACCAGCCAGTTCGGCCCCCATTTAGCCGGGTTCTGTTTTGCACGCGAAGTTGTCTGAGGTCCCCTAAAACTTGCGTGCGCCACCTGAGTCTCGGTGCTCCTCTACTGCGAGGTAGATTCGAAGATTTTCCGGGCCATTGGTGTACATCCGCTCGAGAAGACCTTACTATTGCAGCCGTTGTATTTTGACCCTTCTGGCAAGACCGGTGTCGCTGTACATCCCGTATAATAAATAAATAAATAGAGTGGCGCAACAGCTCGAGGTGAACCAGGGCCAACTTCTCAACAATGTATGCTGGGGTGTTAATTTCTTCACATACAAGGGGACCTACAATTTTTTGCCGAATTCGAACAGGCACTTTGAGAAGTTTTTCAAGACAATTAATACTCTCGTAGGGCTTGTCAAACCCTCGTGGAGGTGGGGACCGTGAAAAAGAACAAGTCTTTTTTTCAGGTGACGATGGCAGGATTCGAACCCAGACCTGCGGCATAGTAAGCACACACACTAACCACTACGCCACGGCACCCCACATCCCGTACATCCCGTATAGTTCGATGTTATATCTCCACCTCCATTCTCCGTCTATGCAGACGGGACTACAATCGTCGGAAGGTTTTTCCTCTAAAATCAGCCTAAAGCGTTTTTATCCGCCATTGACAGCTTCCATGCTTCTGCACCGTGAAACAGGACTGGAAATATGGGGGTCTTTTAAATTAACACTTAAGCTGCTCGAGGCTCGAGTGCGGGTTTTGCTATAAGCCCAATGAATCCATTGCATCCGTTACGTCAAAGTACACAACTGACAACTCAGTAAAACACACACGTTCTTATGGGAGGCGACGTACGACACGCACTTCTTCTATGGGCCGCATCCCATAAGAATGTGTGTATTTAATCAATTTGTGAGTTGTGTATTTCGACGTGGGAACCTCAGCATTGTTTGCCCGATCCTGAAGAAAGGAGACCCTCTGAGTTGTGCCAACTACAGAGGCATAAGTCTTCTTAACATCGCATACAAGATCTTTTCTGCTGTACTGTGTGAACGCCTGAAGCCGTTTGTCAACAATCTGATAGGCAAATATCAGTGTGGCTTTAGGCCAGGAAAGTCCACCATCGATCAAATATTCACACTGCGGCAGATCTTGGAGAAAACCCAGGAATTCCAAATCGATACACACCACCTCTTCATCGATTTCAAGGCCGCGTATGACAGCATCTATAGAGACGAGCTATATAGCGCAATGTCTAGTTTTGGCATCCCTGCCAAACTCGTCAGTCTGTGCAGGATGACGATGGAAAACTCACGCTGTTCCGTCAAGGTCGGCAAAGACCTCACCGACCCCTTTGATGTCAAAAAAGGATTTAGACAAGGCGACGCGCTGTCATGCGACTTCTTTAACATCATACTTGAGAGAATTGTGCAGAACTCTCGCGCCAACACCAGAGGTACAATCTTTCAAAAGTCCGTTCAACTACTTGCATACGCAGACGACATTGACATAATCGGTAGAACAAAGCGTGATGTCAGTGAAGCCTTCGTGAGTATTGGGACGGAAGCGGCGAATATGGGTTTAGCAGTCAATGAGGGCAAAACCAAGTATATGCTGTCATCAAGAAAAGACACCCAACACCGACGTCTTGGACAAAACATCACCATCGACAGCTATAACTTTAAGGTAGTTAGGGACTTTGTCTACCTGAGTTCCGCTATCAATTCAGACAATGAGCGCTGAAATCAAACGAAGGATAACTCTTGCCAATCGCTGTCTCTTTCGAGCAACTCTCTCGAGCAACTAAAGTGTCCATGTGTAGGACCCTCATCATCCCAGTCCTGCTTTACGGTGCAGAAGCATGGACCCTGTCAAAGGCGGATGAAAACACTTTAGGCTGCTTCGAGAGGAAAATTCTTCGGACGGATAACATCGAACTGTACGGGCTGTACAGCGATACTGACCTAGCCAAAAGAGTCTAAACACAACGTCTACGATGGCTGGGTCATCTAGAGCGGATGGACACCAACGCCCCGTCCCGGAAAATCTTTGAATCCACACCGCAGGGACGACACGGTAGAGGAGCACCGAGACTCAGGTGGCGCACGCAAGTGGAAGGGGACCTCAGCCAACTTCGCGTGCGAAACTGGAGACGGCTAGCTAGAGACAGAGCTGGCTGGCGAAGCTTGTTGGCTGAGGCCCAGGTCCACCCCGGACTGTAGCGCCACCTTAAGTAAGTATTTCGGATAGTGACGGATACTTCCCATTCAAAAAGGCTGAATATTGAATTCAGAAAGATTCATTAAGAAAGAAGTTCGAAAAAATATATGTAAAATATATCGAAGTAACAAAGAATAAAACAAAAAAAATATTTTACACAAACCGACGAAACCCTCAATGTAACATGCCATCCTGAATGGTATTTTTGTTTTAAATATTAAATGCCGTTATTATTATTTTCTGACTCTCTTTAAACTTAATTGTTAAAAAAAAGTTTATTATAGCTTAATTTGAGGCTTACAAAATAATAATATCTTACCTAATACTAGGTCTCCACCGGCAATTAAAAGAGAATTAGCGCGAGACGATAATAAATAAACCCCACAGTGGCTCCACCGGATAAATAAAGGATTAATTTGACACGAGCACTCTGTTTTTGACACGTTGGCTCTCAAAAGAGAGTAGCGATGTCATTTCCCAGGAGCGAAAAACGATTTCCGCTGTAAAAATCACAATAGAAAATGTACTTCTGAAATATCTGTCGTACAGGGACAGTTTCAGTCTCGCTTTTTAATATTCTCAAACTGTTACAAAGGTGCAGAAAATAGGTTTGTGAATAGGGTGAATGGGATTTATGAGAGGATTTATTTTTCATCGCTTGCCGAGAGGATTTTAGTTTGTATGATAAATCGCGTGATTTGTAGAGGATTTATACTAAGGATTTATACTAATCGCGGATTAGTGCCCGGTGGAGACATGGTATAAGTCTGAGTTTGTAAGTTTTCATTTTTAATATTAAATAATAATGATTCAATACACTCATATATGTTTTTGCCTAAATCATAGTTGAACAGTGACCTTTTAAAGGACCATGGAACTAATCAACTGTTTGCAACAAAGTACCATATACAAAACTGTCGGGCATTTATTGTTTGTTTTTGGCTTAAGTTCCAAAAAATGATTGTAACATTTAAGCCTACGCTTTCGTATTTTCGTTATGAATCTTTTATTTTCTTAAACCACACAGCTTAAGTTTTGAAATATATTTATTATCCAATACACCACGCCTATAATTGTGAAATACCTAATTACTTTTTCGAATAAACTCCTGACACGTTGTAAAAGTTTTAGTGCTTTTAATAAGCAATGAACTCATCCCACGTCAGGTAGATCGCCTCCCAAAAAAGGTCTCACGCAGGAAAAAGGATTTTATTTCATTGCCCGCGCACAGTGATCGCCCACAGTTTGACCTCGTTTCAGTATGGTTCATGCGTTGATGTATACTTTCCCTCCCGGAAAGGAATATCCACTTCCACTTTTCGAAAAAAAAAGTGGAACCTCTTCTCTGTCCAAGGCACATTAGCCGCCCAATGCGAATTGTATTCCCATTGTTTTGGAACATTTCCAGCAACAATCCAAAGCAAAGCAAAAACTGATTCAGTCGCACTCAATGAAATCTCTGTGTTCACCTTGTATCAGATGTACACGTTCCGTACCTGAGCTGAGTACTGTCTGAGCTTGTCTGCCTATAAATCGAAAACCAGTGAGTTTACGAGAAAATCATCATTTTTCGACGCCAGAAACACACAAATAAGAGACCTCCTCTGGCGCACAGTGCACTACTGAAAATGTTGTTCTACCAAATTTGGTGATGTTAACGTACGTTACTGACCGCGTACTTCCATTCATGCGTGCGCCTCGCATTACATGGAAACACAGTTGACTTGATACTCGAAAGCAATCTATAAGCCTTGTAATGTGGTGGCTGTTTCAAGTCTTGCACTGGAAACGTAAGTTATGATTTATGGGATCTGAAAGAAGGACAAGCCAACCGAGTTGCACGATGACAACAGCGATGACGCCTGATGACAGTGTGGTACAGTGGTAAGACAGACAGAATTTTAAGTCGATTCACTTAAAAGGATTTTTAACCTAGCGATGCAAAAGCGTCAGCAAATGAAATTCGTAAACGGTAGGTAGACTGTGTGTGAGATAATAAGATATTATGGAGACTGGAATGCCTTGAGCTACTTTACTCGATCAAATCTATAAAGATGCACTCTCGGTTCCAGGAAAAATAAGGGTGCGTATTTTAGACGATGAGCTCATTGAAAGTTCAAGACAGGGCAGTTGAGAGGTACGATTTCATTTCAGACTTATTGTATACTGCCAATAAAATTGGAATATGGTCGTATTTCATGGGTCATGTTTTCTTGGATCGTATGAAAAATACAAAGCATTATTAGAGGGTAAAAAACAGCTGAGAGTCAGGGGCAAAAACTCACTGTTTGGTGTGTTTATGCTTCAATGCGGGTCAATGGCGATTGCTATAGAAACATAGGAACCAACATTTGCTTAAGTTTTTCAATAAAGTTGTCCAAAATTCTACTTCACGATCGCGCTTCATTCGAATAAGCCTATCGAGTTGGCCTCATATCCCCTCCCCTATATAATATAGCGCGACAAGACTCGGTAGCTCACTGGTAGAGTGTTCGGCTCGCGTTTCGTTGGTTCGGAGTTCAAATCGCGTCGAGGGGCAAAGGCAATTTTTTTTTTTAAATAAATTCTGCAATGTTTTTATTTCCTTGGGTTCATTGGAGTTTCTAACATGTTAGTAATGTGAAAAACGGAATGCTTCACCTTAAAAGGATTCCCTTAGCTCCTGCCTACTTCTTCCAGAATACCTTGGGTTCATTGCAGTATTCCTTGGGTTCATTAGTGTTCCTTACCTGTTGGTACAGAATTCTTTGGGCTCATTACAGTATTACTTGGGTTCATTGGAGTTTCTGGCCTGGCTGTACCGAAAAATCATATGCTTCCCGTTTTCCTTCTTACTCTTGCCCACTCCCTCCAGTACTCTTTGGGCTCATTACAGTATAACTTGGGTTCATTAAAGTTCCTGGCCTGGCAGAACCGAAAAATGACATGCTTCCCGTTTTCCTTCCAGCTCTTGCCCACTTCCTCCAGAATTCTTTGGGTTCATTAAAGTTCCTGTCCTGGCAGAACCGAAAAATTATATGCTTCCCCTTTATAAAGGATCTCTTCACCTCCTGCCCACTTCCTCCAGAATTCTTTGGGCTCATTACAGTATAACTTGGGTTCATTGGAGTTCCTGGCCTGGTAGAACCGAAAAATGACATGCTTCCCGTTTTCCTTCCAGCTCTTGCCCACTTCTTTCAGAATTCTTTGGGCTCATTACAGTATAACTTGGGTTCATTGGAGTTTCTAACATGTTAGTAATGTGAAAAACGGAAAGCTTCACCTTAAAAGGATTCCTTCAGCTCCTGCCCACTTCTTCCAGAATACCTTGGGCTCGTTGGAGTATTCCTTGGGTTCATTAGTGTTCCTTACCTGTTGGTACAGAATTCTTTGGACTCATTACAGTATTACTTGGGTTCATTGGAGTTTCTGGCCTGGCTGTACCGAAAAATCATATGATTCCCGTTTTCCTTCTTACTCTTGCCCACTCCCTCCAGTACTCTTTGGGCTCATTACAGTATAACTTGGGTTCATTAAAGTTCCTGGCCTGGCAGAACCGAAAAATGACATGCTTCCCGTTTTCCTTCCAGCTCTTGCCCACTTCCTCCAGAATTCTTTGGGTTCATTAAAGTTCCTGTCCTGGCAGAACCGAAAAATTATATGCTTCCCCTTTATAAAGGATCTCTTCACCTCCTGCCCACTTCCTCCAGAATTCTTTGGGCTCATTACAGTATAACTTGGGTTCATTGGAGTTCCTGGCCTGGTAGAACCGAAAAATGACATGCTTCCCGTTTTCCTTCCAGCTCTTGCCCACTTCTTTCAGAATTCTTTGGGCTCATTACAGTATAACTTGGGTTCATTGGAGTTTCTAACATGTTAGTAATGTGAAAAACGGAAAGCTTCACCTTAAAAGGATTCCTTCAGCTCCTGCCCACTTCTTCCAGAATACCTTGGGCTCGTTGGAGTATTCCTTGGGTTCATTAGTGTTCCTTACCTGTTGGTACAGAATTCTTTGGACTCATTACAGTATTACTTGGGTTCATTGGAGTTTCTGGCCTGGCTGTACCGAAAAATCATATGATTCCCGTTTTCCTTCTTACTCTTGCCCACTTCCTCCAAAATTCTTTGGGCTCATTGCAGTATAACTTGGGTTCATTAAAGTTCCTGGCCTGGCAGAACCGAAAAATTATATGCTTCCCCTTTATAAAGGATCTCTTCACCTCCTGCCCACTTCCTCCAGAATTCTTTGGGCTCATTACAGTATAACTTGGGTTCATTGAAGTTCCTGGCCTGGCAGAACCGAAAAATTATATGCTTCCCCTTTATAAAGGATCTCTTCACCTCCTGCCCACTTCCTACAGAATTCTTTGGGCTCATTACAGTATAACTTGGGTTCATTGAAGTTCCTGGCCTGGCAGAACCGAAAAATTATATGCTTACCCTTTATAATTTTAATTTCTTAAAATTTAATTGCTTAAAATTTCCACAGCTAGCACAGCCTGGGATTTGGATAGAAAGGCTAAAAGTGTGATTGGTCGGCACCTAGCCGGAGAACACGAATCACCCCTAACTGGGGGTGCTATGGCCATTATTTTGTGACACTGAAAATAACTTAAGTGATCCTGTTAACGATCATGTTAGTCAATTAGGAATATACTTTTAAATGTTGAGATAAACTTTTTTCGGTAATCCGCAGTCGCATTCTAATAAACGTTAAATCATACTAGAGCGTGACAGCCAAAGGCATTTGCAAAACCTGCAACCATAAAGAGCCCTAATCTTCTTCCTTCCGTTACTGAAAACTTATAAAAGGCATTTCTTAATGACCTTCAGAGCCTAGTATGATTGTCGAAAATTTTCCATTTCATCACCCATTTAAGCGAGAAGACCCGATTTGACAATTTATGGTAAGCAACTACTTTTTTCTTCTGCCGAAATGAATGTCCTCCTTATAAAGCCACCATATCCTGTGCCTGTGTGTAGGTTTCATTCGAGTGCAAAAACTGCCCTTTTTGCCCTAACCTGTTACCATACATAAGACCAGCCGCATAGATCTTCCATATGACGAATGGCCAACCGAACATGTACATAAATCTGTTTAAATGTCTCTCATTGCACCTGAAACACAATCAGCGATACCTTTTAACTACCTGCTATATAGGTGGTGCATCTGGTGGTGGTGATGCTGATGATTGTGTGCTGTGCACTTGATATTGAAAACAAATAAAAAATTACATTTTATTGCAAATAAAGTAGCGATTCTAGCCTATATGGTCCCCAAAGCATCGCAGCCTCATTCAGTTCGATTTACCTGTCTATCGTCGTCGGTTGGCTCCAACATAATAATACAACATCGCAATTACCCATATTAACTCCTCCATATCGAATGAAATAAAATTCGTTATAGCATTCGCACTTGTGTTCTTAAGTGTCAATTAAGTGTGTCAAAGTGAAAAGTTATAAACAAAAATTATATGACAAAGCATTGCTCTTAATTTGACAAGACCAAAATTAAGTCAGTGTGTAGAGTTTGTGTTCTTAATTCACCTAACAGCGCATGTCATTGCATAAAAACTGTGTTAAATATTTCAAGTCGATTGCAAGTTCGACACAACAACTAGATTTAGATACATACTTAGTGCGGAATACGATACGGAGCCCAAAACCAACCAATCAATCATTGGGCCCGCCACCAACAAGAATAACACAATAAAGCGTGGTTTTTCTATTGCGGTTTAGTTACATTCGAAGCTTACATTTTATTGGAGGGCTTATTGTTCGAATAGACTAATTCTAGGTAAGTTCTCATGACTATCATTCGAGGGTTTGCTTAAGAATACCAGTTGAAAAATCTATGCGATTGAAACTGCAGAGCATGCAACTTAATATGATAAAATCTTTGGGTGTATTGTTGAGGAAAGGTGAGAAGTCACTATCATATTGCTCGATGGCTTAAGGGGTTAATTGAATAGAAAAGTTACAAACAATTAAAATAAAATTCAATAATTTTTTGTATTGGCATAAGCTTTAGTTTTAAGCTACGTTTACACGATTGCCAAATCTGACAATATTGTCGTATCTTTCAGTAAAAATTTGTCCCAAATATCTTGCAACCGCGTGAACACACAATTCAGTCTGACAATATTTGTAGAAAACTAATTGTCAGATCATTGTCAGACATCAACCGGACAATGAAATTGTCAGATCTCTGTCAAACGTCTGAACACATAAAATTTCGCGTTGCCAGACTATTGTCAGACTTTAGGGCATTTGCAGACTCCTTTTCAATTGCCAGATGTACTATGATTTTGAGGCTGACAATTTCTTCATTGTCATATATTTTTTTCGCTTTTAATCGCGGAAAAATAACTGTAGGTAATGTTTTCAAACTGATCTGCTGTGATTTTGAGCTTCACATGGCCTTTGGTGTTTTCGGCGTCTAAAATGTCATAACGTATGCTGTGGGTAAATTTGAATTGTTATGTTCAACTTAATTTTCCTTCACATATTTCTCTACAAGAAGTGTATAAAGTGCATAGAGAGCGTCCAGAACATCTGGAATTATTGACGAAATCGTCGAAACTGGAAAACGGAACAGGTACTGCATCGACCGGAAATTCTCAGCAGTAGCTAGATACCTTAAGGTTATAACGAGTCTCTCAGCGCCCGAAATGCTCATCGAATTGTTTCGCATTCATGCGAAATTTCAATACAATTCTGGCTCCTCAGCACGCAATTCAACCAGCGATTTGGCGTAAAGCACCTCCTTCTGACGGCGTGTTAACCAATTCTTTACCAAAACACTGCGATGTTTTCTTGGCAATTCTTCATCCTCACTCTCGAAAACGTACGCAGCCAAAATAACTGTAAGTTCTTTGTTATTATTCATTTTATTTATTTTCATTCCACTCCACAACACTTTACAAATATGACAAAATTTCCTGAATTAAATTCATTTCAGTTGTCAAATGTTTTCCAGTTGCTTGTGCCAAAAATGTGCCAACCGTGTAAACGGACAATTTTCAGCCTGACAACAGCTCACTCGTATGACAGTGAAATTGTCAGACTTTGGGACAAAATCTGGCAACCGTGTGAACTTCCAATTCAGCGTTGTAAGGAAGTTTCTCATTGTTATCTAATTCGAAGCTCATTGTCATAACATGACAGATCTAAAAATCTTGTCAGATAAGGCAATCGTGTAAACATAGCTTTACAAAACTTTTTTTGTATTGAGAGTGTGAAGCCAACATTTTCAAAAATCATTTATAAGCCCTAAAAAGATTCGACTTAAGTTTCATTCAAAAAAAAGTGTGTTAGTTGGCCCAATATATAATTATTTTGCATGAGGTATTTTATCAGGCACTATAGCGAGGGAATAATACATAACTTATTGTGAAAACCCTAGACTATCCTAAATTACTCCTCTGAAATTGGACAGGGCTCATTTCTATTCATGGATATGAGTACATGTAGAAAAAATCAGTAACGGAACAAAATGACATAACAACGAAAGGGCTCAAGCCAAGACCTTAATTCCATATGATCGAGACTGAATTGTGAGTCTAAAGAGCCGTGTCTGCCTGTCACTAACTCTGGCGTTTTAAGAAAATGAAATTTTGAATTTAGAAGGAAACACTTGGGCTTATTATTATGATACACACGAAAAATAAGACCCTCAAATATGAAGACATACGCGGAGCTGTCCGTCGGGTTTTGTTGAAGGTTAAGCTTATCTTTATTCCGCAGTTTGGTAATATTCTTTTCGTTTAATAAATTTTTCTGGGTGTATTTTACATTCTTTGTATACCTTTTTTGCAGTTTGCAGCTTACTGTTCTTATATCAATAAGAATATGGGGCCGCTCCCCAATAGAAACAACGATACGTTGGGTTAGCTTCTTAATTAAAACTTTTAAAGCTTATTATTTTTTTCCAATCATTTCCAATTCCTTAGGTTGGTGCAAATAAGAGGCCAACTAAAGTGTTTTCAGCACATTTCGGAAACAATTTACTATTTCAAAACTGCTATAGTTTAATTAATTAAAACTAGTGGGAGAGTTACAGTCCGCTTAGGCGAATCGTTGGATACCCCATCCCAATTGAACACTTTCAAGCTCCGAATTCTGTCATAAATCTTGGTTGTTAAATTTCACCCCTTTTCATTAACATCGTGTTTTATATTCTATTCCACAGGAATGGAGTATATTAAGTTTGATACAGGCGAAAATGTAACATAGAGAAATAATGACGATAGACCCCCAAGACCTTAAGGGCATATGATCGAGACCGACTTCTGAGTTGAATGAGCCATGTCCGTCCGTCCGTCCGTCCGTCCGTCTGTATGTCACATGTTTTTAGGCCTTAAATTTTGAGCTAGGGTGCTGAAACTAAGTACGTAAGGTCCACGTCATGGGAAGGAGTACAAGTGTAAAAATTTTCGAAATCCGCCCAAAGACACGCCCACAATCGGTCTAAATGTGCAACTACCTCCAGAGTTTTCAAAACTGTAAGACGTTCTAAATTTGACGGCTGAAATTTGACATTTAGCATCTCCTAGTGAATGTAAAACACAAAAAAGACAAATTTAAATGGTAAACCTCCTCTAGTGGGCGTGGCATCTATTTTAAGGGTAAATTTTCAAATGCAGTTCACTCAGTATTTTTGCTCGAAATTGAAAAAAATTCGCTGAATATTTTATGTAGAAAACGCTTAGTTCCACATTTTGTTCATACAAGACTTTGGGCCCCGCCCACATTTCGAGGCAGAATTGAACAAAAACCTAAAATTTTCCAGAAAAACTTAATTTCGACTGCCCTTGAGCCTAATTTAGGAAAGCATGAAACAAAAAAAGTAGCAGGTTATGTAAACAATACTTCTCCGTCCAGATTTCGTTCATATAAAGTTCTTAGCCATGCCCCCTTTTAGGGGTCGATTTTTCGAAAACATTGAATTTGAACCAAAAAGTTGAATTTTTACGTACAATTAGGTGTAACTTGGAAATATCTGTGGAAATATCTTATAATTAATAGTTTGTAATTAGGGGCGGTTAAACCACGCCCGTGTTGATTGCATTTTCACATTAAACATTTGGTTTATACTTAGGAACGCCCCCAAAAGTGGGCGTGGCAAAAATAAGAAAATATATCGAATAAAAACCGTTTATTAAAATGCAAATGAAATATGACCACGCCTACAAGGGGGCGGTTTTCGCTTTTTTCTTAAATGCCAATCACAATATACTTAAGCGAAGATAACTCGTACCAAAGTTCAGCTTCCTACGACAACTTTGAATTCTCATGCTATTTTGTAAAGTGGGCGTGTCAGTGGGCGGATTTAAAAAAATTTTACACTTGTACTGCTTCGGGACCTAGAAAGAACAGATATTAAGTTTCAAGTTCCTAGCTTAAAATTTAAGGCCTAAAAACTACCGATACACGGACGGACGGACATGGCTCATTCGACGAACGATTCGGTCTCGATCATATGCCTTTAAGGTCTTGGGCGTCTACGGTGATTATTTCTCTATGTTCCAAACTATGAATCAAACTTAAAGGTCAAAAGAACGCATGTCTTCCCCTCTATCTCCCAAACGGTATAAAGTATAATACCGACAGATGTGTTCAATTCAGTCTTGACAGAAATTACAGTAACTGCGACATAGCTATAATGTCCGACAGCCAGGCAACCATTAAGGAGCTAAAGGCCCTTATAGTCAGGTCCAAATTTGTATGGGACTGCCTTCACAAGCTCAATGATCTGGGAAAGGTCAATAAAGTGACGCTGTAGTGGGTACCTGACCATGTTGGAATAGAGGGGAATGAAGCAGCGGACTCCTTGGGAAGACGAGGAGCAGCAGAATCCTTCATAGGACCTGAACCTTTCTGCGGGATAGAGGAACACACCCTCAAGGAAAAATTCAGGAAAACAGAGAAGGCAAACCGAGCTAAGATGTGGAGCCTTCAAGGTCTTAGGCAAGCAAAGAAACTTCTAGGGAACTACAACCAGAGAAGATTCAAAGCATGCATCAGCCTTAGTAAAAATAATCTGCGCATTCTTACAGGTTTCCTAGCGAGGCATTGTAAACTCAGGGAACACTTAAGGAAAATTGGTGTAACGGAGGAACCCTTTTGCAGATTTTGCGATGAGGCTAGTGAAACTCCGGATCACATTTTGCAATCCTGTGGGGCTCTGAACCACAAGAGAATGAAATGTCTGGACAAATACCAGATACCAGACAGAGAGATACCCACCTTGGGCCTACTTCTCAATCTCAGATTCCTACGTGAAACTGGACTAGAGAATGTGCTAGAAGGATGAGTTCTTTCAGCCAAGGCCAAACAGGAGCACATACCCTCGGTATAATTTACTAATGAATTATTGTGTGTGGGGAACTCCTTCGGGGGAATTAACCTCTCCAAGGCTTAGTAGGGGGTACAATAGACCAACAAGTTGCAGTGCAAAACCCAACTTAATAATAAATAAATAAAGTGTTTTCAGCACATTTCGGAAACAATTTACTATTTCAAAACTGCTATAGTTTAATTAATTAAAAAAAAGACTTTGGCCGTTATTTCAATTTTTACCTCTTACCATTTCGGAAATAGAGGGGAGGACAATACGTTTACGACATTAGGTTTAGGTAATTACGACATACGTTTTCTTGGCCTTTTTTAAGAAAACGCATGGCCTTCCCTCTATTTCCGAAATAGTTTTTTATTTAAATTTAAAATCCATAAAACGATAATATCGAGCTTTGTTCGATTTCCGTGTCCGTCCGTCTGTTCGTAAGTATGCAGCTCTGAGGGCTTTGAAATTGAGCTAGAAAACTGAAACTTGGACTGTTGCTTGGTTCTCATTTTGTACAGACAAAGTATGAAAATTTTTTGGATCCGCCCACAACCACGCCCAAAATTTACTTAGATGTCAAACAACTTCCAATTAACTTTTTATTTAAGAATGCCTTTTGGCCAAGACAAGGCGTAAAAATGCAAAATTCGGTGCAAAACTAAAATTGCCAGAAGCCTTTATTTAGAAAAAAATTGGAAAGCCCACACCATCGACAATGCCCACTTCTATTTAGCATGTTACAACTTTAAAACCTGATTTCATTTTTAAGTTTTATAGCAGGGTTTCAGTTTTCAGGCTTAACCCTGTTTAATCGACATTATTATGTAACCCCGACATTATTTTTGTAGTGCGGCAACCCATCCTTTTACAATTTTGGACGTACCTAATTTCTATTGGAGCTCCTCTTTCGCAGAACATCACAAATGTTGAACAGTCTTCCACTAATTTAGCATTAAAAATGCTAAATTAATCCACCATGGCTCCTGATATCGCTGGGCGTAATAAACATTTTCAAAATTCCCCTTGAAATCATTTAACAGCAACACACTCCCTCAACAATCCAATCAAGTTCAAGTGCGCTCGAACCATTCAGTGTGACATCAAACTGATTGTCTTTGTAGCCCCATTAATTCGATTGAAGTGTATAAAAAACTTTCGTTCCAGGCGACATTTTTCTATGAAAAAGTCATCGCAATTAAACAAATTGTTTGCGGGCCTGCTTCGCACATGCAATGGATCTGCATTGCTCTCGTTGGTCGCCATGTCATGTGCTATAGCAATAATTTAATCAATTACAAACATCTCTCTAATAGCTAGAATTAATTCCTCAATTGATTTCCGAGTGGGCGTTTTAGATTCGAAAACACTTTCGAACCAACTGGCGCTCGGTGCGAGGGTGCATTTTTCGGTACGTGGCAACACGGCCATGATGCAATCCCAGGCGGCTACCGTGTCTGTGATTTAAACGCCGCGCTGCCGCTATTGCCGCCGCCGCGACGATGTCGATGAAAGACAAACGACGTGACATTAATTTCGCTATTATTAAGTGTTCTCTTTACCGCTAATAATAACATGTCAAAGTTAGAACAGAAAAAGTAAAAAAATGAACTTAATTATAGCAACAAACGAGCGGAATGAAGGTCAAACAAATTTCATCTTCCCAAACAGCCAGCAGCGGTGGTTGTTGTGGCGGCGGCGGCGGCCGCGAAGCCGTGGAACGCGATTACGTGTCGCAGGCTGGGCATGTCATAAATTGCCTCTTGGACTGGCATATCAATGGTGAATTTTTGTTGTTGGTTTTTATTTATTTTTGAACTTCTGTCAATTGGATAGATACAATTGGTCTTCCCGCGCACACACCACCTGCCGGGGTGTAAATTAGGAGGTGTTCTGTTTCTTTATTTGCTGAGAGGTCGCATTAAGCGGTTGGGTGCTCTGTGGTTCTGGCCGCGGCACATGCCAAGAGTGTTCTTTTCGTTTTTTTTTTGTGCTGAGTTTTATTAGGCGTACGCGAGCTGAATATGGCGAAATGACGTCACTTTTAAGATTTGAAGGTAATTCCCACCTGATTTCCTATGGCAGGGAACGAAGTTAAATTTAATGTGCGGCCGAGAGGCTATATGTGTTACACAGTGCTACTAGGCTTACGAT